>CM065430.1:25356250-26642500 GCA_033030585.1 Hippophae rhamnoides
TATTAGTAAATATATTTAGATATATAAAATTATAACTAATAAAAAATTTCTACGTTAATTAAGATTTTGATAAATTTATGACATATAATATCTTCATTTTGATGGTTGGTTTTTATATGCGATATTTAATATAATATCAATCCGTTAAAATTAATAATATTTTGTAGGTTTATATTAATAATACTTTCATACCAAAATCAATATATCCATGATTTTCTTTTTAAAGAATTTATGAATTATGAAGATTAAATTTTAAATTTAAACAAAATTGTTTTAAAAGAGTGATATTATCCTTATTATTATTATTATTAATGTTAAAAAAATGAATTTTTAATCATATAATTAATTATATTTTAGTGTTATAAAAAATATAACTAGTTAAAAACAATTATAACAATTATAATTTTAATTGTGATAATATCACACTATTTTAAAAAGAATAAAATTATTAATAGTGATTTTTATTAACACTAGGTATGATTGTACTTCTTGTTTCTATAATATGAATAAATTATTAGGATCGTAATATGGACCAATGGTCTTTGAATTTCTGATACTTTAAGAAAGTAATTGTATGAGATTTAAGATCTCGTTTTATTTTAAATAAAAAGATAATATTTAATTATTATTTTTGTGATTTTTTAAGTTTTAAATTATGTATATATGTGAATATGTATACGGGAAAAAATATTAATCATATGGCTATCCCTTATGAGAATAAGATTTAGTTATTGTAAAAATTTATATTTAATTATATCTTTAAAATAATTATATAATAATCATTTGATTTTTTTCTATTTAAAACAATTAAGATTAATCATTAGATATTTATCTTTTTAAAGTAAATATTTTATGATTATAATTATGTAATGATGGTACACTTATTAAGAATATTATGTAAGGTTTTCTCTGATATTTTTGTCTTAAATCTAAAATATACTAAATTATCCCAATAAAAATTAATTATAACAATATCGTTATTATAATAATATCTAGCTACCACCTAGTTTATATGCTTGGTTAATCGTATATATCAACCATTTAAATGTCCTATAATTCTCCATCAATGAATATGGAGTAATTTTTTCTCTCAAACGGTTGCATGATTGAAATAATATTATTATTCACACATTAACAAATAAATAAAAAGATTCTCCCAAAAAAAAATCAAACATTTTGGGACCCAATAGTAATAATTGGTGAAGTTTTGAAATGTGAAGACTCTCCCCGATAATAAAGGCACTATCGAAAGTTTTTGAGAAATTAGATTACTTTAAAAATTATAACAATAAAATTAATACATAAATAATATTAAATGAGTTTAATTTAATAATATTTAAAATTAAATATACATAAATATTAATAATTTAATTTAAATAATATCTAATTTAATTGGTTGAATTTTTTTATAATAACAAATATATATGAATTGAATATAAAAAATATTTTTTTATAATTATAAATTTTAATATTTTATTTATATTATTTTCCTAATTTTTTTAGTAAATAAATGGTTTAACCCCGCACATTTTATTAATTTTAAAATTTGATTCATATTCTTATCGTATTATATATATTCAGATTTTTATATACAAATATTATTATATTTTTATGCAATGACTATATTTATCACTATTACCATGAGCGACAAAAGTACCAAGTTTTAATTGTTCTGTATCCTAAAAAAAAAATAAAACTCTATTTCTAACATTAATATTAAGTTTTTAAAAAATATTATTATATATAAAAATTTAAATCACACATCAAAATAAATTTTTCTTATACCAAAATATCGTTATATTTTAAATACGATAATAATATAAAATATGATACATGATTATTGGTAATGTAATTTTAATAAAAAAATGATAGAACATATGTTTAAAATTAGATCAATTAATGCTATAATTTAAATAAGATAAGAAAAAAATTATATAAAATAAGATAATATTGTATTATAAACGTATTAAAAATATTAAATAAAAAATAAAATTAAAAAAACATTTTAATTTGCATCTATAGTTACAAAGGCAATAGGACTCTATTTTGAAGGAAATTAATTAAAACTTAGTTATTAGGTTATATACATTTATTTAAAATATTAAATAATTGAAATAATATCACGATTCACGCACTTTGATTTGAAAATATATATATATATATATCATATTTATAATTAAAATTCAAAACTAAATTTTTAATATGTTAAAGTCGACTTAATACGTAAGAATCACAAGCTAGTGCAATAATGGCAACTGTTAATCTTTGAAAAAGAATACTCCATTTAACAATAATGTAAAATGACAAGTTGTGTCATTAACATCACAACTTAAAAGCAAAAAAAAAAGGAAGATAGAGAAGGAAGAGAAGTGTTGGCAAGCTCAATTCCATAAAATTAGTATTCTTGATACTCACTAATCTATATCATAAATAACTTAATTATTAATTTTTAAATAAATATAATTATATCGAATCTAATTATAATAAAATTATAACACATAGTTTAAAATACATTTAAAATCTGAAATACATATGTAAATTTTAATACTTAATTGATATCTACACAAATATACTATAAAAGTAATATATATATATATATATATATATATATATATATAATTTTAATATTACTTTAATAAATATGACATTAAAGAAAGTGAAAGACAAAAAAAAGAAGAAGAAGAGAGATTTTAATAATTGAGCGACTTGCACTTCTTATACACAATGTAGTAAGTGTCTTGCCGAGAGTCCAAGCATAGTATAATTTTATTATAATATAATTAAAAAGGGATATTTAATCTTATTATTTATTTTTTATAATAATTTTATTTTATTATTATTAAAAAATGATCCTAAAATAATAAAATTTATTTATTTGTATTTAATATTTTTATTTTTAATTCAATTAAATAGAAACTATAAATAAAAGAATTAAATAAATAAAAACATAAAAAAAAATTAAAAAAATGATAATTTTTTAATAATAAATTAAACTATTACAAAAATAATATAAAATTTAATTGTTATTTTTTAAAATAGTTATATTAAAATTAATTTCATTCAATTAAATTCTAATATATTGAAATAAATAATCTAAAATTTTCAATTTTTATAAAAATAAAAAATTATAAGAAATAGAGACTAAATTAACTATAGAAATACAATACTGATGAAGTTATAAGTAAGTGGTATAATAAAATTATATTATCTTTTTTATTTTTTAGGATATAGCGAAAATATCAACTACTATTATTAACAATCATGTAATATTTAAGATTTTCTCACAACCAGATTTTCACACGTGTCTCCTTCCTAGTCCTCTCTAGACTGCCATGCCACAGCCACTAATCACATTTGGCTGTCCAACACGTGGCATACCTAAGAAAACGTGTTGCAACCTCATAATCTCTAATAAGTGAATAAAAGTAGGATTCATTTTACAAATGCTTTGATCTCATAATTATTACAGTTACGTTTTATGATCTGAATCATCATTCATCATCAAAGAAAAGGAAAGAAAGAGTGAATAAGCAGACAGGAACAACCCAATGGAGAGCATGAAAAAATCAGCAGCCAACGTAGCTGCTTCTGCTAAGTCCGGTATGGAAAAGACCAAAGCCACCCTTCAAGAGACGGTACTTTTTACCTCTTGAATTTTTTTTTTTGGGCATAACGTACTTCCTAAAATTTTAGATTCTTGAATAATTACTTAAATAAATATATATATATATATATATATATATATATATATTCACATTTACCATGCCTACAAGAAACTTATACAGTTTCACTATATTGAATTTTTGTTGGGGATAAGATTAAATCTACAATTTCTAGAGTGATAACATGACATTTTAATTATTTTATTTTTAAAAATAATACACATTAATTATTTTTTAAAATTAATATATTTTAATGATTTTATTGTTGTATTTTTAGATAATTTAATCATTTTTTATTTTTATTTTTTTGATTTTTTTTAAATTGAAGTTGATTGATTTCAACGCTACTAACACTATTTGTAGAAAAAAAAAATGTTTCAAATAGTTAAAAAAAATGACTATTAAATTATACTAATTTAAAGCAGGAGTATCAATTTGTACTATTTGTTATTTTTATTATTTTTTATCATTACAAGGGTTGTCGATTTATAAAATATTTTTACAATGATATATATGGTTATATTAATTGGATTTGAAAATAATCTCATTTTTTTTTAAATTACGTATTAGATTTTCATTTGATTATTGATTTCTTAATTATAATCTCATTTTTAAATAATAATTAAACATCGATACACACACACACACAACACATTCTGGCTAGTTTGAAACCATTTTATTATTATTTACGTAGTCTTCACTCTTTCAAATTTTGCTAGTTTTTATAATTTGTGAGTTAGGATTTTTATTATAAGTTGGGTACTTGGTACGCAATATAGGCGGAGAGAATGACTGCACATAATCCAATGGAGAAGGAAAGGGCAACTGAGAAGAAACAAGAAAAGATCAACCAATCTGAGATGAGCAAACAAGCTGCAATTCATAACAACGAAGCCGCTCATCAACACAAGGTGCAAGGCTCGACTGGGGTGGTGCATTACACCGCCTCGGGAGAGACTGCATCGTCCTCAATCAATGGATTGCCCGGGCAATCCACAGGGATGCACCAAATGTCAGCAATGCCTGGTCATGGAATTGGGCAGCCTATGACTCAAGTGACTGAAGGTACAATGGGGACTCATCCTATAGGAGTTAAGAGAAGAGGTACTGTTGGAAATACCACTGGTGGTACTACCACTCATAACACTCGTGTGGAGGGACATGCCCCTAGTTATGGCACTGGTGGGGGTACCTATAGCTCGTTGAGTTGAGTTGAAGGGTCTTGATCAAAGGTTTTTTTTGTTGTTGTTGTTGTTGTTGTCGTCGTCGTTGATGCTGCTGCTATTTATGAAATTATGGGTGTTTTTAGTTTAATTTAACAAGCATGTTTGAATTTACTTTTGTTTGGTCTATGTATGTTCGCTTTTACAGCTCTTGTTTTTTATATTAAGCCAATGAAAAATAAAGAGCAAATTAAAATAGCTACTTCCTTTTACTACACAAGTGTGTTGTTGGAATTAAGCCAATAATAATTAATTGGTTTTTCCGATTCTTTATTATATTTGACTTTTCAGCATAGTAGTAACATGCATATAAAATAATCGGTAATTAGGTTAGAGTTTTACATTATTTTTTAATATAGTTTAAAGTGCAAAAAATTAGATTTGTGAGAAGTAAGAATTACACGTGAAAAGTAAAAAAAAAAAATCCATATAATCGTGTAGAAAATTTACAAAATTTAAGTATCTAAATTCTTACCTAAATTTGTACTATTACATTGACATGTAAAATATTTTCTTAGTACAATTAGGGTAGTGGAAAAGTTTGAAAAAGAAAAAAACAAAAATGAACAGAACAAAGAAGCATATTGAAAAATATGGATAATTTAAATTAGATTATATAAATTAAATTGATATAAAATAAACTTATTTTGTAAATTTGTACTAAATTAAATTATTTTTTTTTATCAAATTATAACTTAGAAACAATTTGATGGTACTTGGTGCTCATTTTAGGAGAGTAAATCAAATACCATCTCTACTAAACTTTGTATACATTAAGGAGTCTATATTCAACAAAGATTTAAAGAGAGAGAGATTCTAAATTTTAAAAATTACAGATCTTAATAAAAAATTTAAAGAATATATTTTATTAAATTTTTAAAAATTTAGAAATACTTTGATAGATTGTAAATTCTAATATATTTTTAATAGATATTTAAAGATTTTAATATATATGTTTTTAAACTCTTAAAACTCTATAATTTTAAATTTATTTTTATGATTTTTTTATTAATTTATATCATAATCTACGTACTTTTATAAAATTTAATATTTTTTTTATCACACTCATACCTTTTCACTCTACATTAATTATTGTATAATTTTTTAATGAACTATCTCGATGTTATTATATATTTTATGTAAAATTTTAAAACACTTATATTTTTATTAAGTTATAAAAATATTCAAAATTCTCCGAAAGTTGAAAACACTTACATTAACTAAAGATGGAAATGTGCCTAAATTAGCATACGATAAAAGTTTTACCGTGAGATCCATAGTTTCTAATAACTATTAAAAAAAGGGATGGAGGGTAGACCAAAGCATACAAATGTATATTAGCTTTTGGGAAGGATGTTATAAATTAACTAACTGTTGAAAAGTATAATAGTCAAAAATAAAAAATAAAAAAAATAGAGATGGAATAGATGATCACAATGTGTGAAATTTTTGAGTTATTGTATATTTTTAAATCAAATTATGTGTTTGAATTTATCTAAATTCATATTTTTTGAATTGTAATTGATTTAAGTAACATATAATTCTTAAGAAAAATACGAATATATATTTTTTACATTTTTAAAAATTTTATGTACTTTTTAATAGTTAATAGAATTGTAAAAATACTTGTAAAAATTATATTAAGAAAATTATTCTTGAAAATTATTTTTAAAAAATTCTAACCAAGATATTATTATTTATATATAAAAAATGTTTAAAATCTGAGTGAAGCTTTTAAAGATTAATATTTTGAATACCTTACTATTTTTGTAAACTTTTAAAACATAATAATTGAATACACTTAAATTTACGTAAACTTATAAACTTTTAAAAAATATTAAATAAATACACTTACATTTCTAAAAGAATTTAAAATCTGTTAAATTCTACAAAATGTCACATAAAACACAATTATTTTATGAGTAAACACCTTTATAATCTCTATTTCTTTATAGCGTTCGGTCCACTATTAAAATGAGGTTTACAACATAAAAGCCAATTAAAAACCAAAAAGCTATAATAACACAACTGGTCAGTAGGTTGCATTGCACAGCCTTTAACTCAAAAACAGAGCTACAATTAAAAACCTTGTATTCCAGTGTAACATTCAAAGCCAAAAGATAGACAAATAAATCTCTAAATGGAGCCACATTCAAGAATTGCGCAACTCAGTAACCCCGTGGGCAAAGTGACATCTATCACCAAAGGTGCAACGCCCTTTTGCAAAATTATCACAAGGCTTCGTCTTAAAATTGCTTCCTAAAGGTGGAGGGCGCCCTGACATTCTGGTGGTGGTTGTCGTTTTGTGAGGGGCACTCATTGAAACATTCTCAATTAGTTCTCTTACCATTGCACTTGCATCTTTAATCTGTTCAAAAGTTCCCTCAAGTTCAATGTTCCTGAGGTTGGGATCGGATTCATGTTCCCGAATTGCAAGCTTGGCTCCTGTTTGGCGACATATCTGCTTAGAATTGATACCACCCTTTCCAATTATAGCACCAGCAAGGGAGGCATCAATGCTGATTTTTGCAGTGGCTGAGGCACCAAAGCTAAGAGCAGGGCCTGGTGGAGGTTGTACCATTGGACCACCAAAACGACCATGAATAGGACCCATGTCATGGGAATCATGAGTGTCAGCTTGTTTGCCAAGTTCCCACTCACCATGAGCATAATGGCATTTGTCACCAAATTTGCAGCCTTCAGCAGAATTATACCTGTTGCAAATTTTTGTTTTAGCTGAAGGTGCAGAAGATCCATTCATCATAGAAAGTTGGGGAGCCATCTTTCTAGTTGCTGGATGAACAGCAGGTGGAATATTCATCATCTGGGAAATGGCATTGTAACCACCAGGTACATAGTGCAGAAAGTGACAGCTCTCACCAAAAGGACAGCCAGTAGTACTGCAAAGAGAATCAATCATAGCATACTAGTAAGATAGAGGTAATAAATAACAGCACCAGACTTAAAGTGAAGTAACAACAGTAAGTGATTAAATTATATTGTTTTAGGACTTTTAGGTCACCTAAAGGAGTCAACATAAATGGTTCTAGCAAGTATTTTCCCTTGTGATTAAAGAAAAAAAAGGACTTCCCATCATGTGACAACCTTCTACACCCATCAGCTCCACTCCAAGATCAACATAGAGCATCCTCAATTGTTATTATCAACTTGGGCATTTAAGAACATTTAAGAACGTAAAAAGAACACCCGCTCCTATCAAACATACACACAATTACTAGTACTGCCTAGTCCTAATGTTCTCCCATGATATTTTTCAAATTTCTTGTCTTTCGATCACATGTGAAAAATACAGCTCAACTATTTGCCGATAATTTACCACTATCATGAGACAGTCTCTACTATAGCTCAACTATTTGCAGATAATTTTCATAGTTATCAATACCCAAGACAACTGAGTCTAATAATAAGAAAACAAACATAAAGCTGAACGAATTAGTTCCATAAAGATTCCAGATTGTGCTCACATGATAACTGATATGACACAAAAGGAAAAAAACATTAAGTTTATACAAACACGACCATTACACATGTACATATGTTAAACATAAAACAACTGCAAAGAATATGGCCATAAACAGCATGTACACCTATTCCCCACCCCTCCCTTCCAGAACTCCACATGTGCAAGCCAACCACAAGGGAAAACCCCTTGTAATTATAACAAATTATAAAGTTCAAATTGGTAATGAAGCACCACTGGAGATATTAAATATTCAAAGTAAATAAATGAACTATTTAGAAAAAAATGCGATTAAAATCTTATAAGTTTTATGATCCAAAGTTTTGACTGTTTGGGAGCAACATACAAAATTTCAGGAACTTACTGAAGCAACAGTCAGTTCATTAGCTATAACTAAATAACTAAAAATTTATAGAAACTTCCAGTATCTCAAAGTAATTGGCATGATTAAACAAAAAACATAAAGTGAAACCATATAAAATATAATGTTAGTGTAATAATTAATCTCCATGTATGCTTATCCTGATATCTGAACTTTACTCGGATAAAGTAATATTTTGTTGAGTGGCATTTCCTAACTTGATTAGAACATAGCTAAGTGTGAACCTTGATAACAACTATAAATATCCATTCCATTAGCTTAATCATAAAATTTTATATTACAACAATTTTTTATAAGAAAAAATTACATTGCGACAATTACATCCTACAATCTTTCAAGAGCTTATAATTGAGTATAAAATTACAAAAAAATGTTAATGATATTTATTTAGATGGGCTAAGATTTAAACCTGAAAAACTTGGTGCATGGCTTTGATTTGCTTCCTACACCAGTTGAAAAGGACTCCTTTTCTGTTAGACAACATTAATTATTTTCTCAGTTATAAGCCTTCTTGATTATTAATCTTCTCTGTAATATCCATACATTAACAATTTTCAAACTCCAATAAAAAGGTACTTCTGATACTGTTTGAGCATTCTTTAAGAATATAACAAAAGAATTCTTCTCAATAACACCTACCTTATAAGTTTGAAAGGTTCATACATCTTCTGTACTCTAATGTAGTAAGGTTTCACGATATTCACAGTGTCACACCATCTTGTGTATTGAAAGATTTGAATGATTCATATATATCTTAAACAGACATAAGAAGAATTCACCAAAGACCACACAATCATCTCAAAGATCATAACAAATCCATAAGATACATATATTGAAAAACTAAAGAGAAAAAGCTAAAACTCCACAGACAAAAAACAATAAACACAAGATGAATCTTCAATATGCTCACCACATGAAGAGTTCACGAGATTGTGAGTAAAATTGGACATACAGATACAGTGTAAAACCCATACGAGAAGTGAATCCAAAAAAACAGTGCACCATTAAGTAAATACCATAAAAACAAAACACCAGTACCAGAAGAACACTCCAAATGTAAGAAAGAAAACGTAAAAAATCAATAAACAATTCCGAAGACACAAAAAAGTACATAATCCAACAAATCTACCAACACAATATAATCAACACTCAGAATAATTTACGAATAGTAGCTTAAAGCCAAAAAAATTGCTCGAAAATAACAGAAATGAACCTAAATTTGTTTATAAAACAAACAATTGAAAATAACAGAAACGAGAGACACGTATAAACTTCAAGTAAGCAGAGAACGAAGGAGTTCTTAAATCAACCATTAGCTTTGAAGCCAAATAAAATTTTATAAAACAAACATACTGAAAAGTATAGGCTTCAATTAAGTAGAGAACGAACCATGCTTAGACTTCTTAAATCCACCATTAGCTTTGAAGCCAAGTTGAGGCCTCCCTCGTTTGCGGTAATCCATTCCTCAAAATCAGAAATCGAGTTCTCGAAGAACTTAAACAAACCAAAGAGAAGCCAAAAAGTTCAATGGAAAATAAAGACGGAAATTTATTTGAGCTCGGTTTACTGAGAAATTAAAACCCTAGAAAAAGAAAGACAAATATGTTAAGCCTAAAGGAAGGAGAAACAAGAAGAAAAACCCTAAGCCTAAACGCTAACCCTAAAAGAAGGGTTTTGGAGAAGAAGGTTAAAGAGCACAGCAAATAGCAGCATCTACCAAGCACTCTGGAGTCTGGACTAAGAAAGAGGGAGAGAAATCGAGAGGCTCGTATATTATTATTTCCAACTTCTTTTTTTCCCCTGCTAATAATTCCAACTATTTTAATATAATATTTTCATAATTCATTCTAGAATTTAACAAGTAATCCCACCCATTTACGCAAATTGAAAAATTTTATTTTGATAAATATATAATTATTTAGATTTGGGTTAGATTGTCATTTATATATTTTATAATGTTTTTGTAATAATTTGATAAAATTATTATTAAAATTATAAATAATATACATTTTATTTTATAATATATTATACTTAACATAATTACATTAAATTATTATTTTAATTTCAAAGATAAATATAAATATGAAATTTTTGTAATAATTTTATAATTATACAAGCATAATTTTAATTTTTTTTTATTTTTCTAAATTAAATAATAAATTTTATTAAAAATATATTAATTTTAAATTTAAATGTTATATATATATATATGATAATATTTATAAATAAATTTTAACATCATCTAATTAAATTTAAATCAAATTTAAATTAATAAAAAATAGAAAATTTTGATCGGATATTGATCCTTAATTTATGTGGTAATAATACAAGTGATTATGGGATGTTTTGAAAAAAATTTGTACTATATTTTTATATTTTATGATAAAAAAATGTAAACTTTTTTAAATGAATTTGTGATTGTTCTAACTAAAAATTGTGATAATTTTGATAGGAATTAAATATTCCTTTAAAGATAATTAATATATTATTTAGTATCAATTTAACTTTATTTGATCTTTTTGAATTTGGATTGATTTTTATCATCTAATCGAATTTAAATTTAAAATCTTTAAATTTAAATTAATAAAAAATAGATCATTTTGATATGATATTGATATTTAATTTATGTGATAACAATAAGTGATTATGAAAAATGTAAATTTAAATTTTTTAAAATGAATTTGCACTATTCTAACAACTAAAAATTATGATAATTTTGAACTATTATGAGCAATTAAATATGCTTTTAAAGATAGTTAATACATTATTTAGGATAAATTTATAAATATACTAATAACTATTACGTTTATATCATTTATCTAAATTTTATCTTATTTCTATCATCAAATTATAAAAATATTTCATTCACAACAAGACTTCAATTTTCTATCATTGGGATATTAAAATTAAAAAATACAAAAATCTATAAAATTTATATTTCATTATCTTCCTTATAACAAATAAATGCTCCAACAAATACTATATTTATTTTGACTGACATTAGTTTTTTTTATCTTTCTCTATCTACATGTTTAAAAATGAATTAATCTTATCCGACCTAAACAACCCAATATAACTCAACCTAGGTTATACAATTTTTTCACCGTGATTGAGTTGTTTGGATTTAAAAATTATAAAATCGATTAATTATAAGTTAGATCGTAATCAAACTCATATTTATATTAATTATAAGTAAAATTGAACTGTTAGAACTTGTTGATGGTTTGAATTAAGTCTTGTATATTTTAAAAAAGAAAACAAGAAGTTAATGGAGAAACTTGATCAATTAAAAAATGCCATGAAGAGTCAACCATTGGCGCTAAAAAACTTAAAAACTTAATAAAGTTTTGAGTTATGGCAAGTTACATGGTAATATAGTGGCCTTGGTAATAAGAATGAAAACTCTATACCTTCAACATTAACAACAACTTCTATAAGGCCTTCTAACTCTACACTTATTTTCACAAATTATATACAAAGAATATTTGCACTTATGCTAAGAAAAATTGTTAAATTTGTATTTGTATATCATAATTGTAGTAAAAAAGATTATATTAGACTTAATTGTAAATTCTTATTGACAACTACTCACCTTAATAATTATTTTCATGCTTTAAATTCTAGGACTAACCATCATCAAAAAATGCATGTTGCGTCTTCGTTATTGATGAATGAGAAAAATAAAGGTATGTCCAAAAGCATACCAATGACAACTAAGTCATTTGAGTCCCAACCCAAAGAAATTAAGAAATCAAAACTCGAGAAAATTTAGATTAGAAAACATTGTTTTTTTAGGATCACCTAACTGCTGTTTAATAATTAACTCTAGGAGAGTAATTTAGTATGATGGTTTGTGAAAGTAAGGATTCAACTATATCATTCTATGATAGATGATAATCCTTTCTTTAAATCTTTCTTGACTGATCATAAATGAATAAATGTACATAGTATCTTATTTTGGATGATTTTCAATATATCACTGTATGTATTGAGTGTGTATGTATGTATGTATTATCAGTAAACCTATGCATACAATAGATAATACAATTTTGATCAAAAATCATTTTTCAATTGTTTGTTTTTAATCTTACTCGTATTTAAATATGTCTACTACCCCTATTTAAAAATATGCATAATAAATAAAATAAAAATTAATTTTTTTAATATTTCTTGTTTTATTTGTTTATTTTTTTAATTGATTGTCTAGTCATAGAACTTAGGTGAGTAAAAACATTTTTAGAAAATGTTGAATGTTGATCAATCTTGATAAACTCAATTGATCAATAATATCCTTGATCAATCAAACGAATTTACTTAAAATTTCTCATTTCATTTTTCCTTTTTCCTTTCCTCCCACGGAGCTCTAATCTCCCTTTTTTGTCTCTCCTATCAAATTTCTACTCAAATATCTATATTTTTTATCCTACATCATTTTAAAAGCATTACTAATTGCTTTTCTAAAATCATACACTACAAAAACTTCAATTTTGGGCTGAAATTTGAATCTATTTTTTCCTCATTTTCCTTCACTTTCTCACCACCCAAACATACTCATTTGGCCCAACAATCTTCAGAAATTCTCTTCTTCTACTTTAACTTAGTATCCTCGTTCATAAACATCAATTTTTTGGACAAATTTCTTACAAATTCAAGTTTTTGACATCTTAGGATCATATTGGTCTTTTTGGATTTTTGTTCGTTATTCAATGGCTACTAGACGTCATAAATTCCCTGATGGTGCACCGACTCCGTTTTCATAACAATAGTGGAACAAAAACTCTCAAGTAAGGTATAAAAATACTATATCTAAATGACCAATTTTTTTTAGCATTGAATTATCTGGCATGATTTTTATGAAATATGGATTACCCAAGTCATTAGGGCTCTTGTTTGGCAATCGTTTTGTACACCGTCAAAAATCATCTTTATAACTTTGGTTCAAGAATTTTATGAAATATTGATTCTAAAATTTGAAACCATGGGCCTATGAATTATAAAGTTTCTATTCAAAATAATGTTGTTGACATCTCGGCTCAAATGATCAATTTTTTTTATTAATTACAAACACTAGAGATGCTGGTTGTAACTTGGACCGGTTTAACATTTAAAATAAGGAATTTTTAACCGAATTAATTAGTTATCCAATGGCCGGCCTCAATATAAAACAATTCTATATCTTGGGTGAATTTACTCTATTCTATTGGATATTAAATAAGATTGTATGTGCGGATTTTCTTCCTTCAAAGTATTCCTGAGAGATAGGTTTCCTATATGTTAAGATTTTGTATTTTATTGGAAAAGGCTTTGCTTTCAATGTAAGAACCATTATTCTGGATGAAATTTTGAATCAAACTAAGGTCACAAACCTTTAGATTGGGCTACTATTTGGTTGTCTCATAACCCAAATGATCCTCGCAACTAGTGTGCCACCCATTAAAGATTTTGATACTATTCAATGTATGAATGATATTGGAAGGTAAACAATTTTAAGATTCTTTACCTAGATCTCCAAGAAATAAAAGAAAATCACTAATTTTGGAAACAATAATGGTGTAACTACTAATATTTTTAGTGAAGATGATATGAAAAACATTACTGCTCCCAAACCTTTTCGTCGGGTCATTTTTGATGACGAAGTAAGAACAAGAATGGAAGCACTATCCATTTAAATAGGAGCTATACATACTCTAAAAGGGCCTATCAAAAAATAACTGACATTGTTGAGCATCGAGAGGCTTTATTTTCAATGATTAATGGTATACATTCTCACTACAAATCTTAGAATCATCAAACTCGAACATCTTTTCAATGTTTTATTTACTTTATACTATTTTTGAATTTTTTGAAAATATTTTATATTACACATTTTAATCTATTTTATGATTGTCTTTAATACTTATGTGAATAAGTAGTTTACTTTTCATTAAGTGCACTGCATTCATGTTCAAATAGAATTTTAGCTTCAAAATTAAATTATCTTTTTATATGACACAAAATGGGAGAATAGTTAATAGTGGTGACTTATTGCACATACCAGAGAACACATTATTTAAGTGTTTTATTCTTTATCTGTTGTTGCACATAAGAGAGAACTCTTAGTAATTAAATATTCATTTTGATATGTCATGTAGGGTAGGTAATTTTAATACTTTAATGCTTCATCTGTTACTACTTATCATTTATATTTGTTTCTTTGCTTTACTATTACTATGTACACTGAAGTTTTTAGATAAGGTTTATGCTTATTTGTTTATTTGATTTTTCAATATACATGTGAACTTTATATAAAATATCTCCAGAAGATTTCAATATGTCTTCATAGTAACAAAAGTAATGTTTATTCTACCAAGCAAAATATTTAATCAATTGAATAGAATTAGAGTGAAAATTTGATTGTATTTGACGAAGATCTTTGAGTTTCCAAGCCCGAGTAATGATATTCTTACTAAAAAGATCTCTACACTAAGCAACAATGAAAAGAAAAGACTTAAAAGGAGGAGTAGTAGGAACATATAGATTTAAGAGTACGGGTGCATGATCAAATCTCTTATTTTTAAATTCCTCACATAGATACCAAAACTTTTTCAATTTTTTGTTAGATGTTATGCTTATCTTTCCTTTTGTCATGAAATCTCTTAATATAGTTAGCCAAACTCAAGTAGGTAAACCCTTTTTTTCATTTTGAGAAGAATTTCAATAAAATCTCCCAAGCAAATCCAATGAGAATTTGAAGTAAAAATGATAGCAATAAGATTTGTTCAAAAATAATCCTTAAGAACTTCATAAACAGGAGAGCAACAACAAAACATATTCTATATAATTCCATTAGCAACAACGTTACATAATTCCAAACAAATAAGGTGGTAATCAAAAGTAGTTATAGACATATGGATTCCTAACTTTCATATAATACATAAACTATCACTATTATCAACTATAAGAATACTAAAACTATTAAAAAAAAACTAGTCGTTGTTGGATTGAAGTACAAAATCCACTACTAGCTTTAGTTTTAGAAAATGATTCTCATTTGGCATTTGGGAGCTTGACAAGTGCTGCTTCCTCGCTCATTTGAATTGAGAGGACAATCATGATAGAGAAGGAGTTATCTAGTGGTTGTGAATTAATAGAACATAGTGACTTTGTTTACTTTAAAGATATTCTCTCAAATTAATCTCAAACTACTCAACTCTTACCATAAGAAAGATGGGTACTTTTGAGAGAAATGTACTCAATATCTTGTTAGAGATTATTGTTATAAAGCTCCTTAATTTAAGGAGCAAATTAAGGAGCAAAACATGGAACAAAACAAGGAGTAAAACATGGAGCAAAACATGGAACAAAACAAGGAGTAAAACATGGAGCTTAATTCAAGGAGCAATTCAAGGAACCATTAATTTAAGGAGTAATTCAAGGAGTGAATTTTCCTATAAATAGATGTGTAATTGTAATGAATTAACCATCCAAAGTGTTCATTCCAATTGAGAGAAAAGCTTAGAGAGAAAAGCTTTTGTGAGAGAAAAATTGAGAGTAATTTTCTTGGGTGTAAGTTGTGAGTGTTGTAAACACCTTGTGTAATTTCTCCCCTTTCAGTAAAAAAGATCTGCCGGCGAGGTCCCGGAGGCGTAAGCAAGATTGGCCGAACTTCGTTATCAAATTTTGTGTGTTATTTTTCTATTCTTGCTTTCTCATACGGCTTATCGGGAATTTGCGTAATTTCCCGGCTGGTATCGAGCTATTGGTAGTGATTTCTATCAATTTCTGCGAGAAATAATCGAAACGATCGGAGGAAGTCGGATTTTAGTGGGAGCGATGGCCGCGGATGAAGGAAGGGTGAAACTCGAGGAGATTTGATGGCACGGATTTCGGGTTTTGGAAAATGCGAGATAGAGGATTATACGTATCAAAGAAATCTATATCAGCACCTCTCGGGGAAGAAGCGAGGAGGCTGAAGGAAGAAGATTGGAATCTTACAGACGGAGCTCTCGGAGTTATTCGATTAACGTTATCCGTAATGTTGCTTTCCAACGTAGCAAAGGAAAAGACCACGGCGGGTCTTTATGGCGGCTCTACTCAATATGTATGAGAAGCCGTGGCCTCGAACAAAGTGCGAAACTTGTAGGCGCTTGTTCAATTTGCGGATGACGGAAGGCGCGTCGGTAGCTCGACATCTCGATAGACTCAACACGGTTACAACCCGGTTGAGTTCGGTGGAATGGAATTCGATGAAGAAGTACGAGCATTGATACTTTTTGTCTTCTGCAGAGAAAGGCTGGAATGCTCTTGTGTGTGTGAGTAGCTCGTCGGGAAGCAATAAGTTGAAATTTGACGATGTTCGTGATTTGGTTCTCGGTGAAGAGATCCGACGTAGAGAGCAATTGAATCGTCAACCTCTTCGGTTTGCATACGAGTCAAGAGGAAGAAATTCAACCAAAGGAAATGGATGTGGTAGAGCCCGACTCTGGGTAGATCGAAAGACGGGAGGTCCGAATCCGGGAATCACAATCATTCCCGTAGCTCGAAGACTATCGAGTGTTGGAATTGTGGAAGAACCGGGCACTACAAAAATCGGTGCAAGAATGCAGAAGGACAAACAAGTGAAGGCGAGAGGTAAATGTTACTTCCACCTCGAGAAGGGAGATGATGCGTTGATATGCTTTCTTTGGAGAGCGAGGAAGAATCTTGGGTGTTAGACTACTGGAGCATCGTTCCATGCTACTTCACAAAAAGAATTCTTCGATAAATATGTCCCAGGAAACCTTGGAAAGGTATATCTTGGTGATGATGATCAACCATGTGCTATTGTTGGCAAGGTGTAGTGAAGATTAAGTTGAACGGAGTTTGTTTGGGGCGAAGGATGTCGGGCGCTATTCCGTCTCGAGAAGGAACTTAATCTCGGTGGGGCGGTTGGCCGATGAAGGCTACACTACAATCTTCTATGGTGATGATTGGAAGATTTCAAAGGGTGCAATGACGGTTGCTCGAGGCAAGAAAAGTGGCAACTCTTTACATGACGGACGGAGGCACGTTGTTCAATTCGATTGCGTGACAATGAAACACCAAATCTGTGGCACAGGAGACTAGGCCATATAAGTGAGAAGGGGATGAAAATTATGCAACTCAAAGGAAAACTTCAGTCTACGGTCTACGGAGATAGACATGTGCGAAGTGCATACTTGGAAATCAAAAGAGAGCCGACTTTCGGACAAGTTGCGAGAATCCCCGAAGAAGGAAAGGCTAGAGCTTATTCAACTCGTGTTTTGGGACCAATGGACCGTCTGCATCTATTGGTGGGAAACACTACTTAGTGACTTTCATCGATGATCACTCTCGGAAGGTATGGGTTTACTTTCTAAAGCATAAGTACGAAGTATTTGAGGCTTTCGAGAAGATGGAAAGCTATGGTGGAAAATGAGACGGGTTTAAAGATCAAAAAAGCTCGAGGCAGATAATGGTGGTGAATATGAAGACCGAGATTCAAGAATTTACGCTATGAGCACGGGATCGAGAATGGAAAGAAGCGCTGTGCACCGGGCACGCTCAGCACAATGGTGTAGGCGAGCGTATGAGCCGAGACGTTGACGAGAAAGAGCCGAAGCATTCGTATACTGATCGAGGTTTAGAAGCAGTGCAGGCGAAAGCGGATCAACACGGCGAACACTTGATCAGCGAGGCCCGTACGTTCCATTGGAGCATAGAATACCGAGAGGAGGTATGGAGCGAAAAAGAGGTGAAACTATCACATCTAAAAGTTTTCGGTTGTGTAGCATTTGTGCATACTCCGGTGATCGAGGCGAGGAATAAGCTTGATCCCAAATCCAAGAAATGCACATTCATTGGCTATGGTGAGGATGAGTTTAGCTACCGCATTTGGGATGACGAAAAGAAGAAAGTTATCAGTAGCGGAGATGTGATTTTCAACGAAAGGGTGATGTATAAGGACGTACGTAAAATAGGCGCTTGATGACTCGAGCCGAGAATGAGTCGGTATTTGCAGATGCGAGATGATGTCCTAAATACTTCCTGCAACAGAACCAATTGTAACAAGTCCTCGACGGAGGAACTTGTTGGACAAAAACGTACCATTCGGCATTCCGACACCTGACCTCTTGCTTACTCGGCTCGCGTATTGAGAAGGTCTTACCGACCTCGTGTGCACAACGGGAGATACATAGAACTATATGTTCTTGTGATGGAGGAGCACGAATGCTATGATGAAGCTTGTCGGACTCGAGATTCCAACAAGTGGGAGCTTATGAAAGAAGAAATGAAATCTCTCATCTCCGACGAACATGGGAACTAGTGAGTTACTATGGGAAAGAAAACCTTCCTGACAAATGGGTGTCTTAGGGTGAAAGAGGGCGTGATGGTTCAGAGATACAAAGCGCTAGTTGTCAAAGGGTTTCAACGGAAGGAAGGAGTTGACTACATTGACATTTTTGCTCCGTTGTGAAGCTTCGATACTATCGGATCGGTATTGAGTATTGTAGCCATTGAAGATCTTAAATCTTGAGCAGGTTGGATGTGAAGACTGCATTCCTTAGTGGAGATTTAGATGAAGAGATTTACCACGTACTTAGCCAGGAAGGTTTCGAGAAAGGGGGAAGAAGAACATGGTGTGCGAGACTTAAGAAGAGTTTGTATGGCTGAAACAAGCCGAGACAATGGTACAAAAAATTTGACGGCCGTACACACGAAAGGTTTCGGAAGTGCAATCTTGATCATTGTTGCTACTTGAAGATATAGGTCAGTTATATCATTTTACTACTTTATGTTGATGATATGTTAGTGCGAGGTTCGAGATATGGATGATATTAAAAGGTTAGGCAGCGGTGTCGAAGGAATTTGACATGAAAGACTTGGGTCAATGCCAAAGAAGATTCTTGGAATGCAAATCACAAGAAATAAGAAGAAAGGATCCTTGCGGTTATCTCGGCAGTACATCAATCGTGTTTTGCAAAGATTCAACATGGGCGATGCCGAAGCCGGTCTTGCGCACCCTTGGCCGGTCATTTTCGCCTATCCAAGGATCAGTCCCCTCGAGACGAAGAAGAAGAGAATTCATGGCTAAGGTTCCCTTGTCTCGGCCATTGGAAGTTTAATGTACGCAATGGTGCATGCAGAGACCAGATATTGGCCATGCGATTGGGAGTTGTTAGCGGTTATGTCCAAATCCAGGGGGAAAACTCATTGGGAAGCGGTCAAGTGGATTTTGAGGTATGCGAGGCACACGAAAAGTGTTTGTACTTTAGTAAAGGAGAGTTAAAAGTACAAGGATACGTAGATGCGAGAATTTGGAGGTGAAGTTGATCACGCAGAAGAAGCACCAGTTGCATATATTCTTGTTGGAACTACAATTGTTAGTTGGATGTCACAAATACGAGAAAATTGTCAGCTACATCCCTTCTGGTGAGTATGTAGCGATGGCGAAGCTAGTAAAGAGATGATATGGCTTGAGGTTTGTTAGCGAGTTGGGATTCAAACAAAGAGAAGAATGCTCTGCGTAGTGATAGTCAAAGTGCAATACACTTGGCGAAGAATTGACATTTCATTCTAGAAACAAAGCATATTGGACTTCGTTATCACTTCATGGATCTACATTGGAAGATGATGTGTTATCTTGGAGAAGATTCAAGGAAGCAAAAATCCAGCGGATATGTTAACAAAGGTGGTGACTATTGACAAGCGAAGTTGTGCTCAAGCTTCGGTTGGTCCTCTTAAATGTAAAGACTAGAAAAAGTTCTGCGTTGATCGAGGTGTGAAGGCAGTTGAAATCAGTCTTCAAGTGGGAGATTGTTAGAGATTATTGTTATAAAGCTCCTTAATTTAAGGAGCAAAACATGGAACAAAACAAGGAGTAAAACATGGAGCAAAACATGGAACAAAACAAGGAGTAAAACATGGAGCTTAATTCAAGGAGCAATTCAAGGAACCATTAATTTAAGGAGTAATTCAAGGAGTGAATTTTCCTATAAATAGATGTGTAATTGTAATGAATTAACCATCCAAAGTGTTCATTCCAATTGAGAGAAAAGCTTAGAGAGAAAAGCTTTTGTGAGAGAAAATTGAGAGTAATTTTCTTGGGTGTAATTGGGTTGTGAGTTGTGAGTGTTGTAAACACCTTGTGTAATTTCTCCCCTTTCAGTAAAAAGATCTGCAGCAGGTTCGGAGACGTAAGCAAGATTGGCCGAACTCCGTTATCAAATTTTGTGTGTTATTTTTCTATTCTTGCTTTCTCATAAATCTGGCTTATCGGGAATTTGCGTAATTTCCCAACATATCTCATATCCATTCATGTATTTTTGATCTCAAGTATTATCTTACTTATGTCTACATTTTACATCTATTTCTATCTATCTTTGAACGAGTATGTACTCTTGAAGATAACACAAATCACACCAACATTTTAGTATAATCAAATCAATATATAGTTTTCAATTTTGTCCAATTTGAGACAATGTTAAGATTTACATTAAATTTAATAGTTTTTTCATCTTAAAAAGAAAAAAATATATATTAAAAAATAGATTCAATATAGATTATATCATAAAATTGTTGGGGTAGAACAAGAGTTGGAATAAAACCTTTAACAAAGCTATCAAAAGTCCATTTAGTTAAAAAATGAGCCGTAATATTAATACATCTAGGAATCCAAAAATCAGTAAATAAATTAAATTGTTTTCAATAACACATTAGCTTGGTTTATGAAAATATATACCTACCAAAAATTTGAAAATTATCAAACATTAAGGCTTTTATAATATCTTTGTTGTCACCTTCTAAGTAAATAATTTTGAACTTTTTATCTAAAGTCATATGAATAGAGAAAAGTATAGCAGTTATTTTACATTATTTTACACAATTATCGAAATAAATTTACTCTAATAACCCAACTTTTGTAAGCTAAAAATCTTGAATTATTCTTCACAAATTTTGAACATCATCAAAAATTTCTTATAATAAGAAGGGTTACTCCGCCCTTTGGACACCATTAGAAAGCTGGACTATATCAAGCCAGCGAGAAAGCAAAGTTTGAAGGCTCAGTGAATTTGCTCCTTACTTAGGATTGTAATAGGAGTTCATAGTTCCATTATCCCTACGGCGGAAAAGACTTTCTGAATGGAGTAAAAGAACTTGGGATCGTCGATCTCTTCCTTAAAGATTGGGATGAGTCGATGTCGGTCGATGGTGTGAAAACACTTCCTGATGTCGAATTCTAAAAACCAGCGAGAGATTCCCCACTCTTCTTTGATCTGTCTTAGGACCGAGCGGCAGCCTTGACCCGAGCGGCATTAAGAATAGCTGTTATTCTAAAGGATAACTGGCTAAGCCTAGCTCGTTTAGGTCCTGCCTGCTATTCCTACCCATTTCTCATTGGTCAGCTCGATAGCATCACCTTTCTCACAAATCATTTTAAGAAATTTGAAAGTGCTCATAGAATAAGTTGGTAGGATAAAAGAACATAATCGATATCTCTAGTTATTAGTTTTTGAAATGAGTGTATCAATAATTCTTTTGATTCTCTACTTCTCTTTCTGTGAAGAAAAAGATTATGACCAAGATAATTAAATTCTTCTGATGTCTCTGGAATATCCAAATGAGATTGAAAATGTGACCTCAGATGACAATAAACATTTTTTTAATAAAAAAATATAGAATTTGGATAAATTAGCCTTTTGATCTGACCAAGCTAAATATTTGAGCAGTTGTTAATGAATAATATTAATCTCTGACATATTTGCCCGACATAAGAGAATTAAATCATCTATATACAATAAATGAATGATAATAAAAGAATTTCTTGTAATTTTAATTCTATAAATCCCTAAATTTGACTATAAGAAATAAGTAATCTACTCAAAGCTTTAGCTCTAATGATAAACAAGCAAAGAGATAAAAAGTCACTTTGTCTTAAATCTATACCAGGGATAGTATTTCCAAATTGAGTGTTATTCAGTAGCAACGAATAAGATACAATGCTAAGATAGGTATAAATTAAGTTGCAAAACTTATCTCAGAAGTCAAGGAGTCTCATAATTTTGATAATAAAGTTCCATACCATTCTATATCTTTTTGCATATCCATTTTAATTCCCATTAATTTATCTTAATAGTGTGAACAACTTCTTATGTAATAATAACATTTTCAAAAATCTACCTTTAAGGATGATAGCAGATTGAAAAAGGAAAATAAATTTATTTAGATGACTATTAATTTTGTTGTAAATTTTTTTGAAGATGATCTTATAAATAACATTGCATAAGCTTATAAGATGAAATTGGTGAACTTGATAAGGATTATTGACTTTATCCATTAAAGTAACAATTTTTTTATTTAGAATTGGGTTGAAAATTTTAATTTTAAAAACATCTTGAACAAGTTTTACCAAATTTTCATCAAAAATATCCCAATAATTCTTATAAACAAAAACTGGAATACCATCTAGATGAGGAGCCTTAAAAGAACCCATATTGAATACCACATTTTTTATTTCACCCTCTTCTAAAATGCTGCAAAGATCGTTATTATCTTTAAGTGAAATAGACTGAATAAACAAAAGAGGAAGCTCATTATTTAAACAGGAAGAATCATTAAAGGAAAACTTAAAGACATCATCAAAATGATTAATAAAACAGGAACCAATATCATTTTTATTGTATAAGGTATACCATTACCAAAAGTAGTAAATTGTATACCTATTGAACTGACCGAGGGCATCGAGAGAAAGAAGAGAATTAAGGAAAACATAAAAGAAGTAAAGCATTTGGACTAGAATGCCTTCATCAAATGATGCATGTGGGTTGGGCCATTCCCATCCCAAGGGGTAACCCGATTTGGTCTGGCTCTTCAGCTACATCAAGTACCACATCATCCGATTCAATAGTCTATTTTTACCGCTTACTTTTCACTTTAAGAGCATAGCATAAAGCGGAGGAAGATCGGAAAAGATTTCTCTTCATCACGAGACTGATCGGATCTACCGTAGAAACCCGAGATAACGCCACAAGGCAAGAGAGTAAGAGGACAACAAGCAAAGAGTTATGCTTTCATTTCTTTGTTGAGCACTCCTGCCACCATTTCTAGGAAGGGTTGATTTTCAAGATAACTATTTTCATCGATTATAAGACCATTTTGAACTTTTAACACAAGATCTTCAATAGCTTTTAATCTATCCCCACAATAATCAAAATGATGTTTATTCGACCATTTGAAATCCGTGATTTATAACATTCTTGTAAGAAGGGTCCCTGTTCTAAGCTGCATGAAATTTAAAGGGTTTATTAGTAGAATTCAAAAGAATATGCAAATTCAATAGAATAGGAGCATGATCCAAAGCTCTAATTTATAAATTATTAACAAAAACATTAGGAAAAAGATTGAATCATATCGAAGAAAAAAAAATTCTATCAATCATTTGTTTGATATTATATTTACCTTTTCTTTCATTGGTCAAGTGAAAAGTAATCCAGAAAAAACCTAAATCAATATCTTTAACTTCATCCATGAATTCTCTTAATCTATTCGATTAAGAAATAACAAGTAATCCCTCCCTTCAGTTTGATTTAAGACCTCATTCAAGTTCCTAGTGCACATCCAATTACCATTAGAAGCACTTATGAAAGCTATAAGATTTGTCCAAAAATTATCTTTAAGATTCTCATAACTGGTATAATAACATCAAAACAAGTTCCATTTCATTCTATTGAAAAGAGAATTACAAATTTTAAAAGCAATAACATGTTGATAAAAATCCAGTTGAACACCTAGTTTCCACGTTACAAATAAACCTCCAGCACTATCCAGAGCATGGTCACAAAAATAATCAAAATTGCCTAAATGTTGTTGAACAAAAACACAATAACTATTACTAGCTTTAGTCTACGAAATAAAGATACAATCACGATTATAAGTATTAAATATCTTACTTAAATATTTAATAACTGAGGATTTAACTGATACACCACATTTTTAAGATAGTATCTTCATTTTCCATTTGATGAAGTGATAGTAGTAGCTACTACAATCACGCCCGAAGAAACCAAAACTCTGAGAAGAACTAGGAAATCAATAAGCTATCTTTGCATAAATTAAAGTCCCAAGTTTAATTTTTCCTATTTAGGAAGAAGAAGATTTTTCCTTTTTATCTTAGAATAAAGGGTGAAGATAAAATTAAAGAGAAGAGGTAAAATTAGTATGAGAATAAACTAGAGATTTGGTTATATATGAATATGTGAGAAGAAGGATCATTAAAACCATACTATCGGCGACATGCAAGAAGAATCTCAAGAACCAGATCAACCAATAACCCGCTTGATGCCAATAACCCAGCCAACAAAAGAGCGTAGTGTCATGACCTTAATTTCTCAAGTAGCGATCGTGCGGCACTTAGCTCGGTCCGTTGCACTAAGCCTTCCTTTAAATCCGAAATGTAACTCCAAAGAGAATAGAAAGAGTTTGCAAAGAATGCTTTGTATTGCTCTAGAGAGAGTTTATGTTACAAATGCTAAGAATTCCCAAGGATGATTACAAATGAAGACCAAATGGTCTATTTATAGTGTGGCAACAAGCCTAGGAGTATGCCACATTTCTCTAGATCCTTCTAGCTCTAGAATATACAAGAGAGTTCTATGTACAATCTTCCACAAGGCTCTAGGACCTTCTAGCCAACTCTAGAGTCTTCTAGGTTTGTCTAGCTCCTTCACGCACCTTAGGGATGTTCAGTAAGCTTCCAGCCTTCTACAACCTTCCCGAACCATCCGCGCGTTCTAGAATATTCCAGTCCATTCTAGCACTCTCCGGCGTGCTCTAGAAAATTCTAGGGTCTTCAAGCTTGAGTTGAGTCCGTCCAACTCTAGCCACTTTCTAGACTTCTCTAGGCAAACTCTAAAACTTTCCATATGTCTTAGATCGCTTTAGGCAGCCAACATTTGGATTTTTAGGGGCAGTTTGGGCGGGCCGTGACACCCTCCCCCACTCAAGTTCGCGACGCCCTCGTCGGACCTTCAAGTTGAAACCTCTCTATAGCATCTCTAAATTGCCACAAGGAATCCTCAGGTTCCCCAACTTGTCTCTTCTTCCGGGCGTTTTCCATTTGACCAAGTATTCCTTATAACTGCACGCCCTTCACGTCGGATCAAGCCGCGTGCCAAAATTAGGGTCCACTTTCTGTCAAAGGAGGTTATCAACTGCGATGGCGCTCTCTTTGATACTCCCGACTTATGTCATCCTCGTCTCCACGTGGTAAGGTTTTAGCGTACTTACATGAAAAAGCCAGGATAGATTTTAAGCTTTGGAGGAGTTGCGGTTTGTATGACACCTTTAAATTTCTTAAGGACGGAAATGGTCCTCATATTTCCGTACCAACCCCATGAACCTTCTCGCAAGGACTTGAATTGTCATGGGGCAATAGTTTTACCAGGGACCAAATCACCTTCCCGAAATTCTACCATCCTCCTCTCGTCACCCCATTTCTTCATCTTTTTAGACCCGCTTATTGGATAGGCTCGGGCCAACTCTATTGTTCACGCTGTGCCTTGGCAAACTTGAAAGCAAAGCAGGCTCTTCTCTTCATAACTCATGGCCAAGGAATGGGGAGTCACGTGAGTTCTTTGCCCACGACAATCTCAAAGGGACTGCTTTCTTTGTGGACTCGCTTCAGATTATACGAAAATTGGGCTACATCCAGCCAACCTCTTGATTGGCACTCACAAATTGCCTGAGCTACAACTCCGGCAATGCATTTACACGCTCCGTCTATCCATCACTTTGAGGATGAAAGCTTGTAGAGAAGTTCAAGTCTCGATCCTGAATGCTTGAACAATTAGTCAAAATTTCCCCGTGAATCAGTGGGTCTCGATCACTTACTATATTAGATGGAATCCCCAATGCTTCACAACATGTTTAAGGAACAAGCGTGCGAGTCTCATCTGCCGTGCGCATCCGTAGAGACACTCTCACGGCTTCTCTGGAATAGGCATCTGACGGTTACAGCAATCCTCCGGTGCGTCTTTGCCTATCTTGTCTTGTTGGCTCTGAAGGCAAGTCTTCCACATAAGCTTTGACATCATCCCGAAGTTGAGGCCAATAGTAGATGGATTTGATCAAAAGCAAGGTGCGCCTCATTCCCGTGTCCAGCCCATAAGGAATCATGGAATTCCTTGATAAGCTCGCCTTCCTGCTCCCTGTTTCTAAGACGCGAAGATACGACTACGCTTGGCGTAGAGTAGTCCGTCACTCGGCCAAAATCGTCTCGTCTTCCCTTCCTTGATGAGGCATGAGGTTTTGAGCAAGAGGCATCGTACTCTAACCCTTCTTTGATCCTTTCTAACAAAGGAATACTTGGCTGCTCAAAGCCCAGTTCCATCTTCTGCTTTCAACGACGCCCACCACATTAGCTTTGCCGGGCTTGTGATCTAACCCGTAGTCAAACTCGCCAAGAAATCCCGTCATCGAGCTTGCTTAGACTCAACTTCTTTTAGTCAAGTAACTTGTTGCAACGTCCATCATGATAACAAAATAAGAGCCCGATAAGTAGTGTTGCCACACCTTAGACAATGAATGACAACGGTCATTCTTCCTGTCAGACGGTGTAGCGGCTTTCGGTGTCGTTAAGCTTGCGGCTCTCATAGGCTATCGGGCGTCCTTCCTGCATCAATACTCCACCAATGGCAAAATTCGATGCATCCGTATGCAGCTCGTAGCTCTTGGAAGGGTTTGGTAGGCAAAGCACCGGTTCTTCACTAACGGCGCTTCTTCAAGTCTTGAGCAAACGAGGCTCTTGGCATTCACTTGTCCATTCCCAAGCCTTGTTCTTTTGAAAGTTAGTGAGTGAGGCTGCTCTCACCGAGTAGGACTTGATGACACCTTACATAGTAGTTCCATAGTCCGAGAAAAGATCTTAACTCGGGAACTTTGGTAAGAGGTTCCCTTTCTTGGATGGCTTTCACCTTTGCTCCATCCATCATCAATTTCCCATCCTTTATCCTATGCCCTAGGAACATCACCTCATCTTGGGCAAAGGAACACTTATCCTTCTTGACGTATAGATCATTTTCTCTTAGGACCTCGAACACCTTCTTCAAATGCTCTAGATGTTCTTCCATAGTCCGGCTATAGATCACAATATCATCAAGATATACTACCACGAACTGGTCGAGGTAGGGATGGAAAATCTTGTTCATCAACGTGCAGAAGGTGGCTGGTGCATTTGTGAGGCCGAATGGCATAACAAGAAACTCAGTGCACCATACGGTTACCACAAGTAGTCTTGGGCTCATCTCCTCAACTTGGCTATGCGTACCTGGTAGTATCCCGATCGTAGGTCCAATTTTGTGAAGTATCTTGCACTCCCCAATTGATCAAACAAATCAACAATAAGAGGGATAGGATACTTGTTCTTGACCGTGATCTTATTTAGAGCTCTATAGTCGATTCACATTCACAGCGAGCCATCCTTCTTCTTTTGAAATAGCACCGGGGCACCAAATGGGGCTTTGGAGGGCCTTATGAAGCCAACATCTAGCAATTCGTCGAGTTGCTTCCATAATTCTGCCAACTCTGAGTTTGCCATCCGATATGGGCTCATTGCTGGTGGCCTGGTGCCGGGTTCCAGCTCTATTTCATAGTCTACCTCCCTCCTTGGAGGTAATCATTTGGGTAATGCTTCTGGAATTACATCTTGGAACTTATCTAAGAGAACTTGCACTTCCGTTGGCAAGCTTGGCTTTGATGACGTCTCCTCATCCTCGTATTCTTTTAAAATGGCCAAGTAACTCTCTTCGTCCCTCTTCAATCCCTTCTTGAATTGAAGTGCTGAGAGAGCTTGGATAGTAGGCCTTAGTCCTTTCCGTCTAAGACCACACACGCCTTCGTACCATCCACTGATACACGTAGAGTTTGAGCGTGGCACCAGCTCTTTACCTGGTCTAAGAACTCCACGCCGAATACAATGACAGAGTCATCCATGGCGCCACCGATAAGTCCACTCGGCCACCCACGCACCAAGATCGACCTTAACTCCGCGGCGACTCCGTAATGGTAGTCTTCCGAGTTGTCGCCTTGAAGATCCACTCCGTTGACAACCTTCAGGTCGAGTCTCTTTGCTTCCTCCACCGTAAAAAAGTTGTGAGATGCTCCTGTGTCGACCACTGCTTTGGCGACCCTCCCGGTAATGGTGGCATCTACGTACATTAAGCCTTTAGGGGTCTTTGTGGCACTCTGCATTGCACCAAGTAGGCGCAAAGAACCCATCTTCGCATCTGCGTCCGACTCGCCTGCATCCTGCTTATGAGTGGAAGCAACTAAGGCACTCAAGGCCTTCCTCTTCGGACATTCACGTGCCTAATGCGGTCCGTCGCAAATGAAGCACGTAACACGGGGCTTTGAGGCATTCCGATCCTCCTTCTCCTTCCCCTTATCCCGTGGCTTGAATGAGGAGTTGCTTTTATGATTTTTGGAACCCTGACTTTTGGCATGGCCTCCATTACTCTTCTCTCCACCAAACTTTTTATCCAAGGCCTTTGGACTCTCCTTGTTTGTGGAGTAGTCAATATAGCTTTTTGCGGTCGCAATGGCCGAAGATAAGTCTTGGACACCACGTCGCTTGCGCTCAAGGTTAGCCCACGATTGGAGACTGTCCATGAACAAGAATAGGGCATCCTTGTTAGTTGTGTCGGGGACTTCAAGAAGCAAGGTTGTGAACTCCTTCACATAATCCCTTATGCTACCCGTCTGGTTTAGCCGTCGCAGTCGGCCTCTTGCCTTCTCCTCAGCATTTACAGGGAATAACTGCGTTTTGAACTCCCTTTTGAAGTCTTCAAAAGTGTCAATTGTGCAAACCCCTCGTTGCACATCTCCATGCCTCATTCTCCACCATAACATGGCAAAGCAGTGTCGGTCGAGTACGTGGCGTAGTTCGGATCTTCTTGGCGGTACGGTTATGCTAGTAGCCTCGAAGTATTGTTCTAGCCCCCATGTGGGAAGTTACTCCACTTCCCCCAGCATTCCTAACGCCATTGAAGGTCTTGGGCTTGGGAACATCCACCCTCTTAGCCTCACCACAGGTGGTCGTGTGCTAGTTCCCCACTCCGCTTACGAAGAGCTGGGATCACCACCCATATCCTCAACTCTAGAAGACATTTACGAGTTCTCTTTGGACGAGATCTCTTACCTTGGAAAGTTCAGCTTTCAACCCATCGATCTCTTTCCTTAGCCCACCATCTAGCTCGTTGAGTGACATCTTAACCGTGCGTGGATCTCTCGCATCCTCGGCACTCCAAGCCATTGTAACGCCTCTGCAAGTTGTCCACTTTCGGTCCAAACAGCCTCCTGGGCGTCTGCGCACTCCCAACTCGTGCCTCCAAGCTAGAAAGTATGTCTTTCAACTTGGCTCGAGATTCCTTTGATAGTTTACGGGTTTCCTCACGTCCACGTTTCATTGGTGGAACATCAACGCTTGGAGTAGATGGACCAACGTTCTTCATTATGCCAAGAGTAAGATTGCTTAACCTAATGCTTTGATACCAACTGTCACGACCTTAATTTCTCAAGTAGCGATCGTGCGGCACTTAGCTCGGTCTGTTGCACTAAGCCTGCCTTTAAATCTGAAATGTAACTCCAAAGAGAATAGAAATAGTTTGCAAAGAATGCTTTGTATTTCTCTAGAGAGAGTTTATGTTACAAATGCTAAGAATTCCCAAGGATGATTACAAATGAAGACCAAGTGATCTATTTATAGTGTGGCAACAAGCCTAGGAGTATGCCACATTTCTCTAGATCCTTCTAGCTCTAGAATATACAAGAGAGTTCTATGTACAATCTGCCACAAGGCTCTAGGACCTTCTAGCCAACTCTAGAGTCTTCTAGGTGTTTGTCTATCTCCCGTGCACCTTCCGGATGTTCCGTAAGCTTCCAAAGAAGCCTTCTACAACCTTCCCGAACCATCCGCGTTACAGAATATTCCACCATTCTAGCACTTTCTCCAGGCGTGCTAGAACATTCTAGGGTCTTCAAGCTTGAGTTGAGTCCGTCCAACTCTAGCCCTTTCTAGACTTCTCTAGGCAACTCTAGAACTTTCCATATGTCTTAGATCCTTTAGGCAGCCAACATTTGGATTTTTAGGGGCAGTTTGGGCGGGACGTGACAGTAGGGACTAGAACTGGACAACATCACCACCAGCTGCAACACCAGCAGCTAACCGAGCCAAACAACTATCTCTCGCCATTGCTCTGATACAATCCAGGTAGAAGCGGAAAATCTTCGCCTATTAAATAAATCCCAAAAAGAACAATGGCCCAAAAAGATGAAAAGCTTAGACTATTTATATATTTTTCTGAAACAGGTTATTCTTATAGGGAAGGGTTTTGATTGTTTTGGGTATTTTAGCATGCAAATATTTGAAAAAGATGAAGATGAGTTGTGGGTTGATGGAGTTTAACTAGAATGTTTTTTTTTTAATTTATGATGGGTTTGAAGCTAAAGGTTGAAGAAAAACCTTCAGAAACAATAGAGGGAGCAAAAATTGAAAGTTTCTTCATCGTTTGATGAAGATGATGTTGGCATATGAGTAGTATGGTAGACACCAAGCAGACAACACTGCATTAAATTGTGGCAGATAATAAGCACCAATGTGACAGACAAGAATAATAGTAGAAAGTAAGTGTTGTAATTTGTTTTATTTCCGTTTCTTTTGTGTACAAATACTATACACCTATATAGGATTAACAGAACAGAGAATAATGAAATAGAACTGATAATTATCAGAAATACAATATTTGTCGTGGTATCAAAGCAAGTTAGTGCTTATGGAATTACCTGCTACGTTGATTTCTATTCTCAGACCAATTGATTCTTGTTTTCTGGTGTAACCATTCTGGTTTACACTTACCCTCTATTTTTTTATCTCTGATTTCTGGTGTGGCAATTCTGGTTTACTAGTGAAACTGTACCAATTCTATTTTCTCGAAGAAACGTGAATCGTAGAGATGAACAGTGCCGCGCCATAGAAGTAATTCTGGAAAAAAATTCAAAGTGAACGTCATTTAGGCGAGAGGCCCCTTGACGTCACTGTGTACCTTGTTGTTTGTATAGTTGGCTGGATGAAAAAAAAACAGATCAGAGAGGACGAACAAAGAGGACGATCAGTGGCAACATTGAAAAAAAAGGAAAAAAAACATTTTCGTGTTCAGGAAATCTGAATCGAAACGAACAAAGAAGAAGAAGAAGGAAAGACAAAGCTCGCAGGAATACTTATTTTTCCAACAGGGAAAAAATCATTTCGAAAAGAAACAAAATGCAACTCAGACTTTAGAGCTCGTAGGAAAACCGACGCTAAGGTCGCAGGTTGTAGCTACGTCCATTGGCTGATGTATGAACTCTCACAGAGACGGAGAGGACCAGGTGGAGAGGGGCTAAAACCGTCTGAACCTCCGGCTGCACCATTTCGGATGATCTGAGATAAGAAGACAACGTTCGACCATCTTTCTGAATTCGCGCAGGAAAATCAGAAGAAGTTGGTTGAGGAAAGCTGTGCGAATTTGAAATTTTATTTTAGGGTTAGGAACCCAGAAGAGGCTGCGCTCATTTGGAATTTTTTTTAGGGTTATGAAATTTTCTATATATAGTGTACGAAGTGTAAAAAAAAGGAAAAACGGAAGAAATTTTTTTTTAGATTTCATGGCGGAATCTAGAGATTTAACTACCAATTTCATGTTGGAAGATTTGACGGCAAAAATGACGGAAGTTCTAACTAGCGCTCAGATTAGTTCACAAAACCCGCTAACTGAAGCGTCGACTACTCCCATTAGTATCAAGTTGGGAGGATCCAACTATGCCTTGTGGTCCCATATGGTGGAGATGTATATCTCTGGCAAAGACAAACTGGGATATATTAATGGGGATTTTCCTCAACTTGCTTTAGAAAATGGTGCACTGAAAATGCCATTGTCAAAGGATGGTTGATCAATTCGATGGACCCCTCCTTGATTGCAAATTTTATCCGATTCCCAACTACAAAACAGGTTTGGGATTCTGCTGCTACCACTTACTATGATGGGACAGACATGTCTCAAGTGTATGATCTTCGCCATTGAGTTACTCGTACGAAGCAAGCGAGTGGATCCATTGAAAAATACTATAATGACCTTCAAGGGTTGTGGCGTGAAATTGATTTCCGTCGTCCTAATCCAATGGAGTGTGGAATTGATATACAAAAATACAACTCAATCGTACAGGAAGATCGAGTGTATACCTTCCTCGATGGACTTGATAATAGATTGGATAAAACTCGAAGTGATGTACTTCAGATCAAACCATTCCCTACGGTGGAACAAGCCTATGGATTCATCCGTAGGGAAGAGGTCAGGAAGACCGTGATGATCACAGGTGCAGATACGACACCCGGAGCAGTTATGGCTTACAAAGGGATCAATGGACACCATAATCCGATGCCACCAAAAATAGGAACTTTTTTGGGTAGCAAGAAATCCACGGGAAATCCACCGTCTGTTGACATGAAATGTGGTCATTGTGGAAACTACAAACACACCCGTGAAAACTGCTTCAAACTACATGGGTATCCAGAATGGTGGAATGATCTTCAAACAAGGAAGAAGAGGGACACCACTGGGAAAGCTGTTGTGGCTACCAATACTACATCACTATCCCTTATTCCTCAGACCAAATCTTCCCAAGATCTAGGTATTTCAAGTAAAGCATTTCATACTCGTAGTGATAATGAGGATTGGATTTTAGACTCTGGAGCTACGGATCATATGACATTTGACCCAAGAGATCTCTCCAATACAACTCAGCTGAGACGGAGCCGTGTTGCCAATGCCAATGGGGTCACTTATCCAGTTACAGGGGCCGGAACAATGACTTTATCTCCTTCATTATCATTATCTAATACATTACTTGTACCCTCTCTTTCAAACAAACTAATGTTTGTAAGTCAAGTCACTTTAGATCTTAACTGTGTAGTATTGATGTATTTTACTTTTTGTCTCCTGCAGGATATTCTCACGAAGGGGATCATTGGGCATGGTACTAAGAGAAGAGGGTTATATTATGTGGATGACCTCAGTTCAGGAAGAGTCAATCACATGCAACACACAGTTAGTAACCAAGAACGACAAATTTGGTTATGTCATCGTCGATTTGGGCATCCATCATTAGGGTATTTAAAGTACCTACTCCCCAGTTTATTTTCAAATATCACACACTCCGATTTCAAATGTGATACTTGTATCCTTGAAAAAAGTCATAGGACGTCTTATCCTATGAGTATGAATAAAAGTATCACTCATTTTTCTTTGGTACATTCTGATGTTTGGGGACCTTCCCCTGTCACTACGTCATCGGGTCATCGTTGGTTTGTTATTTTTGTTGATAATTGTACACGAATAACATGGCTTTACCTTCTCAAACATAAAGATGAAGTATTTGCTACAGTTCACCTGTTTCACACCATGGTTCAGACACAATTTTCTGAAAAAATTAAGATACTTAGGTCTGATAATGGAGGGGAGTATATTAATCAACAATTCCGGACATACTTAGACAACCATGGTATTCTCCATGAAATCTCGTGTTCATAAACCCCACAACAGAATGGGACTGCGGAGAGGAAGAATCGACATATTTTAGAAACGGCTCGGGCCTTACTAATCGTTGCACATATGCCTAATAAATATTGGAGTGATATTGTTACTACAACTGTGTATCTACTTAATCGTATGCCCATAAAGACCTTACAATTTCAGACTCAATTAAAGGTGTTATCTGATCATCTTCCCTTGCCTACTATTTTGATGCTTCCGCCCCGGATTTTTGGATGTGTTGCTTTTGTCCACCTCCATAAAAATCAACGAACTAAGTTGGATCCATGTGTTGTCCGATGTGTATTCTTGGCTGTCCGATGTGTATTCTTGGGATATGGTGTACAAAAAAAGGGTTACCAATGTTATGATCCAATTACTAAAAGAACCTATATTACCATGGATGTCACTTTCCTCGAATCAGAATGTTTTTTTCCCATCACCGGTATCCAATTACACTCTTCAGGAGGAGAGTTATGGTGAAGAACGAAATTGGCTTGATGTTGAAATATTAGACACTAGTCCAACATACTCGGATCGTGCCAATAATATGGAGGAGACAGTATCTAGACCTGAGCTTGAATTTCCAAGAACTGAAGTTGAAGTAACAATTGAATCTCCAGAAGATGAAGTAGTTGATGTACCCCTCCATTCTCTAGTACCCAATGATCCTCCTGCTAAGAATACTCCTGAGGTAAGCTATCCTATCACACCTTTACAAACTAATGCTATAGATACATCTGTTGGTTATGTTTTACCTTTCAGACACAATCGAGGCAAACCTCCAAATCGATACTCCCCAGAAAGAGAAGAACGACAACCCAAGTATCCAATAGCAAATTATATATCTACTCAAAGGTTATCAGAACCGATCAGGGCATTTTCACAAACACACTCCTCGTGTCAAATTCCAAGTAGCATTGAAGAAGCCTTATCTTATCCAAAATGGGCTCAAACTATAAAAGAGGAATTTGAGGCATTGTAGAAGAATAACACATGGGTGTTAAGCGAGTTGCCTCAAGGGAGGAAGATGGTAGGATGCAAGTGGATTTTCTCCATTAAGTATAAAGCAGATGGGTTAGTTGATCGATACAAGGCGAGGCTTGTAGCAAAAGGGTATACATAGAAACATGGGATAGATTATCAAGAAACCTTCTCACATGTGGCTAAACTAAAAACTGTGAGAGTTTTGTTATCTCTTGCAGCAAATTTAGATTGGCCATTGCACCAACTTGACGTGAAGAATGCATTCCTTCATGGTGACCTTGAAGAAGAGATTTACATGGATATCCTACCAGGATATACTGTTACATCAGGAAAAGAAACTGCATGTAGATTACAACGAGCATTGTATGGACTAAAACAATCACCTCGAGCGTGGTTTGGTAGGTTGAGTTCAGCAATGAAGAAATATGGGTTCCAACAAAGCAACTCTGATCATACCCTTTTCCTAAAACATCGATTAGGGAAGATAACAGCCCTTATAGTCTATGTAGATGACATGATCATTACAGGGGATGATAAAGAAGAAATCTCTAAGCTTCAAGAACAACTGTCAAATGAGTTTGAAATGAAGAATTTGGGAGGGCTCAAATACTTCTTAGGTATTGAGGTAACAAGATCAAAACAAGGCATATGTCTTTCCCAAAGGAAATATACTCTGGACCTACTAGCAGAGGCAGGACTACTAGATTGTAAACCTGTCGATATTCCAATGGTTCAAAATCATAAACTCGGAGAATATGTGGACCAAGTACCAACAGATAAACAGAGATATCAACGGTTAGTAGGTAAACTCATATATTTATCTCATACTCGACCTGATATTGCTTATGCTGTGAGTGTCGTGAGTGTCGTGAGTGTCGTGAGTCAGTTCATGCACTGCCCAAGAGAAGACCATATGGATACAGTCATGCGAATACTTCGTTATTTAAAATCCTCCCCTGGAAAAGGACTTATGTTTTCAAAGAATGGTCAATCGGAAGTCCTTGGATATACAGATTCAGACTGGGCAGGGAATATGAAGGATAGGAAATCTAGTGATGGATACTTTACTTTTGTGGGGGGCAATCTTGTTACATGGAGGAGCAAGAAGCAAAAGGTAGTGGCCTTATCTAGTGCTGAAGCTGAATTTCGAGAATTGGTCAAGGGAATATGTGAGCTCCTTTGGTTGAAAAACTTCTAACTGAGATTGGCGTTGCTCCTAACTCTGAAATGAACTTATTTTGTAATAACAAAGAAGCCATTGCCATCTCTCACAATCCAGTTCAACATGATCGAACGAAGCACGTTGAAGTGGATCGAAACTTCATCAAACAGAATCTTGAAGAAAAGATTATTAAGCTTCCATTTGTTAAATCAGAAGATCAATTGGCTGATATACTTACAAAATCTGTGTCTACAAGGAATTTTTACAACTCACTTGACAAGTTGGGCATAAGAGACATATATGCACCACCTTGAGGGGGAGTGTTGTCATGTGAGTAGTATGGTAGACAGCAAGCAGACAACACTGCATTAAATTGTGGCAGATAATAAGCACTAATGTGACAGACAAGAATAATAATAGAAAATAATAATGTTGTAATTTGTTTTCTTTCCGTTTCTTTTGTGTACAAATACTATATACATGTATAGGATTAACAGAACAGAGAATAATGAAATAGAACTGATAATTATCAGAAATACAATATTTGTTAGATGATTATAAAAAAAACTGGAAAAAGAGGACATGCAAACCAAGCATGTTAATGGAGGAAACTATACAGTCTCTCATAGAGAGAGCCCTGGTTGTAACATAGTTAATAGGGATTAATGTGGTTTTTTTATAGAATGGTAGAAAAATGTGTAATTTTGATATGCTAAATATCCACTTATATCATTTATCTTCCAAAGTATTGGTCATACCCATGCATCTATATATTTGACTTTCGATTATCCACTATTATGAACGATACGTATAAAATTAGATTGCTAAATTTGTTTCACTGGTGGTGGAGTGAGAACTTACGGCATTTTACATGAGCACAAAAAGAACACACAAGCAAGCCGAATTGCAAATTAATGCACATGAAGAAAACTTAGGTTTTGTTTTATAACTATTTTAATTTCTTATTTTTTTAAGTTTTAAAATTAAAATTTTATTTTAATATTTTTTAGAAAAAATATAGTAGTCATTTGATAACCAATTTTTAATTTCAATTTTATAAAATACAAATTAAAAATTGAATATAATTATGATAATGAGTTTTTATTATCAAATAAATGAAAAAAAATCAATTTCAATTTTCTTTTTCTAATTTTAAATTTTGGTCAAATTTTTAAAAAATTAAAAATAAGTTATCAAATGTATCTAATTTTAAAATTTAAATTCAGAATTAAGAATTAAAAGTGCTATGATATGAGCCCTAAACAACAATCAAAGAAACCTTTTCATAATCTACTATTTTCTGACTTGGGGAAGTAAGGCCCGAAGGTGAAATATAATTATCATTATTTTCATTTCCAAAAAAAATGAGTAATTTTCTATTCATTTTGACTAAATCACTAATACCATCCCAATTTTTTTTCAAAATGCTCTTCATGTGAGGGAAATGTGACCATACATACTTCCCAATTGAAGTCAAATAAGTAGCACAGATTTCCCTGTAAGAAACTAAATTGCAAAAAATTTAAGGTTACAAATTGTGTTCTTATGCATGGATTCACGGTAGAACTCGACGTTTAGTAAGATTCTGTCTTGCACAATTTGCCTGATCATGAACAGGCAGATGTATCAAAATGGCTCCCTCTTCGAATCCAAAAATAGAAAATTCATTCCAACATGCTATGATGCGCATGATACAATGCCTAACTTTTATATACCACCAACCGAGGACTTTCCTTCGGAGAGTAACCCTACTCTTTAGCACTTAGCCTAGCTTCATTCCAAATCTCCTATTCCAGTCTGACAAACCCTAACCAATGTCAGAAAATTCTGGCCATGAGGAACAATCATCAAGACCAGAGATTAAACCAGGAACATAACTGTGTGTAGCCACCTCTCCATCCATCATTTCTGAAAATAGCTCCTTATCCATATCTAACTCGTAATTATTTTCTAAAATCTCTTTACTGATGGATGAGGTTAGGTTGAAATCTAGATCAGGTTCCATGGGTACGGCTATCTGCAATGGTTGGAACATTGGCCCACCAATACTTTGGAGCATCTCACCATGCTCCACTGAAGTTTTCTTTGACTTTGATTTATTAGGTCTAGTTAAATCAGAGGAAAGCTTGTGCTTTCCCAAGGTCGGCAACTTTGATGTTGAGCGAGTCTTCGTATCATTTGTTGGAAATACAGACGAAGCCCAACCCAGGCTATCTTCAACACAAGCTCTTGCAGCTGACCTAAAAAAATAGACAGGACATGTATTAACAATCTGAAGTTACAAATTATTTTTTTCAGATAGTAATTAAGATATTACTTCATGCTATTTTGAAAATTAGCAAACATAAGGAGTCTTCTTAATTATTGTTTCTAGGATGACAGTATTTTCAAGAAATTTTCCAGCAATAAATGAAGTATGAACAATTATCATGATAACACATTCAAATTTGTGTTTTCCAACAGGCACAAGATAGGTGTGCAATCTGAAAATCTCATCTCAAGAGAGCACAATGAAAAATTTGAAGTTGGATGAATCCTCACCTGAAACGGTTCTCTGCCACATCACGAGTACCTCTGAGGTGAATATCCTCCTCAGCATCTTGACTTAATGATGGAAGTCGGTCTGAACCTGTTACTGATAAATTTATGACAGAAGGAAACGGATCCAAAAAGCCATCCACCTCTTTCCCGAATTCCAGTGTTACCTCCAACCTTTCTACATCCACACGTGTTTCTTCATGATGTCTAGGGAGGGACACTCTATTGTCTGGCATACTGTCAGCATCTTGAAGTGCATCTGCTAATAACCTACTACTCTGTCCCAACTTGGCAAAACCCATTTTTTCAGAAGGTTCCTTAATGGAACTATGAGATATTTGATTGACAGAGGTCAAAAGCCTTCCACCAAAATAAAGGCCATTTCTGGATGATGAGTGATTTCGTTGATCGCCAGTACGAGACATCATCTTCCAGAAAGATGACAATAGGGCAGTGAAATGTTTCTGAAGGAGTAACTCTCTGTTGGGATGCTCTGCAGCAACATCTAACAGCATCCGAAGGTTTTCCTGCCACACAAGAAGTTAGAAACACTTAACTAACAAACTCAAGCTAAGGTGTAGCAATTGCAGAAATGCAGTTCAACAATTTTACCTCTGTTACTTTGAAAAGAGCCTTTCCTGAACCTGCATTGCTGGCTTTTTCATAGTTAGGATTTTCAGGTGCAGACAATATATACCTTTGAATGAGCTCCCTATATCTCTCACAACAATGTGCAGGATGACGGTATCTGCCCCTATAAAACCCACCAGCTGTCATACCATACAATGTTTCACTAACCAGACTCCAATGAGGCCCATACTCGTGTACCACTGCACATAATACTGCATCCTCCTGTGGCAACCAAAAATCAGGTGCTGGAATATAATCCCTCGACCAAATATTCCCCTTCTTTAGCTTTTCTGGTTTTATCAGCAGGACTCGCTTAATTGGCATAGAAGTGATGAATATTTTTCCTCCAGTCTTAGTTCTGTTTATTGGTTTATGATCAAAATCAACCACATTCTCACATGGCCTTGACTCTGTAGGTTCATCATTCTGCATACTAGTTAAGTCAGTATCCAAATCTAGAGGACTTATCTCAATAGCCTTCTTCAGTTTCTTAGACTTCTTCTTCGAGATTTTCTCGTATTCACCACGATGTGCATTTTCTACTTTTTTACGTTTTTTTAACACACTTGAATGTGATGACGCCATGTCTGAACCACTGAGCACCTCCTGAGAATTGGTTTCTTTATCCAGGGACAAATCATCATTTGGAGGCTCATGTTTCACAGTTTTTAATTCAGAAGCCAGGGACCTTTTCTTCAAGGATTTGAACTTGCCTTTCTTTGCCTTCTTTTTAGACTTTGGTCTAGGATCACATGGCGTTTCATTCCTGCAACAGAATAATGATGAGTAAACAAGCAAAACAGTTCCACGAATCCTATTAGTTCCTTCTAAGGTATTTTCTGCTAATGCTAATAATAGAAAACAAATCTTGCATTTTTCTTTTCTTGTTCTAGTGGACAAGCATATGCCTATAATACTGCACTGCTGCTCCTAAACGTCTATGCCAGAATCTTGTTTAAATAAAAATGTAAGGCTTACACTAAAATTATCACCACCAGCACAAAAATAATACATCTATTCTAGAACTTTTGCTGTCCACTAGTGAGGCATTATTAGAGGACATCAAAACGAGGAAGTACATCCTCTTAAGATCATCTTTCAGACAGATTACTGTTTGACACAAACAATGGCCAGTTCACCTACGCTAAAGAATATTGCGGACTGATTTTCACCTCGTCCCTTAATATTGCTTACAGATTGTTAAATGAATGTCCCCTATTTAAGCTGTGCCAAAGAAAGATTAATGTCTTTTTTTAATAAGAGAGATTATTGTCTTTAGTACAAATACGAAAAACTCATAAAGTTAAGCAGTTACTAAAAGCAATATTGCAAAAGACCATCCTAGTTTTTTTCATAGCAACAAAAAAAAAGTAGAAAGTTGTTTTGGTCACCAATCTTAAAAGCTCAACCTTTTAGGAGAATCAGTTGCTAACATTCTTCTAAGATGGTATAACAACAATCCCATATGATAAAGAAATTCAAGTAATGAGCCAAAGAGTAGTACACAATGAGGGGATGAGGGGGTAATGTGAGAAAAAAAATTGCTAAAGAAATGTTGACCATCAACTTGAAGGACCAACACAATTTTAACAAAAGAAAAAAAAGGAATTGATCCATTTTCAGCAGTCATTTCAATTATTCATTATCAAATCCAGTTTCTGATTAGATTTCCAGACTTATCTTGAGAAAAATTTCAATTATTTCCTAGAGAAATAACAAATTTCCCACATAAATAATATTAAATGAGGTTCACAGTGATATCTTACTTTGAATCACAATTTTCATCTTCTTCATTTTCCTTCTCATTAGCTTCACATTCCAGTTCCTCCATCAACTGCAAACAAAAATAAGGTAAACAAGCGAGATAATCAAATTTTAATAGCTAACTATGTAGCACCAGAAGATTCACCAACCTGGTGATGGGCCAAGGCCTCAACCTGCTGTCTATATGCCTCCGTGGCCAAATCAGCATCCCATTCTACATAGTCAAATAGACAAGCCATGGAGTTAGGTATCAGATCTCCAAAGAAAAGGGGGGAAGGGGAAGAGGAACAAGATAAAGAAAACATGATGTACATGTTATCATTTCTTTTGATTCTATCGTCTTAAAAACCAAAGAGGGGACAAAGACTGAGAATATATATTCTATGAACTAGCATCGTGCAAATGAGCTGTTTAAATTGAATTGATTGTATTAAACAAGAAAGGACAGAGGAAATTTGACATGCTCGTGTGTTACTTCAGCCAGGATGCCAAAGGGTTCTCACCTTCGTAAACAAGAGGTTCCTCATCTTCATCAATCTCAGCTTCCATTTCGTCCTTGTACTTCTCAATGCGGTCCAATTCCCATTCCATCTCCTCAAACCTATCTTGGGATTCAACTGCTGCCTTGTCGATAATTGGGTCCCATAGTTCTAGAAAACGAATTGCATACCGATCTATTGGACGCAACTGATTCTCAAAGGATGAGATTGTTTGCCCTGCAGCTGCAGCTGCTGCAGCCATTTCCTTGATATCAGCCAGCATGTCACCATCATCTTCCTTACCAGCGACAACAGTAAGAGCTTTTTCTTCATTCGATTCATGACCATGTAAAACTATAGCATTTTCTTTGTTTCCAGAGATGATTATACCATCCTGAACTACAGGCTCATGAACCTTAACATCATTCTCATTTACTAGCTCATCGTCCTCCAATCTCCCAATTGCTTCTTCTGTAAATTCTTGGTTTTCAACTGCTTCTTCCTGCTCAACTTTTTTCAGTGCCATGTAATCTGCTTCATCTTCAGCATGCTTAAGAGCTGCTTCCAGATCATCTTTAGAAACAGAAACCTCCTTTCCATTGTAATTTTTCTCTTTTTGCATCTTAATGGTAAGAGATCTATGACCAGAAAACAGTTCAATAGGATCAAGCTTTTTGAAGAACTCAGTGTTGTATCCTCCACTCTGTATCACTAGATCATCAAGAGCACGCTTCTGATTTGCTTTCTTTAAAATATTCTCTTCAATGGTACTCTCACTGATTAACCTATAAATATGAACCTCACGTGTCTGTCCAATCCGGTGGCAACGATCTTGAGCTTGTTGGTCCATAGCAGGATTCCAGTCACTGTCATAAAATATAACTGTATCTGCCCCAACTAGATTGATGCCAACACCACCACTACGGGTTGATAGGATGAAAAGAAATATTTTTGGATTTGTGTTGAATCGCTGCATTAAAGTTTGCCTTTCTTCAGGCTGAGTAGAACCATCTAACCGCACATACGTGTAACCATACAAGTTTATGAATGCTTCCAAAACATCAAGCATCTTTGTCATCTGAGTGAATATCAAGGCTCTGTGACCTTCTGATTTTAGCTTTCTGAGCAAGATAGCAAGCTCTTGCAATTTACCACAGTCAAACTGTATTAGTCGCCTATCAGGGAAATATACTTGCCTCCTGACTATTGCAGGTCTAAAAGGTGACAATAGTGGCGATAAGATATTAGAGCATTTCTGCTTATAACTTGGGTGCAAGAATGAAGAGCTTCCAGGTTTACTGCACCAGCAAACAGGTGCTGGAGCCCGCGCAGCTGGGATTGCAAACATAAAACTTTCAACAATGTCAATCATTTTCTGGAAGCGTTCCACTGGTGAGAGGACAATGTCAGCAAGCTTTGAAGAGTACATGTAGGTCAAAGGATTAACCTTGTGTTTATGAATATCATGGACAGTATGCTTCACTGTGACAAGCTCCCTTAAGGTAGTTGAGTATATGGGTTTTTTCTCACATTTTAAGGAATTCCACCATGCAATGGCAGCAGCCCTTTGCTTAGCTTGTCTTAGTCTTTCCTCCAAAATGGCCTTCCGGATCTCTTCAAAAATATTTGTTCCATGCAACTTTTTTTTATATTTAAACCCAGCCCCAATTTCCTCAAGGTTAACCAGGTCAGCACGCTCCTTGATCAAACTTGAGGGTGTAGCAAGAGCTTTAACTTCATCGGTCTCCCAGGAGGTCATGGTATAATCCAGGTCACTAAATAGAAACCCCATACCCTTAAGGTCTATTCTTGAAAACGGATCAGGTGGAATTATTGAACAAAGAGAAGAACAAAATTGAATATCAATACCACCCATGTCAAAAGAACTGACAATGGGACGGCCTTCAAATAAGTCAGGATGGTTGCACACTTTACGAAGTTGCATTATAATACTAATCATCCCAAAAAAATTGGTACTTGCAAGAGTTGCTTGTGTTTCTGAACTAGCAATAAAATCTTCGTACAAGTTTCGCTGCCTTCTGGAAAGCCTGCAGTATATTACATGCTCATGTTTCATAGGGAGCTGCGTCTCAACATCTCGCTTTAGGCGACGAAGTAAGAATGGACGAAGAACATTATGTAGACGATCAACCACCTCTTTATTAACCTTTTCTTGTCCCTCGACCATCCCCGTAATTGGATTACTAAACCAATCTTTGAATTCCTGATGAGACTGAAAAACATGAGGCATCAAGAAATGCATAAGTGACCACAGTTCCATGAGATCATTTTGCAGGGGTGTTCCAGTTAATAAGATACGCCGTTTTGAATTGAAGTTCAAAAGAGTTTGCCATCTCTGTGACTTCCAATTTTTAATCAAATGAGCTTCATCTAAAATCAAGTACTTCCACTTCTTACGCTTGAAAACTTTAGAATCCTGAATAACTAGTCTATAAGTTGTTATGCACACATGAAATGAGTTTGGTTTCAACCAGCCCTGCCTTTTCAATTTTCTCTCCTTCGCACTGCCAAAATATGTCAAAATTTTAAAAGCAGGACACCATTTTAGAAACTCAGTCTCCCAATTTAACATTACACTTGTTGGGACCACAATGAGATGTGGACCCCATATGCCCTTCTCACATGCCAGATGTGCAAGTAAAGCAATAGTCATAATGGTCTTTCCCAAACCCATCTCATCAGCAAGAATTCCATTCAATCTCTTTTCATACATCGTGACAAGCCAATCCAAACCAATATGTTGATACTCACGAAGAGGATATTTGACAAGGAAAGGGAACTTTGTACGGACTTTTGTTGTTAAGAAAGTATTTCCAGTTGGTTGAGCAGATCTTGCAGCAGCAGCTGCATCAGCAATTATATTATCACTATCCTTTTCCCCTTCTGAAATTGCATGGTCTTCTAGATTATGTTCTTCTACTAGAGAATGCACATCTGACTGCAGTTCACAAGACTCAGCATTTACATCCATAGAAACAAGCTGCTGCTTCTCTTCAATGTTTTCAAGGGATGTAGACTCTGCAATGCCCTCTGATAATGTAGAAGCAGATCCAAACCCTTCTTTTGCCACTTCATTATTGTCGGAGTCCTGACCAGCACATATCAGTGATGAACCAAATAGATATGTGAACTACCCGGGATCTATAAAGAAGCAACAAGGTCAACCTACCTTTCTATACCTTGCAAGCAGCTCTTCGATGGGAAGGGAACTCTCCTCTCGCAGCAATCCAATCTGCAAAGTAGAAACAGAACATAAAACAGACCCGAAATTGGGTTAAACATCGGGTGGAAAGAAGGCAATACTTTATGTAAAACCAGATGTCCGGTTTAATATCATTTCTAAAACATAAACAGATAAACTAACTTATCACCTCATCCACGGGATGATTCTTAGAATCTGCCTTAGACAATTCCTCTTCCTCAGACAAGGTTGCCTCATTATCCTGGTCAAAATAATAGTAAAATTAATGAGCTATCACTATTTTTATTAACCAACCCCCTCCCCCCCAAAAAAAAAACCTCAACAAAAAGAAAATTATGACTAGAATACAATTTACATCTAAAGATGACGTGTCAATGACAGAGTAAAACCAGCCAATTATGTATTATCATTTCATCTCACAATTACCATGTAAAAAAGTAGCAGTAGACAAAAGAAAAGTAGATGTTTAGTTTTAAAAAGAACCTCTATATCTAAAAAAAGATGCCAATCTAATAGGATTTCATTTGCAAAGGCAAGCATCAGGAAAATCACTTTCATGAACTAAACAAACACCTGAGGCCAGAATCTATCCCATTCCTCTAAACCAAAAATTGAGATGATATGAAATCCTTATTGGCAGTGCCACATGCATAAACAGCAAAGGGTATACAGAAAAAGCTGTAACTTGCAACTAAATTAAGAGAACATAAATAATTCCCTAATATATTAGCAACGTGGTAAATTAAAACAGCATTCTAAACACTAAATTACCAAAAAGAAACATATTGTACAATATGAAAAGGGTTTGCCTTGTGTTCGTACCTTCTCTTCTGTTGTAGTGAGAACAAAATCACTATCATTCTACACCACACAAGAAAGAAAAAAAGTCAACACCATAACACGAAAAGAATAAAACGTTGGTAAAATGGAAAAACATAAATAATCCGTATATATATTCCTGCCTCTTCATCATCAGAATAAAACAATGTTTTGTCGGACTTCCCGGTTGGAAGATTTTTGTCTTTACATGTATCAATTAATAATAATGGATTCTCTAAAACTGACAAGCCCCCATTGCTTTCACCCTGCAATTAGGAAACATCAATTAAACTGAGCCTTCAATATTCTGCTCAACTCGACAATTGTAACCATAAACACATACAACTTACACAACGACGACCAGTAAGCAAAACTGAGTTGTTTTTCTCCGCACTAGAGGCTATGGGAAGCTCAATGTTTTCTGCAGCACCATGAACACCTAAAAATTTAGCCAGAAAACCAAACAGTCTGAAACATTAGTTGCATGATACACCCAAATAGCATGACTCCTTAATTACTTAAAGTTACCATGATCTTCCTCAATCCATTTGACTCTGTCCACCACAGGACTATTTTTCATGCTATCTGCAATCACAAGTCAACAAAATTAATTACATGCTATCAATAGAATGTCAATGATATGAAACCAGCAAGCCAACATCATTTCAAAATTTGACTGATCTAACCAACATGTGTATGATATTATATTAAACAAGGCAAATAAGTTAAACACATGTAATGTAATACAGTTGAAATCAGGAGGGGTGATGTTATGGGTTAGTGTGCCGGTATGCTAGCTGGTTTGGAAAGTGTGGGAAGAATTTCTCAAGTATGAAAGGAAAAAAGCATAGTTTGTTAGGCAAATTTTGAAAACCAATGTGCTTCCAGCCTCTTTGTGCTGTGACCTGAATTGCATATTATGGACCACCATGGCAAGACGACATCAGGAGTTACAAAACAATTGTATCACTTCATTAATTTTATTTTTGAAATATCCAATTGGAATTATAGTTATAATAAGGGTGGGGTAACAACACAAATCCCTTACTTATGTCAAGAAGTTCATTTTAGTCTTTGGTATTTTTTTGTAACAATTTAGTCCTTTTATTTTAAAAAATTGACAACACAAGACAAGAAAAAAAAATTCATTTTATTTTTATTTTTTCCATATTTTTTCAACTCTTATTGAGATATCAATTTCATAGATTGTCTTTAACAATAGACAATAATGACTACAAAATTCATCATAAAAAAAATTAAATTTGGTTATTTATCCTTCTAATATCACTTTTTCATAACAAAATGACTATTCTGTTACAAAAATAACAAAAAGACTAAACTGTTCTTCTTCGTGAAGTTTTTTTTTTTAAAAAAGACACATTACATTGGACGTAGAAATTCATATTGCTTGAGATATCCTTACAATGCAAATACTGGGCCTGTTAGCAAATGCCAGACTATCTGAAAGCACAAATATAATGTAGGACAGTAAAGGAGCATGCTATCACCCTTAATTTTCTAAAAGGCTGTGCATTCTTGCCAAAGTTACAGCCCCTTAAGAATTTTGATTAAACATTACATGTGTTCCAAACTTACCTTTGTCCCTAGCATAGCGTTTCAGTAGCACCTGTAGTGGAAGATCCATTTCATCATGCAAGTCATCCGATTCATCTTTCCTTTCTTCTTTGGTTATAAAAGCTTCATTCTCTTCAATGGTATGCTTGTTATTTTTCTAAAATCAGAAATATAATGCACAAAAAAAAATCAATTTGATTTAGAGAGCTAATCTGAGTAAAGGGAGAACATGGTATCACGCATCCTTCAGTTCTTTATGGACCATGGTAATAATGCCTTTGGACATATGATAACCAAAGGTCATCAAAAGTTGTCTTCTAGATTCCGATACATAGTGTTCATCTAGAAAATCTAGGGATTAAAAACGCTATTTATCGTGAGCAAGGGAAACATTTGATTTTCTACTCTAATACAGTCAATAATCTCCCTAGTTTCTTTCTTTTAAATTTAATGAACTATCATCTTTAGTTGGAGCTTACGTCCACTTTGTACCTTCTCTTACTATAATTCAATCAAATATTTATTTCATTTCCCCCCCAAAAAAAAATCTCACATTATAATTCCATTATACTTGTTTACAGTTTACTCCATTTTAATTCCACACCAGGCCTCATCTTTTGTGGGCACATCAAATTGAGCTACTCCCATTCATTACCATTTAGATACCTATAGGTCACAAGATCCCTAAAAAGGCAAAGAAAACTTACTGATTCGTCAGTAGATTTAATATCATAATCATCATCAATACCTGCAGCATCAGATTGAGATCTAGTCACCATGAGAACTAATTCAACTAATAGAGGCCATTCAAATTAATTAGAAGAATAAAGACTAAAAAAAAAGTTGACCGGAGCAAATTCTGCAACAGTGCAAGTCAAAAGATGCATAATATTTTGGGTTAAAGTGCTGATATGATTAGTGAGCTTGCAAAGTAAAGGAAGAATTTCTAGGACGGGAAGAATTTGAGGTCTGCTCCATTGTAAAGACAATTCTGTTTTTACCAGCTCTTTGAGCTGTAATTTTCTCATGCACGTATCCAAAGCCTAGGCTAGATATCATCAGGAATTATAATTAATTAATGTAGCTGATTTTAAATTGGACTCAATATTGAAAGCTATTAAAATAGTTTGTGAGATCTAAATCAGGTTGGACTCTTTATCCACCTTTTTTCCCCATAAAGTTTTAGTTCACTGTTTCAAAGAAATATAAAAGAAAAGGCAGTATGTGAAAGTAGACATTTCAAATGATAGGAAAATGCCAGACAGTCTGAAAGCGCCATCAATTAGTTACATTTTTTTAAGGGGGGAAAAATCGAGAGGTACATTCCTTTCTTTTAAGGTTACAAAACCTAGCTCAATCCGAAGCATCTGTCTAATATTGATTAATTTTTAAGACAATTTTAAGTTACCTTCACCCTTTCTAACTGGATCATCCATTTCATCTAGCAAGGTAGCTGATTCTTCTTGCCCTTCTTCCTTGGTTACAACAGCCTTATTTTCTTCAATATTGTGCTTGTCATCTTCCTAAAACAGAACAATAATGAAAGAAAAAATTATGCTTATACTTAAAGAAGACAATAATTACATACAAGAAACCTGTCCATAAAGTAATAATGTTTGATAATCACATGTTTGATAACATGTGAAGTAGAATCTAAAAATGAACACCAATTATGACACACAAGAGCCATGTTAGTTTGTAACACGTATCAAAGACCCCTCCACAATCCCCATTTCTCATTTAGTTTATATTTCTATTTAAATTCCACACCTTAGATGACTTCTACAGACAATAAATCAATCCATTGCAGATAATTGAATCCTAAATTAATCTGAAATATACTCATAAATTACCAAGTAGTTGATTGAATTCTAAAAGTATGAAGACTTACTGATCCATCATCAGATTGAATGTCGTAGTCCTGTTCGATATCAGCTGCATCTGGTTGAGATTCTGCCAATATGTGAAATAATTTCAACATATAAATGTTAATCCTTCAAGTTAACCAGATGACAGCATTTAGCCAGCAGTCCAGGATGAAAAGAATGAACTTTAAACAACACCACTGGTCTAAAGCATCAAACTGTGATTTAAGGCAAACAAAACTGGAACAAGATTTAAGCAAAGAGAGGGAACAAAAACCATGGGTAAAGGGGAGGGTATGATTAGTGTGGTTGGAAACAAAATTTACGACTTCTTTTTCTCAAAGGTTTAAAGTCCTGTCCCCACCCAAAGCCCTCTCCTGCATTGTAAAATGTCAAGCATGTTCTAAATTCACCTTTTCCCCCAGTATAACTGTAGCGTTTGAGAAGCTCCTCAAGTGGAAGGTCCATTTCATCATGCAGAGCAGCCAATTCTTCTTGCCTTTCAACTCGGGTTATAAACACTTCATCTTCTTCAATCGTATGCTCATCATCTTCCTAAAATGGTACATCCATGCAAAACACCCCTTAGATGCTCAATCCAATACAAAGAAAACACAAAAAAGACCATGCATCATTAATTGCATGGTAATGCATGTTCTTATCAATAGAATGTGAGACACAAAAAGGCCAATTTTTTTCTTATATAAAACATGGAAGCACCCCTTCCAGAACGTGCAATCATTAGTTCAATTTGGTGAGTGCTGTTAAGAGTTAAGACCAAATGTTACACATGATAGATAATTAATAGCATATCAGTACAGTAAACAAATAAAAAGTCACAATGGAAAGAGAGAATGTAACCCCAATTATTGCCAAGGACGTATCAAATTAATTAGAACCTTATGTGGTAGAATTACCCTCGAACATTTTATTTTTTATTTTTGAGCAAAGATAATACCCTTGAGCTTGTTTAGGTTTTATTTCACTTTAAATTCCACACCTTAAACAGGATGACCATTTAAATGGTTGTTTAGATATTGTTTCCTTCCCTTATACAATTGGTACTTGTGGAATTGAACCCATTGCAGATATAGTTCCTACGCATCTAAAAGACTGAAACTGCACCAATAAATTTCCTTGCAAATGCCCAAGCACAATTTAAGTTGAGATGAATATTTACAAGTATAGAAAATCAAGGGATACAAAAACTCACTGACTCATCATCAGACCGAATGTCATAATCCTCATCGATATCTCGTTCATCTGGTTGTGGTTCCAGCATGTGAAATAATATCAATTAGTAAATGATATCCTTCCAAATTAATGATATAGTCCCAGTGATGACATAAAAAAGGGTATAGTTATTGCCATCTCTCATTTTGTTGTTTTCACAACATATGTATTACTAATTTTAGAAATTGTTGAAAATACCCCTAATAAATTTTAATTAGTGTAGAATAAATATATTAAAGACAAGGACATTTTTGACAATTCTTAAATTTAACAATAAATAAAATGTGGAAACTACAAATGGGATATGGCAATAACCCGCACTAAAAAAAATCCACTTACCAACATTTGATTCTTTACATTCACCAGCATCACTTTCATCAGCTTCTTCATGTTGAATTCTTGGTCGGTCTTGGGAAGGATATGGATTTTCCACGTCTTTATGTTGAATTCCCAATTGACTCTGTGTAGGATATTGCTGTACAGACTTGTAGTTATCCACAAGATTTTCTGCTAACATTGTTGAGTACCTATGAATATCATGCAAAAAATAATGCAACTTCATTAAACACAATAATGCTTAGGAAGAAAAAAAACTCAGTAATACAGAACATCAGAATTGTATTTGTTTGTGTACGATCAAAAAAGACTTACCTCTCAGTTTGTCCTAAAAGAAACTCAAGCTGCTTGTCAAGTGCCTTTTTCTTTTTCTCGTCAACCTCCATCTGATGCTTGTACAGCACCTGAATTTCAATACAGGATATATTAACCCAAAATTCTCTTAAATCTAAATAACATATCTGGGCGTAATCAAGTTCATATAGAACTTACTAATTTTTCAATTTTTAGCCAGAACTTCTTGACATCTTTTGAAATATTGAGAGCAACTTTTCTTAACTTATGCTCTTCTTCCTGATTAAAAATGAAATTCATGATCAAGCAAAAATCAGAGGGAGCAGAAAAACATAGCCATTAATGATCTCATAAATTCATTTGGTCATACAGGAAATTAATTAAGAGAAAGATCATATTTTTGTTAACATGATACAAATTTTTGGCCTCCAGAAAGGGATAATTAGAGAACCTTCATTTTCTTTTCTCCCCTTGTTGCTTGATCTAGCATACCCTTGCTTGCTCTTAGAGCAACTTTCTTTGCCTGAGCCAATTTCCATTTTCTCTCCGACTCAAAGTCCTGCTAACAAGAAGTCTAATGAGAAAAAATAAACAAACAATGCATAAACATATCAAATGATGACATGAAGTTGCATTTTCTTGATTAAATCAAATAAAAAGTTAATTCAATTTTAAAATAACCAAATAAAAGTAATTTGATATGGATACAATAAAAATTTGCAAATTCTTGAGGTAAACCATTCAGTTACCTTTGAAAGCCAAACCATCTCCTCTAAAACATGATCCCAATGGGTTTTTGGTCGGCGAGGTTCTTTAGAAGCTTCAAGCACCTGACACCAACAAGTTATCATCAAATAGTCAACTAAAGTAATAAAATCAGAGTATTTAAATATGGACAATTAACTTGAATTTTAACATTAAGTAGGATAATTGATTTAGGGTGCTTGCTGTAGGGTGTTTAGTAGCTACATGTAAAAAATGTCCAATGCATATAGCACACTCCAATAGCAGGTACCTAACTGATGTGGAATAAAACTAGAAGTTTAGGAAATTTAGAATTTTACGTAACTGGAATTTAGTGTTTTTTTTAATAAGAACTGGAATTTAGTTCTCATCAAAATTATTATCTAAAATTCACTTTAAAAGTATATTAGAAGCTCTATTGATAGTTACTATATCACTGCACTAGGGCAGGCTTGTGTTATGAATATGATTGATAATAGAAGGAACATTGGTTTTCTCCCTTCCATTTCTTTACTCTAATTTCTGTGCTTAATTTTTAGGTTCCCCCCCCCCTTCTCTATTCTATCTTCCTATCTCCCTCTCTGTCCAACATCAAAAACCTAGTACATCTGCCCACAATAAACATTTATATTCTAAAATTGAAACAATTAGCCTTATTTTCAATTGCTAGAATTATCCATGTGACCATACTCGTCTAGGTAATGAATATCACAATGATGAGAAAACTATATTTCCAATGACGAGAAAACATTAAGAATAATGTTTCACTACAGAGGAAAAGGCAAAAATAAGGTATGCTTCTTAATCAATATATCATTATTAATGAGATAGAAATAACTAATACAATAATCCTCAGAGTCATAATGACTTTTATGGCCTCATTATGATTGGTTTTTTTTTTGGGTTGGAGGGGGGTAAGAACTCTCTTCTCTTCCACCATTTTGATTCTCATTCCTACCTTATATCCTTATTGCACCACATACAATAACAAACATTGGAGCAACTTTTTACAAGTTAATAATTGTCAAATCCAAAAATAAAAAGCACTTCCAAATCAGAGACAGCTTGATGAAATGGGACGTAAGGTTTGTCTATCCATACATTAATTGTACATTATAAATCACAAACTCACCTTTTGACGCTTAGTTCTTGATTCATGATCAAACTTGGACCTCAGACCTTTGGAAGCCATTTTTCCGTTACAAAAACTGATTATACAGCATTACATAGCGGACTATACAGCATTACATAGCGGACTATCTGCATAACACATGAAAAAAAACAAAACACCGTACTATAAGATATAAAATCTTGAACTACAAGGAAAATAAACGTCAAAAACAAGTTACTAAAATTCATGAAACCATACATCAAATTTCCAGAAAGGTATAAGTTTTCCCATGAGAAGGAAAATATTTCATAAGTTTTACTTGCTCAGATGGGCTGAGGAGATCAACGAACAGCAAGAGAACTGTAAAGTGAACTATAGAGACTATTGGCTTTGCAAATGGCGGCAATGGAGCTTAGAGAACTACAATAGTGGAGGATTCTTTACCAGTGGGAATGCAATTAGGGTAAGTGAAATTGAATGGATGGGGGCTTTGGAATTGGTCTCTTTTGATTTAGTTTTTTCATTTCTGTATTTATTTTAAAATATATATATATATACAAACAACATACGTACGTACATATATAGTGAGAAAATAACGAATATCACCACCGATTTAAGGCACTAGAAATTGTACGAAATAACTCAAAAATTGGAAGAAAAAACAAACAATTACAGAGCTTTGGTCATATAAAGCCAGAGCAATTCATAAACAGTGTACTAAGCACAAAATGGACGAAATATGTAGAAGATAAACAATATAAAGAGATTATATGCAAAGAGAGACGGGAACAACCGATCGTATTTCAAGGAATTTATTACCAGTTTTTCGCTTTGGAAAATCTTCCGACTACTCTCCGATCTTCAGCTAAACAAAGTAACAAAACGCAGAAAAAATGGAAAATAAATAAATAAAATATATATGAAAATAAACAATAAAAAATATATATATAATAGAAGAAGGGAAAAAAAATTTATGAGAGAGAGATACCTGAGAACTTTATTTGGTGGTAATGGAGGTGAGTTAGGGTTTTTAGACGGGTTTATGAGGATGTGAAGTCCGACGCCAGGAGTTGAACAAAGCAGATCCAAAGGTAAATAAAACAATAGAAGCTGGAGATTCTGGAGCATTGGAAAGAAAGGAACACATAAGGGGCAAAAAAAAAAAACACGAGTTAATTCCCCCCTCCCACAACAAAAAAAGGCCATAAAGACACGTTTCTCTTCTTAGTTGGTTTTTTTTTTTTTTTAGGATTTTTGTGGTTCCCTTTTTGTTCATCTTTCTTTGACTATTATTTTAAGATATACCATTTGTTAGCGGAGGAGTAAGGCTATCATGATTATGAGAGAAAATTTGATACTACACAATCTGTTAAATACTCAATCAAATTATCTATTTAGACAAACATGACATAATTTATTGAATATTTGGCATAATATGTAAAAAAAAAAAAAGACACTATTCGTAACTCGCGATTCATACGAAGTTAGATACGATCAAATCATACCATGTAATTATATTATGTTAAAATTGAATTCTATTTAAATAATAGACATAATATAATAAATATTATTAATATTGATATATCTTTGTTTTAAAAATAATGTAATATTATTATGAGTAGTGTATAATATTAAGAATATTGACATATGTTAAGAGATAGAATTAGACTCTTACTATCTTTATTTCATAAATTATAAGATAACACGACATAATATGTTACGTTACATTCAATTTTAATTGACCTATGATGTGTACTAAACTTTTTTGACACATCTTCTTATGAGTAGGTTAAATTAAAAAGTTATTAACTTATTTTAAAAATAGATATTAGTATCTTAGATGTAAAATTCTTAACATTTATTGAAGTATGAAACTCATGTACCAATAATTTTGGACAAAAATATGTGATATTAATAACAGTAGATTTCATATAATGTGAGATGTTATTGTTACTTTTTACAAGGGGCACACATGGTTTTGTGTAATTCTAAATAGCTTTTTTAATGGGGATTCAAAAAATTTACAACATTTTTTATCAAATGTATGTTTAAAAATAATGTATTACGTCTTAGATTGAAACTAATGTCAAGCTTACATGTGTAAAAATAATTGTTTGAAAAGATAGAGGTGAGGGTTAATGATAAATGCCCACAAGAATTGGGCATTTGGCGTATGGATTGTTTCAGTGTAGATATTTAGATTTTCAACACCAACAATTCGGAGAGCTTTTGCATGTTAGACACTTAGGCGGGTTTGAGTATGTTATTTACTTAAAAAAAAGTTTGAACATATAAAATTATGTATTGGTATCGATTCAATTCATTAAAAATTGATTTAATAAGTTCATGAATTTAAAAATTTAAGTCCAATTAATTCACAAATTTAAATGAATAGTTCATTATCATATTTGATATTTTTTTACTAAACACATTTTTGGGTAGAATATTTTTTTAAGTTGAAAAAATTATTATTAATTTTAATATATATATATAATTAAAAGTCACAAGAAAATTATAATAACGATGATTTACAAGTTTATGTTACGAACTTATATTTATAATAATAGTATTAATGGCTTCTATGTATCCGATATCAACAATAAATGAAGTTAATTTTATGTTATTTTTTTATTTATAAAAAAATTTACAAAAAAAAATTATATTTTTTACGACACAACACAAAATGGAGCTATCCAGTCCGATTAAACCAAAATAATATCCCGTGACTTCAAATAGAAAAGACTTATATACCACAATAGCGAACCACAACCATAAACGCATCATAAAAAAACAATTATTGTTTCAGACAATTTTATTCTAAATTTTTTGTGTGAAGAGCATATTGGAAACAGTAACAATTCAGTGCTTTTATTTATTGTTCTAACAAATTAAAATTCAGTTACAAAAATATAATTTTCGACCAAACATACATTTCTTTAAGCATTTTTCGCCAAACATCGAATCATCCAACCACACATGGATGATAATCAATACAAAAGAAGTAACAGCTCCACATCACAAGAAAAAAAACAAGATTATTCATAAATGAATAAACAAAACAAGATAATCAAGCCACACACATAACAGCAACACATACATACCATAATCAAGGTCAGTGCAAACATTGAATTACATATGGTTTGAAACAAAATCAATCCAATCAACTATTGAAGTAAAATAATCGAATCCAATCGAACCAAACCTTCTAGATTGATTTGGTTTAAATCGGCTCCGCTTGATTGCAAAGATCAGTCAGATTCAATTTCCTTAAGTGCCTCAAGGTTACCTACTAGCAATTATAACCACCTCAGAACAAGTAATTAGAACTTAGGAGGACAATGACTACAAGAGAGAGTAATCGCATCAATATAATAGATTTATTACAAAAATAAAACAAAATATTTTCAGACAAAAAAATGGTATAGGAAAGATAAACTAAAATAAGGGATAACAACTATAAATCTATAAAACAAACATCCCCATCATCTGAAATCACAGCTGACCAAATACTAGGATGAACTTAGATATGGCGGTTATGTAGTGATTTTCTAAATTTAGGTAGGTCACTGATGTTTTATTAACATGTGACTGGCTGATTTGTTTCATTCTACTGGAATGGGTGAAACTGATACATAATTAAAAATTACAGAGAAGACGCAGAAGAAGAAAGCACGAATTATAATCACCAGCACATAGTTTCGTCATCATCTGGTGTCGTGTAGTAGTCGTACGAAGAACATGAGTGTTTCCAGATAGTTACTGCAGAAGCTTCAAACAAACCATATGATTGCTTACACATCAAATAGCCTCATTCTTTCTCCAATGACCGACCATGTGAATATAGATACTCCCCATCTGCTTTGAAGAAACATACAAGACATTATTATCAGAGGGTGAGATAAGCATGCAAATGTTGTACTGGTTTCATTTTCAGATGAAAATTAAATAAATAAATAAAAACAGAAGGGATTTATATCAATCTGGTTAGGTCAAATATTGAAAGGTTGGAGCGGGGAAAGGCATGAAAATATTAATGGTGGCAAAACCTCGACTTTTCATGACTTCCTCCATGATCCTAGGAAGGCCTGTTGAGCCCCAAGATATTATTTATGTTGGGTTTGGAATTGTTTTCAAAAACTATTATTGAGTTGCAAAAATATAAAAACTTCAACAAAAAGAATAAAGTTTCTGCCCTTCTGTATATAAAAACAGTTTCCGAAATCAATGAAAACAGTTACAAGCACCACCTTTAGTAACTACTACAGAGCCCACACTGCCTTTGCTTGGTTTGGTCTCAAAATTCTTTAGATAATGAAACTATAATTTTCACCCTGACTTTTTTAAACACTGCAATTTCCACTTTTCATGACTTCCTCCATGATCCTATGAAGGCCTGTTAAGCCCCAAGAGATTTATGTTGGGTTTGGAATTTTTTTCAAAAACTATCTTTGAGTTACAAAAATATAAGGGTCTGTTTGGTCAATCAACTCAAAAACAGTTTTCTGGTTTATAAAACAAAAAATTGTTCTTAAAAACAAATGAAAGTGTTTGGTCATATTTTTAAAAACTATTTTCAAAAACATATTTTTTTAAACTTAAAATTTAGAGAACAGTCGAGCTGTTTTCAGTGTTTTTAAAGCATTTTTTTCTGGAAACACAGTAGATAACACTAATTATATGCTAAATCATGTGATTTAAAACAATTTGACCAAACAACAATCATTTTTTTTTTTTTGTTTTTTAAAATAATAGCCAAACAACTCATTATTTTTAAAAACTACAGAAAATTGTTTTTAAATTATGATTTCAAAACAATTTTTGGATTAACCGACCAGACAGGTACTAAAATTTTCAACAAAAAGAATAAAGTTTCTGCCCTTTTGTAACTAAAAACAGTTTTCGAAATCAATGAAAACAGTTCCAAGCACCACCTTTAGTAACTACAAATGAGCCCCACAGTGGCTTTACTTGATTTGGTCTCAAAATTCTTCAGATAATGAAACTATAATTTCACCCTCTCAGACTTTTCTAAACACATTAAATTTCAGTATTAACTTAGGAACATTAGATGTCATTATGCATTGTAAATTTAGAGGCATCACAACGTGCAATCATTATCAATTACACCAACAAATTGATCTTGTTCTATTTTTTTGTACCACAGGGAAGATAGGAAGCTGCATATAACAGAAGTATAGGAAGATTATTTACCATTGTCACCATCGGACGAATAAGCAAGCTTTGCAATGGCATCAATAAGTGCCTGCTCGTGCTCCTGCATGCATCAAATGTAAAAAAACTGTAACAGTGGACGAGGAGAAAACAGACAGATGTGGCAGGGTGCAAATGTGACCTTACTTTCAGCATTTTCTTTGCCTTTTCAAGCTCAAAAGGATCTGGGTCATTTGTATTGAAAACTGACTCCACCTAAGATATCAAAACTGACAATTGTCAATGATTTGACAAAATTAAAATAATTTACCTCAAGTCCACTACACGTACCTCCTTGACTAATGAATCAGTGTTAAGTAATTCAATATCAGCGAGTATTTTCTTTCCAATACCATTTTGTGATGGAGGAAAATCTTTCTTGGGATTACTCTTTTCAGGTTCTCTTCCTCGTCCAGCATCTGGAATGACAACAGTACGGTTCACAGATTTCTTAACTCCACGTCCTGGCACCCTATGGCCCCCTCGATGAGATACAGATAAACCCCCATCTTCCCATCGGATATCCTCCGGCAAGATCTGCAGTCACCACAGAATATATCTAATCGAGTTTGATCAAGACTACCTTAACCAGAAACAAACAGTGACTAAATCCAGAAACCCATGAAAGAGCATCTATGAAACTGGACAAAGTACTTTGAGTAAATAAGACAGCTTGCTCTTTTAAGTTTTAACCATATCAAAATAGGGATACTGATAGATCTAAAGTATGAATGCCATGAATAAAGAGTTTTCTCACTCTCTCCTGTAATGTACATAAAGTTACTAATTAATAACACACTCAGGTGCTTCACCCTGTGGTCTGTTTAAGAAAATCTACCCCACTTCAAGTAACAGGTTCAGTGGATTATTGACCAAAAAAATAACACTCAAACAAATATTTATCCTATGAGTAACTTTTGATCTGTAAACCATTTTAAACTAAACAATGATAGGATAAGTAAAGAGAATTTCAGATTCCAGAAACATGGATGATCAAAGTTATTCATGTCTGATCTTATATTCCTGATAGAACAAACAAGTAAAGCAAAACATAGTCTATTTTTAGCATATTTGTGTGAATCAGAATGACATTATAGCTCTAGTTCAGAGAGCAAAACATTGCATTAGGTAAAGGATACAAAATCCACAAAATCGTTTTACACTTATCATGTTTGGCTGGATGTGGCCACTTATCTTCAAAAAAAAAATATCATAGTTCTCAATAGCATGGAATGAAACATCCACTTCTTCTTACACTTTTGCTTTGAACTACCACAATAATTAGTGATGACTATTATGGATCGTACAGTGACAGAAAAAAAGATGGCCATCTTGGCTAGATGTAGCTTTACCTCTTTGAGATCAACCCATTCCCACGTCTCATTAGGCGTATATATATCATAGACCAAAGCATGCCTGCCCTGTAAATTATATAAATAACATGAGAATTAGCTTAAGAATCTGCGCTTAAACAAAGGCCCTCCTTTGTCAAAGAATAGCCAAATTATTCTCGCCAATCAAGGGTCAGGCCTCAAGGAAATAAATAAAGACCATTTAATGCAATATTTTCTATAAGTCCTTGGACACTTGAACCAAAAAGAGAAACAATCTAGAATGGCCAAGGCCGATGGAGTCTAATATCTTTAACATCTAGATCAGATTTGGTAGTTTGTTAGAAACTAAGAGAAACTACTGAAAGTTATTAAAGGCAGCCAAAAACACAATAAACTAATCAACATTAAACAATACACCTCTACTAAGATTTGGTAGTTCGCTACATGTCAAAAATTCATTTCTTCTTTCTAAGCTTTGAGCCCAACAAAACTCATATCTAAAACCAATCAAAATAAAAATAAGCCTTTATGAACAGGTTCACATTTATTTCAAATAATTTATGATGTTGCAGGTGCAGAAATCTTAAACACACCTTTCACAAGTTCTAATGCATACCTCCACGGGATTATATTCAGTTATGACTGCCTCGTAGAAATTGTTATCTTCAGGCCACCTTGTCCACACTTTCCTTCCAATTAATGGATCAGAAGATGCATTTTCAGCTGATTCTTGTATGAAACCAGCAGCAGAACTGCGGTTATTAAATTGCCTGCTTCCAGCTTGTACTGCAGGAGGGTAGTGCATGGGCTTCATTGAGGATAAACTAGAGAATTGCTGACCGTGCTCACAAAAACAAACCAATTCAGTTAGTACAATTGTTTTTTTACATTACTAATTTTTGGGATGAGACTTTTCTCAATAATCCTACAAAGATCTTCACAGATGCTGAAAATGATGGCTACTGAACAGAGCCTCAGATGGAGAATTTAAAGATTGTAGTATTGTACTAGTTGGAATGTACAGAAAGTGCAAAAGAAGTTACCGGTTGGGAAGTTTTGTGCTTCTTGCGAGATGCTGAAATTGTAGGACTGGATATGGGATCATAAACAGGCTGTGATGCGTTCAGCCTGGAAGCTTGATGTCCACCAGTATTTCTCCATTCTCTGACAACATGGTCCCAAACAACATATTTTAGAGTGGAAATCTTAGATTCCAGCAATAGATCCAACTATATATTTGGTCTCAAGACACAGAAACAAATAAATACCTTATTCTACCAATGATTTCATCAGAATTAACCCTTGTTAGAAGTTCTCTGTGTTCATCATCAGATACTCTCAACTCTTTCCTAAGTTCTGTTATCAAACCCTCTTTCTCCTAAAGAAAAGAATAGCAATTAAGCATTTCACCCCAATGACCAAAAATTACTATGATATTTAGGTAACAAGCACATGAAGAACAGGAAATGAAGAATATGTACATACCCAAGTTAACGCATCAGACTGTGCTTTAAAGGCACGCAGAACCGCACAATATGCTTCTTGCTCAAGGTGATGAATTTGGACCTCCATATTGGCATACATACTATGGTGTGAAATCGAGCTTAAAACAGACCGTTTGTTTCCTGCAAATCTGCTCCTAGAAACTCTGTTTTGATGAGGAAGATCATCATCAGTACCTGCAGTTAGTTGATATTAATAGAAAAATACATGAAACCACAGGAAATGTGTCAGCCAGAACTTTGTTTTTGCAGACAGATGGACAAACAATGTGATGACATAGGACACTTAATTGAACGGTTAGTTTCTGGTCTTTCAACAATGTCTTGGCAGAATGAAATGTACCTTTGAGGCTTTGATTCTACCAACCAGCAAAATTTATTTTCTACCTTTTTATGATATGAATAAACACGTTTACAATGAGGTCCACTCAGGAGCATTAAATTGCAAATATTGCACGAAATATGGACAGATTATCAATTAAATTACAATCCTCAACGAGATGGAAGTTCGGGTTGGGTTAAAATGCTAGCAGTACAGTGTCAAGCAAAATAGTCATTAGAGGGAAGGAGTAAACAAAATTTCGAATAACATTCCCCACAGGAAAGCAAATCGATTTAGCTCCTATTACCGCTCTAGTACTTCTTCTAACGCATTACCTCCTGCAATAGAATTTCATCGCCATTTAAATCTGAACAGAAAAACTGAAATTATTTTCCTAAGATTGTAATCTGGAACCGCTTGGCCAGCACCTCTTATCTATCTATTTGATCTATCTTGGTCAATAGTATGAGGGAAAACAAAAGAAGGAAATAGCACTAGCATAAGTATTATCTGCCTTCTGATTCCTTAAATAAAGCGGCGGCCTTGAACTCAAGCAGTAAATGAACTCCTTTTAAAAATTTCATTAAAACTAAGCATAAGAAAACAAAATGACATCCATCATTAAAACTTAATAGAAAGAACTCTAAGATTAGCTATTATCTTTATTTATTTTCTCTTTAAACCTATATTTTCCTATATCACCTTCACCGCATGGATAAGAATTAAAACTACAATATGGGGGGATGGGGGGGAATCACAAATCACAATATGGAATACTAGATGAACTACAAGTGTACCACATTTGCATCATCAAGAAGTATACAACCAAATGCAGAAAAGGAGAACAACTACAAATAAAAAACGACGAACTAAATATCCCGAAAACAACACTGTTTTTCCTTTACATGCAAAACCCAGAAACCAAACTCAGCAAGAACATACTTCATAAGGAAAATACCTTAAAGAAAAGCAAGCCTCCAAAGCGAAAGATACGTATTAAACAAAACCCTAATTCCCTCAAGACATTAAACGAAATAATCAGAACTCATTCCACAACAATGCCGACCTGTTTAGCGAAATTAAACGACGACCCAATAAAGAATTCCCCAAGAAACAACAAGTCAGATTCCCAAAAGCGTTGTTTTCGAGAATATTCAAAAAGGCAACTCACCGCTGCTCTGGGAGACATCATAATCCATTTGAAGTAAAATTAAGAATCAAATCTTGAGCGAAAATCAAAAGGCTCAAAGCTTCCAAGCAAAACGGGCGTTTGAAATTTGATGGAGCTGTAACTGAGAGGTTTCGGAGGGTATAGAGCGCGGTCCTGAAGTTCTATAGCTCTTTGGGAAGTAAAACAAACTATGAGCCTCGAGCGAGGGAAAGTATAAGCTCGGGTCCAAACTCTTTGCCCTATTATATCTTTGAAACTATTGTTGTTTCTAATTCTATACCTCTTATTATTTTTTCTCATATTTAATTCTCTTATTATTTTAATTCTATATTTCGATCATTTATTATTATTTCTTATAATTTTAATTTTAATTATTTAATTATTTAATTTTAATACTAATTCATTAAATTCATTATTTAATATTTTTATATTTTCTAATTTTTTAATGGTAAACAAATTTCTTAATAAAATCATAACTAAAATTTTCTAATACCTTTAACTATTATTGTAATCTTTTTCGTAATAAAAGGAAGGTGATAAATGTTTTTTTTTTAATCTCAATGGAAGGAAGCATAAATCACTTTCGTTGGAAGTCTAGTATGCATGACACGCTTTCTTTCATGTAGATTAAAAAATCTAAAAATTTCTCATTTTTCTCCATTATAAAGATGTTAAGCTACGATAATGATATTATAAGATTTAGTTAGTATTTTGTTACGGAATTTTTTTATCATTAAAAAACATAAGTATTCAAATATTAAACCATAGTAAATTTAAAATTGTTAAAATTAAATAAGAAAGAAAATAAATTATAAAAATAAAATAATTAAAATAATAAGTGAATTAAATCATAAAAAACTAATAATAAGTAAACTAAAGTAAATAATTATAAAAATAGTAAAGAAACTATTATTATAATTCAACTTATATAAAATTAAATAATTATTTAAAAAAATTAGGATAATTATTATGTTTTAATAGAAAATAAATTTATGAAAGGGTGAATTGTATAGGGTTTAGATCAACTTTATCTTTTTAGTCCCTGACATAAAACCAACACACTTAATATAATGGGTCAAGATGAATAACATGTTTAAACATATTTGGTTGATGGATAGTATATATATCAACCCATTTACTATACAACTTATTTAACCTAAATTTAAACACAACTCATTTGTCGTAGATTCATTTAATCTAAATTTAAATCTATTTAAAAATTTTGAGTTTGTGTGATCTTCGTATATTATGTTAAAAATTTACGAATTTATATCAATTCAAATTCTTTAATTATAAGAAGATAAAAATTATTTTACCTCATTTACAATGCTTTTCATTTTTTTCTATTTTAATCAATTTATACTCAAAAATTAAATATGTATTTAAAAATAATATCTATAATCTAAAACTTTTTTTCAAAATTTATCACGATTTGTTAGTGTTTTAGTGGTCATCCATCATTATTGTTACTCAAGCTCCAATAACCCTTTTAAGTTTTAATGTACGTATAAAATCAAAACATTCTAAGCATGTATTCAAAAATAATAATGAGAATACAAACAAAATCACTTCTTAAAGAAAATAGTGTAATATTATGTCATGACTTATTCATTTATTAGGTAAATGACTTATTTAAGATATCATAATTTGGTTTCTAATATTTTAATTTACACTACGTCATTTCTAATATTTATAAATTTAACAAATTTGATTAAAAAAATTAATTTTTATTAAATTAATTTAACGATTGTATATTTAAGTATAACATGATTAAATAATTGAGAATTAAATTATATATTGTATTGTAAATTAAGGGTAAAGTTATTTATTTCAAAATAGGTCGATAAGAAATGAATTTAAAAAATCAAGTCATTTTATAGTTAATAATAAGGATATTAAATCAATTCAATGAAATTAAAATTTTGGATTAAATTCTTAAAAAGATAAATTAAATATGATACAAATTGAAAGATTATAAATTAAATTATAATAACTTGGAGAAAATATGTAGATTAATATTGATAAAAGAAATTGATGTTATAACAGTTGAATATTAGCTCTAAAGCAACAAATTAGTGATATAATTTGTGACATAATTTAAGGAAATTAGTAATCCCATTTGTGGTCTATATCATAATTTAGGAAGATAAAGTCTTGCTTCATCTATAAATATAGAAGAGTTCATACATTGAAAATACTTGATAAAAATAAGGAAAAATCAAAAAGAGCATAGGCAAACTCAAAGAGAGAAAACACTCAATGAGTGTAAGAGTTTTCTACGAGTTTGGGAAAACACCTGAGAGATATTATTAGTGAAAAAATCTATATTTGTATTCTGTATATTTCCTACTCAATTCAATAATATTTGTTGCCTCTTATGAACCTAGGCAAATTGTCGACCCACATAAATTATGTGTTTTCTTTTACCGATTTGATATATTCATATACTACTATTTATTATTTTAGTGCATAACAAATCAATATCAAATCCAAATATAGCGATATTATCAAAGCTCTCGATGAGACGAATGCAATGGTAAAAGAATCGCTTAAATCAAAGGTTTGATGTACCATTAGGAGCCGTCGGAGTGCTACTGCCAGTAATTGAGTCAACTCACCTAGTTGAGTCATCTAAGCCATTAACTCAAGCCGATTAGCCACTTTGATTGAGTGGTCAAAGTTGTTGACTAAGCCACTAATCCAATTTGACCAAGCCGTTGACTATTGACTAGCAAGTCAACTTAGTCATTTGTGAATTTTGGACCAAGTTGGTCCGTTTTTCATCTGTTTTCAATTGAGTCAGATCTCTTTCTAGAAAATTAGATCATTTTGGATTCAATCGCATACTCCTTTTTTTTTAAATAAGGTATAAATTTTGAAAAAAAATTGTTTTAAGTTATTAGTACTAAATTTCTATTAGTTGTTTATACTTATGGCTGATACAAAAGAGATTGAGGAAGGTGCATAAGCTGACCTTAGAAGTTTTGGCAAACCAAGTTGTTCTACTTGAAGAACCATGTTATCTATCGTAAAGTTAGAGGTAGATAAATTCGATGACACCAATAACTTTGGCATATGACAATGTAAAGTATTAGTTTTATCATTCCGAGAATGATCTAATATTGCCTTGGAGAGTATGCGAGAAGATTATTCCAATGAAGATTAGAATTATGTCAATCGACAAGCTTGTGGCACAATTTGACTATATTTGGGAAAAGATGAGTAGTACTTTATCATGAAAGAGAATGTAGTTGTAGTTCTATAAAAAAAGCTAGAGGACAAGTACATGACGAAAAGTATAGAGAACCGACTCTACCTGAAGAATAAACTTTTTTTTGTTTACAGTACAAGAAAGGTACCCCAATGATTGAGCACTTAGATAATTTCAATAAAAATTTGGTTGATCTACAAAATTTAGATGTTAAAATTATCGATGAAAATAAAGCTTTGTTGTTGCTGAATTCATTACCTGAAAGCTATGAGCATTTAACCACAACTCGATTATATGGAAAATATAAGGTTAAATTCATAGATGTTTCAAATGCTTTGGTAAATAATGATTATAGGAAGAAGGATCAACAAGATCATAGAGACTCAATATCAGAAGCATTGACTACAGCCAGGCGTAGAACGAATAACAAAAAATTAGGCGAATAAAATAATAGAGGACGATCCAGATTAAAGTCCAGAGGAGAGTTATCCAGAAGATGTCCTGCGAAGAAAGAGTGTGCCTATTATCACCAGAAAGAGCACTAGAAGAAATATTTTCGAAACAAAGACAAGTCAAATGCAAATGTTGCATAGAAGGCCAATGAAAATTAAGAATCAGCCTTTACAGTTTCATCATCAAATACCTACTCAAACAAATGGATCTTTGATTCAGAATGTTCTTATCATATGTGTCCAAACAGACATTGGTTTTCGAGTTTTGAGAAACTTGATGGAGGAGTTATGCGTATGGGTAATGACAATGCTTGTCAAACAAAAGGGATCAAAACAATATGACTAAAAATGCATGATGGTACAATTAGATGACTTATGAATGTGAGATACATTCTTGATCTAAAGAAAAACCTTATTTCTTTAGGTGTTCTATATTCTAATTGTTACTAGGTAACATTGGAAAATATAGTCTTGAAAGTGTTACGAGGTGCATTTGTAGCAATAAAGGGTACTGGAAAGGTGAACCTATATTTCTTATATGGGAGTACAATTACAGGAAGAACTGTCTCAAACAATTCTGAATAAGAGACATATGTTTTTTCCCGTCTGTGACATATGCGTTTAGGGCATATCGATGAAAAAGGCTTTGCAAGACTTAATGAAGCAAGGTCTTTCGAAAGGTGTCAAGACTAGAAAGTTTGATTTCTATGAGCATTGTGTAATGGGAAAACAAACCAGAGTCAAGTTCAGCACTGTCATTCATCGTACTAAGTGAACTCTAGATTATATTCACACAGATGTCTGGGGATCTTCCAAGAATGCTTCACTTAGAGGTAAACGATGGGTTATAACTTTTATTGATGATTTCTCTATATATATATCGATATACACCATGAGTCACAAAGATAAAGTTCTAGATATCTTTCTTAAATGGAAGAAAATGATCAAGACTCAAATAGGTAGGAAAATTACGAGGCTCATATCTGATAATGGTAACAAATACAAATCATATCATTTCTTCAAAGTTTGTCAGGATAAAGGGATAAGCAGACATTTTTCAGTTCCTCGTACACCACAATAGAATGGAGTTGTAAAACGAATGAATCGTACTTTTATTAAGAAAGATCGATGTATGCTATCTCAATCCAATTTGAGAGAGGCATATTGGGCGAGGCTTTGTCATATGCAACTCATTTAGTCAATAGACTTCCTACGATTGCATTAGATGGGAAAACTCCTAAAGAGATATGGTGTGGACAACTTGCTTCTAATTATGATTCATTGCTAATATTTGGATGTCTTGCATATTTTCATGTTAGTGAAGCCAAACTAGATCATAGAGTAAAGAAAATTATTTTCTTGGGCTTTAATGAAGAAGTTAAAAGATTTTGATTTTGGTATGGTGAATCAAAGAAAATTGCCTTAATCCGATATGTCACATTTGACGAGTTTGTTATGCTAAGACAAATAAATTTAGAGAAAGAGAATGAAAGTCCAAATACTCTTTCTAAGGTGGTGCTTGAGACTCCAGAAGATCCAAAAAAAATTCCATCGACTATCGATCATGGTGAAGATGCAATTGATGATCAAGAAGAGATCTCAATGAGGTGAAGGTTCTCTCACCATCACAACCAATCAATCAGTAACCAAAATCTATTGTCACTACTCGACCGAGAAGAGAGATTATGAAGCCTACCAGATACTCAGACATGGTAGCATTTGCACTTCCAGCAATTGATGATGATGTCTTATGCACTTATAGAGACGACGTACAAAGAGTTGATAGTATGAAGTGAAAGATGGTAATGAATGAAGAGATGAAGTCTCTCCACCAGAATCAGACTTGGGAGTTGGTTCAACTTCCCAAAGGAAAGAAAACTATTCGTTGCAAATGGGTCTATGCCAAGAAAAGAGGTGTTCCTAGTAAAGACAACATCATATACAAGCTAGACTGGTAGCAAAAGGCTATGCTTAGAAAGAAGGAATATACTACAATAAGGTATTTTCACCTATTGTTAAGCATTCATCTATTCGGATACTATTGGATTTGGTAGCACGGTTTGATCTCGAGTTAGCTCAACTCGATATCAAAATAACTTTTCTCCATGGTACTTTAAACGAAGAGATCTACATCTCACAACCAGATGGCTTTAAAGTTTTAGGATGTGGGAATTGGGCTTGTAAGCTAAGTAAGTCATTTTATGGTTTGAAGAAATCATTGCGATAGTGGTACAAGCGCTTTGATAGCTTCATCAGATAGCAAAAGTACACATGCAACTAGTTTGATCACCGTGTATACTTTTGGAAACTCCAAGATGGTACCTTCATTTATTTGCTCTCATATGTTGATGATATATTGATTGCATCTAAGAGCAAGGTAGAGATCTACAGATTGAAGGTTTTGTTGAGTTCAGAATTTGAAATGAAAAATCTTGGAAAAACTAAGAAAATTCTTGGGATGGAAATCACAAGAGATAGAGTTGCAAGCACAGCCTGTTTGACACATACTCAATATCTGAAGAAAGTACTTCAAAGGTTTGACATTTATGAGAAAACCAAACCAATAAGTACACCGCTTACTTCTCATTTTCAGTTGAATGCATTTATGTCACCTAAGACTGTCAATGAGAAGAAGCACATGAAGTGTGCTCCATATGGAAATACCGTTGGTGCCTTAATATATGCAATGGTATGCACCAGACCTAATTTTTCCCATACTGTTAGTATGGTGAGTTGCTACATGCATAATGCCAATAAAGGACATAGGCAAGTAGTGAAGTGGATTCTACGGTACATCTATAATACTATGTATATTAGTTTGAAGTTTGAGAGAGACAAGACTAAAGGAAAGCACCTAGTCAGATATGTGGATTCTGACTATGCTAGAAATTTGGATAAGCGTCGATATACAACCAATTATGTGTTCACAATGGTAAGAAGACTAGCTTATTGGAGATCAATATTGTTGTTAACTGTAGCTTTGTCTACTATAGAGGCATAGTATATAGCTGTAATAGAAGCATTCAAAAAAGCTATATGACTTCTCGAGTTAACCAAGGATTTAGGTATTATTCAGAAGAATGTAGAGGTTTTCTACGACAGCTAGAGTGCCATTTGTTTGGCAAAGAACCAAGTTCATCATGGTCACACCATGCACATCGATGTTCGATTTCATTTTGTTCGAAAAATTATCAATGAAGGGATTACACTCAAGAAAGTCAGGACTATAGATAACCATACAGATAGGCTTATAAAGGTGGTTACAGGGATCAAGTTTCAACGCTGTTCAAACTTGATCAACATCTCTCGAGCTTATAGCACCTAAGGTACATTTGAAGGCAGCGCTATAAACTTTTTCACCAAGGTGGAGATTGTTGAATATTAGCTCTAAAGTAACAAACTAGTGGCTTAAAATGTGGCCTAATTTAGGAAAATTAATGGTCTAATTTGTTGCTTAAATTATGGCATAAATTGGGGAGATAGAGTCATGGTTCATCTATAAATATGGAGGAGTGCATGCATTGAAAATACAAGGACAGAATCAAAGAGAGCATATCCAAAATCAAAGAGAGAAAATACTCAATGAGCGTGAGAGTTTTTTATGAATTTGGGGAAACACCTAAGTGATATTATAAGTGAGGAAATATGTATTTGTATTATGCATATTTTCTACTCAGTTCATTAATATCAAATGTGATCTAAGTAAATTGTCAAACCACATAAATTTTGTGTATTTTCTTTTATCTATTTGATATATCCATATATGATTATTTATTAATTCCATATATAACAATAACAAGATGAAAAATGAGAATTGAGGGCGGTGGGATTAACATAGAGTAAGAAAATGTGATTACATGTCCTATCTTAATTTTCGCGATTATATATATTATTGTGATACATATAATATTTTTTTATAAATATTTATAGATTTAATTATATTAAGTTATACAAAAAAAAACATTCAAATACTAATAATAACACATATTATACTCTATAATTAACTTATGTGATTTATTTTAAAAATAACTTCAATTTTATTATCAAAATTATTCAAACTATATTACTTAAATTTTAAAAATTTAAAACAAAACATATATACATATACATAAATTTGAAAAAAATCCTAAATCAATTTAATTACCAAAATAATTTATTTTTCGTACACAAAAATTACACGTAGAACGCGATACCTAATACAAACCTATTTGATTGGGATATACGAGTTTGATTGGTCATAAATATATTGTTAAATATATAAACCAAATCGAGCCTAATTGTCATATTCAACGACCCTTTTTTGATCGTTATTCATTCAATTTTTTTAAAAGATGAAATTTAATTCTTTTTTATTTTTTTATCATTAAATTTAATTAGTTTAATTTGAACAAAAATGATGAGTTTTTCGCTCTCATTTAACTTTTTTACTTTTTATTAAAATTATTTATAATCTAAATTAAGAAAAATAGTTTTTTTTTTTAAATTACATAAAATAATATTCTTAAAATTTATAATAATAAAAATAACATTAAATGAGATTTAATTCGTAAGAGCTAATAAACATCAAAAGTATCTAAATAATTAAAATTTAATTTAAACAATATATAATTAAAAAACTTTTAATAAAAAAATTTTATGCTTCAGTTTTTCTTTATAGTATAAATATATTTCTTATGTGTTATTTTTTAGTTAAAAGTTTTAAGTTGTATTATAAATATTATTTTTCAATGATTTAAAAAAAAGTGATAATCATCACAAATTTATAGTATATCTCAAATTAGGTGATATGATATAGCATTATCTAATGAAATTGTGACAAGTTTGTTGTGTTCGTAGTTTTAAAGCTCTATCAATAGTATTCTAAAAATCCAACCTATAAACTATAAAATATATTTAAATATAAAGATCACAATAATCCATTTGATTAAGTTTTATATGTTACTTGTTTGCATCATTACGTGATAGAAATAAAAAAGTATAACATGTCATTTATCCTCTATTTTAAGCTCAAAAAATATCAAGAAGGGAACAAGTAAATGACAAAATTATCCATTTAATTAATCTACCCGATTTCTAAAATATATCGAATTTAAAATAAGCATGTTATAATAAGGTTGTTCTTTATGATTCATTTTTATAATAATGATTAAATTATGTTTTTTATAGAAAAATATCTCTTTTTATTTTTATAAAATGTGGTGACTAGTCATGTAGGTTATAAAATGTCATTTCATTATTTTTCTTATAAAAAATTAGTTAATTAAATTTTTTGATATTTATGATAAATATTTTATTATTAATTTTAGTAATAAAATAATATTTAAAAAATAAGATTGATCTTAAAGCCTAAATAACATTTATTATCTAGATAAAATGATCAATTTTGCTAAATATGATTAATAAACTCCAAGCCCATTAAAAAGAAAAAAAAAACTGCAACCCATCCTAAATTAAAAGTTGAATGTTAATCTTTAATGAAGTAATAAATTATGAACATTAATCATATATATATATATATATACACATATATATAAGCAAACCACATGCAAAATTGTATGCTTGTTTCAATTTTTATAGACACAATATTAATAAGTGATTATATTTTTTTATGAAAAAATGAATGTTATCGCAATAACTCAAACCACCCTTATAATGACATTAAGTAATGTAAATGCATGACATATTAGAAAAAGCAAAAGAACTATACAGTGTAGCTTATCCAAATCAATATATGTATATTTTAATAAAATTCATAAAAGTTGTTTTGAATAAAAGTATTAATTCCATGTATAAGGCAGCAGGAGACCAAAGGAACCAAAATGGCCCTCTGCTAAAGCTTCATCATGACTCTTTCTCTAATAGAAAAGCAGCAACTAAAAGAGAAGTTTTGGAATAAAGAACAAACATATAACAGATAAAAGAAGCTTCCTTGATGCCTTATAACTTTCTTTTATCGTTCAATTTGAGTAAATATTAAATACTCCAAAGATATTAATACTTTAATATAAGTAGTTACAAGTTAAGAAAAGAGGTCACAATCTCAAAAAGCAAAGCGTATTTTTTTTTGTACAACTATGTTTAGAGGTAGAAAGATGAGGAAGTCAGTTATTCATGTTAGGTGAAAAGTTATAATTTACTATTTTTAATTATTGTTTTCTTCGGTACATTATTTTTATTATTAAAACATGTTTTAATTAATTATTTCAACCAAAAATTAATTAATTAAATCAATTATATATCACATAAATTTATAAAAGATTAAAAAATAATGTAATTAAATATTTCATGTGTTGTACATAATATTTAAATTTTTCGATTATATTAACAAATTTATATGATAAAGATAGATAGAAAACAATCATACTATAAATAATTAATTAGAATAAAAATATTAAAAATAAAAAATAATTTTTTTCACATATCCCTGCTACTAAATGAACAAATTAACCTACCATAATTTGTACCATTATAAAATTTATCTTAAATAAAAGTAAATCTATGGTATCAAATTAACTATCAATTCTTCGTTTATCTTATCTTCTTCTTATTGTGTGTTAAGAATTTAGTTATTATAAAAAAAACTATTAATTCTGTACAAGTAACATGGTTAGTAAATGATTGACATTTTTAATGGAGTTTTTTTATTAGAAAGTCTCCCACCTTAAATATATTTTTCATCTTTACCAACCATCTTATACTATTATTGGTAAATATTTGAAATCTATTTGTAAGAGTTATCTGGTTCAAATCCTTCCATCTAAAAAGTATTAAAAAAATGATATTAAATAATTATTGGAAGCAGTGCATATAAAATGAATATACAATTTGGATAATTGAGAACAAAGAAAATGGAATCTAAAACACTTGCAAGGAAGAGAAATTTCCTTATTTCACCTTTTATTAATTATATAAATAAACATCGATGCAATTATGATAATATATATATTCAATATGTTGTTAAAAATCAACACCAAAATAATAATTAAAGAGGTAGAGAAATAAATGAAATGGTTGAAGGTTGTAGAAATAAATGAAGTAGTTGAAGGTTGTAGAAATAAATGAAGTGATTGAAGGTTGTAGAAAAGAGAAGTGTGTAGATAAGATTTGTATGGCTAGGATTATTTTTTAGTTTTATATTTGTGTTGTGTAGATTGCATGGTGAGTACTATAAATAGCCTACCTTGCATTTGGTTTAATCATTCCATTAAAAATAAATAAGTCTTTGTATTCTTACTTTGAGTGTGAGTTGAGAGCTTTCTCTTTGAGTGTTTGTATTTCTCTTCAATTTGTGAGTTGACTTTGAAAGGTGTTGTAGTGAGTATAATACAAGTAGTTTGTTTACTTGTTTGGATCTAATATTAGTAAATTTAGAGTTGTTCATTCTAAATTTTACTCAACAATTGGTATCAGAGCGGGACGATCAGGGATCGTTCTTAGTGGAGTTATCTTGAGTCGTGAGGAGTTTGGTACTCTGTAAGTTTATTAATCAAGCTTGTTCGGTATAGTCGAAGTCTTGCCGACACGATGGGTGATCTTCAAGTAGTTGGAGGAATCAAGAAGCTCAACAACAAAAATTATAATACATGGGCAACATGTATGGAGTCTTACCTACAAGGTCAAGACTTATGGGAGGTTGTTGGTGGTGATGAAGTTACACAACCAACAGTGGAAGATGCAAACGGCATCTTGCGGAAGTGGAAAATTAAAGCAGGGAAAGCGATGTTTGCTTTGAAGACCACAATTGAAGAAGAAATGTTGGAGCATATTCGGGATGCAAAAACACCAAAGGAAGCATGTGACACTCTTGTTACGCTCTTTTCAAAGAAGAATGATACAAGATTGAAACTTCTGGAGAATGAGTTACTATCGATAGCGCAATACGACATGACGATTTCCCAATACTTTCACAAGGTAAAGTCATTATGCCACGAAATTTCAGGGTTAGATCCAAAAGCTCCTATTGGGGAAACGAGGATAAAGAGAATAATTATTCATGGTTTGAGACCCGAATATTGAGGGTTTGTTACCGCTATACAAGGATGGCCAACACAACTATCTCTTGTTGTGTTTGAGAATCTGTTAGTCGGTCAAGAAGCTATGGCTAAGCAAATGGGAGGAGTCCAACTGAAGGGTGAAGAAGAAGCGCTCTACACTAGCAAAAGCAAAGGCACTTTCAAGCAGTACAATGGAAATGGATATAAAAATGATGGCGATAAAGGAAAAATTCCTCAAGGAAAGGGAGGCTTTCGTCCAGGGGGAGCTTGGAAGAATCGCAATAATAATAGAAAATTTGATGGTGAATGTTACAACTGCGGAAAGATGGGTCAGATGGCAAAAGATTGTTGGAGTAAGAAAAAGCATGTTGAAAGCAATACAGCTACTTCCAGTTCTAAGGAGCATAGCGAAGATGGTTGGGATGCGGAAGCATTATTCGCTACAGAGGAAGAAGAATTGGCTCTTACGGTGACAACATCAAAACAGATTGACTACAAGAATGACTGGATCTTAGATTCGGGCTGCTCAAATCATATGACAGGTGATAAACATAAGTTGGAAAGCATTTCTGAGTACAAGGGAGGTCGTGTAGTGGTGACAGTTGACAACTCAAGGTTACCGATAGCCCACATCGGTAAAACGATAGTTACGCCTCAATATAGTACTAACCAAGTACCACTTCAAGATGTTTATCATGTCCCAGGAATGAAGAAAAATTTGCTATCTGTGGCTCAATTAACATTTTTAGGCCACTATGTCTTGTTTGGTCCCCGAGACGTGAAGGTGTATCGTGATCTCAAAATCTCAGAAACACCGACAATGGAGGGACATCGATTGGAATTAGTCAACGTGATGTCAGTAGAATCTACATATGTAGACAAGACAAGAAGAAATGAGACAATAGATCTATGGCATATGCGGTTAGGTCACGTTACCTATTCCAAGCTAAATATGATGGTGAAGAATTCGATGCTTAAAGGGCTTCCTCAACTAGATGTGCCAACAGACAAAATATGTGCAGGATGCCAATATGGTAAAGCTCACCAATTTCCATATGAGGAATCAAAATTTAAAGCAAAAGAACCATTGGAGTTAGTTCACTCTGATGTATTCGATCCTGTTAAGCAACCATCAATTGGCGGTATGCGATACATGGTGACATTCATTGATGACTTCTCAAGGTATGTGTGGATTTTCTTTATGAAAGAAAAATCTGACGTATTCTCAAAGTTTAAAGAGTTTAGAGAGTCAACTGAAGGAGAAGTTGGAAAGAAGATCTGTTGTTTGTGCACAGACAACGGCGGAGAATATAGCTTAAGTGAGTTCTCTCAATACCTAAGGGAATGTCGAATACGTCATCAGTACATTTGTGCCAACACGCCACAACAAAATGGTGTAACAGAAAGAAAGAACCGGTATCTTGTAGAAATTTGTCGGAGCATGCTACATGAAAAGAATGTACCTGGGAGGTTTTGAGCTGAATCGATAAGGACCGCAGCCTTTGTGATCAACAGACTTCCTCAACCAAGGTTAGAATTTGTTTCACCCTTTGAGAAACTATGGAACATGAAACCTACAGCTAGCTACTTTCGAGTATTTGGTTGTGTATATTATGTATTTATTCCTGATCATTTACGGAGCAAATTTGACAAGAAAACTGTTAGATGTATCTTTGTGGGATACGACAGCCAAAGAAAAGGATGAAAATGTTGTGATCCAACGAGTGCAAGATGCTACACTTCACGAGATGTGGTGTTCGATGAAGCATCTTCTTGGTGGTCCTCAAAGAAGGAAGCATTGCCAGACTCAAGAGAATTTGGAGATAAGTTGCAACAAAAGATGGAGGAGGATACTATAAAATTTCAACCAAGTTTAGATGAATCCAAAGATCCAAACAATGATGGTGCCGAACAAAGAGTAACTCAAAATCCTTGGCAAACTGGCATATATCAACAACTAAATGAAGAAGGTGGGCCTAGTGAAATAGAAGAATCAACTCCACAATCTCAACTCCGTAGGTCAATAAGAACACGAAGGCCAAATCCTAAATATGCTAATGCAGCCATAATTGAAGAAGCAATAGAACCTGAGACATTTGAAGAAGCATCGCAAATATCTGAGTGGATGACAGCTATGAGAGAAGAGATCGATGCACTTCAGCAAAATCAAACTTGGGATATGGTGCGAAAGCCAAGAGATGTGAAACCCATATCCTGCAAATGGGTTTACAAGATAAAGCGTAGACCATATGCATCAATCGAGAGATACAAGGCACGATTGGTAGCTCGTGGTTTCTCTCAACAGTATGGACTAGACTATGATGAAACGTTTAGTCCAGTGGCGAAACTTACAGCTATTCGAGTCCTACTTGTACTTGCAGCAAACAAAGATTGGAAGCTGTGGCAGATGGATGTGAAGAATTCTTTTCTTCATGGAGAGTTGGATCGGGAGATTTACATGATCCAACCAATGGGTTTTCATAGCCAAGATCATCCCGAATATGTGTGTAAGCTGCGGAAAGCACTCTATGGATTAAAACAAGCACCCAGGGCATGGTATGGTAAGATTGCTAAATTTCTAACACAAAGTGGTTATTCAGTAACACCTGTAGATTCCAGCTTGTTTGTTAAAGCCAATAAAGGAAAGCTAGCTATTGTGCTAGTGTATGTGGATGACTTAATCATAACTGGTGATAATGAGGCAGAAATTCTTCGGACAAAGGAGAATTTGTCAGTCCATTTCTAGATGAAAGAACTTGGCCAGCTCAAGCACTTCCTTGGTTTAGAGGTTGATCACACATAAGAAGGAATATTTCTTTGTTAGCAAAAATATTCTAAAGATTTGATAAAACGGTTCGGAATGCTTGAATGCAAACCAATTTCGACGCCGATGGAGCCAAATGCCAACATGTGTGCACATGAAGGAAAAGATTTGGAAGATGTGACAATGTATCGAAAATTGGTAGGCAGTCTGATCTACTTAACCTTAACTCGGCCTGACATTTCTTATGCAGTTAGTGTAATGAGTCGGTACATGCAAAATCCAAAGAAGCCACATTTGGAAGCAGTTCGACGAATATTGAGATATGTGAATAGTATAATTGACTATGGTCTTTTGTACAAGAAAGGTGGAGACAACAAGTTAGTTGGTTACTGCGATGCAGACTATGCAGGAGATCATGACACCAGGAGATCAACAACTGGGTATGTGTTTAAGCTGGGTTCTGGAACAATTTCTTGGTGTAGCAAAAGACAACCAACAGTATCATTATCAACCACTGAAGCTGAGTATCGAGCAGCGGCAATGGCAGCTCAAGAGTGTACATGGTTGATACAGCTAATGAATAATCTACATCAATTAGTAGATTATGCGATGCAGTATTGTGACAATCAATCGGCAATTGCTTTGGCGGATAATCCTATTTTCATGCAAGAACTAAGCATGTTGAAATACACTATCACTTTATCAGGGAAAAGGTTTTGCAAGAATAAATTGAAATGAGGCAAATCAAGACAGATAATCAAGTTGCAGACTTGTTCACAAAAAGCTTAAGTGTTAGCAAGTTCGAAATGTTTCGCCATCAGCTTGACACAGTAAAAATAGTCAGAGTTGGTATTGAGGGGGATTGTTGAAAATCAACACCAAAATAATAATTTAAGAGGTAGAGAAATAAATGAAGTGGTTGAAGAGGTAGAGAAATAAATGAAGCAGTTGAAGGTTGTAGAAATAAATGAAGTAGTTGAAGGTTGTAGAAATAAATGAAGTAGTTGAAGGTTGTAGAAATAAATGAAGTGGTTGAAGGTTGTAGAAAATAGATGTAGATAAGATTTGTATGGCTAGGATTATTTCTTATTTTTATATTTGTGTGGTGTAGATTGCATGGTGAGGACTATAAATAACCTACCTTGCATTTGATTTAATTATTCCATCAAAAACAAATAAGTCTTTGTATTCTTAGTTTGAGTGTGAGTTGAGAACTTTCTCTTTGATTGTTTGTATTTCTCTTCAATTTACGAGTTGCCTTTGAAAGGTGTTATAGTGAGTATAATACAAATAGTTTGGATCTAATATTAGTAAATTTAGAATTATTCATTCTAAATTTTACTCAACATATGTACCCCTCGGAATAAACACATAATTTAACGTTATAAGTATTTTTAATTGTTAAATATTTTCTTTAATTTTAAGAATCATTTATTAATTTTATATTTATTAATATCTATGTTTTTAAATAATTTAAATTTTAATGGATAATTTATATTTAAACTTGTATGTTTTTAATTATATAATATAATTTCCTTTATAAATACAATCTTATTTTTAATATAATACTCTCCCTGCATTGCGCACATATATGTATATATATTTTAATATAATACTCTCCATGCATTGCGCGCGCGCGCGCACATATATATATATATATATATATATATGACATGGTCAAGTGTACTGTCGCATCATTTGCATGTGTTCGTTGGTTGAATGAGATATGAATAAGATATAGATTTGCCTCGTATAGAATATTAAGCCTAACTATTCTCACACAACTTGTATGTACGTAGTAACGTAGTTGGTCATTTAAACTCTATGGGTAGGAATCGAAGCTGGTTCTCTGCCTATGACGGATTGAGATTGTATGAATCAAAATAAACTTTCAGCAAAAGCTATTTTCAAATATTTTTATTGCTATTATCAAATATTTATATTTTATTTCTACAAAGGAGGATAAATATATAATTTTTTTAATTATAACTTATACATATCTCGGTCAAATTAAATAGTTTTTAGTTGAATTTTTAAGCTTTGTATTTACTCGTAATAGTTATTAAGAGTACATGCTTTAATTTAATAAATTTTTGAGTGAAAAAAGTTTAATCAAATCGAATAATATATATTACTCAAAATGAATCAGATCGGATCATTTGGTTATTAAAAATGTTATAACTAAACTATTTGGTCTAATTTGGTTAACGGTTTTCAAAAATTTAGTCTGATTAATAATACATAAATATGATATACCTAATGATATTACATTTGATTAAAATATGAAAAATTTTATGAAAAATTTAATAACAGTTTGTGAGAAAAATTTAATATATTATTAAAATCGGTCTGATTCTGTCCGATTATTTTACAAAATAATATAATCAGATCACACAATTTGAAAAATGATTTTAGTTAATACAAACTGAACCAGACCGTTTAATTTATAAAACTGTTTGGCTCGATTCAATCTGATCTGATTTTTTGATTTGATCTAGTTTTTGGACACTCCTAATAGCTAGGAAATTGTTTTATATACATGCTAAAAATTAATAAATCATTTTGGATAAAAAGATTCGCTCGACTAAAAACTTATCTTACCCCTAAGTGACTATGCCAATGATGCTGATTGCATTATATGTAATTTATTAAGATGTTAAATAAAATTATTATTTAATTAAAATTATAATATTGTTATCATTATTTAAAAAAATTTAAATATATATTATACTAATATTTAAAATAATATTTTATTATTTAATTAATAAAAAAAATAAGCTTTTTAAATAAATTATACCATAATTAAGAGACTAAGAATAATAACACTCATTATTTTAAAATATATGTATAATTTTTTTCAAAAATTTATAAAACTTAATTTAGACACACTATTAAAAATCACACATGTTTGATTGAAAAAAAGTTAAAATATACATTGTATGTTTATAAACTCCATTTATGTAAATTTGAAAGTAAATAATCCTTAAACAGAAATGCTTCCAATAATGTTTATAGTCATGGCCTTATTCATTATTTTCATGGAAGGTTTCTATAACCTATATAAGTCTTCCAAAATCAAAATTAATGAATTTAGTTGAAAAAAGAATAAATCAATAAATAATAGTGATAAATATATATGGTTAGGTTCTTATTTATTACAAAAAATAATATTTAAATTATATATTTATTTTTTGTAATAATTTAATTTTATTATTATTAAAAAGTGACTACATATGAATAATATAAATTATTTTTTAATTTTTCAACTGTAATAAATAAGGATTATTTTAACTTTAATAAATTGTAAATAAAATAATATGAAATTAAATAAAAATATTTGTAGAAAAAATAAATAAAAAAATATAATAAATAACAATTTGTTTTCATTATGTAAATAACAATATAATTAAATTATTAAAAAAATAAATATAAAATCTAAATATTATTTTTTAAAAATAAATATAAGAAATATACAATCATATTTCCAAAATATATTCCTATAAAAAAATATATATCAACTAGGGAGCAATACTTTACACTTATAAATAGTTCTTAAAAAAAGAAGATGCTTAAATTAGTTATTTGACATATTTTTTAACAGACAATTACATAACCTACGGACTTTATTTTTGATTGCTTTGTATTATGAAAGAAGATACATAAATTAAAGATAATAATTATAATTTTATAATATAAAATTTATTTTAATATATTAAGTATTTATAAATTAAGTCTCAATTATATGTTTAGCTGTTAAGTTGTATAAAAATTTCAAAAACTATTATAAATATAATTCATACTCCTATAACGAAAAAACACAATTATATATAATCAATATTTTTAATATAAGATAAATTATTATTATTATTTTATTCATAATTATATATCTTATTAAATTTCTTAATATAATTAATCAATATAATCATTATTTTTTTGCGAGGAAAAATAATATCACGTAATAATAGTTAGTAAAAAATAGTCTTTTACAGTTAAAAAATTTTGTGAATTAAAATATAATATGTGTTACAAAATAACCATAGTTAATATTGATTAGATATATAAATTTTTGAAATATATACTTGTCTCTGTGATTAAAATTTAATTTATGATATTTTTTTAATTTTAAAATCAATATAATTTTAATTATTATTATATTTTATAGACTTAAGAAAAAGTAAATTATAATTTTGCATTAAAAAATTATTTTTTGTTAAAAATTAAGAATATGTATTTCTTAATATTAAATAATAGATAATCAAATTGTATAATTTTTTACTTTATTTTTAAATTCTAATAAATAATTTTAAATAAAATATACTAACAGCATGTATGTAATTGAAACATAAATGATTTTACTTCAACTGAAATAATATTAAATATTATAAATTTATTATAATTATAATTGATATAATAATTTTGTATTAAATATAATTATATAAATTTAATTTAATGTATTTATTAATAATATTTTGTTACTCATTATTTGGGTTTCATTTGAAATTAATTTAAGATAACTAGGATTTTTTTAATTGATACTTTTATTTTAATAATTGTTAAAATACTATGCGATAAGCTTAAAATTTAATTAAAAAGCATAATCTCAACACAAGTCTTGTCATGTCTTGGAAATATCAACACATAATCTCTCGGTACAGAAAAGAAAAGAAAGGCTATGAGAACAAAAACAAAAGTGGACGCACAAGAGATTTGGATTAGAAGCATCTAATATTACTCTATGCTTCAGTAAACATTATTCATTTTTTTTTAATTATACAATGATGCGTTATTTTAAAGTAAAATAATTTTATTTAAAAAAATAAATATTTAATATTTAATAAAAAATAATATAATTAGTAAAAAATATACTTTTAAAATGATAATTAATATTTATTATTTTATTAATTGCATCAAACTCCTGTGCAACCATGACTCCATGAGTACAAACAAAGCAACAAAATACTGTAGTCCCAAATCCCATGACAAGCTGTCCCCTAATTTAATTTAATTTATTTTTAAAGATTAATTGTCAGTGGTGGTCCAAGAAATAGATTATTTAATAGACTTGACTATTGTTCATTGAAAATTAGTTTTGCATGTGAAAAAATTTCTAAAAAATAAAAATATAATAAAAAAGTTAAAAATTTTATCCACCCATCTCAACTCAAACTTAAATATTTAAATCTGTATATATATTAATAGGTATGTTAATATTAAATTAGATATTAAAATTAATGACGTGGATATTAAATTATTAACTTATATTTCAACTTGTATTCAAAAAATAATAGCTTTATTTGTATCTATTAGTGTACAAACTTAATTACCTATGTAAAATTTTATATATTTTCATTAAAATTTCATCTTCATTATATCTACGTTTAGAAATAAATTATATATTTATAAACGTTTGTGAATTTACTTATTTAATTGCAGAATCCATGTTTTAAAAAAAGAATTTGAAAATTTAAAGCAATTTAATTAGCTAACAAATTAAAGAGATGAATTGCAAAAGTTAATTTCCACAACTATTTCATGTACAATTCTCTCCACACCATCCCACCAAATCCAAATCATAAGACGTGCAAATTAAGGTAAGCAAATAAAAAAAAACCCCAAAAAGAACCAAAACACCAATTAAGCTACTCAATGACTTCATCATCACTTTGTAACCACTTTCCTAACTTCATCTCCATGTTTTTGTTTACACAAAATGAAGATAAAGAAAGAAATATATTACATGGAAAATTAACAATTAAAACAAAGATGAAGTAAATAACACAAATTAAGTGATCTTCACATGCTTCTAGCTAACATTTCTTGAAACCTCCTACAAGACTCTTGCTTCTCCAACATAAACTTTTCATGACAACTAGCAATAAACAATTCAGCTAACTCATTCACATCTGGCTCCTTAGTACTGCTAGATGAGTACTTATCATAAACCTTTTGATCTTCTAACCATTGAAGGTACCCATAAAGCTTTTCCTCATGATCACAGTCCTCACTTACACATTGTTTTTCATGTGTTGAAATCATAGAATTCCATGAAGAATCATAGTACATATGATTTGAGACCAGCCCATCAAAAACAGGTTGAGGAACGGGCAAAACATGAGAAGAAGAAGAAGAGCACCAATTGTAGTGAAGTCTAAAAGAGCCAAAGAATATCTTCTTCTTCTTTTTATTAATGTTCATTTTCTTCTTTGAATTTGGGTAAAATATCACTTGTATGGGTTGGTTGGTAGTCTTTAGAATTTGAACTATAATGGATACTAATTTGGACTTAGCTTTTGAAAGGGCATGGAGTAAAGGCTTTAAATGAGAGAAAACTAGGGTTTGAAATAGATTTTTGATGATCTCTATATTGGAGCTTAAGGTACAAGATGGTATTAACTTATTGAGAGACAAATCTTGAAGAAGGTGGAGGTTTTTTGGATTGGATGGTCCAACCATTTTTTTTTTCGGGGAGTGCTTCTATGGTGGGGATCAAGGTGTGAGCTTTATTGAATTTTGGATATATATAAAGGTCTTGATTACTTATTTACCCCTTGAATTTTAATTTATTAAAGGTGTGTGCCATTAACTTTTGTGGGTTATGAGATACATGGCTTTACTCCTTTATATATTTGGTCATAGGAATATAGAGCTTAAAATTTGCATCTAAACGCGGTTTAAAATTTTGAAAATAGTTACACTTTGGTGTTTTTAGGGAATCGATGAGATTTGTATTCATTACTATCGAAGGTGAGGTAATCCTCTTATTAATTTTGGATCATGATTTGTTTTTAAATCTTATATGTTTATTTAACATCCAATGCGATTTAAAATTATTAATAAAAAAAATTAATCATTAAATTTAAAATATATGACTTAAGTTTGATGAGTAAAAACAAAAACAAATCTAGGATCATATTGCATTAATTTTATAAGTATTGGTATATAATACATACTCAAATGAATAATGATATTTGTATCATTTACATGTAAAGATATGATTGATAAAAACATAAATGAATCAATAAATATGATACAAAATTTAATGATATTATTATTACTCTATTTAATAGTATTAAATAACATTTTTAAATTTTATTAGTTGTTATTATAATAAGTTATTGGAAATAATTTTTTTTAAAATAATTTATTTCTTTTAAATCACATCTTATTCTTATTGAATAGAAATATATCACATTATCAATATGGCACTAAGAATAAATAATTTATCCTCTTTATATATTTTGTTTACTTGTATTATATTTAAAATAGGTACTTTCAAAGCATGAAAGCATTTATGTTAAATTTTTTTCATTTGGTTTAAAAATATAGTTTTATTATTACAATAAGTGCTTTTATAAAGGAGTGATATTATTGCTAGAGGAGGAGCAGCAAAAGAAGGAAAAAAAACTAATATTAAAGAAAAATTTATAATCTTTTAAAGAAAGTTTGCTTGTTATTTTGTTGGGTTAAATTTTATATTTGATTTGGTATTAATTAGTGTTTTTTTTCTTTTGTCATTGCAAAAAAAGAAACATATTTCAAGTACAGGTGTCAAAAGCATATTGGCCTATATTAGAGTCCAACAGATCCAATTACAGAGCATGAGCCAATCAGAATTAAAAATTTATTCTAAATTGGGTAAAAATAATAACTTTTATTTATTGGAAGCTATAGATAGTAGCTGATGAGTGAGCATATTCATGGTTAATAGTTAATTATGTAGTAAGTGTATTTTGTTTAATAAATACAATAAGCAACTCGAGAACGGCTATTAAGGCTTAAACTTCGCCAAAATTACAAGCACAAGGAATAAAATATTTCTTTTATTTTTGATAGAGAAATAAAATATTGTTAAAATCATTTCTATTCTTATAAGTTTCTGGTCAGCCCCACTTTAGCATTAATTGCCCTGTTTACGTCTTAATTTTGTTCGTCCATTCCAAAATTTGTCTTATGTTTTATATCATTAAAAATACACATTGCTAGTTGCTTAGTTCCAATAATACTCTTACTTTTTTATATAAAAAAAATTCTACATATTTTTATTAAAAATCCATCCACATTGTATCTCATTAAAAATAAACTAAATTCTTAAAAAAAAAATTATAAATATGATGTGATGAATCGACTACTACAAAATGTGTCATTTAAGTCGATATGTAAAGTTGGTTTAAAAAAAAAATGACGCTACATATAGCGTCAATTGACGTGTCGAATCGACATTACACGTAGACGTAGCGTGTAGCGTCGGTTGACGTGGTTAATCGACGCTATTCATGTATATAGTGTTGATTGACGTGGTGAATCGACGTTATTCACGTGTATAGCGTCGATTGACACGTAGAACCGACGCTACGTCTATGGATATTTCATTTTCTCCTCTTTCTTCCTCAGACAGAAACTATTCTAAGCGTTGCATAACTTTTAAAAACTCAAAACCTCATCTACTTCTCCTCCACTCTTTCTCATTTTCCGGTCACCAATTCCAATATCGATTAGTGGGTTTTCTTCCTCTCTAACCTATCTTTTAGATCCTCTATTTTTTTGAGCAAAATACTCAAAATATTTTATATTCATTTCTGACTTACAAAACACCATTTTTTTCTTCATTTTGTCATTTCATTTACTCTTATAAGTATTTATATTAATACTACGCACTTATTATTCATATTTTTTTGCTATTATGTGTTATTATTTATGTGTATAAATTTTTGGTTTATATATGTAGGTTTTGTATTATAACATTAGGAGAATAATATGATGATCTTGAATAACATAAGATAACATCATAGTAATTTTTCTTCTATTAATTAATATTTAATTTTTTAATTATTTGTATTGTTTAAATTATTTGTTAAACATATTTTAGTTTTTTAATTTGAATATAATATAAATGAGTAAATTTTGTAAAAAAAAATTAAAAATTTAAAGTCGATTTTTAACAGATTTTAATAATTTGTTTTGTAATATTGACCCATTTATCTCTTATAAAATCAATTAATTTATATTTTTAATATATTTTATTAGCACCTGAGTTCTCTTGGTCTTTTAAAATATGTACTTTAGTACTTAATTTTTGAAAATGTGTATTATAAGTTTTTGATTTATCTTTAAGTTGCGTATAAGTTTATTTTAAATTAATTGTTTCAATTTAGTTATAATTTATACATATAAATATTATGCATGTCATCATAAATAAAAAGGTAAATTTGTTATCAATGAAAATAATTAAGAGTTGTTAATTTTTAAATAAAAAATAAATACTTTTGTATCGATAAATTTATTAGCATGTGATTTTTATATGTATAAATAGTAATCAACTTGAAATAATTAAACTAAAATAAATTTATTTATATTTTTAAAATGAATAAAAGATACGTAATATTCATTTTAAAAATTTAAGAATTAAATTATAATTTTTTTTCAAAAGCTAATTGAGTTAATTTATTTATTGTATATTTATTTTATTATATTCTATTATATTAGATCATTTCTATTTTTTATTTTAAAATATCCATTTCATTTCAATTTTTTTTGGAATACCAAGATTTTTGTTCCAACATTAATTCATGTTTATTTATAAATTTTAAATTAATATCATACTTAAAATATAAGATATTCTATAACTTAGATAACAATAACTTATTATCTTCTTTGGAATTGCTTTACAAGAAAACAGAGTAATGATAGTTATCACTTATGTGTATTGAGCATAATATTTAAGTACGTATCACAATAATAAATTATGGAAGACTAGTATTTTACTTTAATTATTTACAATTATTATTTGCAACGTAGATAATGTTTCAAAACACTACTTTAAAAATCATATTTTAAAGCATTTTCCACTAAGCAAAGGGAAATTATAATTTAATAGACCTAAAAATAAGAAGAAAAATTGCTTATTATTTTTGTTAATTTTATTTTCTTCGTGCTAATTAACACATTCTCTCTTATCAATGTTGGAAATTGTTATAATTAAGGAGCAAAACAAGGAGCAACAATGAGCAAAACATGGTGCAATTCATTGAGAAAAATAATGAGCTTAATTAAAGGAGCAATTTAAGGAATCATTAATTTAAGGAGTAATTCAAGGAGTGAATTTTCCTATAAATAGATGTGTAATTGTAATGAATTAATCATCCAAAGTGTTCATTTCAATTGAGAGAAAAGCTTAGAGATAAAAACTTTTGTGAGAGAAAATTGAGAGTAATTTTCTTGGGTGTAATTGGGTTATGAGTTGTTAGTGTTGTAAACACCTTGTGTAATTTCTCCCCTTTCAGTAAAAAGATCTGCAGTAGGTCCGGAGACGTAAGCAAGATTGGCCGAACTCCGTTATCAAATTTGTGTGTTATTTTTCTATTCTTGCTTTCTCATAAATCTAGCTTATCGGGAATTTGCGTTATTTCCCAACAACTGGTATCAGAGCTATTGGTGGTAATTTCTGTCAATTTTATGCAAGGTTACTATTTACGTGAATAGTGAATAGTGAAATTTTTTCGACGATATTTGTTTGTTGACGGAGGTGTTCTAATACACAGTGGTTTACAAAAATAGTCAGAAACGATCCGAAGGAAGTCAGATTTGAGTGGGAGCAATGGCCGCAGATGAAGGAAGGGTGAAACTCGAGAAATTTGATGGCACATATTTTGGGTTTTGGAAAATGCAGATAGAGGATTATCTGTATCAAAGAAATCTATATCAACCTCTCTCAGGGAAGAAACTAGAAGCTATGAAGGAAGAAGATTGGAATCTTCTAGACAGATAAGCCCTTGAAGTTATTCGATTGACGCTATCCCGTAATGTTGCCTTCACCATAGCAAAGGAAAAGACCACGGCGGGTCTTATGGAAGCTCTCTCCAATATGTATGAGAAGCCATCAGCCTCAAACAAAGTGCACTTGATGAGGCGTTTGTTCAATTTGCGGATGAATAAAGGCGCATCGGTAACTCAACATCTCAATGAACTCAACACAATCACAACCCACTTGAGTTCAGTGGAAATTGAATTCGATGAAGAAGTACGAGCATTAATACTTTTGTCTTCTTTACCAGAAAGTTGGAATGCTACTGTCACGGCTGTGAGTAGCTCGTCAGGAAGCAATAAGTTGAAATTTGATGATGTTCGTGATCTGGTTCTCCGTGAAGAGATCCGACGTAGAGAGTCAGGTGAATCGTCAACTTCTTCAGTTTTGCATACAGAGTTAAGAGGAATAAATTCAACCAAATGGAATGGACGTGGTAGAATAGACTACCGAGGTAGATCAAAGGATAGGAGGTCCAAATCCAGGAATCTTAATAATTCCCACAGCTCGAAGACTATCGAGTGTTGGAATTGTGGAAGAACCGGGCACTACAAAAATCAGTGCAAGAGTGCACCGAAGGACAAACAAGTAAAGGCAGAGGCAAATGTTACTTCCACCTCAGGAGAAGACGATGCATTGATATGCTCTTTGGAGAGCAAGGAAGAATCTTGGGTGTTAGACTCTGGAGTATCGTTCTATGCTACTTCACAAAAAGAATTCTTTGAGAAATATGTCCCCGAAAACCTTAGAAAGGTATATCTTGGTGATGATCAACCATGTGCTATTATTGGAAAATGTGTACTGAAGATTAAGTTGAACGGATCTGTTTGGGAACCGAAGGATGTCAGGCATATTCCCGATCTCAGAAGGAACTTAATCTCAGTGGGGCAGTTGGCCAGTGAAGGCTACACTACGATCTTCCATTATGATGATTGGAAGATTTCAAAGGGTGCAATGACAGTTGCTCGAGGCAAGAAAAGTGGCACTCTTTACATGACAGCAGAGGCACGTTGTTCAATTACAGTTGCAGCAAGCAATGAAACACCAAATTTGTGGCACCAGAGACTAGGCCATATGAGTGAGAAGGGGATGAAGATTATGCACTCAAAGGGAAAACTTCCAGGTCTACAGTCTACAGAGATAGACATGTGCGAAAATTGCATACTTGGAAAGCAAAAGAGAGTCAACTTTCAAACAAGTTGCAGAATCCCAAAGAAGGAAACACTATAGCTTATTTACTCTGATGTTTGGGGACAAACGACTGTCTCATCTATTGGTGGGAAACACTACTTCGTGACTTTCATCGATGATCATTCTCGGAAGGTATGGGTTTACTTTCTAAAGCATAAGTCTGAAGTATTTGAGGCTTTCAGAAGATGGAAAGCTATGGTGGAAAATGAGACGGATTTAAAGATCAAAAAGCTCAGAACCGATAATGGTGGTGAATATGAAGACACCAAATTCAAAAATTTCTGCTATGAGCACGGGATCAGAATGGAAAGAACTGTGCCAGGCACGCCTCAACACAATGGTGTAGCTGAGCGTATGAACCGAACATTGACAGAAAGAGCCAGAAGCATTCGTATACAGTTAGTTCTACCGAAGCAATTCTGGGCAGAAGTAATCAACACTACAGCTTACTTGATCAACCGAGGCCCATCTGTTCCATTGGAGCAAAGAATACCAGAGGAGATATGGAGCGGAAAAGAGGTGAAACTATCACATCTAAAAGTTGTCGGTTGTGTAGCATTTGTGCATATCAGTGATCAAAGGCAGAAATAAGCTTGATCTCAAATCCAAGAAATGCACATTCATTGGCTATGGTGAGGATGAGTTTGGCTACCGCATTTGGGATGACGAAAAGAAGAAAGTTATCTGTAGTAGAGATGTGATTTTCAAAGAAAAGGGTGATGTATAAGGACATGCATAAAATAGACGCCAATGACTCAGAGCAGAATGAGTTAGTATTTGTAGATGCAGATGATGTCCTAGATACTTCCGCAACAGAACCAATTGTAACAAGTCCTCGGCCAGAGGAACTTGTTGGACAAAGTAGTACACAACATTCCGACACACCACAACCTCTTACTCTAGCTCCTGTATTGAGAAGGTCTTCTCGACCTCATGTGCCTAACAGGAGATACATGAACTATATGTTGCTGACTGATGGAGGGGAGCCTGAATGCTATGATGAAGCTTGTCAGACTCGAGATTCCAACAAGTGGAACTTGTTATGAAAGAAGAAATGAAATCTCTCATCTCCAACAAGACATGGGAACTAGCTGAGTTACCTATGGGAAAGAAGGCACTTCACAACAAATGGGTGTACCGGGTGAAAGAGGAGCATGATGGTTCCAAGAGATACAAAGCCCGCCTAGTTGTCAAAGGGTTTCAACAGAAGGAAGGAGTTGACTACAATGACATTTTTGCTCCCGTTGTGAAGCTTAATACTATCAGATCAGTATTGAGTATTGTAGCCATCGAAGATCTTCATCTTGAACAGTTGGATGTGAAGATTGCATTCCTTCATGGAGATTTAGATGAAGAGATATACATGTACCAGCTAGAAGGTTTCTCAGAAAGGGGGAAGAAGAACATGGTGTGCAAACTTAAGAAGAGTTTGTATGGCCTGAAACAAGCCCCGAGACAATGGTACAAAAAGTTTGACAGCTTCATGCACAAGGAAGGTTTCCAGAAGTGCAATGCTGATCATTGTTGCTACATCAAGAGATATAGGTCCAGTTATATCATTTTACTACTTTATGTTGATGATATGTTAGTAGCAGGTTCAGATATGGATGATATTAAAAGGTTGAAGTAGCAATTGTCAAAGGAATTTGACATGAAAGACTTGGGTATAGCAAAGAAGATTCTTGGAATGCAAATCACAAGAAATAAGAAGAAAGGATCCTTGTAGTTATCTCAGGAAGAGTACATCAATCGTGTTTTGCAAAGATTCAACATGGGCGATGCCAAGCCAGTTAGCATACCCTCGGCCAGTCATTTTTGCCTATCCAAGGATCAGTCTCCTCAAACAGAGGAAGAGAGAGAATTCATGGCTAAGGTTCCTTATGCCTCAACCATTGGAAGTTTGATGTACGCAATGGTCTGTACGAGACCAGACATTGGCCATGCAGTAGGAGTTGTTAGCAGATTTATGTCAAATCCAGGGAAAACTCATTGGGAAGAAATCAAGTGGATTTTGAGGTATCTGCGAGGCACCACAGAAAAGTGCTTGTACTTTAGTAAATGAGAGTTTAAAGTACAAGGGTACGTAGACGCAGACTTTGGAGGTGAAGTTGATCACCAAAGAAGCACCACTAGTTATATATTTACTGTTGGAACTACAGCTGTTAGTTGGATGTCACAAATACAAAAAATTGTCACTTTATCTACTACAGAGGCTGAGTATGTAGCAGTAACTAAAGCTAGTAAAGAGATGGTATGGCTTCAAGGTTTGTTAATTGAGCTGGGATTCAAACAGGAGAAGAATGTTCTGCATAGTGATAGTCAAAGTGCAATACACTTGGCGAAGAATTCAGCGTTTCATTCTAGAACCAATCATATTGGACTTCGTTATCACTTCATCAAATCTCTATTGGAAGATGATGTGTTAATACTGGAGAAGATTCAAGGAAGCAAAAATCCAGTAGATATGTTAACAAAGGTGGTGACTATTGACAAACTAAAGTTGTGCTCAATTTCAGTTGGTTTGCTAGAGTAACAAAGACTAGAAGAGCTACTTCATTGATCGAGGTGTGAAGACAAATTGAAATCAGTCTTCAATTGGGAGATTGTTGGAAATTGTTATAAAGCTCCTTAATTTAAGGAGCAAATTAAGGAGCAAAACAAGGAGCAAAACATGGTGCAATTCATGGAGCAAAACAAGGAGCAATTTAAGGAACTATTAATTTAAGGAGTAATTCAAGGAGTGAATTTTCCTATAAATAGATGTGTAATTGTAATGAATTAATCATCCAAAGTGTTCATTCCAATTGAGAGAAAAGCTTAGAGAGAAAATCTTTTGTGAGAGAAAATTGAGAGTAATTTTCTTGGGTGTAATTGGGTTGTGAGTTGTGAGTGTTGTAAACACCTTGTGTAATTTCTCCCTTTTCATTAAAAAGATCTGCAGTAGGTCCAGAGACGTAAGCAAGATTGGCAGAACTCCGTTATCAAATTTGTGTGTTATTTTTCTATTCTTGTTTTCTCATAAATCTGGCTTATCAGGAATTTGCGTTATTTTCCAACAATCAATTCTGTGAAAGGGGGATTAAAAGTTGTAACTTAATAACATAAAATCCAATAAAATATATTAAAAGTTTAAGATTCGAGTTTTTTTTATAAATAAATGAGTTATAATTATTTAAAAAAAAATAAAAGAAGCTAGATTTGGCAAAGAATCATATACTACATCATAATTACCAAAAACTTAAAAGGAGCAAGGAATGTTTTTTCTTTTTTTCTTTTTAGAATGTGAAACATTTTATTGAATTCAAATTACAACAAAAATATTATTGTCAAAGAATTGGATGAAGTTAAGATGGCTTAATTTCAATCTAATTAACAAAATTCTAACAAAATAAATCAAACTCAACCAAAAAAAAATGCAAAATTTGTTAATTTTTTTAACAATAACAACAAATAAAAGAATGAGTTTTAGAAATTAAAAACATTAATATCATACACAGAACATAATAATATATCCCTCCATTGATAGATTAATATATCCATTGTTCAAAAGCCTTTATAAACATGCATTAAATATATCCCTACAATGTTACATAATAGATCAATTATATCCCTACTAGTGTGAAAGGGAAAAATCGAAGAAATATAACAATTTAAAAGCCTTTATAAGTATGTAAGTTAGGAGAAAAAACAAAATAGAAATAACCAAACATCAAATTGGCGTTTGTTGTAGACTTTAATTGGCTCTAGTTTGACTTGGACTAGTGTGTGAATGAGATTCAAAAGAAGAACATGATGCTTAGCATAATTAAGAAATATTAAAAAAACATTATTATTTGTAAAACACACACTTGTGATTGATTGATACACGAAGTCAATTTATTATATAAAGTTGGATTTTACTTCACATGACATGTATGATTGAATAAGATATAATGTAATAGGTCTAGTACCTATCAATCTAGTATCTATATTTTACTCTATGTGTTATTTATTGTTTTTTTATTATACTTTTATCAATTAATTTTTTTATGAGATCACATATATAAAGTTATTTTCCAGTTAATTTCACTGATATGTGATAGAGATACTACTTAAATTTTCTCATTTTTAAATTTCATATTAATTAATATATATGAGATCTAACCTCCTTTCTTTTTTTCTATTTTTAATGCTTTTTTATAAGCAGATTAAGACAATATATTATATATGCACAATCTGAACTATTTGTTGGTCATGAAAAAATAAGTTTTTCCATATAGTTTCTCAGCAACTTCTTTGTACCCGGTTTGATTTTTTTTATTAAAAATAATATCTATTATATCTTTATAATTTAAATATTATTTATTATGTCTAATTTATATACTTATAATATTAAAAAAAAATTAATACAGATATTTTATATTAGATATCATTTAATTTAAATTCTAAATATATTGATTTATTTAATGTTAATATTTCATTTAATTCAATCATATTTAATATTATTTACATATTAATTTTATTATCATAAATTTTGAGATACTTCTATGAGAAAAGAGACACACAAAAACTCCAATTTATTTGTGTACAGTAGATCTCACCATTTTCTGACCATACGATACCTATCGTTTTGCCTTGTATCCACGATTTATTTTATTCTTTTATTTAATGAAGTATCGATTAAACAAAAATAGAAGATTTTTATATAGCTTGATTATTGACATGACTTGGCTTTTATTTTTTTTTAATATATGCCTTTTATGTTATAAAGAAAATATATGTGTATTAAATTTTAAACATAAAAAGATTTAAGGTTATACAAAAATAATATATATGTACAATATAAAGATATTAAAAATAAAATTTTATTTATATATATATAAAATTATAATATTTAATTAAATCACAAAATCTAAACTAGTAACTTTCATAAAGTGTTCATATAAGTAACAAAAAAAAAATATATTAAAACAATGAGATATAATTTCATTCACCTCCACAATAAAATACTATAATCTTTATCCACTTCCATCATCTTCGTTCATTTTCTTATCCATAAAATTAATTATAGTTTCTTTCTTAGAAAGAATTAAAGTTATAGTTAAAAATTGTTTATTTGGATCCAAAGTTAAATAAAATAATAAAAAAGGTTTCAGCAATAATTTAAGAAAATTAATAAAATAATTTTAAAATTTATAATAATAAAAATAACATATAATAATAATTGGATAGGATCTAATTGAACGCATTCTAAAACATGGATCAAAATGAACTTTGAAATTGCAAAGGATGAGGAATAACTAAAGAAAAATCTAGAAAAATATATAAAACAATTCATTAAAGAATACGTAGCTATACACTTAGAATGCTTTAGTTGCATTCATTTAGGAGATAATTGTTGGTGTGTGTTGTGTTACATGCTATAACAGTGACAGACATCAATGTTTAGTGGAATAAGAAATGACAGACAATAATATTAGTGGAGCCGTAAAACATGGATGTACAACAACTAGGATTAGGTTTTAATTTTTCGTTTTCTTTTGTATACATAAACTAAGACTCTTATATAGAAATAGAACAGAAAGATATGAACTATATTTGATAATTAACAGAGAAATGCAATATTTGTCATGGTATCAGAGCAGAGTTATTGGTTGTCCTAATGAAAGAATAAGCTATCTATTATGTTGATTTCTGTTTTCCTTTGAACTGGTTTGGCTGATTTGGTTGACTGATCTGGTATGCTATGCTCAACAGATTGTGTTAACATCTAGTGTGCTACACTGATTTCTGTTCTCCTTTGAACTTGTTTGGCTGATTTAGTTTGGCTAATATGGTGTGCTACGCTTAATAGATTGTGTTAATCTATGGGCATTTGGCTGGTTATTTGGCCGGGAGTTGGGGTAGCCGTTCAAGCTACTCGTTGGAGCCATCACAGTCTCTACGTTCCATTCTAGCTACTTATGTGGGACGACCTCATAATCCACCAGAAATACTTGTTTTCCAGAGAAAACTATCATTTCAAAAAGAAACATAACATAACTCAGACTTTCAAGCTAGAGCTCGCAGCGATAAACGACGTTGAGGTCACAGTTTGTAGCTGCGTGTGAGCTCATAGCTCATAACGATAAACGACGCTGAGGTCATAGTTTGTAGCTGTGTCCATTGGCTGATGTACGAACTCTCATAGATTGGTTATTACGGTTGGTTGACTAGAGTCGCACTCGTCTAGCCACCATCGTGGGCAGCCGTACCAATCTTTTATCTCAGAGAAACATGGAACGCAATGAAGAAGAGCATCGCTTCACAAAGACAGAGACATAGACTAGGTGGAGGGCTGAAACCGTCTGAACATCTGGCTACACTATTTCGGTGGATCTAAGAGAAGAGAAAAGGGTTCGACAATCTTGATCAATTCACGTAGGAAGATAAGAAGAAGAAGGGCGCCGCTGCGCGAATAGGAAATTAGGGTTACATTCTGATTTTTTTTATATTTATATAGTGGCTAGTGTGTAAAAAAAAGGTGATATATTCATGGCAGAATCTAGAGATTTAACCACAAACTCCATATTGAATGAGTTGACTACAAAAATGACGGAAGTTCTAACTAGAGCTCAGACCACTTCACAACCTTCGTTAATTAAAGCGTCGACTACTGCCATTAGTGTCAAGTTGGGAGGATCCAACTATGCCTTGTGGTCCCAGGTGGTGGAGATGTATAACTCTGGCAAAGACAAAATGGGATATATTAATGGGGATTTTCCTCAACATATTGAAACTAACCCCTCATTCAGGAGATGTCGCACTGAAAAAGCCATTGTCAAATGATGGTTGATCAATTCGACGGACCCCTCATTGATTGCAAATTTTATTCGATTCCCAACTGCGAAACAGGTTTGGGATTTTGCTGCTACCACCTACTTTGATGGGACAGACACGTCTCAAGTGTATGATCTTCGCCGTCAAGTTACTCGTATAAAGCAGGCGGGTGGATCCATTGAAAAATACTACAATGTACCTTCAAGGGTTGTGGCGAGAAATTGATTTCCGTCATCCTAATCCAATAGAGTGTGCGAATGACATACAAAAATACAACTCCATCGTATAGGAAGATCGAGTGTATACCTTTCTCGATAGACTTGATGACAGACTAGACAAAACTCGAAGTAATATGCTTCAAATCAAACCATTCCCTATGTTGGAACAAGTCTATGGATTCATATGTAGGAAAGAGGTCTGGTAGACCGTAATGATCACAGGTGCAGATACGACAACTAGAGCAGTTATGGCTTTTAAAGGGGTCAAGGGACATAATAATCCGATGCCACCAAAAATAGGAACTTCTTTAGGTAGCAATAAATCCATCATCTCTTGACATGAAATGTGGCCATTACGGAAACTCCAAACACACCCGTGAAAACTGCTTCAAACTACATAGGTATCCAGAATGGTGGAATGATCTTCAAGTACGGAAGAAACGGGAAACCACCGGGCGAGCCACTGTGGCTACCAATAATGCCTCACTATCCCTTATTCCTCAAGGCGAATCTTCCCAGGATCTAGGTATTTCAAGTAAAGCATTTCACATCTCTACTCGTAGTGATAATGAGGATTGGATTATAGACTCTGGACCTACAGATCATATGACATTTGACCCAAAAGATCTCTCTAATACAACCCAGCCAAGACGAAGCCGTGTTGCCAATGCCAATGGGATCACTTATCCAGTTACAAGGGCTGGAATAGTGACTTTATCTCCTTCATTATCATTATCTAATACTTTACTTATATCCTCTCTTTCAAACCGACTAATGTCTGTAAGTCAGGTCACTTCAGATCTTAACTATGTAGTATTGATGTATTCTACTTTTTGTCTTCTACAAGATATTCTCACTAAGGAGATCATTGGGCGTGGTACTAAGAGATGAGGGTTATATTATGTGGATGACCTCAGTTCAGGAAGAGCAAATCACATGCAACACACCGTTAGTAACCAGGAACGAAAAATTTGGCTATGTCATCGTCGATTTAGGCATCCATCATTTGGGTATTTAAAGCACCTACTCCCTAGTTTATTTTCAAATATCACACACTCGGATTTCAAATGTGATACTTGTATCTTAGCAAAAAGTCATAGGGCATCTTATCCTACGAGCATGCATAAAAGTATGACTCATTTTGCTTTAGTACATTCTGATGTTTTTGGACATTCCCTGGTCACTACGTCATCGGGTCATCGTTGGTTTGTAATTTTTGTTGATGATTGTACACGAATGACATGGATTTACCTTCTCAAACATAAAGATGAAGTATTTTCTACGTTTCACTTGTTTCACACCATGGTTCAGACATAATTTTCTAAGAAAATTATGATTCTTAGGTCTGATAATAGAGGAGAGTTGTTAATTAACAATTTCGAACATACTTGGACAACCATGGTATTCTCCATGAGACCTCATGTTCACAAACCCCACAACATAATGGGACTGCGGAGAGGAAGAATAGGCATATTTTAGAAACTACTCGGGCCTTAGTAATTGGTACACATATGCGTAGTAGATACTGGAGTGATGCTGTTACTACATCTGTGTATCTACTAAACCGTATGCCCATAAAATCTTACAATTTCAGACTCCATTAAAAGTGCTATCTGATCATGTTCCCTTGCCTACTATTTTGATGCTTCCTCCCTGAATTTTTGGATGTGTTGCTTTTGTCCACCTCTATAAAAATCAACGAACTAAGTTGGATCTATGTGCTGTCCGATGTGTATTCTTGGGGTATGGTGTACAAAAAAAAGGGATACCGATGCTACGATCCTATTACTAAAAGAACCTACATTACCATGGATGTCACGTTCCTAGAATCTGAATTATTTTTTCCATCATCAGTATCCAAATACCCTTTTCAGGGGGAGAGTTATGGTGAAGAACAGAATTAGCTTGATGTTGAAGTATTAGACATTAGTAACAATCCAACATACTCAGATAATGCCAACAATATGGATGAGCTAGTACCTAGACCCGAACTTGAACTTCTAAGAACTGAATCTGAACTAGTGATTGGATCTCCAGAAGATGCAGTGGTTGATGCATCCCTCCACTCTCTAGTATCCAATGATCTTCCTGCTGAGAATACTCCTGAGGTAAGTTATCCTATCACACTTTTACAAACTAATGCTATAGATACACATGTTGGTTATGTTCTACTTTTCAGACACAATCGAGAAAAACCTTCGAATCGATACTCTCCAAATAGAGAAGAACGACAATCCAAGTATCTAATAGCCAATTATGTATCTAGTCAAGGGTTACCAGAAACTATAAGGGCATTTGTACAAACACTCTCCTCAAGTCAAATTCCAAGTAGCATTGAAGAAGCTCTATCTGATCCAAACTGGGCTCAAGCTATAGAAGAAGAATTTAAGGCATTGCAGAAGAATAACACATGGTGTTAAGCGAGCTACCTCAAGGGAGGAAGATGGTAGGATGCAAGTGGATCTTCTCCATTAAGTATAGAGTAGATGGGTCATTTGATCGATACAAGGTAAGACTAATAGCAAAAGGGTATACACAGAAACATGGTATAGACTATCAGGAAACCTTCTCACCTGTGGCTAAACTAAAAACTGTTAGAGCTTTGTTATCTCTTGTAGCAAATTTAGATTGGCCATTGTACCAACTTGATGTGAAGAATGCCTTCCTTCATGGTGACCTTGAAGAAGAGATTTACATGAATATCCCACCAAGATATATTGTTACATCAGGAAAAGAAGCTGCATGTAGATTACAACGAGCATTGTATGGACTAAACAATCACCTCGAGCATGGTTTGGCAGATTGAGTTCAGCAATGAAGAAATATGGGTTTCAACAAAGCAAATCTGAACATACTCTTTTCCTAAAACATCGATTGGGAAAAATAATAGCCCTTATAGTCTATGTTGATGACATGATCATTACAGGGGATGATAAAGAAGAAATCTCTAAGCTTCAAGAACAACTATCAAATGAGTTTCAAATGAAGGACTTGGGAAGGCTCAAATACTTCTTAGGTATTGAGGTAACAAGATCAAAACAAGGTATATGTCTTTTCCAAAGGAAATATACTCTAAACCTACTAACAGAGGCATGATTACTAGATTGTAAACCTATCGATATTCCGATGGTCCAAAATAATAAACTTGGAGAATATGTGGACCAAGTATCAACAGATAAATAGATATATCAACGGTTAGTAGGTAAACTCATATATTTATCTAATACTCGACCTGATATTGCGTATGATGTGAGTGTTGTGAGTCAGTTTATGCACTGCCCAAGTGAAGACCATATGGATACCGTCATGCGAATACTCCATTATTTAAAATCCTCCCCTGGGAAAGGACTTATGTTTTCAAAGAATGGTCAATTGGAAGTCGTTGGATATACAGATTCTAACTGGGCAGGGAATATGAAGGATAGGTAATCTACTAATGGGTACTTTACTTTTGTGTGGGGCAATCTTGTTACATGAAGGAGCAAGAAGCAAAAGGTAGTTGCCTTATCTAGTGCTGAAGCTGAATTTCGAGGAATGGTCAAGGGAATATGTGAGCTCTTTTTGTTAAAGAAACTTCTAGCTGAGATTTGTGTTGCTCCTAACTCTGAAATGAACTTATTTTGTGATAACAAAGCAGCCATTGCCATCTCCCACAATCCAATTCAACATGATTGCATGAAGCACGTTGAAGTGGATCGGAACTTCATCAAACAGAATCTTGAAGAAAAGATTATTCAGCTTTCATTTGTTAAATCAGAAGATCAATTGGCTGATATACTCACAAAATCTGTGTCGACAAATAACTTCTACAACTCACTTGACAAGTTGGGCATAAGAGACATATATGAACCAACTTGATAGAGAGTGTTGGTGTGTGTTGTGGTGCATGCTGCAACAGTGGCAGATACCAATGTTTAGTGGAGCTAGGAATAGCAGACAATAATATTAGTGGAGCTGTAAAACATGGATGTGCAACAGCTAGAGTTAGGTTTTAGTTTTTTGTTTTCCTTTGTATACATAAACTAAGACTCTTGTACAGAAATAGAACAGAAAGATATGAACTATATTTGATAATTAACAAAGAAATGCAATATTTGTCAACAATTACATGTCATAAGAGTTTGTTACACATGTGTGCACAAATGCATGTTCAATACAACCAATTATGTTTTGCTAACATTTTCCTTTAACTCGAAGGTCTTTTAAGCATTGTAAATTTAGTTTGTAGCTCAGAAAATCTTGATCCTTTATGTGCTTTAGTTATTACATTTGTAACTTGTTTTTTGGATGGAGTATATTGAATTTGTAGTTGTCCAACTAGCAACTTTTCTCTAACAAAGAAAAAAATAATCTCAATATTCTTTGCTTGTGATTGTATGACTGCATGCTTTATAGCCTGCAATTATATTGTCACAATAGACAATAGGTGGTTGTTTAAGTCGCGCCTGCAACTCATCCAATACCTTTTGAATCCAAGTAACTTCTACTATTGTATGAATTAGGGACTTAAGCTTAGCTTCTGTACTCAATGTTGGGAAATAACGCAAATTCCCGATAAGCCAGATTTATGAGAAAGCAAGAATAGAAAAATAACATACAAAATTTGATAACGGAGTTCGGCCAATCTTGCTTACGTCTCCGGACCTGGTCACAGATCTTTTACCTAAAGGAGAAATTACACAAGGTGTTTACAACACTCACAACTCACAACCCAATTACACCCAAGAAAATTACTCTCAATTTTCTCTCACAAAAGCTTTTCTCTCTAAGCTTTTCTCTCAATTGGAATGAACACTTTGGATGGTTAATTCATTACAATTACACATCTATTTATAGGAAAATTCACTCCTTGAATTACTCCTTAAATTAATGGTTCCTTAAATTGCTCCTTGAATTAAGCTCCTTGTTTTGCTCCATGAATTGCTCCATGTTTTGCTCCTTGTTTTGCTCCATGTTTTACTCCATGTTTTACTCCATGTTTTACTCCATGTTTTGCTCCTTAATTTGCTCCTTAAATTAAGGAGCTTTATAACAATCTCCCACTTGAAGACTGATTTCAACTGGCCTTCACACCTCGATCAACGCAGCCAGTTTTTCTAGTCTTTGCTATTTACTCTAGACCAATCAAGTCGAGCACAACTTCACTTGTCAATAGTCACCACCTTTGTTAACATATCTCGGATTTTTGCTTCCTTGAATCTTCTCTCCAAGATAACACATCATCTTCCCAATAGATCGAAGTGATAACGAAGTCCAATACGCTTGTTTCTAGAATGAAATGTCAATTCTTCACGTTGTATTGCACTTCGACTATCACTACGCAGTAACATTCTTCTCTTTGTTTGAATCCTACCAATTAACAAACCAAGGCCATATCATCTCTTTACTAGCTTCAAGCCATCGCTACATACTCACCGTATAAGGGATGTAGTGACAATTTTCTCGTATTTGTGACATCCAACTAACAAATTAGTTCCAACAAGAAATATATAACTCCACAGTGCTTCTTCTGATCAACTTCACCTCCAAAGTCCGCGTCTACGCACTTGTACTTTAACTCTCCTTTACTAAAAGTACAAGCACTTTTCTCGCAGTGCCTCGCAGATACCTCAAAATCCACTCGACCGCTTCCCAATGAGTTTTCCCGGATTTCGACATAACCGCTAACAACTCCACCGCATGGCCAATGTCTCGGTCTCGTACGTGCACCATTGCGTACATCAAACTTCCAATGGGCCGAGGCATAAGGAACCTTAGCCATGACGAATTCTCTCTTCTTCTCGTCTCGAGGGACCGATCCTCGATAAAGCGAAAATGACCGGCCGTGTCGTGCGTTTAACCGCTTCGGGCATCGCCCATGTTGAATCTTTGCAAAACACGATCGATGTACTGGCTGAGATAATTGCAAGGATCCTTTCTTCTTATTTCTTGTGATTTGCATTCCAAGAATCTTCTTTGATGGACTCCAAGTCTTTCATGTCAAATTCTCGACAATCATTGCCTAACCTTTTAATATCATCCATATCTCGAACCTCGCTACTAACATATCATCAACATAAAGTAGTAAAATGATATAACTCGACCTATATCTCTCAAGTAGCAACAATGATCAAAGATTGCACTGAAACCTTCCTCAGGTACGTAAGTCGCCAAATTTTTTGTACCATTGTCTCGGCTTGTTTCGTGCCATACAAACTCTTCTTAAGTCTCCACACCATGCTCTTCTTCCCCCTTTTCGAGAAACCTTTCGTGTACATACGATATCTCTTCATCTAAATCTCCACGAAGGAATGCACACATCCAACCTGCTCAAGATGAAGATCTTCGATGGCTACAACGCTCAATACCGATACGATAGTATTAAGCTTCACAACGCGAGCAAAAATGTCACAGGTAGTCAACTCCTTCCTTCCGTCGAAACCCTTGACAACTAGGCGGCTTTGTATCTCTTGGAACCATCACGCCCTCTTTCACCCTGCATACACCCATTTGTCAGTGGAAGTTGTTTCTTTCCCATAGGTAACTCACCTAGTTCCCATGTCCGGTGGTCGAGATGAGAGATTTCATTTCTTCTTTCATAGCAAGCTCCCACTTGTTGGAATCTCGAGTCCGACAAGCTTCATCATAGCATTAAGGCCCCTCCATCACCAACATATAGTTCATGTATCTCCTGTTAGGCACATACGAGGTCGGTAAGACCTTCCTCAATACAGAGCCGGAGTAAAGAGGTCATGGCTGTGTCGAAATGACGTGTACCGTCTTTGTCCAACAAGTTCCTCTCTCTGTGGGACTTGTTACAATTGGTTCTCATAAGTATCTCAGGGACATCATCTCAGCACCGCAAATACCGACTCATTCTCGCTCCGAGTCATCGCGGCCTATTTTACGCATGTCCTTATACATCACCCTTTCGTTGAAAATCACATCTCTCGCTACGGATAACTTTTCTTCTTTTCGTCATCCCAAATGCGTAGCCAAACTCATCCTCACCATAGCCAATGAACGTGCATTTCTTGGATTGGGATCAAGCTTATTCCCGCCTTGATCACCGATATGCACAAATGCTACACAACCGAAAACTTTTAGATGTGATAGTTTCACCTCTTTTCCGCTCCATACCTCCTCTCCGGTATTCTATGCTCCAACGGGAATGATGGGCCTCGGCTGATCAAGTAAACCGCCGTGTCGACCGTTTCCGCCTGCACTGCTCGAGAATTCGACCGTATACGAATGCTTTGGCTCTTTCCGTCAACGTTCGGCTCATACGCTCAGTACACCCATTGTGTGAGGCGTGCCCGGCACGCTTCTTTCCATTCTAATTCCGTGCTCATAGCAGTAAATTTTTGAATCTCAGTGTCTTTATATTCACCACCATTACTCCGCTCGAGCTTTTTGATCTTTAAACCCGTCTCATTTTCCACCATAGCTTTCCATCTTTTGGAAAGCCTCAAATACTCAGACTTATGCTTTAGAAAGTAAACCCATACCTTCCGAGAGCGATCATCGACGAAAGTCACGAAGAGCGTTTCCCACCAATAGATTTGAGACGGCCGTCGGTCCCCAAACATCGAGTGAATAAGCTCTAGCCTTTCCTTCTTTGGGATTCTCGCAACTTGTCCGAAAGCCGACTCTCTTTGCTTTCCAAGTACGCAATCTTTCGCACATGTCTATCTCCGCATCGTAGACTGAAGTTTTCCCTTCGAGTAGGCATAATCTTCATCCCCTTCTCACTCATACGGCCTAGTCTCCGGTGCCATAGATTTCGTGTTTCATTGCTCACAGAATCAGAATTGAACAACGTGCCTCGCCGTCATGTAAAAGAGTGCCACTTTTCGCCTCGAGCAACCGGCTATCGCACTCCCTTTGAAATCTTCCAATCATCACCACGGAAGATTGTAGCCAGAGCCTTCACCGGCCAATCGCCCCACCGAGATTAAGTTCCTTCCGAGATCGGAATACGCCCGACATCCTTCGGCCTCCCAAACAGATCCGTTCAACTTTAATCTTCACTACACCTTTGCCAATAATAGCACATGGTTGATCATCACCAAGATATACCTTTCCAAGGTTTCCTGGGACATATTTCTCGAAGAATTCTTTTTGTGAAGTAGCATGGAACGATGCTCTGCAGTCTAACACCCAAGATTCTTCCTCGCTCTCCAAAGCAGCATATCAATGCATCGTCTCCTCCCGAGTGGAAGTAACATTTGCCTCGCCTTCACTTGTTTGTCCTTCTGCACTCTTGCACCGATTTTTGTAATGCCCGGTTCTTCCACAATTCCAACACTCGATAGTCTTCGAGCGTGGAATTATTAGATTCCCGGATTCGGGACCTCCCCGTCTGATCTACCTCTAGTCGGCTCTACCACGTCCATTTTCTTTGGTTGAATTTCTTCCTCTCGACTCGTATGCAAAACCGAAGAGGGCCGACGATTCACCTCTCTACGTGATCTCTTCACCGAGAACCAAATCACGAATATCGTCAAATTTCAACTTATTGCTTCCCGACGAGCTACTCACAACCGCGACAAGAAGATTCCGCCAAATTTTCTCTGCAGAAGACAAAAGTATCAATGCTCGTACTTCTTCATCGAATTCAATTTCCACCGAACTCAATCGGGTTGTAACCGTGTCGAGTTCATCGAGATGTGAGCTACCGATGCACCTTCACCATCCGCAAATTGAACAAGCGCCTCATCAAGCGCACTTTGTGCTCGAGGCCGAACGGCTTCATACATATTGGAGAGCTCGCCATAAGACCCGCCGTGGTCTTTTCCTTTCGCTATGTTAAAAGCAACATTACTAGATAACGTCACCGAATAACTCCGAGGGCTTGTGCCTCAGAAGATTCCAATCTTCTTCCTTCATAGCCTCCTCGGCTTCTTCCCCGAGAGTTGATATAGATTTCTTTGATACGTATAATCCTCTATCTCGCATTTTCCAAAACCCGAAATCAGTGCCATCAAATTTCTCGAGTTTCACCCTTCCTTCATCTCGCGGCCATCGCTCCCACTAAAATCCGACTTCCTTCCGATCGTTTCGATTATTTCTGCGTAAAAATTGACAAATCACTACCAATAGCTCGATACTACTTGTTCGGGAAATAACGCAAATTCCCGATAAGCCGCATTTACGAGAAAGCAAGAATAGAAAAATAACACACAAAATTTGATAACGGAGTTCGGCCAATCTCTGCTTACGTCTCCTGACTCGCCGCAGATCTTTTACCGAAAGCGGGGAGAAATTACACAAGGTGTTTACAACACTCACAACTCACAACCCAATTACACCCAAGAAAATTACTCTCAATTTTCTCTCACAAAAGCTTTTCTCTCTAAGCTTTTCTCTCAATTGGAATGAACACTTTGGATGGTTAATTCATTACAATTACACATCTATTTATAGGAAAATTCACTCCTTGAATTACTCCTTAAATTAATGGTTCCTTAAATTGCTCCTTGAATTAAGCTCCTTGTTTTGCTCCATAAATTGCTCCATGTTTTGTTCCTTGTTTTGCTCCATGTTTTACTCCATGTTTTACTCCATGTTTTGCTCCTTAATTTGCTCCTTAAATTAAGGAGCTTTATAACACTCAACCTCAAGATAATCATCTATTTTCCATAACCTTATGAGACAATAGAGTGACCAAGATAAACACAATAACCTTTTGTTGATCTTCGATCATCACTGCACGATGCTCAATTGATATCTGTGTAAGCTGTTAAGGCCAAATTATCTGAAAATTGCAAAAACACTCCATTGTCAATGGTGTCTTTGAGATATCTCATAAATCTTTTGGCGTCAACCCAATGATCATCTGTTAGGGGCATGAAGAAATTGACACAATTCATTGAAGAAAAAAAAAACTATTTTTTGATTGGGTGAGGGTACAATACTGCACTATATTTATAACAGTTTTGAATTAGGTAGCATTAGATAAAGAAAGCATCATCAGATTTAGACAAAACTACACCATTAACCATTGGTCTTGAAGTAGGATTTGTATCGGTGAATGTAACCTTGTTAAGAAGATCACGAATATATTTTGATTGATTGAGCTGAAAATCCTCTAATTCTTTAGTGATTTCAAGTCCCAAAAAGAAGTTGAGATCACCAAGATCTTATTAAAAAGACTATAAACACATCATTGTAATTGTTAATCATATCGAAGACATCACTTTTAGAGCACTGAAAGCCATATGAAGCCAAACATCACCCGAGTGTTTAAAACCAAACTTAGTAAATAGATTAAATGCATATCTTAACTTTTTATAAATATAATTTTATTTTTATGCCTCACATTATTCGCCAAATATATGTTTATAAATGTAATAAACATTTGAATATTTTGGGATAAAGATAAAAACAATTCAATAAATTATTAGATATAAAATTATAAAATAATAGTTTGTCACGTACTATTTGTGACGATCATGATCTAAAAAGTGTAACGTTGCTTATATAAATATGAAAAAATAGTATGAAAGTTCCCTTTCAAGGTAAAATGCATTTAGTACTAAAAATTTTAATCGATTTAGTTTGAAAAAAAAATACTAGAAGGATATTTGCAAAATGGAGGAATAATAAAGTAACAAAATATTCCCAGATACCCCTATTTTAATTCATCATTACTCTCTTACTTCACAAAATGTAATTACAAATTGAAAGGATTAAATTTTTCGTTTCAAAATATAGAATTAAAAAATTAATTTGTCGCTCAAAACTTGTATCGCATAGATATAATAATACATTTCTAGAGTTTTAGTTACCAAGCTTACAAATGTTATCCACACTCACACACGATGAAGGCAATCACAACCCTTTTTTTCATTTTTCATATAACACAACCTTTTTTTTCTTTTGTCTTTTAAGTTATTTTGTTTATAATAAAAAAATTGTAATAAAAGTATAATTAAATTTTCATCCAATTTTATGTTATATATAATGAAATAGAGTATGAATTGCATATCATTAATTACACTTGAGTATCATTATAATTGAATAAAGTTATTATTAATGAATTATTTTTATTGCATTAATAATTTAAATTGTGATGATATCATTATTTAAATTTAAAGATCCTCCTTACTATTATAAATACCGGACAAAATTATCTAAAATAATTTATTGCGTTTATTCATTATTCTTAGAGCATACTTCTCATCAATTACATTATTATTTTCTTATAAAGTATTGAGTACTTATGTTTTTTTTTAATATTTGTATTAATTTTATATTTTATTAATAAAGAATATTGTTTTTTTTAATATTTGTATTAATTTTATATTTTATTAATCAAGAATACTGCATCTAAGAGTAATAAATAATTTATTCGACATGAATAATAAGATTATATATGATTGGAATGAATAAGATTTGGAATAGAATCGTTTTCACGTATTCTTACATTTGGTTATGTCATAAATATAAAATAGATAAAAAACAATTTCTAAGAGACATGGAATTGTTATTTTATTCACTTTTCATTATATAAAAATGTCTTATTGTCTCTACAAATCTTAAAACTTTAAAATCCTAAAATCTTAAATTTAAAATTCTAAATCTCAAATCTTAAACCTTAAAAAATTAAATAATTTTTTAATTTTAATTATGTGACATTCCATATTGATATGATATATTAAAAATATGACTTCACTAATATATATTAATAATTGAGTGTTATTTTGTAAATATCATGAAATAAAAAATTATCAAAAATAATTCTTTTTTTAATTTTTTTTAAGATTAAATAATATTTATTAATAATAAATATAGTATTAAAGATATGACTGAAAAAATAATAATAAATAATATTATTTAAATTTAATTGAAAATAAAGATATTAAGATATTGTATTGTGTTTTCTATTACATTCTAATTATAAAATAAATATTACAATATTTAATTATTTTTTAATTTTTGTAATTAAACTAAAGTTTACAATGATAATCTTTTTTCTTATATTTAATTTTATCATTGTTTTTTATTTAGAATCAAAGTTTACATAAAATAATTTAAACCCGTAGGAAAGTAGTTGGTGAGATGGTAGTGTGTTTCTTCTCACATTTGCAAAGTGACGAGAGAATCAAAATAACATCGACATGAAATAAAGTAGAAAAGAAAGTAAAAATTACTAGGGAAAAACCTAAGCGATCAACTTTGGCCTTAAGTAAAATACTTTATATTATAATTTAATGTATATATTAACTTATATTTTATAATATAATTGATGAATATTTTTTATAATTACTTCTTAACATCCAATATAATAACTTCATGTATACACTAACCCTTACACATAATTTCAATACGATTTTGGAAGATTATAGTATCATCTATTATTTCCTTTAAAATATTCCCTCAGAATCATTTGTCAATGTCAAGGAAAGTTCCATGTATCTAAGCATTTTTCTTAAAAAAAAAAAACTTTTTATGTTTTAAAGCATTTTTTTTAATTTCATTCATTAATAATATATTTGTTTATTTTCTGCTTTTAGTATAAAGAACCTATGTTGACTTAATGGATAATAAACCAAACAGTCATCAAACACTTCCTGTTCGGAAAAATTCTATACATTTTCACGAATACGAACGTATATAAATATATATAATAAAATATTATAATTATGATATATAATAATATCTTCTCTTATCATAAATATTACACTAATCAAATGATACGTGAGGATATAATTTTATTAAGCTTTAAACAATTTAAATAATGACATAATAAAGAAATTAGTAAAACCCATGTACACATAATTAAAGACATGTTTAACTTTCTAGATTTTTTTAGGAAGTTTCACAAGATTTACTTTATTGTGTGTTAATCAAATTTAGGATAAATTATAAATATCTTCCTTTAAATTTTTTTGAAACAACAAAAAAACCTTCACATGCTTAAAAAATATCAATTATCTCATTTTTTTTGTCAATAATTTTTACATTTTAGAAGATGTTACTGTAAGTAAATTAAAAAAAAACTAAGAAATTCAATAAATAATATTGTAATAAAATTATAATAGAAGAGATGTAACTAAGAAATTCAATAAATAATTTTTTAAAAAAAAATGTAATTAGGGTCACAACTAGCACACAAAAGCAAATCTCACTTATTTTCAAAAAGAGTGAAGAGGTTGAATACAATGAATAAACAGCTATTCTTACACAATGGAGTGTACGTGTTCATCTGTATTATCATAAAAATAGGCTTTCATATGATGTACACATTTTTAGAAGCGTTTGGAAACATTACTGAAAAAAGGTTATGTCTTTATAATAATTGGAGTTTCTTTGTATATGGGAAGTTAATGGGCAAATTTTGGTTGATATAATCTAAATCCCACGTCAGTTTCATACATGGTTATATTCACATGAATTTTTGATTATATATAGTCATCATATCTAGTCCATCAGCTTTTACTTCCTCTTTCTTTCTTTTTTTATAAAAAAAATGGGTATTTCAAAAAAAGATTTTTAAATGCCCTTTCGTACCATCAGTGTCAACTTTTGTTAGACGGTATTATATTATATTATAGTATATTAGATATAAAATATAAAATTAATTTAAATTCAACTATATGAATTTTATTTAAAAATGTTGAAGTTTTTTTAAAGTTTAAGTTTTATTTATAGGTATATTTTTATAATAATTTAGTTTTAATAAGGTTTTTTTTTTTATGAATCAAGTGCATATTGAGAAATATTTTGAGAATCTAGAGAACGAGGGTGTGATTGTAATAAGTCCAATGGTGGATGTGCGTAGAATTTTCTTGTACTAATTTCACTTGGGCCTTTGAAGAGGTTTTTTCATCATTTGAAACAGACTTGATCGGCCCAATAAAATGACTGTTGTTTATATACGAGCATATGGCTTTCAAGAGTTCTCTTGTGAGTTTGATTTCAGCCATCAGACTTCAGATTGTATCGGAAAGGATAAAAATAGCACCTTTGTATATTATGAACACATTGGCATAGAATAATTAAGTGTAATGTATAACAATGAATATTATTTAAGTATTATAAATTTAACTATTGTTTGTTTATATTTTAATGAAATTTAATCAATGATTAAAAGTCTTAAGTAGTTTTAATGCCCTATTAGTACCAAATGAAATTATTCTATTTTTTAAGGATTATATGTTTAGATGGCAACATATTTATCAAATAATCAAATTTAACTTATTTCCACTATTTTTTTTATAAAATATAACAATAATAGAATTATTATATTTCATTTGATCAAATTATAATTAACTAACAATTTTTATGTCTAATTCTAATTACAAATAATAAAAGGGGTCTAATTCTACTTATTTTTTAAATGATTTGATCTTGGAAGTTAGAATAATCAACTTAATATAATTAACTAACAGCACTTATATGAAGTATACAAAAGAAATTTCCTCTAAGCATTTAATGAAAAATCATTAGATCTCTTTCTTTTTTCCTTACAAATATGTCATTTTGTATTGATTATATTAAACACATATCTTTTATGGAGTACAAAGTTCATTTTTAAAGAAATGTACTAAAGATGAAAATTTTGTAGAGATATATATAGTTTGAGTTATAATCCATTTTTATTAGGCTATTAGGATGAACTATCTAAGTTCCAAAAATACTTGTCAACGATTTTATACCTCAATGGCATGAAGTTTACTTGTCACTTGAAAGTTTCATCTCAATTATGACCAGGTAAATAATATAGTTATTTTTTTAAAAAAAATTAAAAATTTATATATATTTTTTCTTTCTATCTAAAAACCCTTATTTTATTTTAACATCTTATTGTGGTGATGACATCTATTTTTATAAGTTCATAAACTAAAAACCAAAAACAGTCTCAAACTAAGCAAAAAAAAAAAAAATTCATAATGTGAAATTGCATTGAGAAGTTGCCACAAAAGATGAAATGAAGTTTCTAAGAAGGTAAATAATATTTAGCATTATAACCCAAAAAAAATAATTAATATTTTGCATTATGTCCAAATAATACATATATTAAGCATAAATAACGAAAGTTTTCTTTTATCATGTATTCTTATTAATTATTTTAATATTCATTTATATCTTTTATTGGGATAAGATTTTTTTTTCTATTGGTTAAATTGATACATCTTAGAATACACTCACATAAAAAATTATTTTAAACTACAGAAAAAGAGGACAATATAAATAACAAATATACATTTTTAATTAAGTATCAGGGTAAAAAAATACTGAAGAGATTATACATTTAATATATAAAATTAGGCAGATGTTAAATTGTAAAAATTACAACATTATATAAGGATTGATATTATATTTTTAGGTTGAAATATAAAAGATAAAATAAAAATAATATAAAACATTAGTATTTTTTTTTATCAAATATCAATGATAAAATAAAAATGTATATAAAACTAAAGAAGGTAAACTATGAATAAATTAAATATTTAATTGAACTTTATTAATGATAAAATAATATGATGAATAAATTATGTAAAATAAACTTATAAACTATATCATGAAAAATATTTGACAGCATATTAATAATTATTTTTGGTGAAACTTTAAAGTAAAATAAAAAGTTTAAAATTGTATGCATATTTATTACTAAATAAAATAAATATGTATATATAAGACAAAATCTAAAAGTAAAATAGACTCTTTTAATAATAAATATAGGTTTTTATTTTTTATCATTTCAATTAATAAAGAAAAAATGAGATTATATTAAGAAATAACTAAAGAGAAAATGAAATTTATTACTTAAAGTCTAAATTTATTCAATGTATAGTTTTTTTTTTTATTTTTCCTTAAATAAGAAAACTAAGAGTGAAGTAACATGTAACATTGAGTATAATTTTTTTAATATATTTTTATATTTTTTGATGTAATATTATATATTTTTTAAAAATTATATAATAAATATTTACAAAATTTTGGAGCCCTTATTTAACTAAGGCTACGGTGGCCACATGATGTGCCTAAAGGATAAAGCATCCTTGTATTATTATACTACAAAATAATTATAATATTAAGTGATGATGTACCATTAGCTCCTATCTCACTTGCAAAATTTTCATTCAATTTAATTTTTCTTAAAGCTATTAAAATTTCATCCAATTTTAATCCAAATGATCTACTACTGATTTTAATATTGATTATAAACATTAAAAGCTATTTTAATCCTATAAGTTGTAGCTAAATATTATGAAATGTACTTTAGCATGTTAAAGATTTAATATTGGAATATCAATCATGAGTAGATGATAGTGTGAGTTTAATTTATATATATATATATATATAACAAAAAATTAATACAAACATGAAATTAAATGTTTTTTCACAAAAGGTGAAATTTAGTTTTCTATTTATGTCAAATTTGTAATATTAGATTGTCATATGTTACAGATATAAATAGAGGGCACAATTGGTATGGACAATTTTTCAATGTTTTTCATTTTTAAGCCTTTAATTAATTCTTGTTAAAATTTTAATGTATTAAAAATAATTTTACATTCAAATATATATTTAAAATTAATGCTTATGATCCGATACTTATTTTTTTTAAGGTATAACATAATGTTTGGATCATTCAATAACTATTCCACAATCTTGATAGGAACTATACATGATAATATTCTCAAAAATAAACATGTTTAAAAATAAATAATACTAAAATGAGTCCCATAAAAAAATATCTTGAAAAAAAGAAAATTAATCCTCTATTTATTTTTAAGTATATTTTATTCACTTACCTTATCATATATTTTCACTTAAGTCTAAATTGAACATATTTTTTATTTTTTCAAAATATAAAAAATAATAGAAAACAGCTTTCTCCAACCATTAACCATACCTACAATAAAACCAAATTTTTTTGTGGGGTTTACAACTAACCAAAAAAAAAACATTCTAAAATTAGCCCAAAGAAAAAAAAAATCTACACATTTCGACTAATTCAAGGTACAAATATACAATGTTAACATATGAGATTCCTTGTTATATATCTTTTAATTTAATTTATTTTATTGTAATATTCACACATTAAATAATAAAATAAAAGCAATAAAAATAATATTTTTAAAATTTATAATCATAAAAATATTATTTTTTATATTTAACTCATATATTTTTACTATTAAAAAAAATTTAACACATTATTTTAAACATCATTTAAATTGAAATATTATCATTTTAAATCTGTTTAATATCAAATGCATTTCAATTTAAGTTTGATATTATTTTTATTGTTTTAAATTTTTAAGTTTATATATAATTAAAAAAAAATTAATATTTATGGAGATATAAATCCTTGTGACTTCTATTATTGATGTTAATAGAGAATCTATTCTTTATTAATTAATTTGTCAACATAAAATGAATAATGTGGTTCGAATTCCAATTATATAGTACTTTGGTAGAAATTTAGCAGTGCAACCAGACATTTGATTCTCTATTGCTTATGAATGATAATGACACACACAAATATACAAACCTATTTTAATATTTTAAAAAATACCCAATTAAATATCAACGACTTAATACTTAATTATATAAAATTAATGTTATTAATTTTAAAATAATTTAAAATGGCCAACCGGAGATTACCAGGTATAGATTGTGACTATTAAAACATCGTCCAATCTTTTGCAGCCTCCATCATTATTTACTCTTAACTAAATTATGCCAGTTAATAATGTCAATATTTTCTTTTCTTTTCTTTTCTTTTACTAATTCGTTGACAATCTATATGCTCTTTGAACTAATAGTTGATTTTGATTATTATTCTATTTGAATATTAAAAACATAATACACCTTTTTTTTCAATTAATTGTTTCTTTAGTGCCAACAATGATTATTCGTCCTTATTTCTTTGTTTTCGAGGCATATTTTATGACAAGTGTCTATAAATACATAAGAGACTAAAACCATTGGATTTTTTTTTTATTTTTTTTATTTGAGAACATGAGTGAATTATAGGGATAAGAGTTGTTCTATTGGTTGTAAACATAATCAACAAGTTACCATATAATTTTATATTTTCTTTTATAAATAATTACATGATTATTTATATACTCGTAATTAAAACTTAAATTTTAGACGTTATATGTATTTAAGAATATTATATATAATTGAACTATAAGTTTATGAATTTCCAAAATTTATAATACCTAGATAAGTTAATTGATTCTAGGCTAGCTGATTCATAATTCATACTTGTTTGAAAATTAAATTAGTGCATACATATTTAATATCTAATGAATATTTTTGTTACACTAGATTGAATTAGACTTTCCACTTGATATGTGTTTACAAATGAACAAGAATTCAAAATAGTGTTTTCAAAATTGAAGTTTACATAAATATTTGTTTAAAATAAAGCTTTCAAAATTAATAGAGTTTTTATTATTGTTCAAAATATAATGTTTAAAATCACATCTACACTACCACAGTTTTAAAATTAATTACATTCTTATTTTTAAGTATCTCGATTATGTTTTCCGTTACTTAAAAAAATAATATTTTTTATAAGATATGATCTATAATTAATAAAATGAAACTACAATTCCTTCTAAATTGTACTCAAAATAGATATTCTAAATTTAGGATCTTATTATCAATTTTTTAAATTATATGTTAAAAACTCAAGAGTATGAACCACATGTATTTCTAAATAGGGTAATAAAACAACAAGTTCATTAAAAACTTACATTATAGTGCAATAATGTTTCAAATAATCATCTAAAAAAATATGGGTTTGGATCCATTCAATGTAAAATTTGTATATACGTAACTAATTATTAAAAAAATAAATTTTATATAGAATGAAGGCCAAATATTTAAAAAGCTTAAAGTTGTCTAAATTCCCGGCACGTTTTGTAATTTAGATAATGAAAAGATACCGAAAGAACATGAAAGGGTGAACAAATTGAGCTAGCTAGATACACACTTTGTGAGCTGTATATATATATATATACACAAAATTGGTGAGTCAACTTCAGCTTCATTTTAAAGATGGAATGGAATGGAATGTAATTAAATTACTTTTAATTATTTACTTGATATAGATTCGAGTTTTGTAAAAATTAATAATGTAATTAAGTTACACTTATTTTATAATAACATAGTTACAAGAGCATCTAAATAAAAATAAGTATAATTCAAATTTTCTGATAAGTCATTTCATACAGTGAGTTTGTCCTTGAAAGTAAGTGATTCCATTCGTATCAGTAAGAGGAATATTAAGAGATCTGTCTTTTAGGAATTTATTATTGTTGTTTTTGTGGTTCAATTAGGCTCTTCTATTTAATTCATTTTAATAGCCCTTTCTTCAAGTTTGGAGAATCTTATGGCTAGATTTCCACTCTATCTTTATATTAATAAAAAAAATGTATATGATTATTTCCGATAACTTTAGATACCCACTTTAGAAGATGTAAATCTATGTCATGTTTATTAAAATATTTGTATCATTTAATTTTTATAAAATAGACGTAACTCATCTAATTTTTAAAATTTAAAAAATTTTAGTTACACGATTTGAGATTAAAATGTATATTTTTTTTACGGTAAATAAAAACATTTTAATCAAAATTACGTGGTTATAGTATCTTAATTTTAAAGATCGAATAATTTATGTATTAAAGGTAAAAATTGAGTTATTAAAACATCTAAGTGATATATATATATATATAGATTGATTTTAAATTAATTTTTATAAATGTTTTTATCATTATATATAATATTTTACAAGATTTAATATTTTTACTTAACAGTTTTGTTAATTCTCAAACTGCATATTTCACGTAATTAAATCTACAAAATTTTACATAAATTTCAATAAAGGATTAACTTATTAAGGGGTCTGTTTATAAAAAAAAAACTTATTAAGGGGTCCAAATAGTTGAATTAATAAATGCAATACTCACAAGTAACTATAGTTAATTAGCATATTAACTTGAAATCAAGATTTATACATAAAAATTTAAAACCTTTAATCTAAATTACAAGATTTAAAAATTTAAATAAGAAATAAATAACCAAGTCTAATATTTTATCCAATCTATATAATAAATAGGTTTTTGTGAATTTATGTAAAAAATAATAATATATTATTGGTTATTTAAGTTGTAATATCTCGAGATCATAATCTATAAAGCCACACTTTTTATATTATCAATGATAAACTACTATTAGCTTGGGAATCATTTATTTATCTTTTTTTATTTTTACTATAGTTAGAAACCCTTTGTCTCTTTCGTATTTATTTTATTTTGATTCTAATCTCAAGATATATGGACAAATTCCATTATCCATTTCTTTTTGTTGGTTTCTTTATTTACTTTGATTATATCAATATAACATCGATCATTTCATTCCTATCCTTTCTATATAAATATTTAAAATCCTCAAAATACTATTTCCTTCATACATTTATATTCAAAACTAACATCTCAAGTGTTTTATCATACCTTTGAAATCTGATTTCAATTCTTTTTTTTTATTTTCTATCCACATCCCGTTTTCTTTGTGAAGAACACAAGTCAATGATTTTAGATACATTAATTCTGAATGTTAGCCAAAATAATTGATCATAATAATAAAGTTGTTCTTCATATTCTTCTTGGATTTTCAAGCTTTTCAGTGTTCTTATTCCTCTGAAATGAACAATAACAAAATCGATGACCGATACCAAACCGATGAACTAGCTTCTGATCCTAACTTTCAACCCAATTTCAGTTTTTCCCAACATTTTAGTGCTCAACATTTTTCTAACATGGGAATTTGGGTTCAACAACCAACCATTAATCAAGAAAGATCACAACTTGAAAATCTTAAGCCTGAAAAATCAACTAGTACCATAGTAAGCAGATTTGAATCACCAGCTTCAGCTTTTTATGCAACTGAAATTTGCATGAGGTTTCCACAATATGAATCTCAAGTGGATTATAATTATAACCCATCTTTAGAAAACTATGATCAATTCAAAACCCCAATTGAACTATCAAATCAAACAGAACCAATTAGTGAATTCAGAAACTCTTTGCAGCCAATTGTGAAACCCTCACAACTCTGTTCTTACCAATATAATAGATCTTGTGAAAAGATCAATAGTATTGCCTCAACTCAGAGGCCTTATTCAGTATGTATATATATATATTTTCTTTGTATTACAATTATGTTTTTGGTTTTTTTTTTAATTATTTTAATTGTGATTTATGATTGATTGTTTAGGGTGATTGCAATTCTTTGGGTTCACTTACACATATGAGCTTTTCAACTCAAAAAGAGAAGCAATTATCTCCAAGACATGGTTCTGTTTGTTCTGCTAACTCTGCTTCAAGTGGACCAGTTCTTTCAAGCAAAACAAGAATAAGATGGACTCAAGATCTTCATGAGAAGTTTGTTGAGTGTTTAAATAGGCTTGGAGGTGCTGAGAGTAAGTCAATGATCTATATTTTGTTTTTGTTTTTTGTTTTTTTTTTTTAATATCGAGTTTGCTTTTGTTATAGAAGCAACACCTAAAGCTATATTGAAGCTAATGGACTCAGAGGGATTAACCATTTTTCATATCAAGAGTCATTTACAGGTTTTTGTTTGATTTTAATTCAAATAACTTTTTTGTTGTAGTTAGAGGTGTCAAATGAGTTGTTCAACTCAGTTCGGCTCTTTTAAGGTTGGTCTGAGCTATAACTCATTTGATATAACATGGTGTAGTTATCTTAAATTTACTTCTCTTATATTGTGTTTCATCTTCTTCTTTTTTTTCAATCTCTTATCTGTCATAGAAATATCGGATTGCGAAATATCTGCCCGATCCTACAGGAGGTAAATCGTTTGTATTGTTTATATGTTTGTAGAAGATGATCGAGAATCTATATGTATAGTTATATTCTATCTTGATTGAGTATACCTGTTTGGATGTGTTTTTCTTAGAAATGGTTTCTAGAGAAGTGATTTAAAATGGAGAAAATTGATTAAAAGTTGTTTTAAAAGAAGCATTTAAATATTTGGGAGGAAAAAAACACATGATAATGGTAAGAAAGTCTGATTAAATAATAAACTAATAATCATCAAGTTAATGTTTTAAATATCTTTAAAAAGAGAAATAAAATGTTCTACAGCCCAAATGGCTAAGGATACAGCAGTAGACTTGTACTAATTTACATCAAGATTCTCTTCATGTATTTTGTTAAGCTAATAAAGCAGAAATCTTTAAGACACAAGATCTCTATTATCTATTACAATGATCTAATTTTTTTTTCTTTCCTTTATATTTATGTCTGGGTTTGAAGAATGAGAAGATAATGAAAATGGTAACTGTTAATAAGAAAATGGTAACGATAATAGAAATCTTTAATACACAAGATCTCTATTATCTATTACAATTATTATTATTATTATTATTATTATGTTTGTTTTAAGTGTGAAATCAAAATAAAAATAAAACTTAAAAGTTTATAAATAAGGGAAGAAAATATAACAATCTAAAGTATTTTTTCGTGGGTGTGAAATAAATGAGTTTTAATGATTTTGATTTCAGATTAATAGTCAAATCGAACATAAAAATTTGTATCATTATTAACTAAACATTACCCAAAATTAAGCTCATTTCGCTTTTTTTGCGTGCTCTTTTTCTCTTCAAAAAGGCTTGATTTAGGATCATCCTTGTTACTTTTGGTATTTATAACAGGATCTGAAAAATCTGAAGCAAGCAAGCTTCAACTGTTTGCACTAAAAGCCATAAGAAAAAAGAATAATTGTTTCTTTAAAACACAACTTCTCTGTTTCTATTTGTTTGATCAAAATGTGTTCTCTTAATATAGTTTTTGATCTTTTTTCTGCAGGAACATCAGAAAAAAGATGTAATATTGTGACAGTTCCACCTCATCTTGATGTTAAAAAGTACTTCAGCCAACTTTGAAAATTATTGCTCTGCTTTTGAATTTCTGATCGTATTTTTGCATTATGAAATGTCCAATAGTCTTTTTACAGAAAAAGTTTGGTTTGAAACTTGATTGGCAGTGGTCTACAAATCAAAGAGGCATTGCAGTTGCAATTAGATGTTCAAAAAAGACTTCATGAACAGTTAGAGGTAAATCATACGGTCTAAGTCTCCGATTGTTTATATGCTTATGAGAGTTTTTAAAGCTTTCGATAGTAAAAATGTGCTTTTGAACCAAACAGAAAAAAAGTTTACTGGAAGCATAAATAATGCACTTCTTTCTGAAATCGCTTTTGATTGAAATTGCTACACAGATTCAGCGAAATCTACAGGTTAGAATAGAAGAACAAGGAAAGCAACTACAAATGATGTTTGACATGCAACAAAAATCAACCAATAACTTCTTTAAGACTACTTAAACATCGAGCAACATTCAATCGGATGATCAGATGATGATGTTCCTTCCAATAGTCTTGATGATAATAATATTACATTTCAAATTACATGTTCGAACAATATCAAGTATTGTTTGATCTAAAAAAAAGGTGATACAATGACCAAAACCAGTAAAAAAATCTATCCTTACTACTCTTGTTGTTTCAAGGAACAAAGCTTACTAGCTACCATTAATTGACAGAATTAGAAAGAAAAGAAGAAGAAGGAAAAACTCACTGAAGTCCTTGAAATTGAAGTTTTTGATTTTAAACAAATAAATTAAGGGTTGCTTCAAACTTGTAATGTTTGGGTTGATATCAAATATCATTGATATGTTAAATAAAACCCTAGAGTATCAGATCGTATGGAGAAAATGCCAGAAAATTGTAACACCCATGTAATCATGCTCAAAAAATTTATGACATTGTGTGGGATTGGACCAGAGGAGTTTATAATATATACATGTATTATGTGAAAAGTTATTCATAATAAGTTTTTTTTTTAATTTACTGGCTTTTCAAACTTGTCAAATTAATGTAAATAGAGATTAAGCAAACATGCAGAAAATTCTTAGAGTTTGTTTTGCTGCGTAACTAAAAACCTTTTTTTTAGTATTTAAAAAAAATGCTTTTAAAAATAATTTAAGTTGTTTGGTCATGTTTTTAAGTTAATTGTATTTTAAAACATATTGTTGTTTTATAAAACAAAAAATTGAGACCAGTTAACACATAGTTTAACTGTTTCTAGAAATAAGTGAAAACACAAAAAAAGAGAGTGTAATTTCTACTTTTTTTTCTTTCGAAAAAAGTGCTATTAACCTCTTGTTTTTTCCTTGCTGCTTTAAGTTACTTAAACGTTACTTACAAAAGTAAACAAACAATATTATTGATTAAATATTTAGCTATTCTTAATATTAAATATTTTTATAAAATTATTGTGATAATATAATGTTAATAAATTTTTTACCAATAGTTTTCTTTTAAAAATAATTTAATCAAATAATATATACATATTTTTTGTTTTTAAAATAAATTTTAAAAACACGGCTAAACTCCTAATTATTTTAAAAATTTATTGAAAACTGTCTTTTAAAGTTATGATTTAAAAATTTATAATTATGCGGCCAAAGATGCCTTTTATACTCTCATATTTTTATATAACTTAGTTATTTATAATATTTTACTTTTAATTTCATCTTAAAAAATAATATATGTTTTTTAAATAATAAATTTAAAAGACATATATATGTACTGTATTTTTTAATATATGATAAAAAATATATATTTTATATTATACCAATGTATCTTAAAAAAAACAATTAGCAAAATGATGATAAGATCTAGCTCATGTGAAGGAAATTTTTTAACTATCTATTAATCTCATACGAAGAGTGCCCTACAAAGAATGAATTTTCACATTTTCCAAAGTTCGAACTCGTAATCTTTTAATTGTAAGTGGCATACCCATTATAAGGAGAAATGATTATAGAGATACTTTATTTAAGTCCCATGGATTATTTAATCATTTTGTTTAAAAAGTATATTTTTAAGTCTATTTGTTTGTAAAAAAAACATAATATAAAAATAAAATTAATTTTTTTATCTAATTTTTGGTTAAATAACACATGTGAGACATGTTAGCGTGTGTAGTAAGTGGCAGATAATAATGTTAGTGGAGTAGAAACGGCAGACAACAATGTATAATAGAGCTGAAAGTATGAATGTGCAGCTGTATTAGGGTTAGGGTTTTATATTCATTTTCTGTAGTATACATAATGACTCTCTTGTAAAGAAAAGATTAGAACAGAGAAATACATAAATACATAAACGATTAACGGTAACAACAATAATTTGACATGGTATCAGAGTAGAGTTATTAGTTGTCCTAATGGAAGAATAAGTTACCTGCTACGTTGATTCTATTCTCCTTTGGCTGATTTGGTGTGATATGCTTGTTGTGAGTTTTGCAACACGGAAATCGTCTTGATATCTGTGATGCAAGTAATAAAGATTTGTAAGTAGAGTATCGTTCACAGATTTATTCTTATAGTTTGTTGATCTTAAAATTGTATCTTTACGATTTTATCCAAAAGCAATCGTTTATTTAACAAAAAGGTTTAAAAATAAAATAAGAGAACTCTAGGATTACAATTGTTTCACCAAACTAATCACTCGATCATATTATTTTCTTTGGATTTATATTTTTTAGTACATTTAATTTGTCAGCTGAAAACTTCTTTTTATTCATACATCTCTCCCAGAACTCGTACTGAAACACCATCGTTAAATTAATTCACTATATCTCTATGAGAATTAAATTTAATAAGATTAAATTAAGTTCTAAGTTTTCAATGGCCATAGCATTACAATTAGGGTATATTCTATCATAATCGTTACGTATAGATTCTATTTACTGACGATATCTGGCAAAAATCACCTTTCTCGAGTTTATTTTTATGCCCTGAAATCGTTTAATAAAATTAAGTAAATAATCGAAAAGCATTAAGCGCACAAAATAGAGCGAACAAATCGAGCGTCTTATAAATCTATCAAAAATAATTAAAATCAAAACTTCATAAATTTAGATCAAATGCAACCACAGAAAAATTAAATTACTTCGTTAATTAAAAATTTAAATTAGCAAGATTCGAGAAAAATTAGAAGAAACGAGAAGGAAAATTAAAACATCAAGTAACAAAAATATTTGGCACCATGCAGCTGACAAAAGCCAAAAATGGCCTGCGTGTTCTGGTCAAGCAAGACACCTGAAAATTTCTAAACTAAAGAAAAACTCCCAAACTCTGTCATGCATAACATCACTATTTATAGCTAAAAAATACATCTAAAATATTACATTTTTATTTTATTTTTTTATCAAAAATGCGTAATAATTTTTATCGAAAAACAAAAAATCACGCATATCGATTTAAATATCCAAAAATATTATTTAATTCACTTGGCGTGAAACCAGGGGGCACCGATTACTGCATTTTTAATTCTTTATGCATGCACCGCGTGTCGGCGTACGGTTCGGCGAAACAAATAGTGGGACACGTGGCCGCATCTCGTTACGTTGAAAAGGCAGGGCGCACGTGGCGGAAGCACGGGATTGGGGCGCGTAGAAAGTGAGGCAGTGGAGACGGGCGTGATCCAGTAGTGGTCGCGCGTATTGTAAATAGCCACGTGTCGGACTTTGATTTGCTTAAATATTAGTGGGACACGTGGCGGTTCTTATTATGTAAAAGCGAGGATGCCTGGCCCACCGTAACCGCGTCACACCACGATTGCTACACGAATGGTTCGGTGCGCGGCACTTGGTTACATGCGTTTCAATGCTGAATGGATTCGAGATCAACTGATCGGCCCGATACGCGCCGGGAAATGCAACGCGGGCGTGTGGGTCCCATTTCTAGCAAACGGCCTCTGTGACGGTGGGAACTGATGACGCAGCCGTAGAACACGCGAAAAATTTTACAGCGATTTTGCGTCGTCAGTTGTACTCGCCAAATGCGGGCCGTTGAATTGATGATCGAACGGTGGTGATGGGCCCGTTGAATGATGCGAGTGGAATTATTCTCTGCACTGAAAAAATTCAATTTTTATTAATTACTTTTTCACCACAAATATATTTCAATTTACATTTTCAACTTTGTTTAATTGCAATACGACCACTTTTGGTATTTTTAAATTAAATTTTAAACTTTTAATAATTGAAATTAAGCCCGATTTTAATTTAAATTATATTTTCAACTTTTTTAAATTGCAATTAACAACTCTTTTATTTGAAATTATATTTTTGGACAAAAAAAATATGAAATTAAGTACATTTTCGATACAAATTATTTAATTTTATTAAAAATTTATTTTTAGCACATAAAAGGAAAATATTAATTTATTTAACAAAAATTAACTAAATATTAAAAGAACATAGCAATTATCATTACTAAAATTGATGAAAATAACTATATAAAATACAGTTATCAATGCTCAACAGATTGTGTTAATCTGTGGGTATTTGGTTGAGATTTGGGGTAGCCGTTCAAGTTTCTCGTTGGAGTCATCACAGTTCCTACGTTCAATTCTAGCTGTTGCTGTGGGGCAGCCGTACTGTTCTTCAGCCCTGCAATTCTATAAACAAATTTTTTTTTGCAGTGATCAGATTGATGATGAGGATGGTTCCAAGTATCGACGAAAAACTGAGAGTAATAGAAGGAAAAAACTTAATGAAAGGCGTTATTATCTGCACGCATTAGTTCTTGTAAAAAAAACAAGCAGTTTCAATTGCTTTGCTTTCTATGAATTTTTTTTTCAGGTTTAGAAATCACAAGCTGTACCAATGGCTCTTCTGAAGGTGGAAGCTCCATCTGGATGTTGTGGTTGGATAGGGTTCGGCCATCTTGATCGTCCATTAGAAGAAGGAAGGTGCTGCTCTGCTGGGAGAAAAAAATTTAGGGTTCTATCACAACAACGCAAGCCTTTAACAACTGTGGCTTCACACCAGCTGGAAGTGATGACTGGCTCAGACACAGTTGAAGAACATAGTTGAGGAACGCAGTCGAAGAAGCTACGCTGAGGGATGCAGAGGAAGCTGCGTGAATTTGAAAAAAAAATTAGGGTTACGAAATGTTCTATTTATAGTTGTGTGCGAAGTGTAATCATGGCGGAATCTAGAGATTTAACTACCAATTTCATATTGGAAGATTTGACTGCAAAAATGACGAAAGTTCTAACTAGAGCTTAAATTAGCTCATAACCTCAACTAACTGAAGCGTCGACTGCTCCCATTAGTATCAAGTTGGGAGGATCCAACTATGCTTTGTGATCCCAAGTGGTGGAGATGTATATCTCTAGCAAAGACAAATTGGGATATATTAATGGGGATTTTCCTCAACCTGCTGAAACCGACCCCTCATTTAGGAGATGGCGCACTAAAAATGCCATTGTCAAATGATGGTTGATCAATTAGATGGACCCCTCCTTTATTGCAAATTTTATCCGATTCCCAACTGCGAAACAGGTTTGGGATTCTGCTGCTACCACTTACTATGATGGGACAGACACGTTTCAAGTATATGATCTTTGCCGTCGAGTTACTCGTACGAAGCAAGCAGGTGGATCCATTGAAAAATACTACAATGACCTTTAAGGGTTGTGGCGTGAAATTGATTTCCATTGTCCTAATCCAATGGAATGTGCGATTGATATACAAAAATACAACTCCATTGTACAGGAAGATCGAGTGTATACCTTCCTCGATGGACTTGATGATAGATTGGATAAAACTCGAAGTGTTGTGCTTCAGATCAAACCATTCCCTACGGTGGAACAAGCCTATGGATTCATCCATAGGGAAGAGGTTAGGCAAACCGTGATGATCACAAGTGCAGATACGACACCCGGAGAAGTTATGGCTTACAAAGGGATCAATGGACACCATAATCCGATGCCACCAAAACCAGGAACCTTTTTGGGTAGCAAGAAATCCACGGGAAATCCATCATCTGTTGACATGAAATGTGGTCATTGTGGAAACTCCAAACACACCCGTGAAAACTGCTTCAAACTACATGGGTATCGAGAATGGTGGAATGATCTTCAAACAAGGAAGAAGAGGAAAACCACTGGGAAAGCTGCTGTGGCTACCAATACTACATCACTATCCCTTATTCCTCAGACTGAATCTTCCCAAGATCCAGGTATTTCAAGTAAAGCATTTCATACTCGGAGTGATAATGAGGATTAGATTTTAGGCTCTGGAGCTACGTATCATATGACATTTGACCCAAAAGATCTCTCCAATACAACTTAGTCGAGACAAAGCTGTGTTGCCAATGCCAATGTGGTCACTTATCTAGTTACATGGACCGAAACAGTGACTTTATTTCCTTCATTATCATTATCTAATACATTACTTGTACCCTCTCTTTCAAACAAACTAATGTCTATAAGTCAAGTCACTTCAGATCTTAACTGTGTAGTATTGATGTATTATACTTTTTGTCTCCTGCAGGATATTCTCACCAAGGAGATCATTTGGCATGGTACTAAGAGATGAGGTTTATATTATGTGGATGACCTCAGTTCATGAAGAGTCAATCACATGCAACACATGGTTAGTAACCAGGAACGACAAATTTGGTTATGTCATCGTCGATTTGGGCATCCATCATTTGGGTATTTAAAGCATTTACTACTTAGTCTATTTTCAAATATTACACACTCAGATTTCAAATGTGATACCTATATTTTAGCAAAGAGTCATAGGGCATCTTATCCTATGAGTAAGCATAAAATTATGATTCATTTTGCTTTAATACATTCTGATATTTGGGGACCTTCCCCGATAAATTACTTTTGTTTTAAATTAAATTTTTATTGTTTAATGTGTAGTTTTTTATAAAAGACAATAAAATTTTTGTTTAATTTTGAAAGAATTTTTTTATTAATAAGTTTGAGTAATTTTTAATTAAATATTAATTTTTTACGTATATACCTATCAAAAATATAAACATACATATAATATATGTGTTATTTCATTATATTTAACGAAAAATACGATAAAAAATTAACTTTATTTATGTATAATACATTTTTTACAAACAAAAGGATTTCAATAACATTTTTTTCACAAAAAAAAAAGTGATTTAAAAAAATTAAATAAAAAATATAAATAATACAATGGAACTAAACAAAGTCACCATTTAAACAATTAACCTTATATTCAATTTTATATTCATCGGATTCTTAGCTATAAATGTACTATGATCATTTTGGAGTCATAGTGTTTTTTCCCCTTCAAGGCATAATGTTGTCATATTCTTTTACATTTGTACGTTTGACTGTTGTTATATTCCTTTTCGTTCTACAACCATTGATTTTGTACTTTTTGATTACTAACCTACTAGTTTGATCCCACTCGTTTCAACCAAATTTATCTAAAATAATGTGTTTTAAAATAACACTACTTATTAAAATGAATGGATTAACGATAGATACAAAAAGTTCAATCTTTTTATAGAAACACGGATTAACGATAGATACAAAATGTTGGAAAAGAGCATTTATAATTTATTAAGGTAAACTTTTATTCTTGTGATAAATAGGTTTATATTTCTTTAGAATAGATTCTAATTTAAAAGAGAGAAAAAGTGACAAATCAAAAGCCCTTTTTATTAAGTATAGCAAAAGCCCACAATTACACAAATATAATATTTATGAAAAATATTTGCACACAAAATTAATTACTAGTAATATGAAACAATTCATTTTTCTACCCATTTTTAATATATAAAAATGGGTAGACAGAAATATTTGAATATATAACACAATGGTATGTATTTGTGTTTTTATAGACAGAAATACACTTTAATATTATAATTTATAAGTTAATCACATTTAGTTTTATTCTTTATAAAAGTTACATATTTTAGTGTAAAAATTAATCTTCTTGATGAGACTAAAAATACATTTTTTAAATAATTATAAAATCTAAAGTATTCATTTTAAATAACTATGAGATTAAATGTATTAATATTTTATAATAATAAGATTAATAATACTTAATATTAAAAAAAAATCTTAGAGTTCATTTGATCGTTAAAGGATGCTATAATAATTATTGAGTTAAACATTATACGATAATTTTTTAAAATTAATCATTTTAGTCTCTTAATTTATAATTTGGGTACTACTAGTACGTTTATTATGAAAAATAAATATTTTTAATTCTATAATTTATTAAAATAAATATTTTTAATTTATCACAAATATAAAAAAATAAGGATTTATAATATCTAACTTTCATAAATAACAAGAATATAAATATCCAATTTCAAAATTATAGGACTAATATAATCATTTTAAAAAAATTTAGGACCTCTAATACCTAATATAATAATTATAAAAATAAACTACTTAAATTAAATAATTAAATTACTTCTAGTTTATAATAGTATGATATAAAATTATAGAATTATATTACTTTTTTTTAAGGAATTATTTGTACCCTCACCTTGTATAAAACTTTGTTTTATATATAGTGGTACAAATAAAAAAATAATACAAAATTTGACCGAACAAACATGAAATAAAAAATAATATAATTTTTTAAAAGGTGATAATATTATAACAATAAAAATTATTATTATTATAATAATATTTTATTAACGATAACTTTATTAAATAATAACAACATTAAAGTGTAATTACTAAAGATAAAATAGATGTTAATTTTATGTATTTTTTTTTACAATAACAAAAGCTATTATGATAATATCATTATTCTTTTAAAAAACAATGTTAACTATAAAATTATTTTTTAATTATGTTGATACCATATATTAGTCTGTGCCTTAAATAACATGTATAAATAAAATGTTCTCAAATTATACGGTCAGTTATATATATTGTACATAATTTGAATAGTTTTATGGTAAAAAAAATATTATGTATTTAATATTTAAATAATTTTTATAATAAAATATCATAATAAAAAATAATTTTTATTTTATTTATTTACTAATTAATTAAAATATTTTAAAAATAATATTATTTTATTTATAATATTAATAAAAAAACACTTTTTTTGTCCTTTCTTTGACTTTTTTACAAAAATAAATAATAATTTTTTTTTCTAAAACATTAAATGATTCCTTTAACCTAATACTTTTTTAATAAAAATAACTTATCAAATGGTACATTTTTTTTTCTAAAAAATTAAAGGATCCAAGTTCTCCATAAGATATTGTAACTAAAAGAACAGTGGTATCCTAATGATGTGGATACAGTTGTACACTTGTACTGCATATCAAGTAATATTGTGAAAAGTAGTGTACGTTTCAAGAACTCCATTTACTAAGAAAGCAAGGAAGTACAAAGTAATTTCAGGCTCACGAACAAAGGAAAACGCATATGAATACGCATGTATTCAAGAGGTAAGATTTCAAAAAAAAAAAAAAAACACCAAAAATCAATATTTTGGAAGCATTCTTTTGATGAGTAAGTTCATGTTTATATTTCTCCCTCACACTTATTTTTTTTTATATTTTTGTTTAATTAAATATTAATTAATTTTTTATTTAATATATTGGTGTTCATGTAGTACTTTTAAATACAATATAATTAAAACTTGTTTAGTTTTAAAATTTACAAATCAATAGGCAATCGAAATGATGGCTTATAGTAACCCCAAACATACCGATAGTACTCAAAACCCAATTACATGGAGTACCATAGAAAGCTCGGTACTTGAATTAGAGTTTGATCCTTGGAGATTATCTGGTAAAACTCTTAATCCTTTGTAATTACTTTTTTTATAATATGTAATTATTTTTATTAATTTTCTATGATTTTCTTATAATTAATCACTTAATATATATAGTAAGCAAATATGAAGAAATTTATCATCAATTTTAAGTTAGGCTAAACATATTACAATTAGTATTTAATTTTGTTAGATTGTACACTTTAATTTATTTTTTTTTTTGTTGTAATATTACGTATATCATATTTTAAATTTATCCTATTTAGTCTAAATTTTAATATCACTTAAATTTAAGGGACTAAATGTCAAAAAAAAAAAATACCATGTTAATTTTGCATGTTACTATTTAATTTAGTTAAATTTTTAAATTTATACTAAATATGTTACTTTTTTTAAAAAATAATATACATAATATTATCAAAAAATCCTAACCAAAATATAAATTTTAGCATAAGGTAGGATAAATTGTGTAGTTTAAGTCTTTAAGTGATGATTGACGTTGGTTTCACTAATGAAAATGTATATAGTTTAATCATATTATCAAATTATTTATTATTAATTAAATATTTTAATAAAAAATAAATGATTTAATTTTAAAAAAAAAATTAATTTATAAAAGAATAATTTTATCTTTATGAAAATATTTATTATTTTATGTATTATATTATTTATTTTGTTAATTTCAAAATAAACATATCTACCCTGAAAATCATATTTACCTCTACTTTACTATTTTACGTTGAACAATTCAAAAATAAATTTTTTATTTAAATTAAAGTTAAAAAATCATTAATTTATTTGAAACATTTAATTAAATATAATGTGTTAAAAAAATATGAAAAGATAAGAAAGAACAAAGAAAATAAACTAGTCCTAGTGACACTCACAAGTAAAATAGATACTTCAAATAAGTTGTTACTAGTTTAATTAAAAAACTTTAAATATTATGCATTTAAAAGGGAAAGTTAGTTAATTAGATGATAAATAAATAAAACAACGTTAAGGATAGAACGGAGAGGATGATGGTGATTGATAATAATTGATAAGATGTTATGATACATTTTTGTATTGAAATGAACAAAAATAAATAAGAGAATGTATAAAATAATAAATAACAAAATTACTTTCTATAAATTAGATTTTTTATAAAAAAATAGATTATTAACTTATCTTTTATAAAATAAAATGTTATTAATATATTAATTTATTAACCTGAAATAAAATATATATATTATTTAATAAAGACATCACTAAATTAGTTAATTAGGTATACAACATTTTTTTTTTGTGATTGTATGCAAATTTCATGTAACTCAAACTGAATTAAGATTTTTTTATCTTTTATCGTGACTTTTTTTTTTAAAAAAGGGATTTGAAAAACACATAATACATTTGCATATCTAATAATCATCTTCCTTAATGTATATTATTGAAAATAACAGACTTGCTAGAGGCGTACAATCATTTTCAGATCCCACCTAATTGCCAATCTTTAGAGAGCAAGTGTTCCAATTATGACGATGAAGCTGCTGATTTATATCATGAAGAAGCTTTTGGATTTGATGCACCTTTTGATAGTGTTCATAATTTCCAAAAACTACATAAACCAATATCATGTCAAAATATCCAAACAAGAGATCATTTTTCTTCTCTTGAAGTTGTGGAGGTAAGTGTTCTGTTCATTCCCTGTTTTATTTTTCTTCTCTTGAAATTGAGTCGCAATTTAAAATTGTTCAATTAAAAACAAAACTTTCATATCATGTTACACAAGAGCAATAAAGTTAAAACATTATCACTTATAATCAAAATTATCTAAAATAAATAAAAAGAATAAAAAATACAATAGTTTAATAAATATTAATATAAAACATATATAAGTATTAAAAACTAAAATTAAAATAAACTTACAAAAATATAAAGAATAAGATATTATTTAAGATTTTAAATTTAAGAGTATATATAAAAATATATATATTTAAAAAATAAAAGACTAACAAATATACATATGTTTTCTTTACGCTCGTTTCATCGGTTTTCTTAAAGCGTGAAATAAGCCAATTTTATATAGTAATAAAAATAAATGAATAATTATAATGAACATATTAAAATTTTATATTAATTTTTTTAAATAAAATAATATAATATTAGATAAAAATTAAAACTTAGAGTTAAACAAAATATAAAAAACTTTAACGATATAAATGATAAAAATTTTAAAGTTTGAAGTTTCTCGTAATGTTTTTTTTTAATTTTAATTCTTGTAATCATAAATTAAATTTAAATATATGAAATATTTTTAAAATTATATCATATTGATTTAAAAAATATTTTTATAAAATGTATAATATGTAATTACGTGTATACAATTAATTAATGTTTTTCAAAAATGTAAACAAAAAGATCATTTTGAGATATTCTAATCACTTTTGTGTGTAATTAATTTTATGTTATTAATTAATTAATATTTAATAAATATGCTATAAAATGACATTTTAATCATAATTTATTCATGTTATTTTTATTCAGGCATCTACTAAACATTGCTAAAATATACAACAATATAACAAAAATATGTATTGAAAAATTAGTTACGTTGTAATATTTATTTTATGTTAAAAATATATACGTAATTAATATTTTTTTTTTGTAAATATTTATGTCAGCCCCGTGTAGCCTTGAAATTGTCCGCCCCTCAAAGTAATTGTATAGTCAATACTGAGTTTGTTTCATGTCATTTAAAACACATGACAGCAAAAACAATGTTCAGAACCAAGTGCCAATGGGTTTGTTTCAACAAGAACTACTACAAGTGGTGATAAGATGATGAAGACAACTCAAACATGTAAACAACGAATGAAATGGACCCAAAATCTTCATGAACAATTTGTGGGTTGTGTTAATATTCTTGGTGGTGCTGAGAGTAAGCATTAATTTTCTCTTTACTACATACTATCAATTAGTAATTTTGTCATTAATTCACATTTTCTTATTATCATTCAATTTTCATATTATTTTAATTATTTATTAATTAGAGGCAACACCAAGGGCGATATTGAAGATGATGGACTCAGAAATGTTGACCATTTTTCATGTGAAAAGCCATTTGCAGGTACAATATTGTTAGACACATGTACATACTTTACAATAGATGTGGTTAAAACCTGCATCCTTTTACTATCTACTTAAAATATATTTTATTACATTACCAAATAATTGGTATTTTAATATATAAAATTTACTTTCCATGTTTAGCGTATTGATTGTGACGGTTAGAACGTGGTTTAAAAATAAACAACTAACACAAATAATTATTTAGCTTAGATTATTAAATAAACTTGAATTTTTGAAAAAAAAAATCTTAAATATAATATGTATATGTAAATATCAATTGTTGATATCATCTTAAATTCTTACAATAAAAAATTAAGAAGATTCTTTTTATCTATAAGAAACAATATAAAATTTATCCAATACAAGGCAATAGATATCACCTAGCTAAAATGAGTCTTAATTTTAATAGGGATGAGAGGCACAAATGGTTTCTTTTAATATATATATATATTATTCTTATAATTTTTAATTAAATATTATTAATTTTGATACGATGAAAAATAGATACATTTAATAATATAATTATTAAAAATAAATAATTCAATCCTCGTAATTATTAATAAATATATTTTTAATTTACAATTTTTTACACCAAAATATTCTATTTTTATAAATAATAGAAATAAAAATTCTCCACTCATAAATTATAAAAATTATAACAAAACTAATTGAGATTTTTTCCATTTTAATAGCTTGGCTGTTTATCACATGATAACACGGTCAGTACTCTTGCGTTAAAGGTCTTGTACTATTGTACTTGAAAAAAATATGGCTTGCACGTTCGTTGAAAACTAGATTCTCAAGATGGAATATGTCATTTATTGGTTGCTTATAATATTGTCCACTTTGTGATTTGCAGAAGTATCGAATTTCAAAGCAAGTAGAAGAATCTAAACAGGGTAAGCAAAATTTCTGTGTTGCCCATTTTTATTCAATGATTTAAAAAAAAAATTAGCATAAATCTTCTATTTCTTTTATATTTTAAAGCATAAATCTTTGGAATCCTTACTCGGACCAATTATTTTTAGTTTTGTTGTTGTTTTTTTATTTTTTTTACATCAATAAAATCAAAATTTTCATATAATAAATATTTTCTTTTAAATAATTATTTTGATAATATTAATGAATATTTATAAACATTTATTATTTGAATAATTATTTTAATCATATAAAAATTAATGATTCATACCCTACATGCCTATTATTAATATATAATTTGGGATGAGGTTGGAAAATATATATATATATATATATATATATTAAAATTTAAATAATTCAACTTATTTGTTATTTGTTGTAAAATAAACTAAACTAACAAAACTATTGATTATTTGGTGTTAAAATATTTAATTCTCATCATATAAGGAAAATTAATTCGTGATATATAATGATCTATTAAGTTGTTGTAGAAAAATTACAATCAAGAACCATTATTGCAAATGAAAATGGACCAATGGCAGAAAAATTACAAACAAGAATCACTACTGCAAATGAACATGGACCTACTCAGCTTGATATGAAAATGTAAGAGCTCTTGCCCCTTTGAACATAATTAGATATGTGATAAATCATTGTTACGTAGCTAACTTTATGAATAGCTACAAAGGGACAAAGATGTTATTCTTGAAAAAATAAACTTGAAATTATTGGTTTATATAATGTTGGAAATGAATTTAAATAAAAAAATATATTTTTTATTATTTTATGACCATTATTTCATAAATTATGTAACTGTCATTTTCATAATTATGTGGCCATTAATTTTATGACCGTTATTCTTATAATTATGTGACCGTTACTTTTATTTAATTGCTATTTTTATAATTATGTGACCGTTACTTTTATGACCGCGAATTATTTTCATAATTATGTGACCGTTATTTTCATAATTATGTGTCCGTTATTTTTATAATTACGCCATTCTGCTATTTTCATAATTATATGGACCGTTACACATATTTTTTCAACTATAAATGTGGGCAATAGCTCGAAGTTTAGTATATAACTTAACAACTCAAAAATAGTTCTAACGATTTTCATAGCAAAATCAAAGAAAAGAAAATTCAATTGTTTTCTCGATTTCGAGCAACATAAATATTTGAGTAGGTGTAGTATTCCTGACTTCATCGAAGGCAAAGTGAAGTTCGAGACGTAAAAGATTCTTTGTTTATCCCTGGGACGACGAATTTGTGTTTGCTTAAGAAGTTTGAAGCCGTAAACGTCTTAAAGAGAAGCGATACCTAGTCTCATGACTCAACCCAAGCATTATATTTCAAAGATATCGGTAATATTGTTCTTACATAGTTTTTTCACATATTTGTTCCAACAATTTTAAGACGAATTCTATCTGCCATGTCTACTGAAATGTTAACTGCTGATCTTAACAAAACATTTCGTTTTGAAGAGCTACACTTTAAAAATGGAGACAAAAAAAATGTTATTCTTCTTAACCATGTAAAATGTCTTTTTTGTTTTTATTATTGAAAAACCAACACTGCCTAATTCTCATACTGAAGCTACAATAAAGGATTTAAACACCTGGATAGAAAATTATTTTATATACAAATTTTTTTATTCTTAATGAATTAGCTAATGACTTGTATGATTATTATAATTTTGATAAAGTCTGTTAATGAAATTTGGGAAGTACTTCAAAAGAAGTATGATACTCAGAAAGCTGGAACTAAGAAGTATGATGTTAGTAGATACATGAAGTATCAAATGATTGATGAAAAATCTGTGGAAACTCAATCACACGAACTACGTGTAGATAAGTACACTAAATAACTTTCAAGGTACGACTTTAGATGAACAATTTCAAGTAGTTGTTATTATAGATAAATTACCCTACGCTAGAAAGATTTTAAGAATACACTTAGACATAAAACTAAGAAATTTTCTTTAGAAAGTCTTATAACTTGCTTAAGAATAGAAGAAGAAGTCCGAAAATAAGACCAAAGAAATGAAGTACTGTTGTCTCAAACAACAATACCAATAAGAAACCCTATCCTGCAATTTGGAAACCTAAAGGTAGAAACATGAAAACTCATAATCATAATAATAACCAAACCGCAACCACCAAAATAGAAACAAAAACTATCCCTCTAGAATGGACCTTAACCCCTTAAGGTATAACACATCCGTGTTAAAGTTGTAACAGACACACGGCCAGCTAGGAACCTAGCGGAATAGAATCGTCCCCGCCACGTAGGCGAACTCACCGAAGATCAACTTATTCGCTATGATTTCTAAAATCAATTTTGTTGATGGATTCGAGGGTGTTGGGTGGACACCGGTACTTCTCGCCATTTCGCTATAATCGAGACATGTTTCAAGTCCCATTGAGTCGAGGATAAGAAAGTGTTGTTGAGTTGACTCACCCACTAAAGTTGTTAGTGCTGGTGAGGTGGAATTAAAGTTTACCTCGAAATATTATCATCTTGAAAGATGTCTTGCATACTCCGTAGATGAGAAAGAACTTAGTTTCTTGGATATTTTCTTTACAAAGTCGGGTTTACTCAAACTATGTGGCCGATTTATATACACAACTAAAAATAATATTTTTTGTTGGGAAAGGGTACGCCACTAATGACATGTTTAAATTGAATGTTGAGTTCCTTTAATATTTGGCATGCTAGACTTTGTCATGTTAATAAACGCATAATCAAGAACATGAGTAGCTTAGAACTAATTCCAAAACTATCTTTGAATTATTTTGGATAAATGTGACTTTTATAGTCAAACTAAAATAACAAAAACTTCACATAAGTCAGTAGTTAAAGAATCTGAATCTTTAGAATTAATACATTATGACATATGTGAACTTGATGGAAATTTAACAAGAAATGAAAAACACTATTTTATAACTTTTATAGATGACTGCTCGCATTATACTTATGTATATCTAATGAAAAAATAAAAGTGAAGCATTTGACATGTTTAATTATTTATAACTGAAAATAAGAATCAATTTAACAGAAAAATAAAAAGGTTTCGAAGTGATAGAGGCACTAAATATGATTCCAATATCTTCAATGATTTTTATAAAACTCATGGAATCATTCATGAAAAAAACAAAGACCTTATTCTTGAAATGAATGGCAAAATGAAAGAAAAAATAGAAATTTTACTAAATCAGAGTTACAATTTTATTAAACTTTGGTGCTGCTTCCCATTGGTGGGGAGAAATTTTATTAACTGTTTTCTATGTGCTAAATATAGTGCCTAAATCTACTAGTAAAATTTGACCATCTGAAATGTTGAAAAATAAGAAATTAACTTATTTTAAAACTTGAGATTGTTTAGTCTATGTTAGGATCCCTAATTCTTAAAAGAAATAAAACTTACTAGTAGAACATACGAATGCATATTCATAGGATATGTTGTGAATAGTAAAGCTTATAAATTCTATGACTTAAATGATCATAGTTATAGAATCAAATGATGTTGACTACTATTAACATAGGTTTTCATTTAAATTGAAGAATAAGTGGCTCTATCTTCTACCGTTTACTCCATAACTAGAACTATTGAACAAAACGAAGAATTAAACACTTAAATTAGAAGAGGTAAACGAGCTCGAACCCTTAAGGATTTTAGGTCAGATTTTTATGCTTATACCTTAGAGGAAGATCCCTAAACTCGTAAAGAATCATTCTCTTCTTTAGATGCCAACTTATGGGAAGAAACCATAACTGATGAAATGGACTCTTATGAGTATAATAAAACTTGGCATTTAGTTAACTTATCTCCTGGTTGCAAGACCATAGGATGTAAATGGATACAAAAGAAGAAATTAAAACTCGATGGTACTATTGAAAAGTACAAAACTTGTATTGTAGTTAAATGGTATAGGCAAAGGAAAAATGTAGATTTATTTGATACATTTTCACCAGTCACACGAATAACTTCCATACGTGTACTTTTTCCTCTTACTGCCATCCATGATTTAGTAGTACATCAAATGGATGTTAAAACTGCTTTCTTAAATGGTGTTTTAGAAGAAAAAAATTATATGGATCAACCTGAAGGTTTTGTTATCTCAGGTCAAGAAAATAAAGTTTGTAAACTAGATAAATATATGTATGGTCTAAAATAAGCACCTAAGCAATGGCATGAGAAATTTGATAATATAGTTAACCCACATGAATTCAAAATAAATGAAAGTGATAAATGCATTTATTATAAATTAGAAGATAACATTTGCACTATTATATGTTTATATGTGGATGGCATACTTATTTTTGGATCAAATATTCATGTTATGAATAATGTGAAAACTTTATTAAGTGTTAACTTTGATATGAAAGATCTCAGAGAAGCGAGTGTAATCCTTGGTATAAAGATTACTAGGTCTGAAAAGGGAATTTCTTTATGATCAATCTCATTACATTAAGACGATCTTAAAGAAATATAATTACTTTAACTGTAAACCTTCAAGAACACCGGAGACGGTGTTAGACAAACTGAGTATGCGAGCATCATTGGTAGCTTACGTTACGCCATCGATTACCTTTAGACCGCAGGCATAGCTTATGTTGTGGGACTACTATGTAGGTTTACCAAGAGACGAAAGTGTAGAGCATGGAATGCTATTGAAAGCGGTTATGAGATACCCAAGAGAACTATGAACCTTGGATTACATTATAATAAGTTTCCCCGTTTTAGAAGGATACAATGATGCAGATTGGAACACTTTATCGAGAAGACTCCATGCAACTAGTGGCTATATTTTTAACATACCGCGAGTCAAGTTTCCTGGAAGTCTAAGAAACAAACAATATTGGCTCAATCTACAACGGAGTCGAAATGATAGCACTAGCCAGCAGCTGGTGAAGAAGCAGGTTGCTAGTTAAGAAGTTCCGAGATCCCTTTATGGGAAAGATCGATACCGATTGTCTTGATCCATCGCGATAGTACCGGCTATTGCAAAGATTTAGAATCCGTTATTACAACGGAAAGATGACAGATACATAGTAATCGTTAGAGAATTTCTCTCTACAAAGAGTCGTAAGAATGGATCATATATGTGCATCGATGAAAATTTGGCCGATCCTTTGACGAAAGGATTAACAAGAGAGAAGGTTTTCAAAAACCTCGAAAGGAATGTGACCGATGCCCTTAGAATGAAGAGTTACTTCATGATGGTAACCCAACTTATGGCATCGGAGATCCCAAGAAATAAGTTCAATGGGTAATAACAAGTCATGAAGTGATACGAGATGAATCATGCTATTTATGAAGTCACAATCTATATTGTTAGAGAACGTAAGTCCCTGAAGCGACGTAAAGGATGAGTTAATTATTAAACTCTTAATGAGTTCTATACTCTACGCGAGTGGAGTACGTGCTGCGAGTACTCTTGATAGACTCACCCATGTGAACGTGGAAGTACGGTCGCTCATGAAAATTTTGGGCAAAAAATTTACTAGAGCATTCACTATATCTTGGGATACACGTGCGTAGTGGCCGTAAAGCACGGGCTTTTCGAACTACACCTTGGAAAGATTGTGTGTGTGATGTTGTTAGAGATAGATGTAGTTCAAAACTACGAGTTACTCTAGTATATTCTAAAGCATTAACACTACGCAAAGGTTCAAGTCGATAGACACCTTTCGCTTATGCATAATCTTATACTTTTAATTGATTGGTTGCTTTCGATGAAACTATTTTTATTTAAAATTCAAGCGGGATTATTTGAAATGAATTTAAATAAAAAATATATTTTTTATTATTTTATTAACCGTTATTTTCATAATTATGTGACCGTTATTTTCATAATTATGTGTCCGTTATTTTCATAATTATGTGTCTCCGTTATTTTCATAATTATATGATCATATACACATATTTTTTCAACTATAAATAGGGGCAATAGCCCTGAGTTTAGTATATAACTTAACAACTCAAAAATAGTTCTACGATTTTTCATAGCAAAAATCAAAGAAAAGAAAAATCTCGTAATTGTTTTCTCGTATTTCCAGCAACATAAATATTTGAGAGGTGTAGTATTCGGACTTCATCACAGAAAGTTCCGAGACGTAAAAGATTCTGGGTCTGCTTTTATCCCTGGGAGACGGCAATTTGTGTCGTGTTTGCTTGCACAAGTCACAGAAGCCGTGAACGTCTTAAAGAGAAATGACTAATCCGTACCAACCCAAGCATTATATTTCAGTATATCGGTAATATTGTTCTTACATAGTTTTTTCACATATTTGTTCCAACATATAATGGTTGTCTACCAGAGAGTGTACACTTGTTGTTATGGAAGTGTGCCCGTTACAAAACGGAAGTATTCAATCGACTTAAATTTTTAATTTTTTTACTTTTTATTATATTCAAATTAAAACATGTATTCGATCACTACATAATAGCAAAAAAAAATCTGTTTAACAAATAATTTAAATAATACAAATAATTAAAAAATAAAATATTAATTAATAGCAGAAAAATTATCATGCTATTGTCCTATGTTATAATACAAAACCTACATATATAATACAAAAATTTATACATATAATAGCAAAAAAAATATGAATAATAAGTGCGTATGATTAATAGAAATACTTATAAGAGCAAACGAAGTGACAAAATGAAATAAATGAAGAAAAAATAGTGTTTTGTAAGTGAGAAGAAATATTCATTAATTGACGTTGGAATTGGTGGTCGTAGGTGTCTGAAAAATGAGAAAGAGTGGAGGAGAAGTAAGAGAAGTTTTGGGTTTTTAAGAGTTATGGAGCGCTTGAAATAATTTATGTTTGGAGAAAAAAGAAGATAAAAGGAAATATCCACACGTGTAGCGTTGGTTCTATGTGTCAACCGATGCTATCCACATAGTTCATAGCATCGATTGATGTGTCGAACCGACGCTACACGTGGACATAGCGTCGATTGACACGTGTCAACCGACACTACACACATGGATAGCATTGGTTTCACCACGTCAACCGTCATTACATCCTACGTATAGCGTCGATTCGACACGTCAACTCACGCTATGTGTAGCGTCGGTTCTACACCGAACCAACTTTAAATTCATTATAAGTTAATTTTTTTCCAAAAATTGACTTTATATATCGACTTAAATGCTCATTTTTGTAGTAGTGTGTACTTGCATGTGATAAAAATTTTAGTAGTTAGAAAATAGTTAAAAAAATTGTACAAGTAAGCTCATCGATATTATAAATATCTATGCTTCTATCGTTGCTTTTCTTCGAGTTTTCAATAATAATTCAATGGGGTATTTTCTTAATTCACAATCTATTTGAGTTTTTGTATGGCTTCAAAGCTTCTTTTTTTACTGTATACTTCTTTTCTTTCCTGTATCCAATAATGGTGAAAACATAAACAAGGATACAATAAATCAAAGCTATCGTGATATGGTAGAGAATTCAGTCTCTCAAGAATCATCGGTGTTGTCTTTATTATCAATTTTTGGATCAAAGTCTACTTCTTCTAAGTTGTCTTCTCAGTTGTCTACTCTTGTTAAAAGTTTGTCATTTTCTCCTTCAATGAATATCAACTTATCAATGAAGCTTGATGAGAACAATTATTTCATTTAGAAGGATCAATTCTTCACTTATGTTACAGCTTATGACCTGAAGGGTACTATTAATGGTACTCTTTCATACTTTATAAGTTTCTTGATATTTTTTTGAATCCTACGTACTACAACTAAAATAGATTAAATTTTATCATGAAAAGGTGTATATATGGATTAGTTTCAATTAGTATGCTAGAGTACCTCAGTAGCGACATGAATACCAAAGATCAATGGGTTGCATTGAATGAGTCATACTTGGCAAATGTTCAATCTAAAGTCATGGATCTTCATGATCATTTTGAAAGCCTCAAGAAATAAAATCTTTCAATTTCATAATATGTGATTAAAGCTAAAACTATAGCAAGCCATTTGGCTTCTATCGATGAACCAATCAATGATAAGATTAAATTCTTTCTATGTTAGCAGGGCTTAGATCACGTTATTTGTATATCAAGAAAAACATTCAAATGTGAGATATAGCACCACCTGTAAGAATTTTTCATACCTTGCTTGAAAGTCATAAATGATGTTTGAAAAGGGATGATAGTTTTGAGCAATCTCATTTATGTCATGCTAATGTGGCAAGATTTGGCTACAACAATGATTGTTTAGGGAATCATTATAGGAATAAGTTCTAAGAAAAGGTAATACCAATCAATATAGGTGGAATTTGAATTCTTTCATGCAATAATCATCCAAGAATTTATGTCTTTATATATTTGATCTTTCTAAAAATTCAAATATTAAGAAGTCTTAATATGATAGATTAGTTTATTAAGTTTTTGATAAGATTAGTCATGTGGCTCAAATATATTTTTGTGTTGAAAGATATTCTTGTATAAAAATAGTCTAAACCCTCTACTATGATAACACAAAATAATAAGTTTCCTTCCTCAGTTGATGATTCTTCAATTTCTCTCATTACTTAGAGTGGTAATTGTTCTTCATACGAATGTTCTTGGTTTGTTCATAGAGATGTTAGTCACCATATTATTTCAAATTCTACTCAACTTGAATAATTTATGCCTTATATTAGAACCAGTGGTATAATGGTGCTAAAATGCATATAAATAGTGTTGGATATGGTCTCTTGAATGTAGCTAATGAGTTTAATTTCTCTTTAACAAATTTGTTTCATGTTACTAAAGCTTCTTCAAATCTTCTTTATAATAATAAGCTTTGACATGACAACAATGTCTTTTTTTAATTTCTGCCTCATGATTTTGTGTGTGTTAATGATATATCTTGAGAGATGTAAAGCTCAAGGTTTGTATGCAATTCATAGTGATATGGTTGTTGAAGACAACTCTTAACAATTCGATTGCTTAGTATCTTTACCAAAAGGTTCTCAACTTTTTTGGAGACTTGGTATCATAAGTTAGGTTAACCTAGTCTATCTTTTGTTAAAATCTCTCTATCCAAGTATGGTTTGTCAATTGTTTCTTATAGCATTAGTGTTCAGTCCCATTTAATAACAATGTAGCTAGTCTTATTTCTACTTCTGATAATAATTTTAATTTTTGTAAACATTGTCAATTGTAAATGTCACGTAAACTTTCAATTATACACTTAGGGTTCAATATGGTTTTGGTATATTATATTTGGACCTTTGGATAGTTCCAATTAATGTATGTAATGAGAGATACTTTCTTTCAAAAGTAGATGATTTTACATACTCTACTTGGATTTTGATACTAACCTCAAAAGGCTAGATTACATCAATTTTTCTTCAGTATAAAACTATGGTTGAACAACAATTTAATACTTGTATTAATGCATTACAAATAGATAGAGGATTAACACTTTTATTTGTTGCACGTAAACCTCTTATGTTTTGCCCATAAGTTATGAAGACTCATACCTATTTGCTAAATCGTCTTCCACCAAAGGTTCTTTAAAGGTTATCTCTTTTTGATCTTCTATTTGGTAAGCTAGATAACTATGATGAGCTTAAAGCTTTTGGTTTTCAATGTTTTCCCTACATGTGTGTATACAATAAGCATAAGGTAGAGCCTCGAGATTTGGAATGTATATTTCTTAGATATTATTCTAGTCAAAGAGGGTACATGTGCTATCATAGAGTCACTTGTAAAGTTGTCTGCAATAAGCATTTAGTATTTAATACAAAATATTTTCCTTCCTTAAAGTGTCCTTGTTACTCCATTCCTTTTTCTAAGTAAGATAATTCTCTTATAATTATTACAACTCCTTCTCAACTACCTTTTTCTAGGTCATATAAGGTGTCTTATGAAGGAGTTCCTCATGATATTGATGTGCTTTTTTGATTCTGTTTTTTATAGTATGCATGGAACATATAAGTCTCCAATTTGGTCTAATGAGTCACTTAGTGTGTTATATGACTTTATTTGTAGCTCAAGTAAGTCTCTTGTCTCTCACGAGTTATCTAGTGATCCACTCAATAATCTCCCTGGTAATGAGTTGTTCATTGTGATTTTTTATGAATCTCAAGTTGATCTTATCTCTGGATCCTAGTAATGACTTAAATCTTTTCGTTCATTTACTTGTGTGTGTTCCATTAGTGCCTTCTAAATCTATTTTGTCTCTTATTTTCCTTCAAACATTCATTCTATGCTCACTCAAGTTAAAAAGGGCAGAGTTAAGCCAAAAACCTTTGTTGCTTATAATAGTTATTTTTTAGTGTGTTCTAAGCCTAAGGATTACAAGAAAGCACTACTCATTTTTTATTGAAAAAAAAAGAAATGAAGAAAGAGTTCGATGCACTTCTTATACTTGGGACATGACGTCTCTTCCTTTAAGCATTGTTCCTATAACTTACAAGTGGGGTTTTCGAGTGAAATTTTTATCTTCTAGTACTTTGGATAAAGACAAAGCTAGGCTAGTGGCAATAAATTTTTTGCAAGCTTTTGACATACATTAACAAGAGACCTTTAGTCTATTAATTAAGTCTATTACCATAAAGGTTATTGACTATTCCAGTTGTCAAAGAATAGACTCTACAATAGGTGAATGTTAACAATGATTTTTCTAAATAGGGACCTTGTGGAGGATGTTTACATATGCCAACCTACCAGTTTTGAGTCCATTTATGGTCCTTTTGTGTGTAAACTTAAGAAAGTTTAATATGGCCTTTAGCAAGCCCTTAGTGTTTGATACCAAAAATTTCACTCTTGCTTGCTCAATATGGGGTTTCGTAATTCCAAATTAGATAATTCTCTTTTCTTGAAGTCCACCTCTACTTGCTTGCTAGTGGTTTTAGTTTATGTAAATGATATCATCATCATTTGTGCTCATTCACCCTTTATTGATGTGCTTTTCTTAGTCTCAAATTTACCTAAACTTAGGTATTCTTCTTTCCTATCTTGGTATTCAGATAAGTTATAATTTTGAGTTATGATGGATTGGAGGACGCCAAACCAGTTACTACTCTAATGGTTTTTGGTAAATAATTTAACAAGTTTCATGGTATTTCCTTTTTTATTCTATTGAGTATAGAAAAATTGTTGGCTTTCTTCAATATCTAACTTTAACAAGACTTGGTATTGTCTTTGGGATCAATAAATTATGAAAGTTTATGATTGTTCCGACTGAGATACATTGGTTAGTTGTGGAGAAGTTATTGAGATACCTAAAGGGCACCTTGAATTATGCCCTCACTTTTTTGAAGTCTAATGTTCTTGTATTGGTGTGTTATTGTGATGTTGATTATACTAACTTATACGATGATAGGTACAGCATTGAGATATATTTTATTTTTTTGGTGACTTTAATCTTTTGCAATCTTCCAACCAAAGAGTTATGTCTCGTAGTAGAACTAAGAGTAAAAATAATGTTATGACATTAGCTTGTGTAGAGCTTATTTAACTTCGGTACCTTCTCACTAATATCGATATCCTTTTTGTCGTTCCACTAGTTCTCTTGACAAACAACATTGGTGCAAAGTCCTTAGCTTATAACCTAGTTTTTCCTACAAAAACAAAGCATAAAGAAGTTGATCATCGTTTCATTGTTAATTCAAAGTCTATTGGTCATTGATCGCGTGTCTTCCTCTGAGCAAGTGACTGATTGTTAAACCAAAGTCTTGTATGTTGCTTAATTTTTATATCTTAGGTCCAAACTAATGTTTTTTTTATTCCAAAAATCTTTAGTTTGATGTAGCGCCGTATTGGCTGGTTCACTAGTTGTATATCAAAGGTTGTACACGTGTTGTAATAGATGTGTGCTTGTTATAGAATTTGTTAGTAGTTAGTTAGAATTGTTTACACAAGTGTGGTCATTGGTACAATAAATATTAATACGTTTTTCTTTGGTTCTCAATAATAATTTAATGAGATATTTTTTTAATTTATCATTTCTTTGAGTTTCATATAAATGTCATTTTGGGACATTTTATTGAGTAGGACTCATTTAATATCAGTGAATGGTATTGATTGATTTGAGTTGAAGGATTTCGAAATCATATTGTTATACGTTGAAAATGACACTTAAATTAATGAAGCATTGTGTATAAATACCTAATGCAATAAAAAGTTATTGGCTTTGGATGTCATGTTTAAACGTTTTCTTTAGCTTTGCTGTTTCATTGGGTATAATGCAATAAATCGTTGGCTGTTTCATATGATATGAATGCTAATTAATCCCCTTTGAATGTATTAATTTGTTTTTATCTCAAAGAAGATAAAAGAAAAGGGCATAATAAACGACTTAATTGAGTTATATATTTTTATTTTGAGAATAAAAAAATAACTTAAAATTTAAAAACTGATACTTGTTGGGAAATTACGCAAATTTCCAATAACCTAGATTTATGAGAAAGCAAGAATAGAAAAATAATACACAAATTTGATAACGGAGTTCGACCAATCTTGCTTATGTCTCCGGACCTGCTGCAGATCTTTTTACTGAAAGGGGAGAAATTACACAAGGTGTTTACAACACTCACAACTCACAACCCAATTACACCCAAGAAAATTACTCTTAATTTTCTCTCACAAAATCTTTTCTCTCTAAGCTTTTCTCTCAATTGGAATGAACACTTTGGATGATTAATTCATTACAATTACACATCTATTTATAGAAAAATTCTCTCCTTGAGGCATCTCCTTAAATTACTCTTTGAATTAAGCTCATTGTTTTGCTGCATGAATTACTCCATGTTTTGCTTCTTATTTTGCTCAATGTTTTTCTCCTTAATTTGCTCCTTAAATTAAGGAGCTTTATGACAATCTCCAACAATCTCCCACTTGAAGACTGATTTCAATATGTCTTCACACCTCGATCAATGCAGCAGCTTTTTTAGTCTTTATTACTCTAGCAGACCAACTGAAGTTGAGCACAACTTCAGTTTGTCAATAGTCACCACCTTTGTTAACATATCTGCTTGATTTTTGCTTCCTTGAATCTTCTCTAGTATTAACACATCATCTTCCAATAGAGATCTGATGAAGTGATAACGAAGTCCAATATGCTTTGTTTTAGAACGAAATGCTGAATTCTTCGCCAAGTGTATTGCACTTTGACTATCACTATACAGAACATTCTTCTCTTGTTTGAATCCCAGCTCAATTAACAAACCTTAAAGCCATATCATCTCTTTACTAGCTTTAGTTACTGCTACATACTCAGCCTCTGTAGTAGATAGAGTGACAATTTTCTGTATTTGTGACATCTAACTAACAGCTGTAGTTCTAACAGTAAATATATAACCGGTAGTGCTTCTTCGGTGATCAACTTCACCTCCAAAGTCTGCGTCTACATACCCTTGTACTTTTAACTCTCCTTTACTAAAGTACAAGCACTTTTCTGTGGTGCCTTGCAGATACCTCAAAATCCACTCGACTACTTCCTAATGAGTTTTCCCTAGATTTGACATAAATCTGCTAACAACTCTCACTGCATGGCCAATGTACGTGTCTCGCATGCACTATCACAGACATCAAACTTCCAATGGCTGAGGCATAAGGAACCTTAGCCATTTAGCCATGAATTATCTCTCTTCCTCTATCTGAGGGGATTGATCCTTGGATAGGCAAAAATGACCGGCTGCAAGTGCGCTTAACCGGATCGCCCACGCCTATGTTGAATCTTTGCAAACACAATTGATGTACTCGCCCGAGATAACTCAAAGGATCCTTTCTTCTTATTTCTCATGTGATTTGCATTCCAAGAATCTTCTTTCTTGGACTCCAAGTCTTTCATGTCAAATTCCTTTGACAATTGCTACTTTAACCTTTTAATAACATCCATATCCGAACTCGCTACTAACATATCATCAACATAAAGTAGTAAAATGATATAACTGGACCTATATCTCTCAAGTAGCAACAATGATCGGCATTGCACTTCGAAAACCTTCCTCAGGTACGAAGTCAGTCAAACTTTACGTACCATTGTCTCGGGGCTTGTTTCAGCCATACAAACTCTTCTTAAGTCCGCATACCATGCTTTTCTTCCCCTTTCTCGAGAAACCTTCCTGGTACATGTATATCTCTTCATCTAAATCTCCATGAAGAAATGCTTCACATCCAACTCGCTTCAAGATGAAGATCTTCGACGGTTACAATACTCAATACCGATATGATAGTATTAAGCTTCACAACGGAGCAAAAATGTCGTTGTAGTCAACTCATTCCTTCGTCGTTAAAACCCTTTTGACAACTAGGCGGGATTTGTATCTCTTGGAACCATCACAGCCCTCTTTCACCCTAAGACACCCATTTGTTGTGAAGTTGCCTTCTTTCCCATAGGTAACTCGCCCAGGTTCCCGTCATGTCCGGTTGGAGATGAGAGATTTCATTTCTTCTTTCATAAAGAAGCTCCCACTTGTTGGAATCTCGAGTCCGACAAGCCGTCCATCATAGCATCCGGGCTCCCTCCACCACCAAGAATATATAGTTCATGTATCTCCGTTAGGCATACGAGGTCGAGAAGACCTTCCGAATACGTGAGTCGAGAAGGTCAGTGGTGTGTCCGAACGCCGTGTAATCGCTTTGTCAAACAAGTTTCTCTCGGTTGAGGACTTGTTACAATTGGTTCATTACTAAGTATCTCGGGACATCATTTGCATTCAGAAATCGACTCATTCTACTTTCGAGTCATTTGCGTCTATTTTATGCATGTCCTTATACATCACCACTTTCGTTGAAAATCACATCTCTCGCTTATGGATAACTTTCTTCTTTTCGTCATCCCAAATGCGGTAGCCAAACTCATCCTCACCATAGCTTGATGAACGTGCATTTCTTGGATTTGGGATCAAGCTTATTCCTACCTTGATCACCGATATGCACAAATGTTACATGTACCGAAAAACTTTTAGATGTGATAGTTTCACCTCTTTTTCGCTCCATACCTCCTCGTATTCTATGCTCCAATGGAACAGATGGGCCTCATTGATCAGTAAGCTTTACCGTGTTGATCGCTTCTACCCGAATCGGCTCAAGAGACCTGACTGTATACGAATGCTTCTGGCTCTTTCTGTCAACGTTCGGTTCATACGCTCAGCTACACCATTGTGTTGAGGCATGCCTGGCATAGTTCTTTCCATTCTGATCCCGTGCTCATAGCAAATTTTTTTGAATATGGTGTCTTCATATTCACCACCATTATCAGTTCTGAGCTTTTTGATCTTTAAACCCATCTCATTTTCCACCATTGCTTTCCATCTTCTGAAAGCCTCAAATACTTCAGACTTATGCTTTAGAAAGTAAACCCATACCTTCCGAGAGTGATCATCGATGAAAGTCACGAAGTAGCGTTTCCCACCAATAGATGAGACAGTCGTTGGTCCCCAAATATCAGAGTGAATAAGCTCTAGCCTTTCCTTCTTTGGGATTCTGCAACTTGTCTGAAAGCTGACTCTCTTTTGCTTTCCAAGTATGCAATCTTCGCACATGTCTATCTCCCTGGTAGACCTGAAGTTTTCCCTTTGAGTGCATAATCTTCATCCCTTCTCACTTATATGGCCTAGTCTCTCTGGTGCCACAGATTTGGTGTTTCATTGCTCACGTAACCGTATTGAACAACGTGCCTCTACTGTCATGTAAAGAGTGCCACTTTTCTTGCCTCGAGCAACTGTCATTGTACCCTTTGAAATCTTCCAATCATCATCATGGAAGATCGTAGTGTAGCCTTCACTGGCCAACTGCCCGACTGAGATTAAGTTCCTTCTGAGATCGGGAATATGCCTGACATCCTTCAGCTCCCAAACAGATCCGTTCAACTTAATCTTCACTACACCTTTTCCAATAATAGCACATGGTTGATCATCAACAAGATATACCTTTCCAAGGTTTCCAGGGATATATTTCTCGAAGAATTTTTTTTGTGAAGTAGCATGGAACGATTCTCCAGAGTCTAACACCCAAGATTCTTCCTTGCTCTCCAAAGAGCATATCAATGCATCGTCTCCTCCTGAGGTGGAAGTAACATTTGCCTCTGCCTTCACTTGTTTGTCCTTCAGTGTACTCTTGCACTGATTTTTTGTAGTCTTGCTTCTTCCACAATTCCAACACTCGATAGTCTTCGAGCTACGGAATTATTGTGACTCTGGATTTCGACCTCCTATCCTTTGATCTACCGCGGTAGTCTGTTCTGCCACGTCCATTCCCTTTGGTTGAATTTCTTCCTCTTGACTCTGTATGCAAAACTGAAGAAGTTGACGATTCACCTGACTCTATACGTCGGATCTCTTCAGTGAGAACCAAATCTCGAACATCGTCAAATTTTAACTTATTGCTTCCTGACGAGCTACTCACAGCCGTGACAGTAGCATTTTAACTTTATAGTAAAGAAGACAAAAGTATTAATGCTCATACTTCTTCATCGAATTCAATTTCCACTGAACTTAATCGTCACGACCGTGTCGAGTTCATTGAGATGTTGAGCTACCGATGCGCCTTCATTCATCCGCAAATTGAACAAATGCCTCATCAAGTGCACTTTGTTTGAGGCTGATGGCTTCTCATACATATTGGAGAGAGCTGCCATAAGACTGGTCGTGGTCGTTTCCTTTGCTATGTTGAAAGCAACATTGCGGGATAACGTCAATCGAATAACTCCAAGTGCTTGTCTGTCTAGAAGATTCCAATCTTCTTTCTTCATAGCCCCTGGCTTCTTCCCTGAGAGAGGTTGATACAGATAATCCTCTATCTGCATTTTCTAAAACCAGAAATATGTGCCATCGAATTTCTTGAGTTTCACCCTTCCTTCATCTGCGTCCATTGCTCCCACTAAAATCTGACTTCCTTTGGATCATTTCTGACTATTTCTGTAAACCACCGTGTATTAGAACACCTCCGTCAACGAATAAATATCGTCAACAAAATTTCACTATTCACGTAATTCACTATTCACGTAAATAATAACCTTGAAGAAAATTGACAGAAATCACCATCAATAGCTCTGATACAAGTTGTTGGGAAATTACGCAAATTCCCAATAAGTCAGATTTATGAGAAAGTAAGAATAGAAAAATAACACACACATTTGATAACGGAGTTCGGCCAATCTTGCTTACGTCTCCGGACGTGCTTCAGATCTTTTTACTGAAAGGGGAGAAATTACACAAGGTGTTTACAACACTCACAACTCACAACTCACAACCCAATTACACCCAAGAAAATTACTCTTAATTTTCTCTAACAAAAGCTTTTCTCTCAATTGAAATGAACACTTTTGATGATTAATTCATTACAATTACACATTTATTTATAGTAAAATTCACTCCTGGAGGCATCTCCTTAAATTAATGGTTATTTAAATTACTTATTGAATTAAGCTCATTGTTTTGCTACATAAATTACTCCATATTTTGTTCATTGTTTTGTTCCTTAAATTAAGTAGCTTTATGAAAATCTATAACCATACTTAATGGAATTAACGATTATATTTATTTTTAAAAAATAATACTCTCAATTCAATATTTAATAAAATATAGTTTAAAGCATCATGAGTACTATCTTAATAACATTTTGGTTAAATATATATAATATAAATTTACGTCAATATATATTGTCTTATAATCCCATGACAGTGGAATGCAGATAATAATGGAGTCAGTTCAACTTGTCAATAGCCTTCTTCAGAAACAGCTGGAGGTATATATATTTTCATGTCACTTAACTTTTAATTTTTTTTATTCTTGTGTTTAATATTCTTATGTAGATTAATAATATATTTTTTTATTTAAATTTATTAATAACTTCAATGAATTAAAATATTATCAATTATGGTTGAAATTAATTAACTTAAAAAATATACTAATATTTTGTAAATGTACAGAATTTTGTGTAAATGTACGAAAAAAAATACGATAGTGTGTGTAAATGTACAGAATTTTGTAATTTTTGATCAGATACAACGCAGTCTACTACTGCGAGTTGAAGAGCAAGAGAGGCAACTGGGAATGATTTTTGAAGATGTGCAAGCTAAAAGGAAATAGAGAGAAAATACCAGCTCTTAATTCAAAAGGAGAAGTCTCGATAAATTTTAAAAAATATATAGGAAAGTTTTATTCAGTCAGGTTTACCTAACTTTAATCAAACGAATCATGATGACATTAATTGTACTTATATGTTATATTTCTGATATATATATATATATATATATATATATATAATAATGTTAAATTTAAAAACCTTATTACTCACCAAAAGCATTAATGAACCATTACCCCCCTATGGTTGGAGGGAATAGAATGGAATCAGAATCGATTCCTTTCATTTTGTGTGTTTGGTTGGACGGAATGGAGGACGAAATGGAATCAAATTACTAAAAGAGAAGGAATTACAATTCCTTCTCCCCACCTTGGTAATCCTAATTCCATTCCCATCTAAACTTTTTTTTTTTCAATTTTACCCTCACTTAAAATATAACCTTAAACTCAAATTCCAAATTCTCAAACCCAAAATTCCAAAACCCTAAACCCTAAACCCTAAATCCAAAATTTCAAAACCCTAAACCCTAAATCACTAAACCCCAAATCCTTAAACCCTAAACCTTAAAACATAAATCCCAAAACCCAAAACCCTAAAACATAAATCCCAAAACCCTAAACCCCAAATTTCAAATCATAAAGCCCTAAACCCCAAATCCCTAAACCCTAAACCTTAAACCCTAAAACCCTAAATCCCAAATCCCCAAATCCCTAAACCCAAAATTCTTAAACCCTAAACCTTAAAACATAAATCCCAAAACCCTAAACCCCAAATTCCAAATCCTAAAACCCTAAACCCCAAATCTCTAAATCCCTAAACCCTAAACCTTAAAACATAAATCCCAAAACCCAAAACCCTAAAACATAAATCCCAAAACCCTAAACCCTAAATTCCAAATCCTAAAACCCTAAACCCCAAATCTCTAAATCCCTAAACCCTAAACCTTAAAACATAAATCCCAAAAACCCAAAACCCTAAAACATAAATCCCAAAACCCTAAACCCCAAATTCCAAATCCTAAAACCCTAAACCCCAAATCCAAAATTCTAAAACCCTAAACCATTTTTAGGAAAATAATAATTTTAACCCTAAACCTTAACCTACAAATATAACCCCAAATCCTAAATCCCTAAACCCTAACAAATCCCACATCCCAAACCTCAAAACCCTAAACCCTATTTAAAAAATAATAATTTTAATAATATATTTCTTTTTAATTAAGTAATAATTATTTAGAAAAATAATGATTTCAATAATGTATTTTGTTTGACGAAAAAATAGTAATTAAATGACACTATTTGAACTTTACATCATGTAGGGGTATTAAGGTCATTTACAGCTTTTTTCATTCCATTCCAGTGACAAACCAAACGCCACCTTAGTTTGGATGATTCGGAAGATTATGATGGTTGTTAGTTTAATTTTTGATATATTTTTTATTTTTGTTTTTAAACTGGATATCTTAATAATAAAAAATTATAATTTTGAGAATTTTTTACATATATAATAATATATTTATATATTGAGATAACATTTTTAAATAATTAATTAATTAAACAATATTTAGATAATATTTTTAATTGATTGTCTAAAAATATCATATATATATATATATTATTAATAAAATTTTTTTAATTAAATAATAAATTTTTTTAAATTAATATATATTTTTAATTAAAATATGACTATAGATAAATAAAATTATAATATTGCTACCTAAAAATAATTCTACTACATTTATAGACAGTCCTAAATTGTGTAAAATAGAGTTAACGTACACCTGAGAAGCCGATAATATTTAAAGATAAAATAAAAAAATTCTTAAAATTTATAAATAATATTTTTATGTTTAATTTTATATATTTTTAATAATAAAAAAACATTATCTATTAATTTAAATCTATTTAATATTAAAAAATATCTAATAAAATTTAGGAGAATATTATTAAGATATTATATTTATTACTATAAATTTTCATGGTATTATTTTTTAAATTTTTTATTACCAAAAGTGCTAAAAGTTTGCCTTCTATTATAGTACTTTTAATACAATCAAAAATACATTATAGAAAAATTCAATATCAAAATTTTTCGTTATTATATTAACGTTTAAAGTAAGTGGAACATCGAAAACTTAATTTAATAAAGAAAATTTATATATATTATAATTATAATTTATATGATAATTTTTATTAGATATAAATGTACGAGTTTTACTTAATTTATAAATAATATTATTACATATTATTTATAATTTATCACAAATTTATATTAAATAAAATTTTTCTTACAATTTTTTTTCAATTTAAGAAAACTCATCCACTATGAAATAATAAAAATTACTGTATTATCATTTACATCTTTAAAAATTAAGTCTTAAATTAAAAGTGTGATTTGAGGTAAACCGCTTTTAATAAAATTAACAATATTTTGAATTTTTTAAAATATATGTTATTTCTAATTTTTTTAATAAAAATAATATTTAATAACATTTTTTTGATATTTTTAAATTTTATAAATATAACAAAAATATCATCTATCTATATATATAACTTGTCAGTAAACTTATTGATATAAATTTAATTTTATATTTCGTATTAAAATTATATTATCAAAATATAAAGATGATTAAAAAAACAACTTAAAGAATTAATAATCTATTTAATTTAATTGTTATATATATTTATTAGTTTCCTCGCTATAAATGCAATCATTTTGGAGTCGTGCTAATTTTTTAAATATTTGTTTTTTGCTATGAAGCCATAGTGTTGTCATTCTTTGACATTTATGTGTTTCAATGTTGTCATATTCCTTTCCATGCTATAAACATTGATTTGTTTAAGCTTTGATTACTATTGGCATTAACCTACTAGTCATAGCCATGGTTTGATCCCATTTCAACCAAAATCTAAAATAAAGTACTTAAAAACAAAGAAACAAATTAGTTTTTTGTATTAACACATATTAATTGGCAGAGAGCATATATAATTTAGTAAGGTAAATTTTTATTATTTTGATAAATAGGTTTGTTTTTCTTTAAAATAAGTAAGAGAGGTAATAACATATCAAATAATTTAATTAAACCAATGTAACATTTATTAAAAATATTTTGCACAAAATTAATTACTAGTAGAAAGAAACTTTAATTAAAATTGACATATATGAATAAAAATAGGAAATAATTCATTTTTAAGCATTTTTTTATCTTAAGTTTCATTTTAAAATTTTTAAATTCATATATGTATATATGTAACACGATGATATATATATATAACTTTGTTTTATATATAGTGGTGAGCAAAATAGAAAGGTAATACAAAATTTGAGTAGATAAACATTAAATAAAAATAACATGCATTCTAATTTAAATAAGATTAAATATTAAACACTTATATATTCTAATTCAATCAATATAATTCACTTTAACCAGAAACTTTTAAAATATTTTAAAGTACTGGGTAAGAGATTAATATATATATATATATAAAAAAGATACTGCATATCATGTTCAAGAACCCCATTTACAAAGAAATGTGTGGCTTATGGACAAATGAGAAGGCATATGAATACTCCCTTTTGGCTTTTGCCTATATATATGTTTATGGATCCAAGAGGTAAGATTTCTAACAAATTAACATACCAAAAATCAATATTTTGAAAGCATTATTTTGATGTGTAAGTTCACTTCTTTTCTTTTATTTGCGTTTTTAATTTCTATATATTTTTGTTTAATTAGCTTTTGATTTTTTTTATTTAATACAATATAATTAAATATTTTTTAATTTTTAATTTTATAAATGATTAGGCAATTGAAATGATGGCTCATTGTAACCCCAAACTTACAGATAGTACCATAGAAAGCTCTGTACTTGAATTAGAGTTTGATCCTTCAAGATTATCTGGTATAATTCTTAATCCTCTATAATTACTTTTTTTATGGCCTGTAATTACTTTTATAATTAACTTCCTATGATTTTCTTATAATTAATCACCTAATATAGTCATGAAATATGAAGAAATTAATTTACCATATATTTTGAGTTAGACTTAACTGTACCATTGATCTTAAATTTGTGACATTTTATACTTTAAACCTTCAACTTTTTCCCTTTTTTTTTAATATCATGTATATTATTTTTATAAATTTAATTTTAAATATAATTGATTAAATGTGTTAAAATTAAGAAACTAAATGAAAAACAAAAATTTACTATGTTAACTTTAGCTGTTACTATTCAATTTAATCTAATTTCTAAATTTACATTGAATGGACACATAATACATGTGCATATCATGACTTTTAGTTTGAGTTTCTCTCTCTCTCTCTCTCTCTCTCTCTTGATTTGAAAAACACATAATACATTTGCATATCTAATAATCATCTTCCTTAATGTATATTATTGAAAATAACAGACTTGCTAGAGGCGTACAATCATTTTCAGATCCCACCTAATTGCCAATCTTTAGAGAGCAAGTGTTCCAATTATGACGATGAAGCTGCTGATTTATATCATGAAGAAGCTTTTGGATTTGATGCGCCTTTTGATAGTGTTCATAATTTCCAAAAACTACATAAACCAATGTCATGTCAAAATATCCAAACAAGAGATCATGTTTCTTCCGTTGAAGTTGTGGAGGTAAGTGTTCTGTTCATCCCCTGTTTTATTTTCTTCCTTAGAATTGAGTCTCGTGATCCGACCTAAACAAGTTTAACGAGTTTTGTCCTTTGAAATTGAGTCGCCCCCAAAAATTGATCCGACCTAAACAAGTTTAACTACATAAACTTATGTGATTCACATATTGAAGAAAAAAAAAAGATTGAAATGCCCTAAACAAGTTAATAATAGTAGAGTCATGACGTTACTTGAAACACAAATCAATCACGATATCGTAACAGTTAGGTTTCGTACTAATAACTCGTATGTTTCATCCAACAAACTACATGGCAGCAAAAACAATGTTCAGAACCAAGTGCCAATGGGTTTGTTTCAACAAGAACTAGTACAAGTGGTGATAAGATGATGAAGACAACTCAAACATTTAAAAAACGAATGAAATGGACCCAAAATCTTCATGAACAATTTGTGGGTTGTGTTAATATTCTTGGTGGTGCTGAGAGTAAGCATTAATTTTCTCTTTACTACATACTATCAATTAGTAATTTTGTTATTTAATTCTCTCTAAATAAAATTTACTCTAATCGCTTTTCAAATTATAATCATATTAAATATTATTTAATTCACATTTACTTATGATTATTCAATTTTCGCTTTAATTATTTATTAATTAGAGGCAACGCCAAGAGCGATATTGAAGATGATGGACTCAGAAATGTTGACCATTTTTCATGTGAAAAGCCATTTGCAGGTAAAATATTGCATTAATTAATATATAAAATTTACTTTACAAGTTTTGTGTATTGATTGTGGCTGTTACAACGCCAAGACACGGACTCCAATGATGTAAATTTATTTGTACCTGAGTCAATCATTGATATAGATATATTCACAATCAATTAAATTATTTATTTATTTATTTTAAATAAATTTTAAGTATTTATATTTTTAAAAAAATTATTATATTAATTTTATATTTTATTAATATAATATAACATATTATCATATACTATAAAAATAATAAATAATTTCTTGAGATCGATATCATTTTCTATGTAAAAATGGTTTTTACTTGCATTAGAAACTATTTTTTCAAAATAATTTATATTTATGAATAATAATATTAACGTAATTATTTTTGTTATTATTAAAATAAAAATATTTAATTTTTTTATAATTGATTATAACTTAATATTATTATTATTAATTAAAATTATGAAATCAATAAAAATAGTTATAAGGATAAAAAATCTATTACATTCATGTCTTATTATATTGTCCACTTTGTGAGTTGCAGAAGTATCGAACTTCAAAGCAAGTAGAAGAACCAAAACACGGTATGCAAACATAATTATTTTATTGCTAACCATTCACCTAACTAATATATACTTGCACAATTTTAATTGGATGGTATAATATTTTTATGTATAAAGGTTTATTTTTGACTCATATAGAAAAAAAATTGTTTTTATTATAAAATTAATAAAAATTGATTATAATTTCTCTAAAATAGTTTACAAATATCTCAAATAAAATATATTTAAAAATACTTGAAAATAAAATAAAATATGTGATTATGATTAAAAGAATAATTCTAGGTAGTCTTAATCCTTAGAAAAAAAATTGTGGATAATTCTAGAATCAATAATCAAAACAAATAAGTAAAATTGTGTAAACTTAATTGTTCAATTATAAATATTCATGTAAGTGAAGTTGTGAAACAAATTCAATACAAACTATTCTAAAATCATCTTATCTCATTTTTACATACATTAAAACCTATTTCATTTGTCACCCTTTGAACAATTACTTAGCCAATATTAAATCACAAAAGCCAAATATCCAACTATTCAACATTATCCAAGCTTATCAATACTCATTTGTTAAAAAATATTATTCAACTTAAATAACTTTCCATTTCTATATTCTAAAAACTACTAGTGGTATTAGAGTCATATTTGTTCTTTATTGGCTATCAAGTTACTCATATCATATAACATAATGACGAGTATCAAGTTACTCTTCTCATGTAACATAATGGCTGAAAACATTATCCTTTCTTGTGTTCCCATGTCAATCTTTTGTAGAAAAAATAATGATTTTTGGCAATCAAAATAAGAACATTTTTTTTTGTTTTCAAGATTTATAAACTATTATCATTGAAGGATATATTATCCCATATTACACTACCACTCTAAATATGGCCCAAAAGAAAGAGTATAAGGAGAAAAGGCCTTATTCGCTCTACAATAAGTTATGATCGATGAAATATTTTTAAGAATTATAAGAGCTACTACATCTAAGGAAGCTTAGGGTACATTATATGAGGAGTATCAAGGAAATGAAAAGGTACATGCTTTCAAACTACGATCTTTAAGAAGAGATTTTGAAAATATTAAAATAAAAGAAAATGAGATTGTAAAATATCATTATTCAAGAATAAAATAAATAGTAAATCAATTGAGAGTCTATGGTGAAAATATATCCAAAAAAAGCTTGTAGAAAAAATCCTTATAAGTTGTATTAAAAAATACAATAGTTATAGCTGTTGAGGAAACAAAAGATTTAGCAACATTGACTATCACCGAATTAATGAGCTCTTTAACAACATATGAAAAATGTCATAGTAAACGTGATAAAGACTCGATAGAGAGTGCCTTTCGATATAAAGTTAATATGCGATCTCAAAAAATAAAAGAATGTGGGAGAAAATTTCAAAAATATTCCAAAAACAAAAAAAAGGTCAAGAAAAACAAGGATTAAACAAAGGAAATTACCCTACTTGTCGTATGTGCAAAAGAAAAGGCCACTTGAAAAAAGACTATTAGTTCAAAGAAAAATTAAAGTGTCAATATTGCAAGAAAAATGGACATGAAAAAAATCTTGTCGACTCAAAACAAGTCAACAAGCTAACTTCACATAAGAAAAGGATGGTGAAAATCATATTTTCTATGCTAGCCAACTTTCTGATGAAGAAAAGAAAGATACATGGTATTTATCCAGTTGCAATAACCACATGATTAAAGATGAAAACATCTTTTGAAACCTTGATAAAATCATAACAAAAGTCAAGATTGGGAATGTAGAATATATCGAGGCTACAAGGAGAGTCACAATTGCTATCCAAACAAAGAATGAAAAAGTACATAAATAATGTACTATTAGTCCCTTCCATAAACCAAAACTCATTGACCATGAGTCAAATGATCGAAAGAGGATATTCCCTTCACTTCGATAAAGACTTATGCATAATCTATGACAAGAAAGATAAAAGTTCATCAATACCAAGAGTAAAAGTAAGAGAAAATTATTGTTATCCCATTCAATGAAGCTACACAAGTGAGGCAACTATGAAGGCATATGTGGATGACTCATAGCTATGGCATAAAAAATTTGGGTACTTCAACTTGCACGCTTTAAAGACACTATACCAAAAAAGAACAATGCATGACCTATCGATGATAGAAGGAAAATGAGGCATCTATGAATGTTTTCTACAAGGTAAGTAATAACGGTAACATTTTCCCACAAACAAGGCATGGAAAGCAAAGAAATCACTGGAGCTTGTCCATAAAGACATTTGTGGCCCAATGCATATTCCATCTCATAACCAAAATAAGTACTTCATTTTCTTTATAAATGATTATACTAGAATGATATGGGTGTATCTTCTACGAAAAAGATCAAAAGCCTTCGATACATTTAAGAAGTTTAAGAAATTTTTGAAGAAACAAAATGGTCACCACTTGAAGACTATTAGAAGTGATCATGAGATAGAATACACCTCTAACATATTCAACATGTTTTGTGAAGATGAAGAAGTTGACATTAACTCACTGTTGGATATGCGCCACAACAAAATGAACTATCTTAATTGAAAAATAGGATAATGATGGAGATGGCTCGAACAATGCTAATGGACAAAGGCCTTCCTAAGCCCTTTTGGACAGAAGCTGTATATATAGCAATGTATCTTCTCAATAGGTATCCAACCAAAGCAATGCCAAAAAAGACTTCTAGTAAAGCCTGGAGCCGATGAAAGCCTTCAATAAAACATTTCAAAGTCTTTGGATACATATGCTATGTTAATGTTACAGAGGCAAATAGGAGTAAGCTAGATGAAAAGACTAAGAAAGGAACATTCTTAGGCTATAGCATTGCATCCAAGGGATATTGTATCTATAGCATGGAATTGAAAAAGGTGATTATCAGTTACGATGTTGAGTTTGATGAAAATGATAAGTATAATTGGGAAAACAAAGAAGATGAAAGAAACACAAACTTTGATCTTTTCACATGGAAACCATCAGATGCTTAAGTAGGAGATGAACTCCCAATCATACAAGAATCTTCTAATCAAGAAGAATCATCTCCAGAGTCTTTGCCAAGAAGGATAAGACCTTTATTAGAGATTTATGAGAAGTGCAACATGACTGTCATGGAGCAAGAAAATTTTGAAGAAGCTTCCAAGCAAAAAGCATGGGTAAAAGCTATGGAAGAAGAAATAAAGATGGTTGAGAAAAATGAAACGTGAGAATTGGTTGATTTACTAAAAGGAAAAGAGGTCATTAAAGTTAAGTGAGTATTTAAGGCCAAGCTTAACTCTATGAGATCAATTCAAAAACACAAGGTCTAAGTAGTAGCTAAAGGATACTCACAAAAATTTGGAATCGACTATAACAAGACATTTGGTTCAATTGCACGCTTAGATACTATTAGAGAACTATTAGCACTCACCGCTCAAAAGAAGTGGAGGATATATCGATTAGATGTAAAGTCTATATTTTTCAATGGCTTACTTGAAGAAGAGATATATATGGAGCAATCTTAAGGGTTCATGGTGCAACAATAAGAAGGAAAAATCCTAAAGCTAAGGAAAGTACTATATAGATTGAAGTAAGCTTCTAAAGCTAAGTATAGAAAAAATGACAATTATTTTATACAACAAGGCATCAAGAGGAGGAAAAGCGAACCAACGTTGTATATTAAGAACCAAGGTACAAATACATTCATTGTTTCTTTTTATATGGATGATCTTATTTACATAGATGATGATAAAACGATGATCAAAGAGTTCAAGGAAGAATGATGATGTTCGAGATGATTGATTTGGAATTGATGCACTACTCCTTTGGAATTGAAGTTAGACAAAGTGATGATGGAATTTTCATTTTATAGAAAAAATATGCCTAAAGTCTCATTAAGAAGTTCAAAATGAATGGATGCGAGATTGTTGCAACCTTGCTCGACAATAGCAAAGCCTTGAGAAAAGAAGATGGCTCACCAAAAGCAGATAGCTCACACTTTTGAAGTCTCATTGGAAGTCTTTTATATTTGACGACAACAAGGTCAGACATAATGTATGCCACATGCCTACTATCAATATTCATGCAATGTCTTACTCAAATTCAACATGGAGCGGCAATGTAGATACTTAGGTATCTATAAGGAAAAAAGAACTATGAAATATGGTTCAAGCCATTACCAGTTCAAGGCTAGTCGGATACATTGATATTGATTAGGCAAGATCTATCAATGACATGAAAAGCATATCTAGTTATGCATTTACATTAGGTTTAGAGATATTATCTTAGGCATAAAAGAAACAAGCAATAATAATGCAATTATCAACTAAAGCAGAGTACATTGCAGCGGCCCTTTTTACAAGTCAAGTAAAATGGTTGAAATAAATTTTTGAAGACATGGAAGAGTCACAAGAAAAATCTAGAGAAATATATTATGATAGCAAATGGACTATAGTAATGACAAAGAATCTAATGTTCTACTGTAGAACAAAACACTTAAGCATAAAGTATCACTTCATGAGATAAGCGAAAATTAATAAAGAAATTGAACTCAAGTATCGCAAAATAGAAGATTAAAAAGCTAGAATTTTCACGAAGGCACTACCTCAAGCAAAGTTTGAGTGATTATGGAAGATGATTGGAGTAATCTAAATTAACATCAATGATGACTGATCAAAATTAATGACAATTTCTATAAAATAATCTACAAATATCTTAGAATAAAATATATTTAAAAATGTCTTAAAGTGCTTAGAGGTAAAATAAAATGTGTGATTAAGATTGAAAGGCTAATTCTAGATAGTATTGATCTTCAAGTAAATCTTATGAAAAATTATAGAATCAATAATTAGAGCAAATATGTAGAATTGCATAAAACTTACTTGCTCCATTATAAATATTCATGTAAGTAAAATTGTGAAACCAATTCAATACAAACTCTTCTAAAATTATATTGTCTTACCTTTACATACACTAAAGCCTTTTTTTTCATTGGCTCTCCTTTAAGCAAATAAGTAACCAATACCAAATCATAAAAACCAAATGCCAACTATTCAACATTACCCAAACTTATCAATAGTCATTGTTAAAAAATAATATCCAACTTAAATAACTTTTCATTTTCATATTCTATAAACCATTAAACGTAAATAAATATGTGTTTTTTTAGTGTCGTAAAAAAATAAACATTTTTTTTGCTAAGAAGATTAAAAGTAAAATTAATTAAATAATTAGATTATTTATGCACAAATGGATCTTTTTTCCAATACATATTTCCTATTTTGGAAATTAAATAATTCAACTTATTTTTTTCTTTGTGATAAAATAAATTAAACTAATAAAATTGATTATTTGATGCGTTGAATTTTTTCCCTATATCATATAAGGAAAGTTAATTTACGAGATACATGAATTTGCTTCTATGATAGAAAAATTCCAAACAAGAACCACTACTGCAAATGAATATGGACCTGATCAGCTTGATATGAAAATGTAAGTCTTATCACTTTAAACATAATTAGATACATTAGAGGTGGATGCTTTCGATTTGATCTATCATTGATTTATTTTATAATCGATCTTATTTTAATGTTTTGTAAAAACAAACACAACCTTCAAGCCATACTAAAATGTCAATTTAAAGTCGAATGATTAGACGGTTTTAGATTTATTATTTTTATCATATTTTCTTTTTACAAAAGTCTAACCTAGAACTAATGAAAATTCTTAACATATTATGTCTTTTTTGTATATTATTATTTAAAAATGTTTAATTTTGTTAAAAAATAAAGTTGCAATCAATATGAAATGCAGCTCGACAATAATGATTATAAAAGTGGTTGAAATTTAAAAACAAACAAAAAATAAACCTCTTACAGAACTACAATTTTTTCTATCTAAAACAAGTTTATCTTCCTCTCCCAAAAAGAAAAAAAGACATGTGTTTATTTTGGATACACTTGATCATGATTAAAAACTATTTTTTTTTTTGATAAATGTTAAATATATTAATTAATATATTTATATATATATATATATATAAATATTATAAAATAGATATACCGATTCTATTTTTATTAATTTTATAAAATAAAAACCTTTAATCGATTAAATTAAGTAGAATTTTAAAATTTTAAGACCTATATTAGAGATCAATTAACTTATAAAAAACATAAATTTTATTGGTTTATGTTGGTCAGACGATTTTATAAAAAATATACACATCTTTAAATATATGAACAATAATTCGCAAAAAAAAAAAAAATACAAACATATATGGTAGTAGCTAATTTTATGAATACTTAGAAGGAGAAAATTTGTTATATTATAAAATATGAATACAAAGATATAATAAATCAACATTTTTCTTACACAAAAGACTAAATCATATAACTTAAAAATTAAATCTAAAAATATAAAATTAAATAAAAATAATTTAAGAGAACAACAAATTTGTCCATATTGTGGTTCTCTTTAACGTAAGCTACGCATATTACTGCATTTACACATGTATATATATTAGTTATGAAATCACATGTTATATATGAACCATTAAAATAATATATGATATTATTAATAACTTAAATAATTGAATGCACATTCTATGTCTATTAACTTATTTTCTTAGGCATAAATAAATTAAAAAAGGGCTATAAATGTTATATTTCAAAAATTAAGAATATTTTAAAAAAAAAAAAAAATCATAATTTTATTTAAAATTATATATATATAGTATGTATTTACTTTTATTTTAAATTTAACCTTCAATATTGTCTTATAATCCCATAACAGTGGAATGCAAATAATAATGGAGTCTCTTCAACTTGTCAATAGCCATCTTCAGAAACAGTTGGAGGTATATATATTATTTTTATTTTGGTGACTTCTCCCAGAAAAAAATAAAAATAAAAATGAAATTGGTGACTATTTTGATTTTTTTTAAACAACGTGGAGAAAACTTGTTATTAGACAGTTCTTAGAAATTATAAAGGAAAAAAAACAGAGAGTCTATAATATATATTTTTGCACAAGTCATATTAATATTAATGATATAGTGGAATTTATCAATGGTGGAATTTTGTAATTTTTGATCAGATACAATGCAGTCTACAACTGCGAGTTGAAGAACAAGGGAGGCAACTGAAAATGATTTTTGAAGATCTGCAAGTGAAAAAGAAATAGAGATCTTAGTTCAAAAACGTTATTACTCTCTACACATTTATTAATTTTAAGTTTAATTATATAATATAATGTTTTTAATTATCTATATGTAATGTTGGTATGTTTTTCTATAATGTATAAATATATATTTTTATACTTTTTAAAATATGATATATATATTTTGAAAAATTAAAATTAAAACTAAAATTATATTAATATTTAAATATTATAAAAACCGGATTATGATTTCGATACAATGGTAAAAGCGTTTATAATAGAATAACACTTACTAAGAAAAATATAATATTTTTTTTAATATTTAAGCCTATAAGGTAGAATACCTAATTCCATAAATTAGGCAGGTACAAAATTAAAAAGGTATTTTGACGTAAGGTGTTTTTAATTAAAAAAAAAGGGGGTCAATGAAAATACCTTCCTATAAATTTTTTTAAATAACAAAAAAATAACCCTATAAGTTTAAAAAATATCAACTAAATATCCAAATTATTCTTTTTTTTTAACTTTTAAAGAATATATTTGTAATAAAATTAATAAAAATTGTTAAAATAAGGAAAAGTGGTTTAAACATGTAATCTATAGTGGTTTAAATATTTTTAAAAAATTAATGGATAAGTACTACATTACTTATATGATCTTGATAAAATAAGTTTCATTATCTAAGTCTGATATTACAGGTGGAACATGATTAATGTCCCAAATAATTTATAGAAAATTGTACGTTCACTTATTTTATCCATTAAGATTTATAATGAAACGAAGAAAAAAAATCAATTTTATTTAAATTTTAATGTTACAATAATAAATTGTTGTAGTTTCTCTTCCTTTATATTTATTTTGTTTGTATTACTTCTTTTTACCATTTTTATTTATATTTATATTTCAACTCTTAAATTTTATTATTTTTTTCATTTTTCTCTCAAAATATGTTAAATGATTGTCACATTTTTTTAATAAACAAAGGTGAAATCTAACTTTAACCTTCTTCGCGATATTCAAATATCGTTGAACATTGATAGGATTAAGGTTTACTTAATTTTATCAAATTGAGAGACCAATATATATAAAAATATAATTCGGGTATAAGATGATGCATGATTTTTTTCGAGTAAAATATCTCATTAAAATAAATAATTTATTTATTTTATTTTAAATTATTGATTATATATCTATATATCAAGTAGAGGTGTCTACCGGTCCGATCTGGTTGGAAAAAAATTAATAAGGTCATACCGTTTATATTAATGAAACCGTATCGAATTGGATTGAATCGTTTAAAAATGATTTTGATTAATACAAACTGGACGTAACTATTTGATTTATAAAATCGTTTGATTCAATTTGGTTTTTCAGTTTGGTACGATTTTTGGATATCTCTAATGAAAAATAATATGAAAATTTTAATATATTATTAAACTCGTCTGATTCGACCGGTTTAAAAATTAATATAATCGGATCGGATCGTTTGAAAAATAGTTTTAATTAATACAAATCGAATCGGACCGTTTGATTTATAAAACAATTCGATCCGATTTTACGATTTAATCCAATTCGATTTAGTTTATAAATACCCCTATTATCAAGGTTTTTCATTCATTATAAGACATGACTGATGATATAATACTATCCTCTAATACTATGTATGATAATTAAACTTGCACATTAACATGGTTCAATACATTGTGTAGCCAAATAGACTAGATTATGACTAAATTTATAATATATATTTTTAGTAATAAAAAAAGATAAGGACTCTTAAGTTCATATATGTTTTAATTAAAAAGTTCAAACATTTTATAATTATAAGTGACATAAGACTATATTAATATGTATATTTTTTATATTAAAAATAATTATGTGTAAAATACTTAATAATATTTTAAGAGATATTTTATAATTAAAAAAAATCATCATATTTCTTAAATCTTAAACTTAAAAATTAATAACCTCGTCCCCACTTATACAAAAAAAAAATACCTCTTCTCTCCGTGTACTTCTCCAAACTTAGCCATAATCTTCTCAAATTTATAAAAACTATTCAAAATAAATCTCTAAATTTGTAGGTTAATTTAAAATGGGTTATAATTGGGGTTATATGTTGGGCACAGCGGGTAAAGACAAAATGAATTCAACAAAGTAGAATAATGACACCGGAAATTTAACGTGGTTCACCCTTTAATTTGGGCTAAGTCCACGGGACAAACTCCGAAAATATTTCTTCCACTAATAAGATTAATGGGTACAAAGTGAGTATGATACAACAAATTGAGATAAACCCAAAATAATTATTCACACAAGTGTTTCCCAAACTTACTATTTTGTCACTTCCCTTTTAGAAAAATATCCCAATATTTTTCTAAGATATTCTCTCCCACTTTCTCACACAACACTATTTTTCTTCAAAGGAAATTGTTCCGTTGGCTTTGCTTAGCTTCTCTTCTTGTTTGTTTTGTTGATATTTCTCTAAAGCGAAAGACATTGCCTATTTATAGGCAAAATTGCATATCAATGTTAGATGCATCTACCATTGGTGGTCGCACCTACCATTTAATGATTGCACACCATTTGTGTTTTCTTCCTCTTAAATGTAGGAGGGACTTCACAAATCTCCCCTCCCGACTACATGAGAACAACTAATCCAGTGCCTAAACGACGGTATTCAAAATTTTGTCTCGGAGAATTTTTTGTTAACATGTACGATCCATTTTCTTACGTACATGTGGATCTTCTCAAGTTGTAATAGCTTCTTCTCCATTACATCCCTAATCCGATGATATCTCACATCAATATGTTTTGATCTCGAATGAAAGCGAGGCATTCTTTCCAAGATGGATAAGACTCGACTATCACAAAATAATCGATAATGTCTTTGTCAGAACGAAGTTCTTTCAAGAACTTTTTCATCCATAACAACTCTTTACATGCTTCCGATTCTTTGCTATAAATTCTGCTTCGGTAGTGGACAATGCAACACATTTTTGTAACTTTGATTGCCATGACACGGCCTCCCCCGCAAATGTAATCAAGTAACACGAAGTGGATTTTCCGGAATCCACATCACCACCATATCTGCATCTGTGTATCCAACTAACACGGGTTTATCATTTCCAAAACATAGACATATTTTGGAAGAACCTCGAAGATACCCGAAAATCCATTTCATCGACCCCGATGTTCCTTTCCAGGATTTGAAAGGAATCTACTCACAATTCCAACCCATGTTGATATGCGGCCGTGTACAAACCATGGCATACATTAGACTTCCAACTGCCGAAGCATATGGAACCTCTTCCATCTCTTCCTTCTTTGTACGTAGAAGGGCTCTGCTTAGAACTTAGCTTAAAGTGATTAGCAAGAGGACAACTAATCGCTTTAGCCTTATTCATATGAAATCTCTGAAGTACTTTCTCAATGTACTTCTCTCCGTGACAACCATAATTTCTTGGCGCCTGCAATGCCGTCTCTAATAATAGTCATGCCAAGAATTACGCTTTTCTTCAGTCCTAAGTCTTTCATGGAAAAAGACTTACTCTAACGTTTTCAAGTTGTTGATTCTAAAATATTTCGCCAACAATCAACGTATCATCCACGTAGAGCAAAAGAATAATAAAATCATCATTAGAGAATTTCTACACAAAACACAACGGTCTCCAAGTAGTCTTTTTTGTAGCCTTGCTCCCCATATGAGACTCGAACTTCTTGTACCATTGTCTTGGTGCCTGTTTTAAGCAGTAGAGACTTTTCTTCAATTTGGCGAGACATAATCTTCTTTTTCGATGAAAACCCTCACAGCTCTCCACGTATATCTCTTCTTCCAAGTCACCATGTAGGAAGGCAGCGGTTTTGACATCCATTTGCTCAACCTACAGAGTCAAGACTTCTTCGCTAACCCTAACACAACACGGATGGATGTCATTTTTACAACCGAGAGAAAATCTCGTCAAAGTCAATACCTTTTCTTTGGTCAATCCTGACAACCAATCGGCTTTGTATCGCTGACCGTGTCATTCTTACTTCACCGAACACCCATTTATTTCTCAGGCTTTCTTCCCTTTGGGCGCCTTCATCAACTCAAAGGTTTTGTTCTCATGCAAGGACTTCATCTCATCTTGCATGGCTTCAATCCATTTTTGTTTGGATTCGTCATCCATGCCTCTTCATAACTCTCGTGTTCTCCCCCATCAGTGAAAGTTACATGCTAAATACGGAGGATATGAGATGGGGTCGTCTCACTCTATCACTTCTTCTCAAGTGGAACGGGGAGAAGCCCACAGTGTCGGTACCTTGGATAATAAATATCATCATTTCTCTCATCTTCGAACCAACTTCTGGGGGCATCATCTTCATCAAAGGGATAAACCTGGTCTTCATCTCCAACTTGTCTTGCACCGATGTTGGAGGAATTAATTCCAAATCGACGAGTCACCATTGGAATTAGGAACATCTTTCTTCATTTTGATAATATCTTCAATGGTCTCATCTTGATAAATATAGCATCACGACTCACGACAAGTCTCTTTTGCAATCGGATCGTAAAATCTATAGCCAAATTGATTCTTGACCATAGCAATAAAAATACCTTGTCTTGTTTTGGCATCAAGTTTGGATCTCTCATCCTCGGGGATATGAACAAAAGCTTTTGACAGCCCAAACACTCGCAGACGATCATAGGAAACATCCTTTCCGACCACACTTTATTTGGAACATCCATCTTGAGAGGAGTACAAGGTGAAAGATTCAACACACGTGTGGTTGTGAGTATGGTTTCACCCCAAAAGTTTTAGGCAACTTTGCGTAGTAGACATCTAACTCTCTCCATCAAAGTTCTATTCATCCTCTGCCTAAGACATTCAACTGCGGTGTCTTTGGAGGTGTCATCGATCTGCCGAATACCATGCTTTTACAATAAGCATGGAAAGGTCGATGTATTCTCCACCATTGTCCGTCCGGATGCTGCTTTAGCTTCTTTCCATCTGTCTCTCAAGCGAGGCATGAAATTCTTTGAAGACATCTAGCACTCGATCCTTTGTCTTTAGAAGATATACCCACGTGTTCCTTGAATGATCATCGATATGAAAGTCACAAAGTATCGAGCACCACCAAAGTGACTTTGGCATTGGTCCACATAAATCGAATGAATCGATCTAAAATATTATTCATTACGGAAGCGAGGGAAGCTCTTGAAAGCAACCCTATTTTGCTTTCTGTGCGATGAACACATTTCTCCAAATGTACTTCATCCATTCCAGGCAATATCTTAACTTTGGCTAGACTTGTCAAACCTTTTCACCCACGTGATCAGTCTCTTGCCATAGCTTCGCACTATCTTTCTCTACGGCATTTACCGTGTCGGTAGAGAGTTTCGCTTTGCATTATATACAAAGTTGTACGCTTCTCACCTCGGCCAGCCACTACTAAGAGCCTTTTGTAAGTTTCCATTTGTCATAAATGAAGGAGCCTACAATATCCTTCATTTGCAAGCCTTACGAGATCAAATTCAAGCGCATATCTCGGAATATGCTTGACATCCTTCGAGAAATAGTCCGGGTTCCGTCTCTGTTTCCAAGCAAACGTCTCCTTTACCTACACACTTGGACAGACCTTCATTTCCCAATCTAACAACACCAAAACTTCCCGGGTGTGTATGATGAGAAAAATTCTCTACGCGATGTAAGCGTGGAATCAGAAGACCACTATCAATCACCCAACTGTCTGCGTGTGATGCAAGATTGACAAAATCTTCATCATAAACGATATTGAACTCGTCTACGGTATTTGTTTGCTCATCATCACCGTCACGTCCTTTTTTGTTACTTTTACTGTGTTCGTTTCTTGTTCCTTCTTGAACACCCGATAAAAATTTCTTAATGTGACCACTTCTGGCTAACAATGATGGCATTGACATTGGCAAATTTGTTTGATTTGCCTCTCGCTCTTACTTCTCGGTTTTGTTCTTTGTACGCCTCCTTCCTGCAGACTTCTGTGATAAGGGCTTGTTCTTCCGAATCTCTTTCCTTGTTTTGTTTCTCATACGGTAACAAGGCTTCTACAACAACTTCAAACTCCATATCATGTCTTTGCATAAGTCGAGAGTTGTTGTGATATGATTATATGATGAGGGTAGTGATGCCAATAACATCACAGCCTTTTCTTCATCGCCAAACTCACATTAAATCTTGCTAAGTGAGAAAGCTTGCCGTTGAAATTGCTAACATGTCTTTGCATCACGTCACATTATCTTCCTTCCTCATCGATATAGCTCCTTCCACAAATAAAATTTATTGGGCGTTCTTTGACATGTACCACGTTTTCGTGAGTCTCCCATGTTTCTTTAGCGGCCTTGCAATTTTTTGATTGATGTTTTGCAAGACACCGTCTGAAGATTTAGACGCAATTGTATAGCATGATCTCATCTATTTTCCATCGTTGTTCCCGGTGGCGGTTGCTACCTTCTTTTCTTTTCCCAATGACCTTATGGGCCTTGTTGAACGAGAATATCTTTCATCTCTTTTCTTAGTAGAGAAATTATTATTAATTAAATTTCTCAATATCTATCTTTGGCTTGACATTTTTTTATTTGTGTTTTTTTCATAAATAAATAAGCCCGGACCTAATAAAATCTTTTTCCGATGTGGAAGATCGATTTATTATGCGAAGCATATTAAGAATTTTACTAGACTCCGATACCGATTGTTGGTAGACGTAAAGGCGATAAAAATGAATTGACAAAGTAGAATAATGACAGGAAATTTAACGCATTAGTTCACCCTTTAATTTGGGCTAAGTCCACTGACAAACTCTAAAATATTTCTTCCACTAATAAGATTAATAGATTAAAGCAAGTGAGGAATACAACAAATTGAGATAAACTACGAAAATAGTGTCATACAAAGCTGCTTTTAGAACTCACTATTTTGTCATTTCACTTTTAAAATATCCCAATATTTTTCTAAGATATTCTCTCCACTTTCTCACAACACTTATTTTTTCTTCAGGAAATTGTTTCCTTTACATACCATTCTTGTTTGTTGTGTTGATATTTCTCAAGAAAGACATCGCTTATGTTATAAGCAAAGTGCGTATCGATATTGAATCGCATTCTGCGTTGGTGGTTCATAGCTAACATTTGCGTTTCTTCCTCTTAAATGTAGGAGGGACTTACATTATAAATGGTATTAGATGGTTTAAGATTATTCAATTAACGTTGAGGGTTGGAAAGAAAAAAGTTTAGTTTGTTTATTGAGATTGGGTATTGATGTTTTGGTTTGGGGTTTCCTAACTATGATGGTTATTTTTTTATTTGTAATTTTAAGAAAAAATATCAACAATCAATTTAAAATTAATGTATATTTTTATAAAATAGTAAATTTTTTATATATCATTTAATAAAAAGCTTAATTTTTACTAAAAGTTATAGTATTCCTTCACACATGATGATAATAATAATAATAATAATAATAATAATAATAATAAAACGAGGCCTTGGTAAGTTGTAGAAAATGGAATTTCCCAATTTATATAGGAACACTTTAAAATTATTACTCATCAATCTAAATCTTAGAGAGATAACAAACGAGATTATCATCATATTACAAAAAAAAGAAGACGAGATTATCATCAAAGCTTTTAGCCCCAACGTACGCCGCAGCCGGAGCCACAGTAATGGAGGAGATGAAGAAGAGGAAGCTAGAGGAGGAGTCTCACGACGTTGAACTCAATTCAGAGGAACACTTGAGGTCTCTACTTGACCCTCTTGCTAAGCCCCAGCTTATCAATCTTCTTGCTAAACTGTATGTCTCTACCTCTATTTTGTATCCTTCTTCTTGTTCTTAATATTTTTCATTTTTTATAATTTTAATTATTTTCATAATTTTTATGGGTTTGATTTTCTTGGTTTTTTTTCTAGGTTCTAAGTCGTAATCTTTAGTTTGGTCAAATGAAAATCGAGTCTTTACTCATTTTGAAGCTTCTTATGTGATGGAAACTTATATGAATCAGGGGTTAGTTTTTTGTTTTTTTGTTATTCAGATAATGAGTTTATTGATCAGGAAATGTAATAGGATGAATAGAAAATTAAAAGGATAAAGAATACAGGGAAAGGCCCATAAGCTTGAAATTTGTTCTCTTCATTCGTGAGAAGAAAAGCGGATGATGTATCAAAGAGCTAGTAGTTCACAAATTCCCATGAATTTTTTGGGCTCAACTGTTATATACAGCTAGTCAGTATTGCAAATGATGCTAGCTGGTATTGCCCTTTTATCAAGAACAATTAAAAAGTCTCTCCATACACAAACTCCAATTTCCTTTCCTACCTTGCCCGAAAATAAGTATCTTCCAGTGCCGCTTTTTCGGTTAGATATATCTTTTTTTGCCACTTTGAAATTTAAATAGTAGTGTCGGGGATTAAGGTGGAAGATCCTTTATTTGAATCTTGTGCACAAGTTTAGAGTTATATCCTTATAAGCACATGCCATTCTGGGGAGAAAGTCTTGTGTATGACGGGAGTTGTATGCCACTTTGTAGCCTATATGGATAAAATCAACATACACCATTGGGTAGGGTCAGGGCATACAATTTAAGAAATTTTCCATTCTGGGGTACACAGCTGGATATAACCAACTGCGTTTCTTAAGCTTTATATCACAGGAATGACATATTAGTAGTTGTTCTGCATATGTGGGCTTCAGTTAGTTCATTCCTTCATTTTGCATGTGAGAATGCTGTGCTTGTATTAAGGTGGCCAGTCACCTTTACATGTGTGATTGACTACTCCAAACTGTATGCTGTGTGATTGACCCTGTGCATGTGTGTTTGTTTGCATGTTGAGGCATAAAGAGGTTCCCAATATCCTTCAATTGCAGACGAAATTAAAAGTGTTGCGAGTTCAGATCCTGTCCATCGAAAGCTTTTTGTTCGTGGCTTGGCTTGGAATACCACTTCAGAAACATTGTGTGCTGTGAGTGCATTGCTGATTGTGTTTTGTGTGTCATACAACTCATGCCTATGCATTTCTATATTTTTAGGTTATCAAATGAAACTCAGAGAACCATTCTGTTGGATAGAGTCATTTTTCAAAATTGCTCCTCCCCTTTACATCTCCAACAATCCTGAATATGTTGCCTTAATTTTATGGGCATGAATTTTCCAGGCATTTAGAGTCCATGGTGAAATTGAAGAAGGGGCTGTCATCTATGACAAAGCTACTGCAAAATCACGTGGTTATGGATTTATTACCTACAAACGCATGGAGTCAACTCACGAGGCACTAAGAGCACCTAGCAAATTGATTGATGTAAGCATATGCCATTACTTTTATGAATTTGGTTCTTATGATTTAAGAATATGTGAAGCTCCTTTATGATTGAATATATTCCTTAGCTTGCTATTGTTTCATATGCAGAGTATTCATTCTTAAACCCTTTAATCTATTGAAAATATACTTGTTTTGAATTTTGATTATTAACTAGCAATTTGAATAGATTTCAATCCTTTAAAGTGCATGTAAAAATTTTGTTTCATGTGCGCACTTGAATGGCATATGTTGTGACTCACGAACTTAGGTTCATGTATTCAAATATCAGCATTTTGCTGTGTGTCGAAATATTTTTATTAAAGACATTTTGCATTTTGTGAATTATACATTGTTGTGTCACCACTTTTTTCATGATTGAGTATATAATTTCTTGCTCTTTCTTATTTGTGTTGCATAATTTTCAACTTTAGGGTCGGTTGGCCGTTTGTAATCTAGCTTGTGAGGGTTTAAGCGGAGCAAGTGCTTCCCCTGATGTTGCCCAAAGGAAGCTCTACATTGGTGGGTTATCACCAGATGTTACTAGTGAGATGTTGCTCAGCTTCTTTGAAAGGCATGGCGAAATAGAAGAAGGTTCAGTTGCCTATGACAAGGATTCTAATGAATCACGGTATAATGTTATCTATCATCTATATTTTGCTGAAACCAATTTTTCTTTCTTCTTATTCTGTTGTAAGCCATTGTTGATAGTCATTGTGATTTTTTTATCGGTACAGTGGGTTTGGCTTTGTTACATACAAGACATCGGAGGCTGCAAAGAGAGCAATAGATGATCCAGAAAAGACCCTTGGGGTAAGAGAATTATAATCTTCTATTTTTAATTTTAAATGCAGCTTTCATAGTGCATGGCATCTTTAAAAAAGTCTTGAGTTGTTATTTGCTTAACATTAGATTTCCTGCTTTACATGTCTAAGATCTAAGATCTCGTACAAGTCCTGTAATTCATTAAAATGTACACTTTAATTATCTGTATTTTATTATAGTTAGCTAAAGTCTTGTAATTTTTCAAAAGGTATATTTTAATCCTCTATCTTTTAAGGTATATATGTAGGATCCTTTAATTATTTAAAGGATCCAATTAAGTCCAAATAATGTTTTTTTAAGGATAAATTTAGAATTTTGAAAAGTAAAAAAAATTCAAAAATTTGAAATTAATTAAAAAGTCAATTTTTGGAAGAAAAAAAAGGCTCAAATATAATAATAATAAACATATTCAATTTATATTTTTGGAATGAAAAAATTATATCAATTTTTTGTATTTTTAAATATTTTTTTAATTTTCTTTTTTGGTAGTTTTTTAAACTTCATCATTTTAAAAAAAGTAGCAATTTTTTCATTTTAAATTGAAGTTAGTTTTTATTTTATTATGCTTTTTTGTGTTTAAAAATCGAATTTTTAATATCTGTTTAAAAAAAATCTTTACTTTTTGTATTTTATTTTTCAAAATTCCAAATTTACTTTTTAAAGAGAAAGACTATTTGAAGCTGCTTGAAACTTTTAAAAAATTAGAGAACTCTAAGTTTGTACTTTAAAAAATAGAGGATTGATGTATACCTTTTGAAGAATTAGAAGAACTTATGTGTATACCTTAAAAGATAAAAGAATAAATTGTACATTTTGATTAATTATATGACTTGTAAAGACCTTAACCTTTATGATAACTTATGTTAAGTTTGTTATTTATCTGTCATTTTATTACCAATTATCTTGTAGTGCAATGATATATGCTTTATGAACACTAGGAGGATGTGGGTTCCAATTTTGCTAGTGAGTGTAAATGTTATTTTAAAAAAACATTCTTGTATGATTGCAGGGGAGGAATATCATTGTTAAATTTGCTGATTCTCACAAGGGAAGAACAGCGCAGACACAGGCAGCCACAACCATGGTTCCAGTGGCTGCCGTGCCTTTTGCAACTGGATATCCACAACCTGGAAAAGCACATGGAAATAGTCCTTCAGTTGGCTATTGTTATCCTCAAAATGTAGCATCATATTCATATTCTGATCCTTCATACCCAAATCCTTCCACCGCATCTACTCCATACCCAACACAATCTCAATATCCTTATCCACCAGTTAATCTAAAGAAAGATTCTCTTGGGTACCCACCACCTATGGGAACGGGAGGAGGTTACTCATATTATGCTCCCAATCAATGAATTATGTTATGTCTTCTACAATATGGTAAGTATGGAAGCCCACTCAGATTCCAGACTCTTTGTTTTCTTTTAACTTCTTTTTCTGCATCACCTCTGCCCATCATATTTGAGTAATTCTATACGACTCAAGTTGTTGCGTTTTCACAACTCATATGGTAGATAATGATCACAGATGTTTTAAACATTCAAAAACTTCTCTTCAGATAAAAAGAATTTTGATTGATTTTCATTTCTTTTGACTCACCTAGCTATGGCTTGTGCAGGTTAATCAAAACTGATTTGAGTTATTGTTCTTGTAAAATTAGCATGAGCTGTAACTTGTTGCCTTGTTCGTTCTAGAGGAAGATTGTATTTTGGAAATTGGATTGTTAATTTTTTTTTCCTTTTACTGGACCAAAGGTGCTCATATATTTAATAGTAAATTTGTTTGAGCCGTTCTGTAATTAAATACTGCTTCACAAAAAAAAAAAGCCTCAATTTATAGTGTTGAGGACAACAAATGACCAAGCTTTATACCTCAATTTATAGTGTTCCATGGAGTTTATTTCAGTACCGACTCAAAGTAGGATAGAGAAGTTGAACAATCAGGGACTTTCAGATCAAATCCTCACTTTTTCGCCTAAACAAGATAAAACACCTTCATTAGAGCTTTAAGACTCATATCCTGACTTTATTTTTAATTCAAAATTTAAAACTAATTTAAAATTGAGCATTGACGTTATAAAAAATTATAAGAATATTAAAGTATAAAAAAATAAAAATAATTGAATCAAATTATTAAAAAATAATAAGAATCAAAATGCAAAATGTCGAAAAGTTTAGTAACTATTTGTAGTTCGAGTTCTACCTAAATAAATATAATTATAATTACAATGATAATTGGGAAAGAGGAATAATTTCTAAAGATGAAGGTTAATAACAAAAGAATTTGTATGATGTTAATTATATTGTGTAAGTGTTAAAATTGTTTTTAAGAATGAAAAAATAATTAATTTTTTAAAAAAATATTGATATATATCATAATATATATATATATATATATATATATTGTGTGTGTATTTATGATTACGTATTTTGTAGTATCTTTGTAATTCATTAGTTATGCTCTCTTTTATTGAAAATGTAATGTCGACGTTTAATAGATATTAAAATATAATATAATTTATTATTAATATAATAAATATTTTATTAATTATAATTTTATCTAATAAAAATATAATTAATATTAAAACTAAAATCAATATTTCATATATTTTTATAGAGAATAACTTTTTATCCTTTGTTATTGTGGACTTTATTCTCAAAACCCCGTTGCCTGTCGAGCCTTCTCGCAAAACACCCTCCAGTTGCGGCTGAACCCTGTTCAGTAATCGTCTATTGCTACCTAACTGGTGAAGCCTCTTGGGTTTAGACTTGAAAGCTCATTCAGTTTACTCAACAGAGTCCAAGGTACTTTATTCCTTTATTTTTACCCGAAAACTGAACTATCATTTCAATTCAGCTTCTACTTATTCTTTTAGTAATCTACAAATTTCTCCATATCTCATTAAACTGGTCATGTCCTGTTTACAAAAACTCGAAAGAACATCTATTCTCAAATGGGTTCTTTCTACTTTTGCTGAAAATAATCTTAAATCGCCAAAATCCCAACTTTTCCTTGTTGGGTATTTCCAAATTGCTCAAAACCCTAGGCTTTATGGAACAAAAAAAGCAGTTCAAAATGTAAGTTCTGGAAATTGGGATGAATCAGTTAGTGACAATGTTGGTAGAATATCCCGTGCCACTAGAAAAGAAGCCCAAGCTGCATTATTGGAATATTTTTATAGTACAAGATGCTTACAGTTTTCTGATGCAGAAAATATGAGTAATAACTCTTTTCTTTTTCTTGACAAGCTTTTGAAAAAGGTTAAAAATGAATCAGAGGTTGGGAGGTCGATTACTCGATTTTTACGTTACAATCCTATCAATGAATTTGAACCTTTCTTTGAGAGTTTGGGTTTGAAACCATCTGAATATGTTCCTCTTCTTCCCCGTGATATGATGTTTTTGATTGATGACCCTGTTTTTCTTAACAATTATTATGTATTGTGTAATTATGGATTCGAACGCAATAAGATCGGAAAGATCTATAAGGAAGCTATGGATATTTTTGGATATGATTCTGGGATTTTGTTGTCAAAACTTAGAGCTTATGAAGAACTTGGTCTTAGCCAATCAAGTATTGTTAACTTTGTGCATTCTAGTCCTTACCTTTTGATTGGAGATGTTAATGCAGATTTTGTAAAGGTACTTGAGAAAATTAAGAGTTTGGGATTTAAAAAAAGTTGGATTGAACAGAATTTGTCAGACAAAATTTCTTATAATTGGAGCCGAATGCTTGGGCTTTTATGTTTGTTTGGCAAAATGAATTGCAGCAACGATCAGTTAGTGTCATTACTTAACCGGCATGCAGATATCTTGTTTGAAGATTCAGGGGATAGGACTTGTTCATTAATTGGGCTCTTGTTGAAATTTGGAAGCTCAATGAACCAAATATGTCAGTTGTTTCTGAACTTTCCACAAATTATTGTTGGGAAATTTGTTTTGAATCTAAGAAAGTGTCTATTGTTTTTCAATGAGATAGAGATGGAGACGATGGGGATTGGGAAGATTGTCCGATCTCGCTCCTTGCTGCTGGGTTCATGTGCTTTGAAAAAGACTAACAGTTTACTATCTAACTTGAATGTTGGCAAGAAGCGGCTTTGTACGCATATCCATGAAAACCCAGAAGAATTAAGGAATTGGGTTTTGGGAGCTAGAGTCAAACAACTTCCAGAACCAGAAGAAAACCATAGATCATATGTGCAAAAGACCAAGTTCCTGATAGAATTGGGCATTATAAAGGACTCAGATGAAATGAAAAAGGCACTGAAGGTATTTCGAGGCAAGGGAAATGAGCTGCAAGAAAGATTTGATTGTATAGTAAAGGCTGGTATTGATCCAAAAGATGTTTCCAAGATGGTGAAATTATCACCTCAAATTCTAAACCAGACAGAAAATGTGATTCAGATGAAGATTGATTTTCTTTTAAAGGATTTGGGTAATCCCAAATCGGACTTAGTCTTGTTCCCTTCATACCTTTCCTACACAATACAAAGGGTCAAGCTTAGACTATCTATGTATAATTGGCTCGTAGAACAGGGAGTGGCTAAACCTATGCTATCCTTGAGCACAATTATTGCATGCTCAGAAAAAATATTTATTCAGAAGTTTGTAAATCACCATCCATCTGGTCTTAACGTTTGGCAGGACTGGAAAAAACAAATCTATTCCAGCTAATTAGTGAGACAAACTATTTATGTTTTGAAGTTTTGATACAAATGAGGTATTTTTAAGTGTTTAGTTAAGATATTTTTATCAAGGTTTGAGCTAATCGTGGCAAGTGGACATGTAGAAGATTGACATATGTTCTGTTAGTTGTATGCAATTTTAAATTAGGGCTAAGACGTGGTTCACGTCTGGTGATAAGACTCGATTTTCCAATTTGAGTCATATTGGTAGACCACCAAGAAGTATCATTTGATCTAGAGGATAAGGTTGCACCTTATGTAGCAGTCGGATTATCATTTGTAATAGAAATGTTGTTTCACTTGGAATAGCATAGTACTCTTTGCAAGAGTGAGAGGTCTCAGTGACTACTGTGAGAAGAAAAGACATCTTTTTGGTGCCATTCACATGGTGGAGCTGCTATATATATATGTATATGAAGATTCATAGTGGAGTGAATCCCCTCCGGTTACCATGGACGTAAGTCGTGTTTGCTCTACTGTTTCTTTCTCATTCATTTTCTTTTCTTTTTTGAGAGTATTATTAAATTAGTAAGTTTTGAAGTTTTGGGAGAGTCTCATACTCTCATACATGTTTGCCAAAATTAATAAAATGAGGTTTTGAGGGATTAATATGCTGAAACCCGTAAGTCTCACAATATATACCTTCTAAGCTGCTTCTTTTCCCACTAACCTACCTTCTGATTACTCAGAAGTTGATACTTTTGTAGCTTGAGTTATGGTTTGTTTGCCTGACTTTATATTAAAAGTTGTTTTAGACATAAAATGTGTTTTGTTGAGTCTTGAAAGTAAAAGCATGCACGGTAAAAAATTATGCTTGATATTGAGGCTTTTTGTTGTCAAGGGGCTTTTATTTATAATTTATAATTAAATAATTATTTTTATGATTTCTGATCAAATAACTATTTTTATGGTTTTTGATTATTTAGTAATAATTTTTTCCTAATGTTTTTCATGAAAAAAATAATTAAAGATCACTTACAATTTGCTTGGTTACGGTTTTTATTTTTTTATTTTTTTTCAAAAACTTAAAAAGTTTAATAAATTCTTTGGCTCTTAATCATTTTTTCCCTATATTTATACCTACATAGTTTATAAAACTTGATTTATTCTCTAGAAGAATATGCTTGGTGAAAAAAGAAAAAAATAGAAATATTATATCTGATAAAAAAATCTTGTAAAATTACATAAAAATGACTCTTAAAACTTATGATAACAAAAATAATACCATAACAATATTGAATGAGATTTAATTAAAGGATGTTTAACATTAAACTAGTTAAAATGATCACAGTTTAATTTAAACAGGTAAAATAATGTATTAGATATTTTTTAATAGTAAAAATGTATAAGTTGGATATAATGAGTGTTATTTTTATATATAAGTTTTAAGGTATTTTTATAGTTATGAGTTTTAAGAGTGTTATTTTTGTAAAGATCATCGTATCAAGATTTATGAATCATTTTATATTTTGTTAGTGATTTTTTAAAAATGTGAGATTAAAATCAAATATTGTTATCAAATTTACGTGATTAAGAAAATTACTTTAAAAAAAAAGGAATAAAAATCATTACAAGCACACCTTATCAAAAATAAAAAGAAGTTTCAAAAGGTATCACAATATGATTTATTTTTTTTTAAATCTCATAGATATCTAATATTTTACTTTAGATATTCCTTTAAATTAAAAAAAATAAAATTATATTAAAAATTAGTGAATATATATATATGTTCTTTAGACATTTATAAACCTTTGGACTATGGGAGGTTTGGTAAGGCCTATTGATTATTCTAAAGGAGGTTTGAAAAGACCTATCGAACCTAGTCATGATTTGAAAAAAAATTGTAAGTCAAACATGTTTTAATTGATTATTGGTTCAATTTTTTTTTTAAATGTTCATCTTCTTTTACATATTTGATATAGATATTTTCTATTTTTAGTCTTACGAGTTTTTAAGCTCAAAATATTAGGATTTATGTTGATAATTAGTGAAGTAGAGGGAGAGATGTTAAGTTTGAGATGTATAAGTCTTGTTGTACTCGTGTTTATATGTTGATTATTACAGTTTAATAATACACACACGTACATAATTAGAAACATTTTGTATGCAAATATGTTTACACACACATAGCTAGAAACACTTTGTATGCAAGTATGTTTACACACGCACATAATTAGAAGCACTTTGTATGCAAGTATGTTTACAAACTACATGATTAATTTTCATAATTTACATGCTAGATGAAGTGTTGGTTTTCGACGAACGAGCGTGTGAGCGAGCAAGCTGACGTTATTACTTGTGTTTTTGGTTCGTTTCAGGTGTGGATATTTATAGAAAATACTTGGCAATTTTCAAAACAAAAAAATGTAATTTTTCAATACCTCACCACCACCCTTAACGAGGTGACAAATTCAAATTTTATAAATATTCTTTAATTTCTTCTTATTTAGTAACCAGAAAAATAATGGAGCTTTATTAAAATAACATCTCATTTTTTCTATTTTTGAATCACTAATACTTTATGTGTTGTTCGATACTAGTGATTCTTGATTGTGTGAACAAGACTATGCTTGTGAATGGTGAATACTTGAGGCGATGTTTGCATGTGGTTTATGTGAATAAGTCTTGTGTTAGTTGGTAGTTGCTTTCATGCAACTTTTTATACGTGAAAATCTCTTTGTGAGAGCGTACAAAATAAAATTATTTGAGTTTTCACATCTTGAACTGTGCCCCTTGGTGGTTTGTGGTGAACTATGTCCTTTGGTGTTTATGGGGTGTTCGTGTTTGAGGGTGATTTTGTAGATTATGCACATCACTTATTACTGATTCGTGGTTTTTGATCAAAGTGGTATTGGTTTTGAAGGTGAGTCGAGTTCATGTATTGAACCAAGTTGTTGCAGAAGCATCAGGCAAAAGCAGCAATAGGTAATTAGGACAGAGATTCCAACTGATAGAGATATTTGTAGTTTTATGTTCTATCAGAGTTACAACTATTTTATTGATTAGTAAATTGTTTGTTGATGAATGGTTGTCTTAATTAACCTGATGATGTTACCACATAGATATGATTTCTACGTGGGTTTATCTTATTATATTTGGAATTATGCTTGCTCGAATATGTGGCTAGTATATTTAGGGTTTAAATGGTGTATGTTTTTACGTAATAAAGTTAAAACTCTGATTAAAAAACTTTTAATATTTATCACTTGCTTTATGTTTATTAAATTCTATAATTGTTATTTTATTATATTATGTGTGTGTACTTATACTACAGTTGTGATCATCTGTTAGGTGCTTTTATCTCTAGTGTTTGTGAGATTGGGTTGAGTCGTTAAGGAGTTAACATCTTCTTAACTTGATTGTATATCGAGTTTTGGATTGTTTTTTAGTAGACATGTATGTTTAGATTGTTTATTAGTATAATCTGTCTTTTATCTACATACATACTTGATGTGAGTCTATAAGAAGTTTGTATCTTCTTAGATGTGTATCAAGTGTAAGACTATTTATTAAGGTTTGTTATGTATGTTTGATTTGTATACTGTGAAAGTATAATTATTATTTATCAAATATGTTTCCAGAAAATCCTTTTAGCTTTTCGATATATATGCATGTATCACAAGTTGAGTATAATTTGTTATTTATACATGTTAGTCTTAACAAAAGCCTGTGAGTTACATTGTCGCTAGTATGTATTCTGAATTGATTTATAGCTTACAAAAAAAATTCATAGATTGACATTTTTACCTCTTATATAGGTATGATTACCTATTTGAATCAAAAAAATAATTGAATTTCGTGTAATTGTTCTAACATACTAGAATCTTTAAGATGAAAAAGAATGAGTGAGATATATTGAGTTAGAAAAGTTTTATATATGAAAAAAAATAATTTTAGAAAGAAATAATAGGACGTGAATATGTAAGGATAAAATAATTATTTTATTATAATTTTAATTAATTTAAAATGTTTTATAATTAATAGAATATCTTATAAGATTTTTTTAGATTTTATCTTCTTTTATTCTTTTAACCGCTCCATGAGCTTAGTATATGGTGCCCATGATTGATAACCCCAATTAGGATTTTTTTTTTGTTTTTTTTTCAATACTCTTGTAATATTGGAAAGTGAGTAGATCTATTGAGTCGTGAGAGAGATAGAATCAAATAGTTCATGACTTGCTTGGTATTAACTTTTCTCGCTCTTGAATTTAATATATGCCTATCTTTCATTAAGGTATTATGTACTACCGTAGTTTAAATGGAGCCGCTATAACCATACATTTTATTGGGTTATAATATAATGGCATCCCATGAGAGGAGCTAATATTGGATTTAATTAAATGTGTTTGATTACGATGAAAGGCAATGAAATACGATCAATTTAATTTAAATAATTATATACTAGAAAAAAATTAATAATTGTAGTTAAAAAATTTTAAAAATTAAAAAAAAAATAACAATAAATCATTTGTATATCATTAATAGGAATAAAATTTACCAATTTTTTTTAAGAAAGTCACTAAAATCTTTTTTTTAACTAAATAAAAGAAAATTATAGAATGAAATTCAAAATTGAGTTTGTGATAACTAAGATGAAGAGTTATGACACTTAGATCACAGTTAAATCCTAACTTTATTAGAAACTTTGCCAAGATGTAATTGCATTTTTAATAGTATTGTTTTGTAATCAACCTAAGAATAAAAGTTATAAAATTTTGGTGTGAATATTCCTTGAGATTTGTAATAATCTTAATTTTAGTTTTAGTATTTTATTTTATTTTTATTATTAATTGATACTTTAATAATACTTAATTGTAAAAAAAAAACTTCAATTTGATGTATTTTTCATGTAATTAATACATATAAAGAATATTTATGACATTTTTTTTCCTTTTTGTCCTTGCAATAGAAATCATTTTTTTACCAATTCTTTTTTGCCATTTTCAACTTGTTTTATATCCTATTCAATCTCTCATTTTTACTTAAAAGATATTCAATAAATTGAATTTTAAAAGTTGTAAAGTTTTTTTTGTAACATAAGATATAATTTAACATATAAAAATAACAACGGTTATACGATATTTAAATTAAATAAATGAGTTATAATTAATATAGAAACAAGAAAAAGCAACCTTATTAAAAGTTGATTGTATATAAAAAAAAATAGTTTTATTATTTATATTGATTTGATTTTTAAGTGATGCATATAATAGAGAATAAAAAGCAGGAGGTAGATAAGAAAAAGAGATTAAGATAGGAGAGAGGAAAGGCATAAAATGATGTTTGAAGTATAAAATCTCTAAAAATATTATTTTTAATGCAAATATCAAAACTTTTAATTTGAATAGAAATGTTATATTAAATTAATATATTTTTAAAATACGTGAATCAAAATTAATTAATAATGAGTAAAAAATATAGTAAAATTAAAATTATAAATGTGATAATTTAATGAAAATATCTTTTATATATACAATTTTTTATTTTATTTCAACATAATATGATAGATATTTTAATTACAAATAATTATAATCATATTTATTCATAAAAGTTTAATTTTTTAAAATAATTGATTATAGGTGAGGTAGATATAATTATTATAATACCAAAAATATTAATAACTAAAATCAAATAGATACTGATTTTATTATTTTATATATATAATTAAATAAAATATAATTTAATAATAAAAATATGCCTAAAAAGTTAAAAAAAGATAATCAATAATAATATTTTAAATAATATATTAGATTAAGAATTATATTAATTTTTAATTTTTTTTAAATGAAATATATTTTTAATAAATCTTAAAAATAAAAAATATGGTTAAAATGGTAAAGAAATTAATATAAATTTATAAATAATAATTATTAATTAAATATATTTAAAATTAATATAAAATAATTATAATTATTAACATAATTATCTTTATTAGTAGATTTTATTTTTATACGTGAATCATACAAAATAAAAAAAAGGAACCCCCATCACTTCAATACTGCTTTTCTTTGTACTTTTTCTTTTTGGTTATTTTTTTGTTTGTTTGCTTAAGTCTTTTCTTTGTACCTTTATTCGTATACAATAATGCAAATTAATGATCTTATTTTAATTATTAAAAAAACAGTTATAACTCATACCCAATGTGGCAAATGATGACATAACTTTTCTTTTCCCCCCCCCCCAGAATATGAGAACAGAACAGTTGCAACAGCTAGAGTAGAGACTACGGTTCATTTTTATCCTGAATACCCAATCATGGGGAAACAAAAGTTGGTTTATTATTATAAATATTGTTAAGTAATTATTAGGATCGATAAATTAGATCCAATAATTTTAATAGAAATAATTATATTAATTCAATTAATATAAAATCATTAAATTAAGTTTTTTTTATATATAAAAAATTTGTTTAATATGTTATTTATTAAGATTAATGTAATAATTTTAAGTTATAATAAATAAAAAAGATTTGAAAAAATATTCATAAGTAAACAAAAGACTAAAAATATTTTTTTAAAAATAATTATATAATTTAAATTTTAAATCTTCTATATACTTAAATAAATTATATTTTATTTAGCTACAATTCAATTTCAATTTCAATAAAAACAATTACTCAATCCAATCAAAATTAAAAACAATAAATATTTATTTTTGCCATATTAAGAGAGTGAAAAAGGCGAAATATTTTGTTTCCCTCCAAACGACAAATTTTCAATATCTTTCCTTGTTTTTCTTTTGTTTTATTTGACTTTTTTATTTATTTTAAATAATAATAATATTTTTTAAATGTTATTTATTTTTATTATTAAGTATATTATTATTAATAAAATAGTTATTGAAAAATTATTTTTATAATAATAATAATTTGAGTTATGTTATTATTGACATCTGCTATTTTTTTTTATTATTAATAATATTTTTATGATATTATTAATAAATAAAATAATTATTAATACATTATTTTTATAATAATAATAATAATTTAAGTTGTGTTATTATCGAAATCTTTTATTTTATTTCCCTTTTTTATAATTTATATTTCTCATTTTATATTTTAGTTCTTTTGAAAGCACATACAGTTTGTAAGTGTAATTTTGCCATCTCCTTGGGCCTTTTTAAGGCATAAGCCCAGGCAGTGCACTACACGCTCACACACACAATTTCACAAACACTTTCTCCATCTCAAGAAGGGAGTCTCTGATCAGCTGGCATGGGCCAGTGTCAGGTCTCTGCTTTTCTTTACCCTTCCACATTCACCATCACTGCCATTATCTTCTCACACTTTATTGCTCTTTCATTTTCATTGCTAAACTATCTATTGTCTCCCTTCGGTCTCTTTCTCTCTTTTTGAAATTTTCCTTCACTACAATCCACACCTACCAACAAAAATGCCTCTCAAAACTGTCATAAATGGGCTTTAGAGATCATTCATGGAAATGGGTTCTATCTCTATGACTGATTCAGGGGGTTCTTCCTCTTCTTCACCACCTAACTCGGCCACTGAGTCACTCAACGGCTTGAAATTTGGCAAAAAAATCTACTTTGTAGATGTGGGTTCTGCTGGTTCTCCTAAATCGGCTGCTGGGTCATCCTCTTCTTCTGGGGCTACACCTCCCAAGAAGGTTAGGGGTGGTGTGGTTCAGTCTGGTGAACCACCTAGGTGTCAGGTTGAGGGGTGTTTGGTGGATCTAAGTGATGCCAAAGCTTACTATTCTAGACACAAAGTCTGTGGAATGCACTCCAAGTATCCTAAGGTCATCGTTTCTGGTCTAGAGCAGCGGTTTTGCCAGCAGTGTAGCAGGTTTTTATTTTTATTTTTTGTTATAATTTTTTGGTTACAAACTTTATGAGTTGTAGATTGTTCTTCTTCTTCAGGTGTTTGATTTGGGAGGATAATAGGAGTATTTGCATTTGGGTTTATTTGTTTACTTAAATTGGTTGCTTTTTTGTTTATTTATTTTTAAACTCAGGGGTTTGGTGTGTATTCTTCTTAAATTGGGTATCTATTGACTTATTGTATGCTCAGTTTTTGTTACATGGTTGATCCAAATAAGCTGCCATATATATATATATAGTTTTTGGTAATTGAGTTTTGGTGGCTAATTGATTTGGTATTTCGTCAGTGCTCTGTAAGTTTGTTCACTTTAGTGTATATGCTTTTGTCCTAGATGGGTTACAATAGAAAAGAAAAGAAGCATACTGTATTTGCTTGGATGATACAAAGATGGATTTTCAATGGCCTTTATGAATTTCATCTGTCTCCCAAACTGCACCTTATTGTATTGCTTCATTCTTCTTTAATGTGCTATATGAACATAGGCGACATAAAGTATAACCACCTCTTTTTCTCATTACAGCTTCTTATTTAGTAGAAACAGTTCAAGTAAAAACTTTGCTACACATTGACAAACTTTGCGTTTAACATATTAGATCTTCATAACCAGACCTTCTACATAACATGCTGCAGAGTAGCTCTTTGCTCTTGTTTAGTGATTTTTAATGGCTCTTGCACATATTAATGAAATACAACTTTCAAGATCTTATAGGAATCCATGTTGTCTAAGAGTGTAGAGCAAAATCAAGGTACCCTACTTTTGGGTTCAACCCTAATTTTGAGTTCAAGGAAGAAAAGTTAATTTTTATCATATAAATGTAACCGTGTCTGTTATGTATCCTTCTTAAGATAAATGTTTTTTGCTGCAAGCATGTCCAGAGTAGTTATCATCATTATGTTTGAACCAATATGGAATATTATGTTTGGAAACCCAATTACTCCATTGCGGTTGCTTAACGTGTCTGAGTATTATGGAATATGGATACACTTCTGATCAGTAGCTACCATGCATATATAATGTCATTGTTGCCGGCTGTGGTTGAGAAGGGGAAAATATAATTTTTCATATTTTTTTTTAAATTGTGTTTGAACATCAGGCCTTTCAGATGGTTTCTTAAAGCCAGTTTGCAGTTTGGGGCTTAAACATGGATATGCTAGCCATTAAATGTTAAGTATGTATGCTAATTGAATGTTGCAAGACTCCTGAACTTAAATCGTGGTTATTTGATGTTTACAACTAGTCTATATGTATGTTGAAAGTTTCCTTAAGAAAAAAAAGGTTTGTTAATTTCCCTATCGACAAATGTTTGTATAAGCTACACTGCAACCTTTTCATTTATGATAAATTATTCAATTCTAAATTTTGAAGTATGTTTACATCATGTATTTATGTCAAACTATGGGGAGCCGTCAATATCTATATTTCAAGGCATAATAATTGATAATGGAAAAGATAGCCTCTTAAATTGGAACTTCGTAGTAAAGAATCTAAAAAAAAGTTTTGTGCTTGACATGACCTAGCTATAATTACATTTGCATGTGAAACTTCTATTGCACCTTGAGAAAGCTTTATCTGGTGTGTTGCTCCTGCTAAAGTTGGTTTACATGTTAGATTGTAGGATTGGATTTAAGTAGCTTTATGACTTAGGTTGAAGCTTCCATAGGTCAGGGAAAAAAGAGAATTTGTTAGATTGGTATGCCATTTTTCATCAAACAGTATAAAAATTGGCCTAGGTTTATGTCGTTTTATTTTCACTCCCCTTTGAGTTTGGGTTGACCATGATCTCAAATTAACACCGAATATTTTAGATCAAGTATCTTACATGACCCTTATTTCTTGTTCATATATTAAGTTTCATTTTTGACCCTCTCACTTAACATTTTTTTTTAATGTTTAAGCTATATCGTTTTAATTCTATTTCTCATTACATATGCAAAAGTTTTGTGTATATATATATAGGTATGTAAAACAGAGTTTCATATATATAAAACATGTTGCATGCACGAATAAACCTCCTAGCAAAGGGGTTCAAAAATGAATTGTTACCTTTTCTAATATAATATATAGAAAAGTGGTGTAGAGGTATCTTAGATTAGGTCATTTGTGTCATTTGATGTTTTAGATTATAAGTGGTGTCATTTAGTTCTTTAGCTTCGAAAAAAATGTTAATTAAGGACAAACTATATTATTCTAATGTTTTTATATTAAAATATTTTAATAAAAAAATATTAAAATAATGTGTTTTATCTTTAATTGTTCCCCCTTTTTTAAAGCAATGGAACTAAGTTACACTACTTTTAATCAAGGGATCAAATGATACTAAGTACTTAATATGAGATATCTTTATGGTCCCCGCCCCCTATAATATAGGAGAGAGAAATAAAACTTTCAATTTGAACTCAGAATTTGTTATGATGTTAATTTTCCCTGGTTTACCATTTCTTTCCCAGAAATCCCAAGTTTGAACGGGAGTGTGAAATTTTGTATGTTGTTAAACATTGACGTGGTTTCTAAAGAGTTGAAAGACAATTATGAGCTCCTTATAAAAATTAATTGGGGAGCTTTTATTTCTCAACTATAGAGGGAGATTTGTAAAGGTTATAATAGTTATATTTTGGTATAGCTTAGTTTATATATTACCAAGTGAATTATTAGTCCACCACTTGTACCTTCATACTAAAATATTAGTACCAGACTTATATTTCTTATAAAAAAGGGTAAAAAATTATGTGGTGTCTTCAATAAAAAATAAAAAAATGATGTGTTATCTCATCTCATGTGTTTAAAGCTGTGCAGATTCTTATACAAGAAAAGTAATGTGTTTTACATAAAATATGGTCAGAGACCAACATTTTACAATGATTATTGAAGGGTGAATTGTACAGTAATTGCTCTTCCAATTGTTGGATTTATTATTTTTTTCTGAAATCACATTGAAATACGAGTAGCGCTCTGAACCAAAATGAACTGCTTCTTGTGATCTTTTCCCAGGTTTCATCAGCTTCCGGAATTTGACCAAGGGAAGCGTAGTTGCCGCAGGCGCCTTGCTGGGCATAATGAGCGGAGGAGGAAGCCACCACCTGGGTCATTATTGTCTCCACGATATGGTCGACTTTCACCATCCATCTTTGGTTAGACATCATCATGCCAAATAGCTTAAAATAAATGTTCAAAAAATCCTGTTTCCATTTTATGATCAGTCCATATTGCTTACCTCTACTTATAATACTTTGTGCTCGAAACATTAGAAAACAGCAGCCGAAGTGGAGGCTTTGTGATGGACTTCAGTGCATACCCAACTAGGTTTGCTGGCAACGAGGCTTGGCCAACCACGAGAACAGTTGAACATGTATCTGGTAATCCAACTGCTGCTTCCACCAGAAAGTTCCTTTCACATCCATGGCAGAGCAGCTCTTGCAATTCTCCACCTGATCTTTTCCTGCAAGGTCCTGCAGATGGGACCCGTTTTTCTGGTCAAGGAATTCCTCCAGGAGAATGCATCTCAGGAATACCTGAGTCAAGCTGTGCTCTCTCTCTTCTGTCAAATCAACCATGGGGTTCCAGAAATCGATCCCCGGGTCTTATGGTACATCCCTTTACAAATGCGGAATGTCCACCTGTGGCTCCACCTACAGCACCTCACAGTGGAACTGCCAATCATTTTCTGACTCCTTCGTGGGGATTTAAAGACAATGAAACGGCTAACAATTCACAGGAGCTCCTTTCGAATCTAGGGCTAGGTCAAATCTCTCAGCCTCTTACCAGCCAGTTTTCCGGTGAGTTGAATTTGTGTCAACAGAACAGGAGGCAGTACATGGAGCTTGGACATTCCGATGATTTTGACTCCTCTACTCAGCATATTAACTGGTTACTTTAATGAACGCTTTGGCTTTCATTGATTTTTATGCGCATCTTGGCTGTTTTGGTGAGTTAAGTTGGAAACCTTTTGGTTAGTACTGTTTATGCATTTCTGATTTCTCCAATGAAAACCTAAAACTGACTATTTGTCTAGTTATCGTTGTACCCAAGCTAATTATCAAGGCATTAGCCTTGCACTGCTACTGCTCACTGGAATCTTCCCGTGTTATGGACCTTAATGATCACTTATGCTATTTTTTAAGGTTTTTTTTCCTTTTTATTTTTCAAAAGAATGTTGTGATGTGAACAAGCTCTTGTTCTCATTAGTTCTCATCACTAAATGGTGGTGGAGTTAGTGTCACTTGATCTGAGTATAATGATAATAGAGTAGTTAGCATGACTTTTGCTCTAATGAGAAATGTGTACATTTTACCTGGTCATGTGTGGCTTAGAGGTATTGCCCACACGAGTCTTCGTGGGATCGAGTCCCGTTGGCGTTGTATGTCAACTATAGATCAAAACATTAAAAAAAAAATCCATTTTGGAAAAGGGCACTTGAGAATTTAAAAATTCCTGGAGATTTGGTGAGGATTCCAACCCATGTAAAGCAAATTATGGGATGAATTCTATTACTTTAAAGGTTTAATGGATAGTTCAAACGAATATAGGCTTAATTTGTTGCTCTGCCTTTGCCCAACCTAGGTTTGCTGGACGAGTCTTGTGAAAACGCTTGCCACATAAAACTTATATAATCTCCTCCATCATTGTCAAAAAAAAAAAAAAAACAACAACAATCTCTTCCATCCTCTTCTTTTTCTTTTAGGTATTGGCCTGCCTATCTCCGGCATGGTATCGTGGAATCTTGAGCCTGGCCTGAGCCCTCCTTGCCTCTGGCTCCAACAGGAGTACAGCTCATTTGTTCCATTTCCATTCACAAAAAAGAAAAAAAAATTCTTCAATAAAAAAAAATCATTGAAAAAGAGCTTGGGAATCAAAATTCCCAATGAATTCAGTAATCGATTTTGTTTTTTGTTTTTTTTTTCTCTAAGGAATCGAACAGAACAGACCCATGTAGTCTTCTTCTCTTCCACGGATTGTCTAGTTAATTGGGTCCGCGATTGTTCAGAGATTGGAGATCATAAAAGTTGAGAAAAATCAACTAGGGAGGAATACTATATGGGCCCTTATTGGGCTTCGAAACGCAAATATTCTTAAGCCCAAAAAATTTGCCAGCTATACGATACTTACTGTGAACTCGAAAACATCTAATTATAATTTTTGCCACGTGGTTTTAACGAACAACGGTTTTTTGATGACGTAGAATCCAGCTCATCAACAATATCACTAACCGCCATTTTCCAATTCACTGCAGCAAAACACCTCCTTAGTTAACACACAATCCTAACCCTCTCATCCGTACAAATCTCTCCCTCTCTCTCTGAGATTCAGACTCTGTGGATGATTGCTTACTCCGAAAGTTGTTTTTCGATGAATTTGTTCTAATCAAAGATTCCTTTTCCGATTTAAAAGGTCTAAGATTCTGTTCTCGAATAATCTCTACACTGTTTGCTTTCCAAGAAAATAGAGGAAAATGACTAAAAAATTTGGTCTCAAATAGTTTCTTTTTCTTTCCTTGTATCTTTATCGGAAACCAAAGAGAGTGCGAGAAGTGCTTCCTTTACTGCAAAACGAAGAGAGTTATTGACTATGATTCTAAAGGAAATCGAAGTAGGACACAGTCTACGCATGCTGCTCGATGTAATGTTCTTCTTGGCTATCCTGGCTTCGCAAGCTAGGGCATTCACTGATCCGTTTGATGGTAAGCTACTATAAGAGCTTTTCTTGATTTTCTTTTTGCTAATGATTTTCTGGACTATGGAGACTGTTCCAATATTCTTTGTTTGGTTGCTAAGAAATGTAAAAGAAAACACCAGTGGAAACAAAGGGTCTGGTTTGTTTACCTTTCAATTGTAGTTTAAGCGAATATCTGATTTTATCAAGCAACATCTCAGAAAGTAGAGAATTTCTTCATGTATAAATAAGATTTCTACATTTTGGGCTTGTAAATGACTTTGGAGAAACTTTTATATAAGTAAGGTTTATGTATGACGTGAAGAACTCTTCCATTACATAAATACATTTATCTGTATATAAAGTGTTCTAATTTATATAAGTATTAATAATATCTTCTTGAAATTATAAAATCACCTGACTCGTCCAAAAGTTTTTTCGTGATCCCTACATGGTTGTCACTCAAAATCACAGATTTAGTCCAGAGAGAAATTCTGTTTATTATGGATGACTGATTTTTAACAAATGCATCATGAGTGTCTGAGTCTTTTTGTTTGTTCCTCCACTTTCCTATTTTTGCAGTTTTGTAGCATAGCTCATCGCTCAGTCAGCTAAGTCTTTTCTCTACGCATTATGCTATGTAGTGACCGCTCTTCAAGATCTCTACAGGACTCTCAACTACCCTCCAGAGCTGAAAGGATGGAGACTTGAGGAAGGAGACCCTTGTGAACAATCATGGACAGGAATTTCATGTTGTGGATCATCAGTTATATACCTGTAAACTTCATGACTCTCTTTTCCACATCATATGATTAAAGGTATTACCAAAGTTCACCTTTTCTAACTTTGTGCAGCATACTTCATGGATTAAACCTTACTGGTTATCTTGGAAGCCAGCTTTATAATCTCCACAATTTGAAGCAAATGTAAGTGATTATCTAGCTTTCAAATTTATGCCAGTTTGCCGATTTTGAAGCTGATCTTTTGTCCTTATGATTTGGTTTCATATTTCAGGGACATTAGCTCTAATAACATTTCGGGTCCAATTTCATATGGCTTACCCCCTAACGTCACTCATATGTAAAAAAACAATCCTTTTTACTTTATTGCATATGAATTTTCTTTGCATATAGCATCTTGATGTTATGGTGTAATCACTTTCGCCTTTTTCTTAATGGCAGAAATTTGGCCTGCAATCAGTTGACCCAAAACATTCCATACTCTTTATCTCTCATGACAAATCTCCAGCATTTGTGAGTCAATCATCCCTAAATATATGCATCTTATAGTTTGATGATTCAATCAAAATCTGCAATTTTTGTCCTGCAGAAATCTAAGCCACAATTTATTATCTGGAGACGTTGGTGATGTTTTTACTGGTTTACAGAATCTAAGAGAGATGTATGCTCCTTGTTTCTTTATTTTTTTTATGTATCTTATAATTTATGTAATGAATTATAAACACACTTAAATGTATAAAAAGCTGTACATAAGTAAAATAAGTGGTTTATAGGAAAGGAAGAGGATTTCTAAATCAACAATAAGAACTTATGATCTGATGGAGGATTTAAACTGTCACAGAGGAATCTTGAAACTACAATGTAGTAGTGTGTGTTTTAAATAGTGAATTGTCAATTTTCTGCAGGGACTTGTCATGCAATAACTTCACTGGAGATCTACCTCGTTCATTTGAATCTCTGACAAATCTCTCTGGACTGTAATTTTCTTTTTCTTTTTTTCCTTGTTTAATGTCTTTCATTGTACTTGGTTATCTATAAAGTCACATACCATAATGGCTACATTAGCTTCATTGGTGTATCTGTAGGTACTTGCAGAATAATAAATTCACTGGATCTGTCACGTATCTATCTGAGCTTCCTCTAACTGATCTGTAGGTTTTTCATGGTTTTTATGTTCAGAAACTTAAATTCATTTGATTTCTCACACGCAAATGTTTCCAGGATTATCCAAGGTAATTATTTCAGCGGCATCATCCCAAGGCATTTTCAGTCAATACCAAATTTATGGTAAGTGAGATTTACTCCCCCTTCTTGCTTAAATGACAGAATTAGTGTTTGACTGATATTTTTCGTCCTTACACTTATTAGGATTGGAGGAAATAATTTTCAAGTGAGTGATAGCTCTCCACCCTGGGACTTTCCTTTGCAAACAATACCCATTGAGCCAAATATTAGCATCGCCCCAACAACTGAGTCCAGTAGCATTGAGAACTATCCCTCGATGAAAAAGCTTGATAGGCAGAAGCAAAAGAAGTTGGGTGCTGGAGGAATAATTTTCTTGGTTGGTGGAGGAACTCTATTGGTAATATTCACAATGCTATACTTGATTGTCCAGTTGAATCGTTACCGTGCAAGGAAGCTACAAACATTGGGCTGTGATTATGGCTCCAGTCATTCTCTCCCACTCAGTAGAGGCAAAGGTGAATTTTTGTCTTGACTATTGTCTTGATACACAATATATGATGTATGTATACAGATACTGTCGAAATTATTGACTTGATTTCAGTCCTAATTTCTAGCACTAGATTCAAGGACTCTGTAAATGAGAAGTAAAATCACAATTCATTTAGGCAGAAAATAGATGTATTTATTTGTTTTCCTATTTTGTACTTTTCTTATTTCATAGCTTTCATTCTCAGTTTTTATATGATATCAGAGCTACAACTATGTCTGATCTGGTCTTGAACAATCAAGTGTCAAAGACCAATTCAGAAAACACCCATACATTGATCCAAACACCACACAAATTTCCAACCATGAATTCTAATAGTTTGGATGCTTCAAGTATCCAAATCATGATCGAAGACTGATAATCAATGGAAAAGGGAAAATGAATTATCTGATTGTGAAAACAAAAAACACTTAATTCCATAGACCCAAATGAGCTTCAACAGTAGAGTTCAGAAAATTCAACGATCATCACATGGCTAGTAAATTCCATGCTACCAATCCTAGGTAAAACATACATTTTCTTACCCACTACTAAAGAAGTGAGGGAAACAGTAAAACTTACCTATTCAGACGGTGATAATACTTCAAAAGTGTAAGAAATCAATACAAAATTGTGGCAAACCAAGCAAAGGGGGGAAAATGTCACTATTTAATACATGGAAATGTTGTCCACATGGCAAGAACTTGATCTATGGTCTTAGGAAGAATGGGAATGCGCCACTGAGTCTTCTAGCTACTAGAAGAAGGTTGAAACCGAACGGATGTTTGAATTCTTGGCCAGATTAAACCACAACCTAGATGATCTAAGGGGGAGAATTTTGGGCCAAAAACCTCCTCCATTTGTTTGAGAAGCCTTCATAGAGGTCAAAAGAGAGGAGTCATAATAGCGGGTGATGTTGGAAGAGAGTGACGTCGGGTATGGTGGAGTTGTTAGAAATAAGTCAAAAATGCTATATGAAATGACCGAATTGTTGACCTTGTGATTTCTCTCTATTATATAAACTGTACAAAAGAATTTTATATATGGAAAAAAGTTACATATCTGTTAATATTATCCCTATACAATCTGTCAAATATTAAGCTAATTAAAATAACCATAAATCAAGGAAACAAATTTGGAAACAAACCTCGAAATAAATATGGACAGTAAAGTTGTTCATTGACAACCCCCTCAAATTGATGCAGGTTGATCAATAAGCATCAATTTGCTACTTAGGAAGCAATGTCGATGATGAGTGAGAGCCTTGGTGAAAATATCAACAATTTGTAGTTCAGTGAAAATGTATGAAAGAGTGATAACATGAGCTTCAGAAACTTCACAGATAGAGTGACGGTTGACTTCAATATGCTTTGTGCGCTCATGATAGACAGGATTGGTTGTGATCTGAATAGCACTTGTATTATCAACGTGTAAAAGTGTAGGATCGGTCTTAAAGAAGTCTAACTCAATAAGCAAATCTCAAAGCCAAATAATTTTGAAACAAGCAAGAGACATCGCTCGGTACTCAGATTCTGTAGATGATTTAGAAACTCTATCTTGCTTACTCCTCCAGGAGATCAATGCATCACTTAAGAACATGCACCAACCATTGATGGAGCGACGTGTATTAGCACAACCATAGCATCATTATAAGTAATAAGACGAGGAGAATTGCCTGCAGGAAAGAATAAGCTACGGGCAGAAGTGTTCTGAACATAGCGTATAATCCTATAGACAGTAGCCAAATGAAGATGACGAGGAGTTTGAAGAAATTGGATGACTTGTTGTACAACAAAAGAAATATCTAGTCTAGTGATAGTGAGATAAACAAGGCTACCCACTAATTTTCGATATAGATTGGGATCAATAAGTAAGTCACCCTCTTCTTTACGAAGCTTGACATTTAATTCCATGGGAGTATCAATAGAGGTAGCTTCCTATAGTCCAATTGTAGCCACAAAATCACTAACATACTTATGTTGATTTAGTGAAATATCAGAGGGACTACAATGCACTTCAAGACCAAGAAAATACGTGAGAGACCCAAGATCTTTTATATGAAAGGATTTTGAGAGATGAGTCTTAAGCTGGACAAGTAAAGCAGAAGCAAAACCAGTGATCACAATATCATCAACATAAACCAAAAGGACAACAATACCCATATCTGATTTCCGAAGAAACAATTATATGTCATACTTTCTATACTTGAAGGAAAATTATAATAAAGTGGTTCGAAATTTATCAAACCAAGCCCGCGGAGCCTATTTGAGACAATAAAGAGAGTGATGAAGTTTACATACATTGGAGGTCAAAGAGGGAAACAATTCCGGGGGTGACTTCACATAAATACACTCTTTAAGATCTTCGGGAAGGAAAGTATTCTTAACATCCATTTGATGAAGTGGCCAATCATTGGAAGTAGCAAGATCTAGGATCATTCAAACAATAGTCATCTTAGCCATAGGAGCAAAGACCTCATAATTGACATCATATTCCTGATTGTTTCCAAGGACAACAAGTCAAGTTTTATAACGATCCAAACTTCCATCAGAGCGAACCTTGATAGAGTAAACCAATTTGCAACCCAGAGGAACTATAGTGGAAGGATAAGGCTCAATGTCCCAGGTGTGATTGGCCTCTAGAGCGACAATTTCTTCCTACATAGCTTGTTGCCAGCAATCATGCTTGACAACATATGGGAATATCAAAATTGGACAATGCCATAGTAAGAGATGAAATAAAATCGTCAGAAGAAAACTCATACCTATCAGGGGGTACAGACACTCGAGAAGAATGACATACCAAAGGATTTGGAGATGCTGCAACTGACTGATTCCGATGCATGTTAGGATCAGATATCGGATGAGCCATCGGAAGAGACTGTGGGCAGGATTGTTTTGTATACACTCTACCTGGTTTAAAGCGAGAACTGACTTGAGGAAGATCTGAGAACTACTGCTCAAAGGAGGGAAGGACCACGGTAGAAGAAGAGGGCATATATGACACAAGAAAGAAATGTTGATTTTTTTTAAAAATAACATTCTTAGAAATACATGTACGATGTAATGTAGGACCATAGCAAACAAATCCCTTTTGACGCACATTATATCCTCAGAATGCACATCTAACAAATTGAGCAGATGATTTATGTTGCTCATGAGAAGACAAATGAACAAAACATACACAAACAAATATATGAAGATTATCGTAACTAGGTTGCTTAGCAAACAAGCGAAAATAGGGAGACTCCATGTGTAAAACTTGGGAAGGTAAACGATTAATCAAGTGAGTAGCAGTCTTGAGAGCCAAACCCAAAACATGAATGTTGATGAATAATACATTTAGAAGCCAAGAATGTTTAAAACTTAATAGACAAATATTCACCACTAGAATCTGTGCGTAATGTTTTAATATTCGTAGAAAAATGATTTTCAATATACGTTAAAAACTCAGTAAAAGTACAAAAAACCTCAAATTTAGAGCGAAGAAAATAAACTCAAGTGAATTTGTTATGATTATCAATAAAAGTCATATAGTATTTAAATTTTTCATGTGAACTAATCGGAGAAGGTCCCCAAACATCACTATAGATAAGATCAAAGCAGTGAGAAACTCTACTAACATGCAAAGGAAATGGAAAAGTTTTGTTTTTACCAAGTTTACAAGAATCATACTCAAGAGATAAAGAAAAAATTCTTTATTACCAAGAAAGCCAAGTTCAATACATGAGATAAGATTTGAGTATTGGGATGGCCTAAACGACAATGCCATATCATACTCAGACCATGAACATTATTACAAGCTAAAGACTTAATAGAAAAAACTAGAGAAAGTGTAGGAATAGGTAAAAATAGTGGAAACAAGCGCCCCACTTTAGGTCCTTTCGCGATCAGCTCATCCTTTACTTGGTCCTACACAACACAACTATCACTAGAAAAATTAACAGCACAATTGTTATCAACTAATTGACCAACATAAATAAGATTTGTGGAAAGCTGAGAAACTAGAAACACATCAGTAAATGTAAAAGAGGCATTTCCAACATCAACGATTGGCAAAGAACTACCATTAGCAGTCTGAATGGTAGATTGGCCAGCATAGGGCCAAACATGAGACAGAGTTATGAGAGTATTCGTCATGGGATTAGAAGCCCCCGAGTCTACCTACCAAAGTAAAGTAGAATTTTTACCTTGAAACCCCATCGTAGAGAATGCTGAAATTAGCATCTATTGCACCATTTCAGGGGTACAGTAAGTTGTTGCAGAAGGTGCAAGATCAGAGAAAAAACTCGAGGAAGAGCCATATGTTATAGAAGTCACTGTCGGAGGAACAACAGAAGTCTGAGATACTTGGGCCTGACGATTCTGGGGGCGAATACGACATTATTTGATAATACAACCATTTTTTTGCAATAAGAACAATATTTTTTAGGACAATTGACAACAATATGCCTATATTTTTTGCAGTAGAAACAATGTGGATTTGTAGAAGTCATAGATGATCCACGTCCTTGGACAGTATAAGCGATAGTTGTTATCTCGGAACGGCCATAAGATTGTTCAAGAATAGCTTGAGTATTAAGATGTTATTCTTCGCAAAGTAACTCACCAAAACAAATATCAAGAGAAGGAACAAGAGATTTATTCAGTAAAGAGGAGCAAACCCATTCATATTCCGTGCATAGTTTCATAAGAAACCGATCACGTTGGTTAATCTTGTGAAGATTCTGAATAATTGAAAGAGCAGCAATAGGAACATATGTTGTAACTAAATCAGTATATTCATGCCAAAGAGTCAAAATGTCAAGTAATAGTCTTGGATGGAAAGACTATCATATTGAAACATGACAATCACATGTTCCAACTAAAAGCGACGAGCATCATTATCTTGATGAAAAAATTTCTTCAAATAATTTCACATGGATTGAGCGGAATGATGAGCCCGCAAATTGATGACAATATGTGGCTCTACCGAACCAAGAAGCCAAGACATTATTCGAGCATCAAGCCCAATCCAAGAAGGAGAAAACACAACTTCCTTGGATTTATTAGTGTTGGATGTTAGTACAACATCTGTGCCATCAATATGGCCCAAGAGGTATTTTCCTTTAAGGAAAAGTTCAAACTGAAAAACCTAGATAGAGTAATTTTTCCTGTAAACTTGACACACACTAGTGTAGCATCCATTGCAAATAATTGGAACTCGAGACAAAGCAAAAAAATTCAAAAAATAAAGGAACCAAGAGAAAGACCTTAAATAGAGATTGCCAAACACCACTCTAGCAGAAAATGCCCAGAAAGATGTTAATGAAGATTTCCCCATAAATAGAATACCGAAAAAATGCAAAGCAATAATGTCGATTCTTGATACACCAGAACTAGAAGGTGCTGAGATATGCTACCAAGACTCAGAATACGTCGACAAACGAAATCAAAAAGAGAAAATGATTCACATTGGTGACACCAAAACCAAGATAAGAGAAAAAAATTCAACCTTACTCTGATACCATGTCAAAAATAAGTCAAAAATATTGTATGAAATAGTCGAATTGTTGGCATTGTGATTTTTCTCTATTATATAAATTGTATAAAAAATTCTATACATAGAAAAAAACTACGTATCTGTTAATATTATCTCTATACAATCTGTCAAATATTAAGCTAATTAAAATAATCATAAATCAAGGAAACAAATATGGAAATAAATATGGAACTGTTGAAGGTCGCCCCGTCATCCATCGCGAAAGAAGTCGTCCTACTCTATCTCGATATGCCTGAAATTGGAGCTCGTGAGTGATGTGCGAGCATATAAGGCACACCAAAATACATTTGGGTCAGGCTTTGGGCTAATTGAAAATGGGCTTGGTTGCTCATTGAAAATGGGATATGGACCTCACCGTGGGCTTGATGAAAATGGGTTAAATAACCCACAATAGATCTAGGTTGGATCTGAAAATGGGCCTAATCATAGGCCTTAACAAAATTATGGATTGGCTACCAATTTTTCACATAGGTCCTATAGAAAAATTTTCCAAAGAAAAAAGACCATTGTCGGAAACCTAATCATACAAATGACACGTATTGGGAAATCCACGATAAACCCGCACACTAGAAACCTAAACAAAGTAGACCTAAAAGTTACCAAGTCTCAGTGGATAATTAGACCGGAGGAGCCTTCAATCCAGAACAATTGAACCAATTATACAAACTCTTTGCCAACTTTCAGAAACCAGGATCCATAAATGCCTCATCTTCCTCACTAGCTAGCAAAGGTAACATTTCAAGTGTCCTTGTTATAAATTCAAAAAATAAAATCCCATGAATAATTGATTCTAATGCATGAATAATTGATTCTAATGCATCAAACCATATGATTGATGACTGTCACTTATTCACTACCTATACCCCTTGTGCTAGAAATTTTAAAGTTAGAACAGTAGATGAATCACTTTCTCTTGTTGTCGAAAAAAGGAGTATTCGAATCTCTAAATCGCTAACTTTACACTCTGTTTTGCATGTATCAAATTTATCTTGCAATTTAATCTCTATTAGTAAGATAACAAAGACATCTTAGTGTTCTGTTAATTTTTTCCATCCTATTGTGCCTTTTAGGATCTATTATCAAGAACGACGATTGACAATGCTAACGAGTGTGAAGGACTATACTATTTTTCTTACACTGAAGAGAGTGGTGTTTTCAAATTCCTACTTGTAATTATGTTTCTAGCCCTAGGGAGAGTGAAATTTTACTATGACATTATAGGATGAGGCATCCCAATTTCCAATATTTAAAGCAGTTGTTTCCTTCCATGTTTTCTAATAATAAAATGAATAATTTTCAGTTTGAAATCTTTGAGTATGCCAAACACCACCGTACTTCTTTTCCACGAAAACCATATAAACCATCACAAACATTTACTCTAATTCATAGTGACATATGGGATTCCTCTCATATCCCTAATCGTACACAGAATAAATGGTTTGTTACCTTCATTAATGATCAAACCCGAATGTGTTAGGTCTATCTATTAAAAGAAAAAGTTGAGGTTCAAAATGTTTTTATAAATTTTCATAAAATAATTCAAATTCAGTTTCAAACACAAATCCAAATCATTCATCTTGATAATGGTACTAAATACTTCAACCATACTTTCCAAGAATACCTCAACACCATGGAATCTTTTATCAAAGTTCCTATATAGATACACCCCAACAAAATGGGATCATTGAACGAAAAAATCAGCATCTCTTGGAGGTAGTTCGAACCTTATTGTTCACTACCAATATGCCAAAATTGTTTTAAGAGATGTCAACCTCACTTCAGCTAACCTCATCAACCGTGAGCCAAGTAAAGTCCTGTCTTTTCAAACATCGCTTTCCTAACCCTTATTTACGGTTTGATCTCCTCTTAAGGGTCTTTGGGTGTACCACTTTTGTCTATGACCACTCCAAAACTAGGTCTACACTAGATCCTTATGCCATTTAGTATGTCTTGTTTGGGTTACTCCCCTACTTATAAAGGCTATAAATATTATGATCCCTCGAATAAAAGAACTTTTGTTACTATTGATTTACTTTCTTTGAACACATTTTGTACTTTCCAAAGCTCTCTCCTCAAGCGGAACAATCAACAACAGAGAATGTAGCTCTCAAATACTTACATGAGTACTTGACCTTCGATCAACCCACTTCATTCTCTCATATTTTGCCCTATACAAGCAATAACTTGAACTTAAAGGGAGAAATAGAAAATCAAAAGGAGATAATTACTTACTCATAACAGTCAAAGCAGAAAAATAGAGAGAACTACACATTTAGAACACCATGAGAGTCTGAGCCGATGATAGACCCTAGTATCCATGAGTCTATACGCATTCCAAGTAACTCTAGTATCTATAAATCTCTTGAGGTAACTATTACTCTTAGAAAACAAAAACGACCATGCACCCTTCATCGTATCTCTGATTTTGTCTTATATAATACTTTGTCTACTACATTTCGGGTCTTTACCTAACAGAAATCGAATTCCAAAACATATTCATTAGGCTTTAGAGATTTCAGAATGGAAAGAAGTTGTTATGAAAGAAATAAGAGCATTTGAAAAAAAATGGAATTTTATGTCACGGAAAAACTCCAGTCGACTATAAATGGATATTTACAATCAAATACAAAACTGAGGGTACAATAGAGTGACACAAAGCTCATCTGGTGGCAAAAGGATTTACTCAGACATATGGAATAGATTACAATGAAATGTTTGCCCCAATGGCTAAGTTGAACATTGTTTGGGTCCTATTCTCAATAACAACCAACTTAAATTGGGCTCTACACCAACTGGACATAAAAATGTCTTTTTAAATGGAGATCTAGAAGAAGAATTCTTTATGACCATGTCTCTAAGATTCAGTATAGGAACCAATATAGTATGTAAGCTCAATAAATCACTATATGGGTCTTAAACAGTCTCTGAGAGCTTGATTTGATAAATTTGCAAAAGTGGTAAGAAAGTAAGGATACCGTCAAGGTCAATCAAATCACACCCTTTTTTTTCGACATATAGAAGATGGGAGGAGAACTATTTTGATAATCTATGTAGATGATATATCATGACTGAGGACAATCCTGAAGAGATTGAGAGATTAATAAAAACTTGTCCATTGAGTTCGAAGTCAAGGATTTGGGACAAATGTGATATTTTCTAAGGATAGAAGTTGCACAATCAAAAAAGGGGAATTAGTTTATCCCTAAGGAAGTACATATTGGATCTTCTCACTAAAACTGGTATGCTGGGGTATAAATCCAATGACACCTATAGATGCAGGAAGACCAGTAGACAGAGACAACTATCAAGAATTAGTTGAAAAACTAATATATCTGTCTCACACAAAACCAAATATTGTATTTTCAATTCGTAAGCTAGTACATGCACTCCTCAAAGGAAATTCACTTGGAGGCGGTTTATAAAATTCTCTGTTTTCTTAAGGAATCACCCTGTAAGGGACTATTCTTCAAGAAAAATAAAACCAATACTATTGAACTATTTATAGATGCAGGCTGGGAAGGCTCAATCGAAGATAAGAGATCTATTATTGGGTATTGTACACTTGTTTTGGGAATTTGGTAACTTGAAAAAGCAAAAAACAAAATGTGATAGCCAGGAGCAGTGTTGAAGCAAAACTTAGAACTGTAGCTTAAGAAATGTGTGAAGCCTAGTTGTTAAAGAAACTTCTTCATGAACCGAAGGTTCCAATAGAGGATCCAATTAAACCCTACTATGATAACAAACTAGCCATCAACATCTCACTTTATCCTGTTCAATATGACAGAACTAAATATGTAAAAATTAACAGGCATTTCATTAAAAGAGAAAATCGAGGAAGAAATTATTTGCATGATCTATATTCCTACAACATAACAGACATTAGATATATTCATTAAGGGGTTTCCGCATCAAAGTTTTGATAAATTAATCTGCAAATTGGAAATGATCAATATCTATAATCCAATTTGAGGGAAAGTGTCGAAATCATTGATTTGATTTTAGTCCCAATTTCTAGTACTAGATTCAAATAGGACAGCTGTAAATGAGAAGTAAAATCACAATTCATTTAGGCAGGAAATAAATGTATTTATTAGTTTTTGAGGGAAAGTGTCGAAATCATTGATTTGATTTTAGTCCCAATTTCTAGTACTAGATTCAAATAGGACAGCTGTAAATGAGAAGTAAAATCACAATTCATTTAGGCAGGAAATAAATGTATTTATTAGTTTTCCTTTTATGTAATGTTTAGTTTATGTATAAATTCATGTATCCTATACACTAACTTATTCAAGAAATAATAGTTTTCTTATTTCTCAGCTTTCATTCTCAGTTTCTATAGATACAAACAATACATAATATTGATACGAGAATATACTTTGATCTAAACATGGTTCAGTTAATCTCTTATAATGCTTGTGCATATGTTTCTTTAATTCTATTTAATCTTCTCTTCTTCCTTTTTCCTTATCGTTTTTCATTTCATTTCCTATTCTTTTAGATGGTTTGTTGTCTGCAGCAAAAGAAAGTCCACTAATTTTGAATCAATGGTCACCCATTTTAGGTACAAGTCGGATGCCTCCAATCTACAATAGCAGAATTGACAAAACATCTAAAAGAAAAAGCTTCTCCAAGAACTGCAAGTTTCCATCAAAAGCAAAACGTTTCACTGTTTCAGAGCTTCAATTAGCTACAAACAGCTTTAGTGAAGAAAATCTGCTTGGGGAAGGATCTCTTGGTTCTGTTTACATGGCAAAGTTTCCAGATGGTCAAGTATAAATTTAAGCTAAGCTTGGATTTTTCTAATGATTTATTCTTCCAATTTCTATACAGGTCATGAGACTCTGACACTATTTTATTCCAGACTTTGGCAGTGAAGAACATCAACATGATAACATTGTTTTTCGATGAACGATTCTTGGATGTAATTAGGACTGCTTCACGTTTGAAACACACAAACATCGTATCACTCGTTGGTTACTGTTTAGAGTATGGACAGCATCTTCTTGTATACGAGTACCTCCAGAATTTATCTCTTGATGATGCCTTACACATCAGGTCATACAAGCCTTTATCTTGGGGCGTCCGTCTCAAGATAGCACTTGGCATTGCTCAGGCTTTGAAGTAAGAATCCCATAGTCCATAGTAGTATTTTTAAATCGATCTCTTCAGTCTTGACTCTTATCTTTAAATCATAACTTTGAAAATGCATGTGTTTTCAAATGATTATTTCAGCTATATGCATACTGCCTCGCCTCCTGTTGCTCATAGCAACCTGAAGGCTGCCAACATCTTGCTTGATGAAGAACTTAAGCCTCACATCAGTGACTGTGGATTGGCTATTTTGAAACCACTTGCAAGCAATAAATTAAAATTTAAGGTATATATTACCTACTCTGAAATTGTTTGTAGTTTCCTTTTCTATTACAAAACAAATGTGAAGGTAGAAACCCTAGAATATTAGGCAATGTGATGCTTCTAGTAAGATAATGGCCATATAAACATCAAGTTTCATTTATTGTTGATCAAACAGGCATCCAAACTTGCTATTGGCTTCACAGGTTACACTGCACCTGAGAACGGTGAATCTGAAATTGATAATACGAAAGTTGACATCTATGCATTTGGAGTGCTGCTTTTGGAGATATTGACTGGAAGGAAACCTTTTGATTAGTATGGTTCTTGCCAATTTTACTTATTGTTTTAAAACTTTGTTCTTATTATTGAGTGAGTTTTCTTATTTCTTAACACAGTTCAAGGCCAATACAAGAACAATCTCTGGTGAAATGGGCATCATCTCAGCTTCATGACAATGAGAGCCTAGAGCAGATGGTTGATCCATGCATCAAAAGAACATTTTCGTTAAGAGCTCTCTCTCGTTTTGCTGATATTGTTTCCCTTTGTTTACAGGTAAATGGCAATGTATAATTCTTTCTGGATTATGGTTTTTTACATAACATTAGCTGAATTCATTTTGGTTTTATGTGAATATATAATACCTATCTGTTAGTTGAGTGTATGACTTTAAATGTTTGAGCAGCCTGTGAAGGAATTCCGACCGCCAATGTCTGAGGTTTTGGAATCACTCAAATCTGTGTCACAAAGGGTCACCAAGGCAAAACTCGGTGGGGCCGATGGTGCTGATATTGAACCCTCTGAGAGATCTTTTCATTCAACCAAGAGTCGCTTCATGGGTTCACCTACAAATAGCTCTTTGTCAGTCTGATGTAGACACCGTTTCCATTCATGTCAACTTGAGATGAGTTCACAAGTGACGTGACAAAACATGATTGGAAATAAAAAGTGGGTCCAAACGTTTCTTCCCGTCAAAGTTTGCCACATCAGTGAGAAGACTTTTTCAAACTGAAATTACTTTGTCAATGCTCAATAACATTTTCACCACCAGACAGATTATGGTAGAGTTTCCTCATAATCACGTAGGTAATCTGCAATATGGGTCTAGTACTGCTGATATTAATTCCAGGTTTGTATAGCCATTCTTTTGTATTATATGCACATATCAGATTGTGTTTTGTGAAGTACTTAACCTGATATTATCAAATATAGTCTTGAAGGCAATAGTAACGATTGCCAACTAAAGCAATTAGAGAAACTGTCAAACCATTTATATCCTTATGGAAGGATTGAGTACATCTCAAAAGAGAGAGACCCAAACACTTCATGACCCATATGTATTGTTGCGTGGTCTACATTTTTCTCACTCCTATCTTATCTTTTACTAGAATAGTAAATGCAACAGTAGTAGTGGAATTATTCTATGCAATAACAATAACCAAATTACTTGCGTGTGTAGCCCAATTATATGATGTTGCTCTCATTATATCATTTCTATATATTGAACCCCTAAGTTAATCAAAGCAAATATGAGATGTGTTAATTTCATACAAATTTGCCCCCATTTTGCACCCAAATTTCTCGGATTGTGCCACATATCACGAGATAAGTAATTTAGGTGCGAAAACGGATGCACATTTGTATGTCTTTAGCATTTATCGAGCAAATAATAAACTTGGTATTTCCTTTTATATTAATTACTAGCTACATCTTGTGTTGTCCCATATTCCATTTCTTGGTCAGCAAGAGCAGCTACATTAGTCTCTCTGTATTAAAAAAAAAGGACAAAGAGAAAAGAGATTGAGACAGAGTAACTTATAATTGATGGATGGTTTGGTTATAATGATATATCGATCATATTCTAATGTACGTTACTTGTTTATATTACATAGAAAAAATAAATAAATATTCTAAAATGTGGAATAATAAAGTAATAGAAAGAAGTGGACCTTTGAAGCTAATAATAATAGGTAGCAACTTTTGAAAGATTTTTGGCAAGCTAGCTAAGCTAAGCTGAGAAGAGGTTTCATTAATCTTGTCGAGGACGAGCCAACCAGAGAGAGCTGAGAGCTCTAAGACGATGGAAATACTCAGCAATTGCTAGCAAACACCTCGCAGCTTGACGTGTAGTCAGTATTTGAAGCAACCTATGAATCGTTTGGTATCTCAAGTTGTCTGCCTGTTTGAGGAACTTAATCGTTAGGATTTGAAGCACCTTATAATAATATCTGGGCAACTTTATTCCTTCCGATTTTTATTAGTTATCATACATAGTACAATTAATGAATCATTTAATTTATTTTTAAGTGGAGATGTCTTTTCCAGATACAAAAAGTTCTATAAAAATATATATTTTCAAATGATTAGTGTACAATTAGGTTAGATCTAACTAACTTTATAAATGAGGATATGTAGGCTGAAAACTCGCTCAGTTAATAGGAAGATAGACATCTCTACTAGAATAGCTGAACACATAAAATAAAATAATAAAATTGAAAGTGATCATGTCTTTTGCATATTCTCTTTGATAAATTATTAACAATAGGATTTTATATATATTGTCTAAATATAGTATTATATAGGACTTTTTTGGTAGATTAGTTATAGGGTAGCTGTTCCTAACAAACCATTTTGACTAATAATATAATAATTACTATCTGTCCTAATCTCTTAAAAGTTTATTCTCCAAAATATAATTTTCTATATAAAGAATTAAATTAAAAACTATTTTCCTATATATAAATTGCATCACTTTTAGTTTTGTATATTTTTCTAATGTATCAAATAGTATTTATGTCTCTTTCAAACATGTGATTTTAAATAAATATTGAATACTTTTATCAACTATACATAAGTAAGCTAATAATATATGGCATAAGCGGTTATATATAACATGAATTTTTTAAATATGTTATATTAGGAATATATATATATATATATATATATATATTTATATATATATATATATGCTACATAATTCATGAGAAAATTATGTTTTTATTATCAGTGGTTTGAAATTAAATACGTTTCAGATAAAAATTTGGGTATACAGCATAAAATTAGTATAAATACTTTATCTAAAATGTGAGTATGTACTCAAGAATTAGAGCTTAATATAAGTATTATTCACCTTTCTTCTCAAGATTTAAAAGTAATACTTCTTTTAAAATTATCAAATACTCCAAACATGCCCAAATAACTAGGGGTTACAATTCAGACCATTGACCACACCTCAGAATAGGAATAATAACACAAATTATTTTTATTTAGAATTAATTATAAATTAATTATTTTTTTACAAGATATTAAACTTTATATTTATTATAAATATTTTGATTAAAAATAATTAATTTTATTTATAATATTCAAATATGTGGATTTTGATTGACAAATAACACACTAAATAGGAAACAAACTTACAGGAACATGCATAACGCGAGCACAAATAACACACAAGTCAACTTATTTATTCCTTCTGAAAAAATAAAAATGTTTTGATAAAGATAAGCCAAGATCTTATAATCGATCAATATTACTTTTTCTCTAAAAACTACATGTGAAACTTTATTATTTTCCTACGAAGCAAAACATAGAATAACGATTTCTCAGAAAGAGAGAAATTTTAAAAACAATTTCTTGCACGTTTAAATTTATATTTTTAAATTATAATTATTAATATATAATTTTTTTCAATTTAATTTGGGTGATTTCATATCATGAAATGGTGTATAAAATTTAAATATCATAAATTTAACATGAATTTTAAATTATATGATATAATATTAATTATAAGTATAATCGAATTCATATAATTATATTTGATAAAAATTACTCGATAAAATATTGTATTGATATATTTATAATATTGGATTATTATTTTTAAGAAAGGCAGTCAAAAATAGTGTTATGAGTTTGTAGACAGCACGGTGACTTCCAAGTAAAACGGTTATATCACTGACATCAATTTTCAGATATGACATAGGCCTCTGTGATGAAGATAAGATCATTTGTTTCATTATCTGTCTGGACCAGCATTATAATTGACGACCACGTGTCCATCTGGACTCTTATAAGTGTCATCACAAATAGGGTTTTTAAAGTAGGTAATATTATGTGTATTCATGACTGAAGTACTAGATTATATGTATAGTTATTATGTTATTTTAAGATTTTATATATTAATGTAGTATTTTTCAATGTTGAGACTAAAAATATAATTTATGGTTTTCCTATAAAAGTTAATAGCATAGGCCAACTTAATTACGTATAAATTATACACATGTAACATTCTTATATAAATTTAATATATTTTTATCAAAAAAAAATTCAATAGAGGAAATGGGAATTGATATTTTTAGTAATTAACGATTTTTTAAAATTTTATATGTATATGTTTTGGCGTCTCCTCTTTCAACAAATTACATTAATCATTACTCATTAGCCACGTACAACAATAATTAGGGGCAGATATAGAAATAGATTGTTTATAACCATCACAAAGAGACATAATGTGAATCAGAGAAATACACGGAGTAATTCATGGGATACTTTGTGTAGGTTTTCCAAACCAAACAAGACTATGTAACGGCTTCCTTATTATTGTATACAGATTGCAAATATTATCGTATTATGCATGTTTATGTCGTATTTATCAATATTGTGTGTTTTGTTTCTTTCTCATGTTCACAAATTTTTAATTTTTATATATATAATGTTAAATTATTAAGATATGATTGCTTTTATTTTTGTTGAACGATATTTTCACGAGAAATCATCTTTTAATAAAAAAAAAACATTATTCATCAAAAATCACAAATAATACTTTATTAGCTTTAAAAGTAATTATTAATAATAAAAAAATTGTGTTTCAAAAGCTTCTTTTTTTTCCTTTTAAAAAATGATTCTACAAAGTTTTTAAAGCAAGCACAAATACTAAGATTATTAAAATAACATTTATTAAGAGAAAAACAAAACGCAAGATGTGCATGATAGAGACTAGATCAAGTAATTGGAAATATGGGACGTGATGAATGGTAATAACTTTAAAAAATCAATTTTTATCATTGATATTGTAATAATATTTACACAATTGTTTACACCCTCTTATTTTAAGAGATTGAGATTTATAAGAGAATAGAGAGAGAAAATTAATTCTTTATATTTTAACAGTTAAAATAAAAGAGTGTAAAAAATTGTGTAAATCATATATCTTAAGAATAATCATTACTGTAAATATTAAAAAAAAATAGGTACCTGTCTCATAAAACCTTCAAGAGTGGAGAGCTTGTTCATGGCAATGGCCATTTGACCCATGTAGTTAGTCATGTTAGGTGGACTACTTAGTGAGTCAGATGTTATTGTTTCTGAAAGTGATTGATTTAGTGCTTCAAGCCCTCGTGATAATGCCTCTTCAGCTTCTTGTGTCGACTGTTGTAATCCACATATTCCCATTATTTGTTGCTCTGTTAATGCTTCTATTTGATTCACAATTATCTGTATTATTTATTCATTTTTGCACTATTAATCGCAAATTCACAACATAACCTGTAATGAAAGCTATAATTTAAAACATAATTTGAATCATATATCCAAATGTTCATCATTAGCTATATATGTTTATTTTAATCTAATATTTTGAAGTCTTAATCTACAGTTTGGTAAGAGTTTTTTTTTTTTTATTTATAAATTGCTTAGATATTATCAGTAGAATGTTAATTTCTTGGATTAGGAAAAGTTGTTATTGTTATAAAGCTCCTTAATTTAAGGAGCAAATTAAGAAAGCAACGTGATGCAAAAACGTGGAGTAAAAGCATTGAAAGAACAAGGAGAACTGAATTCGAAGGCCGATTTAAGGCAATTAATTTAAAGTAATTAGGAGTGAATTTTCACTGTAAATAGATGTGTAATTGTAATTAATCATCCAAATTGTTCATTCCGATTGAGAGAGAAAGCAGAGAGAAAGCTTTTGTGAGAGAAAATTGAGAGTAATTTTGCTGGGTGTAATTGGGTTGTGAGTTGTGAGTGTTGTAAACACCAGTGTAATTTCTCCCTTTCGGTAAAAGATCTGCAGTCGGGAGACGTAAGCAGATTGGTAACTCCGTTATCAAATTTTGTGTGTTATTTTTCGTATTCGCTAAATCCATCATCGGGAATTTGCGTTATTTCCCAACAAGCTGTGTATCGAGCTATTGGTAGTGATTTACGTCAATTTTTCTGCAGAAATAATCGAAACGATCCGGGAGGAAGTCGGATTTTAGTGGAATGGCGATAGCGCGATGAAGGAAGGGTGAAACTCGAAATTTGATGGCACGGATTTCGGGTTTTGGAAAATGCGGATAGAGGATTATACGTATCAAAGAAATCTATATCAATCTACTCGGGAAGAAGCCGGAGGCTATGAAGGAAGAAGGATTGGAATCTTCTGCATGAAGCCGCCGGAGTTATTCGATTGACGTTATCCCGTAATGTTGCTTTTAACATGCATGAAAGGGAAAGACCACGGCGGGTCTTAAGCGGCTCTACTCAATATGTATGAGAAGCCGTGACCTCGAAACAAAGTGCAACTTGATGAGCGCTTGTTCACATTCGGTGCGGATGACCGAAGGTGCATCGGTAGCTCAACATCTCAGAACTCAACTGACAGTTACAACCCAAGTTGAGTTCGGTGGAAATGAATTCGATGAAGAAGTACGAGCATTGATACTTTTGTCTTCTACACGAGAAAGGCGGAATGCTCTTGTCATTTGTGAGTAGCTCGTGAAGCAATAAGTTGAAATTTGACGATGTTCGTGATTTGGTTCTCGATGAAAGAGATCCGACGTAGAGGCAATTGAATCGTCAACCTCTTCGGTTTTGCATACAAAGTCGAGAGGGAAGAAATTCAACCAAAGGAAAATGGACATGGTAGAGGCCTGACTACCGAGGTAGATCAAAGACGGGAGGTCCAAATCCGAGAATCCTAATAATTCCCATAGTCGAAGACTATCAGTGTTGGAATTGTGGAAGAAGCTGGGCATTACAAAAAATCGGTGCAAGAGTGCAGAAGGACAGAACAAGTGAAGGCGGAGGCAAATGTTACTTCCACCTCGGGAGGAGACGATGGATTGATATGCTCTTTGGAGAGCAAGGAAGAATCTTGGGTGTTAGACTGCGGAGCATCGTTCCATTGCTACTTCACAAAAAGAATTCTTCGAGAAATATGTCCCAGGAAACCTTGGAAAGGTATATCTTGGTGATGATCAACCATGTGCTATTATTGGCAAGGTGTAGTGAAGATTAAGTTGAACGGATCTGTTTGGGAAGCGAAGGATGTCGTGCATATTCCCGATCTCGTAAGGAACTTAATCTCGGTGGGGCTGATTGGCCGGTGAAGGCCTGTACAATCTTCCACGTGGTGATGATTGGAAGATTTCAAGGTGCGATGACGTTGCTCGAGAGGCAAGAAAAGTGGCACTTTCTTTACATGACGGAGGCACGTTGTTCAATTACGGTTGCGTGACGATGAAACACGAATCTATGGCAGGAGACTAGGCCATATGAGTGAGAAGGGGATGAAGATTATGCGCTCGAAGGGAAAACTTCCCAGGGTCGATTGCGGAGATAGACATGTGCGATTGCATACTTGGAAAGCAAAAGAGAGTCGGCTTTCGGACAAGTTGCGGAATCCCCGAAAGAAGGAAAGAGCTGTGAGCTTATTCAGCTCGATGTTTGGGGACGAGCGACCGTCTCATCTATTGGTGGGAAACACTACTTGCGTGACTTTCATCGATGATCACTCTCGGAAGGTATGGGTTTACTTTCTAAAGCATAAAGTCTGAAGTATTTGAGGCTTTCAAAAGATGGAAAGCTATGGTGGAAAATGAGACGGGTTTAAAGATCAAAAGCTCGTGCAGATAATGGTGGTGAATATGAAGACACGAGATTCAAAAATTTACCGCTATGAGACGGGATCGAGAATGGAAAGAGCATTGCCGTGCACGCCTAACACAATGGTGTAGCGGCGTATGAACCGAACGTTGAGAAGAGCCGGAAGCATTCGTATACAGTCGACCTCAAAGCAAGGGCGAAGCGATCAACACGGCGAGGACTTGATCAGCGAGAGGCCCGTCTGTTCCGTTGGAGCATAGAATACCGTATGAGGTATGGAGCGGAAAAGAGGTGAAACTATCACATCTAAAAGTTTTCGGTTGTGTAGCATTTGTGCATATCGGTGATCAAGGCGGGAATAAGCTTGATCCCAATCCAAGAAATGCACGTTCATTGGCTATGGAGAGGATGAGTTTGGCTACCGCATTTGGGATGACGAAAAGAAGAAAGTTATCCCCGTAGCGAGATGTGATTTTCAACGAAAGGGTGATGTATAAGGACATGCATAAAATAGACGCCCAATGACTCGGAGCGAGAATGAGTCAAGTATTTGCGGATGCGAGATGATGTCCCGGATCTTAGCAACGTAACCAATTGTAACAAGTCCTCGGCCAGGAGGAACTTGTTGACAAACGTACACGCATTAGACACGCCACCTGCTTACTCCACCTGTATTGAGAAAGGTCTTACCGACCTCGTAGTGCCTAACGGGAGATACATGAACTATATGTTCTTTGGTGATGGAGGAGCTCCGAATGCTATGATGAAGCTTGTCGGACTTCGAGATTCCAACGGTGGGGAGCTTTCTTTATGAAAGAAGAAATGAAATCTCTCATCTCCAACCGGACATGGAACTATTTGAGTTACCTATGGGAAAGAAGGCCTTTCATGACAAATGGGTGTACCGGTTGAAAGAGAGCTGTGATGGTTCCAAGATACAAAGCCCGCCCTAGTTGTCGAAAGGGTTTCAACGAAGGAAGGAGTTGACTACCCGACATTTTGCTCGTTGTGAAGCTCGATACTATCGGAATCGGTATTGAGTATTGTAGCCATGAAGATCTTCATCTTGAGCAGTTGGATGTGAAGACCGCATTCCTTCACGGATATTTAGATGAAGAGATATACATGTACCGACGAAGGTTTCTGAGAAAGGGGAAGAAGAACACTGGTGTGCGAGACTTAGAAGAGTTTGTATGGCACTGGAAACAAGCCACGAGACAATGGTACAAAAAATTTGGCGACTTCACGTACCTGAGGAAGGTTTCGAGAAGTGCAATCTTGATCATTGTTACTCTTGAGATATAGGTCAGTTATATCATTTTACTACTTTATATGTTGATGATATGTTATGGCAGTTCGGATATGGATGATATTAAAAGGTTGAAGCGGCAATTGTCAAAGGAATTTGACATGAAAGACTTGGGTCAATAAAAAGAAGATTCTTGGAATGCAAATCACAAGAAATAAGAAGAAAGGATCCTTGCGGTTATCTCGTGCAGTACATCAATCGTGTTTTGCAAAGATTGACGTAGGGCGATGCCAACCCGGCAGTTAACACGCCCCTTGGCCGGTCATTTTCGCCTATCCGAGGATCGGTCCCTCGGACGAGAAGAGAGAATTCATGGCTAAGGTTCCTTACTCGGCCATTGGAAGTTTGATACGCAGATAGTGCATGACGAGACCGAGCATTGGCCGTGCGATGCAGGAGTTGTTAGCGGTGTATGTCAATCCAGGGAAAACTCATTGGGAAGCGATCAGTGGATTTTTTGAGGTATGCGAGGCACCACGAGAAGAAGTGCTTGTACTTTAGTAAAGGAGAGTTAAAAGTACGAATGCACGTGAAGCGCCAGACTTTGGAGGTGAAGTTGATCACCAGAAGAAGCACCATGGGATTATATATTTATCTTGTTGGAACTACCGTTAGTTGGATGTCACAAATACGAGAAAATTGTCACTCATCCACTTCTGGTGGTATGTAGCGATGGCGAAGCTAGTAAAGAGATGATATGGCTTGAGTTTTGTTAATCGAGTCGATTCAAACAAGAGAAGAATGTTACTGCGTAGTGATAGTCAAAGTGCAATACACTTGGCGAAGAATTGACATTTCATTCTAGAACAAAGCATATTGGACTTCGTTATCACTTCATCGGATCTACATTGGAAGATGATGTGTTAATCTTGGAGAAGATTCAAGGAAGCAAAAATCCAAATAGATATGTTAACAAAAGGTGGTATCGTTGACAACCTGAAGTTGTGCTCAACCGGTTGGTCTCTTAGTAACAAAGACTAGAAAAGGCTGCTTTGCATTGATCAGTGTGAAAACTGATTGAAATCCAGTCTTAGTGGGAAGATTTATAAAGCTCCTTAATTTAAGGAAGCAAATTAAGAAGCAAAACATGGAGTAAAACATGGAGTAAAACGGAGCAAAACAAGGGCTTAATTCAGGAGCAATTTAGGAACCATTAATTTAAGGGGTAGTTCAAGGAGTGAATTTTCCTATAAATAGATGTGTAATTGTAATGAATTAATCATCCAAAGTGTTCATTCCAATTGAGAGAAAAGCTTAGAGAGAAAAGCTTTTGTGAGAGAAAATTGAGAGTAATTTTCTTGGGTGTAAGTGGGTTGTGAGTTGTGAGTGTTGTAAACACCTTGTGTAATTTCTCCCACTTTCGATAAAAGATCTGCCGGGTCGAGAGGCATTAGCAAGATTGGCCGAACTCCGTTATCAAATTTTGTGTGTTATTTTTCTATTCTTGCTTTCTCATAAATCTGGCTTATCGGGAATTTGCGTTATTTCCCAACAGTTATGTAGAGATAACATCATCAAGATGTTGAATTTCAATACAGTTACGAATATTAGTTTCCTCAAGTTCAAACAGTGACTTATGTAAGTTTATTATTCTTTCCTGTAAGTTTTCATGACTAGTTTCTTGGCTTCAAGTATTCAACCAAAATATTTAATCATCTGCAGTTTTCTCGTATCATATCATATCATATCATGGGTATTAAAATAAAATACTTTTAAAACATTATCAATAAGTAAAACTTTTGATAAAATATGAGTATTTAAAAGTATTAAACCAAAAGAATAAATAAATGAATTATTAGATATATTTATCATAAATTTAAATTTTTAGCATAATTAGTGTCTAACATTCTTTAAATTAATAGCACTAAATGTTTACATTATATATATAAATAACACATTTATTTAATTGTTTTCATTTTTAAACTTTTTAATAGAAAATATATTTTTATTTTATTATAATATTTAAAAAATTAATTTAAGTTGTAAAAAAAATGAAGGAGAAGTTAAAAATAAAAAAACAATATACAAATACCATTGCTCATTATAACTTTGCTATATATGCATATACGCAACCAAATAAATATATATTATTTGTCACGTGGGTTTTGGTTTAATTATTAGCTAAAGACAAAAAAAAAAGGAAAAAGAAAAAAGAAGAGGAAGAGGAAGAAAAAGATGTGATGAACACAAAAACTACATTGGTTTCTCTAAATGGAAAAAAAAAAGAGAAGATTTAAAAATAAAAATAAAAAACAAATGACCCTTTAATTCATGATCTCTATCTCTTCCTATATTTCATAAACCATAAAATGTAGTAACATACATAGCTTTATATGTATGATACCTAACTCTACCTTATAGTAGATACCTTCACGACACCCATTTCATCATTCCTAGAAAATACTTAGCTACCCTTTTCACACCAAACTCATTAATGTTCAAACATCCAACTTTTTTATTTTAATTTTATTACAATAAATTAATATAAATGAATTTAATAACTTGTAAATTCTTATTTTTAAATAATACTTCGTAACTTACACACGTTACAAATATAACACTTAACATTAAGTTTGTGTACTTCATAAAGAGATTTTTGTATTATTATACTTCAACGTAACTTACTTGTAGATTATTTAATAACGTTTTATAATTTTTATTTTCTTTAAAAATCTAAAATATTTATTTTTTAAATTTTATATTTTTGATAATTTTGTTCCCATAAATATTTAAATATTTCTTAATAATAAAAAATAAATGTCCCTTTTTTTTACCAAAAGAATAATAAATAAAAGACACTTAAAAAAATTTGAAAATGATGGGGGGAAGATAAATTAAGAAAACATAGGACACGCAACACCTATAGCTTTCCCATGCCTAACTGATATGACAATTTATTTTCTGGTAATGTTTTTTTTTTTGTCATTTATTATCATGTCACACTCAATGTTTATATAATTAATGTTAGTTCTTTTTGTATGGACTTAAAATACAAAAATTAGAAATAAATAAATAAGAAGATAAAGAGGTATTATATATATATAAAAAGAAAAATATAATTACCTTGATGAGATCAGATGGCCTAAAATCACCCATCCACATGAAACATCTTTCAGCAGGAGTTTTCCAAGTGCCAGAAACAAGATGAAAAACATCAGATTTGGCAACCATGGTTTTGAGATTAATCACATGATCATAATGTGCTAAGCAATTGTCTACAAATATTCTAAGCTCATTCTCTGGTATATGTTCTTGTATTGCTGCTCTTAGCTCACACATTAGTCTATGCTCTTCCTCTTGCCATCTTGTGTATTCCATGTCAAATACTACTGCTGCATCTGGAAAAAAAAAATCAAAAAATGGCTTCATATAAAAAAAAATTAACTTATATTTATTTGTTTAGTTATGTAATTCATCTAATGTTAAGAAAATAAAACTTATATTTTTAGTCATTTCAAATCACAAATTCAAAACATATTAAAATATCATTTGATCTAATAAAACTATCTTAATGTTTAAAGATGTCTACGTCATTTATACAAGTAACAATAATCATAGAATAAAACAAGTTATATATATCATAAGAAGTAAAGTCTAATAATTAAAAATAAATTATTGTTATAATTGTCCTAAATATTCACTTCATATCTTTAAAAAAAATAATAAAAACAAAATCACATTTTCTACCTAAGTTTACTTTTTTTTTCTTAATTGTACAAGTAACTTAGATTAGTTTGCAGTTGTACAACCAAGTGTTTTAGCAAATGAAATTGGAAATGGGTTCATCTAAAAACCAATAAATCAAGATATATAGATCAAATAATAAGTGGATAAATGAAAAAAAAAAGATAAATAATTTTTTATTTTTCGAAATAAATATATAATACTTATTTAGCAGTGAGACTCAAACCACATCATTTTTACATGACGAGCTAGCTAGCTATTGTTAGTTGACAATTAATTTTTTTATTATTAAGAAATTTGGGTCAATTTGTATTAATACCTGAGGTAATGTTGTTAATACCAACTTGAAGACCTTGTTCTCCTCCACCATAAAACATGCCCTAAAGAATAACCCATAATTAATATTGATTAAATTTTTATATTAATTATCAAAGTCAACAATAAGTAAACAAATGGGAAAGAAAGATGATATTCAAAATATAAATATATAATATAGATTAGAAAAATTCATTAATCATTCAAACCTGTGTTCTAAGTCTTTGTAGCTCTTGTTCCATATGAGTAAGCTTAATCCTACTCGATTCTAACTGCTGAACATATGCCTGTAAAATAAATTATAATATTATATATCTCGTTTGGATTGGAATTTAGAAGAATTAATATTCAAAATATGAATTTTTTTTTTTAATAACCTTTTTTCTAAGCCTACTTTTCCTTGCTGCCTCTCTATTCTGTGCAAGCCTTCTCAATGTCTGCTTTCAAATAAACCACATAAATTCAAAACCATTAATTAATGCTGGGGTTAACGTAGAGGTTAGTTAGCTTTTTGAAATTAAGCACGTAGGTTAAGAAGTAGTTAATTCACTCAATTTTGAAAAACGATACCATATATCTAAATAATCAATTTTTACATTTTTTTTAATTTTTTATTTAAAAAAATACTTCATTAGTTATTGACGTTAAATTTTTTTTTTTTTCAAATTCAATTGAAAAATAAAAAAATATTAATTTATTTAAAAAATTAAAAATTGATCATTTAAACTTATGATTTGACATTTTAAAAACTATTAGATTTAAATGCTCTAATTTCAATGGTTAGTAGACTATTTTCGCTTACTTATTATGCAAAATAAATATGAATAATTAATAAAAAAAATAAAGAACACCCAATAATTAATACTATGTCACCTTAGGATCTGGTGTTTTTGGTGCATCCTGTTCTGAACTTGAAGATGGACCTTTTCGTTTACCCTCTTTCTGTCCCAAAGAATATATACCAGTTTTGTCAAAAATAGATATAACATTAATTTAACTACAACAAACATTTAATCAATTAATTATATATTAATTTCTACAAACTTAATTCAATTTAAGCCAATTTACCTTAATGACCTTGGCAGATTCATGCCCAGATGCAGAAGTTCTATGATCTTTGCGCGTGTTGGCCAAATCCATGGACGGCTCAGATAGTCTCTTTGAACCACTTGTTGCTGAAGAAACTAAACCCGTAGTAGTAGTAGTAGTAGTAGTAGTAGTAGTAGTACTAGTGTTCTACAAAATATACAAAGCCATTTAATTCTAGAACTTCATTTTCTCTAATTAATTTGAATTATGTATAAAATTAAAGTCGTAAGAAATCATTACTTTTGTTGATGATGGTTCTTCGTGCATAGGCTGAGATGGGAAAATATTCAAAGTTGGAGGTCTCATCCCAGTAATACTATTCTGGTTATCTGCATATGAATTATATAAAAAATTTAATTAATAAAGGACCAAATAAATTTAATTTTTTTATTACTTAAAAATAATTTTTATATACATTATTCCATAATTATTTAATCATCTCACATAATTAATTTATATCAAATCAATAACTAAATCGTGAGTTTAAATATATATATATAGATATAGGTAACTAGAAAAATGTGAAATGAACCATGTCAAAAGGGTTGTTGGGGGTTCATGTATTCTTGGGGTTTCTGCCAGATTCTAACAGAAATTGCAGAAAAGCAAAGAAAAAAAAAAAGCAGAGATATGCCGTATGCCTATTAGAGAGACCATGCCCTTATTCTGTAGGACAAAAGTAGAAAAACAAAATATATATAAAAATATTAATTATATTTCATGATATTACAATTTCTTACCTTTTTATCAATCTCCAAATTAACTTATAACGACAAGAAACAAGGAAATAAATTAAAGGCATAAAATATTAATTTATTAATTAATACATACTAAAATTAACAAAACATATTATTTTATGGATTTTTTTCCCTGGTTTGTAGAGATTATGTCAAAGAAAAAGCACTATACAGCAACAGCAGATTCTAATATGCTATGGCATGACTTTCCTGTGACCAAAAAAAAAAATCTTTTATTTTTTCTGTAATAGAATCATCAGAATTCAGAGCAGAGACAGACAAAAATAAGAAGATTATAAAATAATAAATTATAGAAAAATATAAAATTGAGAAAGACTCAAGCTTTAAATTTAATTACTTGTTTGTTCATTAATATCTTGAATCCTTGATGGGTCTTGTTGTTGTCCATCAAGATAGAGAAAAAGGGCTTGATCTAACTCTCCCAAATCATAAGTTCCAGTTCCAGTATCTTTGCTTCTATGTAATCATCAAAAGATAACAATATTGAAAAATCAATTTACACCCAAAAACAAAACTTTATAGAAAAATATTTAAAAAAAAAACAAAAGGGTTAATGGGTTTTTATTATTTTATGAAAAGATTAGAGAAAATTACAAGAAGGTGCCAACTGGGTTTTTATTATTTTATGAAAAGATTAGAGAAAATTACAAGAAGGTGCCAACTGGAATTGAAGAAGATGAAGATGATGATTGAATCATTCCATAAGAAATTTGTTGATGTTGATTTTGAAATTGATGACGTGGATGGTGTTGTATCTGAAATTGCTCTTGTTGTAGTTGTTGTTGTTGTTGTTCTAAGGGTGTTATAGAGTGGTTGGTTCCTTTAATAGTTGAAGCCATGAAAAAAAAACTAGAAATGGTACTAGTGCTACTCTCTAAAAGCTTTGAACTTTTTTTTTCTTTCTCAGCTTTCTCTTCTTTAAAGTCAGTTTATTGCTAACGAGTTGTGACTCAATGACTCGAGATTGAGTTTCAAACCTTATTAATGATAAAACCGTCTTCTGCTACCTACCACCGAGATCATCATCAAATATTATGTTAAGCTCCATATTTTAGAGAGAGAGAGAGAAATAGGGTCGGTTATGGTTTGATGAAGAGAGTGGAATAGGAAGAAGAAAAAAGGAGGATATAATTGAATACAAAGGAACAAAAGAGAAGGAGCTTTTTGAGTTCTCTATCTTTCCCCCTATCTTTTACAAGTAGACGACTTCCTTTGTTAACTAAAAACCCAAAATATTCAGATAAAGCGGTTCTCTATATCATAACCACTTCAACTTTCTCTCTCCTCTATCTTCTTTCCTCTTAACATAACAAGACCTGAAAAATGTGGTATTATATATCATGTTGGATGTGGATGGAGTATCATTCCTGTTGCTTAAAATAGTTAATGTGTGAGTGTATATCTCAAAATAAATTATATCATTTAAAAAAAAGAAATTGTAATTAAAAACGAGAAAAAAGTTAGTTTAATCCAATTATTATTGTAAAATAGATATTTTAGTTTTTTAATCATTGAGTTATATTGATTATATCATAAAATTTAATAAAATATTTAAACTCATAGAACTAACCTGACGTAATCGAAATTAGACATAAAAAAAATGAGTTTATTAAGCATATATTTAATTAATTAAAATTAACTTATGATATATTTGATAATGTTTTTATTTTTGATATTTGATTTTTTTTCAAGTGATTTTTCATTTAGTATATTTGTTAATGATTTCTTATTATGAATTTTACTCTTTTAAAGAATTATTACCAAAATACGCTGTGATTCATAAATTTTTAGAAAAATATATTTTTTAATTAGGTTTTTTATTTCTAATTGTTTTCATTTTTATCAAACATATTTTAGACCTTTATATCTATAATTATTTGAAAAAAAAATGATTGAAAACATAAAATTTCTACATAATAATTAAAATATTTAAGTTTTCTAAAAAAGTAAAAAAAATTAAGCATACCAAACAAATTATAAATGATTTTTGATTTTTTCCTTAAAAATCACTAAGTAAAAATTGTTATTAAATATATTGGTAATTACAAAAAATCACAAATCACAAATCACAAATTAATAATCATCAAATAAAACCTTAGTAATTTCAAGTTACAATAAATAAAAAAATTCATATGTAATACAAAAATTAGAATCTCTTTTTCTCGTGTTATAAAAAAACTTCAATTTAAAAATAACATAATTTAAGGATATTATAAGTTCAAACACCAAAATTGTTTAAATACATTCAATACCCATGAAGAATAAAATCAAGCATCTTTCACGTGTATTTTTTTTGTTTTATTTAATCAAAAAATCATGATTTAGATTAATTTGATTATTTTTTAAAAATTTGGAACCAATTAGACTTAACTCAAAAATAACGGGATTAAACAACTTATTTAAAAAAAATGAGACTAATTCAACCCTTTATCCAATTGGAAATTATAAAGTGAAAAAAAACTTGATATTTTATAAATGTATATTTTAAGGAAATTTGTTAATATTATAAACTTGTGATATATTTTAAATGATGTATTAAAACTGTGTTTGTTATATTGTTATAATGTATAATATTTATATTTTTTGAATAATAAATTTATAACTTTAAACTTGTGATATATTTTTTACTCTTGACGTTAGAAAAAAAAAATTGGGCTTCGCTAGTTTGTTTCTTTGTCCAAATTTCCTATGTTTTTACAATTTATTCTATTGAGAATGAAAAAAAACAAAATTGCCTTCATTGATTTGAATTTTGCTATTGACACTTTCATGCAAAACTACACGTTGATGGTATATATATATATATAAGGCGGCTATATTTTACTTTGAAACTACATAAAAATAAGAGAATATTAATCGCATGAGATGAGACTCTTTTTCTTCTTTTTTTTACACCTTATAATTTTAAATATGTATTTAAATTTATTTTTTATGCATATTTAAAAGTATAAATTTTATTAAGATTCTAATAAATCTAACCACTAATGATTATCAAATAATTAAAACATCATGTTGCAATTCAAAAATCAATAGGTGTTAGACTATAAACACTATAATGTTTATTTTTTAATACATGTCATATTTAAACATGAATTAATTAAGTATCAAATATGAGAAACATTGTATAAGGGAGTCAAAAATAAAAATTGCTTGTCAATTTTTTGTGACATCTTGGCCTCTCAAGACTTTTGCTAGAAGATGAATTATTCATTAATCTTAGACAAACTGATATGTTAATTTATACCAATAACATAAGAAATAGGGTATAGAAATAGAGGACTCTTCAAATTTCTTACATATCTTAATTTTTGATTATTATTTACATTGACTAACATTTAGGTTTAGTTTAATACTAACAAGAATGGTTCTTGCTATTGTAACCAAAAAAAAAATCTTCATAGAAAAACCCCATCAGTCATAATTAATTAACCTCAAGTCAAGAGGAGTTGTGGGTTAATTACTGAAGGGTTCCTTAGATACAAAGTATGCAAAAGCATGTTTAGTGCATATATTGAATAGATTAAAAATTATTGTATTGAATTAAATTGTTTTATAATTATTTTATATAATATTTGGTGATAATTTATTTCTTAATGTCTTTATTTTTCATTATTATTTATATTGACTAACATGTAGGTTTAGTTCAATACTAATAAGAATGGTTCTTGCTATTTTAACCGGAAAAAAAATATCTTTCTAGATAATTAATTAACCTCAAGTCAAGAGGAGTTGTGGTTTAATTACCGAAGGGTTCCTTAGGTACAGAGTATACAAAAGCATGTTTAGTGCATATTTTGAGTAGATTTAATTTTATTATAATTATTTTGTATAATATTTAGTTACAACCTATTTAATATAATAGAATAAATTAATGATAAATATTTTAATATTTTAATAGTATTTAATTTATATCACAATAAGTTTTTACCTATCAAAATAACATCATAATAAAAACTTATTTAAATCAATAATTAATATTTAAAAATTTAATTTGAGATGAAAAATATCAAGACAGATAATTTTATAATTAAAGTTTCAAATTATATAAAATGTTAACTATGATTTAAACTTATACACATATCTTCTAATAAATTTCTTCGTAATCAACCAATTTTTATTTTATACAATACGATTTAACTTTGAAGTTAAATACATAATTGTATAAAATTTATAGAAACATATCTTAAGAATAAAATATTTTTTAAAATAATCGTTAAGATTAATTTAAGTATATACTTGAAGTTACAATAAATAATTTAACATGAAATTAAACATTTTAGACGATATAATATTTATATTTTTTTGATCATTTATAATAAATACATGGAAAAACCAATTAAATATATTACAATAAATTATTTTCCATAAAAGTTTACTTGTAAAGCTTGAAAAATTCAATTAATATTGTAATTTTAGCTTGTTATTGTTTTTATTTATCAAATTTATGTTATAGATTGTTAATCTAAGGATTAAATATTATTTTTTTATTAATAACTTTAAATCTATCATATATATTGAATGTAAAATGTATATGTAGTTAAGATTTAAAATTAAACACAAATAAATGAAAAAACAAGTAAATGGTCTGATAATTGATCTTATATATATATCATAAATTATAAAATAATAATATTTTTATAACACTTTTGATACTTGAGTACATATTTAGATAATATGTTATTAATTTTCTCAATACTTTAATAGCTATTTGTTAGTTTATCATATCTAAAAAGTGTTTATCTATTAGTTAGCTGGTTTGACTCTGTTAATTAATCGTTAAATTATATATCATTAAAGGGTATAGAAAAATTAAATTATAATTACAATTGGATAATGTTTTATTTTTTACTAAAAAAATTTTTTACTTTCAATTTATTACTTATTTTTCTATCAATTTGTTAATATACATATTCTATATTATATTAATTAGATATTTTAATTGATATTTAAGTCAAATTAAACAAGTTACTATATTATTGTTACCTAGATTAATACTTCTTTATCCAATTCCATAAAAAATTCCTAATTCACACTTCAATACGTTAAAGTAACTTATTCCATCAAGATTTAATATCAATATCAATTAAAATAATTACTTATCGTTGATATAAAAATAACATTATAAAATATCAAATTAATAAGAAAAAAACATAAAACAAGTTAAAACTTATAGTAAATTGAAAGTAAGTTATAACATGTTATTTTTTAAATTTGTTATAATTTTAAATATTTAATAAAAAAATGGAGATGTACATCAAACATGTGATCAATTTTTTTAAAATATTTTTTATTAAATAAATAAAATATTATATTACTTAGATTCGAACTTGTGCCTATAATAACAGGAGTAGAGAGTAATATTGCTTTATCATAAACAAAACTCAAGTAAATGCCTTTCCATCCCAATTTAAACTATGGAATATATATATATATTACAATTGCAGACTTATACATTCAGAAGCATTAAAAAATAAATACAGATATCAAGTATTTATAATTTATATTAAGACATATATTCTGAAGCAGAAAATCTAAAATTGATAAAATTTGTTAGAGGAAAAAAAAAGAAAGAAAGAAACACCACCATATAAAATAGGGCTGGTAATGAAACAAATTAAGAATTTTTTTTTCTTTGAGAAATTCACAATATATAAAAAGCTTCTTTTTTTATATTGAACGGTACACTTACATAGTTTCGATTTGTGATTCAAGTGACAAAGATAATTTTTTAACTACAAAATTATAAAACGAATCAATTAAGAATAAATAATATTATTTTAATAATTTTATTATTAAAATATTATTTTTTATGGTCAAATAATTAAAAACGCGATAAAAATATAAGCCATTAATAAAGAGAAAAAAAAGTAAAATTTAATAAAAAACTATTTAAGAAAAAATCAATAATAATAAATATTATAACAAAAAATTATTTAAATATTTATTTTTATTTTTTAAAAATTAAAATAAAATATTGATAATAATAAAATATCAAAATAAATATTTTGTGAATTTTTTCATATTAGTTGTCATTTTATTATTATTAAAGAATCGTATTTTAATCTCAATAAAAAAATAATATTTTAATAAAAAATTATTAAAATAATATTAATTGTTACTAAAAAAAATTGAGAAATTAAAAAGTATCTTTTTGAATCTAGAAGACTAAACACGTACTAAAAGTTAATACCAGGGACTTAGTGATACTTCTTTCTAATTTTTAATATAACCTTTGCTGATTGGATTCTTCCTCCAAAAATAATAAAACACATAAAATGATTTTATTTTATATATTACATTTTATTCTCATGAATTTAATTAGTTCTAAAAATACTCAAAGAATTTAGACTAATTATAATTATGCATACATATTACACGTAATAATAAAAATATACTTGATCAATAATTATCATTTATTTTTTTAACATAATGATATCATGTGCGTTGTATTTGTATTAAATTTGAACATATTTATAACTAACTACAAACGTTTTAGACATTTTTACAACATTACAAACACATAATTTTATTATAATATCTACAATAAAATACATATGTAATACGAGTGATATAATTACATTAAAAACTAAAATGTAGTTATTAATTGAATATATTTTTATTATTACACGTAACATTGTGAGCATAATTATGACTATATCAAATTTTTGGACATTTTTTTAACTCATTTTATATATTGTAAGTATAAAACGTAATTAACTCTATATAACATTGTTAGGAATAATTTGTAATTAATAGTATCAAAAATAAATTTGAGAATAAATAACAATATTATAAATATAATCTCCATTAACGCCAACTCTATATGTCTGAAAATCTAATAATTAAGATTATTATATTTAAATATATTATTTTTAAATTTAGTATTTTGTTCGAAGCTGTTAGAAATTAAATCTTTAAAATTCATTGAAAGAGTATAAAAAGGGAGGAAAAAAAATCATATAAATGGATTAGGTATGTCAGAACACATCGATATCGTGTAAATAATTTTTATATGTGGGTTTGGCTATTCTGCTTGAGTTGTTTCTGATTTATACGCAAGTAGCTAGAACTGCTAACAACCTCTTTTGATTGGCTGAGTCGACTTTCCTGCCTGAAAACGACACTAAATTTAAAATGAATCACACCATAAGTTTTAATTGGACGTTCCCCATTGTTTGCCTAAACACAATTATACGTTCAATAAATTAAAAGGAATGGTAAAAAATTATTATATAATTTATTATATTTTAACTATTGATATTTTTTTTAACAATAGAATAAAGAAAACTATTTTTTAAATATCAACTATGGAGATATAATAATATAATAAGTTATACGATTAATAATATCTTAAATTAAAAATAATCTTATATTATCCAAGAACTTATAAAAATATTAAATTTTTTTATCACATAATTAAAATATTAAACTTTCTGTCACATTCAATCAATTATTTTATATTAAACATTATTCAAATTGAATTACTATTATTTAAATAATTTAATTTAATCTTATTTAATATTATTACATCTCTATGATTAATGTAATAAGTTTTAGAAATATTATTTTAAATAATTTTTAAAAAATAAATATAAAAAATTAAAAATCTAAATTTAACTCTGAACCAAACTAAATTATAACAATTAATATTTTAAAAATGAATCTTTCACTAGATTGTTTGTGATTTAAATAGATTAAATACCCATTGAACGCAGAACTTTGTGTCAAATTGTCATGTCCCATAAGGAAAATTCGTACTCACATTCAGGAGAATAGGAAAAGGCACCACTACTATATTATTATTAATCGAGATATTAACCTTATTATTTGCCGATAAATTAGTGGCTCAGTAACACGCATTTTATATTAATATATAAAAAGGTTTTGAGTTCAAATCTTAAATAATTAATATATTTAGTTAAAAATAATTTAATTAATGAATAATAATTTAAATTATAAAATCATATCACATAGTAGATTGCATTGTATATTTTATTAAATATTCAAAATTGTATGATGAGATAGTCAATTTCAGTTATATAAATTAGGACCGACTTTTCAACTACCATATTAATAGAGAAATTTAAAGTTTTTGTTAATTTATTAGTCAATAATATAACTTAATATATTAATGCTAGTCGTCTCATTTAGGCATTTAGTTGAACTAATTCTTTTGAAATATAGTTTTTTAGAAGATATTTAAGATACTCTTTTGGATGACTATTTTTTTTTTAAGAGTATAAGGAAGAAATTTTTATTTTTTTTTTATCAACTAGTAGAACATGAATATGAAATGAATAAAAAAATACTATTTTTTTTAAATTAAGTTATTTTTATCATTTAGTTTCTTAAATTATAAAATTTTATTATCATCTAATTATGTATAATATTGTTATTTAGTAGCAAATAATCTTATATATATATATATATTCATAGCGTCGTAAAAACGAAGGTGTTATAAAAATGACAACTTGAACAAATACTTTAAAAATTTACAACCATGCGTTTAAAACTAAAATTGTATCTCATAAAAAGACAAATTTTTATCTTTTATTAATTTTTTTAAGAACTATATAGCTCGTATCCCATGTTAGCCCAACTCATCAATAAGCATATATTTCATATTGTTTTAAATTTTTATTTCATTTTCCTTTAATAATAAGGTATATATTTCAATTGTTTAAAAAAAATCTATTTTGGAGGCCTCGTTTTATGCTACACGGGGTTTACCTTTGTTAATTTTGTGAAATACTAAAAAAGTGATATAATATATTACATTTATATGTATCGTTATATTTAACATGTTTTATTTATTATAATTTCAACAATCTATTAGATGTATATGATATATCTAATGTATTTTTATATATAACATGTTACATTTATCATAATTTTGATAACTTATTGGATGTAATATGTTAAATCTTCTTATATTTGTGTACGTAACATATTTTAAATACCTCTAATATGTGTTATTAATGGTAGTTATTAAGTTTTAATTGGATCATCGACAATAACTATCATAGCTTCGATGGATCACTAATAATAAATGTCGAATCATAAGAACTCTCATGAGATTATCATTTGTTTTTACTAAAGTTAGGATGAGTGTAATTTGATCTTATTTTATGAAATGAGAAAATTTTGATCTTTTTATTAATTAATTATTATAAAATCATAAATTTTAAGGAGAATGGTTATTAATTAATAAAAATGAATAGATTTTTTTTTGAAGCATCATCTTTCTAAAATAAAGAATTTTTTGTTAGGCCTAATTTTATACTTTATTATTATTATTTTTACGTAATATTTTAATTGAAAGATAATAAATGTATTAAAAATCAAAAAAATATTTTTTTCAATTTAAAAAATTGAATCCAATAGATTATGAAAATAACAAAAAAAAAACAGTGTAGCAATAACAACAATTTTTTTTTTCATTTTTCTTACTTTAGTGGGAAAAGAAAAGGAGTTTGCTAAATGTAGCATAAGTTATTACTCTAATGAATCCCTTAAAAAGATTGAGAGCTTGAGGGCCTAATCCCTAAAGGGACGATATGGGCCTTATTTAATAACTTTGCTCTTATCAATAACAAATGGGACCCATGAACCATTTTTTAGTTTCTAAAGTTTTAGAAAATTTTATCTTCGACTAATGCTACAATAATTTAAGGCTAGTTTTATTTTTAGAGTAATAATTACTTTAACAATAATATTTATTAATTTTAAAATAAAAATTCTCTAATTCAATAATCAATTCTTCCTAAAAATTGAAAACTTGCTAAAGCATCAAGTGTCTACCGTTTATTTCTTTATCATGTTTTTTTTTTTTTGACATGGTGAGTAGCATTTTCATATGAGCTTTTGTTTCAGATAAGAACTACATTCAGTGGGTGATTAAATTACATTCAGTTTTTCCTTTTAAGTATTGGTTAAATTATTTATTATCGTTGTAGTATTCGATGGTATGTTAATTTAAATCAATAAAATATAAAATTGGTGTAACAATTTTTTAAAAGGAAAATGGTAGAAAGAAAAAATAATATAATTATAAGATATATATTCTAAAAATAATAATATATCCTCATTGTTAACCTATTTATCAAATGTATAAAGCATCGTTGTGTCAAGAGAAATTATATATTAATTAAGGAGTAAGTGATATAGTATATTCTGTTAATACTATTGATTGTTATTTAAAAAAAAAATAAAAAAATAATCAGTTATGTTTTAAAAAAAAACATTATTATATTCCTCTTTTTTCTCATTAATCAAGATCAACACATTATTAATGATACTTTTATAACAATTATTATAATTTAATTATAAAAAAATCTATTTACCCTCTTGATATTTCACGAAAGAGAAAGTAAGTAACATATAGATTGGGGGGTGAGAATATAAATGAATTTAGGATTATGGACTTGACTATTAGAAATATGGGAAAAGAAATAGTAAAAAATTATATTCAATTCATAATTTAATTTAGATTTAATATAACACTAATACATTTATTTGTAAGTATATTAATAATAAGATAACTTATTTAAACTTTAACATATAAAAATTTAAACTTAAATAAAAAATCAATCATAAAAAGATATTAAAATCACAATTAATAAATATTAATTATTTAAATACATACATTTTATATATAACAATTATACCACAATACATGATAATATTTTATCAATAATACTGTACCATTTAAATTATTATTTACTACATATTTATGTTAAATAAACTTTTTCTTTGAATATTTATACCTCTATCCCCATTGCGTTTTCTAAAACATAGCATAAGTTGTGTATAGAAAGAAACGTGTGGCGCTTTTTTCCAGTTAAAATGATACAATTAGAGATGAGATTCATTCTCATTCTTATTTTTTTTCCCCTCAAAATGATACGATAAGTAAAACTACTATTTTTGGCTACGGAAGAACTGAAGAATCAACAAAAACTTTGAAGACTAAGAGGCTTTTAGATGTACTTAAAAAATAATGGTTTTAATTAAAGTGGTTTTTTGAAAAGTGTTTTTTCATTGGAAGCAGTTTTATAGAATAAATTTTGTTTTTTTGAAAAAGAAAACTATTTTCACTGTTTGGTAAAAATATTAAAAATGATTGTATTTAATGTAATTATTAAAATAATCAAATATTGTTTACAGGGAATCATTCGGACAAACTAAAGTAATGTAATTTAGTCTATTTGTTTTTTTTTAAATAAATTATTGTTAACTTTATTATTTTTATCAAAATATTATTTTATGTTATATAAACAAAATATTATTAAAGCCGAGACTTCATAAATATGATACAAGTGATAATAAACTTGATATTATATAGTAGGAAAAATTAATATATATATATATAAATTAATTTTTTTGGAATTTTAAAATAAGTGCCCATCAACGCTAAAATATTCCTTAAAAATTATGTTAAATTTATCTCTTCTATTGTTAAAAAAATATGATTTAATTGTATTTTAATTACTTGATACTAAAAAAATTATTTCAAAAATAATATACTTTGTTAAATTTTTTACAATAAATCCACTAAATAACCCTAACTTTAATCAAAGAAATTGAATTACTTAATCTAAAAGACTACGGTTACATTTTTCTATTATTAATAATGATGTATCAAAATAAATAAAAATAAACAATTAATTTAGTTTTATAAAAAATAATTAAAGATATTTGTAGCAAAAAAATAAAATTAAAGATATAAGCAAGGATTGAAAAATAGACCATATTATTGATATTATAACTATTTTATACATTCTGATATCGAAACTATTATAATATTCATATATTTTAATTAAAATATCAAAAAAATTATCAAAAATATCATGATTTTATAGACAAAATGTATAAAATATCCTTAAAAATAATTTTATAACCAAAATATAATAGATATTATGAATATTATCATGAAATTATCGATAGAATATAAAAAATATAGACAAATTATTGCTTCATATTTTTTTTATTTTCTAAACAATTTACTTTTAAATTTTTTATTTATATTTTTATATTTAATAAATGATTATTTATTTTTATTTAAAATTATATTTTATACTTTTTTTCATATATATTTTTATTATACCTCATTTTCATATTTATTTTACTAGTTATACTTATAAAAAATTTATAATTTAAATTATATTATTTATCGTCTAAAATTATTCATTTATAACAATATATTGTAAATATAATCCAAATATTTATTTTAGATTTTAATTAAATGATTTATTGATTAAATTGAATATTATAACTTTTATAAATATATATTAAATAAAAAAATTATTTTAAAATATAAATAATTAATTATTTTGATATATTATAAAATTTTATAGATAAATTAAGTTTTTATAATTTTTTTAAAAGTTTTCAAAATTTAAGATGAAATCTTTTATATTTTTATATGACCTCTTTTTCCGAGGAGAATTTATTTTTAAGAAAAGCACTCGAAAAGACTTAAATGTGGGGTCATGACTCTAAAAAGTGCTTTTAATTTTATGTCAAACACAAATCAAAGCACTTTTGTCTCTAAAAGACGGTTTAATAGAGCGTCCAAACTCACTCTAATTATCATATAAAGAAATAAATAAACATATAAAATTTGGGAATAAAAATAAAAGAATGACCACAATATGAGAAATAGTTTGATTTATATAATGAAAATAATGTTGTACAGGCTGTAAAGCTATGAGAACAGGATAAGTCCTCACACGAAAAAGTGGTCTGCTGTCTAGAAAATAGAACAAGCCAAAAAGCATTTCAAGAATCAAAGAGATCATCTGTAGTCCGGAGGAGGGGTTTTTTCCTTAACGAGTGATGTTAGTGTAATATAAATTTAAATTTAAGTGATAGATGAATGAAATTAATAAAAATAATAATATTTATGATTGAAATTATTTTGGCGTTAGTGTAATTATTAATTTAAAATTAAATGTAAAATATTTTAATAATAATAATAATAATAATTTTTATTCTTCACATTTTTTAATGAAATATTTTGAAATGTTTTATTTTCTTAACATTTATATAATTATTTTTTATTTTATAAATTTTATTTTAATATTTATTATTATTTTAATAATACTTTCCAAATAAACATAAGAATAATAATATTATTTTCTTTAAATTCAATTCATATTAAGTTTCTATTTAAAAAAAAATGTAAAACTAACTTTACTCTAGCTAAATAATTTAAAAAAAAATTATTTAATTTTTTAAGAAAATTTAGCTTTCACGCCATAATTATAACCAAAGATAAAAATGTCAAACAAAATCTTCCCGAAACTATCATTTTTTATACATCTCGATACAAAAACTATGATATTTATATTTTTTTATCAAATTATTACATTATCGAGAATATTACTAAAATATCACTTAAATGTCTCTCTTTTTTTTCTAAAATATCCTAAATATTATGGATATTATCGTTAAAATATTAAAAATATCAATTATTGATTTTTTATTTTATTTTTTCTTCTTTCTCATTTTTACAAAAATAATATATTCTCTTTTTTCTTACTTGTACCATATTTGATATGCATATAAAATGAATAGGTAAAATATTAATTATTGTGGTTGATCGTAAATTAGATTAAGTCTAAGTAACGTACAAATTAATTCGCATACAAGAAACCATATCACCAATTATACAATAATACATGACTACTTCATATACAATCATTGAATCAAGATATAGTTTTTCATGGTGTGAATCTTATGTTTAGTAATTGTTTTTTGATTTTAGTGGATTTAATATTTATTAATTATTGTAGTCGTTACATGTATATATTATTTTATATTAATGTTATAACATACAAATTGTATTAAAGAATAAAACTCATTATATTCCTTAATTATAAGTACTTTTAAAATAAATTATCAATAAAATTTATTTTTATGCTATTGAGATTTATCTATTTATAATAATTAATACAATTAAATGATATATCTAATAATTTCAAACATTTTAACTACTTATTCTACGATATTTAATAAAATATATATATATATATATATTATAGAATATTTTAATTAATTAGTTAATATTAATTAATTTAAATATTTAAAAATATATATTAAATAAAAATTAATTTAAAATATAAATAATTAATTATTTTGATATTTTTTAAAATTTAATAAAAAATTTATTATTTTCGTCAATAATAAAAATATCTTTTAACATTTTCCTAAAAATCTCGTCCTATTCGTTGAAACGAAAATTTCAAACCTTCGTTATAAGTCGAGATATGGTTGTAAATTTGGATAATCTTAACATTTCTCTTTCTTTAATATTTGGGCACCTGCATTCAAAGATTTTCTGTTGAGAATCAGACACTGCTTCGCTATACAGGGCACTTTAATCAGACCCTTCTTCTAGTTCTGTTTGGAACTGTTTTCAAAAACAGTTTTGTAAATCAAGAGTTTTTTTATTTTTTTTAAAAAAGGGTTTGGATACCTTAAAAACATATGGTTGTTCTTAAAATTTTGGTGTGTTTATTAACAAGATAAAAGAAAGGAAAGAAAAATGACTCATTTTTATTCTCTTGATCACTTCCTAAAAACATGATAAGTAGGAAATAAGAATCCTATAAATTTAAGATTTATTTTCAATGATTGTGTCCCTTTTCTTTTTTGATATTGATTCATTTGTATAAATTCATGTTTCCTTATTCTTCTTTGATTATTCTTTGATTCTTCTTTGATATTGATTCATTTGTATAAATTCACAAAGTATAGGTGCAAAATTATTCCTTATTTTAATATTTTTTATTTTTTATTATCTTTTAAAATAATATTTAAATAAATTAATATTTTTATTCTAATTAAAAAAAAATACATTTTACCCTCTCTTTTCGCTCTACTTCAGTTCACATTTATTCTCATTTTAATTGATTTTCATTATTAAATACACCCTTCGTCTATACTCTACGGCACAAAAAAGATATAAATATAAAAGCTTAGTCCCTAAACACCCATCAAATTCATACATAAATCTATAAATATAGAAATTAGTTCTTAAACTTTGATCAAATTCACACATAAATCTTTTTACTTTTAAATTTATACTTTCAAATCCTACGATAAATTTTTAAAAATTTACACATAAATCTAAAATTATTTAAAAAAAAATACATAATGATAAACCAAAATTTTAAGACATATATACAAATTTTTTAAAATAAATCATATAATTTAAAAATTTAAAAATTTACTTCGGAAATTTAAACATTTAAATAAAACTTGGGTACTATTGATAACAATTTAACCTAAATGTAAACATAAAAACTAAAGAGACACCGTCAAGATTAGACCAATGCGCAATTGCACATGGTGAACGATAAAGAGAATAAAATTCCACATAGGAAACCCTAATAATGGCTGGCCAGTCTTTGTCTGTACACTTTAATTAGATTTTTTCTTATTTAAATAAAGGATAGACAGATAGAAAAGCAAAAAATTAATATATATGTCATTGTCCAAAGACAAAAATACCCCACATTTATTCATGAACAACGTAGTTAAGCCAATCCAAAGCATATACTATTCAACGCCTGTCACAAAAATTCCACATGCCCAAATCACTAATAAATAGATTATGCAGAAATAAGTCCATCTGTCCCACAGATGACAACAGCATAACAACACGTGGGAATTCTCACATAACAATAAAATTACAGAAACGACCTTCAGACATGAGAGTGCAACCAATTGTATAACCGAATATTACGAGGTAATTATAACTCAGTTACACAGTGATGTGACAGTTGCAAAAATGTGTAAATATCCTAAAAAAGACATTCCATTTTAACCTCTATCACTTTATCATTTTAAAAAAACATTATCTATCAAATGAATATTTTAAATGTAGTAGTAAAACATGATTATATGCTTTGGATTCTAGAGGATCCGAAGACTGTAAAACATGGGCATGTAAACAAGTTTAGATATCTCACTCATCCTAAATTGTGAGTTACATTCATGTTTACATTGTGATTTTGCCCTTAAAAACAAGTGTGATATATTATCTACTATTCCTAATACCAAACTCTGAAATAAAAAATTGTGTAAAACAAATGAAGGAAATGGTAAATTCAAGCTTTTGATCCATCACAAAAGATCTAACAGGCACAAAAGTTCAATCTGTTAAAGGTTTACCCAAAACATAAAAAAAAAGCCTAATAGAAGGTTCAACCATAAGCTAAATCCAATCACATCCTACAAAAATTACAAACGAGAAACGACAATAATTGAACTGGAAGGTAATGAAAAGCTACTACCTTAAGTTGAATGACACACATCAGCCACAAGACAGTAATAACAAAGATTCTCCTCTTGTTTCAGCATCTTCTTCATTGTTGCTAAACTTTAAAAACAAACTAGGACTGTACTAGGACAAGAAAAAGGGTGGAGATCAGATCCAGGGTTTTGCACGATGCTCATAGCATGCAGTCAGTTCTTGCAGGCAACCTCCTGAAAAAATTCAGTGGCACGGAAGGTAGCTTCTGGCGGAATCTCGGATGTCTCAACACATAGAAGCCGGTGAGAAGAGCCACAACTTGGAATGGTGTAACATACAGGACAATTGCAGCAACCAAACAGAAAATAACAAACAGAGCAGTAGCCCTTGGATCACGCCAGCTTAACAGAGATTGCAGCCTCTCTCCTTGAGTAGCCAAGTCACCAACCACTGTCTGAATTCTCCCAGCAATGCTTCTTAGCCGATCATATCTCATCCTTACAATATCGGAAGGACGGGAAGTTGGGAAAGTATCAAATTCTTCATCGAGCTCATCAGGATGTGCAGAATCCGCATGGGAGAGCCGAGTGTCCATGTGAGGAGGATGTCTTGGCCTCCATCTATAATACCATACTCCGATCAAGAAGAGGTAGAGAAAAATTGTAGGTAATATGAGCTCGGGATACATGACAAGTATTATAAACAAGATGTGAATCAGAACCGTTGTGATGGAATTCTTCCAGTTGCATATCTGATCAAACCATTTTCCTACAGCAATTATTCCACTCAGCACTCCCATTATCCTGAAAAAATTGGCTTTGCTTCTTCTCATACTCCACATATGCGATCCCACGTCAAGCATGTACTCCACCACTTCTTTTCTCAAGGGCGGCTCAGCCCTGCTCAACCTCATTGACACAGTCTGAGTGGCCTGGTGCCTCAAGAGATCCAGTTGAGTAACAGTTAACGGATGAATATAATGCATCTTAGGCAAGAGAGGATGTGAATACATGTGCATCATATTAAGCAAAGAAGAGCAAGTGAACCTCACAGCTAAATGAATTTCACCCATTTTCTTTACCCCATTTGGGTGTAGAACCAGAAGTGGATAAGAGTGCGTATAAACTCTATCAGTTTCGAGAGTGGAAAGCCGAATTCTCACCTTCCCAATTCTTGAATCTTTTGACCCTCCTCCAGCTTTTTCCCCTCCATGCAAATGACAGTTATCAAAAACCCCAATTGTAATGACAGTACAAGGATCAAAAACCTCCCAAGTATACTGCTCATTCCACTTGGGTGTGAAGCTGTCGATAATGGTTCTTGTTCGAACCCATTTCTGTCCATATTTTGCCACACAATAAGCATCTGTTGTTCCTCTCCCATCTTTCGTCTTCATTGGCATCAACCCTTGAGCATTCAGGATTCCAACTTCAAGAACCCCGATGCTGGACTTCCAAAGTTGTTTAGCTGTTGGACGAAGGTCACTGCTATAGTGTGTTGATTCATCAAGAACATGATAGCCACCTTCTAGACATATCCTCATATGAATCCGACTCGCAAACTTAATTTCCTTCTTTTTCTCCCCTTCGACAACTACATGTTTATCAAGGTTGTACCACTTACTGTTTACAGGTTTATGATCTAACCTCCTATCAACATAGTGCAAAGGGATTCCACATCTACCCAGAAGTTCATCCTTGTTAGGAGCAACTCTATCTTCCACACTTAAAATCAAGGGCTCTTCAAATGGTTCAGCTGCTACAAACATCAAGTCCTCATTCCACATGGGATTGATGCTCCTGCTCTGACAAATCCGAGTCTTCATGATCTGGTTTCCAAGGATAGCCTTCACATAGACCTCTGGATACCTACCCTTATCTGTAGGTTGCAAGTCCTGAGCTTCGATTACATTAACCCTCAAATACCAAAGCTTAGGGGAGAGATACACCTTCGACCTTATATTTGCAAGACCATCAGTTCCACTAACTGTTGCAGCATCCGAATGCCATGCCTCAGGGAAAGCTTCATCTGCCTGGGTCCCCATCCATACAGCCAACATTAGCTCTCCCTTAACCTTATCCCCCTTCCTATCTTCCAGTCTATACCATTGCGGTGCCAGAGGACTATCAGGTGGAACCCTCTTCGGAATCTCATTCAGGTCAAAGAAAACACGACCCATATAATCATCTTTCACAAAATCTTTATCCTTCACAGTAACCTCAAGCACAGAAGCCTGAATCCTGTCTTTCGAGAAGGCAAAAACTTGGTTCCACTCGGGGTTTGATTTCTTCTCAAAATGCCTAGTTGTACCCTTGTAGTTTCCAAGTTTAACTTCAACATACGGGTCACAACTGCCGGTAACATCTTTTGCAGGAAGATCCTTAGCTTTGACAACTCTAACATAGAGGTATTGCATTTGCTCAACAAGATCATAGGTGCTGGTGAGCTTGTCACCAGTGATCTTTCCCCCACCAAGATGGGGATTAGTCTCCTTCAAAGAGAAGTCTTCGAGCGGAGGTCTATGCATCTTCTAGGTTCAAAATCAGCACTGCCCAGATGGCAAAAATTTGAATTTGGTTGGTTTGATAAACAGAAGCAGGAGATGAATTTGAATTAATTCAAAGGCCTTCCAGTGAACCTAAAATATCGGAAAACATAGTTAAGTAGGCGTTACATACAGCACAAGAAACTTAGGTTACCTAAATAATCGGAAAATCATAAATCAAGCCTGAGAAAACTAACGGAAATATCAAATCTCTCTATTTTCAAGCAAATATCGAGTGGGTCTTATAACTAGGTTGCGTATTAAAATTATCAAACGACAAGAAAACTTAAGCGAAACGCAAAACATTCTCAACAGTAGCGCCGAAAAAAATGAAGCAATTTCCAATTAAACAAGTCAAACCTGAATCTACATTACATGAATACAGAGGAGGCTTAAAATAAGACGACGACCTTGAGAAATTAACACCTGAAAATTTCAATTTCCAGATCTAGACGCTATGATAACTGCAAAGAAAGAAACAATCACATATCAGGTAGTAAGTAATAAAGCATATAGGGTAAAATCCATCAAAGTTGGTATTCTAGATCCAAAATGCTGAGAAAATAATGTGAATTTTAAAACCATGTTTGGTAGGCAAGAAAATGTAGGGAAGCGATAAAGGAAAATAAAATCCTAGTTTCAGAATTTTATAACAAGCCATTATATACTAGAGAAAAAAAAAGAAACACATTTTAGAACATCATTCTCCTTTTCAAAAACTGGAAAGAATTATACATATTTTCTCTTAAAATATTCAACATTCATCTGAACCAAACATAGGCCAAGAAAAATATTTATAAAAAAAAAAGCTTTATACAAAAAATACTGAAGAAATGAAAGAAAATTAGAAATTTCAACTCAGAAAAAAGCGTCCAAAAACACCTAGTGAAATCGGTGCATGTTAGTAGTTAAATGCTAATAAGTTGAGTTCAAAAAAGTACCTCCAAAAACGTCAACCGACACAAGAGAAATCAGGAAATCTTCATAAGAAAAAACCCAAAGACCATTTTTCCAAAAGTAAAATGGAAATAGGTTTCAACTTACAATAACTGAGAAACAAAAGATGGAAGCAAATGGAAAATGAGTTTCAGTAAGTTATGCTTGAAGGAAGAAAGAGTTAAGTGTGAAGAAAACCCTTCTAGAGATTAAAACAGAGGAAAAGAAAATGACTAGACATAGAAAGATAGAGGAAGAGAGCTTTTGCTTTTATGTTGGAAGGGATCTGATGAATCTCAGAGAGATGCACACAAATACAGAGAGAAACAGAGACTTACGCTTTTCTTTTTTGCTTTATTTACAGTGTTTCTGGGTCAATTTTCAAGAAAATGTTTTGTACGGTGCATTACATATGACGTATAATTAGGGTGGTAATACTGTAACAATATAAATTGTTAGGTTAATAATCACTATTCTGCGGAACAAATTTTACATTTTTAGAAGGAAAAAACTAGAGTAGATAGTTTGTTTTGAAAATATTATTTATTATTTTTAAATTATTATTATATAAATAACTTATTAATAATAATCAAAGTAAATTTATAAATTTATCTTATTAAATTATTTTTTATATATTTTATAATATCATATTATTGAATTTATATTATTTTATTAGATTATATAATTAAATTAATAAATTTAAAATAATTTAGATAATTAAATAATATTTATATTTATTTAATTTTTTAAATTATTATAAATTTACTATTTAGTTATACTAATGATTTTAAGCAATTCCAAGGATTTTTTTGTTTAATGCATGATTAACTCGATTGTTTTGTGCCATCACCGTATATATTAGACCATCTCTAACTTTATAACTAATACAAAATTTAGTATATAATTATTTTAATTATGTGATAAGTTTTCCACTAAATTTTGATAGAGTAAATAATATTATATTAAATTTGATACGATGTTATTTATCATATTAAATATATTATATGTTCCATCTTTTTTAAAATTTTAAAAATATTATAAAATATTTTAATACATACAAAAAATAAAATTAAATATATAGTATAAATAATTAAAATATTATTGATACAACACATAACTAAAAATTTAATATAAACTAAAATAACAATTTAAATTTTTTTAAAAATATTAGCAAAGTTTTTATTATATATAATGAATTAAATTTCGTTACAAAATACAAAATAGTTAAAAGAAATAATAAAGTTAAAAATATATACATATTTACTTTTATTTATGTTTTTTAATTAATATAATAAATATAATATTTTATTTAGTATATTTTTAATTAATTATTATTATTTAATTAATAATAATATATAATTTTTAGTTGATTAAATGCAATAATTGATAAAAAATAAAAAACATTCAATTTCATAAAAAAAATATTTTTTAATGCAATATTTTTCATTGTAGATTGAAGATAAATAAAAATTTAATATAAAATTTAATGTAAAATAAAATAATAGGTTAATAATTACGCACACAATTTTATTTTTTAAATTGTTATTATATCAATCAAGTTTGAAATATGTTTTTAAAATTTAAAAAAAAATATAAAAGTATAATAATTTATAAGCAAATAACGTATTTTTAACTAATTTTTTCTTAGATGTTTTTTAACATTTTATTATAGCATTAATTTTCATTTACTTTTTCGTTTTTATTTATATATTTTTTTCCCAATTTTTTAAATAAAAAAATTTTCACCATATTTATCAATTACTAATGATATCAACAATGCTATTAATTTTTTACTTAAACTCACAAATATTCTTAAAAATATAAAAACATCATAATTATCCCTAATTTAATAGGTTTTTCTCATAATATATAATAATCGGTAAAAATAAATTTAAAAAATATAAAATTTAATATTAAATCTTAAAGAATAAGATAAATTCGAATATTATTTGTTTCAAAAACAAGGAAACTATTTCAAATAAAATATATAATTTATTATTGAATAAATAATAAATATATTAATATTAATATTACGGATGTAAAAATAATGTATAATATACTATTAGTTGACAAATAAACTATCAAAAATTCATCAAAATTATAAAAAGAATTATATATATTTATTATGAAAAATTCAAATATTAATAAAATCACGTATTTTATAAGTAATTAACACAACAATAAAACTAGTATTACTATACGATAGAATAATAAATAAAAACTATGTTTTATTATGAATGATCCATGAAATCTATGATATGAGAAATTAAAATTCACAATGTATCATATGTTTGCCATTAATATTAATGATAAAAACATTAATCAAGTATTAAGTTTAGTTTATTAATTTGAAATAGAATATTAACGAAAGAATAAAATAATTCATTTTCAATTTACTACGTAGTAGGATATTTACTAACAAACGTTCATAATAATTTAATATATAAGAAAATAAATTTATAAAAATAGATAACAAATTGAAAAAATAATAACAAATATTATCATACTTTATAATACACAAAGAATGAAACATAGATGTTAAAAAAACCTCTATACTAAGAAAAAAAGATATATCACACATTAAATTCATAAACGATCAAATAAAATTAAGTAAACAAGAATGAAAAAAAGAAGAAGAAATAAACTAATTAAAATAATAAATTAAAGAAGTTCACAATCTTATCCATAAAATAATGGGTAAAATAACTAATAAGTAAAAATATCTTTAAAATGTGAAAGATAGACTACAAGGTATAAAATTATATAATAATGATAACCTAACAAGTATATCAATTAATAATGAATCTATAATTGAAGTCTTATTTAAAAAAAATAAAATATTTACAAAATATAAATAAAACCCAAGAATAAATACTTAAAGAAATATAAAAAATAGTTGTGATAAGATATTAAAACTATATATTATAAAAAAGATATATTATAATGATTAAAATAATAACCATTAAGCAGATCCAATAACCCATGATTAAAAAAATGAAGAAATATTTATGGTTTTAATTTAATTAAATATAGAAATTAATTATAAGAAAAATTTACGAATTATTAAAATAAGAATATATGAAAATTAGTAAGTTTGTTAATATAAGGAATTAATAAAATATTACGAAGAAAACATATTCTTTAATAAGAAGAATATGATATAATAATAATTAATAAAAAAAATTAAACAAAAGAAATTCAAAATTACTATGGAAAAAAACAAAATAATAATACCCCTTATAATTAAGAAAAAAAATTATTGATCGTCACATGAATCAAATGAAATGAATAGGTAAATACCAAATGAATCTAATAAAAGAAAAGGCAATAAAAATGAAGAATAATTATATTGGGATGTTAGAGGATTTATACCACAAAAATTTAAACTTTATGAAAATAATAATAAAACTTATTATCTATATTTAGATTATATTAAAGATAAGAAAATGAGATTAAATTAACAGGTTAATGCAACTAGTATACTAATCTAGAAAGTACAAACTCATCAATATATAGAGTATTATTAAACCATAAATAAATGAAAATATTAAAGTATGATTTAATAATCTAACGATGAGATACATCTTAAAATGTAAGGAGATTCTATAACAAGAATATAATATTTAGATAAAATAGTAAACAAATATATATAAAGAGTTCATAAAAGAAGATAAAAGAAGTCATTGAAACAAATGAACTATAAATAAATGAATTTAAATGACATTTAGTAAATAAAAAAATATGTGATATATTACATAGATTTTTTTATATGTAAATATAACATATATTATCACAAGATATCTAGAATACAACATAAACATTTTTATCAAAAGTTAATAGAAATGTTATATAAAATTCTGGAAGAAAATTAAAAAACAAATATTGTAGTATTATCCTATACTTTAAAATAAAATAAAATTAAATGTTTAGATAATTCTGTATAAAAAGTAAATATTCTTATGGTAAACAAAAGTATATAAATATAAGATGATTTTGAGGTTACATTCACGAATAAAGATAAAAATGTTAATTATTAAATTATATATATATATATATATATCTTTTAAGGTCAAATTATCAAATTTGTAACTCCTAATTTTACTAACTCTATCGTAACACTCTATGTTTTAATTTAATTAATTTGACACCTTATCATTTTTGTTTAATTTAATTTTTTGTTTTAATAGATTTTGACCACGATACATTATTATTTTTTAATTTGACATCAATTTTGTGAAATTTTTGTTAGAGAATACTGACACAAAATATTAAATATTTCATTATTTAGTGTTTTAGTTTAATGATTATTGAAATATATGTGTTGTATATGGGATTTTTTATTAATTTATCCATCCAAAGTTTATTGAGTTAAGCGACATAATTGATAAAGTTAAAAATATAAGAAATAAATTCGATCAAATTAAAAATATATATATGGATAAAATCTAAAATCACAGTTCAATCCAGAAATGGTAAGAAAACCATATAAACATATAATTTAAATGTAGTGGAAACAAAATTGGATTGAAAACATAACTTCTGTTATTGATCAAATTTCAACACTTACACGAAAATTCCAATGAATTTTCGATTTGATGCTGTCACTGATTTCTCACACTTATTCTCTATGTTTTGATGGTGTATCTGAATTCAATAGTAAATAGTGAGAGAACCCGATGCTTTATTAAGGTTCTCACATCAAGAACCTCGTTCAGTTTTAGAACCGAGGTACAGTTTCGATGAAACCGAACTGCCACCATGGTTCACCATTATATTGCACCACTCTGATGTTACATTCTCCCACTTCGTGCAAACGTTAAGCGAAATTCTCTTAAGTAACAAAATACATGAATTATAGCGATAGGTCCTCTAAGAGCAAGTATTATCTTCCATGTATTACAATGTATTTAGTTTCTCAAGTATTATACTTTATGTGTTAACGAAACTTAATGAATAAATCCTATATTTATTCTTGATACAATAAAATATATATTTTCTCAAATAAATCAAGGTGCACATGAATATGAAAAAATATCACAATATATATAAGAGTTTCATTAATAAACTGTATATATACATTTACAAAGTGGAACCAATTCCCATTTTCTCTACATGATCCTTGAATTTCATTAGTGGTATGCCTTTAGTCAAATTATCAATAATCATCAACTCAGTGTTTATGTGCTCAATGACCACTTTCTTTTCCTTAACACGTTTTCTTATGGCCAAGTATTTAATGTCGATGTGCTTATTACGACTACCACTTTTGTTGTTCTTAGCCATAAACACAACAGCTGAGTTGTCACAGTACAATCTTAATGGCCTAGAAATAGAGTCAACTACTCTAAGCTTGGAAATGAAACTCTTCAACCATACACCATGCGATGTGGCCTCAAAACATGACACGAACTCGACCTCCATAGTGGAAGTAGCAATCAAGGATTATTTCACACTCCTCCAAGACACGGCTCTACCAGCAAGCATGAAAATGTAACCAGATGTTGATTTTTGTGAATCAACACAACTAATGAAGTCCGTATCGGAGTAGCCAATTACTTCCAGTTCATCAATTCGTCTATACATGACATATAATCCTTGGTTCCTTGTAGGTACCCCATCACTTTCTTTGCAGCTTTCCAATGGTCAACACCTGGGTTACTTTGATATCTCCCTAGCATCCCAATAACAAATGCAATGTCAGGTCTGGTACAAACTTATGCATACATCAAGCTTCCAACGGCTGAAGCATATGGAATGGTTTTCATCTGTTCTCTTTCAAAATCATTCTTTAGGCATTGATCCAAATTGAACTTATCACCCTTCACAATGGGTGCAACACTTGGCAAACAATCTTTCATCCGAAATCTCTTTAAAACCTTATTGATATAGGTTTCCCGAGATAAACCCAAGATTTCTTGAAGTCTATCTTTATGGATCTTAATGCCAATGACATAAGATGCCTCACCTATATCCTTCATATCAATTTTTTTAGAAAGGAATTATTTTGCCTCATGTAGCAAACCCTTATCATTGGTTGCAAGAAAAATATCATCCACATATAGAACCAAAAAACAAATCTTACTCCCACTAACCTTCTGGTATATACATTGATCCATGTCGTTCTATTCAAAACCAAATGAAGTGATAATGTTATGGAATTTCAAATACCATTGACACGAAGCTTGTTTTAATCCATATATGGATTTACTAAGCTTACAAACCAAATGCCCACCATCACTAGAGAAGAATCTTTCAGGTTGTTTCATATAAACCTCTTCCTCTAGGTTACCATTAAGGAAAGTCGGTTTCACATCCATTTGATGCAAATCCAAATCAAAATGGGCAACCAATGCCATGACCACATGAAGTGAATCTTTCTTAGATACATGAGAAAATGTCTCTGTGTAGTCGATTCCTTCCCTTTGAGTGAATCCTTTGGCAACGAGTCTTGTCTTATGTTTCTCAATGTTGCCTTGTGAGTCTTTCTTTATTTTGAAGACCCATTTACATCCAATGGCTTTCACACCATCAGGCAACTTGACGAGATCCCAGACTCGGTTAGACGCCATAGAATTCATCTCTTCTTTCATGGCATTGTACCATAAGTTCGAAACCTCAGAACTCATGGCCTATGAAAATGTCTCAGGATCATTTTCGGCTCCAACATTATAGTCACATTCTTGTAGATACACAACATAATCAATAAGAATCGTTGATTTCCTTACTCTAGTATATCTTCTTAATATTGCATCAACATTCTCCTGAGGAGCAGGATCATGTTGTTCAGCTAGCTGTTCAACAACTATAGGTATCTATTGAACTTCAACATCTACTGGATCAAGATCAATAGCTTGTGGTACTTCCAAGACTGGTTCTTCAACATGCGTTTGTACTCGAGGCGTGTTGTTAACAATAACGATCAATCCATTACTTGAAGTGGCACATTGAGCATCTGAATGATCTTTCTCATAACCAATGTCCTGGGATAGATCACTCCCACTAATAAAGTAATTCTTAAGGAATTTTGCATTTCTTGATTCTACAAACCTAGTGTTGTGAGATGGACAGTAAAATCTATAACACTTAGACCGTTTGACATATCCAATGAAATACTCACTAATGGTCCTTAAGTCCAACTTATTCTCCTGTGGATTATAAATCCTCACTTCAGATGGGCATCCCCAAACGCACATTCAGATGGGTATCCCCAAATGTGCATATGTTGCAAACTTGGTTTCCAACCTTTCCATAATTCAAATGGCATCTTTGAGATAGCCTTGGTTGGAACTCAGTTTAATATATATACAGTCGTCTTTAAAGCTTCAATCCACAAGGACTTAGGAAGATTGGAGTTGCTAAGCATACTCTGCATCATGTCCAATAGTGTTCAGTTTCTCCTTTATGCTACACCATTCTGGTTTGGTGAACAAGACATAGTGTATTGAACAACTATCCCATGTTCTTGAAGAAACTTAGTAAACAGACCAGGCGCTTATCCATTCTCAGTGCATCTACCATAATATTCACCACATCTATCTGTTCTCACGTTTTTTATTTACTTTCCACATTGTTTTTCTACTTCAACTTTAAAGCTCCTGAAGGCATATAATGCTTTGCTCTTATTATGAAGTATGTAGAGATACATATATCCAGAAAAATCATCAATAAAGGTGATAAAAATATTTCTGACTTTGAATGTCTATGCCTGGACAACATATATCTGTATGTATGATTTCTAATATGTTTGAACTCCTATTGGCACGTTTCTTTGACTTGTTAGTCTACTTTCCCTTAATGCATTCCATACATGTCTCAAAATCAGTAAAATCTAGCGTACTAAGTACCCCATCTTTCATTAATATTTTAATTCTTTTTATGGAGATATGTCATAATCTTATATGCCATAACGTAGAAGAGTCATCGTCAATAATACACCTTTTAGTGCCAGCTTGAACATGCATAACTTTATGAGTGACATTATTTCGTAAATTAATGTAGTAAAGACCATCAGACAAAATATTATTCCCAACACAATCAGATTTATTAAATAAACTAAAAATGTTTCTAAAAAGTGAAAGGAATAACCAAAATGTACAAGTCATGAAATTGAAATCAAGTTTTTAGAGAAACTTGGAACATAAAAAGTCTTTTCTAATTCTAAAATAAAACCACTACTTAAAATCAAACTGCATGTCTCTATAGCCTATGCATGTCCCTACAGCTTCCACATGTGATCCCATCTTGTTACCGGATAAGATGTATTGCTCACTTTCCACTGGCTTCCTTAGGTTTCGCATACCCTGTAAGGAATTTGCAACTGGATTGTAGATCCAGAATCAATCTATCAGGTGTTAATATTAACATTAACCATATTAGATTCATAACAAATAAACAAAGTTGGATTACCTTTATTCTCAAGCCATTTCTGGAATCTGATACAATCCTTATTCATATGTCTCTTCTTTTTACAAAAGAAACACTTGGATTCTTTCTTAATATCAGCTTGAGGTGGAATTATCCCTTTTTCTTTATGCTTGTTTTGAGATTTTCCTTTCTGGTATGTTGTAGCCAACATTGCATTTTCACCAAATTTCATAACAAGCCTTCCTTCCTCTTGAACACACATGGTCATTAGTTCATTGATTGGCCATTTATCCTTATGTGTATTGTACGAGATTTTGAATGGCTCGTACTGATGTGGAAGAGTGTTAAGGATATAGTGCACCAAGAAAGATTCTGACATCTCAACTTTGAGATGCTTAAGTTGAGCCGCAATGTTCCTCATTTGCATAATGTGCTTGCGCACACCTTTCACACTGGTGAGTCTTAAAGAAAACAACTTTATAATAAGGGTGCTTGCTAAAGCCTTATCTGAAGTGACGAATTGATCATCAATGGCCTTTAATAAGTCTTAAACATTGTTATCCTAATCAACAGAACCACAAATACTAGCAAAAAAATTAGTCTTAATAAACATCATGCTAAGGTGATTAGATCGTTCACATTGTTCATAACACATGATATTCTCTAGAGTACTGGTTTGAGTAATTTTAGGTGATTCATTTTTTCTAATAGCATAATTATATCCTAATTAATCATACAAAAATATAATAAATTTTTTTGTGAGATAAGATTTATTATATCACATATGATTGATTGATTACAATTAATTTTTATTTTCTAAATGTGATCCTAAATAAACTTTATTATAGTTTTAATTAATTAAAAATATTGTGGTTACTCCCTAATTAATTAAACTATATGAATCACTTAAATATTAATTAAATTCTTAGACTCAAGTATTGCATAAAATCATAAACAATATTAATTTAATTTCAAATGTGCAAATATTATCTATCTTAAATTGCATATATGACAATAAATTATACAAGCAAAAATAAATAATATAAGCACTAATTAAATCCATAAAGAGTCATTAACAATTAATTCCATAAAGAGTCATTAACAATTAATTCCATTATGCATACATTATTTAACTAAATTTTATATGTATAATTAATTACAAAATTTATACATATAAATACCCAAAACAAATAATTTAAGCATAATATATTTAAATAAATTTTAATGTGCTCAAAAATTATTTAAATAAATATCACATGTATAATAATTATTCTACACATGACAAATTTAAGTTAAATAATTAATCACATTATATTTGGAATTATTTTATTATTATTATTTTTAATAAAAATTAAATATTTAATATATATAAAAATATTTAACATCAAACAACACATAATGAGCTGTAGTCCATTGGTCTTGCTGTTGAAATCTTTGCCTTAAGACTAAGGTTCAAGTCCTATTAACTCTAAATGTCTAATTTTTTTTATAAAACTAAATTCTAAATCTATATAAAAACATGATGTTACATATAATAATATAATGGGCCAGGGTCGAGTGGACATGCTATTACAAACCCATTAATGTAATCTGGGTTCAAACGAAGCAAATTGTTTTTTTAAAACTTCATCTTCAACATCTAGTTACCGATCATATCTTTCTATTCAAGCGACAAAATTCGGTGTTCTTTTTATCAAAATTTTCATAATTCGATTTCTGAGTGATTAATGGTCTCACTTTGAATCAAAAATATTATTTTAAATAAAAAGTTAATTAATGATTCAAATAAATACCCACGGTAAATTTAATTTATTTTCTTTATTATTTTTCAAGTTTAAATTTACAGAATCACTCTAAAATCAATATTGAAACAATTTATAATTTCTATATGCATAAAAAACAAGCAAAATAAAAATCCAAAAATCTCATTTCTTTGTGAAACAGAGCAAAAGAGATATGTTTTCAAAAATGACTGTGATACCAAATGTAAGATCATAGTTCACTCCATAAACGTTAAGAAAACCATATGAACATTTTTATTTAAATGCAGCGGAAACAAAAGTGGATTGAAAACATATCTCTTACCATTGATCAAATTTCATCACTTACACGAAAATTTCAATAGATTTTTGATTTGATGCTCTCACCGGTTTCTCACATTTATTCTCACACTTATTCTCTGTGTTTTGATGGTGTATCTGAATTCAACAGTAAATAGTGAGATTGCCCGATACTTTATTAAGGTTCTCCCATCAAGAACCTCGTTGAGTTTCAAAATTGACGTACGGTTCCAACGAAACTAAACTGTCATCACGGTTTACCATTATGTTGCACAGCTATGATATTACATTAAAATGCAAATTAAAAGACATGATACTAGATAAGAGAGTCACAAAAATTTAAGAGTATCAAGTTCATCAAATTAAAAGATAAATTTATAAAATTGTTTGAGACATAACATATAGAGTAACAAATTGAAATATATATTGAAATGGTAGAATTTATAATAAAATTTAAAGATAAAAACGTAAAAACTCAATACAAGGAACATATGAAATGTAAATTAATATAATTTCATAAATAGTAAAATTTTATATGAGATGGGGTAACTTTCCTTCATAGTCTTCATAGTCCTTACATAACTCTACCGGTGATCTTTCATGTATGTACCGTACATTCATAATATTATTATAATAGATTGGTAATTAATATAGATATTATTTAAAATTAATAATAAAATAGATAAAATTAAAAAATAATAATTAAAATGTATATTTTAAATAATTCATTTTAATTAATAAACATGTTATTTTTATTATATGATATAAATATCCATTATATTATATATTTAATTCGATTAATATATATAATACATATGCAATTAATTTAAAGAATTGCTGAACAAAGAAAATATATCAACTAATTGTTTAAAAAGGTATTAAAAACAAAAACAATATTTTTTAAATTTATATCATAAAAATAATACTTATTTTCCAAACTCATATATTTTACTATTAAAAAATAAGTTAAACTCATTATTTTATGTTAAATACTATTTAAATTAAACAAATAGTCATTTAAACATATTTAATGTTAAACTAAAAATATATTTGGTATAACTTATTAAATAGATTAAGTATAATTATATTATAATTATTTTGTATAATATTTACTTATTTAGTAACAAACTTGTATAATGTAATTTGATAAAATTTTATTCATAAATTTATATTTAAAATAATATGTAATTTATTTTATCTAGTTATATTATCTATTAAAATAAATTTATTATAAAAATTTAAATTAATATATAATTTATTTTATATTTTTTTAACATTTTAAACATTAAAAAATATTTTTAATTTAATATGAAACAAAAAATTAAAACACATTATTTAGATTTAAAATTTCAGAAAGATCAGTTAAATATCTCATAAGATTTAAATTCGTATTTATTATTAATATTAAACTTTTATACGATTGTATAATATAATTTTATTTTATAATTAAATATATAATTATATTACGTAACAAGTTTTAAATTTAATTATATTCCATTTTAATATTCTTCCTATTTTTTGTTTTCGACAAGTAAATACACGAGAGCTAATAGCACAATACAATGACACGTGATTCGAAGGTCTAGAAATCAGTTATGGGCCCCATAACATGCTAGACACTTGGACAAGTCCTGACTCAATCATTATTAGCCAGGAACACGGATCTCCCTGAACCCAACTGCACCAAATCACAATCTTCACTCTTCACAGTTCATACTCTCTCGTTCATTTCTGGAGGATCTGTAACTCAACGAGCCTCTCTTTTTCTGAAATCCGAAGTAGAATTTATCGTTTTCTCACTCTTCTTTGGAAAAACAATGAGCGAGCCAATTGAGCCCGCACCGTTGTCGTCTCCATCGGCACCGAGAGACCCAGCCACTCTGATCCACACACGACGCCATCCATTCGAGCATGGTCTCATTCCAATCCCTAAACTCATCTTCACGGACCCAATTCAAACCCTAATCCAACTTAAGCAGAAGCTCATTGCTCAATCTCAATCTAAAAGGGTCGGCTCATCTGCCATCTCCGAAGCCCTCCAGATCTCTGTTGATCAAGCTTGTCTCATCCTTGACACCCTCGCCTCTGTTCTCCACTCCGAGTCCGACCCTCTTGTTCATGCCAAGCCTAGTGAAATTGACTCTATTGGTGCCGATGTGCATGATCTGTTGTTGTTCCTCTATATTCAGTCCTATAAAAGGTTGTTGCCTAGGACACACAAGGATTCGGCTTCTGTTGCTGATGTTTGGCCCTCCACTTCTGCTTTTGATGGGTACTTATCGGCTCTCTCGCCATTGCAGGTGATTTTTGTGTACTGTATTCACAATTCATTGTTTTATTGCGAGATTGTATAATGCTGGTGTTTTTTTTTTAGTTTTGTTAGGATTCTGCTGGTTAAGTGGGAAGATTTGACGTGTTCTTCCGGTTTTGGTTTCTAATCCTCTAGAATTCAAATGGATTTTCTTATGCAATCTTTGATACGTTCTTTAGTGCAATCTTTTCTTGTGGCAGCTGCACATTTCTATTTGGTTCTTTTAGGCCAAGAATGAGTTATGTCTTCATAATTGATATATCATATTTCAAATTTAAGCATGACGTCTATTTTGTATCGTGGCAGCTTGTTCGTAGCAGTCGTCGGTCTGTGCCATCACAGGCTGATGAAGAAGCTCATCAGTTATCATATCTGCGAAAGCACTTGGGTAACATACTCTCCCTTTTAGCAGAACCTATGGAGGGGCAAGGTGAAGAATCTCTGGTTTGTAAACATCACGACTTACTCTCACAATGTACTTTCCCCCCCTTTTTTAAAGCTTTGTAGAGCCAAAATATCAGTACTGGAAGAATAAATGTACCAGTCTTGATTATTCTAATTTGGTGCAATAGAAGATGGTAGTAGCAGTATTAATTAGTTATTTTGTTTTGCTGCCATTTATTATAGTAATTAATATATGATGGAAAAATTCTGATCCCACAAAGAGCCTCATCCGATCTTTCATTTCATTTGTCAGTTTGGTTGCCATCCCTTCTAAATTATACTGTTTTGGAAGAAACTGAAAACTTATTTTACCACACCATGTTTTGAAAATCTGAGTAGTCATATCTTTAACAAAAATGTGAAAAACTAGTTTTTTGTTCTCACATGCCTTGGATATAAGAACTTTGGTTTGTTTTGTGTTTCTTCTTTTTTAAAAGTGTCAAGTCTCTTGTTTTTTTTCCCCCTCTTCAACTACCAATTATTAAGTATATGTTACTTCGGTTTTATTTATTCGCTTTATGTTCTTGGCCTCCATGGCAGACTTTAAATTTACTACGTTAATCCTATTGTCTTAGGTATTAACTATGGATAGTTTTGAGCACCTTGGATTTCTAATCCACTTTGGTGATAAGGGATCTGAGGGAAGTCAATTGAGCCAATCTGCTCCATTTTTTGCAAATTCAGATCCTGATATGCCTGCTGTTCCTGTTCCAGCTTCGCAAGTTCATGAATGGATTCTAGAGAATATAGCTTCTACTTTGGAACACATTTCTGAAAGACTTGTTCCCAAAGATAATGGGCCATCTAATGCCTCAGATCAAGATGTTGCCATGACTGATGCCTGTGCAAGTTCTGTCAAGGCTTCAGCAAGCTCTAGAGGACCTACTTTTATTGAAGGGATCTCTAAAACATCACTTATAAAGAAAGCATCAGATCTTAAAGGCTCATCTGTGAAGGTTTGTTTACTTCAAATATTTACTTCTGACTCAAGTGCAGAATATGACATAAGTTTGATTAGAAGTTTTGTTCAGATCTATGTTACTCAAACTTTTTGTGGCACTAAGAGTCGTAAATTTTTGAATACATATTCAGTTGGACACCAATTTTTCTAATTTTTTTTTTAATTTACACAAAATTGGAGTGTCCGAGTACCCACACCCATGTCCATGACATATTACTTGGACATGGGTACTTCACAAAATATGAAGAGTCAAAGCAACATAGATTTAGATTATTGCTCAATAGTTCATAAGTTAGAATAGATTTGTTTAGTTAGTTTGGTTACTTTGGTATCAATCATTATTTTAACATACTGTGTTCCAAATCTGATTGTTGTTGATTAAACATGGAATGGATAGACTCAATGCTTCACCATTTTACAAGAAGATTTTATTGATATGATCTCAATATAATATGTTTGATATGTACATAGATAGATCTCAATGCTTTACCAGCTTAATATGTTAGATAAGCTTATGGATAATTCTTGTTCTGGTTCCGACAATATCCCTTTCTTCATTCTGCGTGAAAGTGTGGTATTGAAATTTTAGGTGTGCCTTTGTAAGAGATATGTTGGTTTATTGTAACATGTTTTCCGTTGCAGGTTATAAATTGCCATGATTCTGTTATATACATCTTAGCACCATTGAAATATGCCACAGTCTATGGATGCTCAGATGCTACTGTAGTTGTCGGTGCTGTGGGAAAGGTAAAATACTAATTCATTTGTTCTGTGCCCTTTTTGCGCTTCAGGGCAGTAGATCTGAAGCAATCGAGGCATGCACGTTTGTTATTTTCTGTTCCAACATTAAATTCGTGGGCCTAACTTAAACATTGTAGACCAATTATTGTTCTAAATAAAAGCCCATAGAATTTAGGCCAGAAAAAAAAACGAAAAATAAAAGATAACTCAAAACTCCAATAAGTAAATTTCTTTGTGCATTTTATTAAGTTGTTCAGTTTTTTTTTTTACTTGGTTGTCTAAGAAATTCTTATTGTCAGTTTGGTATACCTATATAAGATCACTATAAACATCAGAAGTAATTTATTTCACATTCATCGTTTGTTTCATTCCTTTGCAACCAATGTTTAGATGTTAAGACGGGTGACCGGACAAGTCCACTAATTTTTTGGAATGGATCACTTAGGTTCAATAGTGTTTTTTATTGACAGTTAAATTCACTAACTTTGAAAAAGTGATAACACAAGTTGAAATGACCAATTTTATGTTTTTCTTCAATTTTTGTATTATTTTAAAAAATTATTTTAAAAGTGTTTCAGCAAATATTCACATTAAAACTTTGTTTAAAGAATAAAAAAAATATTTTTTTTAAAACACAAAATTTGACCATTTAGATTAAGCTGTCACTTGTTAAAGCTAGTGGACTAAACTATCATGTAATAAAAGCTATTGGCCTTCTTAATGTTCTAACTGTAATAGCTAGCAGACCTGCCTTACATTTGTCTCATATAATCAGAATTTTTTGTGCTTCTAAATGTTGGCAAATGAAGCATAGACTTTTGTTTCATATAGAGATCATGCTTATACATCTTTTTATTTGGCCTTCTACTGGGCATTAATGTCTATATTTCTAATGGTATTAATGGAGGCTTCTTGAAAATATTTTTGTAAGCTTTAATGTGCTAGTGAAGTATCTCACTAATACTATGTATTCTGCCATGTCAAGTATTCAAATTGTAATCCGGAGATATAATGCATGATGTTTTGATACTCCTATGAGTATAAACGCTCCCATCACCTGTTTGGCAGTTGACTCAAATCTATCAATGGAATTTTCTTCACAGGCTGTAAGAGTTGAACATTGTGAGAGAGTTCATGTGATTACAGCTGCTAAACGAGTCTGTATTGCTAACTGCCGTGAATGTGTGTTCTTTCTTGGGGTGAACCAGCGACCACTTATTGTTGGTGATAACCATAAGTTGCAGGTGAGTGTCACTAGTCACTGTTAGTACTCTGTGATGCAGCTAGCCAATTGTAGTAATTTGAATGTGAACTTTTTTTTACTCATTATTTGTTTATTTGTTTTGCTAAGAAATATGCCGTTATGGCTGTTTTACTAGCTACAGTTTGAAGTTGTTGATTTTTTATCTTTATCCTTCTAAAAATAAATGATGCAAAATGATATGGTCTCCTTTTAGTTCCACCTATAATTCCCCTATTTATTCACGTGACCAATGTTTTAGTTTTGTCAAGGAATTTCTACACTAATAGTTGCCTTAGACTATGTCAAGGTCAAGTGAATAGGGTTTCATACCTATGCTTTACCTGGTCAATTTACTAGGCGTCCAACTTGTATTGTATGAAATGACGGAATTTGGAGATTACTTTTGTTATGTAAAGTTTTACTGGCTGTGAGCTCGTTTTATTCCCTGACAACTAGATTCTTGATTTGCTTTGCTGAGCTCTTGTTGCATTATATTCTAACATATCAACTTCTAATCTGGTAGTTCCTTTTACTTTGTGTTCATCAAAATATAAAATTGAATTTATAGCAAGTTGTAGAATAAATCAGTCTGACTAGAGTTGCTAGACAGTGATATGCAAAATTCCTGAACATCACAAGACCTGGTAGGAATAAGTCTGTCTGCATATTATCATCATCTTCAATGATTCTGCAGTAACAATCAGCATTAATCTCAACACTTTACGAACAAATTGAATCATCAGTAGCTCTTACTTAGAGAGGCTTCTGGCTAATAATAAAATTGGATTAGCAATTGTATTTAGGCAAAAGAAATTTTTAGTTACAGATGACCACAGTGTGTAAGCAGTAGCTTTAGGCTAGTTTTCTTTCTTGTAGTCGTGCCAAATCAAGAGTTTTTTCCAAGAGTGAAGTTACATATTTTCTATTCCAAAATTTGTTTTTACAGGTAGTTTGGAGCTTTTAATACTAGTTTTTATATTTTATTTATTAACATTTTAAATCTATAGCTCAACTAGGTGAATAATTGATTCTCCATTCTTGTGACTTGAAACTAAGATGAATAGTCCTTGAGACTTGAGAGCAGTAATGCATTCCTGCATCTGTATGAAAGTGTCTCCTACATCAAACAAATAATTTTATTTTACCAACATTTATCAGGTGGCACCATACAATACACATTATTCTCAATTAGAGGAGCACATGACTGAAGTTGGCATTGATGCAACTATTAATAGATGGGATAAACCTTTAGCACTTGGAATGGTTGATCCGCACGATTCATTGTCCCATCCAGCAGGTGTCTCCGATGTCCAGTCTGAGTCTGCTGCATGCATAGACCCTGACCAGTTTACAAACTTCTTGGTACATTTTTGTGGTTATCTTAAGAGCTTACTTTCAGACAAAAGTTTCGAGATTGGAAAGGAGAGAAAAGGGGGGTTGTGTGGATGTGGATTATGATGGTGTTAAAGTTACAAGTCTGCACTATCTTCTCTCATATTTGATTGGTTTCCTTAATGTGCAGATTCCAAATTGGTATGATGGTGAATCCCCTGGTTCCACGAAAGACAACCCATTTCCCTTACCGGAGGCGTATATGGGTTCTCAGAATAGAAATGTATTTTACAAGAACATGTTGATTGCATATATACTCTTAATTTAGTTTTTAGGCTGCACCTTGAAGAGTTGTCAAGCCTTGCAGTTAACCTATCTCCTGATGTTTTATTACTAATGGAAACCTTTTTTTGTTATGTTTACCAGCTAAAAATTTTAGGTGAAATAAAGCAGTTGCTGAGAGAAGCTCCCCTTGAAGAAAACCGGAGGCGAGAACTATCTTGTGCACTCCATATATATTTCAAAGACTGGTTATATGGTATGACCATCATCACTTCTCTTTCTCACGCTGCTTGCAATGGACTGTATTTTATCTTTTTGACCACTTGCTCATTGTGACCACGTAGTTAGCATGTCTCTGAATTGGTTTGGTTGAAAAGTTCCTGTGCTTCTCACGTATCCATTATTTAGGATGTTTCAGGGTCATTAGCTGTCAAATATCTTCCGGGCATTAGTGATTTTTCATTTTTTTAGCTGTCCCAATTTTAAAGTGTTATATTATTGTATTATGCATTCATCGGAGGTAATGTCTAGAGTTGTTTGGTGCAGAAAAAACGTTTCTTTAGTTATTAGAAAGTAGCAAATTGCATTGTGCATGACTGCAATGCATGATGCTTTGCATTCATTTTCTCTTATTTCAGTGCATCAAGGTAATATGGATTGTACTGGTTCAAGCTTTAGAAAGCTTTCAAGCCCTCTAACCTGCCTATAAGACAATTTAGGCTCCTTCAAACATAAAATACATACATACACTTCATTTTATATTTTTATTTAGTGTTCTTGCCAATGAATGTACATGTTAGTTCTTGACTATGTTTTAAAAATGAGTCTAATAATCTTGCTTAATTGACGTGTCAGCTTCTGGAAATATCCGTCAGCTTTACTGCCTACAGGGGGACTGATATCTAAATGATTCCGAGACAACTAAGAATGGTACAGAAGGCAAGTTTCTGTTTTTCTTCTTCCCCTCCCCTCTTTTTCAGTCCTTTCCAGGTTGATCTTTGCCATTTCTGTTGTTACCACAGGCAGCTGAGAATGGACCCTAGTATTCTGGTATAGGGCAAGTTATTTATGTATCAGCCATATAGTGGCATCATTATCACTTTCAATAATATCATTGTATTTTTTATTTATTTTTACCCTAGTTACCTTTCTGTAATATTTTCTCAGCCTAGGTTTACAGCATTGTGAAAGCTTTTCCCCTCTATTTAGAATGCTGGCTTTTTAAATTTTTTAGCTGTAGTTCGTTTTATTTAAAGAATGAATAGCTTTTAGCCTGGTCCTGGACATTGATAGTTCGGTTAAAATTAGCATGTAGTGTGGCGAATGAGATGGTTTTACAACCAATTGCGACTTGGCAGTCGGAAAATGATCTTTTTGAATGCCATCTTATTTTGATATCCCCATGACCTAAGCTCTGTTTTAGCTGTGTAATGTATCATTTTTTTTAATAGAACATACACGTTCCTTAATAGGTAATGTCATCCATGAAATTTTTGCTTTGATCAAGCAAAATCCTTTAGGCCAAAAGTGTTGTGGAGTACTAACTTAAGTTTTACATTGCAATCGATGTTCGTGCAATCAAGAGATATCTTGTCTATGGAGACATTGTAAATCATTAGAACGAGTATGACAGAATCAGGGCTGTAACACAGGTTAGTTGGGGTTGGGAGCAAGCCGCATTCTGCCTGATCTGATTACAACATCAACCTGATTGGTTGGCATGTTTTACTACAGTTTTATCAAAGGATTGACTCAGTTTACAATCGGATCCATTCATCCCAACTTGGATACAACCCATTTAATAAACTGGCCAAGATGGGTCCCAATTCATTTATGACCCAATCTATTCAACTACAACCCAAAGACTGTCTCGAAAGACATTAAGCTTATTCTGTGTTGCTTGTTTTGATGTACATAAACACTTAAAATTGATCTAGTGCATAGTGAAAAATAATCTGGTGGCTACCGTCAGGACACTCTAATCAGTAATTACTTGACAATGTAGACAGGTTATCTGGTGCAATAGGGAAACACAAATTTGTGCATATTTGTTCTCACTTCTAATGCATCACATGGCATAATAATTTTGAAAAATGAAAAAGTAATCATTTGTTTAGATAACTCTGCCACATTACACCACAAATTGTGTGTTTGCAAAAGTGTTCAAATTTTATGTTTTTCATTTCTTTATCACATATTACCCGACATCTATTACTAGGTCGTTCCTTGTGTGTGGGAATATATATATATATATATATACCCCATAATGGAGTGTGGTATTATAATAATAGATTATAGAAGTAACGTAAACACATTTTACAGCGCAACTCATGCATAACAAGAACGATGCTTCTTAAAAGAGCTAAATTGTTTAAATCTCGTGAATTAGGATAACAATGATAAAGAGGATCAATGTTGAAAATCAATATACCATAAACAATTTCTTAATATGAACATGCTTTTATTTGCTTTGTTTCGCAGGAAATTGTCCTGGTAACATACAAAAATTGCTCTCATTCGATGGTTACAGAGAAAAACTGAGCCTAGCTTGCAGGTACCAATTGAATCAGCTTCTCTGCTTGCTCTGGGAAGAAGGTAATGAAAAGATATGCACCTGTAATTTGACACGAAAATTGTGATTACAAAATTCAAACATACTATAGCATACTTACGACGTGTTTATACTTTTTAACGCGATCACTATTTTTCTTTATTTGCTCACTTTGCTCAATTCTACAATAAATATTAGGACAAAAAGCCGCCATAGTCCTTTAAGTTGGTCATTTATTCCGTTTAGTATGTAGTTTAGAAATATCGTTTTTTTTTTAATTCTTTTGCTTTCAAGAAAAATATCGAGGAATGATAAAATCAAATATTGAACATTTTTTTAATTAAATTTATCGCGCCGTTTTCACGTGATTTTATTAATAGGGACTAACTGTCATTCTAATGATTCTTCGTGCCATTCAACAACCATCCCGGTAGAAATGACGTCATTTTCAACATCTTAATGCGCCATTCTCTATGTATTATTTGTTTTTTTAATTTTAATCCTTATTTTACACTCACTTAAATAATAATATTTTAATTACATGTGTCAAATAATAATATTTTATCATAGATTTTAATGAAATTTGACCATTTGTCATTCTATCCCCTTTTGCAATTACAACTAGACAAAAAATCCATTTTTTTATTCTAAAGACTAATGGACAATTGATGCCTAACCAACATTATACTCTAATTGTAGATCTGCATAATTAATTGCAAAGTTGTATAACTAAAAAGTGGGTATCACCGAGTTATTAAAAGAGGGTTAGAGAAGCACTTACAGATAAGCACAGTTCCAAGAATAGCTGAGATTTTGCCTTGGATGACCACTAAACCAGCTTTGCCAGCATCTTGCAACTCAGTGGTGCCAATATAATCAAATGTTCCTGAAGAAAAATCAGCAAAAAAAAAAAAATTCTAAAGAGGAGATAAGCCAGTTTGATCAAACATTAACAAAATTGGAGTTGAAGTAAACTCTAACCTGGTTTGACCTTTTGAAGCCCTGATACAATACATGCAATGTTTTGGAATCCAGCTTGTTCTAATTTATTTGCAGCAGCTGCAGACCTTGACATTAAAAATAAACACTATCCTGTCAAATGGTTTCCCAATTAGGCAAAAATCACTTTATGAAATCTATACCAAAGTTAAAACACAATTCTAAACTAGCATGGCTTAGTTTAACAACCTACTATGTCTAACAAAAATATTTAAAAAATCCATTTTAGGTCATAGAAGCACTTTTCTGATTATGTCAGAAGCTGATATTCAGTTCATGGACTGTTCCCCAAAATTGATGTGGATTATGGCTGAATCAATCTAAACCAAGCCCATCCACAAATCACTTTTGAAAAGGTCCAATGAAAATCCCAAAGGCATTATATTATAATCACCTAAAATAAATGGACATGTAATGTCACTTGAGATTTTTCTAGATTCGAGATAAATAGCATTGTTTTAACATTACGGGTCTGTTTGCTTTTGTTTTTGAGAGCACCTTTGCCAACAAAAATTGCTTATGGATCAAATAGAAGTTTTTTTTTGGTAGAAGTGCTTTCAACTCTCATAAAATACATTTTGTGCTTCCTAACAAAAGTACAAACAATGTGGTTCTCCCTGAAAGTTCTTTCTTCTGAAACCATTTTTAACTATAAGCACTTTTAACGTACGCACAAACGCAAACATACTCAACAGAAACAACCTTTATTTGTAGACCTAGTTCATAAATATGCAAAGTACATATTTCATATATAGCCATAAATAAGCAAAGCATGTGAAAGAAAGAAAAAAAAAAAAAAAACTCACCTTAGTCCTTCTTGACACACAATTAACAATTTACTCTCAGGTGAAAACTGGTTCTTAACAGATTGCACAAATTCAGGATTTGGTTTGGTAAATGGAAGCCCAAAGAATAAACCAGAAAAGTTATTATGTAGGGTCCTCTTAACAATTGTTCCTGTACAAAGTTAAAAGGCAAAATAAAAACCAAATTCATATGCAATTTCAGTCTCAGATTATCACAATAAATTGAGCAAACAACCAAACAATAAGAAATAAGACAGGAAGGAGCATTACCAAGATCGTTGTCTTGATTCTCAATGAAAAGAGGCACATGGTAACATGATTTTATATGTGCTCTATCAAATTGAGATTTGTCTCTAACATCCAGAACTTTAAAACCCTCATCTGTGGTAAGTTTCTTAGCATCTTCACTATTTATAAAACTCACTTCTGCTGTAATTCCGAAAACTTTACGACGAATTGGTTTTGTTAAGAAAGTTTCTCTTGGATGAATATGAAATTCTAACCAAGATGTCCTGTAACTGCTGAAAACAAATGTTTTTCTTTTAACAGATAATAACCAATTTCAATGTTCATAGTAATTGAGTCATAGGATGACTAAGTAAAACCAAGCAATTACTAGTTACTACTAGCATTGCTGTATTTGTTTAGTTTGTTGAGTTTTCAAAGAAAGATCATGTGTATTCATCAAGTAATATTGTTGTGATAACCTCTTACAATTTCAAAAGAATGATAGGGGAAAATTGCAGTTTGGGCTCTAAATCGTGCCTTTTGGAGTGTGAAATTTCTGAGTACAATCTATGCACAACTCATGTGCTGTAGGTGAGTTGTTTTGGCCAATTTTTGCTCAAACTGAAGAAAAAACTGCATTTTTGGGGCCTAAACTTGGGAAGGAAAAAAATAAAAAAAAAAGATGTGGACTTGTCACAAGTTTCGCTTAAAAATTACCATTCTCATATTTCTGGAAGAAAAGAAAAGAAAAAACTAATGCTACAGCTAAGAACATGAATTCAAGGTCCATCTATAATTTTTATTCGTTTATGCTTATGTTTAAAATGGTTTCAGACAAAAACGATTTCAAAAGAAAGCCATTTCGAAAAGAAAATATTACATGAGATGACCCATTCAAGGGGTGCTCCATTTTCGACCCCCTTACTACTTTTGAACACATATTTAGAAATATTTTAGTTTTGTACATGCATTAAGCACAAAAGTTAACAGAGCATCAACAACTCTGACAATAAACGACCATCAGAACAAAGACAAATCATGCTGTGACTCAAAGAAAATTTTTGGACTGTGAAGTTTTGAGTGTAAATTGACTAGAGGTTAAAAATGGTAGGTAGTAGACAAAAACGAAATGTGCTTTTTGAGTTCTAAAATTACTTATGATAATAAATTTATATCTCCTCTTGAAGTGTTTTCTTGTGATGAAAAGTGCTTTTAGAGGACTCAAAAGCATAAACAAAGGACCCAAAATGCTGTTTGAGACTTGAAAAAACTTTAAACAAATTTATTTATGTTTGTTTCAAAAGAGTTTCTTTTTTCTTTCTAAGTACTTTCTCATGATCTCAAAAGCAAGCAAAAATACCCTTAATCCAGAAAGACTGATCGATAGGGAGGAACCACAAGTTATTCAATTTCAGACTCCTATATAAACATTTTTTTAAAAAAATATTTTTCCATTTCTAACCCTAATTTTGTTTTACGGACTTTGGAACTTGTTTGAGGGGAAGCATCATGATTTTGATTGCCACGTTCAGTAATCTTGAATTGAGACGCAAAATGAAATATGACATTTGAAGATGCATAAGAAATAAAAATAAATAATTAAATACCATAAAAAAAAACGGAAACAAAAAAAGCTAATTACCTTGTGGAAAAGAGAGTTGAGGAACTAATGATAATTCCTGACATTTTAGATTTATTGCTTGAACTGCTTAAGCTCAGCTCTCTGTTTGTCTCTCATTGTTTGAGCTGTGAAACACCTAAACAAGGCAAAGCCAACAGTGGCCCGAAGAAATTTGGGACGGGCAATGGGATTCTGACACGTGGTAATGCGAATTGGATATATTTGCCCTTTTTCTCATGATCGATCGTCTTTTTACAAGCCATTTTACTAAGAAAAAATTATGATATAGCAATAAGTTGTCCGATATATAACGATGGATTAAGAAAAATTAAATTTAACTGTCTTAACTAACTTTAATAGAAAATTATCAAATCGTTATTACTGTAGAAAAACTTATTCTATTAAAATGATAATGTTGTAAATTTTAATTTTTTATAATTTCAGAAAATTTTCTATAAAAATTATAATTTAAAAAAATATGAAATTATAATATATGTCTAATATTATAAATATAATAAAATTAAAATATATTTATCAATAGATTTGATTGTTTTCGATTATGTAAAATTAAAACCTTTTAACAATTAGATTATATTGGTTTTTAAAATTTCTAGAACTATTCTAAATAAACCAATCTATAAATAAAAAATAAAATTTAAATTTAATATTAGATTTGGTTAATTGGGTATTTTTTGTGGAAAAGATGTGAACCCCACTTATAACCACAAAATAATATCACTTATATTTATCTCATATATTTTTTACTATTAAAATAATTTAGATAATCATTTTACATTGAATATTATTCAAATTAAATTATTATCATTTAATATTATTTAATTTAATATCAATAAAAAAACTTTAGATATTGATAATAACTTCAATATTTTATCAAATTAATTTTTAATATATTAATGTATTTATTATAAATTAATATATATATATATATATATATATATATATATATATATATATTAATTTATATAACAAAAATATAAAATTGATTTGTAATACAAATGGTATTACTCTTCATTAGTATAATATTTCATTTATTAAATAAAAAGTAAAACTTTAATACCCTTAAAAAAATGTATTTAACAAAACATAATTAATATTATTATTAAATATTTGGCAATTATTTTCGCATTCACAAATTTATATTCGGTACAATATTAACCAATGAATTGATACATAACATATGACACATCAATTAATCATAAGTTTGAAACCATCTAAGAGATAGGTTTCTTTTCTCTTGCAGCTTAAATTTTAACAAAACTTGCAGCAAATTTCATGATTTTTTGTGAAATTGAAGAAAAAAACATTAAAAAAAGGCAATTACAACCTCAAAATTATTACTATATTACAATATCCTCCTCTAGATATCTTGATTTTATTTATTTTTGTAAACACTTCCCCTAAAACAGTTACTACTACAAGAGATGTAATTGTTATTTTCTAAACTTGCAATGGTGTTTTTGTTATTTTAATAAAAGTAGAAGTTAGTATTTGTAATTAACCTAGATTTTATTCCTAAGAAGCTAATATCTCTTGGTTTCAGACTACATAGTGTTGAAGTCATGTAATGTAGACTAAGCAAGCAGCTTGATGATATCAATGAAGTCCAATACTCATCTATTTCTCTATTTGCCATATTGCAGTTTAGTCCCTGGACGGTGTAAATAAAGTAGCTCATGCAATAGTTAATATTTTTGTAAAGTCATTAAAGAGAGCAATATAATTGCTATTTATCTACTCAACTTCTCTGAATTCAGTGGAAAATTCGATGGTATAAAATGAAAAGCTTAATCAGATCTAACATTACTCAGAAAATATTAGTAATATACTTATTTGAACATTCATTCAAGGTTATAAATCTCGAACACAAAAACATGAGTTTGAGCAAGTCTCTGCAAGTAGACTCACACAACACAAGAGCTATAAACTTCCCTTTATTAGCTCGAAAATCTTTTTTCTTCAACAGTACCAACAAATTATGAATCAATATTGGATCTTTTCTTGGTGGTGTAAGGGTAGTACTCCTTGCCAGTGTCAATTCTTGTAGTCTGACCCCCAGCATCAATGATCGAAGAAGTTACAGCCAAGGCAGCTCCAGCAGAAATCGCGGTTGAAATGCTCTTTGCTGTAAGATGGATAAAAAAAACCAATCAATCTATTTAATAATATAATTTTGAGACCAATGTCCAGCTCCATACAAAACATCAATACTAAGAAAAGAGAAAATGGTCTCTTGAAGGAAAAAAAAAAGGAAAAAGGTTAAAATAGTCCCTAATCTTTTCTTCATCAAATTTACCCACTTTTTCATTTCAACAAATTCGGCCTCAAACTTTCAGATAGGAAGGTTGTTCCATTATTGATGAATAAGGTGACGTTCTTTTATCTTTTATCTTTTATTTTTCATTTTTTTTATTTTTTTACTTTTTTCCCTTCTTGTTACTTAACTTTAAAGAAGGGATAATAGTATCTTTTAATTTCCACTATTTAAACCTACAGAATTTAACTCATAAATGTCAAAATAGCAGGCCATATTTACCACATAATGGCAAGATCACGGGAACTAAAAGGATGGGAATGTAAATGTGAATAGGTACTTATATCGGATCAGGATGTCTCAACGGCAGACTCCATTCGTGCACAACCCAAGGCCTATGCAAATTTCTTTGAACTTTAGGAATGAACAGGATACAGAAACTTAAACTCAAAATTATGTGCAGTCTGCATATCCTAAAACTAAATAAGATGGTAAATGAAAAGTTAGCATAAGACATGAATATAAATAATCTAGATGGACGATAACTTGGAAAAATATAAAAAATGCAAATAATTGAAACATACATGATCAACCGTCACTAGATTGTAACAAGTGGATTTGGAATTTAATATAATTATTTGATGACCGTCACAAAACTTATGAATAGTTGGATCCTTCCTATGATCTAAATTCAGCACTGAAGTAACATTTAATACAGCATGGAGGACTGTGATGACATCTTATTTTGCATTTTCCCCACTTTACATAGCAAAACAGTAAACACAATAAACGTACAATCTGCATTTGCAAACCAAATACCGTACAAACATGTAAATAACAGTACCAGTTTCATAAACGAATAATAACACAGAAAATTTTGCAAATAAATATCGTACTTTGCACACAAACCATCTAATTAATATCATAGGTGAAATATAAATCTATAAAGCTGACCCGTAGATTACCTCCCAATTTACATACAATACTGCTAATCACTTGTAGCTCATTAGTAATAGAACATATGCATTTCAAATTCAGTTGCACCGAATCTAGCATATCCATGCTAATTATCAAGAGTGAATCTCAACTCTATGATTTTTCTATCCTACGTCACAATAATTAATATGTTTGTGAATGTAAAACACTAAAACCAAGAAATTATTATATGCCAAACATTTATAAATAAGATGACAAACCCAGATCAGCCTTTGGAATGCTACAAAAGAAAATGCCATCCAACCACTCGTCAGAGCAAGAATAAAAATTAATCCTAGACTAACCATACAAATAAATCATCACCTTTATAACCAAGTACAGTTGACCCAGCAACGAAGCCACCAACAGCTCCATTGATGAAATCTCGCTTCATCCTGTAATTCTGCACAAGCTGCTCAACACCAATGTAAACTCCCCCAATTGCAGCAAAAGTCACCCCATAATTACCCATCATCTTGAGAGTCCTTAGCAGCCCAGGAAGAGCAACACTTCTCTCAACACGAGGAACATCATACCAAGTAGCAACAATGGTTCCAAAAATAGTTCCAGTAACTAAACCTGTAGTTGCACCCTTGAGAGTTTTCGTAAGCGAGGTATCCTCATCCTCCAGATACCTACGTTCTGCTGGGTCCAAAGAGTCCATTGCTTTCTACTGATTTGTTACCAACTAAAGCTACAGAAAGATAATAGAAAAATGAACCCCTTGATGGGAATGTGCCAATGCTTAAACAATCTCTCAAAGTCTCAACTATACTATACAAGCCAAAATAGTAAATCACATTAATCCTTTAGCTCCATTCAGGGGAGGCCCAAGAGTGTCTTAGGCCCTGGGCTACCATTAAAAATGAGGCTCTTGATTAATTAGTATTCAATATAATTAAAAATGAACTAACATTAAGTTTTATTAAAAATAGTAAAATATACATAAAACTGTTATAATCTAAATCTAAATATAATCTATCAAATGTAAACATCTAAACATTATTATTAAAGTACAATCCCTCTCCCTCTCACTATGATGATGATAGTACTATAATACCCCGAATTTGGATATATCAGAACCCTGCCATTAGTAATTAAATTTTAATTAATGAAGACTAAAAATATTCTAATCGAATTATTTTGTGAATTTTCATTGTTATCTATTATTACTGCTTTTGACTTATCATTACAAGTTTTGACAATTAATTTTTAAAAACAAATTAATCGGTAGTAAGGAAATTGAAGAGGAAAGATTCAAATTCTCAAAAACTAATGAAGTAATATTTCAAGCATTCAATAAAATCAGGAAGAAAAAGGGGAAAAAAACGCCAGAAATGTGTTGAAAAGGTCACGATAACATTTTTGAACAATTCAAAGGGTACATAAAGCATAAGTCATATCACTGATCTAGCACCTATCAAAACCCCATACAATTTCGGAAAAATTGAGCAAGAAGAGTAAAACTGAAACAATTAAATTAAAATCTAGGTGACACAATGGAGACCAGACCAAGTACATACATTATCTACTACTAAAATCCAACCAAGCAGAATATCGAAAGCGACATGCCAATGATCCAAATATAATCTTAATCTAAATGAATCTGACAGAGGTTTTCTTTAATTTGCAAGAAACATGAAATCTATCTACAGAGCATGGTGAGGAAATCGTTTCAAACGAACAGCTAATAACTCATATTTGAGAATCACAAACTGAGTCTGAAAGAGCTATCTTACATGTTATAGAAGGAGAAGATGGGGACTATCAATGAAGCTTCGCGAACTGCAAGTGGATGATTCGTGACCAGCTAATGGTGTGTGAGAGGTAGAGAGTGAAAATGAAATTAGGTTGAGTTCAACCGAATGGATTGGGGCTTTGGGTGGGTCTGTTTTCGTAATTTGTTGTATTTTTTCTTAACGATTTTCTTTTGGTATTTTACGTTTATAAATATTCAAATGAGTATTAAATTTTTCTTATTTTAATTTTGGAGTCTCTTAAATTTAATTTTTTTGGGCTAAGAATTCTATTTGGTTTTTTTTAACAATTTTTTTTTTGAGAAATTATATTAAAAACTCTTATAAATTATAATAACATAAATAATATCTAATGATATTTACAAATTTAATTAGATAAAATTTAACATTTAACGAATTTTGATAATAACATCTCAATTTGAATGACGTTTAAAATTAAATAATGTGTCAAATTTTTTCATAGCATTAAAAACATATTAAATAATTATAAAATATATTATTTTTGTTATTTTTTTAAAATAAAAATTTGTATCAAATTATTATAAAATGACAATCGATGTAACAATTTATTATAAATTAAGAAAAATTAGTTCAAATTATCTTATCCACTAATAAGTTGAAATATCAATTATTATTTTAATTAGTTTTTTTATAATTACTTTTTGATTCATATAAAATGTTATTTTTTTAATGATGTGATCAATGTAATTTTTTTTATATTTTTTAATTAAAAGATAAATCGATCAAAATTATAAGCTAACAAAAGTAAAGCAAACTTTATAAATTAAAACTAAGAGAATCAAAATTATGATAAAATATATAAGACAATAATATTATATTTTTTTGAACCTAAACTGGTAACATATTTCATTAATCAATAAAAAAACATCATATACAAAAGTTTATAATTCGAGATGTCAATGGTTCAAAGGAAAAAGGCAATAAATAAATAAATAATAATAATCCAAATAATCAGATCCCTAATTCCTAAAGCTTGTTTGATAGATTGTGAGCTACCTCATTATGTATTACAGGACCGAATCTCCAATCCACACTTATGAACAAATTGTTAAAATAATAAAAATATTGAATATATATATCTGTGTATATATTATCTATATTTATATTATATTATATACAAAATTTTAAATCACTTTCAAAATAAACAAAAATATTATTAATTTTAAAATATAAACATATTTTATTATTATATTTTAATTTTGAAAAAAAAGTTAAGCATCTTGAATAAATTTTTTTATAATGTTAATGGGTATACTTTCTTAATAAAAAATTTAGTTAATGTACTTTTAAATAGATTTTACAATAAAATGAATTTTGATTAAAAACTTGAGCTATTTAAAGAAATTATTTTCAGAATTAAAAAATTTAAATTTATATATTTTATTTCAAATATGTTAGAAATATTAACCAAATAAAAATTATAAAAAAATAAAAACAAATCAATTATAAAACACTTGTTTTTAACTTGTTATAATAAAAAGGATCATAGTAATTTTAGTCCTAATTCTTTAGTAAGGTTATATTAACTCTTTTTTTTTAAGTTGGGTAAGTTTAATCTAATATTTTTAAATAAAATTAAGCTCGTTTAATTTTTTCAAAAGTAAAATTATATTTTTCTTAAAAATAAAATCAAAAATAAAAAAAATATCTCCTCTAATTTTTTTTATCTCTCTCACCTCAACCTATCTTCTGTCTCTCTTTTCTTGTTCTGAATATCTTTCTATCTTTTCAATTTCTCTCATCCTATTCTATTTATCTACATTTTCATTTATATAAGGATTTTGAATTTTATTTTTAACTTTAAAGTTGATTGAATTTATAAATTATGATAGATGTTTTTTTAATAAAGAGAAATAAAAAGACTTATGAAATTATAAGAGAGAGTCAGAAACATTGAAATGAGATAAAAAAAAATTGGGAACATAAAAGAGAATGTTTTTTTTAATGTTATTTTTAAAAATATTATTTTAAAAAAATAGTTCTAATTTAATTCTATTTTAAAATTATTAAGTAGATTTAATTAACTTAAAATAAACAAACAATATTAAAGTAAACTTATTTAAAAAATAGATAATAAGAGAGGCCTTATCCCTGGTCATAATAAAAAAAAGTTAAACCAAACACTAAAATGGTTTAAATAGTACATTTAAATTTATTGTTTATTATTTTTGAACTGCATATAATTTTTATCAAAATTCATAATTTTAATAAAATTACTTAATAAATAAATTAAAATATTTTTATTTTATAACGTAAATAAAATAGTACCAAGATAAGACCTTAGGTGTTGACCTCAACGAAAACTTTGATTGTTTCATTGACTATCTCATCGAAGATAACATAATATTTTATATTTAAAAATAGAAGTGATATAATATGTTATTTAATAGAAAATAAAAATAATCTACTATAATAAATGAACTTAATCATGATAGTAAAAAATATAAGAATAGCTAATAGGTGGCAAGAAATGAAACATTATCAATTGAAATCGTTTATTGACTTTTGGTGGTAATTCTTTCAAAATACATACCTCTTCTCCTAAAGATGATATGGAATGATCAATATCAAAAATATAACTTGACTTACTATCATAGTAAAAGACATGCATATATATTCAATTTTGAGTGGATTCTAATAGAAAAATAAAAGTATTAAGAAGAAAACTCTCCGAATTCAAATTTGTAGGTAATATTTTTTGATTTTTTTTACTTATTGATCCGACCTCACCATCGATGATTCGAATATAAACGTCAAGATCACTCGAGAAATTATGTCGTCATTGTATTTTTAATAATATCTTATTCTATCTTCTTCGAAGATAAATCCAATTTATTGATTTTTTTTTTGAATAAAACGATAAAATATATTAGAATAATATAAAATCATCATCGGACAAAATCCTAAACTTACATGCTTAAAACGAAGCTATCTGCAATTTTTGTCATTATATCTATTCAACTACTATTTCATGTCATTCTCACAAAATTTAACGTGCATTAATCCAAACAATTTAGGCATTTGACATAATAGTTAACCAGAGATCCAAGCGTTGAGACGCATTTCACTCTCACACACAGTAGGCAGTAGTGGTAAAAGACTAAAATCAGCAAAAAACAAGAGAGCACTAATACCGGGAAATAAAATATCAACAATTATAATATAATATATATTTGTTATATATTATAATTATAAAAATTTATAGTTTGATTTAATTATTAATATAAAAAATTAGAAAGACTGTTATATTTATAATATATAATATCATAAATATATCTATAATTATTAATATTTTTATAATATACAACAAGTTATAATTGTTTAATATTTTATTACTATTACCAGTATACCAACATCAGTACGCCATTATCCGAGAAAATATTTTCCTGTAAAATGCCGACTGCCGAGGACGTCCGCAATCTCCCCATCGACATCACTTTTTCTCGTCTCGGAGGTAATACAGATTCTCTCTCAATTAGTCCCAGTGAATTCAATCAACTGCTAATTGATTCCCCTATTTTTGTTCGAATTATGCATTCTCCCTCTCTCTTTTTTTAAATCCTCCTTCGAATGTTTTGATTTGATTGAACTGATGTTATTTTGGGATTTTGATTGAACTATTAGAATGGCTGGTCGATCGGAAGAGAATACCAGCTGATTGGCGGAAACGATTGGCTGCAATAAGAGCTCGAATAGCCAAGGAGTTCGCATCGCTTCCTAAGGAGATCGATCCCTATTTTCATACCTTAGACCCTGAAGGTTAGTACTCTGTATCTATGTTAATTATCACTTTGCTTGATGTTAGGTTTCAAGATTTCTTAATGTTATATTTTGGAGTTAGAATTTGTTAAGTTCTTCATTGAACTTGACTTGAACTCAGTTATCCATAAAGTTCTTTGCTGTCCATGCGTGTGCGTGAATTTGACGTGGATCAACATACTATCCACTTCTTTTTACTGGTATTTTCTGGAATCCGATATCTTCATTCGACTGTGAAGAAATACAAAATTAGAAAAATATAGTAGTTTCGTTTTTCTTGTTTTAGTTTCATGAAGACTGAAAAGGAGCCAGAGGACTTTTTGCGTATAATCAGTAATATAGTTAAGTCATTTTAATTATTAATACGTATAAAACATTGTAAATAAGCGACAATAAGGACTATATTTTTCCCAGTAATCTTAAGATTTATTTCAAATAACTCTCTAAGCAGTCTTAAATCAGAAGAAGAACTGCAATTTGAAAATAACTTTTATCATAATGAGGCAAGTCTAGGCCAATATTCATTAGGAGCACGTTTGGGTTTACTATAAAAAATTGTTTTAGTATGTGTTTTAAGAAGAGGTAATTTCTTTTTCTTTTTTAAGTTAGCCCCCTTCTAAAAGAAGCACTTCTAGTGTTTTAAAAGTGCACTTATAGACATTGAAAGTGCTTTCTATTTTACTGCCAACACCTACATCTCTATAAGTAGTCAATCCTTAAAGAAATTATTGCAGAAACAATTTAGTGGGTCCAAAAGATAATACCGTGATTGATTTCCTTGGACTTTGGAATTTAGTAGTCAATAACTAATCATGTCAAGTAATTAATATCTGTAAGAATTTAGTGGATGATCAGTTTTTGCCAAGAGCAAAAATCGAGGAAATCACACTGGAGGTGGCTTTTTATCTTGTTTGGCATGTGGAGAAAGTGACAATGGTAGCATATATATAAAGGCTCAAATCTTACAATGAATACTAATTATAAATCTGCCATCCTTTTAGGCTCTTTTATTATTGAAAAGTTATAAAGTTGTGCCCTTCTTTTAACATGTAGCCTATTACTATGAAAAAATAAGAATAACTGGTTGTACAGCCCTATCATATTGACTATGAGAGCCTGTTTCATTATACTAAATTAAACTTCTTAGTGACTATAATAAGGCAATGTTGACTGATGAACTTTGGAGTCCCAATATGTAGAACCACTTCAAAAATGAAGATGCTAAGGTGAACCGGTGGAACAAGTAGTTTGAAAAAGAAAACTTATGTACAAAATTGTTTTTGGTGGTTCGATCAACACTTATATGTCTGTTTAAAGGACTTCAGCTTGTCCTTTAAACAGTAGTTTGAAAATACAAACTTGTGTAAGAAATTGTTTTTGAGGATCTATCAACATTTATATGTCTGTTTAAAGGACTTCAGCTTGTCCTTTAAACAGTAGTTTGAAAATACAAACTTGTGTAAGAAATTGTTTTTGAGGATCTATCAACATTTATGTCTGTTTAAAAGACTTCAGCTTGTCATTGGTGGTTTCTGCTGCTTCAGCTTTTCCCTTTATGTTTGGTGGTAGGGTCCAACAATGTTTGTTGTAGTTTGATCAGAAATTCTACTCCAAATGTGCTTGAGTTTTTTTACCATTATTCTTTCTTTTGATCATTTTTATATATAGGGTATCTTGTAATTTCAGGTTCAATATTAATATTGTAAACAATTGTCCTTTGCTATTAGTTGTTTTCTTTAGAAGTCACGAATCCTAGGTTTTGGCATATACATATATACACCTTTTGCCTTCAGTCGTTGGAAAGTAAATTGTCCAAAACTCAAAGGTAAAGGAAAATCTATCACAATGTTTTCTCACCATTTACTATTTTATTGTCACCCATTATTATTTATTTTGCAACCAAATTTGACACGAATTTCGCTTTTTTTAATGTTAATTTATAACAATCATAAGAATACATTATTGTTTTCAGAAATCAGTTACTTAGAAGCTAAACAGATATATGATATTCTTTTCAAGTCAACTCCAGAAAGCCGGAATATATTTGGCCGTTTGTCAGGTGCTGCTGTAAGTTTTCCTCCCTCCCCCGCCTTTTCTATATGACCTTTCTTCTTCTATTCTTAAGACCATGTACATTAACGTATCTTTTATAACTTTTTGGCAGGGTACTTGGGAGACAATTGTTCGTTCTTTTGAGAAAGATTATGTTTACCTCGGTGAGGCTGCTCAGATGATGGTCCAAAATGTAAACTATGAGATGTAAGTGTATTATTGCAGTCAACTGCACAGTTATCGTCATGCTGATGAAGTTAAATAAGGCATGTCTTTAGTTTTTAATATGTTCCAATCCATCACCGGTTTTTCTACCATGAAGCCCCTATCAAAAAAAGCAAGTTCAGAAGATTCAACAACAGCTAGCAGAACTGGAGCGCAAGGAATCTGATACTAAAAGAAATGCGGCTCTATCAGCGGCCAAGTATGCTGAAGCTTGTCAAGAGCTTGGTTTACAGGTCTTGATTAAGGAGCATCTATTGGTGGTTTGCTGACATAGTTTGATCTTTATATTCTCTGTTACAGTCGGTAATACCAAGGACCCTTTTTTGCTTAATGCAGGGAAATAATGTGAGGCTAGAACTTTTAGAGACTGCAAAATCACTTCCAAACACATTTAGCAGAATTTTGGAAGTACTTAATAGTGATTCAGTCTCACGAGCCATGGAGTTTTATTCCAATTTTGTCAGAGATGTTCATACAGAAAAGGACGTAAGTCCACAATGGCTACAATGTCTTGTTGAGTCATACTTGCTTCATGGTTTTCATATACTAATTAATCTTGAGAGGAGAAATTTTCTTTTAACTTAATGAAGATATTTAACACTAATGCAGAAAGTCTTGACCATCATAACAAACTTGAGAGACATTCGGGAACATCCTCCATCTTTGAATGTTTCTGTGGGCTCTGAGATTGTTGATTCTTTAGATGTTCGAACAAGCCATACTGAATCGAAGAATGAGATAGACACAATCATTGATGCGAATAATATTGATTGGGACATCTCTGTGGATGGTTCTCAAATTGATTGGGATATTGGTACTGTAGAAGATACTGAAGACTACGAAATAATCAATGCCAATGAGATCTTTCAGAATTCTGCAACAAATGACAATGCAGAGTCTCATCAAAACCCATCAAATGAAGGCACCCATGGCCTGCTCGCACAGATGTCTTGGGATGTTAGTGTTGAAACTCCTAAAGTTGACGTGATTGATGACGCAGGCTTGCTAAATGTAGGCTCCGACAACCAAATACATGTTTTTCAGAATTCCATGGAAACTGGAACCAAGGAAGATAGAAGTCGGCTTTTGGAGACCGAGTATAGGAATAAGATCCTTGATGATCTGTTCGAGGTACATGCTACTTTATATTGTGAAAATATCTGGTTCAATCTTTTCTTTCTTTATTCTAAGTTTATTATTTGCAGAGAAAATATTCTGATGTGGTCCTGTGCAATGCTATTAGTTTGGTGTACATTTTATTATCATATCACATTAATACATCATTTGTTTTTAGCAAAATAAAAGACTAAGAAGAATTAATGCTGATGCATGGTCCACCTGATGTGTCATCAGATCAAATCATTTTTGAATCAGCGGATAATGGAGTTGAAGAATGAAGAAACAATATCCTTGCAACATCAAGTCCAGGCAGTTGCTCCCTTTGTGCTACAGCAATATGCTCCTGATGTAATTCAGACAATGTTGTCTGATGTTTCCTTAGCCATTTCATTGCTTACAAACAGGAAAACACGGGATATGATCATGATTCTCAATTCCAAAAGGTAAAATTAAATATTTAGACCAGCTCCATCATGTGCTAATGTTGTCCAATTTTTCATCCTTTTAAATTTTTAGCAGAACTATACTTTGTTTTCGTAAGTAGAAAAAAACAGGTCTAATGAGTTATTTCACAAAGATATACTATTTTACCATATTATTTTCTGGCGTGTTACTGTTTCTCTGGTATAAGAACTAGTTAGTATAAAACGACGTGCGTTTTTAATTTTATGTACTTTTGCCTTTTCGGAGCAGGTTTGCTATTTGGCTTGTTACATCTTTCTTGCTTCCTTTGCTTTTCTTTTCCCATTTCCATTCTTGCAACTTTTCATAGTTTTGCAATCTTATTATTGCTATAGCCACTTGCATTTTGATGCCTTTTTCAGATTAGCTTTTGGCATTCAGTTTCATGAACGGCTTAATTTCTCTCTTTTCTCAATTTACTGTATTGCATGCCAATGCTACAATCAGAGTATATGTTTTCTTTTTCTTCTATGTAATAATTAGTTGCGATGCTTAGGGTTTTCATACTTAGGCTTTGATAAGTTAAGATACTTATTTAACCTTGAGTACACGATAATTTCAGATTTCTAGATAGGCTTGTCAGCATGTTAGAGGAAAAAAAGCGTCATGAAATAAAGTTGAAAGAGAGTCTAAAGGACTTGGCTTCTAAGCGCATGGAGCTGCACAATTCATTATCCTCGTCCTGGCCAAAGCAGGTTATTTCTTGATTTCAATATATATTAGCGACTTATACTACGTATCATCTTTTCTAGTTATAGTATACAATTAGAAATTAATTTTAATATCAGTTGTCATCTAGTCTTTTTTGTTTCTCCCTCTACCCTTCCCAAGTTCTTACTGATTGCAACTCCTAAACTCTGTTTGATACAGCGTTTAATTATTTATAGTTAGCTTGATGAGCATTTACACAGAGCTTCCTTATTTACTTTTCTAAAACTTAAATTAACATCTTTTCAATGAACTCAGTTGATTTTGTGGGAGCATAATGAATAGTCCACCTTACGACTCTTAATCTCATTGACATTGCTAGTGTCTTTATTACAGGAAGCTGCTCTTGCAAAAACCAAGGAGCTGAAAAAGCTATGTGAAAGTACTCTTTCATCTATGTTTGATGGCAGACCTGTTAATATTATTGGGGAGATAAATACTCTCTTAACTAGTGGGCTTGGTGCATGAGGTCAATGAGGAAAGCCATCCCCTCTCCTAGGTTGGAGTCTTTCTTCACCTCTTTGACATACCCATCCTGTAAATCTTCACTCATTAGCTGTGCTCAAAATTCCAGATAGCAGTCTTTACATATTATCGAAAGGCGGTTTTCGTTTTATTCCCTCCCTAAATCTGATCGATTCAAATCTAAACTATAACATATGTTTAAGACTGGAAATGTTGACTGATGATCAAAGACACGTGAATTAAGGATTTATTTTGTTGTCTTGTTCATTATTTTCTTTTTTTTACCCGAGCATAAGTGCATGAAATTTTAATTGGAATGTGATGAAGATTTTTCTTCGTGTGATTCCTGTATTGTTGACTTAGGAAGCAATGGATAGATTGGGCAATTGCAAAGTATCCCGAAGAACAGAGGAAATATGATGTGAATTGCATCTCCCTTAGAACCATTGTGGTACTTAGATCAAACGAGTATTTGATCAAACCATTGTGCCACAGGTAGACAGACGACAGCATTTTGGTACTAACCTTCTCTTTATGAAATAGATGGGCACAATGGTAAAATAGGTGTATGCGTGAGAAGAGTAAGATTTACCGACACACCTATGTAAAGGAAGAGTAATAGTAAAGATACTTGCTTGAATGCTTTGTTTAAAAGGCATTGGTTTTAGATTTAGACAACAAAATTAGCGAGTATAAGTATAAGAACGAGTGTTTTTTTAGACTTCAAAACAAGGTGAGACTTCTTGGTGCTATATCACTTTCCTAGGGGCGTCAAACGGACTGGGGCCATCGGCCTGGTATGGAATGGTTCCCTATTACTTTGGCACGGCATGGCCCATGAACCTAAAAGAGTAGCACGGCACTGCACGCTGCCTTTGGCCTGTTCCTAGATTCCCTTATAGCTTTTACAAATTGACAAGTTGTTAACTAACCTCAAAAAGAAAGTACCCAAATTCCCTTTCATCAGCTTTTCTTAATTCTGAAGATTGCAGGATTCGTGTTCAGTACATCTTGGTAATTTTGAACTGCATCACTCAGTCTCTTTTTGTGCTTCTCTTAGAAATGATTTTAGTCAAAAACGATTTCCCAAGAAATTGCTGCTCATAGTTTGTGCATATGCTTTTTGACTACTGGAAGCAATTCTGATAATTTTATATTTGGTTACTGAAAGTGCTTTTGCAAAATTTAAAAAGCTAAAACAAATAGACTCTAAGGCTACGGTGTGTATTTTCTTCCCCAGCTGCAAAATGAATACAAGCAAAGCAAAGATAAATTTAAAAACTTTATTTAGAGGTAGAGAACATAGTTCGAAGGAAATGCTTCCAGAAAGAAGAGGGAAAAAAATCGTAAATGGTGAGAAGCCTTCTACAAAAAGATGCATCTATTCGTGGTCTCCTTTAGTTTCTTCTATTATCAAATCCTTTGTGAATTTAAATATTGACTTTCTTACGCAATGAAGAAGTTTTTTTGTTGGTAAAGAATTTGAATTCCTTCATAAAATTGGTTCCTTTAATGTTGTCGAACTAGTTGGCTCCAGAGCTGATTCATTCTTCCCAATTCTATGAAATTAGAGTTCAGTGTGCGTTGTGAAGAAAGAAAAACAAAAACAAAACAAAACAAACAAAAAAAGAAAATAAACTGTGGGTCTCAGATCACTTGGTAGCGATAACTATTAGGATAAATCCAAATACATTCATCAAAAGCTCCATGTACATATTCTCCGGACACATTTGAGGGTATGTATTTTGAGGTTTAAAGGAATGTAAGTGAAGGTTGTTTTGAGAGTTTGGTAATTGGTATCTTTATTAATAAAATGGGTATATTTGAATCTATATTATTAAATTAGTATATTAATAGTTATCTATTTAACGAGAGTTACAACAATTATCATATTTAAAAAAGAATATAATTTAAATATATGTAATTTTAATTTTATGAAAATATTCATTATTTTTTACACTCGTACATTTTTGTCAATTTTATTACGAAAACAATCGTATCCACATTTACCATTCTCTTTCCTATCTTTGACATTATTTCATTCTTTCAATCACCAATCACAATTCACTCTTTGATGTGGATAATTCAAAAACGTAACTTTTATCCAATGATCGTGATTATCGTAATCTCATTTCTTTGGATTTTATTGACTCTTATTTTTCTTGATCATTTTGTGTATAATTAAAGTCATTTTTACCTTAGGTTTAATCAAATATAATGTGGTTGAAAATGATGAAAGGGTTAATGAGATAAAAGTAAATGAGCTTATAGTAGTAACAGTTAAGAACATAGATGATATTTCAAATGAGATGATGGTGACTTAACTACATATTTAATATGAAAATATAGTCTTTGATTGTTAAGTAGTAAATAGCGAAAGTTAGTTGGTCGATAAATGAATAAAGCAATTTTGAGAGTAAGACGGAAAGCATGATGAATGTCGACAATAATTGTTAAGATAGTATAAGATCTTTTGATATTAAAATGAACAAAACAAATAAAATAATGTATAAAATAATAAATATTTTTACGTAATATGAATATGGTTATTACTTCTAATCACATACAAAAAATAAATACATTTAATGGAAATTTCAATCATGGTTATTACTTTTAATCATATCAGAAAAGTAAAAGAAAAATTATACTAGAGATTATTAAAGTATATCATTAAGATATTTTGATCACATTATTTTTACATAAGATGCATAAATCATTTTGATTTTTAAAATTGATATATTTTAGACACATGACTTATAGCTATGTGATTAAAGTTTACTTTTTACTATAAAAAAATAGACATTTTAATCACATAACTATAAAATTATATAATTAAAATATCTTAATTTTAATAATCGAATAACTTATATGTCTTTTATAAAAATTACGTGAATAATGTGTCCTAATAACGTAAATAAAATGACTTGAAGAATTTGTTACCTAAAACTAAATACACAAATAATTACGAGAATTGTATATATATATATATATATATATATATATGTTTATTAAGTGTGATATTTTTTATAAATAAAATCAATATTTAAAGTTTATTTGTTTTAGTTTTTACAAGAGAAACTTTATAATTTTTTATTATTCATAGGATATTTAGAAAAGAAAAATTAAAAATAATCCATTGTATTTAAGTTTACTCTTTTTCTTTTACCAAAATAATTTTTTTTAACTAAACTATAAAAGTATATATATATATATATATATATATATACACTTAATTAGTTATCTATTATATTTATTTGATATTAGATATTTTTTTCTGTAAATACTAAATAGAATCAATATATATATATATATATGGATTTTTGAATTAATTTTATTTTCTTTTCTTTTCACTCGTACCAATCTACCTACTCGATTTCTTGTATTAAAAATGATTTGTGTATCTACTCCAATAATACTATTATTCTACACCATTACGAAAGCAGAATGGGCGAATTGGTACGAGTGAAGAGAAAAAAAAAGATTTAATTTTTTTTAAAGATATCAATTTTCCTCTAAAAATGTATAAGATATTCCATTACGATAACATCTTGATACCGTCAAAAACAATAAACAAAACATATAAGAAATCACAAAAATTAAAAAATTGGATCTATGTCCAATGGATCACACCTCTTAAGAAAAAAAATTTTGTTTTAGTTTGACCTATAATCATATATGAATAGCGAATGGTATAAAATTAAAAACATTTTTTTTTCGAGGATTCATTAATAGGAAAGATAATCTAAAATTTAGAGTTGTAAATTATATCTTTATGACAAAGTTGAATCAATTTAGAGAATTAATAGAATAATTATTTACTTAATTTGGGTCTATTTAGTATTGAATTTGAACCAAAACAAAAAAAAGTTGTGGCTCATGCCTCCTTTTTTTGTGTTTGTAGAATTAACCCTTCCTCTTTGTTTAGAATATTTAGAAAGAAATTATGTCCAAATAAATATGCAATGGTTACGGGAGTATATATATATATAATTAATCATTCTTCTTTGTTTACAATATTTATAAAGAAATTATGTACAGATAAATATTTACAGAAATATATATATATATATTGCATAGTTTTAATTTCGTTGAAATTAATGCTTAAAAATTGCACGAGATACAACTTAAATTAAACTACTGATTGTTTCAAAGTCAGCTCTCTCTCTCTCACACACACACTACCCACATATATTGAAGCAAGTTGGGGAGGCTCTATATGGTGGAATTGCAGGTTACGACATATATAATATATAAATAATATAATACCGTATGTTTGAATACTTAATTCATATCTATATATATATAATTAGATGTTATATGAAACAATTGGTTTAAGATTTTCTCTTACAACATTAATTGATATTGTGTTTTATAAGGTTAGCTTGTGTTTACTCACTCAAAATTTCAAAATTTTTAATCAATTTATTATTTAAATTTTTTTAAATAATAAAATTAATTATTTTAAACTTATAACTACAAAAATATCATTCTTTATATTAAATTCATACATATTTTTACTATTAAAAAAATATATCATATCATACAATTTGATTACATTCAATGTTATTGAAGTATTATTTTTATTATTATAAATTTTATTGAAGTATTATTTTTATTATTATAAATTTTAAGAATATTATATTTTATAATTTTTAAAATTTTTTTTTATTCAATTTGATACTCAACCTTACTATTTCATTTAATTTACTACTTTCAAAAATATACATTAAAATAGTATCATAACTTATCTCTCGTTAAAAGAATATAGTAACCTAAATAAAATTGTAAAATTTGAGTATTAAATTAAATTAAAACTTCATAATTGAATTACATCATGAAATTTGGATATTTGCTCCATTTAGTGTCTTGTACATAATTCTTATATTTTATTCAAACCATGTAAAAATATCAATTAATTTAAAATAAAAACTTATATATCAAACTATAATTTAAAAGTTAAATTACTTCTAAATGCACAAAATTAGACACCCTCGTAAATGAGTTGATAAGTTTGGCATGAATTGCGGGCACGACTCTAATTTATCACCTTATAATTTGTTTTACTTGATGATTTTAGTTGACACTGAGAAATAATGTCAGATATTTTATTTGATATATGTTCTTCTTAATTATAATTATACAAAATAATCTTATATTTATCTGCATTTATATTAACGGTAATAATTTTAAAACAATAAAAAAAACATCATTATTACCAACAAAAAAAAAACATTATTACATTAAAATATAATTATGACGATACAAATGATTATGTTCTATAATCATTTGATGTGCCCCGTAAAACATAATCATTTACGTTTTCCACGTACGTATATAATAATTATTCATAGACATTAAATTATATACCTAAACGGCTACACTTAACCTTTTTTTTTTTTATTCATTGATATATATATATATATATATAAATCTTTTGAGCATAATTTGGAAAAGAAAACAAAAGTTGTATATTTACAGCTTGATATCTCTAGCAAGTTTTACAAGGTAGAGAGCCCCTCATCTTTGACTACTGCTTCATAGTCGTAAGTTAAAACAACTTTTACAATATATGAATTAAAACACCTTAATAGTATTCATTATCTATGATATTAAATTGATGATAACCTAAAATATTTAAGTAATTACACCAGATTAATTATATTACAATTACAAAAAGCATTTTCAATTATTTTATAAGACAAATACCTTTTCAGATTTATTTATTTAATTTATTTATTATTTTTATAATAATTCAATCTATTTATTATAAAAAATAATAAAATAAATGATTGAATTTTTTTTTAGTTTTGTCAATTTTATAATTATTATTATCTATTACTAAAAATAATTTATAAAATTATTATTAAAAATTAATCATTTAATTTTAAAGTATTACTTTTTTATTTAAAAAATATTAAATTATTACAAAATTAATTAAATTACTCTTCCTAATATAATAACTAAATAATTTTCTATGTAAACAACTCATATTTTATTATACATTGACGATGAAAAGCACATCTTTGACCACATCGTTCGTATTGCTGTCCTTCCCTTTCATTCAAAAAAAAAAATAAATAAATTGGAAGAAAGAGAGAGAGAGAGAGAGAGAGAGAGTGTGTGTGTGTTATGTGATATATATCCCGTCAGTGTATACATCATCTCAAATCTTCTACGCATTTAGCCGCACACAAAATCCTCAAAATGGCAATACATACCGTCCTCACATAACGAATTTAAATCTTAACTCGAGTAAATTACTACAAGCAAAAGACTAAATAACAATTTATTTTAGTTTTTTATTACAATTATTCTAACATGTAATTGAATTTTTTTAATAAATAATACTTTCAAAATTTATAATAATTTTAATAAATAATACTTTTAAAATTTATAATAATATATAATAATATTTAACGAAATTAAATTATATAATATTTAATATTAAATGAGTATAATTTAATTTAAATTATATATAATTTAATTACGTTTAATATAAAATGATGTGATTTTTTTAATAATAAAATACATAAACTAAATATAAGATATATTATTTTTATAATTATAATTTTTTAACTATTTTGTTTTTATTATCTTTTAATATAATTTAAAAAGAAAATTAGGGTTGTCAATTGTTACATGTTAAGTTAGTTTGGATTATCTTTAAGTTAATACATTTTAAATTTATCATATCTTAACCTAAAATAAATTTAATTTATCAATCTTAATTTAAATTAAATTAAATTTATATCATGAATTATTTATCCTAATTTAATTAAAAAAATTTGGTATGTTCTAAAAATTTATTTATATGTATTAATTTTTTTATCCTATTTAACGGAGGTTGATTTGAAAAATTATAATTATTTTTATAATTTTAATATAATTAAAATAATAAAATCTTTTAAACAAATTCAATGGATTATAATAACGTTAAATATATAAATAAAAATTTTGTTATAAGTTTTTTTAGGTAAAAAATTTGAAGTAATAATTTTATTATAAAATAACTCAAAAAAACAACTATCTCTAATTAAAATAAATAAATATTTTTGAATTAAAATTTATATAATTATAATTAATAATGACATAAAACCAGGACTCGCAACTTTAACTTTGCAAGAGAACAATTTTTCAAAATCTCAAATCATCTTTGTCGGTATTTCTTTTCATTTTGGATTTAACTTCAATTTTTAATTCTTGTCCCAAGAAAAACAAAATTATCTTCCTTCTTTCTATCCTATCTGGCTCTATCTATCTTATCTCGGTCCCGCCAGTAAGATTCGGTTCACTAAAGAAAAAAAAACATGAGCGCCCCTGCACGTGCCTGGTTGAACTTTGCTACACCCAAGAAATGGATTATAAAAAAAAACTCTGTTACATGTAAGATTCTAATTGAATTAATAATTTATATTAAATGAAATACAAATTCTTATTATGTATAAACGTCCCTCAAAATTTAAAGAAATATTACATAATATTTAAGAAGTTTTAAAATTATCACAAATATTTATTCAAATGAATAAAAGTTAAAATTAACAAAATAAATAGTAATTTATACTTACAAATGATAAAAATAATAAAAAATCAAGAAATATTAAAAATAAAAACAGAAAACATCTCAATATGCTTTTTACAAAAATGTTAGTTAGTATTTATTTTTTGAAAAAATCTAAAAAATAAAATCAAATCTTAAGAAAAGTAGATGGATTTAAAGATTTATCATTCTCAAAATAAGAAAAATATTTTTAAGGAAATATATAGTTTATTATCGAATAAGTAATAAATAAATAAACATTAATATTACGGATGCAAAAAAAATGTATAATATACTATTAATCGAAAAAAAATCATTATGAATAAACTATCAACTATTAAATTTAGTTTATGAATTTGGAAGAGAATATTTGATGAAAGAAGAAAATCATCAATTTTTAATACACTGCATCATAGGATATGCATTAACGAATAGTCATAATAGTTCAATATATGTATAAAATAAGAATTTATAGAAATAGATAAAACTTTTCAAGAACTTGGACAAATAATAAAACTAAAAACACTAACAGATTTTAAAATACTATATAAATAAAATTTAGATGTTAAAGAAAAACCTCTTATACTAATAAGTAAAAGGAATGTATCGAGATTTATAATTATAGATCCTTAAAAATGAACATTTTAACAAAGAAAGAGAAATAATAGATCTAAAACAAGAAGTTAAAGTAATGAAAACATTATTTAATGTTGTAATGCTAAGAAGAAAATTATAAGAAGATGTTTAAAAATAAATTACAAAATATAAAATATAAAATTAGATTTTAAAGAAAGCATAGTCGGTATAACAAGAAATCAAGCAACATTAATGAGACTTTAGTTCTTTTTAACAAAAAAAATGGATATAACATAAGAATTAAACATCAATCTTTTACGAGACATAAAAGAAACACAAGAACCTCTAAATAAAAGAAGAGAATTTGATATAAAAAAATTACAACAAAACATACATGAAGAATTAAAGAATTAAAATTATATGTAAATAACATACCAAGAAATAATGAAGTTATAAGTTATAAGCTTGATTCATTTGAATAATTAAAAGAAGAACTACCTAAAATATTAGATGCATTAATACCTATAAATGAAAAATGACAAAAAACCCAAAGATAAAAAAAGATATAATTAAAGTTTAATAGAATACAAAAAAGAATTAAAAAAATAATTTATGAACCCCAAGAACAGGGGTATAGGAAAAATTAGTATTTTTTTAAACTCTAATAGATGAAAAACTAAAAAAAAAATATGATAAGAAACTTTATACAAACAAAGAAGAAGAAGATATGATAACAGACAATGAAATTGAATTTGAGCCAAAAATCATTATCTTAAAAGGTCATATGAAACCAATTTCAATATTGGTTCCTTATCAAGAAGAAACATCGTACCCACAAAAGAAAGAAATAGAGAATGGTCAAAAGAACTAGATATTCCTTAACAACGATGCAAAATGAAATAAGGATTACATTGAAAAACTAGAAATTGTATCCCACTATAATTTAGACTCCATGAAAATTATAGATTTGATTTCTTATATTTAAACTGTATAAGAGATAGAATAACCTTAGATGAATGGTCTAGTGGTATGAATGTTATCATATAACTTTTCTAACCACATAATCAAATCCTTCAAATTGTAAAGTATTAATAGCTCATAAAATAATAGTAAATATTAAAGTCTGTTTTACAAATTTAACATAACAACAACGTTTACTAATGTAGAAGAATACCCCACCCACAGGTAGAGAATACCTATATACTATAGTAAATTAAATATACGAAAAAATTTATTAGAGAAATAAAAGAATATATATAATTGAATTTAGTGAAAATGAAATTGAGGAAGACAAATAACATCTAAAAAATATGAAAATTTATAACATGTGTTATATATATTCTTTTATTTTTGAATATAAAATATATTATCATAAATTACCACTCTCTATACAAAAAACTTTATTTTTTTTCAAAAATGAGGTGAAACATTGCATAAAACTTTAATAGAATGATGAAATAAAAGAAATAGGAAAACTATACTAAATAATTTAGGAGGAAGAATAAAAAGTCTTAAAAATTAGATAATCATTAAATATCAAGAAAAATAAAAATATAAACAAATAAAAGAAAATGATAACAAAATTTTTGATACAAGAGATCTTAGAATGTCAGAAAAATACAAATGTAGCATAAAACCTTATAAGCAAAAATATAAAACATTTAAAAGGTATAAATTTAAGAAATAAAACTTTCAAAAATATAAAGAATGTATAACAAAGAACCTTTATAAGAGAATATATTTTAAAAGAAAAATGTATAAACCATCAGAAACAAAAATTATTGCCAACCAATAAAAAAAATGTAGACGTTGAATTTGTAATTAAGACGGACATATTATGCCAATTAATGCTCTAATAGGTTTCAACATAAAAAAATTAAAAAGGAATTCCACGAAAAGAAAAAAATTTAAAAGAAGCTTTTAAGATAGAATTAGAACCAATAGATGAATCAGACATATATGATACTTGTAGTGTTTATGTAATAGAAGAAACTAAGAAAGAAATAACTAATTCAGAATATGAATACTCATAATCAGAATATGAATGATTTGCATAGTATTACAAATTCAAACAGTACTTACATTAAGGTATGATTGAAATTTGAAAGATACACATGTTACTATTTACATGCATATGTAAAGACATGAGCTAATATGTGTAGCTAGTAAATCTTAAAACAAGCACTAAAAGATTTGATTGTTAGAATTGATAATATTATTATAATAAATCTTAATAAAATCTTAAAAGATACAGATATATCGATAGAATGAAAGAAATTTTGTATTTGTATCATATATCAACAAGAAACATGAGTTGTTTTATTAATAGAAAATAATTTTCTAAACTTGTACGAACTTTTTACACAATATATAGACAAAATAAATCTAACAATACTAGATGGTGAAACCATTTGTGTAAAAAAAAATTGACTGTATCAAACTCAACTTTTATGTAACAACATAAAAGGTGAAAACATGGTGAGATAGACACAAAGTAGTAACAAAAACCTTATTTAGAAAATATTTTATTACTTATAAAGGAAACATAAAACTCTTTTCTTAATGAAATCCTATAAGATAAAGTCTTAACATGTATTAAAAAATTATTAAAAATAATAAGCTTGAAAAATCCTTTAGACTCAAAGGTACACAAATCCAAAATAATTACCAACATAAAACTAAGATACCCTAACAAAGTCATTTGATTAAAACCTATTATTTATACTTTAGAAAATAAGATTGAATTTGAAAAATAAATTCAAAAACTTTTGGAACTAAAATTCATTATACCAAGTAACTCACCACACTCTAGTTAAGCATTCTTAATTGAAAGACAAACTGAAAAAAGAAAAGGAAAAACCATCGATGAATACTTTATTCCAAAGAAAGAAGAACTATTATCATTAATAAAATGAAAGAAATACTTCTTAAGTTTTGATTGTAAAATTGGATTTTGACAAATAAAACTAGATGAAGAATCCCAAAAACTAATGAAATTTAGTTGCCTTCAAGGACAATTCTAATAAACTTTTGTACCATTTGGATTAAAATAAGTTTCAAATATCTTTCAAAGATATGGATAAAATCTTTAAGAAACTACAAAATATTTAATGTGTTTACATAGATGATATTTTAGTTTTGAGTAATGAAATAAATATTGTTTGGATATTATTAATATTCTACAAGAATATAAGAAAAAATGCATTACACTTTATGAAAAGAAAGCATTTATTACTCGATGTAAAATTAAATATTTAGGGTTAGAGATTAAAAATGGAAATCATAATATACAACCTTATAAACTAAATAACATTCAAGGATTTTCTATTTAATTGAAAGATAAAAATTAACTACAAAGATTTCTAGAATGTTTAACATATGCTGAAACATACATTAAAAAACTTGTGGAAATGCGAAAATCATTAGAAATAAAAATAAAAAAGATCATGTTTGAAAATTGACAAAATACGTGACTTTGTATATGAATAAGGAAAAAACATAGGTAAAGAATTTACCAATTTTATATTACCCATGTCCAAATGACAAAATAATAATTGAAATATATGCTTCACATGAATATTAAGGAGTAGTTTTAAAAAAAAGTAGATGATAAAGATAAATATCTTTGTAGATATAATTTAAGGATTTCTATAGACCATAATTAAATTATTAAAGAAATAAAAAAATTATTTAGTTGTTAAAAAACTATTGAAAAATTTGTAATATATATAATAAGTTTTAGATTTATTGCTAGAACATATAATAAAAATTTTGGTTATTTTTCGAGGACTAATATTATAGGTAATTATAAACAAGAAATATTAGTTAGATGATAACAATGATTTAATCACTATAATTTTAATATTAAATATATTTTAGGAAACAAGAATAGTTTAACAAATGTTCTCACAAGAGAATTAACATCTTTAACTATTTTTATCTTTACATGAATAAAATATCTTGATATCAAGATAAAGATAATGGAAAATGAGGTAAAAATCTTTCAAGAACAACTTGAGATTTTATATCTAGATAAGTCTCATATGGAGGAAGGAATTAAACAAGAAGAACTTAATAGTTAAAAACAACCATTATAGCTTAAAAACTCTAAAGAAGAGTCCTCATCCATTCTAAAGAAGTAAAAACATTTGAAGAAGGAATTTAAAATGAGAAGGAGTAACATGATAGTTCAAAAGGTAACATCATTTAAAAGAAAAGTAAAAACTCATTTGGGTTGAAAAACTAGAAAATAAAGAACAAAAAAGATTTATGTGGTCTATAATAACCCAAAATTAAGAATTTACAACAATTGACTTGAGATAATTAAAGTTATTCTAGGATATAGTGAAATAACTTACATAACCTTTACTAACATAATAGAAGAAGAAGACAGTTATACTATCTATAGGATGCTAAAATTAATAACTCCAAAGAAAATAGTAAAAAATTTATTCTATAACATTACAACAACAACCAACACCACCAAACAAGTTGAAGATCCTAGGAAAAATCGTACGATCACCAATACTATTTAGGGAAGCACCTCTCATAAAAAATCAAAGATAGTAAGATAAATAGTACTATTTAAAGAAACATTACTCATGAATGCATTGGTCATTGAAGATGAAAAAAAATCAATACAAAAATTTAAGTAAATCAAAATAGTTAAGTCTTTATAACTTAAGTAGAAAATCTATCCAATAACATATTGAAGACATGAACTTCTAAACCACAGAAAAAAAATTCCTACAAAAAGTAAATTTAATATTTTTGAAGGAGTTCCAATCTTTGTTTATAAAACTTTTCATGTAGGATCAATTGAAAATTCATATCTAGGAATTAATTTAAATAGATTAAATTATTTTCTTAAAAATTTCAAAATACTTATTGAGAACTTCAGGAAGAAGATCAGAGCAAGAGATAAGCCTATATATCACATATTTTTACTTCATTTATGAACTGGAATGAGAAAGATTGTGTTAGTCTCTATCATTTTATCAAATTGAGTATTTCTAACACTAACATATAAGTTTCAAAACTAAGAGCACTTCCAGAAAAAGAATTCAACATAGAAGAACTTTGATTATTAAGGGGCCAAATGTTAGGCCAAATCTATCATGAACTCAGAAAAATTGATAATTCTTTTGAGATCGAGAAAAATTATTCAACTAATAAAGTCATAGTTACTTCTCATAGTAATATGATACTCACTGAATAAGTTGATGAGAAAATCAATAAATTTGAGACAAATTTTAACAGTAATAATTTAAAAATCTGCCAAAAAATAAGAAAGATTATTTGTTTTTACATCAAAAAAACAACAAAGGATCATAAATACACTTACTGTATTATAAATTGAGAAGATAAAGATGCATCATCATTTACATCATTAAAAAAGTTGTTAGGTAGAAAACGACAATCGGTAGAAAATGACAACAAAGAATAAAGATATAGGATCCACATGTTTAGTTTATATGTCATGGAAAGGAAAAGGAACATGAAAAGCTAAAAGTAAAAAGTTAGGTGAATTATTATATAAGTAAAATAGTAATTTTACTATTGTAAATAATGATTATTTGTTCTATAAAAGAAACTCTTATTTACTTTATAAGGACATAGTAAAAATTAAAACAATCCCTCTCCTCTAAAAGATCATTCATCTAATATTTATGTATTTAGAAATTATGAGTGGTTAAGAATTTATTTAAGATTATTAGTTGGCTTTTAGAATAATATGGAATGAAATCACTCCTTTTTTACTTTCTAGTAAGTCTAATATGGACATTAGGTGTAAGAACACTAGACGAACAATAGAAGGATAGACCGTGTTTGATTCATTAAATTCAAGTATGTTAATTATAATTTTAAGTTAATTAAGGATATTAAATGTTTAAAAATTTGTTTATATCATTTATAAAAATTAATAATATAAGAAAGTAAATATAAAAAAACTAGTCATAAGTCTACGTTAAAATAAACATAAGGAAATTAAAAAAATATTTTAATATAAAAATTAAAGATTTTCTACTAAATAATAATGTACATGAAATTCGAACTCGCACTATAATATAACTAGTTACAATTTAGTATCAGAGTTATATGAAAAAAAAATTATTTAATAAAAAGTTAATACTATTAACTATTTAATAAAATTAGTGATATTAATTCAAAGTAGAACGAAGATAACTAAAACAAAATAAAACATGAAGAGTGTAATTGATACATAGACAAAACACAAAAGAGATCAACGATAATTACCATTATATATATTCAATAATTATTCTTATTAAAATATTATTACCTTTCCTTCATATTTTAAAAGCGACTAGTATTTGTATTGATAGACTTAGCTTTGATTCATAGCAAAAATATAAAGAAAGAAAAATTGTCAACACTAATTATTGAATACACATTTTATTCTCGTAGTTTCGAGAATAAAAAACTCATCGTTAAAACTTTAGATCATTCTTGAGTATGATAACTTTTGACTCTTCAATATTTAAATAAATTTAAATAATAAAAAAAGAATGAGTAAATTAATGAATCTTTTTGTAATGATAGAGATATTTATATAGAATACATATTTAAGTGTAAAATGTTATTTCAATTTAAGTAAAATTTTGTTTACTAATGGGGACTAATAAATATATATAAGAAAAATTATTTTTATTAATTATTTTTATATATAATAATAGACATATTTTAATATCAAATTTTTATCTATTTAATTATTTTATTATCAGATAATTAAGAAATTAAATATTATAAATTTATATATTTATCTAATATTAAGGCAACTTGTGAATAGTTTTAAAACCTTATATATATATATATATATATCTGCATGTTACATCTTCCGTCAGTGTATACATCATCTCAAATCCTCATCATAGAAAAATCTCATTTGCTATAATAGGTACATCCCTTCTCACATAAGGAATTTAGAATCTTATAACTCAAATACATTACTACAAGCAAAGACTTGAATTTTATAAGAACAATTTTATTTTATTGTTCTATTACAATTACTTTAAATCTAATTTAAAAAGAAAACCTTACCGACAAATGAATCACTCAATATTACCCGTATATTAAAGGGAGTGACCGGTAGAATTTCAGATAATCATCTGGTGTTGTTTTATTTATTAAATTAAAAGTAATATTATTTAATCTCATATTTTAAAAAATATTAATTAAAAATAAAATATATTATTTTAATATAATTTTTATTAAAGTATTATTTTAAGTAATATTTAATAAAACAAATATTAAAATAATATAATTTACTTTTGAAAAGAATTAAATAATCAAATCATAACACTTATAATTTAAAAAATAAAATAACTCTACCATATTTTTATATATATTAAATATCAATAAATGGTGTATATTTAATGATAATATCCACCTAATAATGTCATGACTCAATGGATATAAAATTATTCATAGTTTAACAATAGGTGTAAAGTATATGATATATTTATTTATCAAAAATGAGTATTTTAATCTTTTAATTTTTAAGAGATACATTGAAGATCCTTTATTTATTTTAAAAGTGTACATAACTTTATTCTAATTTAATTATTTTAAATTGATTTCTATTTACACATTATTTATATAAAATTATTGAGAGTTTAAGAATGGGTATAAATCACATGAGTTATTTAATTTTTAAAAATGAGTATTTTAATTCTTATTTTTTTAAAAATACATCAAAGATTTTTTATTTATTTTAAAAATATACATAATTTTATTTTTAATTTAATTACTATTTATGCATTATTTATAAAGAATCAATTTTTTAATATAAAAATATTTATCTTTTATTTAAAAATCAATAACTTTTAATGATATAATATAAATAGTTTATATATATAAATGGTAAAAGAAATTATCTTAAAAGAAATTTATTTATATTTAAAAATAAATAAAAAATTAGGGATCAAAGTAAACAAAAGTTAAGGAGTTGATGTGACATTTTTTCGTCTAAAGATGTGATATTTTTATCTAAATTAAAATATTAAATAATCTAAATTATTTAATTTAAAATATCTATACGAAATTTTTATTATATTATATATCTAACAAAATCATGTATATTTAAAAATTGTACTTTTAGTTTTTAATTTTTTTAAATGAATGTTGTTTATTTATTTTAAAAATATATATAGTTTTATTTTAATTTAATTACTATTTAAATATATAAAAATCACATGATATTATTTTAAATATTTTTATTCTTGAAAATTTTAGCCGATACATAATATTTATATATATAAATTGTAACTAAATTGAAAAATTATCATAAAATAAATTCATGGATGTTTTAAAAATAAATAAAAAAATTATATTATATCTTTTAAAGAATTAGTGAATAAAGTGTAGAAAAAGTAAGGGGTTAATGTGCCATTTTCCCATGCAAAGATGTGAAGTAAAACTTCAAGTTTCACAAGTGATTAATGGGATAACGATAAGGACGATTTTCGGTGTTTGTTTGTGCTCCATTCTTCGACATGTTGCATATAAATTCATGTCTACTTCATTCATATTTTTTCAAACAAACCAAAAATGAAGAATACATCATCCCTGTTCTCAAACTCAACAATTCTCAGCACCATTCTTCTCTTCACTACCCTTCTCAACCCAACAATCTCAGAACTCTGCAACCCAAAAGACAAAAAAGTCCTTCTCCAAATCAAGCAAGCTTTCGACAACCCATATGTCTTAGCCTCATGGAATCCAAACACAGACTGTTGTGACTGGTATTGTGTCACCTGTGATCCCAAAACGAACCGCATTAACTCTCTCACAATCTTCGCCGGCCAAGTCTCCGGCCAAATCCCACCACAAGTCGGTGATCTCCCTTATCTCCGAACCCTCCAATTCCATAAACAACCAAACCTCACAGGCCCAATTCAACCCACCATTTCAAAACTCAAAAGCCTCGAACTGCTTCGTCTTAGTTGGACTAATCTCTCTGGCTCTGTTCCTAACTTTCTTAGTCAACTCAAGAACTTAACTTTAATCGAACTCTCTTTTAACAACCTCACTGGCACAATACCCAATTCATTATCTCAACTTTCAAATCTGAATTCCATAGATTTAAGCCGTAACAAGCTTTCAGGTTCAATCCCAGATTCGTTTGGTGAATTCAAAGGCTCTGTTCCTGCTCTGTTTTTATCACATAATCAACTCTCTGGTAAAATACCGACTTCTTTGGGGAAATTGAACTTCAATTACCAAATAGATTTGTCACGTAACAAGCTCGAAGGTGATGCTTCAATATTATTTGGGTTGAATAAGACAACCCAGATTGTGGATTTGTCTAGAAACTTGTTTGAGTTTGATTTATCGAAGGTTGAGTTTTCAACCAACTTGATAGGGTTGGATCTTAATCATAATAAGATCACTGGGAGTCTTCCGGTGGGATTGACTGCACTGAATAATTTGCAATCTTTCAATGTGAGTTATAACAGGTTGTGTGGTCAAATTCCAGTTGGTGGAAAGTTACAGAGCTTCGACGACACATCGTATTTTCATAACCGGTGCTTGTGTGGTGCTCCACTTCAAAGCTGCAAGTAGATGAAGATTACGGGCAACTGAAATATACTAAAAAGTGGATTATAAAATTCTCTTGTGTTAATAATATGTTATTGAACGATTTTCATACTTGACAAATGAAATACGTACTTTGCATGTTAGTTAAATTCATGAAAATGATGGTTTAAATTTACTTATCTATACGATATAATAAAATAGAGAATTGAGTTTTGTTTTGCTTAAAGTTATTTATTTGACATGATTTCTTTAATATTTTTCTTTGTTATAGAATTAAAAAAGAAGGAAAGATGGTGAAAGTGAAAAAAAGGAAAACTTTACTTTATTGTCTTAAAATTTTCATTTTCTTTATTTTTTTAAATAAAACAAAAAGATTTATTATTTAATAATCCTGAACAATCAGCAAAAGAATATTTTTTATTTTTATTTTATTTTAGAATAATTGTCCTAAATTAAAACTCACTTTATAATACTAACACTTTAAATTTTTTTAATTTTATTTTTAATTGAACATAAATATTTATTATTTAGTAGATTTCTACCATGATAAAGAATTAATAAAAGAGTACTAGTTTTAGTAACAACAAAATAAAATTATTTTCTTTTTACCCTCATTTTATTTTAAGATTTATTTTTCCTAAATATAAAGAAAAATAGTTTATTTCCTTAAAACTTTTCAGGTACTTTTAATAGAAAATAAAGAGTTATTATTTAACATACTCATGGCATGACTAACAATTAAAAATATATTTTAGCAAAAAGAGAAGAAAAAATGTATTTTTTTAAATCTATTTCGTCTTAGTTTTTATTTTTTTCTAAATATAAAACCTTTTTTAGTACATTAATATAAAACTATTTAAATAATATTATATAATTATATTTAGTCATATAGTACAATATTTTTCAATTGAATAATAATTATAGAATGAACACATGCTTTCTAAACCTAATATATATTAAATCGGTGACATTAAGACAAACTTTAAGGATATCAAAATAAAAACATTAAATGAGATCAAATTAAAATTGATATATTTTAAAGTAGTTTGTACGAAATAAGTAGCGATAAGGTTAAAAAAAAAACAATAACACTTCACCCCATATATTTAAGAATATTTGACTTCGCAGATAAAATTTAAATACAATATGTATTTTTATTACACACTAACACATTAACCTTTAAACCACCTCACAATGAGCCTTTATTATTGCACTAGTATATTCAACATAACATATGAAACTCAACTACAAAGCCCACATGCAGAGATTACATGTTTGTTTTTACGAGTGCCGACCTGAACTAGCTCTTGGCAGTTAGTTTAAGGTGTAAACCTTGCCTCTAATTTTTTCAGTATACTCCATAAAACAATACTAAAATACAGCTTAAGAGTGAGAAGAAAGTGAACTGCAATGCATGCATGCGCTAGGGTTATTTATGTGTTTGTATATCCCTTGAGTACTTATCCCTCGGTATTCTTAGTATATAGAGATTTTCCTCACTGAACACGAACATCGAATTCCAGCAAACTACTTGTCTGCTAAAGCTAAATATATGAAACAAATTTCAAGTTGAACATTCACAATACTCCACCATCATTGTTCCCACAATACAATCAATGTACACATTTATTTTCCCTCCCGAAACAAAGGGAGTCTTTTAAGATGATATAAATAAAGAAATCATGAAGTAGATAATTCACATGAAACCCCGTTGATCTGTTCCTTCTTTAAGGGTTGTTCCTTGTTGCTTACAAGCAACCCATTTTATAGGTGAGTTAGAGGTGAAGAAGGTTACCAGGAGATTATATATTATATATTATTATATGTGCAAGTATCTTCTTCACAGGCTAACGTTATACTGTCACAATGGAGACTCTTTCCAATTTAATCTGTTAAGTCCATCAACAATGGCCCTACGGAACTCACCGTTGTGAAGAATGAAAGATGAGACGTGCCCGCCAGTAACCCATCTTACTTCTGAACCTGGCCAAGCCTTTTCAAGCTCCAGTACTGAGTGCTTTGGTATGTATCCATCGTCCTGAACCATCATTTCAATTAGACTACAAGTTATGCAGTGACTAAAAATTGCAAGGAATCCAAGTAGGCGATAGCATAGTACATGAAAACATCCAGTCCAAGCAAAATATCCCAACAAGAGAAAGTAAGCTGGTTAATCAAAATGACGAGTTCGATGTTATCAGTGTGTAATAAGCAGTTAGATGTCTTAATGATGTGAACACAACTATCAGACAGGCTATTAATATAAGGATTTTCCATTTCAAAAGCATTGGTGATACCTCCAAAGTTCTACATATAGAAGTATCCTTTCTTATTCACCAATGTTTTAAAAGGTGTTATTATATCCTTGAGGCGTTTTCCTTCTGCTTAAACTAGGCGTAAGCCTCAAATAGAATCACAAAAAGTAAAAGTACCAACTTAAAAAAAAATACCAACATCAGAAAGATTATCAAAGATACCTCATTTTAATATAAACTTATTATTAAAATAAATTTAAGATGTTTCGGACTTAACTAAGTAGTTACGAAAGAAAGTTCAAGAAAAATTACCATAGTGGGAAAAAAAAGAAAGCAAAATCAAGAGAGGCACGAACAAATATCAGATAAAGAGTGGTGTATGGTTGCTTCCAGCAAAGAAGAGAAAGATGAGGAAGACTGAAGAGTTGAATATTAGAAACCAAAAAATATTGTAGGAACCGGCTAGAATTATGGACTTTCTCTATTAAGTTTCCCAAGTTAGTGTCAACTCCTATAATCTTGAGTTATTGGATTCTCTTTTCAAGCATGCATTTGAGTATGATTGAATTCGTTATAACTATGAAATTTGTGATTGAAGATGGTTTTGAGAAAAAAATTCAAAATCTATTATTATGTTAGTAAGAGTTTTGTGGGTACTTTGATTTAAATTTATCCTTGAAAATAATTAAACACACACAGTAAAATATTTTGTACTCCATTTTGTCTATGAAGAGGAGTTGAATAAATTGAGTTAGGAAAAGTTTAATCTTGTTTCGCTCTAGAATCCGTTGATGGATTCTAGAGGCGAAATCCAAATTGATACTAAATATTAGAGAAATGATCTAAGCAATTTTGTTTTCACAACCAAAAAGCTTTCCCAACCGTCCTAATTATTACATTATCATTGCATGGTGTATTCCCATAATCAACTCCCTTGAACTTTACATAAGCCTTATTTGTTCTTTTAACTACATAAATCATTCCCAAGATTGAAAAACCGTGAACTTACCTTAAATTTTGAGAAAATACTTTGATTGAAATTTGCATTTAAAGATAAAGTTAATTTAAATTAAATAATTTACATTATATTTGCTCTATTTGATCAAAGTAAAAAGGAAAGAATCGAAAAAGGTTAAAGTAGTTGAAATTAGTAAAGACTATGAGTGTCAAGACAACAACACAAAAAACAAAGAAAAAAAAGCACTTCAGAATATCAAGGTGAAAAAAAAAACACTCTACTTATTGAGTATGACAAAAATATTATCATCAATATGAGCATATTGTCGAAAAAGAGCTATGGTGTGAATCATGTGGATATTCTTTTTATTGTTTCTTTCTACCAAGTATTTTTTCGGTTTGTTTTGATTTTCCATATCCATTTTTTTTAGCCCTCACCTAATGACTTGTTGTTACAACCTTAATTAAAGACCTATTAATCTCTGATTTTGGTATTTGATTACATTAGTGGAGAGGATTTCTAAAAATTGGACTTATGAAGTTAAGTTTTGAAAGAATTCTTATGATTTCAATTGTTCCATTTTTATATAAATTTGTTGATACTTTGGAGTTAAATTGACTATTTCACACACACACTCAAGGACCTAGTTGTAGGTTAAAGTAAATACTTAATTCTTGCTTGATAAATTGTGAAATTTTGATTGATTTTCTTGATATCTTTGATATAAAAAAGAGCAAGTTATTAATGATGAAATCTTAATTCAGAGATGTTTAAGGACTCTCAAATTTAAATTTGATGTCAATAAATCTTCATTTAAATTTGAGGATCCTTAAACACCTCTGGTTTCTGAGTTGTAACAAAATTTAAATAATAATAATAAAGTCTAAAATCAATAAAAATTAAATAAAATTATATTAAAGTTAAAGTTAAAGTTAAAAAGAGATAAATTATGTCAAATTATACAAGTTATCAATTAGGCCCTAAAATTGAATCTAGCAACAACAAATAAATGAAGCAGGTGTCTCAAAAGCCTCAGCGCTAAGCTTCCAGGTGCAAAAAAGTCAATTACTTGAAGGATAAGAGGCATAAGTCTCAAAATCTGCAGAAAAAGACTAGCCTCTAAGCACACAACATGGGAGAAAAGCCTTGAGGCTAGCCTCAGACAGTTTTTCAAAAACAAGTTACTCCCACAACAAACATGAGTAGCATTGAACAGTCAGAATATAACAGCATTAACAGGACGAGTTTAAGATCTTGTAGATACTTACAGTGGCAGCAACAAATATTACAGCATTAGGATTTTTGGGAATGGGAAACCGTGTGACATCTGTGAGAGACAAGACACTCCTCATTCGTTCTCTAACCTCCTCGAGAGTCATTATAGCCTTCTGCGCTGCAAGATCCTGTCTCAGTGCCTCCCAAGCAGTGGCATGCTTTAGTATACCCTCACAGAATGCCACTACGGCAGAATGTGGAGAGAGAAAAGGAAGGATTGCAATGGGTGTTGGGTGCAGTGACCCAACCATAGCAGCATGTACTCCTCCTAGATTAAATAAAAGCATTAACTTTTGCACCAAAGGAAAAGGGATAAATCAAGGCACATATTTTCTGTTTTGGAAAGTACCAATATAAAACAAAAAAGATATTTTTATTCTCATAATATATCCAAAATATCAAAACTGTGTGATAAATTGTCATAATATTCAAAAAATATTGTTTTGTATGATGGTTTTTAAATTTAATTAAAATTTTCAATTTTTTATAAATTTTACATAAACTTTCATTAATATCGATAATATCTTTTGACACTTCCATAAAATTGAAAATGTCAATATTTTTATAAACATCGACATTCTAATACTTGAATCAAGGCTTGATTGTGATATTCTGCAATTAACACTTCTAATTCTCTTTTCAAAATTTGAAATTTAAAGCAAATGCATATTTTGACTTTGAAGGAATAAATGTTTTAAGCATAGAGTGACAACCTTAACACTCTAAGGGGGAAGCATTTGTTCCTAACATCTAAAGATATAACACAAGACTTCCAGTCAGCTCTTACCCATACTTAGTCCACAAACACCCATCTTTCCAAAACCTTCTTCATTGTCTAGCCAGTGTAAAAGACTACGAGCTTCTTCAATGGTTGCCCTTCCTAATAAAAGAAGGTCACTAACGCACAAAAGTTTGGCACCATGTTGAAGCACTGGACGCCTTTGTCCATAGAAAGGACTGTAATATGAATTTTAATTTACCATGAGTCTAAATGTCACGAAATATAAATATACAAGTATGTTCTTTGGAAACTATAAAACTAAAGAGGCTCACTGTGTAGAAATGATACCTCTCAAGCACCATAGTTGCAATATTTTCCGTTAACAATGGTCCTCCAAGACGCAATCGCCTTTCAAATGTGTGGTCCCCAGTGCCTACAGAAAGAGTGGTAATCCAAAAGGAAGAGTTGTTAAGCGTCAACAAAATTCAGTTCAAATCATAAGATAACCTGTCATCAATAGACCATCTCATAAAAATTGAAATTTAAGCAACAATTACCCAGAATGTACAGAAAAGGACCGAAAGGTGGCCAATGAAAAATTGGCTCATTTCCAAGATAGAAAACCATATGCTCCTTCCAAATTCTCACATCAAGAGGCAATATAAGACTAATTACACCATTGAAGACTCACAGAAACACTCCTCAACCTGCCATCCTGGTGAATGGCACATTTACCAGCAAAATACCAAACCAATCACTTTCAAGCAATGACATACACCTAGGGATCATAGCATTTATGCATGGTTCAATCTTTCAAGGAGATAGAAAAAAATTTACAATATAGTTTTTTAGGCGTAGTCACTGTTACACAATGGATGGAGCCTCAAAAACATCAAAACTTGAAGTAGATAAGTAACAGTAATGCTTCTGATCAGCGTAGAATTGACAATTCAACTAACTATAGAGCCCAAGTCATGAATATTAGAAGCCAACAAATAATCTGACTTTCAAAGTTAAAGGTGCATATTTTATGCGGCAAATAAACTGGAAAAAAAACTTGATTCAAACATCAATTAGAAAAACGCTTAAATGCTATGATGAATGATGGATTCCTATTAGCTAAAGAAATTCCAATCAATTTATCTACTGAAGTGAAGACCAGAACATCATCAAGTAGGATTTTTTTTTATTTTTTTTTTTTTGAGAAACACAAACCCAATAGGAATATCAACCAACAAATCTATTAAATCTAAATAAGTATATAATAACCTCCAATCCAAACTCTATTAGGGGAAATAAGCAAATATAAAACAAGAAAAATAAACCCATGAAATGTATTAAATCTCATTAAGCATATAATAACCACCAATCAAACCTTTATTAGGGAAAATCAGCAAAGATAATCCAACATAATATAAACTCAAACAATACAAAAAAAAACCCAATCCTGATCCATGTAGAGTTCAAAGATATACCATGTCAATGTGATACCTGCAAGATGAACAACACAAGCCATGCTCTGTGGAGGCACACCTTTTGGGGTTAGAAAGGCAACTCTTACATTGTGACTCTCAGGTGGCAATGCACTAAGAAGTTCTTCATCACAAGGGGTCCTGAAGACCCCTTCTCTCAGACAAGCTGTCTTGCTTTCCCAAACTGTTTTCCAAAGGGGTTGAATCAATGTGGGTGGCCAGTTCTGGCCAACTACATCTGGAAATAACTGCTTGATCATCCTTTCAAGCAAATCAAGCTTTGTACCACCCCATCCTCTTGAAAAAAATGGTGGGCTTATCTTTGTTCTGTGCACAAATGCACCATACACATGATCCAACACATAATGAAGCAGTCCAATATTAACCGTGACCATCTTGATATAATCCCAGGTATTCACACAAAGTCACGAACCAAGAATCACTTCTAATTTTGTAAAGCTGATCGAATTTTGAACGCATCCCAGATTTGTGATTTCACTATATAAATATAAAGATCATGAACGACAAAAACCCATTATCCAGATTCCAAAATAAAATATTATGAAGAAATCCCCATCATAAATTAATCAAATTTCTATTGAAATATCATAGAAAAAGAATAAAACTACAAAGAAATGAAAAATCAATGGTCATTGTCCCTGGCGGTTATGCAGATAAATGGAGTCAAAACAATCGGAAACGATAAGGAAGCGAACGGCTAATGTAAACAGGTTGATCGAAAATACGAGAGAGAGAGAGAGAGAGAGAGAGAGAGAGAGAGAGAGAGAGATCTACTATTACCCACCGAATGAAACCTATGGGCGAAAAAATAGAATAACCTGCCAACTAAAAAGACACGTGGAGTGGGGCCCACTTACCAATAATCTTTATCTTATCGTTATTTATTTATTTTAAGTTTTTTAAGTTTCAAGTTGAAAATGTTGCTTTGACATAAAGTAATAAAAAAAAATAATACTAATATCACAGATTTCATTAGTAATAAAGTAATATTTTATTTTTAAAAATTATAAAATATTAAATTATAAGGTAGAATATTTAATTTTTTTATTTGAAAATACCAATTTTAGTAAAAAAAATATTAATTTATGAAAATTATACTTTATTAATTTGCATAATTACAAATGATTTGGCTAATTGTGATTAGTTGATATCAAAATTGTCTGTAGTCGTCACAGCCTCATAGGTAATGAGCCAAATTAATCTTGTAAGTTGTAACCTCATATTCATTAACTTATATAAAAAAAAGTTAATACTTATTCTAGGCTGGTAAGGAAGTGCTAAAATCAGTTCGGCAAAGCATATTCATTTTATTTTTTTTGCCATGTCAATCTTTAAGAAGTTTACCGTATCAATGATTAGATTTTGGTGAGTAAAGATGATGATAATAAAGATATTAATTGGATATAATTGTCACGCTAAAAAAAAGAAGATATTGGTACAAAAAATATATAATTTTTAAACTTTGATTTTTTAATTACATTGACTTGGTGTTTTTTCATATTTACAATGTATTATGAACAAGAGTTTGTTATCTAACAAATTTTGATTCGTGGGATGTTAAAACTATACAAGCTTCATCATAGGTATTTAAAAATTTACTACATACAAAAAAAAATTATATTTATATATACTCTGTGACATATTGACAATGATTTACATATTATGAGATGAAAAAACAAATGATAATTTTACTATATTCATGTTACAACATATGCAAATTATTCTATCTAATTTATATATATATATACTTCATAATCCAAACAATGGTTAGAACTTAAGTGTATTTAACTAGCTTTCTCTTATATATGTTATCTATAAAATTATTAAAATCTATGGGATAATGGTAAGAATATTTTTATTTAACCACGTGTTATTAATACAATTTTTAATATTAAAATTTATTATTAAACAATTTATTAAGACTACATACTCAAAATATGAGTCATTTGACTTTCTATTTACTTGGAACATAAAAATGTACGGAGATAGATTTAAAAAGGATATATACTTCTAAATTTTTGTATTTTATATGAAAATTATTTAACTACACTTTTATTTTATTCTAAAAGAACTACTTTATAAAATAAAAATAACCAACTCTCATGCTTAACCAAGTTGTAGACAAGGCATGCAATCCTTACTAACATATGTTCCAACAATGTCTATAAACACGTACATTTTGATTCGCAAGTTTTTTTCTCCATTCATTTTCATTTGATTGTCAAATCTATGAAAATTTATTGTTATCTTGGACAATTAAAATATAAGAATAATTCTTTGATTCAGATACAAGAGAAGTTATTGTTTTGAACAAGTAAAATGTAAGAACAACATTTTGATTAAGATACTTAATCTTTTCTAATTTACCACTTATTATTTATTAAAAATATAAGTTTGTTCAGATACTTGACCAAAATCTACTCAATCTAATCATCACCAACACACTAACCCACACTTAGTTATAAAAAATATCAAGTTTTGCACACCTTTGATAGCCATCATTACAAAATTTCTAAGCTTATGGGCTCATTGCACAAGATAATAATATCTCTTTGTATCTCTATTAATTGTGATAGCGCATAAAATACATGTTCAAAACAAGTTAACATCAAAATTATAAGAATATATTAAAATAAAAATATTCTATTGCACCTAGCAAATCACCTTTAAGAATAAATGTTAGTGGTTTTTTATGCACTAAACTTAGTCAAGAACTATAGCAACACCTACTTCCAATTAATGAGTGATTCGATTATACCAGTTGTCTCTTTAACAAATGTTGTTTCAATTATTACATGAGAATTATCAACCATAATAATTAACTTAAAGAAAAGTCTACAAGAAAATCTCTAATTCTAAGACTTAGTCATTATTACTTGATTGCGTCGCTAACTCATTTTTTTTATGTTAAAAGATACGATTTGACACATTATTATTTTTACTTGTCTTGTATTTGGACGTCTTCTTATTATTTAATAAAATTATTTTTTTGTTGAACAAAAATAAAAAAAAAGTAATATTTTTATATAATTCGAATCTATAATTAAAAAAATGATATTTGTTCATAAAAGGGTGTCCAAATAATTCAACCTTAATATTTTTACTAACAATTTAAAGTTAAATTATACTCAAAATTAATATATTATTTGAACTAAAAAAAAGCATACAACGATCATATTTAGAGGAAGGATGGAGAGAAAAAACAATAATTTCATTTACCAAAACATCACTAGAGTAAACCTTAAATTATGAAACTTCAAAATAAAATAATAGTTGCTTATTTTTATGATACAGCCAGACAAAGACAAAACAATATCAGTTATCACTATCATTCATTAAGCTTATTCCTCCCGCAATTCAAATCAAAAATCTGTCTATAGCAATTATTGCAGCAAATGTAGGGATCTGAAATTCTATGGGTGTGGGTTACACCAAGTAATAACCTAACGGATTAAACTTTAAATGATAAATTTTAGATTGATTTTTAGTTAAATTATACTTTTCTTTATTTAAAATTTTGGTATCGAATATGATAATCCAATCCCAATATTTAAAATTATAAAAATTTATATTTTATTAAATATTATATTTTATGTATACATGTAAAAATAAAAATAATTTTAAATATAAACAAAGTATTATTATTTTTAATTTTATAAATATTCTTTTTGTTAAATTTAATATTTTTAAATTATTTTAAATACAAGGAATATTAGATCTACTTTTAAAATTTCAAACAAATAATCATTATCCAATGATGCTTTTTCCAATTTATACCTTCTAATTTTGATTTTAAATATAACATAATATTTTTATTTCGATTTTTAACAATAACACCCTATAACCCTATTTCACCCGTTAACATTCCTAAACAAATGCAATAAATATTAGAGTAAAGAACCATTTGACAAAACCAGTGCTTCCTCATCAATATACATAAAAATAATATTTATTGATTATGTTTTAACTATATTCACTGACAATTAAATTAATTAATTTAATAATAAATTATTGAGTATTTATGTTTTCAAAAATAATAATACATTAATTTTATATTTTATTATATTAAAATAAAACATCATCACATATTATAAAAATAATAAATAATTACTCCATTATGACCGAAAGAAAAAAAAACTAAATTGCGAAGTAGTTGAAATGAATACTTGGTCTTTATGTACATTCCAACAAAATACCCGTTACTATTAGTCCTATTAAAAACCATCAAAGAATGATGGTAATAGGAATCAAGTAGATTCTCCTACAAATAGACCTTACAACACAGCAAAGTCACAACTAGTACTATACAAAGACTTCAACTAGAAATTGATTGCAAACAAATATAGGGAAATTACTGTAATGGACTCTTTAAATGTTCAAAATCCTGTTAGATAATCCTTCCTGTAATAAGGTTCCTTGACATGTTTAAAGTTTCAACGCATTGACATCAAAGTTCTTACTCTTTTTTGTCTCTCGGCCTTCTTAGCAGTTGGGGTCCTCTTCAGTTTCTGCAATTCCTCCATAACAGCTTTCTCAACAGTGTCAATAGAATTCAAGAGCTTCTTCTGGGGTGTCAGACAATCTTCTCCATTATTCTGGTTAGTGATGCCAATCAAAATTTTTGGAACTTCTCCTACAGAAGGTGGGCAATGCTTGGTTTTGACAATTGAACTTGGGGTCTTCAATGGAGTATCACGTTCGAGCTGAGCAACAGATGCTGAAAGCAATGGATCAGTAACAGCTTCATCTTGGGGGGCAAGAATGTCAATTTGTGAGCCTTCATCTCTCAAGCGAGCTCTTCTCCTTTCAATTGCCTAAAAAAAAAATTAATTAGACTTGCATACATATTGAACTCCAAATAAAAATCAAATGGAACAATGATTTACAAAGAAATGCATGTAACGGGTAACAGGGTATGTTTGTTTATTTGGACATATATCAAGTAATGCATTGGGGTCAAAATAAGAGGTCATAATTCATGGCTTTCATAACCAAAAGGTATAAGTTCATATCAAGAATAATTTTTTCAACAGTTTTGATTTCATGATAAACAGAGAAGCTGTAGAGCATTATTAATATTCAACCAAGTTTTAAATATAATCCATTGTTTAATTGTTACTATTTACCAACATGATCTTGTTCAGTTAGATAAGGATAGAAACTATTATTAATATGTCATGAACTGTTACATACAACGATTCAAAAGGTGAACGATAACAAAGCATAACGAAGATAAAATAGGTGGATTTAGAAAGAAACCAAAGCTTCCAGTCCTTCAACGGGCAGGAGACGACCAATGAATGGAAAGAACAAACAAAAAAAGTCCAATTGAAACATCCTAAAGTGGTATGCAGTCTAAATTAAATACATAACCTTTCCATATTTTGGAACCCTACATCCCCACATTTTCACATAACATGTTTAATATTGAATAATAACATGTCAACATCATAAATTAAAAAAAAAATTATCAAACGGAGATGAGGGTTTTGAACAAGGCTATTGCCTAAAGAGATGTCAATTCTTTACTGGCTTTACTAGAAGCAGCTGTTTATAGTACATTAATATTCAAGAATTTAAGGGGGTGATGAAAAAAAAAAGGTGAGCAAAAACAAGATGCTAAAAACCACATATCCTTAAATGCAACCCAACGATTTTATGTTAAATATCCATTACTATCATAGAAGACAACTCAACAGTTTCATTGACTTTAGCAAATCACCAAAAGTAAGTCTTTCGTTTGGTTAACTAATGAAATTGAAATAAAAATGAAACAATTTTATTTGGTTTGAAAATTAAAATTAAAAAAATCAAAATTAAAGTGTTTGGTTTACGATTGGAATAAAACAAAAAATATTATATATTGCTTTAATACCCCTATATTTAATAAAATATTAAATAATATCATTTAATTATTATTTTTTCGTAAGATAAAATACATTATTGAAATCATCATTTTTTTAAATAATTATTACTTAAAAATAAAATATATTATTTTTCTAAATAGGATTTAGGGTTTTGAGGTTTGGGATTTAAGGTTTAAGGTTATCTTTGTAGGTTAAGGTTTACGGTTATATTTATGGGTTAATGTTTTGGGTTATCGTTGTTATTTTTCTAAATAGGGTTTTGACTTTTGGGGTTTAGGATTTAGGATTATATTTGTAGGTTAAGGTTTAGGGTAAAAATTATTATTTTTCTATATAGGTTTGGTGTTTTTGGATTTGAAGTTATATTTGTATGTTAAAGTTTAGGGTTAAAATTATTATTTTTCTAAATAGAGTTTTGGGATTTGTAGTTTTGAGTTATATTCGTGGGTTAAGGTTTAGAATTAAAATTATTATTTTTTAAATAAGGTTTAAGATTTTGGGATTTAGGGATATATTTACAGATTAAGGTTTAGGATTAAAATTATTATTTTTCTAAATAAGATTTAGGGTTTTGAGATTTGAGGTTTAGAGTTATATTTATGGGTTAAAGTTTAGAATTAAAATTATTATTTTTCTAAATAGGATTTAGAGTTTTTGGATTAAAGTTATATTTAGAATTAGGGTAAAATTAGAAGAAAAAAATTTAGATGAGAATAAAATCATGATTTCTTAAGAGTGAAGACGGAATTGTGATTCCTTTTCTTTTAAAAATCAATTATATTTTATTTTTACTTTTAAGCCAACTAAACATATAATTGTAAGTAATTAATTCTAATTTAATTACATTTCAAGCAACCAAACATACACTAAAATTCTAAATTTATTATAGATGTAATAGACTAGAGCCTATTTTATTTTATGGACGAGGCAAAGAATCCTTTCATCAATTATTTTACATACATGCGTTTAGTTGCATATAAAAATCTTATGTTAATGTAAGTATTAGATTACATTCTTTAAATTATCAAGTTACGCTAAATAATGAAGCTAAACTTATGCAAAAGTTATTTAAAGAAGAGACGACAACACATTATATTCCAAATGAACAGTGCTTCAAATTTCATGCATTAATTTTAGATTCTCGTATCACTTTTGGCGGTGGATAAATGCTAGGTATACACACTTTAACCCTCATTTTTCACTCAGTCCAATTTATGCAAAGGATGTGCAATGATGAAGTAAATCAAAATAAATGCAACAAATAAAATCCAAATAGGATCAATTCATACCCTCAAAACCACAGTGATATCACCAAGAGGTCTTCTCGGGTACCAATAGGGCAACACACTATCAGTAGCACGGCCTCTGCGCCTTCTAGCAATGCCCACCGGCATATTTTCCGTTCCCACTGACAGTGTTCCGTTCACATTCCTGGTAAGCAAATTTCCGAAACTGCCCCTGCCGATTGTACCAGTTCGTGTAGCTCCAAGTCCAAGAGTCGTCGACAGTGTGGCCCTCTGAGCGCGTGGAGTCCCAAAAAGATCCGAACCAGTGGTGGCTGACTCGCCAAGAATGCCCAGAATACCAGCTCGCCGGCGAGCGAAAACTGCTGCAACATCAACTGGCCTTGGTAGTCTGTCTCTTGCTTCTGACATCGCTATGCTCTTCAACTACAAAACCAAAACCAATATCGAAACTAAAATTACTAAACCAAAAAATAATTGAAAAAGACTGATATAAGAGTTCCAAGAAATATAAAACGACCCATTTTGTTATCGGTAGTTTTGATTCCGTAACCACACAAATACAGCAAAAGAACGAGATAATAGAACTGACCCAGATCATAATATGCTGTATATCAACAACCCATTTGCGATTTTACATTGATAATCTACTAATATCAAGAAACCCAAACGAACATAAGATTACCCAAATTAAGAAATCCAAATGAACATAGTAGGAAGAAATATTAGCATTTTGGATTTTAGTACCTTGAAAACTCTCAGCTACGGTCTTTGACGGTTTCTCGACGGCATGAGATGAGGTTTCACTCTCTCGCGCTTCCTCTTCGTGTAATAATAATAAAGAAAAGGGGGGTGAGACTTGAGCAAGAGAACTTCAGTTGAATTGTCAAACTTTTCAAAATGAAAATTGGGCGGTATTTGATCAAAATGTCAACACGTGTCTTCTTTCTTTTTTAATTTTTCGATGGTTCAAATTTCAAACCTTTCCAAATAGCAGCAGATGGGATTATTTATTTTATTTCTAACCTCTACACCCCAAATTTAGGATCCTTATAATTTGTAAGAATAGTAGAATTTGCTCTCTTTGTTAGGTTCATTCATTCGCTATTTTTTTATTTTTTTAGATTTAATAAAATGAATATGATGTTGGATGATTTTTGCCTAAATCTTAATTTAAGTAAACTTATTTATAATATATGCTTATTATAATACAATTTTTTGACATATTTTTTAATATATATATATATATATATATAGATTAGATTTGTTATTTTTTTTATTCGTGTTGATTATTATCTTAGGGACTACTTAATTATATTAATTTTTCTGGTGAGGAATGAAGTAATTAATTGAAAACATAAAAATACTGATATAAGAAATCCAGATACATATCTTCTTATAAATGGAATACAAAATGAGGATTCATAGAAAGCTTGATATATTCTCATACATAAGCTTTATTTTGGATCCTTCAATGAAGTGGATGTCGAAAGATATTAGTCCAAAAATGTTCAATTCATACTTGTAACGGTCTTAATGCTGGAACATATACGATGGATCAAAAATAAAATAGTTTTTAAAAACTCTAACATAAATCAAGATTTGCTACTCAAAAGACTCACAAAAAAGGATAGAAGAATTCACTAATCTATTATTAAATTCAAAAATGATGGTGTGTTGATTGTAAAAAAAACTACGGGTTTAATTATCCGTGGTTATCTGAACCGACAGTTCGATTTTTAACCGATAAATTTCGAGGACAATTTTAGGTAAAAATCGAACATGAAACAACGGTTACGGTTATACTAAAAATCGTCGAAATTAATTATATTTAATTAATTAAATTATATATTAAATTATAAATAAAAAATTAATTATATATTTTTAATAAATTAAATTATATATATTTTCGGTTTTTTTTTTTGTTTTTTTTTTTGTAACCGTTCCAAATCATTACCTACGGATAAAAACCATCCCTAAATCGTAACGATTTTTAGACGGTTTCAATTATAGGTTTTATAATTCGGTTCGAAGACGGTTATATAAAAAACCGTCACCATCCATCCCCGTGCCTATTCCTAGTGTGTCTTATCCCCAACGATTAGCCGCCTTCATCTTTAAATGCAATAAAAGCAAATTTTGACACAAGCAAGCTTGAGTTTTATAATAACTAATAATCATGACGGAGAAATCCACGTTAAGAATGGAACCAAGAATGATTATGTTAATAATCATAAACATCCTAATTAATTTCGAACACATTCAGTTAATAATCATCGGTTGTAAGTTTGTAGCAGTTTTTTCATTTTTATAATTTAACCATGTTTTTTTATTTTTTAACATTTATTCAAAAATATGTTTAGTTTTAAAAAACTAGATGTTAACTTAATTCTTAATTTATCATATTATGTAAAATATTGATACTAATTTTCATTTTTTTAACTTTTTAATACATATTTTTAAATAAAATATAAAATATGAATAAATAAAATTTAATCTAATTATACAAATTATTGTATATTTTATTATTAAAATTTATATTTTTATATGTATTTAAAATAATAATATTAATATATGTTTGATTTCGTTTAACATCGATTTTAATATTGTAATAACCATCTTGATTCACACCTTTCTAAATACGGTTATTTTAGTAAAAAAATCATCAAATTTTTACAAATAATCACATTTTCAATTATACACATTTAAAATTACCAATCATAATACACTGTTAATTCGGTTATCAATATAACACCTTAGTGAAGAAGCATACGATGCAACCATCTTTGAAGTGTTCAAATATTTACTTCAATACAACGATAACGTTGTTTTTATACAAAGTGATTATACTTGTTTTTATAGGAAAAAATTGACAAGCTGTTTCTAATCAAACTGAAGTTATACTCAAGGAAATGCATAAAAAACTACCTAAGTAAGATGGATATCAAGAGAATTAAACTACAAAGCACACGATTTGATTCAATTTGATAGTAGAAAAAGCTGGGGTGGAGACATAGTTATTGATTTCTTTATTGTGGATGAAATCTCCAATAAGCTTTTGTCTATTTTCTATTAGGAAAAAAAATCAAGACAAATAAATCAACCCATAAAAGAGATGCTTATTATCAACATTATCATTAGAACTACAAGAATAATGTTTATGTATTATATATTTGTGTCTTATAATTAGATTCTATTATGTATTGCAGTTTTAATCACTACTATAAAATGGACTATTAAAATCGGTTAAAAATCGACTTTAAATCGACCGACTTAAAATTGAAAATCGATTCAAGCATTGAACCGACTTTAAAATATTGATTTATTTTTATTTTTGTTCTTATTTTTCACTCTACTACCTTGTATTCAATATAGCATAAAAAAATCAAAATTTATTTAACAAAATATAAATAATAATACAAATAATTAATAATTTAAATATTATTACTTAATTGATAATTAATTTTATTACAAAAACAAATAATGTATATACAATACATACATATATATAGTTAACTTAAATTATAAATAAAATGATGTCGTCAAAATTTAATTGGATTGTGCGAGCAAACTTAGTTGACTTAGAATCACTAGTATAGTGATAAGAAAACTGGGCAAAAAGAAAACTTGTGCATATAACAATTCATTCCACTATATACATGAGCACGTAAACATTCATCAAACAAGTAGTCTAAACTTCAAAGACATACAAATGGAGAAATTAAATCATTATAAATATTATTATGATGTTGTCCTATGTTATTCAAGATTATATTCTTCTCCTGATGTTATAATTTAAACAAAGCGTTTTGTCCATTCTTCTTGTAAATCATTAAAAATATGTATATCATAACCACACTTGTTCAAACCAAAAAAATATACGTAATTAATTAAATTTAAAATAAGAATATAATATTATAAATTCACAAAAAATAACTTATATATGTTAATAGATTAGTAAAAGAGATTACTACATTGACATTCGAGTGATATAATAATAATTAACTTTATCCTTTCGAACTCATATTAACATTTTATTAATCTTTTATCTATAAATATGAAACTATCTGGAATTAAGCTGGTATATTTAATGCTATAATAAACTCTAAATATGAAGTCAGGTGTAACTACTATTTTGTTACTCGGCTTGGTTGAGTTTTGGTGTCCATAAATGTATTATACAATTATTTCATACGTTTAAGGACACCAAAACTCAACCAAACCAAGTAAAAAATAAGAGTTATACTTGATTTCATGTTTAGAGTTCATTATAGCATTAAAAATACTAACTTGATTCCAAATAGTTTCATATTTATAGATAAATGATTAATAAAGTGCTAACATGATGTTGTCATAAGGAAAGTGGGTTTATTTACATATCGACTTAAATGTTACATTTTATAGTAGTGAATAAAATAAAACAAATTTCGTGTTTTTCAAATACAATTTAACAATTTTTTTATTTTTTTCTTTTATTAAATAGTTTTACTTTCTATGATGCTGAGTACTCAGCATTTAATAACTTGTAACCTTATAGCAACCAAATACATAACATTACAATAATTGACATTTAAGCAGGATTAGTTGGACCATAGTTCTTTATTGTCCTTACTGAATATTTGCACAATTTACAATTTTCCTCTACAAAATCAAATACACTATCCATTTATTATATAAGTTTATTATGCATTTTATTTATGTAAATATTTCTTAAAATATTTACGTAGAAGTCATTAATTTCATCCGCTCCCACTCACCTATTGATAAACAAATTTTTTGATATAATATTTATGAAATTGTAGATAAATTATATAAATAAAACCCTATAAAATTTAAAGTTTGCTTTATCATATAATAACTAACTATAAATTAATATATTTAAAGTATTTTTTCAATTCAAAATAATTGGGTATTGAAAAGTTAATTTTTTCCTAATATTTATATGATATCTCTCCAAAATTCAAACCCTAAATCTACCGTTGCATAAACACACAATCTAACAATGTTCACGTGAATCATATGCAATATCACCACAAATCATATTTTTTATAGCATAATGTTTTTTTCCTTCCCATTTTAATTTTTATTCAATTTTCTAGTATGTACACATTCTCCAATAATTTAAGAACTCTCGTTATATGAAAAGGAAAAATTATTGTAATTTATCAAGTACTAAACCAAGAAAAAATCGTGTCACACGTTTTAGTTTTATGTGTGATTTTATGTGTAGCTAATAAAGTATAATACATATACAATTTAATCTTTCTTTTCTTCATTTTTTATGACACTTTTTTTTCGATTATTAGTTACACGTGCAAGGATATTAATGGTATTATGTTGTGCATATTTGTGTCTTGTTTATTCATATTGTGTGTATTTATATTTTTGGTTCAAATAATTCACATGTTTTTAATGTTATAAAAAATTAAATTAAATTATTTTTAATTAAATTATTTATTTATTTTGATTAGAAAATTTAATAGCATAACTTTTTTTTTTGGGAAAATATACAAGTACAAAAAATTAATAGTTAATTATAATAAAAAATAATTAATCTTATGAGTTGTAATCTGAAAAATGTAATACTAAATAACGTATAAGAAATTGAGAATTTACCCAAAAAAAAAACATGTAATGTATTTAGTGCAAAGAAACAAGGATCCCTAAAAAGCTTGACACAAATATTGTTCTATACGTCCTAAACAAAAATTCCTAAGAAACTTTACATCTTGTAGTGTTGTTTTTGTTCTGGTCGTGGGTAGATATTTTTTTAATCCAAATTCACATATTTTTAATATTAAAAAAAAAACTAAAATATTTTTAATTAAGTTATTTATTTATAATAATAAAACTTAATATCTTTACGACATAATAAAGCAATAATTAATATTATGAGCTGAGGAGACACACTAAATAGCATATGAAATTTGACTGAAAAAACATGTAAAGTACTTATCGTGAATAAACAAAAATTCCTAAGAATTAAGCTTTATACAAATGTCCTATATTCGTGTACTAAACAAAGAGATGTATTATTTTTAACAAATGATCATCTCCAAAGAATTAAGTTTGAACCCTTGGAAACATTATACTCACAAAACAACATAAAATTGATGTATATATCACATTACAAAATATATAAATCAAATTATAAGCAGTTATTTATCTTTAAACATGATAATATCTTCTAATAATGAACACTTGTCCACCTCTTGATAATTTAATTGATAAAATTGTGATGACTTTAGTTAAAAGTTTAAGATTTAATTTTATAACCCAACTTTCGGTACCAAAATTGGTGTTATTTATCGTTTGAAATTAATAAATAAATAAATAATCCTAAAAAGTAACACATTTTCTATATATAGAAAATTTGAGATTCTTAAATAAATAGAAAAAAGACATAATAATATCTTTAATTAATAAATATTTGCTCAAGGTATTAATAGTCTAATTGGTAAGGTTGTATTGTCTTTAATTAAAAATCCAAGATTCAATTCTCAACTACACTTCACATGCCCAATATGGGTGTTTATCGTTTTAACTAAAAAAAACAAAACAAAACAAAACAAATACCCTAAAAAAGTAACACATTTTCTAAGCATGGAAAATTTGAGATTCTTAATTAAAAAAAAATAGTACTCAAAAATAAATTAAGATGCTGCAAAACAACAACCTTTCCTTCCACCAGAATCAGTAGGACCAGGAACAATAATTCTAGTTCCTTTCAAAAGTGATTGAGTCCCATTAGCATCTCGTCCATCACCAATAGCCAAACTTTTCTTACTAATAATCCTATAAGTCTCTGTCAAGATTGTGAAAAAAGCAGTTTCAACATTTGTAGAATCTAAAGCTGATGTCTCCATAAAAAACAAGTTCTCTCTTTGTGCAAATTCTTGAGCATCTTCTGTTGGTACAGCTCTAAGACTTCCTAAGTCACATTTATTGCCAATGAGCATAATAACAATGTTCTTATCAGCATGCCCTCTCAATTCCTCTAACCACCTTGCCATGTGATCAAATGATTGACGTTTTGTCATGTCATATACTAACATTGCCCCAACTGCTCCTCTATAGTATGCACTTGTCACTGCCCTATATCTGAAGAGATCAAAATAAATACTCAAGAAGGCAATTACGTTTAATATTGCTAAACTTTAAAAGCAAGCGCGTCTGACAGTAAAAGAAAAATTTGTTATTTTGACATGAGTGTTTTCAATGTTGCTTAAAAAAAATTGTGTTTCCTAATAGTAGCACATATCAATGTGTTTATTCATGAAAATACTTTATTCTAAAATAATTTTTGAAAAAAATTACTTTAAATATAAGCACAAGAAAAGAACGTTTATAAATACTCGAGATCTTATAGAACGTAATGCTTTAGCAAAATGTTTTATCAATCTAGCTGTCTATAATGTGTGATGTTCACCTATTTACAAATTTTAAGGGAATTTTCTTCGGGTATAAATCAAAAGATCTTAAAAAAAGCTAGCATATGTTTATGTATCACACATAATAGCATACATTAAAAGAGAATGTAATATATGTCATGTAATATTTTGTGTTTATGTTTTCAAAATTCATATATTTTTTGATATTGTAGAACATAAAAATTATTTATCGTCATATTTATCATAGTAAAAAAAATCAATATATTTACAAACATAAATTAATTAACAGTTACTAAAAACAATTTTTTTTCGTGTAATAGCCCAAATTATCATCCATATCTTAAATACATGTGTTTTTCTCCTGATAAACGATCAAGGTCATGTTTACAAACCACTGAATTCTAAAAATGACGTGATCTTATTTTTACGCTCATAAATTATCAATACATCTTAATATTTTTCTTCTAACCAAAATCATTCAAAATAATAAAATAAATAAAATTCTCATATATAGAATTTCAAACATTTTCACTACCTCTATCAATTAATTGATATCAAATATATATAACATGATATTTCATATATGATCTACTTATATATCCGCATGATTTTACTTTTCACCTCCTTAAAGAAATATGTTATTTATGTTATAAAGAAAATATATAATGAACAATATATGTTTATTTTGCAAAAAAAAAAACATATATTCTTTTATTAAATGAAACTTCATATATATATATATATATATATATAAACAGGTTATAAAATGTAATTAAACATGCGTATCGATCAAAAAAATTTGACAATCACATACCTTTCTTGACCAGCAGTATCCCAAATTTGTGCCTTGACAGTTTTTGAATCAATAACCAAAGTTTTTGTTTGAAATTCAACTCCAATAGTAGCTTTTGAATCCACACTAAATTCATTCCTAGAAAACCTTGCCAACAATTGAGTTTTACCAACTGCTGAATCTCCAATCAAAACAACTTTGAATACATAATCTATTTTTTTATTGAAATCTCCATACAAATTTGACATTTCTCACACCTAGCAATTTTGATCCTGTATATCAAACCCTAAACCTAAATTCCACAAATTAATTGAACAAAAAAAACATATAATTAATGATATATAATCTAATAAGAGTCACAAATCTACATATTTATTTGAAAAGAAATTAATGATCATAACACTTAATTTCATGTTATGTATGTAGATATGAGAAGGAATAGTTCATCAAGATCAAGGGTTTGAGAAATTAAATATGGATGTTTGGAACTAATAATGGAATTGTAAGAAATTAAATTAGAATTAGGCTTCAAAAAAGGAAGAAAATCTGAATTGGAGATCATTAATGAATTTGTTTCAACATGTGTGGAGAAGAGAGAATGAGTGGAGTTAGGGGATGACCAACGACTACTACGGTATCTCTCAACGGTTTTAAGGGTATATACGAAGCGTATTACTTAATTAACAATTTATTATTATTATTTTTTTTTTTGAGAAAAACTTTATTTTTATTATTCTTTCTATAATACAAATTGATATAACAAACTGTTTTAATAAATTATTTTCAACCAATTTGAGTTGATTAATAATGAATATATCTTTTTATTTAATTTAATTTTTTCTTTAATTTAGTAATTACTTATTAAATTTAAATTTTAAAATAGAATATAATCTACTTAATTAATTTAAATTATTGTTAAGATAATTTATTATTATTATTATTATTATTATTATTATTATTATATATGTATATATATATTCAAGCTATTAGTTTATTTATTAATTTATAAAAAATAATAAAAAATAATAATCCTAGAAAATATCTTTTTATGTTATTAAGATAAATTTGTCAATATTTTAACTACAATCAATTTATTAAATAATTTATATGATTTAATTAAAAAAATAAGACAAGATCATGTACCAAAAAATGATAATTTTTTATATTATTTAAGATAAATAAAATTGTATAAAAATAAATCACTAAAAACAAAATATTATATATATATATATATAAATCACTGAATAATACATAAAATAGTGGATGTATTTTACAGTAAGATAAAAATTTATCTATAGTTATACTGTGAAAACAAAATATTATAAACTTTCAAAATAAAAATAAAATATATTACGATTACATTACAAAGGATAACAATAATACATATAGCAATAATATACGAGTATTTTTGTTGAGAGAATTTTAAAATATCATTCAAATTTTTATATAAATTATACATTATAAATATAATAGATTCTATGTACATAATGAATTAGAAAAAAATATTAATTTATCTGTAAAATAGTAGTATGATGTGAGGAGGATCTCATACAATTATAATTTCTTTTTTTAGTATACATGACATAATATCATGTCATTTTTGCTTCACGCTTATATTTTAAGGGTTTTCCGACTAGATAGCTAGTATATATAGCTCTGATAGAAAATAAGTGATCTATAAACAAGTTTATAAGCTTCCCTGTACTGTTATGTATCCTAAAAATTCTATAAATAGAAGGAAGTATTTTTGTTTTTTTTTTTAAGCACCGTTACATCAATTAAATTAAAAATGACAAGATAATGTGATATTGTTAAAATATTGGGGCTTTTTTGTTCGTAAAAACAAAACAATCTCTAAATAATTTATAATAACAATCACAAAAAACAATAATTGTCATATTATTAACACATACGGGTATTTTTGTCAGAAATTTTTGAAGTATGATTCGTACTTTATATATTATAGATTTGAGTAAATATAGTACATTGAATTTATTTAAAATTATATATATATATATATATATATAATTTTAATTCACTCCAAAAATACCCATTTTTAGGATTTTCAAATTACTTATACCATTTTTGCTTTGCAAGTGTATATGACATCGATAAACAATGAACATTGGCCAAAAGGACTCACCTTTGTACAATAAGTCACTTTTGGTGTAAATAGTAAAAATTTGGATAAAAAAAATCCACTTATTAAGCCAATTTACTCACTTTTAAAAAAATTCATGAATATGTTTAAGTGTATGATAAATATTAGTGACACGTACAATATTAATTATAACAAAAATAATATATGAAAATTGAATTTATAAAACGAGAGTATATCTAACCAACAAAATTACTACATATTCTTCTATAGAATTATATTAATTACCAATAAAAAATTTATAAATAAAATTTAGTGACTAAAACTTATTGAATATCTAAATTATACCATACAATTATAATCCTTTATATATCTTTATTATACAGTTATCCAATATATATGAGATTCAATTGTCCTCTACCATTTTTGTTTGTTACAACATGCATTATCAATTCACAAGATAGAGATGAACAAAACTTGTTTAAAATTGTAGGCACACAAAGTAAAAAAAAAATCACTTTATTTACTAATTATTTATGAAAAATAATCTGGTAGATCATATATGTGATATGAGTTAGTTAGCAAGATATAAAATAAAAAATCAATAATATACAAATTTTTAGCTAATAAGTTATGTCTCAACGAGATCAAACTTATTTGAACATGTAAAAGATTTGGAGTTACGAAAGTGTGATTAGTGCACATATTATGTTTTCTGGCTTATGCTTTTCAGCACCCATCTGGATGTATTGGGATCTAAAAATATTTAGTGCTGCATGTATAGGAAAATCTTGGATGCTCTAGTAGCAAAATATTGGAAAGAAAAAATACTTCGAAGATGGACCTACTTTCATTCAATAGTTAGGAATTCTTAACTTAATCGAGCCTAAACAACATTTTCTTCCTGAATACCTCGACTTAGCGCAAAATAATTTCCTACCTCTATCGTGTGGTATTCATTTCTATTTGACAATAGATAAAGTATCAATACTTTTTTTGAGTTCTCAAAAGTTTCATAAAACATGCTTTCTAGAGACCCTCAATGACCAATCCCTACATGAATTACTAAATATCAAATAAGTTCAACATTGATTTCTTTGGATGTGTCAATAGGGAAAATGCATTCATAGTGACTATGATGGATATCCCGTATCCAAAAACTAGCAATTCGCCTGGTCAACCCTATAGAGCTCAAACAACTCAATTTTGTCGCATGATTTATTTGTGTCAATGGATCAATTTGATCCAAAACTTGAGATAACGGGTGTAATGCTAAGAAAGATCCATAAGTGGTTGTTAATGGAGTTAAAGTTACCAAATTATAAGGAGTCGGTATCAATTTATGCCTAGTTATTCCACTTATAGTTCATCTAATCATATTTTCTAAACAAACCAAGGCCAATCTAAATTGATCTTGAAATAGATCCGCTACAAAATGAATATGTTTATTTTTCAAATGATTCATATAATCAAATGTACTTCATTCCTAATTTCATTCTAATCAAATGATTTTCTACTATTAAAATATCTTGTGGTAACTCTAAGGTATATCACGATTCAGTCTACAGTTGATATTTTGTCGACCAACTCTTCCTAATTCATACCTTTGTTGAAATAATTTCTTTTGTAATTTCTTAAATAAGGATTCAGAAAATACCAAATCATTGCCTACCTAAGCAAGTTTTTGGTAAAACTCCAAAATGACATGTTTTTACTTAATTTTTTCTCCTTATCATTCAGATTAGACAAGAAAATTTCAAGATAACAAATATTCTCTAAAAATTCTCTTAGATTCAAACCTAAAGTCGATGATAGAGTAAGAATAGATATTTTCTGTTTCCTACTCATGAGAGCCTATATTCTTATTTTTCGATCAATCTTTAATTCTAATCTTCCTTCCCGATTTGATATTATGGTGCCCGTATAGACCAAAATTTTGTTATGGTAATATTTGATTGATCACAATTCTGTATATTCCATTTACTATAAAAGTTCTCAGGGAATTCATGAGAGGAATGTTTCTAATAAAAATGGTTTGTTTTTACATATCCTTATTTGTTTTTCAAATTAATCACACAAAAACATATAATTAAGAAGAATATGTGTGATTCATATCCAACATCTATTTCTTTTATCAACAATTCTACTAATTAATATGCTTTCACAAATAATTGTAGACATTTCTTCATTCCCACCTCCAAGCATTTTTTGTTTTCTCATTTATAGAAATAAAATCTCATTCCATTATTTGCTCAATCTTCATCAAATAATATGGATTGATATGACAATGATGGAACATCTATTCTGATTGAATTACATGAAATTGTACCCATTCCATATAATATTTGGAATGTATGAAATACAAAAGAATAAAGGGAATTTGATTTGCAACAGATACAAATGTAAAGAAATTGATAAATTTCACTTCACTTATGAAGTTTTGTATAGATTATCAAAATTCAATTTCTACCATTATTATGATATTCATATTCCAATCGGTTGCCATAAATGGAAATGGATTCAGGATTTTATTTGTTCAATAAGATAATTAGATAAAGATATAAATATTCGAAAAAATATAGAATTGATTTTCAAGTATTCAATCTTTTCATGGATTCCATTCTTTAAAAGGTAATTCGTAAAAAAGGGATATATTTTTACTTATTTAATAAAATTCATAGAATATGATTAAAATGTATCAAAAAAATGTATTAAACATACACATATATAACTAGATATCTTAAATATATTATATTATAATTAAATATAGACTATAAGTAGGATTCGAACCTACGACCTGTCAGTTAATAGCTGATTGTTTTACCACTGAGTTACTGAGGAACAACATGAGATTAGATCCCATGGAGTTCAATTTCCGTTCTCAATCCATGACCAATATGAGCTCGAGGTTTCCTTTGTAACTTGGAACTTCTTCACAGTGGCTCTGTTTCATGCCACATTTCATAGGGAACCTCAAAGTGATTCTATTTTATTATATTCGATCCATATCCCAAATACATTCATTTAATGTCCATATGATGTAGACTACGAGTCTTCCTTATTTTTTTTATATTATAGCTTTATTTGGGACAAGCACCTACCATGCTCTATCAAAATTTTGATTTTCTATATTCATTTTTTTTATTAAATAGAATTATAAATTTTAAAAATTGAAGCATGAAAATTTTTTGTATCTAATATATGAGTAACAATTTATATTTATGTTATGGAGTTTACATAAACCCATAAATGATGCTATAATTTAAATTAAGAAGGGTTTTTTAATAATAAAAAATCAAAATTGATTAGTTACGTATTAATTTTGATTTTCTTATATCATTAGGGAAATTCAATTTTAAATTCAAATTCAAGAATCGTTCGTGAAGTCTTAGTAAATAGTTAATGATTCAAATTTGTACTCATTTTCCTTCATTTTTGTGACTAAAAAACAAAATGTAGTTTTTCAATAGAAAATACAAAGAAAGTTTTGATATATTGTGTGTTTTAAGATACTATACAATTAGTGTTGTATCCAAACAAAAAAAAGCTTTCTTTTAGACAAGGTATTAAGGAAATCGTGAATCAAAATAGAATCAAATTACAATAAAAGAGGGTAAGGGAAAGTTTTTCATATATTTTGTATTGTTTTGGTGGAATAGTTGAGCGATAAGGTGGGGGACTGCAAATTCTCTTCCCCAGTTCAAATCTGGGCGTCGCCTGATCCATAAAAGAATCAAAATATCTTATCCTATTTTTATGATATAACTTGACAATTTTTTTCCACCAAAAATAAGTGGAAGAAAATGACTCTTTATATTTGCTTGATTATAAGCATTTGGGGTTCTCTAAAAGGCTATAAATACTTACACTAGGATTTCACTAGTAGTGAAAAAAAAACTAATCAATATTGATACAAAAACCTTTCTCCTACTAATGGAGTGTCACAAATTATTGGATAGCTACATAAATAATCTAATTAAATTAAAAGGATAGCCACATAAATAATCTAATTAAATTAAAATCTCTCTTGCATGGAGGGCAAGAGATGCTTTGTATACATATTCCTCGTAGTCTTTGAATAGTCCATCATTCATTCTATTTTAATTCAATTAAATGGAAATTTGTCTTTTACTTATCTCATTTCTATTCAATTTAATTCTTATTTTATTTATATAGTTTTTATATATATTATTCAAAATTAATTTTTCTAAATTAAATAGTTAGAAATAAAATTAATTTTGATCTTTCAATAATTTTGAATCAAGAACGTAATAGAACACCTTCGATTTTTTTATAGATCCAATCGAAGACTATGATCAAATGGGAAAATTGAAAAGAAATAGAGGTGTATGACAAACAATGATCCATTTTGATTCTATATTTTTATACCCTTTCCTTGACGAAGGGCAACAAAAAAATGGGTCTTATTATTCCTACATGTTAGTATCATTCCTATGATACTTTAAAAGCAACCCCCATGAATTTTACGAGACATTTAAGTCATATAAGTAAAGAGATCTATTTATTGATAAGAAAAATAAAAAATGTGAATGGTGATTAGAGTGATGATAAAATATAATTCTGGGTCTCGAAGATTGTTATAAGAACATGTAAGAATTGGATTATTTCATCAACGATGTTGAGTCAGAATTCCCTTTAGACTCTGTGCCAGTTATTTTACTATTATAATGAACAATAATTGAATAATTTTCCTATATTGATATAGATAGAGGACACAATTTACATGGATATAATAAGTTTCGCTTGGGCTAATTTAATGATAATCTTTACATTTTCCTTTTCACTCGTAGTATGGGGAAGAAGTCGGCTCTAAAAGTCCTATTAATTGAATTTAGGAATCAAATCGTATCAATTTTTTCATAAACCATTTGTAAAGATTTTTTTTTAATTTAACTATTTTTCAATTTCAAAATGAAAATTGAAAAAATCTCCATTTCAAAATTTTATTGGATTTGAGTGGAGTAATATATTCTATGAATAGTATATGAACTCTTTCAATCAAACAAATATTTCATTTATTTTCATGGTTGTATTTTGAAAGTAAAAGAAATACATGTGGTAGGACACTTCTTCCAAGTGCATTTGTCCTAAATTCTAAAATTTTCTATTTCAATGACCATATTCTTCCTGAAGTTATATATGGACAATGAGAAAGAATGGAGCTCTTATTTAATTTTATTTTACTTTTTATTTCTTTTTAATTTTGATGCTAACAAAAAGATTATTTGATTTTCTTTTAATATAGCTTTATTTTTATTGATTTTTTTCAATGGATATCGAGATTCATATTAAAAAAAGAATAAATTTAAGAAAATTAAATAGAATCAAATAGAAATATACATAGAAAAAGCAAACAAATAAAATTAGAATTCTATGTACATTATATATTTAATTTATATCTATATATATAAAGATAATAATGTAAACTGTTAAATACGAAATTAACTTATATCTTCGTATAATAAACCTTGTAAGTACAATAACTATACTAGATAGTATGGTCTACAATACTAAAATTTCTTATGGAATACTACTCTCATAACATACTACTAATTATGGTTCACTCATTTTATTTAAGACACAAAATTGGAACTTTTTTCTTTTTTTATTCAATCATTGATAAGAACAAAAGGGTCAAGTTAAATCCAAATTAATCACTTTAACTTTGACTTACTGTTTTTACATATATTATAAGTAAAAATGTAGTAGGGATTAGAATGAACATTACAGTATCAATAAATGCAAGAACATTTACTTCCATAATATCATCATTTCATTTTTCTTTAATTTGTAATAACTCATGATTTAATCCCATAGAGATGATAAAGATATTCAATGGGACGAATTAGATCTCGATGTAATCAAACTGCATCAATGTTATAAATAACAATATTTAAGCTATCAAATCGATTCATCATCAAGAATTAAATGGAATAACATAGGAAGACCTTTTACCTATACCAAATTCAAAAGTGGATTCCATATCTAATCAAAAATTACTTTTATTTATATTTTTATTTTATACAACCTACCACCTTCTTTGTACAATCATTTGCTGAAGTATCATCTAAGCGCCTTTCCATTCCATTGATTCTAAACAATGACAAAGAAACAATCCAAATTCCAAATGAAAAAAAGAAGATTTCCATTGGAAATGAAATTTTGCTATTTGTACCCCTTCATAGAAAAATGGAGAGATGAATTGATGTATTTTTTATTGGATCTGTTAGGACTGATGGGGCTCCAACTCATAACTTCCTCCTTGATAGGGCGGTGCTCTGACAAATTGAACTACAATTCCTCATAAATAAAATTTGAATATTATATATTCTTCTTATTTTATTCAAAGACTTTCAATTTTAGATTCGAATTGTCATGTTGTAACAGAGAAGCAAATGATATATCCATATAGATATGCAATTTAGCGAAAGCTGCCTGAATTACTAATAATTTTTTTATTATTTTAAAATCAATCTTTTAATGAATAATGAAAAGGTCTTTTTTTACTCTTTTTCTTAGACCTTTACATTTACAGATATTGATCTAAATCTAGATCATTAGTAAGATCAGAATTTGTTGTAAAAAATGAATAAGGTGTAGGTCGAGTTGGATTTGAACTAGAGTAGATATATTTCCAAAACATTTATAGTTCATCCCCATTAACCGCTTGGGGCATCGACCCAAGAAGAATCAATTTCAGGCTTATTAATAATCCTTGATTAACTTCCTTTTGTAGCACCTTACTCTTAGGGGAAGTCGAATTCTTGCTGCCTCCTTGAAAGAGATATGTCTCGAATTACTAGACGGTATGGACATACTTGCCTTATAGTATGAATAGTTTTTTGAAATTATCAACATAATAAAATTGTATAACTTCATACAAAATATTTTTTTACCTTCCACGATTTTATAATTTGGATCCATTATTAATATTCATAAAGTGCATATTCTAATCATTATTCTAGAATTCCCTAATATTTTTATTTAGTTATTTTCATATGAAAATATGAATTTAGAGAATTTCAACAATTCTAATTATTAAGGATATTAAAATGAATTAATATTCAATAAATAAAAGATTTCATTTGGAAATATGAGAAAGTGAATTAGGGATTAATAAGTTATTTTATTAAATCTTTGAATTATGTTCAAATGATAAGGATAATCTATTTTTTAATAATTCGATGAACTATTTTAGATTTATGTTAAATTGATAGGTACATGTATGAATTAAATGAATTTTTTTATGTTATAATAACAATTGTCGTAGGTTTGAAAACAATTCATTGCATTGGTATCGATCAAATCTCATATTCAAAAATAATTTTATTTTAAGTATACTTAAACTATAGGTATATCCTATATATTCACTTGATAAATCTAATTTCTTGTCCCTAATAAAGACACTAATGACTATAAGTTTATTGTATATACTTAGAATTCTATTATTTTATATATAGAATATATGTAAAAATATAGAATATATGTAAAAAATACATCTTAGACACATATTGATTGATTCATTCAAAAATTGAAACAAATAAGCCTTTCTAACTCAGTGGTAGAGTAACGTCATGGTTCAAATCCGATAAAGGGCTTTGATTTTTTCATAAAACCCTTGTGATAGGATTCATATTTGAAAAACAAAACTAGAGATATTGATGAAATTTATAATAATAAAGGTCAAAAACCACCTAATTCAATAGAATTTTAGAATTTGTATTTTTTAATTCAAATTACAATAAAATTATTTATAAATTTGAACATTTATCTATTATTATAAAGAATATCATTAAAATAAATAATGAGAAATTATCTACTTGACTTTCACAATATTTAAAACATTATCTTAATCAACTAGAAATTATCAAAAGAAAAGGTAAGAGAACTTAACCCATTGAATCATAATTGTATCCACTATTCTGATATTAAAATTCTATATAGATTAAATTGGAACAATGAATTTTCTTTTCATTTTTCTATTTCTTTCAGCTTTGTGAGAATCTGTCAATATTTTCAATTAAATCTTCTTGTTTTTTGAATTCTACCACACAAGACAAGATCAATTTATATCTTATTCTATATATATTAAATATATATGGTTTTTTGTATGAACTATTTCTATCCCTATAGATACATACGTTATTGATTTTTCTTCCGATAATGTGATAGAAAATAGAATAAAAAATTCATTTTTTTAGGAAATTTCCATAAGGGGTTGTTTGAGAATAAGAATATAATTAGTTGATAGAATGACAAGAATATGTATAGGGTCTATTATTAGCATGAAAAGAAAAGATATTACTTGTTTCTTGAACAGTTCTTTTAAAAAATGCATCTATCTGATTGACGAGTCATGAGATAATTCATGGTTCATGTGGTTATTAAGAATAGAAAAAATAATAAAATTAAATCAACGAAATTAAAGGTCAGATTACAGATCAATAAATAATTTTTTTATTCGAAACCCATTCAAAATAAAGGCCAATGTATGTAGAATAAATTAATAAATAAATTATAGGGACCTTTAACACTGAAAATGTTATTAGGTACTCAAAAATGGTTGAAGTTGTTGAATAGTAGGATCACTAAGACTATAGCCCTTGGTAAATTTACCAAATATGAAAATGATGTATTTGATATTATGGATGGCTAGTTATGAATGGATCATTTCGTTTTTATAGGTTGGTCCGATCTATTGCACTTTCCTTATGCTATTTTGCTTTAAGGGGTTGGTTCATCAATACAACCTCTGTAACTTCATGGTATACCTATGGATTAGGAAGTTCCTATTTGAAAGGATGCAACTTCTTAACCGTTGCAGTTCTACTTTTGTTAATAGTTTGAGACACTCTTTGTTGTTATCATATGGTTTTGAAGCCCAAGGATATTTTACTCGTTGGTGTCAATTAAGCAACCTATGGACTTTTGTTGCTCTCCACGACACTTTTAGACTAATAAATTTCATGTTACGTCAATTTAAAATTGCTCGATCTATTCAATTATGACCTTATAATGCAATCACATTCTCTGACCTAATTTCTATTTATGTTTCTGTATTCCTCATTTACCCGCTAGGTCAGTCTAGTTGGTTCTTTTCGCCTTGTTTTGGTAGAAGCTATATTTTAATTCATCATCTTTTCCCAAGGATTTCATAATTGGACATTGAACCCATTTCATATGATAGGAGTTGCTGGAGTATTAGGTGTTATTTTGTTATGCGTTGTTCATGGTGCTACTATAGAAATACTTTTATTTGAGTATGGTCATGGTGCAAATATATTCTATGCTTTTAACCCAATTTAAGTTGAAGAAATTTATTCAATGTTTACCACTAACTGCTTTTGGTCTCAAATCTTTGGGGTTTCTTTTTCGTTGGTTACATTTATTTATGTTATTTGTACCAGTAACTAATTTATGGATGAGTGCTCTTGGAGCAGTCGGTTGCCCTGAATTTACTCGCCTATGACTTTGTTTCTTAGGAAATTCATGTAGCAAAAGATCTTGAATTTGAGACTTTCTACACCAAAAATATTCTCTTAGACGAACGTATTAATGCTTGGATAGTGACTCAATATCAAGCTCATGAAAACCTTGTATTCCCCGAGAAAGTTCTACAATGTGGAAACACTCTTTAATAGAACTTTAGCTTTAGCTAGTCGTGACCAAGAAATCACTAGTTTTTCTTGGTAAGTTGATAATACCTGGCTTATCAGTTTATTTGGTAAACTACTAGGGGCTCTTGTAGCCCATGCCAAAACTACTCTTATTTTGGGCCAAAGCAATGAACTTATTTGAAGTGGCTCATTTCATACCACCTAAGAAGCCTATGTATGAACAAGGTTTAATTTTACTTCCCTACCTAACTATTCTAGGTTAGGGGGTAGGTCCTAAGTAGGAAGTTCTAGATAGCTTTTCATACTTTGTGTCTAGAGTACTTCACTTAATTTCCTTTTCAATAATGGGCTTTGGTGGTATGTATCATGCACTTATGGGGCCCAAGACTCTTGAAGAATCTTTTCTATTTTTGGGTTATGTATGGAAGGATATAAATAAAATGACTACAATTTTGGGTATTCACTTAATCTTGTTAGGTATAGGTGCTTTTCTTTGAGTGTTCAAGGCTCTTTATTTTAGGATTGTTTATGATACCTAAGCTCCGAAAGGGAAAGATGTAAGAAAAATTACCAACTTGACCCTTAGCTAGAGTATTATATTTGGTTATTTTCCAAAATCCCTCTTTGGAGGAGAAGGGTGGATAGTTAGTGTGGATGATTTAAAATATATAATTTGAGGGCATGTATGGTTAGGTTCCATTGATACGTGGACTCGCTGTATACTTGTATGGTTTGGAGAGGTCTACTTGTCTTATAGTGTAGTCGATTTATCTATTTTTTGCTTTATTACTTATTGCTTTGTCTGATTCAACAATACCACTTATCTTAGTGAGTTTTATGGGCCCATTGGACCATAAGCTTTTCAAGTTCAAGCACTTACTTTTTTAGTTAGAGATCAACATCTTATGGCTAACGTGGAATCTACTTAATGACCCACCAGTTTAGGTAAATATTTAATGCATTTTTTGATTGGTGAAGTTATTTTTGAAAGAGAAACTATGCATTTTTAGGATTTACGCATTCCCTTGTTAGAGCCTCTAAGGGGTCCTAATGGTTTAGGCTTAAGGTGACTAAAAAAAGACATACATCATTGGCAAGAATGGAATTATGCGGTATATATGACTCATGTCCCTTTGGGTTCTTTAAAATTTGTGGGTGGTGTAGCTACTGAGATCAATGTAATCAATTATGTCTTTTCAAAAAGTTGGTTAGCTAACTTTCATTTTGTTATAGTATTTTTCTTATTCGTAGGCCATTTATGGCACACTGGAAGGGCTCGAGCAGCTACAATAGGATTTGAAAAAGGAATTGATTATGATTTTGAACCTGTTCTTTCCATGACTCTTCTTAATTGATAATTAAGATGATGGATCAAATGCTTAAAGTAGGAATCAATTGAATTTAATTCTACATCCATATTGGATAAGACAGGTCCTATTTAAAAGGTATTCCATTTTCCTTTCTTTTCAACTCATTTATTTATTTATATTAATTATATTAATAATTCTAATTTTCTATTTTTTTGCTCAAATATCCAACTTAGCCAGGCCATTTCCCTCTATCATATTAAAGCAAAAGCAATAAAATGAAGAAACCAAATATAAATAAAGACAATAAATATATTCACCTAGAAAAGAAAAATAAAAAGGAGAAAGAGAGGGATTCGAACTATATTAGTTTTCAAGATTTGAGCTATCTACCATTGAGCCATCTCTCTCAAAGATAATTTCTATCTTTTTTTTTATATCGAATATAACCTGGCCTAAGAGTTGATACCATTTATATTTATATAAAAATATTAATGACTCTATGAAAATAGAGTCATTAGTGCATTTTTTACTTAATATTTACTTGTTTTATTTAATAAATAGTATTTTTATGGTAAACAAAAATTAAAATATAATTTTTTTAGTGAAAAAGGGTGAAAATATATTTTTTTGGGATTTTTATAAATTTTTAATGCATGACTAATCATAATTTGCCACGTGTCATGCCACGTAAGCAGAGAAATTGACTGGGCAAGCCACGCGGACGCCACACTGATGAGCAAAAACCGACATCGTTGATTCTGCCAATACTTTGGTTTTATATTTATAAAACTCTCGCAAGTGCACGAATCATTTCGTAGAAAATGATAATGATACTCCCAATACTTTGGTTTTATATTTATAAAACTCTCGCAAGTGCACGAATCATTTCGTAGAAAATGATAATGATACTCCCAAGGTCGATCTAAGGAAGGAATATATGTGGTTTTTAATTTATTATTCAAACTTTTAAAAACAAAATTAAATTCTAAACATCCTGTCACAATATTTTGGGGTTTTATGTTTTTAATCTACTGATATAAAAATAAACATAGATTCAATAAACATTTATGAAAATTTTATCATTTATAATAGTGGAGTATTTATGGATATAATAACTAAGTTAACTATACTTGCTCATATTATTTAGGTTATTAAAGATATGAATTGATATTTATTGATTATCCCTTTTTTGTATGAATACCACCTTTGGTGTGGTTATATATTATTTGTTAACTAAACAAATCAATTAACACCTATGGGTGAGGTTGATAACTAATTTGGTTAATTAAATTAATTCCTTTTTCTAAGAGATTGAAAATGAACCATTTAAATGTCACATTTGGTGGGGTTAGACAGTTTAAACTTTATTCAAGGTTTCCAAATTAAACCTAAGAATTCAGTTATCCGAGTACTAACTTTCAAGTTTTAAAACCACTACTCAAAACATGTTGTCAATACATTTTCACATAATAATTCTTATAAAAACTTTTGAAATATAGCTTCACTCTAACTACCGGGCGATTGTACCGACAAATAAAAGAAAACTACTCTAAATCAGACCGAATAACTAAACCTTAAAATCTAATTTTCAGATTTAAGTTTGTAATGAAAAATAATATATTTCTCTCTAACATTCTTAATATAAAATCTTGAATAAAAATAAAATCAATTCATTTTAGAGATTTTTACCCATTTAATATTTCGCAAGCATAACAACGTTATTATTATATCATGTTTACATACAGCCAGCAAAGTTAAATTTAATCACAGACAAATTAAATACAACATGTAAGAATAAAGCATAAAAAATAACTGCAAAGAAAATAAAATTTGTACAGTACTTCAATGCTATTCCCGTTGTTGGAAAACCTCCAAATGGAATTTGTACTCCCATTTATTGAATCAAAAGCAAATAAATTACAAAAACATAACTTGTTCTTCTCAAAAAGAGAAAAACTCTAAAACTAAAAAAAACTAACTAAAGAAAAACTAAAAACTAAAAAAAACTAAGAAATGAGAGAAAGAAAGAGAAGAGAAGATGTGTTTTGAGGTGTATTTAGTTGTGAAGAGAATGGGGGTATTTATAGGTGAGGATGGAAAAAAAAGTGGGTGAAAAAAATGATGGAAACGCGGAGTGCTGAATGATGATGTCATTTGATGACGTCAGCATGACATTAGGTAGTTGCGCGCGGATTGGGGCACAGATGGTAGCGGTGCACGTAGAAGGCAATAGTGGCGCGCAGGGGCACGTGCGACTTTCACGGCACTAGGCGGCGCGGTGGTACGATTTCCTCCTTTTTGACATTTTTGACCCATTTTGTTCATTTTTTTCATATTTGTTGACCTTTCCTCATTTATTTATTAATATATTTGTGATGTGTTGCCTTCAGTATTACTCTTTGAGTCATTAAGTTACGTTTTTTAGTGAAAATACCTGAAAAACAATAAAAATATCTATGATTCTGAAAAAGACAAATTTATATAAATATATGATAAAATCATATAAATAGATATATTTTTAATCAATTAATGTTCATAAAATCATGGTAATTTTAGTGCTTTTTGAGCACTCATCACACACAAGCACGGATGGCGAATCACATTGCGCCGCGAGGGAGGAGGACAAAACACGCGCCACGTGTTAGCACAGGGTTCAATCCAAGTTCGAAAATCGGTCAACACATCATGCACGTGTCACCACGCCATTGCTCCGTGCAAATCACGTCGCGCCACATGTTGCTGACTCGACGAGTGTTGACTCTAATCGGTCTCCCCTGCCACACGTCACTCCTTAATTTGTCCAATGAATTTCTGATGCCATGTGTCATGTTGTGATTGGTTGAAACTATCATTTTTGCTTGTTTTGATCTTAGCCCTTGATCTGAAGCTAATAGGATGTTCCAAATCGCACCTGAGCTTTATTTAAGCCCATAATCATCCCATAAACCCTAATTGCCTCCGTTAGCAAAATTTTGGTCAATTTTTAGAGTTAAAAAAGAAGAAAATATAGAAAAATTCAAGAGAAGACACAATTTTGGTAGAGATTCAAGAGAAAATTAATTCTACAATTCAAGATATTGATTGTATTTTTTTCTACTATTAATTTTATGTCTTTCTTTATGAAAAAATATGTGTTTTATGAACACAATTATGTATAATTAATTTATTAATCTAGGATCTTATGAACCCAATTTTCACCATGTGATGATATAATATTTTTTCTAATTATAATATTAATTTAATTATATTATTTAATCTAATTTTTATGCTATTAATTGTTTGGCCACAATTTATCTATAGAGTCAATTAAATAGATTTTCAATTAAATAGATTTGAGAAAATTATTTAATTATTTGTCTTGATTAAATAACATACATAGTTTATAAGGAGAGATGTATGATTCTTATGTATGTGATCCATAAATGATGTACTCAATGAGTAATGTGCAATTTAAATGGTATGAGAGTGTGATTAAATTAATTACTATATGATGTGTAGTTTACTTGAGAGAAGAATACATGTTACGCTGGATTCAATTGATCATGTAATTAATTGATATTATATTGGGGGATTTTAGCGATTCACATGTTTAGAAAATTGGGGTATTAAGTATTCCTAGATATTTTCTCATATATCTTTTTAGTCACAAAATCTGATTTAATTAATTATTGTTATTTACTTTTAATTATTTTAATTTTACTTCTTTAAAATATAAAAACATGAAAAAAATTGATTTTTATTACTTTTAGTTTTAAAAATTAGTTTCTAATAAAACAATATCTGTGTGAACGATCTTTACTTATCATTATATTACTTGTTACAATACTATACTTATGTATTTATTGCACACACAATTTGTGTGGCGATCATATATCGGGTAAAAATCTATAGGTATGGTCTATCTATTTGTGTATATATAGATATGTGTGATCCACCATATCCTTTTGTAAAGTTGCCAAGGTAAAAAAACCTTACCTAAACAAGCTGACAAAAAATAATAATAAATTAGATATAATCAATGATGGATTCATGGTAAAATCCTTCCGTGATGCATTTTTATAATTTTTTAGTCGATAAAAGGGTCAAATGGTATAAATTCTTTTCTTGATAGATTGGAGGATTATATACATGATTATTGCTTTCTAATTGGTTGTTTTTACATTAATTTTTATTTCATCAATCTTACTTATTAGTGTATCTGTCATATTTGCTCCTCCTGATGGTTGGCCGGGTAAAAAAATGTTGCATTTTTGGGTACACCATTGTGAATTGCACTGGTCTTTTTGGTGGGCACTTTTAATCCTCTCATCTCTTCAACCTATTAGCTCTAGATCTAAAAAGATCACATCCACCAATTGTTTCAATTTAAGAAACATATTCAAATTTAATAGAATCCTAAAAAATGAAAATAAAGAAAACAATTCTAAAAACTAAGAGGGCTGAATCTATTCTTATTAACTTTTTATAAGTTAAATATATATTCAATATACATTAGAGTTCTATCTCTTTTGTATATAATTTTATTCTATAGCTAGAATAGTTATATTGTTAGAAGAATAATTCTATAATGTAATTACATAGAATATACAATATAAAATACTAAAATTAATTGTTTATATGTATAAATTGTTTTTATTTTTATATAAAATAAATAAATAATATAGTAATAATATATATATATATATATATATATATATATATATATATATGTATGTATATATATATATGTGTGTGTGTGTGAATTTAATATGAAAATAGAATAAATTAAAACAATATATAATATAAAATAGTAAATAGTAAATAATATATATATAAATGAAAGAGAGTCTCATGTTTATCTATTTCCCAATATAATCCATACACTTCGGGATACTTGAATGGTAAAATTTCTCTTTGCCAAGGATAAAATGCTGGTTCGATTCCCGCTATCTGCTTGAAATAATGGGTTATGAGTTAAATGCATTTTATTTAATAGGTTTAATGGGATGGATGATAGTTGATTGTAAAAGAAAAACGATAAGTAAACAATTAATTATTAATTAGAAGAATCAAATCTCAACATTTTTTGTCAAAAGAATGTTATAAAGACGGGTTTTGAACCCATGGCCTTAAGGTTACGAGCCTTGCGAGCTATCAAGCAGCTCTACCCCACGATGAAGAGAAGAACCTGAAGCTAATGAGCAAACAAGAACTAAATGCACCTCTATACCATATATGTATAAATAGAATAGCCCATTTATACATAATGGTAAAAGGGCCCCTCTATGATCATCGATCATAAAAGTGAATAGAAAAACGAAAAGATATCTTAATCCTTACTAACTGGATCTTGTTGCTTCAAGAAACACACATGCATGAACAATTTCACAAAGTATATGTTTGGATAGTCCAAAGTCTCGAGAGTTGGCTTTTGGACTTTCGATTGAAAAGAAACATCGATGAAGCTATGTAAGTGTACTATTATATGGAAGAGATTGTAACATTCTATGAATTTCCCATTTATCACTTAACGACAACACTTTGCTTATTTTTTTTTTTGAGGATCTATAAATCAAATGATATTTTTGTTTCAATTTTTTACTCTTTTTCTCCCTTTTAATCAAACTTTTCCTTGTCACGACGGTTTAATTCTATTAGTTTCAATGATATAAGTTGAATCCTAGAGATGGAAATATAAGAAGGTAGATTCCCATCTCCATCGAAAGAAATGATATTATCAAGGATATAAGGCATAAAATAAAGAATTAACCAAATTTTCCTAACGTAGAGGCAATCAAGAAAGCCGCTTAAGTGAATATAAATAACCTACAAAAAAAGTGAGCTAATCTCACCAATCTTGCTTGTACAATGGAAAGAGCCACCTTTTATCTATCCATGAAATCAAATTAACCAAATGTGTTCGTTCATGAGCCCATGCTAGGAAATTAAGAACATAAATCTAGTACCAAAACAAGATGTCTAAATAAGAACATCCACGCCCACACCGATAAACTATTCATACCAAAAAGGTTATATCCAATGATAGGTTGTGAAGAATTTAACCATAGATAATCTCTTAACCATTGCAAATAAGTGGAAGACTCGTTAAACTATGAAACGTTCCTCAGCTATAATGTGATGTGTTTCCAATGGTATTTAACATCCAGAAAACTACCAAATAAAATACTTCCTAAGGCAAAATATCACAAGTACTTCCCCATCCTCAGGCCATCACAAGGAAAACTATAACCAAAATTCTTTTTATCTGGCATTAACTTAGAACCACATGCATCTAATGCCTCTTTTATCAAAATCAATGTAGATGTATGTAAAACTAGCAATAACATGATGAATCAAGAAGTCTTTAGGTCATATTGTTAAGAATAGTGAATTACTATTCTCATTAACATCATTTAACGAACTTGGCAACCATATGCTTTGACTTGCATTGAACGCCATACCATTTGTTGAAAATAAAGGTACATTGAATTCATATGAAGTTTTAACATAAGAAGATTGTATCCATTGGACAAATATAGGTTCAATAAAAATTTGTTTCTCAAGAGTACAAAAATCAAGCATGATATTATTATGAACATAAAGTCCTAAAATATGGAAACCTAAAAAGAGGCTAGCCTAACTTAAATGGGATATGATAGCTTCTTTATGGTCTAACATTATTACTAATATATTATCCACATTATGTTTCAGATTGTAATCTCTAATAAAAAACATAACTTCATGAGCAAAATCTCTTATCATGACGAATCATATGATGTATTGGTGGTGAGCATATAAAGTAGCTTGAGTAGTAAAGTCTTGTGCTATGAATGCATAAGCAAGTAAAGAGTACATGTATTGAGCGATCGAGAAAGTAATAACCCCTAAAGAGACCAGAGCAAGGCTTCATTGAAATAAATCAAATTATTGATTGTGTCATAAAAGTCCTTATATCCATGCCCTAATTACCCCGGGTGGAATATGGGCTTCTAAAAGATTTTTTATACTGTGCCTAATCCCGAAATTAGTTTTATACATATGACCAATAATAAGAAAAAGCAATGCAATAGCTAAATGATGATGAACAATATCAGTAAGCCATTTTCTTTGCATTTGTAGATGGAATCTCCCACAAAGGGTTAGAATGGCAGTTCCTACTCCTTGTAAGATCCCAAATAATTGATTGCTTAAATCAAAGTTTTGAGCATAAAGATTCCACTGATTTATAAAAAAAAGTTCTAATCTTTAAGGATCTAATAATACATCAAAGAAATTATTCCATCGAATGTATTCCCCCTGAATGTAGGCATAGCAAAATGAACTAAATGTTATGTCCAAGCCAATAAGCTTAATTTGAATAGTCTTGATAAATGATGATTGATATGAGATTCGGCATTTTTAAACCACGAAATACTCGATTTTTATTTCAATTGTAGGTGTAACCAATTCGTTATTAAAGATATGGCTCCAGTATAAAGATTCTCAATAGTACATAAACCGATTGTATACCACCACTGATAAACACCAGAAGAAACAATATTCACTAGGTCAAGAGCACCTCCCACCCCCTAAGTAAAAGCTTCCACTATCAATTGACCAAAATGAGGATCCCAAATTGCATGAGCAATAGGTCTTACGTGTAAAGGATCATGTACCCATGTCTTAAAGTTTCCTTATCGAGCTACATGAAAAAAAATTCCAAAAGTCCATAGAAAAATTAGTGCTAATTGACCAAAATTAGAAGTAAAAATATTATGATAAAGACGTTCCTCCTTAATATCATCATGACTCTTGAAGTCATGTGAGGTAACAATACCAAACCAAATAGGGTCTTAAGCTAAGCCTTGGCTAAACCTGGAAATCATAATGCCATAATGCTTTTCAAATCCTCTTATCCATTATCCTACTACAATAATTCTTGATAAAAAGAACACTCATATTATGGAAATTCCACTCATAAGGTAATGAGTTACTCATACAACATATCCTTGGACAATGCTCAAGGATCTAGGCTGGGTAACATGAGTAAATTGTAATTTATTATGAGCCCAAATGATAGATTCAATAAGTTCTTACTAATAACCACGCCCATTGAAAAGAAACATTAGACTAAAAGCCATACAAAATAAGCACCTAGGAAAAAATGCCATATGTAGATAATAAAGAGTTGTAGGACTGAATTACCTGGAATGCCTATACCCATAATAAATCGTAGAGCCATCCATTAATAGTAATGGAACTCTGTGCAAAGTTTCCTCCCATGATACGAGTTACCACCCTCTAATCACTTATACTATTGCAAACATTTGACTGCATTTTTTAAATGAAATAGCATTATATATCCATAATAGCCCAAAGAAGACATGATCCCAAGAGGATACTTGACACATTCTTCTCTTATAGGTCCATCATAAGGGAAATGAAAATTAAGATTTGCTTTATTTGGTACCAAACGCAAGCTACGAGCAAATAGAACGCCTTTTAGAAGTATCAATATTGTCACATGAATTGTAAATGCATGAATGTGATGTACCAAAAAATTTGTGGTTTCTAATGGAATAGATAATAAAGCAACCTTGCCACCTACTGTCACTAAATCACCACCTATCCAAGTCAAACTAATGCTTGTTGTACATTAGAAGCCATTGCATCGGGTGCTAAAGCATGGGTGTATCCATTGAGCAAAGATGGGTTGTAATTGTATAGAAACATCTAAGATGTAATATGATTGCTTCGTGATGTCTAAGGACATGATCTAATAGATCATTGTATCGAGTGATTGGATTATAGTCTCTTACCATAAAAATAGCTGCATGCGTAGCAGTACCAATTATGAGAAATCTTGCAATTCACATGTGATGTATGAACAATGAAAGTTGTGTACCATAGTCAATAGTTAGATATGGGTAAAATGACATCACATACATATGATGAACTACAACAGTGGTTAAAGAGTCTAACATAGCTAGGTTAATAGATAATTGAGCATGTCATGATGTTGTTAGGACCTTATATAGGCCTTTATGACCCTGGCTAATAAATGGGCCTTTATGAACTTTGAAATATCTTTTATATCATGACAAATGCCCCTGTTAGTCCTAAACATGTGACCTTGTTACCATGAAAAGAATTGCAATAGTTAAATGATGGCATGCTATATCAATTAGCCATAAACCCCCAGTTATTGGATCTAATCCTCCATGAAAAGTAAGAAATTATACATGTTTTGACCAATTAAAGGTGAAAAATGGGGTTGCTCTTTCAACAAAAATGTGATAAAAGTTGAGCCAAAGATCCTATTCAAGATAAATTCATAAGAAAGTGAAATCTCTTTAAGATCTACTCCAACATTTAGAAATTGGTTAATCGGTAAAGATACATGTACTTCGTGTCCCACCTAAGAAAGAGACCTAAGTCCTAATAACCACTCTAAATGGTGATTCAACATAGATTCTACATCTTAGAGCCAAACCAATTTGAGAGTGGCTTTGTAATAATAGAACCAACTAGAAAAAACATTAAAGCTGCCAAAAACTAATGCACCAATTGTAGTACAATAGATTTATAATTCACTAGTTATTCAAGATGCTTGCCAAAGGTGAAAAAACCAAAGGTTATTTGTATTCCTTTAAAACCCTCTCCTACATCACCATTTAATATTTCTTGACCCACTATTGGTGAAACCATATGGGCATTAGGTCCAATGGGAGTAGGATCACTTTGCAATGCTTCATAATTGAAAAAACCAATACCGTGGAAATACATACCACTTAGCCAAAGAAAAATGATGGATAGTTGACCGAAATAAGCACTAAATAATTTTCAAGAGAACTACTCCAAATCGCTAGTATGGCTATCGGAATCATGAGCATTTGCATGTAGGTTCCAAATATAAGTGGTAGTATCAAGCCCCTAAGCTATTGCTCTTGGAAAATGACCTGATCTGGCGTATTCCTCGAAAGAAGTTTTTACGGACTTATAAACCAAAATTTTAACTTATGGTTTTGTTGAATGAATAATCATTGAGTCCTCATCTTTTCGGACAACACATACAAAAAAAAAATCTGTTAATAGTTAAGTAACTGGTGAACCTATAAGAGATGTTTAAACTTAATTTTTTTTATCTTTTATCTCCCACTTATCTCTTTTTTTAGTTATTCACTAGAACAATTATGATATGAAAATTGATCTAAGGAAAGTATTCATATCTATTATGACATAACCATTGGGCACTTAACAGATCTTTTTAATCTCATAAAACTCTTTTTTTGAGCTTTGAATTGACGCAATGCAACCTAGCATATTCATATCTCAAACTAGAAGTTTCTAAATGAAGCTACTTTATATCTTACATAGAACATATTATTTTTACTATATTTTAAACCGCACAAGAAATCATTATTAAAACAGACCCACATATTTTTATTTAGTCAATTTAGGGTCTTTTTTTTTTGTTTGATTATTCTTTACTTAAATACCAAACAAAATAAAAGATCCTAGATGTGATATAATGAAATTTGAGGTTGGTTCTTACCAAAGAAATGATTTGTTTTATTTTGTTGAGAGAGATAACAATTAATTTTAATAAATAATTGATTATACAAAAATACCAAAAATTCTAAAAAATCAATTGAAATTGAAACTAAATAAAAAGAAATAAAAATATAAAATTCAACGAAAATAGAAATAAATAGTATTCTTATTTGAAACACCTTGTGATCTTCAAACAATTTTGCACTTCAATATAATTACCAGGAGTAAGCATTATAGCATGTTTCAAATACTTGATAACTAATCGAACCAAGCCTCTAGAATTTCAAAATCTCCTTATTGAATGGCTTGTTCTCTCCTGTCAGAATAGGGGTAAATTATTTTCCTTAGAATCGCATTTGAGAGTTTCCAACCTCATACAACTTAACAGTCAAATTCTTTTAGCATTGGAGTTCTTCCTCGAATTAACCAAAAGAAAAGATATTATGAGTTTTAAAATGAAAATTTGCTTAATAATTCAATCATTTTTATCTTTTTCCCATCTTCCTAAAGTATAGGCATTTCTACTATCAATATAATTTTATGAAAGCTATCTCGGTTTCATATATAACTTTATATATAATTTTTGAAAAAGATTTTTCTTCATAAGAAGGAAAAAACTTACTATCTTAAGGATCTGATGCTACAATGTTGCTCAATATCTTTGAGGATTAATTCTATTACATAAGTTAATTCCTAATTTTTATCTCATGATATAAGATAAGTAAGCAGTTCTTATTGTATCGGCCCACAGCCTCACAAATTGATATTTATGATGCTTTCTCTTTAATTAGACCCTTTAATTCCTAATTGTTGTTTTGGACTATACATATGTAAAAAACCCATTTTTTTTGTTTTTTCCTAGAATTTACTATTCCATTGGTTCCTTAACCATAATCATTATGCAAGAGGGATGGTCAAGTGGTTGTAGGCATAACACTAAAACTACTATGTAAGATTTTGTTTATAGATGGTTCAAATCCCTTTCTTTTCGCACAATTCATATAATTTACCAACGTTATTGACCACAATATATTAAATAAATATTGATACCATTAGTCCAATGATTTAACCTTTCTTTGATATAAATTATCTATTCATAATTCAAATATTCTATGGTATGAAAAATATTGGAAAAGAATGGACAAAGAATGAAAATTATCCACCAATCTATGATACATGAATGTGAGAAAAATATCTAGAACCCAAACCCTTACTCAAACCTTTACCTCGAAGCTTTTTCCATAGGCGAAGGAGAAAACAAAATTGTTCGAACATTTGTTTGTTATTTTTGTTAGTTTTAAGTCTGACAAGAATAATATTCTACAATTAGCAATTCATTTATTTTCAACCAACTCATTTACTATCTATTATTTGATTAACTAATTCTTTATATTGAAATGGGTGAAAGGTCAAATGTTTTTGCAATTCTTCATGGGAAGTTGAATCAAGATAATTTTGAACCAAAACCCTAGATTTTTGTTCATCATTCATTGTAATAATGTATTGAAGTTTGCAACAATAACTTGTTATATCTATTATACAACCAATAACGAAAAAATGTCTATAATTAACCAATTATCTAATGAAAATATGTCTACTATGGAACAATATGGTCGAAGCCATACCTAATCGAAAAAGGATGTTATCCAAACATAATTTAAGTAATTGTAGTAAAACTTGACCTATTCATCCTTTGGTTTTTCCAACAATACGAAAATATTTAAGTAATTTTTGTTTTATAAGATCATAATGAAAGCTCAATTTTTGATTTTCTATAAACGAATATAATATTGAGATTTTTTTATCGAGACGTGATTAGTTTTTAAGATTATTTACTATTCTAAGTTTTTTACTAGTTAGTTATTCTCACTATAAACTCCAAATAATGTATTTTTGTTAAAACGAGATTATCTATAATACGACATAAAAACTCCTTATTTTATTAAAATTTTATAAACTTAAATTCAAATTAGTAAATTAAAATTAAACTAAATAAAAAATATAAAAAATGAAAGAAGTCAAAATCTACTTAAGTAATATACTACAAAGAGTAATTAAACGAATTGAAATATCCGTAACTTATTATTATTATTATTATATATATATATATATATATCTATTATTTATTAATATATATATTTATAAATATTTAAATATTTTTATTGTATATATACTTATTAATATATATTATCTAACTTATTATTATTATATATATATCTATTATTTATTAATATATATTTATAAATATTTAAATATTTTTATTGTATATATACTTATTAATATATATTATCTAATTTACTTATATTATTATATTAATTTATTAGATAATTTTATTTGAATATATTACTAAATTAAATTTGAATAATTTATTTAAATAATTTAAATAATATAGTAATATATTAAGAATATAATAATATGTATAGGTTTAAATTAATTACATGATATTAAATAAATTTTAATAAAATATAAAATAATATTTAAAAACATTAAAATCCAAAATAAAAAATATTAAATAAAATTATTAAAAGTTAACAATAAAATAAAAAAAACGAAAATAGAATTAAAAAATTTAATTTTTTTTTCTTGGTTGATTTGTTTTACATAGAAAATTAAGTTCATTATTTTTAATATTCAATTTTATAATATATAAGTACAACAATATAAATTTATTACCTTGAAAATAAACTTTTATAACATTTTTTATAAAATTATCTCACCTAATAATTACCTCTACAAATTGCATTTTTTTAGACGGACAGTTCATACTTGTTTAAAGATGTAATAATAATAACCTTACCATTTTTATATTCCAAAACCCCTATTTCTATTTCAGTCCTCTGTATAAGCCGGCGGTAACGGGACCTCCATTGCTGCTGTTCGCTGAACCAATAGTCTTCACAGTCTACTCTCTTGCCGTTCGCCGTTCGCCGTTCTTTAGTGCATCTCCCTCCTCTTCTTTAATATGTAAGATTCATTTCTTTCCCTCAGTTTGTGTTTCTCAAATTTGCTTCATTATTTGGTCGATTCCAGCGATTTCTTCGTCGTTCTTTGATAATCGCTTTCACGATTCTAACGAATCAGTGGAAAACCTCTCAGTTTCAATTAGGGTTTTTACTTTATATGAGTAATATTTAATTCTTGAGCATCTATAATATGAATTTGATAGTTTTATGCTTCTTCTTTTTTGCTACATATTTTATGCTTGTAAGTATAAAGAATAAGTTTTATGCTTATTTTTTTGATAGACTGGATTATTATATTTTATCAAAAATAAAAAAGATAGACTGGATTATCATAGATTTCTGATTTACGAGTTTAATTGGTTTCCCTATTGTTGTTGTTGTATGAATACAATCAGTGACGGACTCAATAATATTGTTCAGAGGGGGTACCATGTAAATTACGAGTGGAACAGGAAATATGCTCGTAGTTAACTAGTACGAAATTTATAAAAAAAGTTGAGCAAGAATAAATAATGTCAAATCTATATTTTTGTCAAAAATTATAAATTCATGAACAAATATATAAATAAAAATAGAAAATACTTACATTGTATTGAAAAATAATAAAGGAGTCAAATACAATTGAATTTAGTATAAAATATTCCCTATAAGTCACAAATTTGAACGAAAATAGAGCATATCGGAAGAAGAACATATTAAAAGGTTTTTTTAAATTTTTTTTTGTTGCTTTGAATACTTATTTATCAAACAACAATTTGAGAGATGATTCAAATCAGGCTAATTTCTAAGATTAAACTTCGAACATTTAAAATTTAAACACCTAAATGAAAATTTTCTTTAAAATGATAAAAATGAATGGAAAATTTTGCAATTTTATTGGATCTTATGTGTAAATGTATAAAATCTAAATACATGTTTTGGTAAAATGTCCATAAAAACTTGTCAAAATTTAAAAATTATCACATGTTTAAAATGAAAATAATTCTTCAAAGGGGGTACTAATCAAATTATACACATATATTACAAACAAAATTCACATTTACAAAGTTAAGCCCATATGTCCTCCTGGGCTGCACTTGCCTGCCCTAAATTCAATAAATATTTATAATTTTAAGCTTATTTGTCATAGACTGGTATGATAGATTTCAAATGTGAGGTAATAAGGTTAATTTGTTTGATGGTTCCCTGTTGCTGTAGTTTTACTTATTAACTGGGCAAAAGATATATTTACTAATTTCCGGTTTAATGTTAATCTTCTAAGTGTGAGAGTCTAATAGGCCTGGAAGGTTTAAAAATTAATAGAGCATTTTTTTTTGGGGTGTGGTGTTAAATTATAAAATTATTCTATTCTAATTGAAGGAAATTTTCTGGTTGTCTCTTAGTAAAAAATAACTGATCACTTTATTTTCCACTTCCATTTTTGGTTTCAAACTTTCCAGGTAGAGAAAAAAATTTGCTACAAGTTTCATGTTTATGTTTGGTATCTTATGTTTGTAAAAAGCTTCTTAGCTTGATATTTTTCATCCTGTAAATGCGATAAAATTAAATGTGTAGCACATGAAACAAGAATGGCTATTCCCGTAGTTGGAGAATTCATCTTATATATATTGATAGTTTGGTAAACCTTAAGTTTGTCTTATTCTTCAAAGTATCGTTTTCATTGTTTCCCACTCCTTTCTGTGTCCTCTGTAGTACAACTACATAGTTCTTTTCTATTTTATAAAACACTCAATTTTTTCATTCATGTGAATTCTGTCTGCATCTGGATCTTGCCATTAAATATCACCTACTCCATGAAAGAAATGTTTGTTCTGTTAACATGTATCTGCTTGTTTGTAATTTGTTTGCTTTGATAGAGAACCAGGCAATTATAAATTCAACTTGAGGAGGTACAGCTAGAGTAAAATCATGGCGAATCTCCCCCAATCACTCTCAATGAATTTACCATTTGGAAATCCAAGTATGTATGCACCAAACATGGCCGGATCTCAAGCAAACAAGGACAGGAAAATTGCAACAGCTGAGCAGTTGGTGCTTGACCTCAGTAACCCTGATCTGCGAGAGAATGCTCTTCTGGAACTTTCCAAGGTAACTGTGTAACTAATTCATTTCTAATGCTAAATATTTTACTCATAATTCTGTCTTTTGATGTTTTGCATTTTCCTTCAGTTTTTTCCTTTTCATTTAGGATTTGAACTGTCATAGATGGAACGTCTGATATGTGTTGGCATTATGAAATTTATGTTCACTTGCATACTTGGCTTATTTTGCTCAGTCTTTGTGTGGTTGGGAAAAAGTGGTGAAAACAAAGGCTAGTCTTCCCCCTTTTATTGGTGAACTTTTATTCAATTTTTTTGTCAGACCCTAGTATGTGCCCATTGTATGTGTTACTTCTCCCCTATACAGAAAAAAAGGAAAAAAAAACTATAATTTAATGCTTGATTAGGTAAAGCAATATTTGGTATGCGTCAAGCATATTATTAGAACTTCCTACAATTTTATGAAAAAATACCCCTGCTAGCCTAGTTGTATTATTTGCATTTTGTTTTACTGTATTGACTGTTTTTGCAATTTGCATCATTACAAATAATTGCTCTTTGATCTAAAATTATTTATTTGTCATTTTTCCTTATATATCAAAGTTGCTCAAGTAGTTGGTGCATTCTGTTTTTGATATTAATGCTGCACTAGGTTGGTTTGATGAAGCTTTATTTTGTTTCTCCTTTTATTATAGAGGAGAGACCTATTTCAAGATTTGGCTCCTTTACTGTGGAATTCTTTTGGTACTATTGCTGCACTCTTACAGGTATGTTCTTAAGGACTGCTATTACTTTAATTTAATTTTTATTCGTACTATTTCTCCGTTAGAATTTTGTCTTTGTAGTTGTGAGCTTTCTATGCTTTATTTTGTTCCATAGCCCTGAGAAGAAGGTTTCATTTAGCGGTTCAATTATGTTAGAGTGGGGAAAAAGGTAGAACCCCCTTTAGTTATGTGTGGATTTTAGGCCAATTTTTAGGTGCTATGGACAGGTCAGAATAGAATGATCTTTAGAGATAGAGAGCAAATGCAGTATTCTGTGCAACACCGTCTTAATTTTCATTTTCTCTCTGTTTCAATTGTGATGTATGTCTAGTTTAACTTTAAATGAAGACTAAGATGCAACTTAGACTCTTGGACCATTTTCTGTATTTCATTGATATATTATCTGCATTGATGGTACTTATGATCTAGTAATAAAATATTGGGCTGACTTGTGCAATGTTTTCTGCTATCTATTGGTTTAATGTGTATGGAATACTTTTGATGGTTCGTCAATTAATTATCTATCCTGTGTATTACTTTTGGTGGAACTTTCTCTGTGCATGATAGAGTTGTATATAAGAGGGCTTGTTCACTTATTTTAATAGCATTTTTATGTACAGGAGATAGTATCAATATACCCTGTTCTATCTCCACCAAATCTTACTGCTGCGCAGTCAAATAGAGTTTGTAATGCTCTTGCTCTTCTTCAGGTCACATATTTCCCCTTTCTGCTCCTTATCTTTTTCAGGCTTATTTTTACCACTTTCTATTTTTCATTTTTAGGTTATATTTATTGTTGAATCAATTAAGAAGCACTTTAGCTTGTTTAAATTTTAAACAAAGTAGCATATGTTGGTTTTGGTACTTTTTGTAACTGTTGACCAAGGATGCATGGAGACTCATAATGTTGGTTGCCCTAAGAAATGGTTCGCTTCTTGTTGTTAATTGTCACTGAACCATTTTATTTATTGATCGAAGGATAGAAAAATTTATCTAATTTACGTTAGAAGTATAGTGAAAAAGCTTAGGATATTGAAACAGTGAACAACAAAGGGATGAAGGTGAAAATAATTGGATGAAAGGAAATATGGCTACCTTTTCCCCTATTTTGTGCACACAGACACAATCAAGGATCCTTTTAATCGATTCTATTATGCTTTTCTGCCATTTGTAATTTTATGAATGATTACTCAACATAATGGTTGACTCATTAAAATTTTATTTTACTGGGGAACTGGTTCTGCTTGTTTATACTATTTTCATGTTAGATGAGCAATATGAGGCACTTGTAGTTGATTTTGTAACTAATTGGAATCAGGTTACACTTACTACTTGTTTTGTTTTTTCTTTTTGGCTTTTTTTTTTGTTAGTGTGTAGCATCTCATCCAGACACAAGAATGCTATTCCTTAAAGGTAATATTTGGTGATTGCTAACATGTTATATTTTGTTTTGTTTATTATTGTATATTTTTGGTGTTAGAGTACAAAAGATAAAGAGGCATTTTGGACACTCTCAAGTAGTGTTTATTAGTATCTCGAATCGCACCACCCATTAGATGGTTTTTTGGGGCTGGCCATGTAACATTGGACTCTACAAAGTTCTAGTTGTTGCTTTGGACTACAAAGTTATAGATGCTATCTGACCTCTAAGTTTTATAGATTCAAATCTGTGGCCTTCTCCCAAAAAAAAAAGTTTCAATCATATGGGTCTTGAAAAAAAATAAGCGATCTGAAGCAAACACCCAAGTAGTTGGACCTTGCCAAATGAAAGAAAGGTATCCAACTGGAGAAAAAAATGAAATAATAAATAAAGTTTTTGGCCTTTGTAAACACTAAGGGCCCAAGATTTAGGGGTTGTTGGAGTAGAACTAGTAAGGAGTCTCACATTGACTTCGATGACTCTCCTTATAAGTACCATGGGCCTTGCTAGTTGCCACCTATTGCTACCTTAATTTTTTGTAATTGAGCAAGTCCGGGAACTTTGGACCCTACAGAATTGATCACCTAGTTTAATTGCATACTGTCGTAGAAGTATACTTATCATCTTGAATGTGTATTCAATATGTTTTCCTGTCTTTTTCCTTTTGAATATGCAAATTCAATGTTAGGAAGAATCTACTAACTAATAGAATGCAAGTAGGGACCAGTTACTATCAAAGAGTGGTGGATCTAGTTCATAAGGTGAAATTAAGAACTATTTATCTCCTCTATTTTGATGTTCTTGCATTATCAACCTATCAAATAAAGTATTATCTTCTCTGATCCTTACTGCCAGATTATTTATATCGGTTTTTGCTCCTATATCTTGGATGTAACTGTGGATGCAAGTGATGATAGAACAGATGATTTTGCACGGAAGTAGAATAGGATGCCTGACAATTGTCAATTTGTCATGATGCAGAAATGTGTACTATGGGTACTATAGTCTTGAATATTTTGGGAGTGTTGTGTATGAATCACCTAATGCTATATTTGACACAAAATCAACAAAGAACACACACACTCCCTGAATCTCCCTTCCCTCCCTTGTTTTATTTAATGAATTTTCAGTTACCAAAAATATTTTCCACACATAAGATTTTATAGATGAGCATCAATCTCATCTGCTAGTACATCAACAATGTAGAAGGTCCATAAAAGCTGGAGATGGTGCACTACACCAGGTTGTTTGTTTTCTCGGGTTTCAAGGATGTTTTGTCTGCTCCTGTAACATTCCCGGCATTTTGGTGGATGACCTGCGTGATACTCCCCTCGAGTTGGTGCGTAGATATCCGTCATGCCCAACTTGCTAAGTGAGTCATGAAAAATTGCACTTGAAACTCCGCCCTTGGTTAAAATATCGGCTAGTTGATCACCGCCGCACAAATGGAAGGGGAAATGGTATTCTCTTCTAGATTTTGTCGAATGAAATGTCTGTTCACTTCTATGTGCTTTGTACGATCATGTTGTCTGGATTACGAGATATGGCAATTGCGCGCCTCATTTGTCACAAAAGAAGTCTCATTCCATCACTTGGACCAAAACCAAGTTCACTTAGGATTCTCCTTAACCAAATTAGCTCCTCGTAACCCTTGAGTGATGCCCAATAAACTCGGGCCTTCATGACTAGTGGCTACCACCTTTGCTTTTTATCTACGTTACCAAATTACCTCCAACGAAGGTAAAATATCCAGTGGATTTTCTGCCCGTGATGTCTCCCGCCCAAGAATCGTATACCCTTCCACTCCAGTGTTCATTTTTCTTGAAGAAAATTCCTCTACCTGAAAGCACGCTTTTAGTGTACCTCGAGAATTCTAAACACGGCTTCCATATGCCGCTTCACTGGGAAGATGTACGAACCGACTTACTAAACTCACGGCATATGCTATATCCGGTCTAAGTATGAGACAAGTAAACGAGTTTGCCCACCAATCGTTGGTATCTCTCTTTATTGGCCGGTTCTTGAGTCGGAAACTCACCTAACTTAAGGTTTGGACAACAGGGTATCAACTGCTCATAGCCAAACATTCCGGTTTGATTGGCAAATCTAGTACATATTTCCGTTGGGACAAAGATATACCTTGCTTGGACCTTACCACTTCAACGCCTTGAGAAAATATTTCAGTCACCTAAGTCCTTCATTTCAAAATCTTTAGAGAGTCTCTTCTTCGAGGACTTTCTATCTCATCTAGATCATCACCTGTGATTATCATAAATCGCTACATAAATAATTAAGACAACTATCTTTTCATGTCCCCTTCCCGTAAAACAAAGTATGGTCGAATCACTTTGAGAATACCCATATTTTTTCATAGACTACTAATTTTCCAAACCACGCTGTCAGGAGATTGTTTTAACCCATATAGTGCTTTTTCCAATTTGAGACCAAGCGTTGAGACTCGAATGGTTGTGCAGGGTGGAATCTCCATATAAATCTCCTCTTGAGGATCACCGTGAAGGAAAGCATTCTTTACATCGAATCGTGCAAAAGGCCAATCAAGATTAGCTGCAAGAGATAATAGAATTTCGATGGTATTCAACTTAGCAACCTATAAGGTTTCGATAATCAATACCATATGTTTGTGTAAACCTCTAGCGAACTAATCTAGCTTTATCTATACCGCCGACCAACCCATTCGACCATACTTTACAAGAATACCCACTTACAAACCCTACCGTTTTCTTTCTTCCCTTTCTAACTTACCAACCGCCACGTGTGTGATTTTCTCTAATGCCTCCATCTCCATCCTCACAAGATCTAGCCAACTGGGATCACTCATCGCTTCTTCAATTTTTTCCCGAACCCGAACGGAAGCAAGAGTAACGTCGAAACTCCTTCCGAGAGGATCAGTGGGCAAGTGCATTGCTACAAACTTGCTAATCGCGTAATTTCCTCCACCTGCCTTCATCCTGCGAACCGCAGCAGGAGGTTTGCCCACCGTTATGTCGTCGGGTAATCTATAACTTTGTGTTAGAATTATGTGAATCTAGAAATTCGTAGCTCGAGGTTACCTCGTTTTCGGGAGATTCGTGGTGAGGTAAAGATGACCGTATCATTTGTCTCTTGCTCACTTTCGTGCCTCGGCGTGCAGATGGATTAGCAAAATAAACGGTCCGGCCAATAGCAATTCCGGGTTCGGCCCGATGGCAGTGATTCTCGGTTCCGGGATTCCTGTGGTTTGTTCCGAATCGAGATTCCGCATCTATTAGTAGAGACGTACTTTCATTCGTAGAGAAATTCTCCCCCGAGAATGATACGTGTCCTTTCTAAAAAACTCTCTAATTCCAGGAAAGTGACATCCGTAGGTAACAAATACCTTTTTAGAAACAGGATCTGAGACATTTATAGCCGCCCGATTTTGACCGTATCCGAGAAATACGCATCTTTCTCGCGTGGTTCGAGTTTAGACCGTCGATGCTTTTGTATGTGAACAAATGCAACACACCCAAATACTTTTGGTGGGAGGTTAAGAGTTGATGGTAGCGATACGTATGAAGAAAGTACTTGAAGTGGAGTTTGAAAATTTAGTACATTGGATGGCATACGATTAATTAGGTATACTGAGCCAATAGAACCGTGATCCCAATAGGTTTGTGGAAAGTATTCTCGAGTAACATGTGACCGGGTCGTTTCTAAGACATGTACTGTTTTTCCGCTCGGCCTACTCGCTTTGTCAGATCGACACATGACTTGTTTCGTGAATTATACCTTTAGAGTTAAGAAATTCTCCAAGTATGCTATTGACAAACTCACCTCCAATTGTCACTTCTCGAGAATCTTAATGTTTTTATTAAATTGATTTTGCACCATGTTAAAAAAGATTTAAAGACACGTGTCACTTCATCCTTTCTTTTAAGAACATACAACAAGTCATCCTAGTACAATCATCAATAAATAACACAAACCATCTATTTCCAACAGATGAATTAATCGTAGGGACGGACCCCAAACATCCGAATGAACCAAATCAAAAAAAAAGTTGTTCTTTTATCCAAACTACTTCCGGAAAAAGACACCATGACTCGCTTTAATACGGGTTTCACAATCAAAGTTTTCATTCTCACAAACGGAAAATAAACTTGGATAAAGTTTTCTTAAATACCCGAAAGATGGATGTCCTAGTCTCTTATGCCACATCCAGATATGAGAGATCCGATTCTTTGAGGAACCTTTAGAAAAATGAGCCTTTCCGGTACCACGTCGTCCAAATGATACGGTCTTCCTCTTCTAGTACCACGACCAATAATCTCCTTTGTGAGAAGATCGAAATATACAAACCGAGGATACACGAGACGCAGTATGATTTAGTTCCTCACAAATCGACCAACGAGATAATAATTTAGTTGATAGGGAGGAGCCTGGTAAAGTATTTGATAAAGTGAGAGAAGGTGAGCACCGAACATCTCCTAAGCACCCATCACAGGATATGTTTCTCCATTGGCATTGACTATCATTGTTCTCGCTCGCGAGGAACTCTTTACTAGATCCTTTTCTCGAGTAGGTCATATGATCGGCCGCCTGAATCGATTATCCGATCAAACTTATCGGTATGATAATTATTAGAAACAAGAAAACTTTTACCTTCCATCGGCTTCTTTGTTCTCAACCTATGGTAAGGCAGAGTAACCACCCTTGAAACCGAAGTCAGCAGCTTGAGTCGATTCGGTAGCAGCACCGGGAGGAGTCGACTCCGAGCCGCCGGCTGCGAAGACTCGCAACCATTGTCAGGCCTCACCCCGTATGGTGGCCAATCTCCCCGCTCTTCTTCCTTCGATCTTTCCAACCCGGTGGGTACCCAATTAACTTGAAACACTTATCTCTAGTATGTTTTGGGTTATGACAAGAAAGTGCACCCAATGCACCGAGACCAGTTTGGTTTGAAATCGAGTTTGTTCATGACTAAGTTTCGGTCTCTTTGCTAGCGCATAACTCAAGGTTCGCCTCCTCCCTTTGTGTAACATTATTGGTGACGGTTTTCTTCTCTACGAACCAATGCAAAGGCTTGCTCTATTGTGGGGAAAAGGTTTTGTTGTAAGACCATTGCCTGATAGAGTCCAACCTGGTCATCTAGACCATCCGGAAGGTTAATACACCTGCCCTCGAACAAGAGAATCATGTGTTTTCAATATCAATGGAGAGGTCGTAGGGTTTGGCCTACGGACATCTAACTCCTTCCATAACCCCCGTAATCGGGTGTAATAAGCCTCAACCTGGACCACCGGCTTGTTTGACCTTGCGGTTAACCCTTCTTTTTCGAGTTCAAAGTATTGGGTGAGGTCATCTCCCATCAAAAAGGTTGTTCTTACCGAGTCCCAAACTTCTTTCGTCAGAGAAAGGAGAAAGTTACCTACCGAAGGGATCCATGGATTCGATCATGTAGTCTTTAACCCGAGAGTCTTCCATCCGCCACGGTAACTTCTATCACCAGAAGTGGTTTTTAGAGTCGAACCATCGATGTAGCCAAGTTTACCCTTCCCGACAGCCTTCATTTTTAACATCCGCGACCACAGATTAAAGTTCTTCCCATCGAGTTTGATCGCCGTAGCGGACCGAGCCCATCAGGATTGGAATCACCCGTCTTGTGTTGGAATAGTTGTGATAAGGTGGCGGATAAACTCTCTAAAATGAGAACCGCCTCAGATTTCTCTTCTTTGTCAGAACTTCCATCATTTCCAGACATTTTTTTTTAAGGACAGTTAGTAAATCACACTTTTACCGTACTTCCGACGGTCGGATTGGCCTGGAAAGACAGTGAGCTTGGAATTGGGACTGCGGAGCCTCCTGTCAAAATTTCAGCCCGATCTGACGGTCGGATCAAAAGTTACACCTCTTTTCGTGAAGCATGCTCAAAATGCTCAAACTGCTCAAAAATGCTCAAACTGCTCAAACTGCTCACAAATGCTCACAAATGCTCACAAATGCTATGATATAGAGAAACCAAGGGATTATAGAGAAACAGGGACCCGATTTGGCTACACTAATGCTCAAAATCGTGACCCATGCTCTGATACCATGACACAAAATCAACAAAGAACACACACACTCCCTGAATCTCCCTTCCCTCCCTTGTTTTATTTAATGAATTTTCAGTTACCAAAAATATTTTCCACACATAAGATTTTATAGATGAGCATCAATCTCATCTGCTAGTACATCAACAACAGAAGGTCCATAAAAACTGGAGATGGTGCACTACAGCTTTTGTGTTGTTTGTTTTCTGGTTTCAAGGATGTTTTGTCTGCTGCTCCTAGAACATTCCCAGCATTTTAAGGGATGACCTGCATCAATAATATTCTCAAGGGATAATTTAACGATGCAACTTGCAAGTTTCCCTTTTCTATGCATTATTCCACATGTTTGGAAACTTTCTTATGTTACTAATTTTTCATTTTATACTGGAGAATGTTCTTTTAGATTAGAAACGCATATGAGACTAGGACAGTGTTGATCATAATCCCTCCTTTACCCTTAGATACTTCCTCGATTCTTTTTAAAATCTAAAACTAATATTATGCCTTATGTATTTCTGCTGCTTGGGTACTTAATTGCATGATCATAATTTTTTTATTTGAAATCAATTGTTTATCTCTACGTAGTCAATGTTAACAAGAACAGTTCCTGGATGCATGGAGTGATGGAGGTGCATTTTTTTGCATTATTTTCCAATGCTAAATAAATTATTCAATTTTGTTTACAGCTCATATACCTTTATATCTGTATCCTTTCCTCAATACATCGAGCAGGACCAGACCTTTTGAGTATCTAAGGCTTACTAGTTTAGGTGTCATTGGTGCTCTGGTGAAGGTATTTATCCTGAAACATTCTATTGTATGGTTCACTGGTATTTTTTCCCTTTTAATTTAATTGCTAGTCTGTTTCCCTTCTTTTGACTTAAGCTTATTTATATTTATATATACCGCATAGCAAATGATTACTGTAGCTAGAAGGTTTAGAATTTGTATTCTAGAATGCACGTGTGATCTGAGATAAGAACATGACATTTCTGGTCTAGTGGTTCTCTAATAATGTTATATTGTGTTATTGAAAGTATCCCAATTCTCTCCTTGAAGTTTCTGGAATAATCTTCACCCAAGTATGTACTTTTGAAGTTCTGCTGAGGGTGTAGGGTTCCTGTTATATTGTTGAGAGCTTGTCATGTTTTGCATGTGTTTAGTGTCTATATACCCCAGCATTTTTTATTAGTTTTATTTGTTAGGTGCCCACATTATAGGGTTACTTTCTCTTGCTCCAACTTTTTCTGGGGCCTAAAAGTTTGGACAGCTGGCTTTTTGCATGTAATTTCCCCTCCCTTTTGCACCTTTCATGCACAATCAAGAATAAAGAGACAATGCTGGTGTACTTTCTAATTAAATTGTTTTGAATTATTTCTTTTTCCCATGTATTCCTAATCAACTCGTTTCTTTTTCTTTTTACCAGGTTGATGATACAAATGTCATTAATTTCCTTCTCCAAACAGAAATTATTCCCTTGTGCCTTCGCACTATGGAAATGGGCAGCGAATTGTCAAAAACGGTTCACTTGATTTCATTACTCTTTTATGTTCATGTGTTCACCATTCATGCGTGTATTTTTTGTTGTGTGTATAGTATGCACGTGTAAGTACTTAAATAGTGAAATGATACAATGTTCTCGTTGTTCCTGAATTACAAGTTATTGCTTTTGAAATTGTTTCTGTTGCACTTGGTATGAGTTGAATGAAATGATACAATGTTCCTGTCGCCTCATTTGGTTGCCTTTAGATGCTCTTGGTTGATTAGACACTGAAAACAGCTCTCATGCTGCCATTATGGGTGATTTTGTTCCCAGAATTGTTTCTTGTAATAGTTTCTGTGCTTTGTTAGTTTGGCTTCTTTTAGTTTTGTTGTCTACATGACCATAAATGCACAGGGAAATAACTTTTTAATAATTTACCAAACATATTATAAATTAAAATGATCAAATCCTCATAAAATACTGTTCAAAATGGCCTAAAATTCTAATTGCAGAATTGTTCTTTGGAAACTTTGTAAGGCATTGTCCTGTTTCTTCTGGATTTGATGCTCTTGATTATCTGACTTTTTTCTTTGTTCTGTTAGGTTGCGACATTTATAGTCCAAAAGATTTTGTTGGATGAAGTTGGCTTGAACTATATTTGTACCAAGCCAGAGCGGTTTTTTGCAGTAGGTCGAATTTTGGGAAACATGGTAACGCAACTTGCAGAGCAACCGTCATCACGTCTACTTAAGCATATAATTAGATGTTACCTTCGGTTGTCAGATAATCCTAGGTTGGTTGAAACTTCAAGTATACAATGTTTCCCAACTGTGGCAACTCATTCTATCTAGCATTCTGATGGATTATGTCTTTTGATCATCATTATGTAGTGCATGTGAAGCATTAAGAAATTGCCTCCCTGACGTGCTAAGAGATGCTACATTCAGTGGTTGCCTGCATGTAAGTATTTCTATATACTGTGTTTACTTTTAATTCTTTTGGGTTATCAGTTGAGTGCGGTTTTCATAAGTTTAAAACCTTCGGTGATATTCATTATTGATGGGATCATTGTCGCTGCAATTTTAGATATTTTTTGGTCCTTACTTCTAGGGATACTTTATTGTTGTTAACATATTAGGACAAATTAAAGGATAAATTATAAAACATGGAGCTTTTGTAACAAGTTATTTTTTGCTCTCATGCCTTACGTTGCTTGTGTATGATGAGCAGATTTCTGAGGCTCTCCTGCCAAGCAACCATTTGATTAATATTGTAACGCAATGTGTATAGATTTTTGTCTCACACCAACGTATATAGGGTATATATTCCAAAAATGGCTATGATTGGAATGCTTGAGGAACGATTGAATTTCCTTGAAATTTTTTATAGGGTATATATTCCAAAAATGGAGTGAATTTTTGACAGTTCATGATTCCATTTTCTGGATTTCATTTGTTAACCTGGATACAACTATCGAACCTAAGTTCTATAATTTTTATAGCGGTTTAATTGCATAGTTTAACTCCACTTCATAGATGGAATGTGGTGCAAATTTTTTTTTAACAATGTAAAAAATATATGTTTTTCGTATGTTAAAAATGTAATGCATATATTTTTTATTTTTATAATGTGAAAAACATGTTTTGGTAGGGGATTAAAAGTAAAATTATTTAAATAACTGAGTCATATAAAAACCTTGCTTGTAAATATTTATGGCTTCAAAAACAATTGTGTAGATATTTTTTGGCTTGAATTGAATAGTCCATTTTGTCATTATTTTTACAGGAAGATCCAACCACTAAAAGGTGGCTGCAACAATTACTGCACAATGTCGGAGTAACTCGCATCCCACAACTTCAAGGTGGTGGAGGGTACGATCATTTGCTATTTAAATAGGTTAAATATATGTTCCCAGTCAAAAAAGAAACAAAAAGTTAAATATTTATCGTTTTGTAACGTTTCTTGGGGTGCTATTTTATCATCGCCCAGATTGATCAGCACAGGCCTTGTGTAAATGTTTTTGTATGTTCAATTTAGTGTTATGTTTAAATTGATTACAATCTGCGTTGATTGTTGATCGCTATCTTTTTTAATTTACAATCTGCGTTGATGGTAGAGCACTTAATTTTTCAGTTTTGTGATGATGTGCATTATCTACAATCAGAGTACGGCACCGTATTCTAAATTTGATGATATTGTAGTAACTTAATTTGCTATTGCTACTATAATGGTTCATGAATTGTGTATTTTATCCATGTGATTAATTGAGCTTTAATGTCTCACTAGTTTGGATTGTCTATGTTACCCAATTTTAAGGGAAAATCATGTATATCTTAACTTGATGTATACATTAATTAGCATTCCATAATGTAATTGGTTTTATATAAATGTTTTTACAATTACTTTAATGTTCAGCTTCCCAAATGACAAGTCATAATTGCTATGGTATGGGAAACAACCAAAAAGAAAAAGAAAAAAAATTATTTAGATTAATGTTGAAAATTATCTGATTGGATTCTATTTAAAATTATTGAGGTTGTATTTTTGTTATAAATTTTAAGTATGTTATTTAATTTAATTTAAAATAAAATAAAAAGATCAATATGCTAATTTCCATGACTTTAATATATTTTCCGTTTATGTCTGGCTTACATTATACTATTATTAAGGAAGATTTGACATCTGAACCTTTTATTCACTGGCCAACTCAGAAATGAGTAAAAAGAGAATGCATGGAAATTTTGAATTATTGTTGAAATGGAACACGTATATACTGAACAAAAAAAAAGGGAAAAAAAATGCAGATGTCAAATTTCTAAATCTGAAAAACCTTGGAAAATCAAAAAACCAAATCTCAAGAGCAATGGCCAGATTTGCAATCGATTAGCAATGCTCCTAGTGAAGAAAATTGAAGAATTTAATGTTTTTTAGCAAATAATCAAAATAGGAAAAATGCACTAGAGAAATGAGATTGGTTAATAAGAGGATTAGAACCAAAATTGAAATTTTGCTTTTTCAAAACCATGTGCCTTTTGTGTGAATTATTTTACTTCTTTAAAAAAAAATAGTTTTTTTTTTATTTTACAGCATGTTTGAGATTTAAGTGATACAATAATAAATAAATATACGAATATTAAATAAATTGTACGATAATTAAGAAGCTAAGGACAATCATAACCATTGATAATTTATCCAAAATATTATAAAATGTGAATTAAATTTTTATATATATAGTAAATAGATTGTTGATATAAAAGCGTGTGTCCATTGTTGCTGCACAACCCTTAACACCTGAAACCAAGAACTTGAACCCCAGACTTTCAACAAACTCAAAATCATGTAGTTGATAAAATTCATCCGATTAACCAGAGAGACTAACTCCTCTCTCTTCTCTGATTTACTCTGCAATTGGATTTAAAGGTCAACTCTTGTACGTGTGTATAAATCAAACAAATTCACAAATGAGAATGGTACAATATAAGCCACCACTGAGGAAGAATATACTTCAACTCGTCAGCTAGTTCCTTTTACTGATCTGTTAAGTACTATAACACTCTAGCAACAATTTAAAGTTCAAAAAAAAAAAAAAATTGTAATGATATAATTTTTGAATATTAATTTCATTGATTTATAGAATGCGTATACATGATCTTGTAAATAGAAATGTGTATAAAATTATAAAAACTATTATTGATTTACAAATGATAAAGAAAAAGGATAAACAGAGAACATACAAAGAGTTGATGGAGCAGTAGCAAAATTGAGTATCATCCGAGTTCAAGAAATGAAAACATGCAAGTCCAATAAGGTATTATAATAGCCCTTCTCAATTTCCTCATCTTTAACCTTATGAAGTAGGAGTAATTCAATAACTAAATCTTCCCAGTCAAGACCATTAACATGTGATCTTTTCCCCTTCTTCCTAGGGTTTATATGGTCTGATGAAGAAACAATACTGCTATTATCTGGAACAATGCTTGATGGATGCATTACTTTATGGATCCGAAGTTTTGCAGCATTTATCTTCTCTCTCCTTCTGTTGTAAGTCAAGCAACCAGAAATGAAGGATGGAGGCATTGTATCCAACCCAACATCCTTCTCTACTATTTGCTTAAGTAGAAGCTTTTTGCTCATTTCTGATTTCCCACTCCACCACTCTACACAGGACTCGAGCACAAAATTCCTCCCCAATCTGTTATGAAGCTCTTCACTCCCTTCGGGAAGTTTTACACTATCCGCCTCATTTACAAATTTTGTATAGATCATGGATAAGCATTCAGGGGAAAGTTTCATGCTATCCATATCTTCACTATCCATCAATCCATACTTATTATAATCTACATTAAAGTATTTGGACTCATCTTCTGCACAAATCATATACATCCCATAATTTAACTCTTTGCTCAAACATTGACTAACCACATCTTCCAAATCAAACCCAGTATGCTCTAAACCCTTTCTCTTTCCATTAGGCTTTGACATTGACTTCATCTCCATATACTGAATCACAAGTGGTGCATTCTTAATTATGTTTTTCACAGTAACATTCTTTCCCCAAGGCAATGCTTGAGCAACCTTCACAAGCGCTTCTAAGAGCTCCTTATATCTCCGCCTACTTGTTGAAACCACGGCATGAACTTCCTTAGCTACATCCTCAATCCTGACCTCAATCTGATTCACTTCTGCCACAAGAACCAACACAGCTGCCACAACAGGCAGTGGTGTCCGTCCGGTGGTCAAGAACCACTTTACAGCACACTGAATCAAAAACATGCCCTGCTTACGAATCCTCTGCTTTATATCATCCATAAGACCAGAAAAACTACTCAAATCACCCAAATTCATTATTACCCGCTCAAAAGCCACCACTATATCAAATTCGGGGAAATCAGCCTCCTTTAAATTCAAGAATTGCACAACACGAGTAATCATTCTGCCTAACTCATGTACATCACAAGTGACATCTGCAGCCACCCGAGCAATAGGAAATAATTTATTCTCTCTCCTCATAACAATATAAGCACAAGCACCAACCAAAATAGTTAGCCAGCGACCTTGACCATATTCACCTTCTGTAACAGCATTTACCATGGTTTCAACATTGTCATATTTGTTTGAAAGTCCTAATCGAAACAAAATCTCCTCGATTGATTTCTTGGCACCATAGATTTTCCTCTCCTTGTACGTGGAAGCAATTCCATCCCCGCATCTAACATTTGTGCCTTGAGGTCCATTAAGACCGCCCAATTGGGCATCAAAGTTATCAAATTCTTGAACAAAGCCACAGACCTCACATACCAGATTGCCACTTGCTTCCTCACGAACAAAGGATTTGGCTTTGCAATTTGTGCAGCAGCCAGAAGACATTTTTACAAATCGTAGTTCTAAGCTTAGGAAATGTCGGGGAAGTTTATCGCTTGTTCAATTACCTAGCCTATATTGTAGGTGAGAAAATCGATATTTCAATTTTTGAGCAACAGAGATTTCAAAGTTGAAAAGGTTTTTCCTATTTGATTGAGGCTGTTAGCAACCAGTTCCTGAAAAAGATGATGTCTGGTGAGTAGAAAAGCAAAAGGAAAAGCCTGAACTAAAAGCAGGGTAGCCGCTGTAAGAGAACAGATTGAGAAGCTACAAGATCACTGAATCCCAAATAGTAGATAACTTAAAATCAATTTACCGAATGCTTGAGCCTTAAGTAGTCAAGATGGGGTGATGGAACCTAACGGTATCGAGACTATAGAAGGGTAGAGGTAGGCAGGTAGCAGGCAGGAGGCTAACAGTAATGAAAACTTGCGATGATAGAGGAAGATGAAAATACAGTGAGAGTGAGAAAGTGGGTGAGAGAGGAAAAGAATGAAAATATGCTCAATTGAGAACTTCTCAGTTTTGAGATATATAGTTAGGTAATAAACTAATGATTTTCTTGGCTATAATGAAGGGGTATTTGACTATTATTAATAATATGAAACGTATTAAGCACAATGGTTAAATCTGTTTGTCTTTAAAGGAGGGATATGTTAAAATTACAAACAGTTAGGGTTTTATAAATATTTATGTAAAAGTAAAAATTTTATAAATATAAAAAATAGGTTTCCAGACCAGGTTCAAGGTATCTTCCTACACCGACCTTTTCAACCAACCAGAAACCGATACCTACCCTAGGCAATGTCTAACACGATACAAACAGAATGCGGATAAAAAAAAATTAAAATTGATCAATAACTTTTTTTTAGGTATTTAAATGCCTTGTTATTTCTTATTATTATAAACATACAATACCAAAAAAATAAGTAAATTCTTTCATGTGTATCAATTCCAAAATACGATACGATAATAAATTACGCACACAACATGATTGCCACCCCTAAGGTCCTGCCCCAACAAATATCCCCACCAAACCATAACCTCTATTACCTGCGATTACAAAATCCGAAGGAATTTCTTAACATCTCTAACCAGAGAAAGACCACACAGTTTAATCATCTAAAATTAAAAATAACAATTTTTTTTATCAGCAATGGTGAAATATAGCACCGTGCGTTAATAAAATTGTTATCCATGTACAAGAAGAACATATAAAAACACTAAAACTGTGGAAGAAGAGAAAAATTACCAAGTGATGGAATAATCTCAAACAATGAACAGCTCTACTGGTTCTCCAACCAAATAGCCAAAAGCTCAGCGATTAAGACTTGAAAAATGAAACCAATATAAGGCAGCGATTAAGACTTGACGGGAAATAGAGTGGGGGATCGAACTGTAAAATAGAACATTGGCCGGCGGCAATGGAAGTGCAGGCTACTTGACGAACAGCGTAGATGTGGGAAAGGAAGATAATGAAATTAGGGTAAGTGAATCGAATATATACATTGGGCTTTTGCGGTTTTGTATTTTCATTTGTTTTCTCTTTTTTTTTTTGAATAAAACAATATAATCTTGTATACTAATATTATGTTGAAGCAAATATTTTGAGAATTAGATATAATGATAAATATTATCGTTACGAGACAAAATAAAAATTTCAACCTCTCAAAAATAAAAATAACGCAATTTTTTTAAAAAGTAAAATTTTTGGTGGTGTTTATTGAGAATATATTACAATTATTTTATTATTTAAAATTGTATTTATATATATAAAAACTATATTATAATTAAAATAACTTGATATATTTTTATTAAATATATTTAAGTATGTTTAAATATACTTAATAATAATATTAGATTATAATATATATTATCGATCACAAATTTTAACAATTATATTTTTTTTTTGCTATATATCATTTTTAAATTTAATAGGACAAAAATATAATGCCAAATTTAAGTTAGATCGTAAAATATTTGTATCTCACGTATTTATTAAATTTATTATTATTTTTGTTAATAATTTGTAAAATTTTCGTATAGAATATATAATTTAAACTTTTAAATTATCTTAATTAGATTTTGGATATTGTTATTACTTTTGCATCACTTTTAATAGGTAAAAATGATGTACTTTATGATCTTAGATATAAGTTTAAATATATTCAAAATAAATTATATGGATTTAAAAAGGCACCTATTGTTTTCTTTCATCCTTTCCCTTATTAATGAATTTATTTCCCAAACTACCTTGATGTAATGTTCGAACTAATCGACAATTTATATTAATTGATCGTTAGCTTATTTATTATCTTCATTTATTAATAAATTAGGCACGTATTTTATTGAAATATTAAAAATAATTATTATTGAATTTTATTTTAAATAAAATTATAACATTGTTATAATTATCTACGAAAAAATCAAATATACAATTAATATTTTAAATAGTCTTTGAAATAACTATTACTTAATTTATAAAGAAGTAAGAGTTTTAAATAAATCATACAATAACTAAGCATAAGAGAAATGGTTGATGTGTAAAAAAAAAAATACAATTAATATTTTAAATATTCTTTAAGATAATTACGAGTATTTTAAATATTAATAATTTATTATTTAATTAATAAAAATAAGAATTATAAATATATTATATCATATTTTAAGTATAAAGATAATTATTATTTTAAAATATATAGATAAGTTTTTAAAATTCTCTAAAGTATGATTTAAACTATAAATTATTAAATCTAGTACCTTATTTATACTAATATTCTATTATAATGAAAATAGAAAGTTTTGAAAAAATAAAAAGAAAATAGAAAGTTATTAACTTCACAAAATTATTTAAATTTTTAATAAATATATAAAAATATTATTTGTAATTATTCTATTAGTTTAGATTTTTAAAAGAGTTAATTTTTTAATAATTTATAACATGATATTAGAATTGAATATCCTGTATTAAATACGCAATAATCTAAATTGTTAAATTATAAATATTTGTTATATATGTACATAAAATTAATATTTATGGAAGATTAATAAATGTATAAAAGATGTATTTGAAACTTTTACTGTTAACTTAAGTTTTTAAAATAGTTAATTTTTCTATGAATCTTAACGATTTGTTTGAAAATTAATCAAATTTTAGTTAAGTAATTAATATTATTTTAATTTTCAAAGTGAGTTGATAATTTACTAAATCTAACGGAGGTTGCTGATAAGTATTTTTATACCTAAGTGAAATATAATAAATATATAAAGGAAAATATTTTGGCATCAAGTTCAGATGTTATAAATTTAAGTGGTAGAATATAATTTGATGAAACAGGTCAATATCATCTAATTATCTTATAGCTTTTAAAAAATTATTGTAAAATTTAATTTGCCTATGAGACGTTTGAGTTTCTCTAGTCTATATAAGTTCCAATTGATATTTGTTATCAACTTGCGGGTGCTTATAAAAGTATTGCAATATAGGCATTCAAGAAATAAAATAGCAAAAATAATGATAATAATAACGTGGATAAAGTAAAATATTGATTCTCAATCTTTAATAAAATTTATCCATTAGTCTTCTTACTTTTAAAACATATGATTTAATACTCAAATTTTTAAAATTTTACACTATATATTTTAATTTTCAAATCTTATAATTTTATTTTCAAAATTTTAAAACTTCGTACATACATCTTAATTTTTTGATATATAAATATTTATTTTAATAACTAAGTTAAGACAAATGTATGAAATTTAAAAAAAATTGATAACTAAATTATAAGATTTAAAAAACATATCCTTTGTTTTAAAATTTTGAAGACATATGTATAAATTTTGTTAAAATTTAAAAATAAATAACACTTTAAATATATCGATCCAACCATAGCAAAGACACTTTATTCCCTCAACTAAATTATGTTGTCAAAAACACAAAATCTAAGAATAAAATTGGGTTATTATACATACATATATATATATATATAATATTTTTTTTTCAAATTATATTTTATTAATGAAAAATATTAAAATAATTAAATTAATAAAATAAAAATATATTAAATTATTATAAATTTCGAATATAAATAATTTACATTACGATTCTAATTTTTTTCCTTTAATCTTTCAATTCTTTAAGCATGTATATTTTTTTTATTGATAAGATGACAAATATTGAATCCAAATTAACCATTTATATTTTAAGATCTTCGCATTTAAAATTACAAAAATGTTTAAATAAAAAATATAAGATATAGATCTAAATAATAAAATAAGTCAAAACATAACAAAATATATCTAAAATCAACACTTGTTCAAAATCGGAGTAAAATTCAAATCTAGGTATAATATACAAATAATAACATGTGTTTACTAAAACAAACTAAAAAAAATGAATAATCTATACCAGTAATAGTTTCCTCCAATAAAGAGAGAATCTATAATATAAAAAACTAAAAAAAATCAAAATAATAAACAGTTATATTTTACAAATAAAAGAGAACGAGAAACGGCTCCCTAAATTCTTGTAAGAGATTGTACTCTACCTTACATGCTAAGATTAAGCGAGTAGTGAGTACCCCCAAATTGTAATAATTTTATTTCTCATTCCATACATAATAGGAAAATGGTACTAATTCTTTAAGGGCGTTAGCAATGCCGTCAGAGTCAAATACTGATGAGAAAATTAAGTGAAGTACTTCATAACCAAAGCATGAAAGGTAGAAGAAAATAATTCTTCAATTTTCATGAAATACTTCTACTTGAAAGTGGTTTTTAAACTCAAAGTACTTGTTAAAATGTTTGACAAAATCTTAAAAAAAAAAAAAGAAATGGTTTCAAAATTTTGATAAACGTTATTAATAGTTTTAAGAGATTTGATCCTTTAACAGTATATAATGAATCCTCTATAGGCAAATCTATCTCACTCTAATTGAAAATGACATATATTAGGAGGAAAAAAAGGAAAAGAAAAGAAATTACAAAATTCATTATTAAGAAAGTTGCTATTCAATTCTCATTTATTGATACAGTTATAATGTTTACTAAAACATTTGTTAACCAATGAATAGGAGTGCAGGAGATTAATATGGTTTCTAAACAAATCAAATAACCTGATTTTGAACAGCCTTCTGCATACGTAAACATTTGCACTTTGCTCTAATGTCATTAAGAGACTGCAAAATAAATCAATTAAGTTCATGAAATGAGAATATATGAGAAACTTTCAACTATTTGTTAGTCCACGATATCTTGATTGTGTTTCAATACACTACTTTTAAAAGCTATTTTTTAGCAGTGGCAGTTTAAAACAAGTGTTAAAGTACTTGCATGGATGTGTTTTTTTTTTAAAAGTAGTTTCAAGAGAAATGATTTGAAATGAAGTGATTTCAAGAAAAGTATAATTCTGTAAAAGGTGATTCGAGTAAATAACGAATGAGAGCATGTACCCAAAATTTCTTTTTTTCTTTTCAAAAAGTACTTCTGATTGACAAACGCTACTAGCAGTGCTTTAGTTCATTTAGAAACACCTTTAATCAAAAAAGGAAAAGCAGTTTCAAACGAACCCTCAGAAGGTTGGAAAGGAAATGAATGAGCTTTCTATTTTGTTGTCAAAAAGCACTTCCCAACCATGGATCCCAACACACACACACAAAGTGTCAACTTTTAAAAATGCATACCTTATACTGTTCCTGGAGGTCTTTAATGTACTCAACAGCTAAGTCCAACATATCTGCTGTGTTTGTTTGCTGACAAAGAACACAAGTGTCATGGGTTTCCAGACACAATTACAGAAAATAAGTTTGGAAACTGAAATTATTGTACCTTATCCATGTTTGGCACAAGGTCTTGCAGTTTCCTCATTCGTTCACTGATCCGAGTTCGTCTAACCTGAAAAAAACCAGATGAGAACTTGACGAACTTAACCAATATCAAATCAATAAAATCTCATAATACCAAGCCAAACAAATGATGAAACATATACGGTGATACTTGAGAATCTAGATAGCAATTATCTGATTGACAAAGTTATTTTGATGTTCATTTGAAATCGTTTCTCTTTTAACTATAAGTACTTTCAGATGAATCAAAAGCACTTTAAAGATGTTCGACAGTCTTTAAGAGAACTGCTTTTTTTAATAAAGGCAAAGGGGTTTAGTGTTTACCCTTTCGGCAATACTTCGAGGATGAGTAGCAAAGCCACGCTTAGCTCTAATTTTACAAGGAACAGAGTCTTGAAAATAAAGGAACTTTTCCATAGTACCCTCAACTGAAGCTTTTGGCAAACTCAAGTGGTGTGATAACATATGAACCTGATCATTTCCAAACTCTTCATTCTAATAAGAATCATCACATATTCAGATATTAAGAATTTACAAGGATGTTAATGATAATAAGACTTGAATTCAATAGAAATAATATCACAATTACTAAATTTGTTTGAACATTGTAATCCAAGTAAAGATAAAATTAAAAATAAAATTTATAAAATTATAAATGAAGTAAAATTTATATTAAAAAAATACTTCTTTTAACTTCAAAAATAATTAAAAAAAATGATAATACAAATACGTGAAGAGAATAGAGTCTTAGAACGTATTCTAACGAAATGTTTTCTATTAAATTATAAAGTAATGATCAAACTAAACATAAGAATACACAGAATACATCCTCGTTATTATCAACCAAACATAACATATATGAAATTTAACCCAACTGGAAAAATTGATACCTTAGTACTAGGTGACTTTCTAACAATTTCTTGATTTCTTGGGCTACCACTATATCTCTTTATGACATTATTTGATGAATGACCCCATGAACCATACGGGAATCCATTTTCCAACTTTTCCTCATCAAGTAGGCTCTCATTTTCAATCTCAGGAATCTGTGACAATATCTCCAAAGAAGAAAGTCCTGATGAGAAACCAATTTGACCCTTCAATCTTTTTGAAGATGGACTTGGACTTGCTTCTTCATGATCAATACCATTAGGTCCATTGTAGTTACTAACACCCTTTATTGTGGCATACCCTGTAATTTACTAAAAATGTTAAATAACATTATCCATTATTTCATCTCAGTCAGTCAGCTATATTTTTAAAGGAATTATTCCATAATAGATATGAGCATTTTTATAAGTATACACAAATATTCTGGTTAACTCATGTCTGCAACTAAGAAAATTGGGAACTATTACATAGAAAGTTTTTTCATCCTATAGCCTTAAAAGGAGTGAAGGGCGCTCATGGTCTCATAACTTTGGACATACCCTTGTATAAAGGTGCACTTTAGTCGTAAAAATAGGATTAAAGTGTACCATTTAAACCAAATGTATAAAACTAAAGTATAGATTTTTACAAAGATACGAGACTAAAATACTCTACTCCTAAACTATGAGAATAAAATGTTACTTTGCCCAAAGATATAAGATCATGAGCTCTCTTCTCCAAGTATGAAACTTCAAAACAGCAAGTCAAACTACAATAAGTAGATACATTTTTTGCGAAAATGTATGGCAGATGTCATCCAAGTCTGATTGAAGTTTCACCAATTATATGTATGTTTGTTTATGCTTTTAAGAATACGTAAAAGCACTTGTGATATTAAGAAATCCCTTATATACAAAAATAAGAAGAAAAAGATTTGTTATAAGTGCTTTCAAAAACACATATTTTGTACTTTCTTAAAGGTGCTTCAATTTTAAGAACTATGATCGTCTACTTGTTTTTTATCCGTTTGTTGTGCTTATTTTTAAATCTCAATAGTCTATTTTATATCCGATGCATCTGCTGATTTGAAGTTATTAACAAAAAAGTTGTAACTACATGCTTATCAACTTCTTGATAGTTTCTTCATCATCTATCAAATCTAATCCATGGGAGTCAAATCAAACCTAAGTTATTGGCTTAGAAAGCATCAAATTACTACAACAATTTTAAAACATGAACAATGAATTTACAAATGATAATGGAATTATTAAAAAAAATACCATTTTGTACAGAAAGGTTGGAGAAAAGCCCAACAGGAGAGCTACTTTGCCTAACAAGATTCGAATTAGCTGCCTTGGTATGACTGTTATGATCCAAACCCATCGAGCCCATCAATCCAAACGAGCTATTTTCCAAACCAGAAGCACTTGAACTCAAGCTATGTCTCGGATAATGAGGTGGTAACCCAGAATATCTCTGTTGGGTATTCAAACCTGTAACCATAGATTTATCATCAAAATCTCTAAAGTTTTGGGAAGAAGAATCCGAATCTGTATTCCCACTATACCCAAATCTAGAAAACAATTTCTCAGACTCCGAATCCTCAAATATATTGGTCTTATTAACCCCAAAATTTCCATTCTCGGTGAAATTAACAAGAAGAGAACTCGGAGCAGAACGAAATCTCAACAACCCAGAATTGGGTTGTTGCTGAAAATCATTGTGGGTTGTATTTGAATCCATAAATGCTTCTTTTTATTTTCCCCTGTTTCTATTGAAGCAACATAACTATATATTATTATACAGATCCTCTCATTCTCATAGTCTCATTCATAGCTTTTACAAACCCAGAAAAAATTCCCAGAATTTTTTCCCCTTTTCACTTTCAGGAGAAAAATTTCAGCTTAATTTGTAAGCAGAGTCGGATAAAATCTTATAGAAGAAGCAACAAAATAGGAAAAAAAAAAGGCTTAAGTTACTGAGAAACAAAACTTGTATGAAGAACACCCAACCCGTAAAAATTGGAACTTTGAAGATACTCTTAATTCTTAAAGCAAAGAAAGAGTTAGAACAGAGAAGTGATTAACTTGAGCCTTAAAAATTGTATCTTTATTTTTCTTTCAAAGCACTGAAAGCAAGGATGATTTTTGAGATGAAGATAGAGAGGAATTGATAGCAGAGAAAAAGAGAAGTGGAAGGAGTCAAAGAAGATTGAAAGAGAAAAAGAGGCCAAAATTTATCTGCTACTTCATTTCGTCGTCTACTTGTAAAGACGGCCAATGGGAAAGTACAGAAATATAACTAACAAATCTGGTCTCTCTCTTCCTCTCCACCCACCTAGTGTTTCCACTTTAGGCTTTAGCAAAAGTCTCCTTTTTATATATATTTTATTTTTAATTTCAAAAATGGCTGTATAATTGTTTTTATTAAACCTTACAAGTCACGTGCATAACCTCATAATTTTGTTTAATTAATTGTTTCGGCTGAATGAATATGATAATAAATAAAAACCCTTAGGACCAGAAAACAATGAATAACCACTACCTCCCCAAATCATAAATTATTTATTATTCATAGAAATTCTATAATATGGTGATATTTTGAATTAATAAAATTTAAAACTAATATAAATTTTATTTTTAAAAATTTACGCTCAATAGAGAAGGAATAGAAAAAATGATTGAATAGTAAAAAGTATATTCTAATAATAATAATAAATAATACCTCTTTTCAAATAGAGCATAATAATAATAATAATAATAATAATAATAATAATAATAATATTGTTAAGAGTAATTTTTATTATTATTAAAATAAAAATATATAAACAATTTATTTTATCATTATTATTAGATAATATTATCGTTAATTAATTAATTTTGTCATATTAATAATTTTATTTGTAATAATATTGTTATTTTTCAATAATAATAATAATAAATAATGAATATTCTCTCAAAAATAATGTGTCCAAATTTTCTAGCTGTATTTATCTTTCATGCGTAAATTATGATCTGGTTTTTATATTTTAAAGTGTTATATTCGTAAACAATTGTTAGTAAATCAAATTTGCAAAAAGTTTAAGTTATTAAAAGATGTAATAAAGTAATTAGAGTCTGAATAAATAATCTCTAACTTTAATATTATATAAAAAACTATTATAAAATCAAAAATTTAAAAAATTCTATTGAAAAAAAGATAAATTATACTTTAATATATTTACTAATCTTTGTTATTTTTGTGTGAGATTTCATTTTCCATATTATTAGTTTTTTTTTTAGTTTTTGATTTAAAGAATGTGATTTATAACCGATAGAGTCAATGAAACATTTGTATATGATGTTATATAAAATTAAAAAATTATATATAATTATCATAAATAAATTTCACCAGTTTTTTTTTTTTTTTTTGTGTGTGTCTATCCATTCAAGTTTCACAACACATTTGAACCGTTAGGATTAGAGGAATGACATATGACACATATGAGACTATAAATTAAATGAATGTATAAAAGAGTGTTACAAATATTACAAGTTAGAATTGTATTATTATGGCATATCATATAAAGGTTTTGCGAAAGTTTAATGGTAGAGTGTCATGTTTTACGTGACAAATTTTTCTAAGTGCTTTGACATGCACGGTTTTAATGTATAATTTGTTTTTTTATAAGATGTAATTTAGTTTTAAATTTCTTTAACAACTTATCAAAGGTCCTTTAATTCTTAAAAAAATGTAAATAAATTTAAAACAAAAATGGATTTAAGAAACTAAAGTAAGTGTTGAGAGTTTTTTTTTATTATTCATATGTTATATCCCCTACTAAAAATTAAGTGTAGTGTATATTAATTATAATATCATACATAACTAAATAATTTGGAAAGTTATTTATTTTTTAAATAATTAATCACATATTATATCATAATTAAAATAAATATAAATATAAATTTACGTTATCTTAACTTTCATAAAACTTAGAAATAAGGAGTTAAAACTCAGTTAGAAATAAGATGGTAAAACCTAATATAACATGTGGGGATTAGAGTGACGTATTTTTTTTGTTTTGTTTTGTTTATTATGGAGTAGCTTTTCAATGCTTCGAAAACAAGTTGCAAACTTAAGTACTTTAAAAAAAAGCACTAAATTCATGTATTATTACTAATTTAAGTAGAGACAATTGCTAAAAAGGAAAGTTATATTATTACTAATTTTTTAAAAGTAATTACATTAATTATGTATTTATAATTTTAACTTGAACACTAAACCTTTTGCATAAATTTAATAATTTATATTAATATTTATAATTTAGTTTGAATTTATTAAAAATATTCAATAATTGTATTATATCCTCTGTTTAAAGAAATATACATGACATCTTTATATAAAAATTATAAGTAAATTAGATATATCTAAAGTAATTATATATAAATATGCCTACAGTAAATAAATATACATTAGTAGATATATACATTAATCTGTTACTAGATATATATTAACAGTCCTCCTCAAACTCAAGATGGATGTGAGACCAGCTTGAGATTGTCAACCAAATTACGAGTCGATCTTTTAAGAAGTACCTTAGTGAAGATATCTGTAAGTTGATCGTTGGAGGAGACGGGGAAAAGCTTGAGAGCACCATCGTTGTGAGCAATATGAATGACACTCTGATTGTCACAATAAAATGGAGTAGCAGAGGATGTGAACACCCCCAAATCCTTAAGAAGCCATTGTAGCCAAATGAGCTCAGATGTAGTATCAATAAAAGCACAATATTCTGCTTCAATACTGGAAGGGGCCATGAAAATTTGTTTCTTACTTTACCAAGAAATCAAAAAAGAACCAAGGAGAAAGCAATAACCTCTAGTGGGCCTACGATCAGTGGGATCTCCTGCCCAATCAGCATAAGAGAATGCATGAAATACTAGAGGAGATTGAGCTGAGTAGAAAATGTTATGGAAGATAGTGCCTTTCAAGTATAGTAGAATATGCAGAACAACAACATAGTGAGTCGATCTTGGAGTAGACAGATATTGGCTCACTTGATGAACAACATAATAAATTTGTGGACGAGTAACTGTAAGCTAAACCAGGTTGCCAACCAATCGTCTGTAAAGAGAGGGATTAGACAATGATTCAACTAGAATGTCAGTAGTCTTCCTGTCAGTGAGTCTAACTTGAGATAAGAGGTTATATGCATACTTAGCTTGAGTAATATAAAGACCATCTGTGGAACGAGTGATCTCAAGACCCAAGAAATAGCTGAGATATCCAAGGTCTTTCATCTCAAACTGTTGATTAAGAAAATCCTTGAGTTCTTGAATGCCACTGAGGTCATCACCAGTTATGATCATATCATCCACATATAGGAGAAGAAAAATGGTGTCTTTATCATTGTGACGAATAAATAAGGCAGAATCATAAGGACTGGCAGTGTAACCTAAGCCAAGGATGGTGGAGCTGAACTTGGCAAACCATGCTCGTGGAGCTTGTTTAAGGCCATAAAGTGCACATCGAAGGCGAAAAACCTTATATGTTTCAATAGAAAGACCAGAAGGAGATTGAATATAGACTTCTTTATGTAGATCCCCATTAAGGAATGCATTTTTAACATCAATATAAAAAAAGGTCCCATTTACTAGCAGCGGCAACAACTAAAAGGGTACAAACAGAGGAAATATGGGCAATTGGAGCAAAAGTCTCTTCATAATCAATCTCATACTCTTATGTAAAGCCTTTTGCTACAAGATGAGCCTTGTAGCACTTGATGGACCCATAACCAAGAAAACAACAAAGTCTAGATCGAGGCTCAAGTTTGTTGTGTTCATGAGGATGAAGAAGAATGAAACAGGTAGATCCGAATGAGCGAAGGTAATGATAGTCAGGATATGACCCGAAAAGGCTCTCATAAGGAGTCTAATTATGAATGACAGTGCTTGGAATGTGATTAATGGCATGAACAACATGAAGAGTGACTTCACCCCAAAATGGGGTAGGAACTTTGGCAAAAAGAAAAAAAGCACGAACAATGTCAAGAATATGATGAAGTTTTCTTTTTGCTCGACCATTTTGTTAAGAGGTTCCTGGACAGGTTAGATGATGTACAGTGCCAAAGGAGTGTAAGAAAGCTTGAAAATAATTTTAAGTATATTCAAGAGCATTATCAAATTGAATTTTTTTGATATGTTTGGAGAATTGTGTTTCAACCATTTTTGCAAAGTTATTGTATATTGGTAAGATTTTAGAATGAGATTTCATTGGAAAGATCCAACTATAACGAGAATAATCATCAATAAAAACAACAAAATATTGAAATCCACCAATACTAGTAATAGGAGAAGATCCCCAAACATTATAATGAATTAACTCAAAAATACTATTAGAGATAGATTTACTATTATTGAAAGGTAAAGCTAGTTGTTTTCCTAACTGGTATGAAGTATAATCAAAATTGTTTTTGAACATAGAACCCAATAGAATTTTAGAAGCTAATTGTTGTACCCAAGTGGATAGGGCATGACCAAGACGAGAATACCAAAGTGCGAGAGAAGGTAAGGAAGAAACTATAGTAGCTGTAGCAGCAATAGAGGCAGAAGCAACAAGTGAAAGATGAAGATTGTTCACGGGAAACATAAACCCGACCCTAAGATTGATCCCAAGCTCTTGCCCCATCCTTGGATCATGCACAATACACCTAGAATAATAAAAAATAAGGCGATATCCTAGTTCAACTAATTGTCCCACATAGCATAAATTATAGGATAGGTCAGGTACATGGAAGACCCTAGGAACAAAAAGGGTAGAGGTTGAAACAAAAACTAGACTATTCCTATGAATGGTGGAACCATAAGCTATATGAATATTAAGAGGATGTGGTGCAGGATCAAGTTTGGAGAATAAATATGAGTGGGGTGTCATGTGATTACAACATGCAGAATCAAAAAGCCAAGTTTGAGACTTACCGGGCATAACTGAGAGAGTAGTAGAAAGAAATGCATTACTAGCCATTTGAACAGCCTGAGTTATGATATTCTATATTTCAGTGGATGAGAGTTTGATAGTGGATCCAGAAGACTGGGCCTATGTTGAATTGGAAGGCATCAACGGAGTAGGCTCAGTATTAGCAACAACAGAAGTAGATTTGTTGCGACGATAACAAGTCTCAATGATGTGGCCATGATGCTTGTAATAATTGCAGAATTTTTTGTTGCTCTGCCTACGATGATTGTTAAAGCCAGAGGAATCACATGGTTACCGAGGTTGCTCAATGGTAGAAGCAGAAAAGAGTAATAGCCAAACCATTGAACTTATTCTAGGCTTGAAGGGTTGCAAGCCAAGCTTTTTCTCTAACTAACTCGTTTACAGTAGTATCAAGAGAGGGAGAAGGACTACGATTAAGAAACTGACCTCGGATGGGCTCAAAGTCCTTGTGAAATGACATTAAAAACTTATAAAGATGAAATTCATCCCTAACTGTAGCATATTGCTAACCATCCATTGAGCATACCCAAATTGGATCACAAAGGTCAATTTGGTCCCAAAGGAAGCGAAGCTGATCATAATAGTCCTTGATGGATTGTCCTGGTTCCTATTGAAGTTAATGTAATTCAATTATTAACTGATATTTCATGGATCCATGAGTAGTGGAGTACCTTTTGGCCAATATATCTCATGCTGATTTGACATCATCAAAGCTGCCCAACAAAATCGAGATGGAAGAAATAGAAGTATTCCGAATCCATATGAGGATCATGTGGTTATGACTATCCCATTCAATCATGCGACCAAGGAAGGTAGCATCTTCTTCACTTGCTTCTTTGATAAGAATGATAATTGCACCAGTACAGTCATACGAGAGCATGCGACCCTTAAGAAAACTACACATATCTTGAGACCATGATAAGTAATTCTTGGTCCCCTATAATATAGTATTGATGGGGCAAGGAAGAAAAATATATTTTTTATCCATTTGGAAACACAATATGCAAAAACGGACTGCAAAAACGATGTCTATGCGAAAAACTGGGTAGGGAGGCCCCGAATTGCAAAAGTCAATAGGTCAGGTCAACAGTCAATTAGTAGAGTCAACAGACAACGGCGGTCAACGACATGGTCACTGTGACGTCAACGCTAAGGATATGTCATTGATGACGTCACCAAACCAGAGTGCGCATGTGAGACACGTGAATCTAACATGTAGTTTCTATTGGCAGCGCGTGCGAAGTCCGATGATTGTGATCCTTCCACGTTTGTGTAGATTTGGTCGAGCTAATCATAGTGGTATTTGTAGAAAGGTTGTCAGAGCAAAATGCATGATAGTGTTTGGTTTAAATGTCGGCGCGTGAAAAGACGTGCAGTTCCTTTGAGCGGTGCGTGAGGGAGCGTGTAGATGCTGATGGTTGCGAGACTTCCACGGTTGTGTAGATCTGGTCGAGCCGATCATAGTGATATCTGCAGAAAGGTTGTCGGAGTAAGATGTATGGCCACGATGGTGATTATAGTGGTCTATGTGGTGTGGGACTCCTTAACAACAACAACTGTATGCCCGGAACCTATGGACAAGGATTGAAAGACGTCGGAGATTCAATGATGAGTGGTTGTAGCGGCTGTTATGACAACAGAAGTTATAAGGGTGAAGTAACAACAGAAAAGAAAAAGACTGATAGAAAGATAAGAGTAGTGACTCTGATAACATGTTAAAAATACTTAATGATTGTATTTTATTTTGTGGTTAAATGAATATACATGATGACTTTATATAAGATTACAAGTAAACTAGATATAACTAAAATAAATAAATATACATTAATAGAATTAATATTATTTTATAATATATTTCAATTATTATTGTGTTATTTTTCATTCAATCTTGATTTACAGAAATAATATCTATTTGTGCCAAAATTGAACAACTTATTAAAAATTTACACACCCATTTAAGTTTCACCTTTAGAGTACTTAAAAATTATACTTAATTAACTTTATATTAAAAATAAAAACCATTTAACTCTCGTTACTTTACGAAATAAGTTAAAACGGGTGATTAACACTAATTTGTTTATAAAAAAATTACAATGATATGGCTTGAGGTTTTTACACAAAAAAAAAAAAACTCATCAAATTTAGAAAGGGAGAATGAGACTAGCAGTACGTAATTTTATACAAATAAGAGTTTTAATTTTATAACTTTTAACTAGCTCATTTTAATCTATAAGTATAAAAATGTATACTTTCATTTCATACATTTGGCATAAAAATACAATTTAATCTCATATTTTTTTATATAAAAGATGTACTTTAATTATTTTTTAAAATTTTTAATGATTAAAATATATATTTTAAAATTTTAAAAATTAATACTTTAATTCAAAATCATGAAACTAAAACATTCATTTTATAAAATGTAATATATCTTTTCAACTCTCTCACTTATTTAAAAAATAAACAATTACATTTGTTGAGTCATGGTTGTATTACAATATAATAAGAAATTAATAATTTTATCAAATTTTCTTGCAAATCTACCTTTTAAAAAAAATTCTAAAAATTCACTTAATAACACGTGTTTTCTTAAAACTTGAAGGGTTTTTATTTTTTATTTTATCATTTCAGTGAATAAGAATGGAAGTACTTGTAATTAAAAAAAATTATTGGGTTTCTTATATGTACTTATGTGTTTAGTTTCTTCGAGAACCCTAATTAAACTTTGGTTAAACACTAAACTTACTTACATCAAGCTATTAACTTTTTCTATGAGATATGTGGTCCCCTGCTATCCTCTCTTCGTCTCTCGCGTTGCCTGTGATAATAAGGAAAAGAAAAGGGACAGTGAGATGTACATTACAATAGCCACCATGACCTTCAATATTTAAGGAAAAAAAGGGCAGTGCTTGTCTGGAGGAAATTATAGACACGTGAGTGGCCCCCATTTGCTTCAACGGTTTTGGCCTCTTTGAATAGTTGTAAGAGATCACAAATTTCACAATTGCTTGTGATTATTTATTAGTGTTTCAATCATATAAGTGATTTCAAAGAAAAAGCCTTTTTATGAAGAAATACATTATTGTTTTTTAATCACTAAAAACACTTTGACAATGAATAAATAATACTAATTTAGTTAATAAATTGGGTTAAATAGCCTACTATCTTTAAGAAATAAGGCTTTTAGTTGGAGAAAAGTTTTTAGTTTGAACTTTAGATGGTGCATATCTCCCTTCAAAAATTATAAATCTTTACATATGAATTGTGAATATATGTCTCTTGTTACCTTGAGATTGATATTAAAAATATTAATCAAAGGATCTAAAGATTGATATTTAAATATTGAAATTGAAAGATAAAAATCTCATGAAAATTTATTGTTATAAATTAATTAAAAATTAAATGTTTAAACTTTTTTTTTTGTTCCACTATATCATAACTTTATAAGTTAAGTTTGATATGTATTTATGAGTAAAATATACATATTTAAAATTAAAAGATAATAAATATTTTATATTACATGTTATATTTCTGTATTAATAAGCATCATTGATTTAATCACCACTTATTATGGTTTTTCTTTATTATAAAAACGAATGATTAAGATAAATAGTTCCACCAAAAGAAAATATCATCTTCTATATAAGAAATCATCTATTAAAAAATATGTATATAATTTATTATAAGTTAATTTTTTTGTTTCTTTTTTATTTTTCATTATAATTGCAACTAATAATCAATATAAAGATGGGAAAGAACACTTGAAAAAATCGAATAAAATGGCAAAAAAAATAAAAAAAAGACTTAAATTGCTTATATATTAAAATTTTATCGGTGAAAATAACTTAAAAAAATAAAAGATGGCCCCTAACTAAGCTATTCATCTGCTTCCAACGGAGCTTGAAAGTAAGTAAAATTCATGTTTGCAATCTTCTAGAGCTCAGATTTCCAATATCTGTTTTCACAAGTATACTTTTAAGCACACAAATTTCCATAAAAATCATATAGAAAACTGCAACTACTTGATTCAATTAGGGCAACAAAATTAGCAACAATTGTGAAACATGCTAGCTTCTAGCTTTTCCATATCCAATCTACCCCAAGAAACTGCTTACATTCTTGTAAACTAATCAAACACCAAAGACTAATTATTAGATCAAAGACTGACATATCCAAATTGCTAACCCCAAAAGATAATAAAACCTTACGACAAAGCACATAATAGTACAATGAAACACCCCTGCATCCAAAAGAGTTGAAGCTTTACATCATTTTCTTTGTCATTGTAGTTTGATCCGATCAAGACTCTCCGATACAGTCCTCATCCTAGGACGTACCTCAGAGTCAAGTTCTGTGCAATTTAGTGCAATATGAAAGGCCAAAATGACTTGCTTCTTTGCTTGAGCCTCATGCAGAAGTGCAGGGTCTATAATCTCAGACAATGGTCTTTTCTCTCTAAATATTTTCCTCACTAAACCATCTAGTCCTTTGCCATCATTCTCCGGCCCCTCATCAGGATGCCTACCGGTTAAGATCTCTAAGAGCATGACACCGAAAGAATAGACATCACATTTTTGAGTGAACTTGCTTCCAAAGATCCGAGCCTCAGGTGCCAAGTATACGGTGGAGAGTGCGGAGATTTTCAAGCCAGAGGTTATGGTTGAGTTTGAATTTGGTTTTTTGGATGCTGAAGTGGACAATTTGGAGAACCCTAAGGCAAGGCGTGCAATTCCAAAACCAGCTATGTAAGGTTGAAAATCTTCATCAAGGAGGATTTTTGTGGACCTAAGGCTGCCATGAACATGTTTTCGAGGGCTGCATTCGTGAATGTACATTAAACCCCTAGCAGTTCCTTGGGCAATTCTTAACCTCGCTTCCCACGATAGGGGTGGTGAAGAAAAGGAAGGTCCTCCTGCAATATCAAAGAGTTTCACATATCATCGAAGATTACTATTATACATCACAAATTTGTTAATATGTAATATTAACAAATATGTGATGAATAGACTTTTTCATAAGAAAAAGGACGTTTTTACATTTATAAACAATAAAACACATTGCAGTGAAGCATTAAGAACCCAATATGATCTTGATTACTAACATCCAAAAAATGGAGATAGAGGTTCCAAGAACACAGAACAATTTTCTATGAATGAACATAGAAATTATGATGCCTCTTTTTGATTAAAGAAAACAAATGGGTAAGTCTTTTTAATTTACAGCTTAACTTGTAACTAGGACTCAAACCCCGTATCTTCAATACGTCTAAATAGATTTCATGCCGTTGAGTCACAGCTCATCGGCAAATGGGTTTATTAAGTAAAGCTAGAATGCAGTAGACCTGTGAAATTATGTAGAACACTGCAATTCTTCTTTAGAGGGTCCCATCTTACTTAATTACATGTCACTATTGAATTGAATAGAAAGAGAAACTATGCACATGGTAGTGAAAACGAATAAATACATCAAATAAGTGTAGGTCTTGTATAGATAACAGAGAATCCAAAAGACCAAGATTCTTAGCAGATTCAAATAAAAAGAAATTATGTGTGGGATAAAACAAAACAAATATACAAGTTATATTGGTGCACAAAATCTAAAATTCGAACAAAGCTCATTAAGGGATATTCTAGATTCAGTTTCTATAAAAAAAGTCCAGTTTCTTAGTTTTCTCATTTCAATCTTGGTAGTGGAGGATGAGTCAACCCCAAGCTCAGTTTGCCTAGTGGGATGGCTTAGTTGTTTTGAAATAACATGCAGGGAACAAATTGAAAGCGGTCTTTCACTAGGAATAACAATCATGTCGTGTTGGCATGCTGGATTCTTGTTGTGTCGAGTTCGTTTTCTTATATTAGTTGACATATTAAAAGAAATAGACTAATTTTTTCTAATAAGCTATCAATATACAAAATAATTAATGATAAACTCCATCTCAAATGTGTAAGTCATTTCATATTCGTACACTTAAAACATAATTGATCCTTCTCTATTCTTTCTGTACTCAATAACAAATAAACAACTAAAACAACAGATGTTTAAGAAACTGGACCACAGTAAAAACAAAGAACAGAGTTATATATATATATATATATATATAATAAATACTCCACATGTACTGTTCTGCCCAAATGATATTTTTTCTATTTGTTATCTTTCATCAATAAAGAAACAAAAAACCAGCAGCATTTATTATGTGCATTTCGGTGCATAATTTCTCAATTGCACTAACTCATTCTGCAGAGCTAACTCTCAGTATGCATCTTAATATCATCTGTGTGTTTTATATCTAACTGTTGTGTGCATCTTAATAAAATCTAATTAATGGTCAAATTTATATAATAGAATTACTAGAAGAAAAAAAGTCTTAAAATACGTTCAGTTTGGTCAAAGACCAACATACCACCAGAACCTTAAAGAAAAAAGAGAGAGAGAGTGGTAATAATAATAATAATACATCCATGAATTCTGATTTGACGACAATATTATCCCTTAATTTTATAATTATTATTATCTTCTTTTTTTCTTTCCAAAAAACATCTATACTAGAAAAGCCAATTTAAGAAATTTGATTCCTACTTTTCAAAATGCGTCACTTTATTTTTCGTTTTTTTTAGAATAAAATAATATTTGGTGTTATTTTAACCTTACTTCATTAGAATCTTACTCAGACATTACATTGTTATTTAATCAAACTCACTAGAAAAATTGATATTTGCCTGTTAGTTACAATTTGATGCATGTTTTGATATATTAAGCAGGTTTTTGTCATTTGTGGTCCATGCTTAAGGAAATCTCTATTAAATAAATTTTAAATTAAAAACATTTATTTTGCTGAATTAAAAAAAGAAAGAAAAAAAAAACATACACACACAAAAAGATAAAAGGAGGTAGAGAAAGAGAACTACCGTGAAGTGCAGAGTACAAGTTGCCATTGCGAATATAATCTGTGACCAATAACTTCTCATCATTGGCATAATAATAAGCTCGCAACCTTACGATATTTGGGTGATTGACCTTAGCAATAGCTTCCACCTCAGATTCAAATTCCTTCAAACGCCACGTGGCATCACCTTCACATAATCTTCTCACAGCTACAACTGTTGGCGTCACACCTGATCCCCTCCCAGCCCCAGCAACCACCTTATACACGATTCCACTTCTACTCTTACCAACCACGTAAGCTGAAGCCCGCAATAAATCTTCTAATTCTAAATCGAACCCTTCTTCAATCACCACGAATTTACCATCTTGCCCTTCCTCGTTAACCTCCTCCACTACTACCTCCACTTTTTCTTTTCCCATTTTACCCTTATCACTACCGCCTGTCCATTTTCTCCGAATCAGCCAGACAGAAACCGACACGGCTCCGATAAACACCGAAATTCCTGAAATTACAGGAACAGTCACCGACCCACCACCCTCCTTTTCTCTTTCTTCATCTCCACTGGGAAAAGCTGGGATAACATTCAACGGCTTTTGAGGTTCTTCTGTAGAACTATTAGACATGATAGAAGAATTTTGAGCTTCTGGGCATGGAATTTCCAGTGGAAACCCACAGAGTCTTGGGTTGTCCGAAAATGCTGTGGGACCTTGATTCAAAAGCGAACCCACCTGAGGAATTTTTCCGGTGAGGTTGTTGTGACGGAGATCTAAGCTAACCATCACCGGAAAGTTCCCATAACTAGCTGGAACTTCACCGGAGAATCGGTTATATGATAAGTTTAGGGTCCCAACCAGACCATCAAGCTCAACAAGAGCTTCAGGAAGAGACCCATTTAGAAGATTGGAAGATAAATCGATGTGTTTAAGGGTTTTGAGCTCTCTGATCCGGGAAGGAATTGAACCTGAAAGAGAATTGTGAGAGAGGTCAAGCTCAATCAAATTGGTGGCATTGAAGAGCTGAGCTGGAATAAGCTTAGAGAAGTTATTGTGAGAGAGAATGGTTCGTTTCAGCGAGTCGACTCGGCCGAGTTCAGATGGAATGTAGCCATTAAAGCCCTTATTGGGAAGGTAAAGCTCTGTAACTCGCTCATGGGTGCAAACAACACCAGCCCAATGACATGGGGAAGAATCAGATTCGGACCAAGAGACGAGAACACCATGTGGGTCAGTTTCAATGGCGGCTTTGAGTGCTAAGAGGGATAGTCCATCGGGGTTTAGAGCAGTTAACAGGGGAGTGAAGACATAGAATAAGATGAAAAATGGAAGAAGCTTTTGAAGTGAAAGTGACATTTTGATTTTCTTTGTGAAGTTTTTGTTGGGATTCAACTGTGATACAACTTCCTATTTTGTCTGCAATTTGGTGGAGTTCTTGGGTTCGCAACGAGAGGTTGCAAACAGAGAAAGGAGAGAGTGAGTATGAGAGTGTGAAGAAGTGGTTTGAAGAAGAAGAACGGTAATTTAAGTTTGAATATGGCAGAAGGGGGAGTTCTCGAGGTAGGAGTGTAGCAACGTTTGTTATGCAGTTTGAATTTGTCTAACCACCATAGCATTAGCCATTATCCCTAATTATTTATTATTTATTATTTATTTTGCTAATAGTTTTTTTTTAACTTACATGCACAAATGCACTTTTTGTTCAAATGTGTGTGATTTTGCTAATATCCTTAAATTTTGAGTACGTTTCTTTCGCCCATAATTTTTATATTCAGTTATATATTATAATTATTTTAAATATTAAAAAAATAATATAATTTTTTAAATAATATTTATTCGTAATTAAATTTAAATAATTTGAATATAAAAATAGATATAAATTTAAATATTTTTAACATTCATCTTTTTATCGTTGATAAAATTATATTGAATATTGCATCAAAATTATAAAATTAGATCGGATAAATAATATATTATCTTCTTGTATTGAACTTAAATTAGAAAGCACATGCAATAATCATTGTATACATTTATTTTTTTCAATTCAAACATAATTTAACACACCTAAATAATATCATTTAATTCATACATAAGAATCACAAAATCAAGCACCATACTTCTAAGATAAATTCACATGTCCATATGACTTAAAAATATTACAATCTTCATGTTACATAAATATCACTATCTACAACCAAACAAAAAAAAACCATTCAAACCATCCAATAAAATACATAGATAAATTAAAAAACAATCTAAAAAAAACAAATGAAGAGATATATCAAAATAAAGGGTGATGCAATCCTTCAAAAAATGATTGTACTCGAGACTAGATCGTCATCTTCATCATCCTCCATAATTGAGGTTGTCAAAGTACAAAACTAAACGAATCAAAATTAAGAAATATTCACTAGATTATTCCAGAGAGAATGATAGTTTTAAAGAAAAAACTCCTAAATAAAATTTTATAGAAATTAATGGTGGTTTGGTAGTGAAGGAAGTCAATCACAATAGAATGAGTGGTGACAAACTTATATGATAACATCAGTAACATAACTGTGGATATATGTGGTAAAGATAACGAGAAAAAGGGACAGATGGTGCTAGAAAGAAAACACGAACAATCTTAAGTATCTCTTAGAATATCACCCCATTATAATGATAAGTATCTTTATAGACAATTACTAGATGCACAAACACTTAGCAATATTATATCACAAATATTTGAGTAATATTATATGCATTTTGTGTACATTAAGTATTATTTTAATGTTTTTTTTTTTTGATAAATTAGAGATAAAATTTCATTAAAAAAGAGCATTTAGAAGCCTAAAAATCAAAATAATCACCTAAACATATACACTAAGAGATAGATCATGCTAGCAAAGCAAAATACTTAAGACACTAAAAAGTAGGCTATATCTTCAACAACTTAACAACGACCTAATGAGACTTTAACCTAAAATTTATAGTACTACAATTAATAAACAATGCATATAAAAAAATTCATGTCCCACCAAAGTTATCAAGCATGAAAAGAAAATAAGTAAACCGTATTCAATAAAAGATAGACAAAAGACCAAAAACATAATAAAACTCAAAATGAAATCAAGAAATTAAACAAGAATCATAAGATAGCAAAAATAAGCAATCAATCCAATACATCTATAAGAGTCAATATCTATATAGGCAAACATAACAACCAAAACAATATTGAAACTAAAGCAAAATCCAAAGAAAACAATCTAAGAGCCTTTACTCATCTTGCAACTTCAAAAACAAGAACTAATCCTTCGGTTTCAACCCTAACATTAAAAGGGACAACTAATAATCAAGTCATTTAACCAATCCCTTTTGGCTCACATAGCCTCATAACCACAACATTCACATAACTAATACATGCATCAATTGATTCATCTTTTGCATTATATATCCTTTAGTCCCAAACCAACAAAACTTTCACCAAGTAAACCCACGTGTTTAACTTATAAAACATGCTAACCATTGAGTTGCCTACAGCTTGCATGGACATTACATAGCCAAGAGTTCAAGTTATAACCATTATAGCACTACACTTCATCTTCTACAACATTTGATACACCATTTCTATCACTAACATAATAGGAATAGGATATAAATGAGATAAAACTCCAAAAAGAGAAGTAATAGAGTTAAGATCTTCAACCTTAAGAAATATTTCATCACACATCAACCGGATAAACAACAAGCTCTTATCATATTCTTTCATTAAGATGAACATTGCCACAAGTTTAAAGCATTTCACAACATTGTTTCTGTTAAGTATCCTTGTCCCACAATAGCCTTGAGTAAGCCAACAATCCTGCTTATAAGCTTGAGTAACCCTTAACTTAATGAGACCTTATTAGGTTTGAGTTAGGCCTGAGTTTCTAACATGATATCAGAGCTCTGCTTCTGGTCTCTATGTGATTGGACTCTAGGCTCTACCACAGTCTCACCGTGGTGCTTATGTTCACCTCTGTCTACCGTGCGGAAGGGATTGTTAAGTATCATTGTTACACATTGACCATGAACAAGGTAACAATGTTGTTTAGAAGCCTGAACAACCTTTAACTTAATGATATCTTATTGTGTTGAGTTAAGCCTGAGTTTCTAATAGTCTCAAATGATAAAAAAGAAAGTAACCAAATGATTTGATGGAGAAGAGAACAAATGATTTTGGAAAAGAAAATTAAAAAATTATGTCAAATAAAACATTTAAAATTTATAATAATAAAAATAAAATTCTCATCTTAAATTAGAATATTAATGAATTAATGTTAGGGATGTTACATTTATCATATAATTTTAAAAATTGATTAAAAAGGTAATTTTTGTTTTTTTTTTATTTTCAAATTCATAATAAATAAGTTTTTTTTTAAATTGAAATGGTACCGTCATGCATTTGGATATTTCAAATTAATTGAACCGAAAAGATTAAATTAAAAACAATGCTAAACATCGTCTCCAATATGTTGAAACCAAAAGAAGCATTTCTTACTTCTTCTAGTTCCTTGTGCAAATCAGCCATAAGCTTTCTATCATGTTCAACTTGTCGTTTTTTAATCTATAAACCACACTTTTATCCTCCATTTCACGGACAATACTTCCATCCAGAGACAAACCAGAACCGTTTCTTTCAAGATATATCCTTTTTTGAAGTACATATATTCCAAAAGAATTAGAAGAATCGGAATTATTCACATCATCACTGTTTATAGGACCCAGGTGTCTAACCCTTGAGGAGTCCTTTCTTATCCACAGTTCTTAATTAATTTATTTTTTTCAATTAATTTAAAATACGTAAAATGCCTTATATTTATTATGCATTTAAAAATAAAAAATAAAGAATTATTTTTTTATCAACTTTTTAATTATAAGATAATGAAACTCACACTAAAAATTATATAATTAAAATATATTAAATCAAAAATTATAAAACCATAAAATCTTTAATCTAATTAATTTTAAGAATGTTAATTTTTGTGTTATAATAACAGATTAATCTAAAGAGTAGTTACCTCTATATTCAAGTTTCTTACCTCAAGTGCGGTGTTAATGGTTGATCAGATATTAAATAAAAAATATGAAAGATTAAAGTAATTGAAAATGATAAAAGTAATTTTCTTAAATAATTATAATCACACTCGTGTCACTTAATAATATTACATAAAAACGAAAATATGTTAATAACAAATCATTTTCATGCTTTTTGCACCACTTTTAATAATCTATTTATGAAAAATAAATACTTATTTAAAAAAAACTTTATGTTAATTTTTTCATGCACTCACCACGTGTGCAAAAGATTTGAAGGCTATTTTGATAATTCATTAGAAGAAAAAAAAAAAAACAACAAATCATTTAATTAAAAAAAAAATCCTAAATGCCTGGTTCTTTTCCTTTCTCACCAAAGCCTTTGTGGCTCTGATACCTCTTCAGTAATAAGTGTTATGTAAAATCGAGTTTGGTACCCTTTTAACTATAACTATTTATAGGGATTTATAACCTTAAATTAATATAATAGTAGTATCTTTATTTACTTTTAAATAAATAATTTAATTTATTTACTTTTAAATAAATAATTTAATTTATATTTTAAATTAAAAAAATTATTAAATATTTACAAAAATAGTTGTATTATTTGAGGTTTTGGTACTTCATTAGTAACTTTATTTAACAAAAGATAAAAATTTATATTAATGATTGTTACATTTAATTTTAATTACTTCACTTATTTAAAATTACATTTAATTGAGAATCAACATGTGACACACAAATGGACAAAAAATTAAGAACAAATTCTTATTTGAAATGATTTAAAAAAATTAATTCAATCATACACCAAACGAAATCACAAAAATTTGGAGAGTTTTAAAAAAATCTAAAGAAATCGAATCATATTGAAAATGATATTTTTATAAGAAAAATAAGAATGGATGATTTTATGATAAAAACATAAGATTTTTATTTGATACTAAAATATCTAAACATATAATATGAAAAAATTCATGCTCTTAAAGTAGAAACAAGGAATATATTTATAGATGATAATTAACTCAAATTAATAGAAATACTAACTAAATATACTAATTTATTTGAGGATTACATAATCGAACCTAATTATTTTGATTTTATCAATCAATTACAACTCATTTTTATAATATTAATTGTTTGTTCCAATTATTAGACAAAATTAGAGCGTGTCCATCTCTACCTAATACTTTGATAGTACATAATGTTCATGCAAAAAATTACAAAAACAATTGATAAGATAAAGATTAAGAGGTAATCCATTGACAAAAAATAACTTTAAACACTAATTTAACTTGATTTTTTTCCTATACTTATTAAAATTTTCAATTGATTTTAATTTTAGATTATTAATATACTTATAATTAAATATAAAGAATATTAATTTATTATAGATTCATATACGTATATTTTATTAAATATGAGTATTATTAAAACATAGATTTATATGTGTATCTTTTGTTAGATATATATATATATATACTACTAAAGTACTCACTACTAACACAATTATCTTTTATGTATATTATATAAATCAAGTATGCATATTTTTAAATTTAAAACAAAATTTAATTATTTGTGTAATTTATATTAAATAAAGAGATTATTATTTTACTAATTTGGAAATATAACTTTATATAAATATTTTTAAAAAAATTAAAAAATTATAACACTTAAAATTTATAATAATAAAAATAATATATTAATATTAATTTAAAATAAGAGTGTATTTTTATTGTTACCGATGTTGTGAGTGTTATATTAATTAATTTTCAATATTTTTTTTGGTTAAATGGATATTACTAAGTATCTAACCATATAAATCCATGAAATGATTTTATCCAAAAGGTACCCAATTAAACCAAACTCAAGAAAATCATTTACCCATGTTACCCTGCCGTAAGCCCGTAACTCATACAAATGTCTTAATCTAATTTCAAACATAATCATTCCCCATCCATGACCCAAATTTTTGAATTTAAAAAAAATAAATTCCAAACCCAGGTTTTTTTTTTAATTATTATTCCATCGTTTAAACCAAATTTATAACTGTGTTTGAGTACGCTATAGGAAAAAAAATTAAATTGATTAATTTTTTTAAACTATAGATCATAATATAACTAATTTAATAATTATAAAAATAATATATATTTATATTTATAACAATTTTTTTATTTAAAAAATGCACACAAAAGAAACTTTTACTTTCAACGTGCGACGGAATGCACCACAATTTACTTTATTTTGTAAAAAAAAAGATAACTTTAGTCATTCTATTTATAAATTTATAAATTAATACATGTATAAATATAAGAAATAAGAATCTGCTTTTTAGAAAAGTGATTTTAAGAAAAGTATATTAGCTGTATACAATTAATATACAACTGATAAAGTATATTAGTTGCATACAACTAATATACCATTAATAATTTATTAACACTCTCCCTAAAGTTACGTATAGATATCAATCATGTCTAATTTGCTTAATGAACCGTATAATGACTTCTTGGGAACTCTCTTGGTAAGCATATCTGCAAGTTGCTCTTCTATAGGAACCAAAGTAAAACTAATAAGTTTGGTATCTAACTTCTCTTTTATAAAATGACGATCAACCTCTACATGCTTAGTGCGATCATGTTGTACTGGATTTTGTGATATATCAATGGCTGCCCGATTGTCACAATACATCTACATAGTATTTTTGAGTTCGAAACCCAAATCCAATAACAAAGTTGTTATCCATAGTAATTCACAAACCCCATGAACCATACCTCTATACTCGGCCTTAACACTAGATCGTGCCACCACTTTCTGCTTCTTACTTTTCCATGTAACCAAATTTCCTCCCACAAAGGTGAAATAACCCGATATTGACTTTCTATCTGTAATACTTCCTGTCCAATCTGCATCTGTGAATCCACAGACTTCAAGAGGATTGTTGTGTTTAGAGAACATTACTCCCCTTCCTGAAGCCGATTTCAAATACCTTAAAATTCTCAAAACAACATTCATATGGTTCTCACTTGGATTATGCATGAACTGACTCACCACACTTACTACATATGCAACATCTGATCTAGTATGAGCTAAGTAAATCAAACACCCAACCAATCTCTGGTAGCGAGCTCGATCAGTTGGTATCTGATCTGGATACTTTGCTAAACAATGGTTTTGCTCAATAGGAGTGTCAATAGGTTTGCAATTTAACATACATGTCTCTATTAGTAGATTAATAATGTACTTCCTCTGACATAGATATATTCCTTTTCTTCCCCTGGCTACCTCAATTCCTAAGAAGTACTTTAGTTTACCTAAGTCCTTCATCTCGAATTCAGAAGCTAGTTGTCTTTGTAATTTATACATCTCAATAGTATCATCACCAGTGATTACCATATCATCAACATAAATTATTAGGGTTGTTACCTTCCCTCGTTGATGTTTGAGAAATAAAGTGTGGTCTGAATTACTCTGTCTGTAACCAACCTTTTGCATAAACTGTGAAAACCTTTCAAACCAGGCTCGAGGGGATTACTTAAGACCATACAAAGACTTCCTCAATTTGCATACAAAATTGCCAGGGGAATCAACTACATACCCAGGTGGAAGACTTATGTACACCTCCTCGGCTAATTCTCTATGAAGAAACACATTCTTGACATCAAACTACCGAAGTGGCCAGTTTAGGTTAGTAGCAAGTGAGAGCAAAACCCAAATAGTGCTCATTTTGGCAACAAGAGCAAAAGTCTCATCGTAGTCTACACCATACGTTTGAGTAAACCCTTTTGCTACAAGATGAGCTTTATACCGATTTACGGATCCATCACCATTATGTTTTACAGTAAACATTCATCGACAACCAACTACCTTTTTCCTTGTGGTGGTGGCACAAGTTGCCAAGTATTGTTCTTCTTTAACGCATCCATCTCTTCAGCCATTGTCTTTCTCCATATTGGATCTCCCAACGCATCCTGCACTTTGTTAGGTACCGATACACCAGATATTTGATTCATAAATGATTTATATGACTTAGATAATCTTTTAGTGGACATGTAATTGGCTATTGAGTATTTTGATTTTGCATGAATATTTGGTTCATACCTTTTGGTTGGTTGACCTCGAGTAGACCTATTTGGTAACACATATTGTCCAACATTAGACTCGATGCTATTAGTATCAGTAGGTGTACATACCTCAGATGAGTGACCTTCAGTATGAGGGAGTTGTTGATCATGGGTAGGAGTAATGCCTGAGGGTACAATTGTGTGTTCAACTTCATTTGATGTAACTAAATTTGGTGCTTGAATACTTGAAGCATCTGCTTCTACAATGACTGGATTCAATGGATTAGGAGTCTCATATGGTCTTATTGAAACATCAGTTGGTGATTCTCCTAATGCCCCCCTCACCATGATACAATTCTTCAAAATATGTATTCTCCCCCTGACGAGCAGTATCAGGTGAGGAAAATAACTCATGTCCTCAAAGAAGGTAACATCCATAGTGACATAATACTTTCTGGTCGGTGGATGGAAGCACTTGTACCCTTTCTGATAACTTCCATAGCCAACAAATACACATTAATTTCCCGGGCATCTAATTTAGACCGTTGATTTTTAGGAACATGCACAAAAGCAACACAACTAAATACACGGGTAGGAAGATTATGGAAGGATGATAAGGAGACGTAAGATGCGAGAATCTGGAATGAGATTTTTCCGTTAAGGACACTAGACGGGAGACGATTGATGAGATGAGCGGAAGCCTGTACAGTATCACCCCAAAGATATTTTGGCATATAAGCACTAAATAAGAGTGCACAGGCCATATCAAGTAAATGACGATTTTTTTCTTTTAGATACTCCATTTTGTTTTAATGTTTGCGGACAAGTAGTTTGGTGAATAATCCCATGTGTTTTGAAAAAATCTTGAAAAACATGATTAACATATTCCCCCTCATTGTCAGAACGGAGGATCCGAATGATGCCATTGTATTGTGTTTGAACGAAGGTATGAAAATTTTGAAAAATTGAAAAAACTTCATCTTTTGTTCTAAGAAGAGAAATTCACGATAACCTTGTACAATCATCTATAAACGAAACAAAATATCTCATGCCCGATATAGTGGGCTCTTTAGATGGTCCTCAAACATCAGAATGAATTAATTCAAAAGGAATAGTACTTTTATTAGAAATACTAGGAGAATAAGTAATACGATGGCTCTTGGCTAAAACAAAAGTTTCACAATGTATAATAGTCTCACTAACACCAATAAATAAAGTGGGCATGGTTTTTTTTCATAAGACTAAAAGATGGATGCCCTAAGTGGCGATGCCACAACCAAATTTCACTTAGCTTATTGGAACTAGAAGTCAACGCAGTGCTTGCCCGTGTTCCTGGTTTCTCCCCTCTGTAGTTTTGATCCAAATGAAACAATCTGCCCCTCAGATACCCCCGGCCAATTATTTCCCTGGTAAGAAGATCCTGAAAAATCACATACATAGGATAAAAGGTTACAAAACATTTAGACTCAATATTCAACTGTGGGACATATATTAAGTGATGAGATAAGTCAGGTACATATAAAACATTATGGAGCTGTAAAGATGGAGTGATATGAACTGACCCATTTCCTAAGATAGGAAAGGCCTCGCCATTAGCATTTGTAACATAAGACAATGGTGGTGAAGATAACTCATTAAAATAAGATTTATCATAAGTCATATGATCAGATGCACCAGAATCAATAATCCCAGTATTAGACCCAACAAAGTGAGAAACATTTAAGGTCATACCAATCTTACCACGACCAGATATTGAAGCTGTAGGGATGCCTCCATGATGAGTGCTCAAAAAGCACTAAAATTATCATGATTTTATGCACATTAATTGATTAAAAATATATATATTTATATGTTTTATCATATATTTATATAAATTTGTCCTTTTCAGAATCACGGGTATTTTTATTATTTTTCAGGTATTTTTGCTTAAAAATGTAACTTAAAGACTCAAAGAGGAATGACAGGATGTTTATGATTTAATTTCGTTTTTAAAAGTTTGAATAATAAATTAAAAACCACATACATTCCTTCCTTGGATCGACCTTGGGAGTATACTTATCATTTTCTACGAAATGATTCGTGCACTTGCGAGAGTTTTATAAATATAAAACCAAAGTATTGGCAGAATCGACGATGCTGATTTTCGCTCATCACTCCACATTCCATAGGATGATTATGTCCATAGTAGTTTGGTTCTTGGACAATTGGCACTGCAGTTGCTTTTGCTTTAGAACGATGATGTTGTCGTTTTACTCCATTGTAGTCTGCTTTTGGTTTCAAGTGTGGATAGAGTTTTCAACAAGTCTCACGAAGATTCCCCTGTTCATTGCAATAAGAGTAGGGAGAACGAGGGCGATTGGTAAAACCTAGTACAGGTCCCTATTGATGAAGTGGAATTGAATTTTGCTGCTAGAGGAAAGGTGCCTTTGATTTAGCTTGAATGGCTAGGCTTGATACCTCAACATGTGCCTGATGAAGACTCTCTTACTGAGATTCGTCTTTACAGATGTATGTAAAGGCGGTAGTCAAGCTCGGAGGATCTGAAATTTGAAGCAATTCGCCTTTAGCACTATTATGTTTTGTATCAAGGCCTCTTAAAAAGGCATGTACTCATTCAAGCTCCTTCTCCTTCTGGTACCACAGAAGGTCTTCTGGATTTTTAATTTCGCACGAGCATTTCTGGTCAATTTCAACCCATACATTTTTTAGCTTGGTAAAAAAAAAGAGATACTAGTTGCCCGTTTCTTTGCGTGCGGCACGCACGTGAGTTCATGAACTTGAATAAAGTCAGACTCATTTGTATAAAGATCTCTTAAGGTATTCCATATGCCCTCAGCAGTTTCACATTCCTCCACCATTTGTAATATATCATCAGTGATGGCTCTAAATAAAATTGACATGACAAAGCCATCACCATCTTCCCACCGAGTATAGGCTTCTATATCATCTTGACTAGGAGCCATGATTGATCCAGATACATGTCTCATCTTATGCATCCCACGAAGATAAACAGACATAACTTTTTTCCATGTTCAAAAATTTGTACCATTAAGTTTAGTACCTCTGAAAGAACCAATTTCTGAACTCTTAATAGAAACTTCAAAATTTGGAACTTCATGAATTCTACAAACTTGATGTTGTCTTGAATCTTCCATTGAAATAATAAAAAAATATATATTGTGTAGCGGAATAAAGATTTTGGATTTTTTTTGGGCCAAGTTGGGCTGATAGGTGGGTTGTCTGAATGTTTGGGCTGATGGGCTTGGATTAGGGCTGATTAGGGCTTAAAAAACTGAAACAATTAAAAAAACCGAACAGAGCAGTGCAGAAGCTGTACGAACTCACAGAAAATACAGGAGGGAAGTTAGACGACGCAGGGGTGCGCGAGCTGAACGGTGCAGGGGTGCGTGAGCTGGATGGTACAGGGGTGCGCGAGTTGGACGGCGCGTAGGGGTACGCGAGCTAAACGGCGCAGGGCTTGGACGACACGGGCTGAATGACGCGGGCTGGATGTCGTGGACTGGACATTGCGGATTGGACGGTGCGGGTGGACGATGGATCTACAACAGATGGACAGATCTGCAGCTGCGGCGCGAATTGAACAGTGAGAAAAGATTAACAACATTGCATAAAAACTGACGATGGCGCTAGGCGGCGCTGCTACTCAGAAACCGGTAAGAAAATATATTTTTTTCGTTCCTATTCTGATATCAAATTGAATATATTTACAATCACAATTACAATGAATACTAATACATGTATAAATACAAGAAATAAGAATATATTTTTTAGAAAAATGTTTTTAGAAAAAATATATTAATTACATACAACTAATAAACTAGTTGTATACAACTAATATATCATTAATGATTTATTAACACAAATGAGAACCAATAGCTAATAGTGTCAAAATAAATAAATAAATAAATTTGTAGCCAATAATTATGAGTTTTGTGTGTTTATTTAATAAATAAATTATACGTGTTCTATATGATTTTAGAAGTCGTCAGTTTGAAAACAATTAATCGAAACAAATAAATTAGTAATTTAATGCCTGTTATGTGATGTTATATTCTTATCGAGTTAAGAAGGAAAAAAAAAATTACTTACCACCGGCCCTTTAGTATTATTTATTAGATGATATTTGACTTAATCTTAGTTTATAATTCGAATTGTATTTTAAATATTGTGATGTTTTTAACATTTTTTTTTCATTTGTAGAATTAAAAAAATGTAATTTTTGAGTCATAAAAATACTTATCATATATTTTATCTTGATATTGAATAGTATTTTAATATTAAATAGCTTTTTAAAAAACAAGATTTAAAAGGATGAAGCTCTTTAGAAGTATATTTCTTTTGAAAAGGAAACTTAAGTGAACTTATTTTTAAGTGAAATATATTAAAAGTAAGTTAGTTGTTTAATTAAGTGCTTAATATAATAATTAAAAACAAGTGTTAATTAAGTGCTTTTTTGTTGCTAATTTTTGAAGAAAAAATAAATAACTTTTGGTGTATTATTTAAAAATAATGAGAATAAAGTGTATTTTAAAAAAATTAAGTGTATTTTAATATAATAATTAAAAATAAGTGAATTTAATTACTCTTTTTTTGAAAAGAAAATTTGTATTTTTTTAATAATAAAAATCCCTTTTAATTTTAAAGATAGAGGCTTATAAAATATCTATTTATTTGATTAATTCATAGATATCTTAATAATTATGGATAATTTTTGAATTTTTTTTTTAAATTTAGATTGAATAGCATACTAATATTTTTAAATCTATATAAATATGATTTTATCTGTTTATATTAAAACATAATATTTTTTTATATTTATCAATAGATTTTTTATTATTTTTTTAATAATTTTATTACACTCAATTAAAATTTATATTATATTATAGACATGTAAATTATATTATATTATAATATTATATCGAAAGAAAGACCTTTCCTCCTGTAAATCATTGGACAAGCGAGAAGCTTATGAAAAGCCAGAAATCGTAAATTGTTTGTGCAGGAATAGCATTGTCATTCGACCGTTGGTGCATGTCAGAAATCATTATGAAAGGACACAAGCTTGTGATCACTTTTCAGTTTCCACTTAACAAACGAATTTTATTATTTTTTTCCTTTTCGAAGGATATGTGAATTCAAATTGACAAGGCAAAGCAGAAATTCAAACAAACAAACAAAAAATAAACAAATGTCTTTGATACTGTAAAATGAAAATATAAGACACTAAGTTGGCGTATATTGAGCAGACATGAAAGTATACGAAACAGAAATCAAGAGGAATCATGGGTGTCAGAGGGTGATCAGTAATCATGATATAAAATATTTCTATACTTCAATCATGATCAAAAGAATACAAAAATATCATTCATCATATCAAATACTCTCTATATGATAGATGGCTTTCTAATAGGAGATTAACTGTTTTATCAACCACTTTTTTAAAACAAATCAAATTAATCCTATTAATTTTAATCATGATTTGACCTAATTATTCTTCAATGCCAATGAAATTAAAGAGATAATCTTTCTCACTGGGTTGGCTCTTACAAAGCTCTTGCTTCTTGATAGTCTTTCTTACTTAGTTTACAAAACATACTAGAATATCATTAGAAGCATCATTATTGTTCTAATCCAAGATTTCTTTTGATTATTTCAATCTTATACTAAACACGACTCTCATCACTCTAATCGACAAAGTAAGCAATCAATATCAAATGCATCAATTTCGTCGTATTAATCTGTGTAATGTGATTTACAAAATTATCTCAAAAATTCTCTCCAACAAGATCAAAGTAAAACTTCCCTTTCCAGTAGCTTTCATTCCTGGTGTATGAATTTCTTAAAATATATTAATTACACAAGAAATTGTCCATACAATATAAAAAAAATAAAAATAAATATGATGTATTTGTAATCAAATTAAATATGCAAAAAGCTTTTATCTTTATGGGATGGAACTTTATAATCCAATTCATGAGGTTTTTGGGTTTCTTGAAAAAAAAATTATAATTTAATATCTACTTTTTTAAGCTCTATCTTTTATAACTTCATACTTTTAAAAATAACTTCTTTTTTTAGAAACGTCATCCCAATAATAGATCTAAGTTAAGGTGATCTCACTTTCACTTACTTATTTATAAATGATGTTAGGCTCTCTTTAGATTATCACAAAAAAAAAACAAATAAAATCTAAATGGAATTAAAATTGCATGATATGCTAAAATATAATAGAGGGGTATGTATCCCAATCTTATTCTTTTCGAAAAAGCACTTACAATATTTTTGTTGTTACAAGACAAAGTTTTAATATAAAAAAGTTGAAGTATATATTTTATTCGGTACATACTTTTTTTTTAGGATTCGTTATAATAATGAGAAAGATTTCTACCTAAAAGCACAAATCTATAGATAATATCTAAATATGATGAATTGATTTAGATTGACTTTCTAACTAGATGTTATAATCCATCACAAAATTTTATTTTAACTAACCATACAATTTAAAAATATCCTAAACGGATGACCTAATCCAACAAAGCTTACCAAAGTATTTCTCTTGGTTTGATCGGAGAGTCAATCTTTCTAAATCTTCCATCTTTTATCTAAGGAATGTTTCAATCTCTCTGGGGTATACAAGCAGTAACTGAAGTGGTCAAATATGTAGTTCACAACTTATTCTTCCATGGACAAAAATAAGTAGAGAATTCAAGAGAATAATTTATTTTCTCACCACCAAAACTAACAGTTGGATATTAAATCTTCTCTCAAAAGTAGGTAAAGTGATCTACATTAAATCAGTACGTCTTTCCTTCTCTTCTTATTCCATGAATATGTTCAAATACCCTTATAACATGCTCTGTAAAAAAAGAATTTCTTAATAAAAAATATCTGGTACAAATTTGAGATTCACAATGACAATTCAAGGTACTTAGTTTATAAAAAAAAACTATGATTAATTATGTCTTTCCAAAGACGTTGATGGTTTGGGCTTAAGTAAATTTGAAGATATTAATTCTAGCCTCCTCTGCAAGCTAGAGTGGCAATATTTAAACAATGAAAATATATTTTTGGGTTCTAACTATTTCAACATAAATATGGTTCACCAAAAAAACTCCTTGATTATGAAACAAAATCATCTAACTCTTAGACTTGGAAATGAAATCTAACAAGACCTTTGGATTCAGTGGACAATTGCTTACAAATGCCCATATCTGGTGTTCTTACCATGTTCATGATCTACTAAACAATTAAGGCAATAATTGGGATTTCAATCTAATTAATAAAACATGGATTCAGTGATATCTGCTCTCATCTAACCAGAATCCCAAACCCCAATAGATGGCATTCCATATTCCTATTTTGGGTAATTAATTTTAAAGGTACGTTTGACACAAAATCTGCTTTTAGAGAAATTCTTTATAATAGAATGTGTAAAAAAATTAAATTTATTAAAAAATAGATGTTCAATCAGGTCATTCCATATTCTTTTTATAATATTTTAAAAGTATAAATAGTGAAGAAGCCATATTGTTATTAGGATTGAGTACGAGAACCCACTTTTGAAGGAGAGGGACTGCAAATGTGAAACCACACAGCGTTGCCGCCGTCCGACCGGCCGAGTCCGAGTGGTATTTTATTTTTGGTAAAATATTCTTTTTAAGGAAATTTTTTCCACTTACAAAACGGTTGTTATATATATATATATATTTTTTTCAGAAAAAAAAATAACCGTTATGTTCCTTTATTAAGAATATGGTCGTTGTCTTCTTAATTCAGAAAAAAGAGCCGTTGCTCGTATTTATTCACAAAAATATCCGTTACTCGTCTTTAATCTGAAAATGGCCATTACTTTTCATTACTCAGAATGGCCGTTACATTCTTAATTCCTAGACATTACCGTTTTATTCATAATTGCTACACGTTTCTAAAGCCTATAAAAAGAAGGTTTCACTCTCATTTTAACATATCAATCAATCTCATCTCACTACGAAAACAATTCTCTCTACAATTTCTACAATTTTAAGTATTCTTTTAGTTTTCCGAGCAGCGACAAATTTTTTACGGTGTAGCATTCCGGTCTTCAAGCCATCAGGTGAAGTTAGAGGCGATTACGATTAAGGTACATTTTATCACCCGGGGACGACGAGTGTTCTTTGCGCACAATTCAAGCAAATGAGTCGAAACGTCTTAAAGAGAAGCGACTAGTCCGCGACTCAACCCAACGATTACTTTAGTTATCTGGTAATATTGTTCCTACACCGTTTTTATAAACTTGCCTCAACAATTTTAAGAGCGCGTTCAATCTGCCATGTCTACCGAAATGCTAATCGCTTCTTGATCTAAAACAAACCATTCCGTTTTGAAGGATTACACTTTAAAAGATGGAGACAAAAAATGTTGTTTTTCTTAACCATGAAAAAGTTGTTTCCGCTCTTACTACCTTGAAAAACCAACCGCCTAATCCTCCTTGAAGCCGTAACTAAGGATTTAGACACCTGGATGGAAAATGATTTTCTCCCGCAAAAAATTTCATTCTTAATGGTTTAAGTGATGACTTGTATGACATTATTATAACCGTGATAAAGTCCGCTAAGGAAATTTGGGAAGCACTTCAAAAGAAATAAGACACCGAGGAAAATTTGGAACTAAAAAGTATCTTTGTCACAAGAGATACATGAAGTTTGAGATGATTGATGGAAAATCGATGGAAGCTCAATCACATGAACTATGAGAAGATAGCACGAAATAACTTCTCAAGGTATGACTTTAGATGAACAATTTCAAGTAGTTTGTTATAATAGATAAATTACCTAACTTGGAAAGATTTTAAGAATATACTTAGCGTAAAACTAAGGAATTTTCTTTAGAAAGTCTTATAACACGTTTAAGAATAGAAGAAGAAGCTAGAAAACAAGACCAAAGAGATGAAGTACTTCAGCTTAGTCTCAAATAATAAGTACCAATAAGAAACCTTCCTCTATAATTTCGAAACCTAAAGGTAGAAATATGAAAACTCATAATCGTAGTAATAATCAAACCGCCACCACCAAAATAGAAAGCTATCCTCCCCGTAATGGACCTCAACCCAGCAGAATAACACATTCATGTGTTATGGTTGTAATAGACACAGCCACTGGCTAGGCTGCCCGAATGAGAATCGTCACCCCCCCACAAAGAACCTTTATCGAAGATCAACTTATTGCTATGATATCTCGAAGTCAATTTTGTTGGTGGATCCAGAGGGTGGTGGTGAACCCGGTCTTCTCGCCACGTTTTCTATGATCGAGGAGAATGTTCAAATCCTATTCGATTCTAGAGGATAAGAAAGTCTTCACGGTGACTCCCACTCCACTAAAGTTCTTTGCATCTTGGTGAAGTGGTTTTGAAGTTTACCTCGAAAGACCGTCATCTTGAAGGATGTCCCGCGTACTCTGCAGAGATGAAAAGAACTTAGTTGTGCTATCTTCTTAACAAAACTCGGATTTACTCAAACCATGTGGGTGATTTATATACTTCTAACTAAAAATAATATATTTGTTGGGAAAGTGGTACGCCACCGATGGCATGTTTAAATTAAATGTTGAAATCAATAAAACTTCTTCCTTTACATGTTGAGTTCTTTTAATATTTGGCACGCTAGACTATGTCATGTTAATAAACGCATAATCAAGAATATGAGTAGTTTAGAAATAATTCCTAAACTATCTTTAAATGATTTCGAAAAATGTGATTTTTTGTAGTCAAGCTAAATAACCAAAACTTCACATAAATCGTTAGTTAGAGAATCCAAACCTTTAGAATTAATTCATTCTCGATATACGTGAACTTGATGGAAATTTAACAAGAAATGGAAAACGCTATTTTATAACTTTTATAGATAGATTGTTCAGATTACACTTATGTATATCTAATGAAAAATAAAAGTGAAACGTTTGACATGTTTAAAATATTTATGACCGAGATTGAAAATCAACTTAATAGAAAAATAAAGAGGTTTCAGTTGATAGAGGCACCGAATACGATTCCAATATTTTCAATGATTTTTATAAAACTCATGGAATCATTCATGAAAAAAGCACTTTATTCTCTGAAATGAATGGAAAAGTCGAAAGAAAAAATAGAACTTTTTTGAATCGGTTGTCAGCAATTTTATTAAATTTAAGTCTTCTCCCATTTGGTGGGGAGAAATTTTATTAAATGTTTGCTATGTGCTAAATAGAGTGCCTAAATCTACAAATAAAATTTCACCATATGAAATTTTGAAAAATAAGAAACCTAATTTAACTTATTTTAAAACTTGGGGTTGTTTAGTCTATGTTAGGATCCACAATCCTAAAAGAAATAAACTGGCAAGTAGAGCATATGAATGTGTATTCATAGGATACGCTTTGAATAGTAAAGCTTATAAATTCTATGACTTAAAAAATCGGGTAGTTATGTAATCAAATGATCTGACTTTTATGAAACATGGGTTTCCACTTTAAAATTAAGAATATGGGGGCTCGTCTTAGTAGTTTACACATAACTAGAACTAGTGAACAACCGAAGAATTAAACACCGAAATTAGAAGTAAAACGAAGTTCGAACCTTAAGGATTTTGGGTCTGATTTTTATGCTTATACCTTAGAGAAAGATCCCAAACTATTAAAGAAGCATTATCTTCTTTAGATGCCAACTTATGGGAAGAAGCCATAAATGATGAAATGGACTCACTGAGTATAATAAGACTTGGCATTTAGTTGACTTACCTCCTGGTTGCAAAACCATTGGATGTAAATGGATACTAAAAAGAAATTGAAACCCGATGGTACTATTGAAAAATATAAAGCTCGTCTTGTAGTTAAAGGATATGTGCAAAGGGAAAATGTAGATTTCTTTGATACCTTTTCACCAAGCTTACACGAATAACTTCTATACGTGTACTTTTCTCTCTCACCGCTGTATCTATGATTTAGTAGTACATCAAATGGATGTTAAAACCGCTTAAATGGTTGATTTAGAAGAAGAAATTTATATGGATCAACCTCAAGGTTTTGTTATCCTGTGGCAAGAAAATAAAGTTTGTAAATTAGATAAATCTCTTTGGCGGTCTAAAACAAGCACTCTAAGCAATGGCGTATGAAAAATTTGATAATCTAGTTATCTCACATGGATTCAAAATAAATGAAAGTGACAAATGCATTTATTATAAATTAAGATAATATTTGCACTATTATATGTTTATATGTGGATGACATGCTTATTTTTTGGATCAAATATTTATGTTGTGAATAATGTCAAAATGTTGTTAAGAGCTAATTTTGATATGAAAGATCTTGGAGAAGCGAGTGTAATCCTTGGTATAAAAATAACTAGGTTCTCGAAAAGGGAATTTCTCTAGATCAATCTCACTACATTGAGAAGATCTTAAAGAAATATAATTACTTTAACTCAGTAAACCTGCGTGTACTCCTTATGATCCTAGTGTAAAGTTGTTGAACACCTGAGAGGCGGTGTTAGACAAACCGAGTACGCGAGCATCATTGGTAGCTTACGTTACGCCATCATCGATTCTTGACCAGGGCATAGCTTACGTTGTGGGACCATGTATCATTTAGGACTTAGGAATAGTGTAGAGCATTGGAATGCTATTGAAAGGGTTATGAGATACCTTAAGAGAACTATGAACCTTGGATTACATTATAATAAGTTTCCTGTTTTAGAAGGATACAATACGCATCGGAACACTTTATCGAAGACTCCATGCAACTAGTGGCTATATTTTTAACATACCGCGGAGGTGTTTCGAAGTCTAAGAAACAAACAATATTGGCTCAATCTACAACGGAGTCTCAAATGATAGCACTAGCCTTGCTAGTGAAGAAGCAGGTAGCTAAGAAGTTTGTTAGTGAGATCCCTTACGGGAAAGACCGATACAATTGTCTTGATCCACAACGATAAGACCAGCGGCTATCGCAAAGATTCAACCGTTACATAACGGAGAGGCAGCGGTCGTCGTAAGCATAATCTTGTTAGAGAATTTCTCTCAACGGGAGCGGTAAGAGTGGATCGATGCGTTCGATGAAAATTCGGCGATCCTTTGTGAAAGGATTACAAGAGAAAGGTTTTCAAAACCTCAAAAGGAATGGGATTAACGCCTCTAGAATGAAGAGTCACTTATGATGGTAACCCAACTTATGCATCGGAGATCCCAAGAAATAAGTTCAAAGCGGTAATAACAAGTCAGCGAAGATATGAGATGTATCATGCTATTAATCAAATCTCATTCTATATTGTTATAAGCATGAAGTCCTGAAGCGATAGAAAGGATTTAGTTATTTGTTAAACTCTTAACGAAGTTCTATCTTTACGTGGAGTGGAGTACATAGCTACGAGTACTCTTGATAGACTCACTTTGTGAATGTGGAAGTGTCGCCTTTATGAAAATTTTTTGGGCAAAATTTACTAGAGCGTTCACTATACCGATACACGTGTACGGGCCCGTAAAACACGGGCTTTTTTCGAACTACACCTTGGAAAGGTTGTGTGTGATGATTGTTAGAGATAGAGTTCAAAACTACGAGTTACTCTAGTATATTCTAAAGCATCAACACTATGCGCAGTTCAAGTCGATAGGACACCTTTTTGTTTATGCACAATCTTATAATTTTTAATTGATCGGTCGTCGATGAAAATTATTTTTTATATAAAATTCAAGTGGGGATTATTGGAAAAAAATGAAATTTATTAAAAAAATGATGTTGGGAATCGTGCATTCCACATCGCTTTTTTATAATATTTTAAAGAGGTATAAATAGTGAAGAAGTTTGTTATTTACTAGGTTCCGAGGGCACTCCACTGTGGAAGAGGAGAGGACTGCAAATGTGATACCACCACACGCTGCCGCCCGCCGCCGCCGTCGTCCGACCGGCCGCGTTGCCGTGCCGTCTTCGAAATGAAACCGAGTGCGTATGTGGTATTTTATTTTTGGTAAAATATTCTTTTTAAGGAAATTTTTTCCACTTACAAAACGGTTGTTATATATATATATATATATTTTTTAAGAAAAAAATAATCAGTTATGTTCCTTTATTAAGAATATGGCCGTTGTCTTCTTAATTGAGAAAAAAAGTCGTTATATTTATTCACAAAAATATCCGTTACTCGTCCTTTAATCCGAAAATGGTCGTTATTTTTCATTACCTCGTAATGGCCGTTACATTCTTAATTCCTAGACATTACCGTTTTATTCATAATTGCTACACGTTTTCTAAACTGTATAAAAGAAGGTTTCGGCCTCTCGTTTTAACATATCAATCGAAGAATCTCATCTCCTACGAAAAACAATTCTCTCTACAATTTCTGTCAATTTTAAGTATTCTTTGGGTTTCCGAGCAAATTTTCTCACGGTGTAGATTCCACTTCATCGGTGCGGTGAAGTTCGAGACGTAGATTACGATTCTACTGTTTTATCCCAGACGACGAAATTTGTGTTCTATGAATTAGGTGAGAAATAACGCTTGTCTTAAAGAGAAATGACCAGTGGCTCAGCCCAAAGGCTTACTGAAGTTATCGGTAATATTGTTCCTACACTGTTTTTATAAACTTGCCTCAACAGAATGCATGTTACTTGTTCCCTTATTTGGAGGAAGTCTTTGTGGAAGCTTAAAATTCATTAAAGAAATAAGATTTTTGGTTGGACACTTCTTTCTGATTGTCTCTCTAACATATGACACTTCTATTTTAGAATCAACATCTTTGATATGTCTTATCCCTTTTGTCTTAATTCCTCTGAAATCTCAAATCATCTTTTTAATTACCTCCTGTAAGTTTCCTTATCCTTGTGGGCCATTTGGTCTTGGACTTCAAAGTTATCTTCAATGAACTTTTCTTCCCTAAAAGACCTTTTTCTTTCCATTTTCAAACGAAATCTCTAAAAATTATTTTGAGATCGAAAATATTAATCTATTTAAATGTTCTTTTTAAAGTAATATTTATGAATATAAAACTAAATAGAATATTAAAATAGTGATAATTTTGTAATAATTAAACATGAATTTGGAAAAATAAATCGATACCAAAAAGAGAGTATGAAATAGATTAATGAAAATGATCCCGTGAATTTGTAGATGGTAATTTGCTTTCGAGCATATCTTTGTAAAGAAAAAAAAAATGCTTGAGAGAATGCGATTTTTAAGTCATGTTTCATTGCATAATTTTATTTTCACCTTTGATATATTTATTTTTCTTCTCATGATTTCGATAAATAGTTATTTTAAATAAAACTAAAAATTAAATTTTATTTTATTTAGATGAAAACACCTCAGCGTTACCAAAAACAAAAATAATGTTAAGGTTGTGCATTAATTATAAATTTACTAAAAATGTTATTTATAATTTTATCAAACTATTGTTATTGATAGCTTTAAAGTAAGCTTACACCCAAAATAATAATAATAATAATAATAATAAAACCAGATATACGGAGCCAACATTGCAATTTGTAAGACTTATCTATTGACGTTTTAGTTTGATGATTAAATTCATAGCTATGTTATTTTAAATTTAGATTATATTAAATATTATTTATAAAAAAAACACATTACAAAACCAAAAACAGATGCATTCGGTCAGAGTGTTCTTAATTCAATCATTCTACATGATAGTAGAGTTGGGTTTTTTTTTAATAAATATTAAAAACACAAATTTATATATATTTACATTTAATTAATTATATATATCACATGTAAATTTTTTTTAAAATGAATTAAATTTTTATTTTTAAAATTATTTTGTCACATAATATATCTTAATTAATTTAAATATAAAGTAAATTTATGAGTTATTAATTCTTTTTTAACATAATAATATTAGGTGATGGAAATTTCAATATAGGAAAATTTATTTTAAAAAATATAAGCAGTATTATATGTAAAAAAGTGATGCACTTGATGTATGTTTAAAATAATTAACTAATATGTAATTATTAGGAAATAAAATGACATAAAATAAATTATATCATATTTTAAATATAAATTATTTTATTAAAATTCTTATTATTAATTATATAATTTTATAATATAATTTAATATAATTAATATATTTCACTAAACATTTTCTCAACTAACTTCAAACGATGTAATTATGTGTTATTAATATTAAAACAAAAAATTGGGACAAAATATATAATTTTTTAAATGTAAATTTAAATTTAAGGATTATAGCATAATCATTAAAAATTATTGAATATATATTATTTTTAATTTTAAAATGTAAGTGATGTTGTATTTATATATGTGTGTTGGCTTCTTATATATAAAACACGATGTCTATTATATTTTACTTAGTATGTTTTTTTTCCTCTACGTAAGGTCGATCATTGTATATTAGTAATACATACATGTATAGTTAGGAACACTTTGTATGCAATCATATTTACACATATCACAAGATTGATTTTCGTAATGTACATGTTAAGTGGAGTGTTGGTTTTCGACAAACAAACGTGTTGATATTATCACTTGTGTTTTTGGTTCATTTTGGATGTAGGTATTTATAGAAAGTATTCGAAATTTTTAGAATGAAAAAAATATGACTTTTTAGTATCTCGTCACCACCTTTGCAACCAACCTTGGCGAAGTAGCTGACGAGGTAACAAATTTTGAGTTTTATAAATACCTCTTATTTCTTTTTATTTGGTATCTAAGAAAATGTAACAAAGTTCTTTCAAATTAATATATTATTTTTTATTTTCGGATCACTAATATCCTTAAATATTGTTTGGTATCAATGATTCGTGACTGTGTAAACAAAATTGTACTTATGAGTAGTGAGTACTCGAGATGATGTTTGCAAGTGGGTTGTATATGAGTCGTGTGTTGGCTGGAAGTTGATTGGATGCAACTGTTTATTTGTGAGAACCTTATTGTGAGAATGAGCTAAGTTAAATGCATTGGGTTCTTATATCTCTTATTGTATGCAATGAGAGATAAGTTGTATGAGTTTGAATGTGGTCCTCAAGATTAAAAGCTGTCACACATTTGGTTATTGATATATAGTTACTGATCACACCATATTGGGTGGTGTGGATTTTAGAAGAAACCAAGTTTATGTGTCGAATCAGATTGTTACATAGATAGCAAGCAAGAGTAGTAATAGACAATTAAGATAGAAGTTCTAGCTAATATATGTAATATTAATTTTATTTCTTTTAGAGTTATAAATGTTATAATGATTAATGAATTGTTTGTTGTTGAGTGGTTATCTTAAGCAATCTGAAGATGCTATCACATAGATAGGATTTATATGTAGGTTTATCTTGTTATATCTAAAGTTATGCATGCTTGAATGTATAGTTAGTATAATCATAGTTTAAATGGCGTATGTCTCTACATACTGAAGTTTAAATTTTGATTATAAAACTTTTAATATTTATCACCTACTTTCTATTTACTTTATTCTATATCTTTTGCTTTATTATGCTATCTATCTATCTATCTGTATTTATTTATCCTATACTATAGTTTATTATGTTATCTCTTTAAACTGCTAGGTGTGAGTCTCTAAAGATTTCGTATCTCTTTACCTTAATGTGTACTAGGTGTCAGACTCTTTATTAAGGTGTTATGTATGTTTGATTGCATATTGCGAAAATACAATCATTATTTATCAAATATGTTTTGACATATAAGGTCTTGAAATAATTGAAAATCCTTTTAAATTTTCACTATGTATATATATATATATATATCACAAGTTAAGTATTGTTTGTCATGTATATTTATTGCTAGTCTAAACAGGAGCCTGTGAGACATACGTCACTAGTGTGTATTCTGCATATTGTTATTATTGCATATGTTAGTTGTTTTTGTTGCATGTTGAATTGAGGATGTTGTTTTATACTTTCGTTGTATTAATTGTTTAATTCTCATTGTAAGGCCTACTTAGTCATATTGATATAAAGCTCGCAATTTTTTTTATAAGTTGACGTTTTCATCTCTCATCTAGGTCACAATTATCTATTTAAACATATTGTTCTGTATTTTTATTGTATTAATTGTTTAATTCATATTGTCAAACTTGCTTGATCAAATTGATATTTAGCGTAAGAAAAGATTCATAGGTTGTCGTTTCCCTCACTCATCTAAGTCTTAATAATCTATTTTAATCGAAAAAATAATTAACTTTAATGTAATTATTCCTATATAAGATAATCTTTATAAATGATTTTATGTAAGTTTTTATACATAATTACAAGTAATGATGTTTGATTTAATTTAACGTAATATTATCCTTAAAACTTGTATTTATCTTCTTTTTAATATATTTTACTTAAAAGTATATCCTTTTTAATTTTAAAAGAGAAAATTGGAGTGGCGTAAAATTAGTTGATGTATATATTGATTTTTTTCTTTCCTTTTTTTATTTAGTTCTTTATATAACGGTTTAATGATTGAAAAAAAAGTTGAATATATTCTCAATTACAATGGGCCCTCCCAACTTAGAAAGTCAATCTATCAATGGATGTAAATTGGAGTGAAATGTATTATACACTTATTAATACTAATTATTAGTATTGTATTTGTTATAAATTTATTAATACTATTTAAAAGAAAAATATTATTATTTTCATTTTTAAATCATTAATTGAGTATTGGTTAATTTACTTTTTGTGTCGTTTTTTATTTTAAATGATTTTTTCCAAAAAAAAAAATTTATACTTAATTTAATATAATATTATCCTTAAAACTTATATTTATCTTCTTTTAAAATATTCTACTTAAAAATATATATGTTAAAGTTAAACAAATAATAAAAATAGAAAGGCAAAAATAAAATATGAATAATAAATTAAATAATGGCTTAAAATTAATTTATATATATTAAATTTCTTCTTTTATTTATTTATTTTTAATATTAATATTTAATTCTTTATATAGTGGTGATTGAAGAGAAAAAATTTTATTTAAATTAATTGGATCACGTGAGAAATCAGCTATAATAAAAGTTCGTTCACCCTAACGTTTTCACTCCAATTTTTGGATGAGTACTGTTACGTAAATTTGTATTAGTAATATATTTTAGGTAAATTTATAAAAATATAAGCGACTTATTCAATTTATTACGTTCATATAATTGAATAATTTTTTATTTTATTTTATTTATATTATTTAAATATTATATTTATTTAATGTATATTATTCTGTTAATTTTTGTTTTACAGCATTACACATTAGTGATATATTGAAAAAAAATATAAATAATTAATTAATATATTTAAAATAATTTATATATATATATATATATATTTAAAATAATAATTTATTTTAAATATATTATTTAAATATCTGAGATGTTTTAAATTATAATTGATTATATTAAGTGTGATAGGCCTTAAATGGTATATAATAAAATATATAAATAAAATAAAAATAATTAGATAATATTAATGGAATAAAAAATATATGAATATTATAAATTAAATAAATATAATAATTTTACACAATAATTTGATAGGATGTGTAACGATGAATTCAATACTATCATCATTATTTTATTTCAATTATGTAGAGTTACTAAAATTATTACTTAAATGTAGATTAAATTGATAAGATGGTTTCCAATAACTAATATTTGAGAGATAGTAAACTAATTAATCTGGATTACTACGTAAAATTAATCTAAATTTATTAGATGTTTAGACTTTTGACTATATGCACAAGTACCATCAGGCTTTAGTATAAATTATTTATTTATATTAAAAAAATCAATTTAAATATATTATACAAAAAAAAAAAAAAAGAGAAGGTAATATATGTACTTTCGGCACGGAAAATACATTTTATTTCCCGAAAGAAGGACATAAAATCGTTTTATCCTAAAAATGCTTAGTTATGAAATCACTTTTGTCAAAATCACAGATAAATATATCATAAATTTTAAAAATAAATTTATATTTTTCAGTCTTTCACCCTGTATATACATATTTATTATAACATAAAAAATATATATTTAATACATATTTAAAAATATATTGTACATAATTTGTTAATAATGATTTTTTTTAAGAAGTTAAAATTAAAAGAGTAAATAAATCATTTAATTAGAAGGAAAATGAAATTAACTTGCATTTTTAAGAGAAAATAGTAATTTAGAATAGAAAATAATTTTTTATCATATCCTAATTCAAAAGGGAATATAAATAAACAACTTGGAATGTGATTATCTTTATTTTTTAATATCATCAATTATAAATAAATAAATAAGAATATTTTCAACTTAAAATTTTATTTTAATGTAAAAGCTACAGTATTTTTTTAATCTCCAACCCGTACATTAAATAGTATAATTTTGATAAAAATAAAAAAAATATTATTTTATTATTTAACTCATTATTATTATTATTATATTAAATCAATTAATTAATTATATATTATTATTGAATTAATTATAATAAATTTATAAATTATATTTTATTAAAAAAAATTATTAATTATAATATTATATTTATGATGTGAAATAAACATTATATTACTAAAAAATAAATAGTATATTTAATTGAATAAAAATACAACAATGTTAGTTTCTTTTTGTAACTTTATATATATTTTTAATTTTAATATTTAATTGTTAATGAATGTATAATAATTTTTTATTAATTTTATTTTATTAATAAAAAAATTAAATAATATTATTAATAATAATAAAAAATTCCAAATATAATATAAACAAATTGTAATCAAACACATAGCATTATTAGAGTAATATAGATATTAAAATAATATATTTTTATCTTTTATCAATATTTAAAAAAAAAATTAACAATATCGCGTTATTCATCATATTATTTTAGTACGAAATTTTATAGACTTTGGTAGCAATTTTTAATTCAAAACTTGAAATAGAACCTAATTTGAGATGGTCTAAGAAGGAAGAAGTAAGAACAATTAACTGTAATAATGGTAATACGAGATTTTATAGACTTTTGTAGCAATTTTTAATTCGAAACTTGAAATAGAACCTAATTTGAGATGATCTAAGAAGGAGAAGTAAGAACAATGTTAATATAAGAATTAACTGTAATAATGGTAATACGAAAGATGGAAATTTTCTATAAAGAAAATGTAATTATCGTTGTGGGTGGTCCTGAACCTGAGCACAACGAACTGTAACGATAAGAATTGGACATTCCAAGTTGCCAATCTCTCTCTGTCTCTCTGTTTATTTCGCATAACACTCTCTATAGCTAAGCAAGGTTGCTTTCGTTTTACTTCAAATGGCTATGAATTGAAAGGTATTAGCTTCTATCTATCTATCTATCTATTCAAATATTTATTTAAACAACATTTGTACTGATAATCTTCGTAACCACATTTCTTAGAGTATCTCTCTCTCTGCATTTCTGTTTCCTCTAACCCACTCCTTTGCTCTACTATTCCGGCAGTTTAATTAGAGTTAATCAAGTGGGTTTGGTTTCTTTTCTCCAAAGATTTGAGGTCGGTTTGGTTATATTCGTGCTAATTTGATCGTTTTCGAAGCGATTGGTAGTAATTAATGGAGCTAACAGCCGGAACCATACTTGGATCGGCGCCGTCCGTACCTGAACTTGAAGAACCCGGCCTCGATTCCCTCCAATTTCGCCAGGAACTTCAGAGACTTATCACCGTGACGCCGGAAAATGCAAGCTCCTTCACGGCGCTTCTGGAACTTCCGGCTACTAAAGTGATGGAGCTTCTCCATCATTCTCCAGAATCTGATGGATCTCTCACTCTGGCCAATCTATCCAGTGATAACCTCCAGGTACCTTACCTCCAGCCTTTCGATTCCAATCTCACATTCCATGCAAATCCAGCGCTCAATGAACGTGTTGCCAAGTTCTCGAATTCGGACGCCAATTTGGAGAAGGTGAAGAACGAGCCTGTGGAAACTGATTCGAATCCTAATTCAACATCGCGTTCTCTTGGCTTCGATCCGATTGTGGAACACAAGAACCAGAAGTTACCGGCGAAGAGGAAGGAGCGAGAGAAGAAGGTAAACTTATTAGAGGAACCGAGGGCAACAAACTTTGGGTTTCTGTGGTTTTTAATTTAGGTAAAATCGGCAAATTTCGTACCCCGAGTGTGAATTAATTCACCGTTTTTGTAAAATTCAGGCAAAAGGGTCATCCTCAAAGAAGAGTACGAGTGAGAACAGTGAAGACCCTGACAAGCTTCCTTACGTTCACGTTCGAGCTCGTCGTGGTCAAGCGACTGATAGCCACAGCTTAGCAGAGCGAGTAATTTCATAAATCCCAATTACTAATCTGTAATTATTATTCCATAATTACAACTATTGCTTTATTAATTAATAATTACACTTTTTACTGTTTTAGTTAATTTGTGTGTTGGGTTCTATTTTGTGGCTTTGATTGGTAGGCTAGGAGAGAGAAGATTAATGCTAGGATGAAGTATCTCCAGGAGCTGGTCCCCGGATGCAACAAGGTTGGTTGATTAGACGTGATTCTTTTGATTTATGGGTTGATTTTGATAAATTTGTCGAATTATCATATGTCTTAATGATCTCTGACAAGTGAACTTATGTACCTATATGTCAGAGAGATATACATGTAACTTTATAATGGAATTGGTTTTTTTAATACAACAGCTGTATACGATACTTTGTTATAATATGTTCGCGTTCACATGTGTGAAACAAAAAGAGAAGAATATATATAATTATTGGAGTATAATTGTTGTCTAAAAATAAATGTCATTGTCACTTTCTTCTTCTTTTTTTTTTTATAAAATGCTTGCATGCTTTTGAAACATAAAAGTGCTTGACGGCTGCTTTGCAATTTTGCATGGTTTCCCCTTTTAACATGCTTTGCTTTTCCTCATGGGTTTTGGGTGTGTGATTCCGAGAAGAGTTCTTTACAAGGCATTTCTATATATATGTTAGATATATATCATAAACATGTATTTTTTTTTTGTTACATACAAATGAAATTAATTATATTTATTAATAATACTGTATTATAACAGTTGTAATTTATCATAATTTGTGATAAATAGATTTTTTTTTTGTTAATTCAGTTTTTTCATTTGAAATCATTGATGATTCATGTTTACAGTTCCTGTTCACTGTTGTTTAATTGGATTGACTTTTTTCTACTGAACTAAGGTAGCATTTCATGGTTAATTTTAATGTTTGTCCTAGAAGTGCACATCAAAGTAGAAAAAGAAACGTCAATAAGAAGTAGTAATACCTTTATGGTTGTCTGTAAATTCTACAATTACCTTTCAATTTTCATTACGTGGGCTGGAGATTTTAGTAGTGGGTGAATGCGGACTGCATGCATCTTGGTAAAGATTGGGAGATAAATGTAGTGGGAATGTTCAGTTAGATATTTTTTGGGATCAAATAGATGTCAAATTGAATCCCTTTTTATTTCACATGACATTATCATCTCATCTGTTAGAGTTTGGCATCATCCTCAGTTGGATAGTAGAAAAAAAAAGAGAGGAGAAAACAAAAGAAATATCATTTAATAGGTTTATATACCAAACACGATGAGATAATCCCAAGCTTAAGTGTCCAAATTTTATTGAGCTCCTGCATTATCAGGGTTCACATATCTAGAATTGGAACTCAAACCCTTATCAATTCCGCTAATTACCGTACCAGTAAAATTGGGTTAGTCCTAATTTCAGACATATAGCATTGCTCAACTTTGCAAGACATTATTTCATTAGTGAATTCATTTTTAACTTTCCCATTGACAATGAGAATATTTTTAAGTGATGATAGCAAGTAGCAAGTATATGAGTGACTTAGTTCTCCCCTTCGCCTTCTTCTTTCTGCCTGTCTCTTCTCTACTGGTCTGCATCTTCATTTCTCAATATCTACCGGGAAGGAACCTCCCTTTTAGGGAGAGCTCTCACCTGTGAGTGTACTCTCGTTTTTTCTTTACTGATTTTTCTTCTCTTCTTTTTTTCATATTTGGCTCCCATTTATTAAAGGAGGAGAGTTTTTGTTTCATAAATAATTGATTACCACTGATCATAGTGATTTACTTTGTCAGATTTGACTCTATAAAAATGAGATTTTGTGTGTTCTAATATCTTTATTTGTTTAGTATGATGTCTTCTTATAGAAAGGTGTTTGTATATTTCTTAATTCTTAGTCTCTTAGATTATAAAGATTTATCAATGTATATATTTTGTTCAACATGGAGTTTCATTGATGCATGTTGAGCAAAATTGGATGGTATACTTAGCATTAACAGAGCCATCTTTCTTACTATGTGATTTGTGTTTTTTTTTAATATGTATTAAATAAATATCTATAATATATATATATATATACATATACATACTTGGTAAGTCGTAAAATAACACCAAATAGTTAGGACAAGATAGCATTCAATGTTATCAATATTCACTAGGACTATAAATCATATTTTTCTGTTAGGCTCAGACGTATGACAGATGCTTCATGGTTAAAGAATTATTGCTCCTATTGATATCAGCGGCACTTTTTCACATGTTAATGTTGGGTACTTCTGGGATTTGATTTAGGAAAAGCTCAAGTTGTTGCACCAACAAGCTTGCAAATAATTGTTTTTGTGGCGTGTGTTTGGTTTAATTGTTTTTGACATGCACCTAACCGATGTTTAAGAACTCACTTTTATCTTGGTCTTCTATGAAATTTCAGTTTTAATCACCTATATTTTGTCTCATTAGTTTATTTTGCTTTGTGAAAAATTATGTTTATTAAAGTTGACTTCCAAACTTTGGCCAATCTCTTTCAATTATTACTTTTGGTGTTGTATGGTGAGGTATATGCTCTGCCAACCTACTGACTTGAGTCTTAAGCTAAAATTTGAGGCACTTGACAGCCATAATCCTCCAACAAAATTGATGTTCTTAATCTTAAATTAAGTTTTTGCCTGCTTTACATGTATTTTTCTTTAAGAGTAAATGATAGGTAGTATGATTGGAAACCGGAACTTGAAGAGGGAAAGTAGTGTGATTTGAAGCTGGGAGCTTAAAGTGGGAGGTGGATATTTTACATGGCCAACCAACGATTTGATCTGTAATATATGGGTATATTTTCGATATTCTATTAATTTAGTGAAGGCAAAATGATGAAGGATCACAATCATTCCTTCTGTGTGAGGAAGCACTTGATGAATTAAGCAAGCTCATATAGTTTAGGTGGTCTGTGTTCTTTGTACGCTATATGCCTTGAATCATTTTGGAAGTTTTGAATATTACAAAGGATCATGCTCCAAGGTTTAAAGTGTTTTTTTTTTCCTTCCTTCCTTCCAGATTTCAGGTACAGCATTAGTTCTGGATGAAACTATCAACCATGTACATTCACTCCAACATCAAGTGGAGGTCTGACTTGTTCGTTCCTTTCGTTTTATTTTATTGGAACTTAACATTCTAATAGTATATCTACTTATATTTTTACTTAGAAAAAAGCTAAGAAATCATTCTTTAGATTGATGATTGATGAAGTGTCAATGTACCTTAAAGCGTGTTTAGCTCTATGTTATTTGGATTCTTCATATTTCGTGAAGTATCAGTGTCCAAGCAACATGATATGGAGATGGGTGTTGGTATTCGATTATTCCAATTTAGTGTAAATTTATAAAAAAATTGAAAAATTGGTGTCTCGATGTGCAATATGTATAAAAAAAATTACAACTCTCTATGTCCTAAAAGAATTCGAATAACATAGGTTTAGCTTGAAAAATATGAAATTAATCTTGCATTCTTCATAGCAGATATCTCTATGAATCTAATTTTCGTCCTTTACGCTGCTTAAAATATTCTTACCCACTTTGTTTCCTCTTTATTTTCACTTCTCTCTCTCTTTTTTCTTTGTTGGTTATCTGTTTCAAATTGATAAACTGCCTTATATATTGAAAGTCTTATGCAATTTAGGTAGAATTTTGGGAAGCTCAAACTGTAATTAGATTTTAAGTAACACTGTTTCAGTGCATTATCTACCTTTACTGACATGCTTTATTATGGTTCAATTATTTTCTTTTGCAGTTTTTGTCAATGAGAGTTGCAGCAGTCAAACCAAAAATTGATTTCAACCTTGACAGTATATTTGCTTCTGACGTAAGTCGTTCAATCCTGTTCATATCATACACGATGTAGAATAATGAAACTAAAGATTTTCTTGGCATTGCAATTTTAATTTTTTTGACATGTACCGTGTGTTTGTTATAGAACTTATTAAGTGATTCGAGTTCTACTCGTCTAGCTGAGACTTAACTAATGAGAGCTATATCCTTATAATACCAGTATACCGCTCTCTCTCCCTCCAGCCCCTCTAGCAATTTAAACAGGGAATTGGGTTTTAATTTTTTTCTTTTCTTTTCTGAAAAACGAAAGTATGCTTTATTGATAGGAGTTTTTGGGATCTCTAATATGCTTACAGATACCTACCTGATCTTAAATGATAGTATTCTTCCATTAATACTTACAGGGCAATGGGTTAGATTTGGACCACGTATTCCATTGCCATTTGTTTATACTGGCACCTTTTGATTGTTCCTGGAATCTTATTTGATCATAATGGTTACTACCAGACAAAGTGAATGTCTCTATCTTATTAATTATTTCAATGGGCTCTTGTAATGTATGGTTCTTGTATAGGTCTGTAACCATGTTGTAAACAAGAGAGATGCTCTGCTCTCTCTTTCTCTCTCTCATGCTACGTATTAATTGCATCACTAATATTTGTGATTATCCTTTAAAACATGCAGCAGAATGGATCTCTGATGGAAAGTAATTTCCCCAATATGGTTACGCCAGTGATTTGGCCAGACACTTCAGTTAGTGGGAACGTAGAACAATATCAACAGCAATGGCATATTGATGTTAGCCGCCAGCCATTTTGGCAAAGGGAAGAAAACACTCAGACTCTCATTTCTCCTGAGAAATCATTTTTGAGTTATAACTCTTCTGCTAATTCAGGTTAATATAGAACTATGTTTCTTCATGCTGCAACTCCATCCATTCTCTCTCTGAAATTCTATTTTTTCTTGATTTAAGGATTGCCCACATGCAATTCTTACCAAGCACACTTCACGTTATACTTCCTTACCATCATCCAATTGACAGTGTGTAATCTTCTTAACAAACCTGCGTCTACGGGCACACGTAAACATTTATATTACATAAATAGATATCCAAATGCACTTAGAGACTCTTACAATTGAGTTGAAATAACAAAACTAACCCAATTAGTTGTCTGTTGACAGTGTCTCTTCACTCAAGTCAATTGAAGATGGAGCTGCAAAAGCACATCTCTACCGGAAGCTAATAGTGTACATATCGGATATAGTTTTATCAGTTTAGCAGGAAGCAGTAGAGGGATATTAAATTATCAATGGCAGATTTCGGATTTCTCTAATAGCCAGGTTCAACTAATTTCCCTCAAGATACTGAGGAAGGACTCGGTATATATGTCAAATTCTTAAATAATTTATTATTACTATGCATTTCCTATTTTAAAGGGAGTCATTCAATCAAATACCTATTTTATGTGATGATTGATTGATTCTTATTGTAAAATATCATTGAACCAACTACTACTAAAACCTATTACGGACGCTGCTATTGTTTAGAGTTGCTACTAAGTTATGGAATTGTGTTATAATTTTATTTGCCGCTGTCGTAATTAAAATGACAAATGATCATTTGGCGTGACTATTTAGTCATCCATGGGAGCATATTGTGATTAAAAATTAAAAATCTATGAGTTAACTTTCATTTCTCTTCATTTTCCAATTCCGTACACATTGCTTTCAATATTGAAATCTATGAGACTGTGTGAGTCAAGTTCTTTTTTATTATCATAGTTGCCCGAGCAGTAGAAGTAGAACTTCATGGGTTGTTAGGCTCTTATTCCTTTAACAATCTCTTTATTGATTGGGATGATTATTTTAAGTAATATTTGATATACAGTAATACAAATAATTATGAGTATTCGTACGTGTAATTGGATGTAAAATATTTTAAGAATATCAAGAATACTTATTCTTCTAATATCTTTAAAGAATATGTTGAAATATTTTATTTTCATTACACATTTATATAATTATTTATTATTATTTTTCATTTAGATGTCAAGAAAATTAATTTTTTAATTTTTTAATTTGTTTCATTTATAATTTTATAAATATTATTTTAATATTATAATTATTTTGATTTTAATGTTAAAATAAACATAATAAACATAATATTTTTATTGAATTTAATTTATTTTAAGCCTTTATAACGCAAGGAATCTGACAATGGATCCAATAGTAACATGGACTTCTACAACAATGATACTAAGACATAATTTGATGCAAAATTTATTTTTTTCATAATTGATTGTTAATTGTTTTGAGCTTGTAAATCATATATATATATATATATATATATATATATATATATATATGAACTCGACACTTTTTTATATACCATAATTGATTGCTAAAATGCTAATCATAACTCAGCTGGAATATATAATTATGGAAGACGTTAATTGGTCGCCTGGAGGTTGGAAACTGTATACATAATGATGTGTATAAATTACTTAACTTAGACTAGGTGATCTGGTGATAGTGGAATGACAATAAGATTTCCTCCCATTTCAAGACGTTCTATTCACATGAAATACAGTTTGATACAAAAAAAAAAAAAACGCTTCGTAGATTCGCTAAATTTTTAAATTATATAATTTAATTTTTAAATTTTTAAAAATTTACACGTATTTTCTTAAATTTTTAAAGAATATAGTTTAGTATCGAACTTTTAAAAATTTATATATAGATTCAATCTTGTTTACTAAAATATATATTTATGGTTTAAAATTTAAATATTTATACGTAAAATATTAAAAATTTGATAATTAAATCATAATTTTTATAAATTTAATTAAAATTTGAAATAATTAAACTTCTTTTAGTATTCTTCAAATATTGAGTTTAAAGAGTTGCTAGAGTTTTTTTTAGGCCCAATCAACTATTGATTTTTGTTGTAGAATATTATTTTGTGAACCTAATTTTACGATTTTGCCTTCTCTCCTTTACGTTGTATACTGTCTAGGTTGTTTTTTTTCCCCTTCCCGTTATCTCAGTTTACCATTCCTTGCTTAGTCCTCTCTCCTCTTTCTCTTTCTCTCACATTGCTGACCATATCTATCTTATCACCTTACCGACAAAGTTGAATTTCTCTCCCTAACTTTTCCGACGAATAAAGTGGTGTTGTTTCTTTTTGAAAACTCATTTTAACTTGTATTAATTATGATATACTAGTTAATATAATAATTTTAAAAATTTAAAAATTACTCATTTTTTTAGATAAATATAACTAAGGGTGTCCATGGTCCGGTTCGGTTTTTCTTAAAAAGAAATTTAACCGAATCGAACTGTTCATATTATTCGAACTGGACCGGACCGTTTGACTTATAAAACGGTTCGTCCCAGTTTAGTTCCCGATTTGGTTCAATTTTTTTATAATTTAATGAAAAATAATGTGAAATTTTTAATATATTATTAAACCGAATCGGTTCGGTTCGAACGGTTTAAAATTAATACAAACCAGACTGGACCGTTTGATTAGTAAAACCATTCGGTTTGGTCCGACCCGATCCGGTCCGGTTTTATGGTTTGGTCCTGTCTAATCTAGTTTTTGAACACCCCTAGCTATATCACTTGAGAGATAACATAAATAGTTCAGATGAACACGTAAGTCACATTTTTCTAAATAGAACAAAGTGTACCAATTAAGATTTGAGATATATTTATTATAGCTGTTGAGATATGTTTTAAGCAAAAAAAAATGCTTCAGAAATGTATCTAACTAACAGGAAATAATATAAGCACTTTTGAGCTTAGAAATTCCTTTTTTTTTTTGTGCTTACTGACAGAATGTGCATATATGCTTTCTACAGCTTCTTTTAACAAGAATATAAATTTTTCTTATAATTCTTAAATAAGACCACATTTAATTTGTTCTTATCATTTCTTGGACGCTAATATATGGACTTTACATAAATACCTTAAAAAAACTCACAAAAGACATAAATGGAATTATGAGAAGAGTATGGTGTCTATTTAATTTAGTATATTTGGCCCAAAAAAAAAAACTTTACTTTTATTGTTTTGGTTATAAGTACGAAAATGAGTTACAATTTTGAAAAATGAGATGGTAGAAGTTATCAATATTGCCTATACATGGTATTGATTTTTGCACCTTATTACATGCTTTCAATGTTGATAACGTTAGAATGCATTAAGAAGTTATTTGATGTTAGCTTTCTGACAAGTGAGTCTTCAAATAAAGGCTTATAGGTGGAAATAGTTGTTACAAAGATTAAGTGCTATTCTTTTTTCTTTTTCTTTTTCTTTTAATTTCTTTATTAAATAATTATATTGATTAAGTGTTACAAACAGTTGTTAGCAAGATTAAGTGATATTCTTGAATATATTGTTTGAATATCATAATTCTTTCACTCTTACTTATATTTTTCATTTATTCTTATTTCTCTAAATGATAATATTTTTGTTGAACCGAAAACTTAATTCTCTAACAAGAGCTCTTTTTAAAAGAATGATATATCAACTTGTAAGTTGTTATTGAAAATTCAATACTAATCGAAATGCAAAATATTATTAGAGTAAAATTATTCGTAAAATTATAAAAATAACATCTTTAGGACTTGCAATTATAAAAATAGTATTATTTATGTTTAACTTATATATTTTTACTATTAAAAAAAATCTGGTATATCATTTCATTTTGAGCATCTTTAATTGAATGTCATTTAAATTGAATTATAGTAATTTAAATCAGTTTAATATTAAACGTTATCATAATTAGGTATCGTTAAATATTATTATGATATAATTTTTATTGTAAATTTTAAAGTATTAGTTGTTTTTTTTTTAATTTCCCAAATCATTTTTAAATTTAACCATTTAAGACCATGGACTAAGTAGCTGGCTTATTATATTTTTCACTAATAAAAGTACCAAAACGATAAATAAAGACAGAGAGAATCACAATATGCAACGGCTCACGTGAAAAACCTTGTCATATTTTTCAATAAATTTAAGGGGACCAATTTCGTAAAATAATAATAATTCACGGTATCTCAGATTTGGATTAAAGATAAAACTTGTAGAATATATTGGTAAATATATGAAAAATATGTTCAAAATCGTTTCTTTCTCTATTTTTAGATGGAGCATTAAACATTATTGCACCAATAATTTATACAATAACTCAATAACTCGTTTTTTTTTTTAACCAAACATGAATAGAATTAAATTTAACCCAACTCAAATAACACAAAAAAAAAAAAATTAAAATTGAGTTAAGAATAACTGGACAACACAAAATAAAAATAATTATATTTATTTTTACATACTATTACTACTTTTTTTTAAATGATGTATGCTGATTCATGTTATGAAAAAACATTTTTTTTTTATTTTTAATGTAACTTTTTTCATCTTCATATATATACTCATTTATTAATAATTATATATTATTTTATCAACACAAAAGCAACTATCTATATGAGTATTTATGAATTTTATTTAAAAATGATATTTGTTACAAAATAAATTTTTTTAATTTATGAATTATTTTATATAAATTACTTATAATGAATTTATTGATTTGTTTATACGTATTTCAAATTAACTTATAGTTTTATTTTTTTTAAAATATTTTGTAAATATATATCACTAATCATAATTATACGAAGTTTAGGTCTAAAATATTCATTTATTTTAATTTTAAGTAGTGGTTAATTGAGTTATTTTGTAATATATTTGTGATTTGAAATTTTTTAGTTTTAAATTTTATAAAAGCTTGTAATAAATTTTTTATTTATATGTTTAACATTACTAAAATACATTAAATTTAATTCAAAAATTTTATTATTCTAATTATATTATAAATTTACAATATTTCATATGAATACTAGATTAAAATAAGTTAAAAATAATCGATTAATATATAAAAATAAAAATAAAAATTTAGGATAATTTAAGGTAGCGATTTTATTTAGTTTAAATTAGGTTGATAATTGTGATACGAATTAAATTAAATTTAAATTTAGGTTTGATAAATTTTACTTGAACTAATTTAGATTATTGGAAATTGACCTATACGAATTAACGCTATTTATTACACACTGCACTCTTAATTTAATTAAACTAATAATCTTATTATATTTAATAATTATATAAAATGTTATATTAATTATAATATATTATCTTTACTTTTCAATACTTTTTTAATTGATAAACACCCGATTAATTTTTACACATTTTTCTTAATTATGAAATGTTAATTGATTATAAAAATTATTAAAAATAAAAATAATATTATAATATATAATATAATTATTATTTAACATTAAAGTATATTACTCATATAATTATAAATATATGTTAAGTATATTACTAACATTAATATCTATCTATATATATATATATGTTTCCTATGTTATAATTATATTAAAATTTTGAGTTAATTAATATGTATTTGTTATATATATGCTATAAATAAACGTAACATCTATTAAATATGTGTTACAATACTAACTCTCTTTCATACGAGAAATATTTGTACAAGAAAATTTTCTTTCCTAATTTTTAAAAGAGACCACTTAGTAATTTTATGAGTTAATTTATTGATGTCTCTGTGAATTCAAACAAATAAGTAAGTTTTAAAACAATTGAGCATTGAATTCAAACAAATAAATAAGTTTTAAAACAATTGAGCATAAGACTGAATCGTAACTGACTTTTTTTTAAATTATTCCGATCTTAATTCTTCTTGCTTTGTGGCTACAACTACTAATCTATAGAGGTTAGAAGAGTTGATTTCAAAATCATGGGTTAGCCAAATTTTATATAATTTTGTTATTTAATTAATTTTATTTTTAAATTTTCAAAAAATATATGATTTTTGCATTGTATTTCTAAATACGAATTATATATGTTTCTCACGCGCATGTAAATATATATATATTTGTCTAAAATTTGGCCACATAATTGATAGTTAATTTTACACGTAAATATATAATATTTTTGTTTTAGAAAAACACATAAAAAGAAAAGAAGCAAAACAAAGTTAAAAGAATAATTTTTTTTATGAAAAATAGTATTTTGTGTGTAAGAAATTATGAGAGAATATTTTAGAAAATATTTGAGATATTTTTTTAAAAAAGGAATGACAAAATAGTGATTTTGAGAAATACTCGTATGTCACTATTTTAAATTTATCTCAATTTATTGGATTAGTTCTCAATATATACCAATTAATTTTATTAGTGAAAAAAATATTTTTGAGAGTTTATTCGTGGAATTAATTGATCAAATTAAAGAATAAATCACGTTAAATTACTGATATCATTATTTTACTCCCTTTAATTTAACTGATCAAATCAAAGAATAAAACACGTTAAATTAATTACTGATATCATTGTTTTAGAATAATAATTTCAATAATACCTTGAATACTTTGTGATCTCCACTACCTTGAAAGAATGGTTTAACAATTCTCCTTATAATATGCATGTTTATTAATACCCTTCTTTCATAAGAAAACAACAATGAACTGAGAAGCTAAGTTTTGAAAAGTTCTTGATTAGCAAGAAACACAATGAAAAATATTATTAGAAAATCTGTACAATAATTACTAGCTAACAACCTAACAAATCTATTAGTGCGTGTGGGGTACACAACTTCAGTAGTATACATTCTGTAACAAGAGAAAATGAACAAGAAAAGCAGCATTTGAATCAAAAAATCAAAAACATATCTTTAAGAATTAACTTACAGTACTCAAGAACTTTCTTCACCTTCTTGGCCATCGCCTACACCGACTCCACTTGACTCCGCGCCAACTCCATCTCATCCTCCTCGCTATTCATAGAAACTCCAAGAAAATCACGTGGTAAGTCTACATGATCCGTACAATAAATATGTTTTTTGTTTTTATTTACTTATAATGCTCGTAGCCTTTGCTTTTGTTTACCGTTTTAATCATTTTCAATATGTATTTTTGCTAAACTGACATGGGAGTTAAATCCTCATGAACTGTAAAATTATCAACAAAAAATAATAATAACATATCAAGAGAAAGTTATTAAACTGGAAAATGAGATTACAATACAAAATTTTAAAACCATGGCTCTTTGTCTTTATCTACCTCTTTGTCTGCCTGTAATAAGAACGCTTCTAATAATAATTGTACGTGGATACAACTTTAAATATATCTACATCTCCATTAAATGCAAATTTGTTTTCTTTAAGTGATTTAAATGAATAGACAAAACTATATATCATGGATATAAATTTTAAAAGAATAAGAAGAAAAAAAAAGGTAAAACAATCGAGCAAATAAAACAAAAAAAAACCATAAAAATTAATTAACTGGCCTAACTCTAATAGTGTGGATAATTTCGTCACATGATCACCACAAATCTAAATCCACATCTACATTATTTCTACAGGTGAAACAGAACAAAAATTAAAATCTAATTCATTTAAAAATTAACATAATAGATTTAAAAAAAGTTAAAATCAATCTTCATTTAACATTATATTTGCATTTTTACCAATTTTATAATTATTTTTCTTGTTACATATTATAAGATAACCAAATAACCATCTATTGAAAAATTAGTGTTGAGAACGCCAAGGCCAAAGGCCAAGGCCTAAGCCTAACCAAATAAAACAAGCTCTCTCAAAGTTGTATTCTTTCTTTTATATTTTCATTACAATTCTATAGCGGAGATTTACTCATTGAATTACTATTTGAATTAAACATTCCTTGATTTACTCCTCGAATTAAGGATTCCTTGTTTTACTCCTTGAATTAAGGATTCCTTGTTTTATTCCTTGAATTAAGGATTCCTTATTTTTCTCCTTGAATTAATCCTTAAATTAAGGATGATAACTCCTTGATTTACTCCTTAATTTATTCCTTAAATTAAGGTTCTTGATTTACTCCTTAAATTAAGGAGTGCTAACTTCTTAATTTACTCCTTAAATTATTCATTAAATTACTCCTTAATTTTATCTCCAATACTCCCCCTCAAGCTGGATCCATAAGGTTTATGGATCTAGGCTTGCATAGAAGTCGTTGAAACTGATGAGAAGCCAAGGCATCAAATGTAAAACTAACAAAAAAAATGTTGATTACGATAGCAAAAAAAAAAAATATTATTGTTGTCGATATGTGATTTTTCCTTTTACCACAATACTTCCCCTCCACATCGGGCAGGTAGGAGTTACAGGAGAGATTTAATCCATCATCGCCAAGAGCTTAGTTTCAATGTGGGACCTTTTCTTTTACCATAATACTCTTCCACATCAGGTAGGTAGAAGCTGCAGGAGAGATTTAATCCATCATCGCCAAGAGCTTGGTTTCAATGTGGGACCTTTCCTTTTACCACAATACTCCTCCTCCACATCAAGTCGGTAGAAGCTATATGAGAGATTTAATCCATCGTCGCCAAGAGCTTGGTTTCAATGTGGGACCTTTCCTTTTACCATAATACTCCTCCTCTATATCAAGTCGGTAGAAGCTATAGGAGAGATTTAATCCATCATCGCCAAGAGCTTGGTTTCAATGTGGGACCTTTCCTTTTACCATAATACTTCCCCTCCATATCGGGCAGGTAGGAGCTATAGGAGAGATTTAATCCATCATCGCCAAGAAATTTGGTTTGAAAAAACAAAAAGAATAAGAAATCGCTCTGATAGAGTGTCAAACGCACTTTGAGCAAAGGAATAACAATTTTTTTAAGAAGATCGACTTGCCCTGATACCATGTTGAAAAATTAGTGTTGAGAACGCCAAGGCCAAAGGCCAAGGCCTAGGCCTAACCAAATAAAACAAGCTCTCTCAAAGTTGTATTCTTTCTTTCATATTTTCATTACAATTCTATAGTTATATATAAGGAGATTTACTCATTGAATTACTATTTGAATTAAACATTCCTTGATTTACTCCTTGAATTAAGGATTCCTTGTTTTACTCCTTGAATTCAGGATTCCTTGTTTTACTCCTTGAATTGAGGATTCCTTGTTTTTCTCCTTGAATTAATCCTTAAATTAAGGATGATAACTCCTTGATATACTCCTTAATTTATTCCTTAAATTAAGGTTCTTGATTTACTCCTTAAATTAAGAAGTTAGCACTCCTTAATTTACTCCTTAAATTATTCATTAAATTACTCCTTAATTTTATCTCCAATACCATCCATTACAAATTCAAATGAAAAAAAATACATCACAATCCAAATAGCTCGTGGCTTTGAAGAAAATCAGAATATAACGTATGTAACTCCCACGTTGAAGAATAAGAAAATAAAAATGTTAGGTATAATCATATTTAATAAATGCATTTAATATGTTTGTGGTTAAAATTTGATTAGTTATATGACCTATTTATTGTCACACAAGGGATAGACAATTTTGCTTATAAATAAGCAATGTTTTTGCCTCAAAGATACACCAACACACCAAAAAGAAGAGAATCAAAGCAAAGCAAAGCAAAGTCAAAGGAACAATTTTCTTTGATGAAAAATAATGTTGTGTGTGTAAAAGATTGAGAGAGAATATCTTAGAAAAAAATATTTGGGATATTTTTCTAAAAGATGAGTGACAAAATAGTGAATTTTGGAAACAATTGTCTATCATTATTTTGGGTTTATCTCAATTCGTTATATTGCCTCTCACTTTGTACCCATTAATTTTATTAGTAGAAGAAATATTTTTTGAAGTTTGTTCCATGGACTTAGCCCAAATTAAAAGATGAATCACGTTAAATTATCAGTGTTATTATTTTATTCTGTTTAATTTATTTTATTTTTACCCATTGTACCCAACAACTGGTATCAGAGTCGGTCTAGTAATTCTTAGTATGCTCTATGGTTGCAGCATAGACTAATATTTCATATCATAAAAGATTTTATTAGGTTCAGGGTGTATTTATTTGCAGAAAAAGAAACACAACGAAAAAAATGCCAAGCTAGAAGGTAGATGTTGAGAAATTTAATGGCAATAATAATTTCTCTTTATGAGAAATGAGAATGTCTTTCATCCTCATTCAACAGAAGGTCCATAAGGCTTTGCTGGGGAAAGAAAAGAAAGTAGCAACCATCATCAAGGAATAGTGGGAGGAGATTGATGAGATTGCATCTAGTACAATCCGTCTAAATCTCTCACATAGTGTCTTGTAAAATATTGAATCAAAAAATTGCAAGACTACAAAAGAAACATGAGAGACTCTAAAAAAGGTGTACATATCAAAGAACCTTTATTTATGGAATGAGCTTTATCAGATGAGGAAGGAATATAATGTAAGCATGATGCAGCACGTTAGCGATTTCAATAGCAAGCTTTTCTCACTTAGTAAGATTCAATGTGAGTTTCGACAATGAAAAGAAAGTTATGATGTTGTTGGCATTATTACCATCATCATATAATCATCTCATAACAATTCTAGCTTATGCAAAGGACAATATGGAGTTTGAAGTTGTTATAGAAGCTATGTTTTCATATGAGAAACAAAACAGGGAGAGAGATTCAGAAACACAAGTCCTTTTTCATAGAGTCCAAAAGAAGGAGATAATACAGAAAACAGAAACCTAGAGGCAAGAGTAAAGGTAAATCAAACAAATTTTCCAATGTTGAATGTCATCACTGTAAAAGGAAGGGTCACATCAAGAAATCTTGTTAGGTATTCAAGAAGGACCAAGAAATGAACAAACGCAAAGTAGTGAAGAAAGACAACAACAGTGATGATGAGAAAACAAATACAATAGACGAGTTCAATATCATTTATGATGACAATTTTGTCAATCTTGCATCACATGATACCAGTTGGGTGATTGATAGTGGTGCTACAATTCACGCTACATCGCGTAAAAAAAATTTCTCATCATATACACCTAGAAGTTTTGGTGTTGTTAGAATGGGAAATGAAGGTTTTTGAAAGGTTGTTGGCAGATGAGATGTTTTCTTGGAAACAGAGAATGGAACTAGATTATTTCTAAAGGATGTCAAGCATATTCCAAATATACGCTTGAATTTGATCTCTATACATAAACTTGCAAATGAAGGATATTACATCTCATTCTTTTATGACAAATGGAAACTTACAAAAGGCTTCTTAGTAGTGGCTAGAGGTGAGAAGCATACAACTCTGTATAAAATGCAAGCGAAGCTCTCCACCAACACTGTAAATGTTACGGAGAAAGACAGAGCAACTGAATTATGGCATAGGAAACTGAGTCACATGGGTAAAAAAAGTATGAAAAGTCTAGCCAGGAAGAAGATACTGCCTGAAATGGATGAAGTATATTTGGAAAATGTGTTGATTGTATAGCAAGAAAGCAAAACATAGTTGCTTTCAAAAGTTTCCCTCCTTCCAGAATGAACAATATTTTAGATATGATTCATTCATATTTATGTGGACCGATGCCAAAGTCACTTGGTGGTGCTCAGTACTTCATGACTTTCATTAATGATCATTCAAGGAAGACGTGTGTATATCTTCTAAAGACAAAGGATCTGGTGCTAGATGTCTTCAAAGAATTTCATACCTCAGTTGAGAGAAAAACTGGAAAGAAGTTGAAGTGCATCCGGATAGATAATGGTGGAGAATACATGAGTCCTTTTCATGCTTACTGCAAAAAGCATGGTATTCGACATCAAATGACACCTCCAAAGACATCGCAATTGAATGTCTTAGCTGAGAGGATGAACATAACTTTAGTCATATATCTACTCTCATATGAAAATTTTCCTAAAACTTTATGGGGTGAAGCCATACTCACAGTTTCACATGTGTTGAATCTTTCACCCTGTACTCCTCTCAAGATGGATGTTCCAGACAAAGTGGTCAAAAAGAGATGTTTCTTACGATCATCTATAGGTGTTTGGTTGCAAAGCATTTGTTCATATCCTTAAGAGTGAGAGATCTAAGCTTGATGCCAAAATAAGACGATGTATTTTTATTGGATATAGTCAAGATCAATTTGGTTATAGATTTTATGATCCAGTTGCAAAGAGACTTGTCAGGAGTTGTTATATTGTATTTGTTGAAAATGAGACCATTGGAGATATTTTTAAAATGAAGAAGAATGGTCCTAATTCCAATGGTGACTCATCAGATTTGGAATTAATTCCTCCAACATCAGTGCCAAGACAAATTGGAGATGAAGACCAGGTTTATCCACTTGATGAAGATGATGCTCCCATAGAAGTTGGTTTTGAAGAGGAGGGAGATGATGGTGTTCACTATCCAGCATCAACGCCTATGGTTTCTCCTTTTCCACTAAGAATAAGTGATAGAATGAGATGACCATATATCACATATCCTCCATATGAGTATGTAACTTTCACTGATGGGGGAGAACTTGAGAGTTATGAAGAATCCATAGACGAAAAATCCAAACAAAAATGGATTGAAGCCATGCAAGATGAGATGAAGTCTTTGCATGAGAACAAAACTTTTGAGTTGATGAAGTTGCCCAAAGGGAAGAGGGTTTTGAAAAATAAATGGATGTTCAAGGTGAAGCATGAAGAACACAGCTTCAATCCGTGATACAAAACCAAACTGAATGTTAAGGAATTCAGCCAAAGAAAATGAGTTGACTTTGACGAGATTTTCTCACCAATTGTGAAAATGTCATCCATCTGTGTTATGTTGGGGTTAGCAGCAAGTCTTGATCTGGAAGTTGAGCAAATGGATGTCAAAACTTCCTTCCTACATGGTGACTTGGAAGAAAAAATATACATGGAGCATCCAGAGGGTTTCAAGCAAAAGGGAAAAGAGGATAATGTTTACAAATTGAATAAAACCTCTATGGCTTAAAACAAGCACCGAGACATTGGTACAAGAAGTTGGAGTTTGTTATGAAAGGAGCAAGGCTACATAAAGACTATTTCAGACCATTGTGTTTTTGTGTAGAAATTCTCTGATGATGATTTCATTATTATTTTTGCTCTATGTAGATGATATATTTATTGTTGGCTAGAATATTTCTAGAATCAACAACTTGAAAAGGCAGTTGAGTAAGTCTTTTTCCATGAAAAACTTGGGGCCAGCAAAGTAGATTCTTGGCATGAGTATTATTAGAGACAGAGGTGCCAAGAAATTATGGTTGTCACAAAAGAAGTACATTGAGAAAATACTTCAAAGATTTCATAAAAACAAGGCTAAAGCGATTAGTTGTCCTCTTGCTAATCACTTTAAGCTAACTTCTAAGCACAACCTTTTTACAGACAAAGAGAAAGAAGAGATGGAAAAGGTTTCATATGCTTTAGTAGTTGGAAGTCTTATGTATGTTATGGTTTGTACACGACCATATATCGCTCATGTAGTAGGAATTATGAGTAAATTCCTTTCAAATCCTAGAAATGAACATTGGGTTACAGTGAAATGGATTTTCATATATCTTCGAGGTTCTTCCAAAATATGCCTATGTTTTGGAAATGAAAAACCCGTGTTATTTGGATACACAGATGTAGATATGGAGGAAGATATGGATTCTAGAAAATCTATTTCAGGTTACTTGATTTTATTTGCAAGGGGAGCTATGTCATGGTAGTCAAAATTACAAAAATATGTTGCATTGTCCACTATAGAAGTAGAGTTTATAGCAGCAACGAAAAAATGTAAAGAGTTTCTATAGATGAAAAAGTTATTGAAAGAACTTGGGTTGCAACAAGATAGTTACCAGTTATTTTGTGATAGTCATAGTGCTATCCATCTTAGAAAGAATGCCTCATTTCATTCGAGATCAAAACATATTGATGTGAGAAATCACTAGATTAGAGATGTAATGGAGAAGAAGCTACTATAACTTGAGAGGATCAATACAGAGGAAAATGGATCAAACATGTTGATGAAAATTATTCCAAGACAGAATTTTGAATACTTTCGTTTAGTTGTTGGATTGGTGGAGCCTTCTATGTAGTCGGAAAATGGATATTTGTAAGTCTTTCCCACATGGAAGAGGAAGTAAATAAAAATGTTAGGTGCAACCACAAATATTAGGTGTAACCATATTTGACAAATGTATCAAATATTTTTGTGGTTAAAATTTGGTTTGCCATGTAGCCAATTTATGGCCACATAAGTGATAGAAAATGTCTTTACCTTAGAGATACACCAATACATCAAAAAGAAGATAAGTAAAGAAAAGCCAAATTAATAAATTTCTTTGATGAAAAATAGTATTATGTATCTAAGAGTGAGTTAGGAAAATAATTTTATTTTGGGTTTATCTCAATTCGTTGTATTGTCTCTCATTTTGTACCCATTAATTTTATTAGTGAAAAAAATATTTTTTGGAGTGATCCGTAGATTTAACCCAAATTAAATGATGAATCACGTTAAATTACTAGTGTTATTACTTTATTCTGTTAAATATATTAATTATTTTATTTTAAAATAATATATTTAAGTTAGTTTAATTATATATTTGTAGATATTTTAGATATTTTTAATAATTTTATTTTTATTTTTTATTTTTTTTTCTTAATATGTTAATTTTTTTCTTCGAATATCTAATAGCTAAGGTTTAATTTAATTTTATTTAAATTATTTATAAAAGAAAATCAAAATTGAAAAACATGAATAAAGTAATTAAAAATATAATAATATGGTAATTAATTAAAGTATAAATTTTTAAAAAATAATTAATACATTTAATTTATAAAAATTAAATAATGAAAGTATTGTGATACTCTATCGGTTATTTGTACGTTTATTCTTCTCTTTGCCCTGTATGGCTAAAAGAGAAGAAAATTTGTAAGTGAGAGGGTGGGCGGTTTATAGTGGGAAACTGCCTTTATAATTAAAATGATTTTTTTTATCTGTCATATAATTAATATATTACATAATTATTTATTAAAATAATAAAATATAATTTTTAATTAATTATTATATATATTATTTATAATAATAATAGAACTCATCATAAATATTTTTTTAATTATTAATAATTCCATTGAGCGATGGTTCATTTCATGTCTCATAATTATGTTAAGCCACTGTTAGCAATATGTTCTTTCTATTTTCTTGACTGTAGAGCATTGATAGGACGTTTATATATTCAGCGATTAATTAGTATTGTGTGGCTTCTCTTAAATGAAAATACGATAGAAAATTATTGCGGTCGTTTTGAGATGACTATTGTTGATGTCCCAATCAATTCTATAATCATTTTCATATAATTTTTTTAATAATAAAAGAATATAAAATAAATATATTTAATATTATTATTACCATAATTAATTAATTGTTAATTTTATAAGAGTGATTTTTTTAATTTGATAATAAGATTTTTTTAAAATTATATACGTTAAATATCCTTGTCTCATATCAACTAAGAATATAAGCATTTTTTTTTTAATTTAATAAGATCTTATTAGTTGAACTTAGTTCTAAATTTTTAATATGTTATTAGAGTTGCATAGTTTCTATGTGATTGACCTTGGAATCTGGCCTAGTCTTATCGAAACGCTAATATCTATTTTTGTTCGTCGTGTGTATAGAAACTATTAAGTATTCTTGTCTCACATCGATTAAGAACATAAACAATAAAGCTACATATAATTAAAGAATCTTTAAATTAAAAAGATCTTATTAAATTGAATTATACTTAAGTTTTTAACAATATATTCTTATAATACAAAAATATTATTTTATAAGAAAAATTTTAATATGTAAAATTATAATAGATTACAAAATGCATATAACTTAGTCCCTTTATTTAAATAACTTGTGTATAGTATATTTTGTTATAAAATTAAATTATTAATGAAAAATTTTATTTTCGATAAAATAAAATAAATGAATAATATCAATATCGGCTTTTCAGCAAAAACTTGCATGGCAAAACGCGTACCTTCTTCTTCTTGTTTATTTTTTCTTTTTTTCTTGGCTACAAATATAACGCGTACCGTTACTGGTAACATCCGGTCACGTTCAGCTCCACCGACAAATATCAACCGGTCACCATTCAATTCACTAAGTGAGGTTTGAAATTATAATTCGAAGGCAAAGAGATACACGAGATGAATCACTAAACATATTAAGTTTAAGTTTGATAAAGATTTTAATTTATAATTTTTGATTAAAATTTAATTTTTTAATTTATAATTATATTTGATAATAATTTTCAAAAAAAATTAAAAATTACCAACAAATTACTTAATAATGCTTTCTTCTTTCTGATTTTTTTTTCAAAATTTTCGAAAATGTTGGTTACTATTTAAAAGAATAAGTTTTTTATCATTTTATTATAATATTTATACATATAAAATTTATAATTTTCGTTTATTCTTTAAAAAAATATTTTATAAAAATAAAAAATAAAAGATATTATTTTAAAAAATTTACGAGTCACTGTTTATTTTGATAATAATTTCTTAAAAACATAAAAATCGTAATAAAAAATTATTATCAAATATACTTAATTAAAAAAATAAAAATAAAAACTCAAAATTATTATCAAACACATATTAACATTGAAATTTTATATATATATATAAAGTATAATTTAAACACTTATATTTTATGTCTTTTGTAAGTTATTTAAAGTGCAACTAGCGAACTATTTTAGAAGTAAATGTATGATGTCTCAGCATAAATTTGTTGAATTTTTAATAAATTTATAATATAAAATGAGATAATTGTATTTTAATATGGGGTAACTTCATACTCGGTTACACATTTCTATCTATATTTTGTATTTTTATACACTACATATATAAAAGTTTTAGTAAATTTTGAAATTTTGAAGCCAAAAAATATCCATATATTTTTAAAATAGGATAATATTTATCTTATTTATATGTATTTAAATATTAATTTTTTAAATAATAAAAATATTGTACTATAAAATATAGTTTAAAAATAAAAATATCTCAAAATATCAAATAATTCATACCATTACAATTACAATTAACTTCAAGTCGAGTATGTTTGTTATTTTTATTAGTTGAGTAAGAAACATTATCTTAAATTTTCTTTTTCTTGATCAAATTTTAAATTTTTTCAATATAATAATAGTTATTTTACTCCATGTTGAAGATGTTTTATAATTGATTACATCGTATTATGAAGAGAGATTATTAACACGTAAATATTGTCTTTATTTTTATACATATTTAAATATAATAACTTAATTTTAAAAAATGTGTATTTTGATTCCAACATCAATGATTGATTTATTTACATGATTTGATTTATTATAACTTAATTTTTGGTTAACATTACATGTTTTTTTTATATTTAGATATTAGTAGTAGTAAATATTCATTTAAGTTCCTTGACATCTATTTATGAAATATTGTATCCTTTTTAATGTTTATCCTATTTAATGGAGTGCTTATCAAATAAAATTAGTATCTTATCATTGTATCTTTGTTTTAGTAAACTCTTAATCGGTAGAAAATTCAAAAATTATTTATAGGCAAGTTTTGTTTGTTATGAAAATTACTAGTCCTATAACTAAGTTAATAGAGACATTAAATTAAGGTAGAATTATAACTAAAGTGAATATGATATCACTTCTTAAATTAAAATAATTTTAATTTATATAATATTTTGAATATATATTAATGCATATTTTAATATTTATTTTAATATTTTTTAAAAATATTTATATAAAATAAATAAATCTTAAAAATATATATAAACATATCAAAATCTCATGAAAAAGATTTAAACAATTTGTAATACCTAAAGGGATAGAAATGAAACCAATCAAGATTGAGTTGACTGTAGTTTCATATTTTGTAAATTTCTTAAAAATTCATAAAATTATAAGTTTAAAACAAATAAAAATTTCTTAAAAATTCATAAAATTATAAGTTTAAAACAAATAAATCGCTGCAATCAAAATTGAGGAATATAAAACTACAGTCATCTTTTATTATTTTTTATTTAAGATATTTTTTTTGAAATAACTATATTATATTACTCATATACTAGTAACTATGATTTGTATACAAAAGGAAGATGACAATTTGTGCGGGATTAATCAATTTGAATTAAATCACCTTAAATTGATTCAATATTGCTTTTAATATAATTTAATTTGAGTGGATAAAAATAAATACAAACATAAATTCGAACCAAACATGACTATATTGAATTATTAATTATATATCTTTTTTAGATATTAATTTTTTTTTATAAATTTAAAAATTCTTTTGATAATATTAAATCTCATTAATATAAATAATATTACATAAAACAACAAAAATAAGAAAAATAATATTACAACTAATTAATTTTATAAAAAAAACACATTAATAATATCATATTTATATTAAAATTCAAAATAATGAATTCAAGTTACAAACCATAATATAAATCATAATATATATATAACAAAATTATAATATTTATAATTTAATTTCATGCTAAATGAACAGATCTGTTAGTTAGATTGTAATAATGATATTAAATTTCGATGAATTTAACTTAAATTTAATTTAAATTTCTATACAAATTATCGCCATTTTACACATCTTTTATGAGTTTTTGAAAAATAGAATTAATTTGTTATTTAGATAAATATTATAATTCACCCAAAAAGAAACAAAAATAACCACCCCCCCACCACTCATCCAATGAGCCAAAGAGTCCGCCCTTTTTAAATGTCACATTTCACTTCTTCACGTACTCAGAAAAATCAGAGCATACTCTGAAAAAGAAAGATCATATTCATAGGTTCCTAAGACCCCATATCTCTATATTTATAGTGAGAGAAACTCAGTAGAGAGAGAGAGAGAGAGCTTTCTTATAATCCCAAAGGTTGTCTTCTAGCATTGTATCGTATGAAGCCGCAGAGCATAAATTAGTTTCGGTAAATTCAATTCAACCTTTTTTAACTTTTCATTTTATCGTATTCAACTTTGTGTCAGTTATGGCTTTTAATTTTAATCTTCTCTTCTCTGTCTTTTGTATGCAGTTAGAAATCGAAATTAGACTTTCGATCTGAAACGTCTCTGTTTCTTTTCGCTTTTTAAGGTTTTATATGCTCTGTGCTCTTCATTTCTGTTTTGAAAATCCTTCGTATTCAATGCAAGTGGTTAATTTATTCTGTCTCTTTTTTAATTTATTAATTTCGATTTTATTGAAATGAAGTTAAAGATTTGTGGATCAAGAAGTAGAATCGTAGCTTTAACAAATTATAGAGTGTCTCTTTCTTTTCCAGTGAATGTATGTGATTAATATGTGTTCTCTTTCTAGTTCTGTTCTGATTGTAATTGATAAATAGTTATAATTTTTAAAGATCTGTGGATGAAGAAGTAGAATTGTGGCTTTCTCTCAAGTTAAAGAGATAGCTATAATTCGGAGATCTCATAGAAGTGGTTTTGTTTCGTCGGCACCAACCGACATAGTCTCTACGAATTCTGTTAGATTGATTTTTTTTTTCTTTGAACTTTTTAAGTCGTTTATTTTGTGTAACTTTTTTAATAAATCAGTCAAACTTTGGCTGACCTTTTGCAATGTTTAAGTATTGATTGATCTTCATAAAAAAAGTTATATATATAATAATAATTATTATTATTATTTTATTTAAAAATTTAGTGTTTGTGGGCCTCTTTCTTTGCCTGAATTAATTTCATATATATGGTTAATTTTTGCCAATAGCAATAAATTGCTGTCTGTTTCTTTCTTTATTCTTATTTTGCGTGCATTGCCATTTGGCTCAAAATATTCACACCCAGCAGCATAACCTTTTCAGAGTAGGTCTGTATTCTGAGAATGTGCATTATTTTATGTTCTTTGGGACCGACCTAGAATTATAGCGTTCATTACGTTGAGATTATACTAAGAAAGTTTTTCTACCTCCTATATTTATTTTTTTAAAAGAAAAAATTGAATTAATATTGAATTTTATTAATTTTAAATACTATATTATCACGTATTTTAAAAATAAAGAATAATTTCTCTGGCTAATGATACTCCTCACAGATCGGAAATTTATTTTACCGTTGTATTCAAATTTATCGTCCTTGAAGTATTGAACAAATTTTATTTTTTAGAGTAGTCATAGATATGATAAGATTTGTAATATGAAGGGTGAAATTTGCTACTAACTTAACAGGATTTACATAGGTTTTGCTTTTGTAAATAAAATTTCTGACACCTCACCTCAATTATGATGATCACAAATTTGTGATAGATGACAATTTTTTTATTTTTTATAAAACATGATCATGAGAAAGTTGGGCTATGAAATGGTATGAATCTGATATTTATTTCAATAACTATTTGTTGTATTGAGTAAGGATATGATGTTTTAGCGTACACATTTTATTTAAGCTTTGTTTGTAGTATGTTCACTGCTACTTTGTTGGTTGAACATGCTTTGATGTGTGCTAATACCTAATTGATTTCTCACAGAAGATTTACTGAATATTTTCATGCATTAAGCAAAGGGCAAACTTGGATAATTTTGAGGTTGAAGGAAATCACTCATGAGAGGTACGTGTTATTAGATAATGCTTTCATGTGTCTAAATCTTGAATATTTTTTTCCTTTCTTGTTTGTTACTATTGATAATGCTTAACGAAGTTGTTGGTTTCTATCTTTCTGCATTAAAGTCATTTCATTTTATTCATTTCAAATTTGTGGGCTGTATAAAATAGATCTGATTAATCATGAAGGAAGTTGACCAAAAGAAAGCTACAAAGAATATCCAGACAAAGCGCTCTGGAAGGGCAGAAAAGAAAGACCCTAAGCTTAGCCAAGGAAATACTCGCAGAACTTTGAAGGAGAGAGAAACTAAACCTAAGGCATTAAGTACTAAACCAGACTCGAGTGCTTTGGTAAGTGGTTCAAACGTGGCCAAGGAGCCTTCTGAAGTTTATGAAAATGTGGTTGTAGATTACGTGGATGATGTCAACAAGTCTGAAGAGGGAACTCATGATCTGAAAGCTAATAGAATGGTTCCTGAAGAATGTACCGATGGAGTTCTAGATGATCGTTTTAGTGATATGGAAAAAGAAACCATGAATGAAAAAGAAGAGGTATCAGATTCTGAGACGATTAAGGATTCAGTGTCGTCTAAAGCAGATTCAGTGGCAACTGAGGATGAGAAAGTAGAAAGGCTCGAGAGTGATTCGAAATGTATATTGAAGAAGAGTTTCATGGAAAGAAGTTCTAAGGAATCCAAAGAGAGATCTGATAGTGAAAGTACTAGATCAAAATCCAAGACTAATAATCACACTCCGAAGAAACCCGGTAGCTCAAGTAGAAGGCCTTCTAGAACTGCTGCTAATAATTCCTCTTTTAATAATTCAAAAAATTCAGAAGCACCTTCTAAACCTTCATCAGAATGTTCTGATGGTGTTGATGATAAGCTTGGTGTAGAGACTAAGGAAAATGGCACCTTGGATGAGACTACAAAAGGTGCACAGAGTATTGGAAGTAACGATGATACAGAAGGAAATGGTGAAAATGAGGATGAAGCAGTAGCTCTGGAACAAAAAATTGAGGAAATGGAAACAAAAATTGAGAAACTCGAAGAAGAGTTGCGAGAAGTTGCTGCTCTTGAGATTTCTCTCTATTCTGTTGTACCACAGCATGGCAGCTCTGCACATAAAGTGCACACACCTGCTCGCCGACTTTCTAGGCTTTATATTCATGCTTGCAAGCATTGGACTATAGAAAAGCGAGGCAGAATTGCTAGAAGTACTGTATCAGGGCTCGTTTTGATTGCAAAGTCATGTGCTAATGATGTCCCGAGGTAAAATGATTCTGATGTTATTTAGTGTTTTTTGCAAAAATCATTTGAAGCTAACTGATTTATATTCCCTTCATATGTTAAGGCTGACCTTCTGGTTGTCGAACACTGTTATGCTAAGGGAGAGCATTTCTCAAGCATTTGGCAAGTCATGTCAGTCATGTCCATTGAAGAGATTTTCTGAGTCTAATGGAAATGGGAGCTCTGTACTTAAACAAATAAATAGTTTTATGCAGCATGTTGATGATTGGCAGGAGGCAGGAACCTTCATAGCTGCTCTAAAGAATGTTGAGTCCTGGATTTTTGGTCGGATACTTGAGTCAGTTTGGTGGCAGGTAAACTTGCATAAAATTTGGTGATGCACTCAAGTTTTGTTGATTCATATTGTTATAAATTAAAACATAGCATTCAAGAAATAGCGTGATTAACTTTTGCTTTCATGTTTATCACTTGTAAGTTATAATTGACTCCTTGATGATGTGACATATGCATACATCAAAAGTTAAGCTGCAATGTATTTTGATATTAGTAGTTTTTTCATTGCTTGATTAACTGTATCACATCAACAATGGATTGAATGCACTCTTTCCTTTTTCTTTTTCTATATTGGATTTTACTTTTCTCAGGCTTTTACTCCATATATGCAATCTCCCGTTGATGATCTGTCAAATAGTAAGAACATTGGGAAGTTATTGGGATCAACCCTGGGTGATCAGCTGCAAGGCAGCTTTTCTGCTAACTTATGGATAAATGCTTTCCAAAATGCATATCAACTACTTTGTCCTGTTCAAGCTGGGGGGCACGAGTGTGGTTGTCTTCCTTTATTAGCAAGAATGGTACTTGGATTCTATTATCTATTTCAGTTTTCTCAATCATTTTTTTCCTTCATTGTGAACATTATAATATAAACCTACGCATCAGAGTGTCTGACTTCAATAGTCCTTATTTAGAATGCTTAAGTTATTTTTCTTCCCTTTGCTCGGTAGAGTTCATTACTAATCATTTCTCGGATTAGGTTATGGAGCAATGTGTTTCAAGACTTGATGTGGCAATGTTTAATGCGATTTTGCGTGAGTCAGCCCATGAGATCCCAACTGATCCAGTGTCAGATCCTATCATTGAGCCCAAGGTCCTTCCAATCCCAGCTGGTGATTTGAGTTTTAGTTCTGGAGCTCAACTTAAAAATTCTGTGAGTATGCTGATTTATCCTCGGGGTTATATATGATAAATTTGTATGTAAGGGTTATAACATAATGGAGCAACTTGTAATGCAGGTTGGCAATTGGTCTAGATGGCTTACTGATATGTTTGGTATGGATGCTGATGGTGCCTCACGAGAAGATCAGCATTTCGGGGAGGAGACTAATAGGTCGGATGGAGATGGTGAACACAAACCCTTCCTTCTTCTTAACGACTTGAGTGATCTTCTGATGCTCCCAAAGGACATGCTTATTGACAGATCAATCAGAAATGAGGTTGATTTTATAACTGCAATTCATTTCTACTAAAAAACAAACATATAAACTAACTGGCTCGTTTTTAGTCGCCGCAACTTTTTACTTAACTCGTTTTCTTTTTCTGCCATGTCTTCTAGATTTGTCCCTCTATTAGTCTTCCCTTAGTTAAGCGCATACTCTGTAACTTCACTCCAGATGAGTTCTGTCCAGATCCAGTCCCAGGAGCTGTATTGGAGGCACTAAATGCTGAGGTATATGATTTTGCTTTTTCACCAAACTACATATATCTTTTCTAAAATTCTTCCTAGTTGAATTATCTTTCAATGTTTAATTTTGTATGTATAGAGCATTGTTGAGCGGAGATTGTCGGGAGATTCCACGAGAAGCTTTCCTTATATAGCTGCTCCAGTTGTTTATACTCCTCCTGCTGTTGTGGTAGAAAAGATTGCAGCAGAAGCAGGATCTATCATACAGAGAAAGGGATACACAAGTGATGAGGAACTGGAAGAACTGGATTGTCCTCTTTTGTCAATCATTGATCTATCTCCGTCATCTACAAATGAAGTTGTTGCGAAAGCAAATGGAAAATACAAGGTGAATGGAAGTCATGCCTGCATTAATGCAAGGTATGAACTCCTCCGTGAGGTTTGGTCTGTTTGATTTTTAAGAGAGAGAGAGAGAGAGAGAGAGAGAGAGAGAGAGTCATATTATGTATATTTCTGGTTTCTGTATCAAATAATATTTCAACTATAAGTCGTCAATAGTCAATACATGGTGAAATGGCCGAGTTAATTTAGTGCTATTAAGAAATGCTAAAAATATCAACTTTCTTGTATAATGACTTTGATTGAATTTGAAAGGAATACTTGTTATGGGGATATGCCGAGATAGCGTGTTATAAAGCGTGCATTTTGGCATACACAAGTTTGTATCGGAAATGAGACTTACATACATTGATTTAAAAAATTAACAAATAAATTTGGGTAAGTAGAAGTTTTGAAGTTTGTGTAATAGATGTTTTGAAGTTTGTGTATTAGCTACTAGTGAACTATCACATATATTATATGGAGAAATATGGATGATATATAAATTTGCTTATATCGTTTATGTTTTTACAAGTTAATATCACTTAAAAAATAAATTATTTTTCAATTTCAAAAATAATTTTGACACACATAATAATGTGAGTGTATGCAATAATTTGTATAAATTTATATATCAATATTTCTTATGTTATATAAGGATGGTAATTTAAGATATGATTTAGACTATCATTATTTTTAGATAAAATTAATTAATAATTTTTTTTATGTTTGTAATGATATTAGGTTTTTTATTGTCATAAATAAATAATTTTATCAAAATTAATTTAATTTTATTATAATATTATAAATATGTGAATTTAATTCTATTATAATATTAAAAAAATAAGTGAATTTAGGTAAAATAATATGAATACATACAATATAACAAACACCTATAATACAATAATCTTTAACTCTAATATTAAATTATATCAATAATTACACTAAATGACAATCTCTAAATGTGTTTGGACAACAAGCAAAATGAAGTGGAAAAACAAATTTAAGTTACAAAAAGAATTGACCATAGAAAGAATCAAAGAAAAGAAATCCCGAAAACAAAATAAAAGGTCATATTAAAAACCGCTCCATACTTCCTTAGAACAAGCATGACCAAACAAGTTAAACCAATATTTTGCTACAAATAGAAATATTTTCTAACAATCATGCAAAAGATAGCTTTATTCTTCTTCTATAAATTTACATTAATCCAATTCTTATCATCAGTGTCCTGTGCCCAAAAAAAAAAAAGCCAAGAAGATCAAACAAAAAGAATTTCATTTCAATACATCTCTCTATAAGGCAATACCACGGGACTCATTCCTCATAATTTTTTAACCTTCCATCTCACTTCATTTGATTCATCATCATCATGGAAATGAAGATCATCTTTGCTATGATTGTTGTTGCTGCCACCATGAGCTTTGCTATGGCTACCGGACCCGCTGCCGGTGCTGCCCATGCACCTTCTGATATTGGCACTGCTCCTGCACCAGGCCCTGCTAGTGCTGCTGTATATTCTGCATTACCTGCTTTTGGATCTTTGCTTGGTGCCTCCTTTGTTACTTTATTTTCCTACTACTTCCAGTAGATTAATTGTTCCCAAAAATAAAAATAAATAAATAAATGAATTTATAGGTAAAGAAATGATAATTATATATAATTATATGTGCTAATTAATTTTATGTTACATTCAACAAGGTTGAACAGTAACTCATGCGATATTTTTAGCTAAACATTATTGGATATTTGTTTTCCTTAACTCTATTATTCATATCATTACAACTCTTTAACTTTGTTGAATGTATTTCCAGTTTATTATCACACATTGGGAGTACAAATTTGAGTATTTTGTTACCGTGTAGTCAATTTGTAAAAAGTTCCCTTTTGTAACATTTGTAATTTGAGCAATTATTTAATGTCCAAGCTCTTTTGTGGGTTGATGTTTAAAATTCTTATTGTTATTTCATTTCAAATTTCAATTAGAATCACTCATATTTTGATATGAAAATTAAGGACAAAAACACGATTATGACACGAATAAAAAACATTTGAGTGAATTTTAATCACTCATTATTTTATACAATATTCCTTTTAATTGTCAACAAATACCAACAAAAAAAATACATAAATTGTCACCCTAAAGAAAATAAATAAACGTATAATTTGTTCAATCAAAATTCCAATGACATGATATGGCCATAACTTTAAAGTAGAAAAAACAATTGAGAATGAGGAATCTACAAGTACTCTTGTAAAAGTTTGCCCGAGTTTTCTACATCTGGTTATTTGCTTAAGGAAAAATTCTTGGATATAATTGCTGTAGAAGATTTGGGTAGCTTTTAATGTAATTTTTAACTACGATGATTTGAAATCTAGATAATAGTTTTCAAACCAAACTAAGAGTCTGCTTTTGAGACCTCTTATAAGCACTTTTGACAACAAAAAATGCTAATAACCAAACCAAAATTTTTACAAGTGCTTTGAGCACATATTATGTATTTCTTCATGAAAGTAACGTTTTCTTCTCAAAAAGCATTTGATCGAAACCATATTTTTTTTTAACTAAACCAACTAGTCAAATGTATGATAAGATAAAGTGGATATACTAACATGGAAGAAAAGCTTATTCAAACTACAATTTTCTTGAAGCATTGTTTGCACAATGGGGACGGAATTATAACACTCAGCAAACATGAAACAAAACTACAATTCATTTCCTACCCAAGATTTTCAATTACAAGCTGCAACATGTTATTATCAACTCTCTAATTTCAATCAAACAACACTCCATAAAGAAAATGATTAGATCATAACCAGCATTAATTTATTATACCCTTTCGCATAGATCTTTGCCAGTTAATCCTTGAATTAGGATCCTCCATTAGGTTTTTGTGCAGACAAGAGGCTCTTTGTCAACCAAATAGCCGTTTCTCTAGACGACACTACCTCTTTCCCAAAGGGTCTAAGCACACCAGCAAGCTCTTCATGTTTGTCCTGCTTGAGTAGCTGCGCGCATAGCTCCAGTAGTGACTCTAGGGCATCAGCCCTTTGCTGACTTGGACTATCACACCCATTCTTAGATTCATCACCTCGAATTGCAGTTAGGGTGCCCGATAATGAGATGTCACTTTGTACCCGATTGGCTATATGGCCATTCTCTTTCTCTGACTGCATTGAGCTACCAATATTATCTACCTTTGTATCTGCTTCTTCTTTCACATCATTGTTTCTGTTAGATAACAGAATCTCATCATGAGATCCTTCAAAACACAAGTTTGAAATTTCTTTACGTAGACAACAGCTAGGATCTGTATCGTGCTTGACTGATAATAAACTTTTATCGTCAGGAGTCCCAGCTTCCTCAATATGTTCCATGGCAGAAATTTCAGGTTCTTTACAATTCTCTTCTGCCCTACCCTCTCCATTCATTACTGCTTCATCCTTAACTTCTTGGTTGAAGTGCACCTTTCGTTCTTCAAAATTCAATATTTTGATATCATCCAGCAGTTGTGGAGAATACTTGGCATTGGCATCAGGTTCTTCAAGTTCTTCGAGCTGAGAGTTTGGTGTGCTCTCTGATGTAACTTCAGCTTCAGATTCAGTGCTTTCCTTTTGTGATATACTTGTAACTTCTGCTTGCTTATCTCCATTGCAAACAGATGTTTCAGAATCAGTGGCTCCATCCTTAGAACCACCAGTATCATTAGATGATTCTCCTATATAACTTGTTGGGTCAACCCTCTTCGTTTCAAGCCTGTCTTCAGCACTAGTTGTTAACACGGGTTTCTCAATTGGTGCATTCTTTGCAGTTGCATCTGCTTCACTCTCGAATGGATAAACCTTTTCTAATTGATTTGTTGTCACAGCCCTTCTGTCCTTACTGTCTACGCCATTGCTAGATCTATTAGATAATTGTTTTCTTGGCGACTTAGCCTTCAAGTTGTTTGCCGGTGATACTGGCAAATATGCAGAAGAAGGATTGCAACACTGAAGAATGTAGGAACGTAGATGTGGATGCCTCAACAACTCTGCAGCCTATATTTATCAATTATTAAGATTTTAGAATAGAAAATGGATATCGCAAGTCAGTTTTATTCTGCTATTAGACCTTTAAAAGAATTTTGATGATAAAAAAATGCTTCAAAACCAAACAAAGAAAAAATTTATCATTCTACTTTTAGAGCTTAGTTGTATTTCTTCCTGAAAACACTTTCTCCTTAAACCGCTTTCGGTTGAAACCACTTTTAACAAAAACACAAGCGAAACCACAATATCACAAAAAGCATGTGATCACTTCTACAAGCAAACCAATTGTAATAAAGTACTATATCATCTGAACTCACGGTTGGTCTGTGCTCTGGACTCTTTCTCAGCATGCTCTTGATAATTTGTTTCCTGAGATGTTGAAGCCATTCAATCTCAAAACTACATATTTGCATTCTCACATATGATAACCAAAAAATTTGAACCGTATAATTTGGAATTCAAACATTTATCAAAAAGACTACCATAATTATCAATGTTTTTCGAGCAATAACTTAGACTTACAATGTAGAAGAATAAACATATGGAAGGGGAGAAATGGTGGATCTATTAATTTTATTGATAAGCCCAGCCATGTCCTGTTTAATCAAGTCATAAATTCATTTATTTACTCAGTGGTCTTTAAAGAAGGCAAGTGTAGATGCGTTATGGTAACGGCAGAAGTAGCTCAAGTTTTAACTTACAGGAGCTCTAAATGCCGGCTGATGTGCAGCAATTTCAAACATGCAGCAACCTTGAAACCATAAGGTCAAAAAAATGAATAAAGGGAAAACAAAAGGCTATTTTAGGGTTAAGATCACCACATGGTTAAAACTTAAAAGCAACCAAAACCATGAAATTTTGTAGCTCTTACCAAGTGACCATATATCAGATTTGTAACCATAAGGTATATCTGCGAGAAGCTCAGGACACATATAGTTGGGAGTTCCAACAATCTGCATAGACATAAAGTGTACCAAAATTCTTATTAAAAAGAGACTAAGTGCATCTAAAATAGTCTAGTAATACGGGAACTAAGTATTTTAAATTTTTATGCAAACTCTGAAATCTGAAAACCAATAGTATAAGTGTATCACTTTGCAGTAAAGGGTTCGTGGTACTTTCATAGTTAGGGTCCATTTGCTTGTGTTTTTCTTAAAGGTGGTTTAAGAAGAAAGTGCTCCACACATTTTTTTTGGGGGGGTTCATAAGCATTTTTAAGTGACAAAAACATTTTTACATGAGCTCAAAAACATAAACAAACCATTAAATTGTTGGGATCCATACTGATAATAATTACTTGTTTATACCATCTCATGACAGCTTGCCATGTTTGATGAACCTAAAGAATGCATGACAAGTTATTTATTATTTGGGTCAGTTCCATTAGAAGGTTTTTTTAGACAAGCAAACAACATATTACAAGAGTATACAAGTTGTTACCGAAGAAGTAAGGTCTTCGGCATTGAGTAGTTTTGCAAGTCCAAAGTCACCTATGAAAGTCCACACATGAAATTGATTAGGTTCAGACATCAAAACTAGAAGCCAAACTTTGTGCAGCAAAAAGATCGTTCTCATATAGCGACAACATTTATCTACATACCCAGACGGATGTCACTGTCCTTTGTCAAGAATATGTTTGAGCACTGCAAAGAATTGATATGAGAATAATATAGACATCCTTCATTTGATTTCTTCAACGTAAGTACAACTATATCTAATACCTTCAGATCTCTGTGAAGTACACGGTTAGAGTGCAAGTAGTCCAAAGCTAGCAATAGTTGAGTCAGCCATTTGCAAAGCTTCTAAGTTACAGAACAGACAAATATCAGATGCTTACTACTTCATGTAGTGATGTGGGTGTAAAAATAAAACACTTGAAGTTAATAAAGTTCACAAATTACCTCCTCTGGGAAGAACACTCCCCTGGCCCTCTTTATCATCTCTTCCCTGTAAAACAAGTGTTTCCCAGCACAGTTATTGGTAGGAATGAAAGAAAAATAGATACAGAAAGCATGTTTGAAACTACCTCTCCTAAAAGTGGTTTCAAGATAAACATTTTAGTTGTTTAGCATGAAATTATTAAAAGTGATTATGAGTGGGGCACTTTAGTAATTATTTTAAGAATGAAGCATGCATCCTAATCTAAATATACTTCTCTAAAAAATAAGTAATACTTACTTTTTCTAAAAGCACTAATAGTGTTCCTTAAAATTTTAAAAGCACTTCTTATGAAGAATGGAAAACACCATTAGAAATGTTTTAGCTTTCAAACCAAAAGAAAAGAAATGCCAAACGGGCCAAAGTTTCATATGCTCTGCTGATCTAAAAAAATATTGTTCAACACAGATAACATTGCTTGAACAATCATAGTTGTCTTGTGTACTAGTATTTAACAGCAAAAGTAGACCCCTTACCATTCCCATCTTCCATAGGCCCTAACCAAAACCAAATATATTAACACTTAATAATGAAGCAAATGGATTTCACTTACATGTCTCCTCCTTCACAATAGGTGGTCACGATGCATATACAATCTCCCTACAAGAATTAGAGATATGAGTTTATAAGACCACTAAACCACAAACTTGTTTGCAGAATTATAAATTTATCAAAACAACTTCAAGCAACAAGCAACAAAACTTGTTATGTTTTTACCTTGTCCACCCAAGCATCTTTAAATTCTAGTATATAAGGGTTATTCAACTTTGCAATTAAGTTCATCTGCAGCAAAATTAGATGGATTCAAAGGTATGTCAACTACAAAAGAAAATCTTCAATCCAAAAGATTCTTCTTATAGCTATAATAAATAAAAAATGCATTATGCAACAAGTGAAAAAGGTTTCTTCAACCAAGTCCGCATCCTAAACATGTCATATAAGATTTATGAGTAAGCTACCTCTTGGTGGGCAGTCTGTTTAAACTTCTCTGTTTGCTTAGCCAAGCGAATCTTCTTCAACACATACCTAACAAGCATTAAAAAGAAACAATAGAAACAAGTGAACAATTTACTATAAGCAAGTTTTACACACTTAAATCAATTTCTTTTCCTTCAATAAAATGGCCAGCTAGTTATTCTTTCCATATCGATTGTGAATTCTACACACTAACTTCTCCTTTATGTTGAAAGTACTTTCAAATAGCTTAAAACGCTTTCAATGATGTTTAGCAATCTCGAAGATAAGTGGTTTTAAAATTTTGATAAGCATTATTTATACTTTTTAGAAAACTAAATAATCCTTACTCTTTTGAGAGAAATAGTTTAGAATGCATGTACCTTTCATAAATTAATTACTAAAATAACACTCTAAACCAATTCTAGCAAGTTTATGCCAAACAGTTAATGCTTCTCTTTTAACCATGAAACAACAATTATTTATACCTAAATCAGCAAAAACATTATTGGCTTCCATTGCCTTGGAATTGATATTTATACCTAAAATCTGTCTTAAAATTTCTGCAATGAACTTATTTCAAAATGAAACTGCTGTTTATTTAATAATCAAACATAAATTCATTGGCAGATAATACAGAAAACAACATAATTGAAGTTAATGCAGAGAAAAAAGGGTAAACCTAACAATATAAGAGATTTGATTTGACTTACTTCTTTTTCTCATTCTTGTGAAGAACAAGAAAAGCAGCACCAAAAGCCCCTCTTCCAATTTGCTCTATTAATTCATAATCTTCCATCTTTGACTACAAATCACCACCATTATCACTCTACATACTGACCCAATTCCTTAAATACCCAAACTTTTATACAGCTTTTACTGAATCAAAAACGCTACCTCAAGCGAATTTGGATTATATCAGAAACCCATTTTCGAAAACTAGAAAAAAAAAAAGATGGGTATTCAACAAAAATCCCAACAAAAATTTTACCTTTGAAGAGATCAAATTTTGAAGACAACCCAGATGAGACACTGATCAATTATTAGCAGAGCCAAAGAACGCTTTTTGAGACGACTGAAGCTCTAAAAGAAAATAGGATCTTGTCGGTAAGAAACATAAAAATTGAGTAAAGCCACATTCCTCGATAATGACGACACACCACTGTATGTGAGACAGAAGGAAAGAGCTAGAAGCACAATTTTGTAAAATAAAGTAAATATTGCACTAATATGGTTATTAAAAGAAAAATTATTGATTAGACAGCTTGCCAAAAAAGATGAGAGAAGCAATTAGAAATAGTGAGATTAAGAAGGGCGAGCTCATCATATTATATCTTCAAAGAGAAAGAAACAAAAAAACAAAAAAAAAAAAGTCAATATATTACGTTATATATTCGCAGTAATAAAAAGTATTAATGTTACATATAACGTATTAGTCTGGATTGGCTTGTGATTGAATATGACTCCCTACTGAATACAAATCAATTTGTATCTTATTGGTATAATATTTTATGTATTTTATAAAAAAAATTAATTACCTTTAAAAAATATATTAAAATTATATATTAATATTTTTACATTATAAATATATATTAATATATATTTTGATGAGTTTTAAATACATATGCTTTTCAATGTTGATTAATAACACAACCTAAACAATTTGTAACATTGTATACTAATATTGAAAATTTGAATATGTACGATACTTAATTAAAACTTTTATACTATTTGTAATTAAAATTAGAAAATTCACTCACTAATTAATTAAACTTAATTAACCTTTATAATATATAAACAAAAAATTGCATATAAATTAAAAAGAAAAATAATCTTACCTCAAGTTTAGTTGTGCATTAATCTAAATGTATGTCACAATTTAACTGATTTTATATTAATAACATTATATAATTATCATTCGGGGATAAATGTATTGTTTCATTATAATTAAAAAGTAAATATTTTAAAATAAATTCTATCATTTAAATATATATATATATATATATATAATTTAATATTGTCATATATTATCATTTAATACATATAATATTATTAACCTAAAATTATAAATAAAATTTAATCATCACAAATTTACAATGCATCTTCAATCATGTACTAAAATTTGATTATGCATTGCATTTTTTTATTTTTTTTATAGTGTTATAGTCAAGTAATATAATTTTTTATTATTATGAGTTATAGTTAAGTAATATAACGTGTAAAGAGTTTATTACATCAATATAAATATATAATAATATAGTTTCTATAAATAATATGAGATTTATATTTTTAAGATTAATATTTTAATATTAAATGTCTTATATTATTTATACATTATATTATAAGTCAATGATAAAAAAAATTAATGAGACTTCCGCACACAAAAAAATACTTAAATTTTATAAAAAGAAAAATAATATAGATAGAATTAAAAATATAAATTGTTGATTAGTCACATTTTAAAGAATGACGTTAATGTATAAAAAAAATTATAACATATTATAGTTAAAATAAATAATATTGTAGTATATATGAATAATATAAAAATTATATTTTTTTAAAATTAAGAATTTAATATCGTTTATATATTATATAAAATTTATAAATTATAAATTATAATACTTAATGAAATTGTATCAAATTTAAATTATATTTAGAATATCTTATGTAATACTAATAAAATAAAAGGTGGTAAATGGGGTTATGCGAGCGTGACAGCTAAGAATAAAGGGAAAGGTATAACTTTTTTTTTTCTTTTGATAAAAGGGAAAGGTAGAACTTTTGCTTCTTCCTTTTTATTTTTATTAATTAATATTTTTTATTTATTTGCTATGAGAAAGACATGACTTTGCTTGCATTTTCAGATTCATGGGAAGATCATTTCTCACACCAGGGAATGTTTGTAGTTATTATGTCGTTTTCTTTTCAACTCAAAATTCTAATTTGTTAGCGGGTTAATGGTTTTTTTTATTTTTATTTTTGGTGGATCTAATAAAAAATAAAAAATAAATTTCATTTTTTTAATTTATATTTTTTTCTTATAATTAAAAGGAAGAAAAAAAAAGTAATTAGGCCATAACCAAAAGGACTAAATATTGATTAATGGTTTAATTAAATTTGTCTACTTTAATAACAAGATTTTTAATGGGTGAACTCGAAGTGGTTGAACTAGTTAGCATAACAATTAATTATTTTTGTTAAATCTTTATATAAGTTGTATATATCAGCAACAATCTTATTAAAGGAGTAGTTCACACTTATGTAATCGATCTTTGAACTTTATTACTTTTTTTTATTAATCCTTTAAATATTAATTTTTTTTAATTAAATCAATAATCACATTTTGAGTTTGGAAAGAGGGAGTGAAATTCATGCAACTCAATCATGTTTCTTATACTTTGAGTAACGTAGGTTCTACCAACAAAAATACTATTAAATGTTTTTTAATTAAGAATTAATAATTTTATAATTTATATAAAAATTAAATCCTATTTAGCATGCAGAGGTGTCCCCTATCAATTTATAATTTAAGTAAAAATTTTAATTGTGAATTCTCTCAAACTACATACAATGACAAAATCATATTATAACAAAACGTATATTTTGAAGCTATTTAATAATAAAAAAAATTCAAACTGATTTTATATATATTTATTCAAGTAAATTTAACTTTTATTTATTACACCTTCTACTACTTAACTTCAAATATCTATATTTGGTGTAATAAATAATATCTTATAAAATTCAAATCGGTGTTGATAATTATAACAAATATTATTTATATTATTTTTTAGATTTTAAAAACATTGTTAAAATTTTTATTACATATAAAAATTAAAATTAAATATATAATATAAAATAATTAAAAAATATATTATAATACAACATAGAGTTAAAAAATTAATATAAATTAAAACAATAATTTTACAAAATTATAAAAATATTGTTAAATTTTTATTACATATAATAAATTAAAATTAAGTACATAATATAACATAACCGAAAGAAATCTTAATGTAAGGTAGAGTTATAAATATAATATAAATTAAAACAATTATTTAATAATTAGGTAAATTATTTATGAATCTTTCATTATTATTAAAATATTAATTAAAAATATTTGCTCTATTTTGAGATCATGTCTCTTGATTTTGAGATCTTTCTCTTTATTTAAATAGATGTTTTTTTATTGAGATATTTGTTGTATAATTCTTATTTATTTTCTTTGAATAAATTAACGTAAACTATGATTATATATTGAATTCAAATATTTGAATCATATTTATTTATATTTATTTTTAATTTATATAATGAATATAATATTTTATGTAATGACTTATTAATTTTTTAATTAATCGGTTACATATAATAATTGATAAAAAAAATAAAAGAAATATTTTATTTTGTAAAAGAATGTACTTTTAAACGTAATATTTAGTGTAATGTATTAGAGATGAATACAAATTTAATATAATTTTTGAACTATTAGTTAATGGGTCGGAGATGAAGTGGCAGTGGACCAAGGATATTTGAGGTAATATTATATATATATATATAACGCACTCTCCTCGTGTGTTTAGAGATGTCTAGAGAAACAGATGCCCTTATGTGTGTTTTAAAGTTAGTTCTGGCAGTGGACCAAGGAGTTTTGAGGTAATATGTATAGTGCATTCTCTTCGTATTATAAAAAAAAATCTCAAATGTGACTTTCCGCATCTAATTTAGTGTCAAATGTATTATTTATAACATTAAAATAGTGCAAAGCGATGTTAAACGGTGGTAGATTCGATTTCATCATAATCGTACGTCGATTACGAAATCGGATAAAGTTTTTGACGAAAGAACTTATATAAAATATCAGATCTTCTTACTATTAACTATTGAATTCAGATATATCATCAAAACGTAGAAAATAAGTATGAAAAACATATGAGAATATTAAATCGAAAATTTATTAAATTTTCGTATGAATATTAAAATTTGATCAATGTTAAAAGTTATGTTTTCAATCTAATTTTGTTTCTATTGTATGTAAATTATACATTTATATTGTTTTTTTGAACGGATTGAATCATAATATTAGTTGTTTTATAAAGTTTAATTTTAATATAAATTTAAACGCTATAACTTAATTGGTAGCTAACATAAGGCTATAATTTACACGGACGTTATAGAGTTATGAAACTCACGCTTTAATTAATATTATTGTGAAGGTACAACGTCAGTGTAGTAAATTGATAATTATGGTGTTAGAAACGTGTAAAGGAGCCAAATCCTATTACAAGAACAAGTATGATTTAAAAAATATATATATATATCTCAAATAAGTGTCAAATTTTTGAGTTAACATATCAATACGATATAAACACATGCAATCGTCAAAATTCAAATTACATATTTCATATTTATAAGACTATATTATCACCTCTATTATGTATTTAATCTATTTTTAAGCTGAATAAAATCATTTTTAATATAAAAAATTAAATAATGCAAATAACATAATAAAAGAAATCAATATCTCGTACTAACACGTAATAGACGGTTGGTTGGCTAATAATAAAATAATAAAATCATGTTATCCAACTACTGAAAGGACTTCAACAGGTGCAGTTGGCTATGTAATCATAAAAACAATATTTAGGGGCTTGTTGATATTATTTACTATTTAATTAGGTAAATATCTTGTTCAATTACCACTACAATTATCAATCTATATTTTAATTTTTTTTATGTTCTTATATAAGAAAACATATGAGCTGCACATGCAGAATAAATGCTTCATAATATAAATTATTAAATTATTTTTTTTAGAAAAATAAATTATTGATATACTTTTAAATTATTATTCATTGAGCTTTTGGAATTCAAAATAATACAAATAGGATTTAGTATTTTTGTACTCTAATTAAAAACCTTTTTATTTTTATCTTTTCATGTTAAGTAAGAAGTAACCCTAGTATCTTTTACACTAGGATATATATCATACTACGTCGTGTTATTTTTTGTTTTCATTTCATGAGGACTGCTCCATTTTACATGTAATAATTTCTAGGTATATGCTCATTCTACGTGCACTTATATTAAATATTAAACTAATGTTATCATTATTATTCTACAAAAAAATGAATATTATTGTAAAAATAACAAAAATAATATTCTTAAAACTTATAAATATAAAAATAACACACGTTCATCTCATACATTTTTACTGTAAAAAAATTTGACATATAATTTATTTTAGATGTCGTTTAAATTAAACTATGATCATTTAATAATTTTTAAGTATATACCAATTCTATGTACAATTATACGAAATATTAAATAAATTTTATCATTATTTTTCTCCAAAAAATGAATTTTATTAGAAAAATAACAAAAATAATATCCTTAAAACTTATAAATATAAAAACAGTATACATCTATTTCATACATTTTCATTATAAAAAAATTTAATATATCATTTTATTTTAAATATTGTTTAAATTAAACTACAATTATTTAAATTCATTAAATGTTAAATGCTATCTAACTAAATATTATTTATGATAATATTTTTTTTATAAAATTTTAAAGATATATATTTTTTAATTTTAAAATTTTATTTTTGTTGCAAATCTTATTTTGTTTGTTTTCTCAATATAAGCTGTTAATTTTCAAAATAAATGGGTAAAATTGTACTTTCAAATGATGGTTGTAGAATTATAATTGGTTTGAATTAAAAATTACACGATTTAAAATATTACAAATAATATTAATAAACCTTAACTATTTAATGTACTGGAAATCATTGAAAACTAGTAGGTAAATTGACAAATAGTTTTGACTTCTCTCTCACCTAAAACCCTAATAGTTTTTCTCCCCTCTTCGGATTTTTTTCATTTAGAATTTTCTTTTTTAGCTTAGGGAGAAATTACCTTCTAACATATTCACACATATACTTATTACAGTGCAATTCAAGCATATTTTATTCTCATTTTGGTAATTTTTTTTCTTAGATCTAATCTTAAAACATGTTAATTTATTCATTAAAAATGATAATATTATGGTATCCAAATACATGAAAAAAAAAATTATTAAAAAAATATATGAAATTAATAAAACTAATCTACATAAATGCAATTATTGAAACAATTTAATAGAAAAAAAGCAAATATTATAATACTAATACTAAAACGATAATTCAAAATAATCCTCTTATCGTAGTATAAGATTTTTCTGATTTTTGTTTATCTAATAAGTTTCTTAATTTTCTTATAAAAAAAAAGTAGGTGAGTCAACGACAATTTTTTCCAGCAAAACACTTAACAGCAATATTACAACGAATAGCGGCACAGCACAAGAACGAAACATATATATATATATATAAATATATATATATATAAATAGATAAATAAATTTTGATCTTAATCATACCCATGCAGCTAAAAATATAAAATCAATCCAAGGTTCTTCGAGTCCTTTTCCAAAGATTTTTTTTCTTAAAAACAAAACTAAGAACGGTAAAATAAAAATAGTATTGGTTACTGTTTCAATAATCTAAACTAATATAATAATATACAATTTAATAAGCTCAATTATATTTAATAATAATACTAGAATACATCGTTTGTATCAATACATATAATTTTTCTCGCTAGAACCATCATATTTCCATAGTTTCTACAGTTAGTAATGAAGCAAAAGTACTACATATTCAAGGTATATGCTGATCTAATCAACTATGACATTTCTTGAAGCTATCCCCAAAAAAATTAAAAAATAGAGTTAAGAAAATATAGAAGACTACTATAGGCACAAACAAACCTCCATCAAGATTTGCATCACACTTCCATTGACTCCACCAGAATTGTAAGTGAAAAGGTAAAGTTACCAAGTCTGAAGTCTCTCACAACATAATCTTAACAATTAACATTACAATGTCCATAGAAGCAGAAACTTTGTACAAAGTCAAAATATACATGAAAACCATTTTTTGACACGAACACTATTACTTTCGTTTGGACTTCTTTGAGAGCCTACGACTTTCCAGCTTCTTCTGTGCAGCCTCAAATTCTTCTTCACTAGGTTCTGCAGCAACATCATTGCCACCGTATTTAGACACAAGAGATGAGAACATGGTATCAAACCCATCCTTCCTTTGGGCACGGCGCTGAGAAATAATTGCAAATAAGTCTGATTCTGGTTGTTTATCTGACCTGTAAAAGGAAGCCAATACAGATATACTTCAGCCTTGAGCTCCACACACACACATATATATATATATAAATAAATAAAACAAAATTGCAGGAATGAACTTACTTGACCCTCCTCCTCAAAGGACTGGTGGGTGGTTTTGTTTCAGATATCTTCTTTGCCCATTTCTCATAGGCTTTGGTTGATTTCAGTTCTCCTATGATATAGCAAAAAGAGTGAGGTTAGAAGCATGAAAAACACTTTAGCAGTTAGCACAGCAAAAGTCTATTGATTGCATGATTGTGTCATATATTCTAAGTTATAATAAGAGCTACATCGGATCTGGTGTTCATCAATAAACATACGATAATATAAGTTATATTGCTTATGAGCCATTTAAGCTAACAAAACATCAGCTCCGTCCTCACAGTGATCACCTTGGTTCAGTTCAAATTCAAAATGTGCTTTTTCTCAACCAAAACATAAAAGAGGAAAAAGGATTTTAAGAAAATGAACCATAATGCATCTTATCCTTGAGCTTATGACGTCAATTAAACTGCTAATTAGCAATAATTGTAGGCAACCAAATGTGCAGTTAAGCAACACTTAGAAGACATTCTCCCCAAATAAATCCAACATCAATCAGCCAGCAGCCCGTTTCACACTCATTTCTCAGTTTGAATTCATAACCAAGAAACACTACTTGATTCTATGGATTTAATCCCACAAGACTTCTATGGAAGAAGACATACATGTTCTTGTGGGGACAGTTAAATTTTCAATTAGAGAGACATATGTTCTTGTGCAGATTGTAAGATTTTCAATTAGAAACTTTCCCTCCCTCTGAAGGATGAAGATTTCAATATGGACGTCAAAAAAAGAAAGCCCGTGAAAAATAGACTAATATAATTAGTTCAATACTAACCTGAAGCTATTGCCTCATCAAGAATATCCTTGAACCGGTGTGAATCAAGCTTTGGATCCGAACAAAGCATTGAACAGAAGAGTCTTAAAGCAACAAAGAAAACAATGTCAAACATCAAATTAGAAAATCCAAGGAATGCTGATAAAAAAAATTGAATACCTGTTCATTTTACCCTTACTCTGCTTGTACAGTAAAATTAAATCTTTCTTTTCCGAGTCTGATCCTCTATAGTTTGCTTCAAACTCTTCGATATCAGCTTCAGTGACCTACAATTAATAGAGATATTGGAAGCATACCAAAGTTAAAAAAAATGATTCAGTATCATGAAAACGCTTAACAACATTTGAGAATGAGAATGATCTGACCTTTTTATACAAGGCTCGGAAATATTCATGCAAGTTTTGAACAACCTCACTGGCAAGGTCCTAATGACAAAAGAGAGTAAAAGATGAAAATAAATAAAAAGATGGCTACATTGCATTCTTGAACAGTTTTGATGAAGGATAATTAGAATGACTACAATTTTCTTAAAATATTGTTGAGTTATGAATATACTCGTTCTTCTATGCACCAAATAAAATTATTTCCTCCCTTTGTATATAAGCTTTGGATGGTTTCTTTTATTTAAATGTGCAACCTGAAAATTTTGAGACAAAACTTACTGCATCATCTACACACCCAGTCTGGTCATAGACTGCTCGTTTTTCCTCATCCCCAAGAATCGCTATCACTTTTTGCAACTGCTGAAATTTTTCCTTGGCATTCTATAGCAAGAAAATTGAAATGTTGAATACACAAAATTATATTAATGAGAGAGCACTGAAAAAATTTGCATCCAGAAACAGAGGCAGATATATGAGGGGCCAAGCATGGGTTACTCGTCCTCTCTCACTTTTTGAGAAATAAAATTTTATGTGTAATATCTAGCCAAATTACATGATAAAATGGACTGTGACCTACAGAATTTTAATGTTTAGACTTTTTCACACAAATTCATTACAAACTTAATAATTTGAAAAAGTAGAATTTTTTTAGGGTTTATATGGTGTCCCTCGTGAGATATAATTCTAGATCAGCAATTGCCCAGGAATATGAACTTTTACCTCGTCACCAGGATTCTTATCAGGATGGAGTCGCAATGCTAACTTGTGATATGCCTTCTTTATTTCCTGCTGGGATGCTGATCTCTCCACACACAGAACCTAGGGCCGCAGGATCACATTCCTTTTAGTAAGTACAAAAATGCTAAGAACACCTATTTTTACACACACACAAGTGTCCGTATTGTTTAGAAAATTGCACACTTTTTCAATTTCAAAAACAATTTTGACGATATAAAAGGTGTGAACACAAAATTTGTGTAATATTAGCATTGCTAAGTATTGCACCAATTAAAATTTGGCTATACAAATAAGTAATCAAAACCATTTCCCACATACACGTCTAAAAAAATATTACCCCCATTTCGCAATCTAGGGCAAAAACTAAGAAATCAAACAACTCAAATAAATTAAATTCATGAAAAATTAATTCCAAAATAAATTTCATCTACCTCGTAGAGGCTCTTCTCGATTGAGGATGACGAAACGTTGTCGACATGGGTCCTGTTTTGATCGGGTTCTTTATTTACCCTAGTTGCCTTTCTCTTCCCCATTTCCTCGGTGTTTTTAGTCCAAACTATTTTTTCATACAAGACGAGAGAACAGATAGATATAATCTGAAACAAAGCACGAGCAAATTAAAGAGTGTACTGTAATTTATATGAAGAGCTTCGGAGAATTTCGATTTAATCATAAGTTCCCGCCAATTCAGTCCTCGATTTATTATCTTCCCGCCGTTTGGATGTCATTGTTTATGATATATATCGGGATGTAATTTAGGACGGTTTGAATTAGGGAAAAGTTTATTTGTCAGAACATGACATGTGATCCCCACGAATATAGTTGGTTATAAATAATTTTTTTTAAATAAAAAACCAACATATTAATTATTATATATAAAAATATTTTTAAATTAATTATATATTTATTAAATCATAATAAAAATTATTCAAACGAGAATAGACATGGATCAAAATAAAAAATTATTATAAAAATTCTTCTTTTCTATTTATTAAATAATTATAAAAAATTGAAATAAAAATACCAATTTATTTAAATATTCTCTTAAAAGTAGTAATGAACTTTTTATTAAAAATAATGAATTATATATATAATTAAAATAAAAAAATTATAATTATATTTTAAAATTTTAAAAATAAATATAATATTAAAAAAAATTAACGCGTATGAGACTTAAATTTACCCAATCCTCGTTTCTTTTCTATTATATTTTAGAAAGTAAATATAAGAATATAATTAAAAATTAAAAAAATATATCCTTAAAATATCAATCAGTAAATATTATACTAATTTATTTATATCAATTTAAATTTTAGATATTTTTTAAACTAATTTAAATTATTTTGATTCTATGTTAGTATTAAATTAATAAATAAAAATTATTATTTAATTAATAATTAAATTAAAAAATTATTTTTTAGTATTTAAAATAAATTATGCATCAATTTTTAAATATAAAATATTTTAGAAATGAGTTTATTATTAAGAATTCAAAAAAAATTAATTTAATTTTTATTATTTATTGATATTTTTTAATGAATATAAGAGAATAATAATATAAGATGTTTTTAACTTTTCAACTTATATAAAAGTTTATTAAACTTAGACGATTATAAATATATAAATATATAAGATATATATATTATAAATATATAAAATTAATATATATATATATTAATAATAAATCTCTCAATTCAATTAAATATTGATTTATAAACTTAAAAATCTTAAACAATAAATTAAAATTAATTTATTGTTCATATATGACATAAAAACAAGATTTTGTTAAATTCGATTCAATCAAAATAATTAATTAATTCATTATTATATTCATCACTAATTTCAACTTCAACAAATAAAAACTAAAATATTTGGATTTAGGTTATACGAGGCTTAATTGGTAATCCCATCATATTGCATGATAAAAAAATGATTTTTAAAATGCAATATTTAATTTCTTTATAATTTACTTATAAAATGATACAAAAAATGATGTTTATTATTTTAAATCTATTTAAAAAAATTATAAAGACATTCCAATAAAAATAAAAAATAATAATATCACCACAAGTTATATTTGTAATATTTTAAGTTTGATATGATAAAATAAGTGATGAAAATACTCTAATCAATATATGTTTAAAAAAAATTTATCAATAAAAATCTCTTTGTAGTATCTTTTTTACAAGTAAAATTATTAATAAATACGTTTTTATAAAAAAAACAAATTAATATATTTTTAAAATTATAAAATTAAACAACACTTTTACTTAAATAAAATTATAACCCATCACATTTTTTCCCATTAAATTTATAAAATCATACTGTGGTTTTAAAAATACTCGGTTATAATGGATTTAATAAGGTTTTATGTTGAGTCAAAACAAAATTTTGTTTTCTTTTTATTATGTTAAATACTTAATCTGAATAAATAACAAATAATAATTTCTACGTATTTTTAGAATAAGTATTTTAAATTTCATACCAAAATATGAAATTATAAAAATATGCTTTCGTGGCATGACATCAAATGTACTATTCATTTTCAAAAATAAGTATTTTAATGTTATTATTTTCAAATTAAATATTTTTTAGTCACTTTATTTATTATTTATGCATGTTAGAGTTATACAGTGTTTAAAAAAAATTGGCTAATGTACGGTGGAAAATTGGCCCCTTTGTATGGTAGTGCTCATTTCTTAAGAGTCTACTACCTATAAAAGTTGGATTAAAACATCATTTCCCCCCAAATATTATAGTAATATGTGTGAGTGGGGGAGAGAAAAAATTCATTTATTATTATAATTTTTTTAAAAAATTAATATTAAAAATTTATGATATATTTTAAATAATAAAATAAAATAAAATTTAATAATATAATTAAATATATACAATTTGTATATCATAAGGTGGTCTTAAATTAAAGGTATTATTATTTTCAAAATAAAAAATATTAATATCATAGTTATTTAAAATTTTACCAAACAATTTAATGTTCTAATGTTTCTATAAATGAAATATTGATCTAATATTGATAAAAAATATTTTGGGTTATCTTAAATCAAATTAATTGTATTTTTAATATTTTATAATACTAGTTTTGTACCACATGCATAGACAATGTAAATTTAATAAATATATTAATATTAATTAATTAATAATAATTGGTATTATTAAAAAAAACATTTTAAAAAATAAAAGAAAAAAATCTTTGAATATAATTGTTCTCTTAGTTGCTTTTATTATCACAATATGGAAAATTGATTTTTTTATATAAAGGTTTAAAAAAATATTCTTAAAATAAATAATGAATTGATTTTTGAATTTAGTAAAGAGTAAATATATAATATTTAATTATTTATTAATAAATAATTAAATAATTTATTATTTTATTAAATATATATATATATATATATATTTAATAAAATTATTTTATGAGTAATACACGTAAAAATAACACATAATCTAAATACGAATTATATTTAATTTCATAAATAAATTAAATATAAGAAGATGTGTATATAAATTTGATACGATAGATAAAATTTGATATAATATAATAAGAATTTTTTTTAACATTTTTTTACTTAAAAGTATCGAAGGTTAGTTTAAAATTTTTAATTAATATTTGATAAATAAATATAGCATAATCTTGATAAAAAAATATGATTAATTCAAAAAAATTATAATTTTTAAAATAATAATTTAAAGTTGATAAGATTTATGGTTTAACAGTTAATGTATTTATTTTTATTTAAAATATATTTTTTAATTATTAATATTTTATTTTTAATTATAAATAATATTTATAGCATTCCCGAACTCTTGCGAATTAGGGTGTATTGGGATTGGGCTTATTCTGTAATACGCCGTTTGATCCTGGGCTTGCAATGACATAATGAAGGCCCAAATTAGGAATGTCAGATAGAGTAATTAAACGAGAGTTGAAGGTTAATTTATATAGAAGCCTCGATTCATTGGTATTAGTTAGTTGGCAACTTGGCATCCAAAAAGAATTCGAATGGTGGCATCGACTCAGACCCTACGAACCCAAACAATCTCTCTCTCTCTCTCTCGTCTGGTTTTCCTTTTTGTTAACGTTTATTGTATGCTTATCTCTTCGATTAGGGTAAAGAAATCAAATCTCTACGTCTTTGATTTTTTTTATTACAAGATAATTATTTCAGTAGTTTTTTTTTTATATAATATTTTCGCTTTATCTCGTAATTTGAATTATGAGCCTCTGTTTTTAATTTTTTCTTTTGTACGAGACAGGAATCGTCTGGTTCGATTTTGTAATTCAAGATCGGCCAAAACCTAACTGGTGAGCGGCTTCTTGTTATATTATTTTTTAAATATTTTTCGATGTTTAGCCCTAAACTTGTAAATAATAGCTTTTAGTTTTTTCTAATAACTTTTTTTATTTGTAATATTTTTTTAATTGGGTTGGATGTTAGGGTTGGATTTGGGCTTGGGATTGAAATTTATGGTTCCGTTGTAATCTTTTGGGAAGCGTCTCTAGGTGGTGGCAATTTAGAGTTTTTCTTACATATAACCGAGCCCCTCTCAAATTTTGTCAGGTCTTCCGAAGATTCTGGCGTTCATTGGGGCGGGTTATTCATGTAATGCATTTTTTTTCTTATAGTTGAATTTTTTTTGTTGCATAATTTTGGTTCGGTTTTTCAGATAGGTTATGATGTTTATTTTGTTTAATCTCTGTAGAATTGTATGGAGTCTTTTGAAAATTTAGCTCGTTTTGGTGATTCTTGAAGATTTATATTGTTTATATATCTCCTTAGAAATTTATGGAATCCTTTTAAAAGTTTGAATTCATTTCGGTGACTATTAAATATCAATGTCAATTTTTTGATCAAATTAATGCTATTAATATGAGGGCAGAATTTTTTATGTGTTTTTATATTTTGACAGCGAAGAATGTTGGATTTTTCGGATCATAATTGTTTGGACTTCAGTGTTAAATAGGCTCAATTTTCCTATGTTGCACTCATGAAAACAATATGTTTGCCACTTGGTCCATTATTTTCCCCCTTGAGCTGGGAGGCTTGTTTCAACTCGTGAATGCTTGTTCTTGGCAATCTTAGGTTTGACGCCTTATAATGATGATTTCTTTACAATGTTTATTGATATATAATATCTGCTCATGTGCTTGATTATATGCCTGCATTGTAAGCCTGTATTCTAGAATGTGGTAAACAACTGTAGATATTTAGGAAGTTTAGACATTTCTGTAACATTTTAAAGTGGGTGCTTTAAACCTATAGGTGGTGAACTGATATCTGCAGGAATTTAGAAGAATGGAATCTCATGATGGAACAGGATGCCAAGCTCCAGAGCGCCCAATCCTTTGTGTCAACAGCTGTGGATTTTTTGGAAGGGCTGCCACTATGAATATGTGTTCCAAATGCTACAAGGACATGCTACTAAAGCAGGAGCAGGAAAATCTTGCAGTTTCCTCCATTGGTAGCATTGTCAATGGCAATGGAAAAGAGCCTGTGGTTACCACTAATGTGCATGTCGAAGCTGGACAAGTGGAGACCAAGAGTTTTGCAATGAAAATAGCCAGTAACTCATCCTCAAGTAACTTCTTTGAGAATGTCAAAGAGGGGCCTAAGAGATGCACCACATGCCAAAAGCGTGTTGGTTTAACTGGTTTCAATTGCAAGTGTGGGAACCTTTTCTGTTCAACTCATCGTTATTCTGACAAACACAAATGTCCTTTCGATTATAGGACTGCCGGTCGTGATGCAATTGCTAAAGCCAACCCTGTTGTCAAGGCTGATAAGCTTGATAAAATCTAGGTGCTTCTGATTGAAGTGAAGATTTGAGGCTTTTGTGTATCCTTGTGTTTTTATATAAGCTGGTTATTTGTCTTGTCAGGTGTTCTTTATTGATATGATATATAATGCTTAATTCATGATAATGAAGACATCTTCAAGGGAACTCTAGTCCTATTCTGGTGATGAAAATTCTGTACTCATTCCAGTGTGCCTTTATATTGTGCTGGTTTTGGAGAACATGCTTGGAATTGTGATTTTTAACCAGTGGTAAAAATGCTAGTTATTCTAAATACGAGGTTACTATTTTTCTTGGAAATTATGTGTTATTATTTGTGTATGCTTTTCTCTAGTCAAATTTTTGATGTTCTCTCTGTCTTTTTGTTTCTAGTAATCACCTTCGTATTTCTTGTCATCTTTTTGAGTTGATACTTTTGTATTCAAAATTTCACATATCCAGTTTGAACCTCTTGTTAATTTTGCATTCACTCCCTGTCACACCATTATCAGTCTTCCCTGACTGCTGTTCCTTAGGGTTTGTGTTGAAATGTGATTAATATCTGAAGAGGCCTAAATTTTACCCTTATTGAGGATTTGAGGTACACAACCATTAGGTTATGTTTTGTAGCCCTCTTTAATGATTGGTCAAGTTACAACATAGCATGATTAGATGTTACAATTCAGTCTACTAAATTATATACAATGATATTATTTTTCGGTTAATGTTCATGGCAAAGGATGGATAATTATCGATGGATCACAATTAACCTAAGAAACGAAACAGTATCTTGTTTATTTCTTTTAGGATCCTAAATTTTGCGTTTTTGGAGTTTGGGCTGAAAATAGTCCAATTTGAGGATGTGGGAAATGATAAGATTGTGGGATTTTATTTTAAAATTCCGGGTTATTTATTTAGGATTTTAAAGATTACACAAATTTAGGTGTATTTAATTTGTATTTTATAGAAATCTTTAAAAAATTGGCGCTATTCATTAAGTCATTGATTATAAAAGATTTTAAAAATTAATATTTTGATGGACTTTTTATTTAGAATTATGTGGTCAAATCCTAACTTATTATTTTCAGATTATGTGCCGTATAAATTGTTGGAAGTAGTTTAGAGTTATTGTTTTGACTAATGTTTCTGTAGGAGATTGTTTTTGGCATTCCCCTAGCATGGTGAGATTTTACTGTAATGTCATTTCATGTTACAGTTAAAAGTGATGCATCGCTCTCCACCAAGCTGTTTCTTTCTTCTTTTTTTGCTTTTGAGATATTTTAAAAGTGCTTTTGACAGAAAAAATGATTCTGAACTAAATATGTTCGGATGGGTTTCTTTTAAAAGTAATTTTAAGATAAGTGGTTAGGAATGAATTGGTTTAGTTAAAATTTAAAAGATACGTTATTTAGTATGAAATTGGAAATAGTTTTAAGCGACATTGTTGTATTGTTGTCTTGTCTTTACAGAAGATTGTTTTTGGAATTTGGTTAATAGCATAATGAGATTTCACTGTAATGACATTTCATATTACAGTTAAAAAGAATGCATAGCTCACAAGCAAAATAAAAGTGCCTTTCACAAAAAAAGTGGTTCCAAACAAGATGAAACAAAATATGCTTCTTGAAACTGCTTTTAACTTAATCATTATTAACATAACCACAAGCACATCCTTACAATTTAACTTGAATCATTATGCTTATCATGAGAGTGCATCCTTACAATTTAACCATCCCTTTAAATCACCTTTCTATTATAGTCATAAAAATCATAGTCTGAATGCATACTAATCACAATTTGTAGAAAATGAATACATTGAAGAAAAAATGTCTTAAATAATAAGACCAGACTAGGGTAAGAAATAGTCATACTCAGACAAACATGCATAGTAGGGGTTTCGTTAGAGTACTCTGATGTCACTCAATTACAAAAGGCATGGCAGCTATAATTTACTGTTGTTTGTCTTGTATTGCCTCTGAAGGCTCTCCATTTTTGTTCTTTGTCGGAGCGACCTTAGCCGGGGTTGATCGCTCTGACTGGGAGAAGCGGATCAAGAATTGCATAAGAGCAGTAACAATGGCCAAACCAAGAACTGAGAATGTGATACCCTTCCAAGAATACAAAAGCGATGACCAGTGAAGAAACTTCAATGTCCCCAAAACAAGTATACATGCCCAAGATGTAACAACCTGCTCCAAGAAAAAGTTGGTTAGTAACTCTAATAATGACTTTGTGCTGTCCCGAAACAAACTGAGTTAATGCTTCTAGTTAAACAAATATCTCACCAAGAGAGACTTTAATGGTCGACCAGTATCTTGCAATTCTTGATCACCAAAAATATCTTCAGCTACGTGTTTATCCAACAAAGCATCCTGAAATCCACAAGCAAGTTAGCCTTATTTCCAAGGAAATAACAGAAAAATTGGTGTAAGCAAAGTGGATCGATTAGTAGCTCCCAATAGAGTTCAATGCCTTTAACCATGAAAGAAGGACACACAGACATTTGGTCCCTTAGTTTTTGATCGGGGACACTTTCAGCTAAGGATTAAAGTCTACTCTCAAAAGTTAACGAACTAATATGTCCTGCCCCAGGCAAAAGGACTCATGGAGTAATTTTCCCTATGTACAAATTACTCCAGCTTATAACAAAGGTAGAAGAGGCAATGTCCACAGCAACTACCTTTGCCACAAATATATCTTTGCACCATTGTGCAACAGCATCCTCGCTTTCAGGCAATTCCTTCATCAAATGTCGCTTGATGTGCACCTGCACCTGCATGAATCCGGCCAGAGAAGTAGGCATGAAAATCTTATATATTTATTATTGATTGACATCCAAATTGACGTTGAATATATTCACAGAAATAGTGCACAAAATGTAGGGATCATCTAGATGTTTCTTTAAGTAGTTTGAAATGAAGAGATTTCCTTAAAAGTGGTTTAAGGATAAACAATGAAGTGTGTGACATTAAATTACTAGAAGTGGTCTAAGATGTCACTTTAGTAATTAATTTAGAAAATGAATATGCATTCTAAAGTACTTGTCTCATAAGGATAACTTTCTTTTCCTAAAACCACAATTAATGATTCTCAAAATTTTGAAACTACTTTTCATATGAAGATTGTCACACCCTCTTGAAAATGCTCTAAACTATGTGAAACCACTTTCAACTATTTAAAAGGACAAGCAGTTCCAAACTGGCCTATATAAACATCCATCAATATATCATAAAAGCATTACCGAGAAGGATTTAAAGGGAAAGAAAAAGAACATTTCTTGTAAAGTTTGTAAAATATGCAGAACATTCAGAAACACAGAGCAATTTATGAATAGAACGAGACAGACTGGAGCCAATATTCATTTTAAGTGCCAGATGTGAATCAATGAAGGAAAAAAAAAATATGCACAGAGAACAAAAGTATAACTACACGCTGAGATTTCCGGTGATACCACTGATGGTTGCCCCTTGAACAGTCTCAGCATCGTAGGTGGAGGTGATGTTTTTGGAATGGCCACTGTTACATCATAAATGGCCGGAACAAATGAGCGCATGTTGCTTACAGCTGAAACAAAGCCCTGAAAGCAAAGGGATATGTAGATGAAAAATATAACAAGGTAATCAAAAATCACGCAGCAATCTTCAAATAACTGATACATTTCTTATTATGCATTAGCAGAAAATAGCCGCTTAGTTTAGCCCAATTGTTATTTTTACATTTACATTTGAGGAAAACTTAAGCCAGTTCCACAAATCTTTTTAACAGCAAGTTTGCTTTTTTGAGTTCTATTTGATAATTATAAGGCTAAACTACTTAATTAGTCCCTAACCTTTTCTGAGGTATAAACAGCACTACAGAATTCGTTTAGTAAGAAATGATGCACCAGTTAAACATGCTAATAGAAAATATTGAAGATCAATAACAAAGGATCTTTAAGTTGAGGTCTCTTCGTAAGTGACTTGGGTGTCTCAAAGACATGCCAGAAAACACAAAAAAATAAAAAAATTCAACAGTATATGCTTCCTTAGTCGTAAATAAAAAATAATGAACCAAAAAACAAAAGACCCATGAGATCTTAACCTTTGTACGAGGGATCAGAACATTCCGAGGAACGGGAAGCCCTGCCGAGGCTGCATATTCTTGGGCTGCCAAAAGCTTTGCCTTTGTGAAGCGAGTTCCTTCAACAAAAAGAGCTAACCAAAAGGGCTGTGGGAAGTCCTTCAGCCGCTGGAGACCTGACTGCAGATAGTTCCATAGCATTCATGTTAAATAATAGTACACATGTAGGGAGTAGCCAGACATACATGCATAAAACTAAAGAATGCACGAGCAGACAAGTTTAAGTAAATCAATACCTTTAATGTGTTTTCATCCTTTGCCCAGTTTCTTTCCAGAAACAGATACTCAGAGAACCACATTGACCAACCGATAACCTGCATAAAAACCACAAAGACCTCAATATACATGGAGGAAGAACACACCCAAAAGCAAGGTGATTATGAATGCACATGGTTAATGATAAAAATGTGACATGACATCATCAGTTCTCACGGCAGTGGAAATAAATCTTTAGTATGGAATATTGGGAAAAACATACAATCATATCTATTCCAACATTATAAAAGCCAGATGTGGGAATTATTGAATTATTGTGTGAAAGCAACAGAAAACCTTGAGTTTTATTCCAATATTATAACCAAACCCCCCCAATACTACATAGTGGGGGAAAAAGAATTATTGTGTAGCCATTAATCCTATATATAGGATTAGTTACAACGATTTACTATAACATTATATCTCAACCGTTAGGATTAAAAAGTATGATCTTTTTTTCTCTCTCCTATCTCTTATAAACCCCCTCAACGGTTAAGATATAATGGGATAATAAATTGTATAAAAAATTTACGGCTATTGATCTTGTCCCATATATATATATATATAACCTATTCCAATGACAAATGATTTAGACAAATAGTATTGACAAATCATAATAACCTTTGGATGAAACTATTTAAAGGTATAGATTTTAATAAATTAGAAACTTAAATTAATGAGTGATTCTTAAAATCAAGAAAAATATTTAATTACAACTACAAATACATATATACAATTAGATTGTGTTTGTTCAGAAGTCGAGATCATTTGGTAAAATTATTTTTCTAAACCATTTGTGTGTGTGTATATATCTACAAACTGATAGCATACTGGAAGGAATTTAGATGATTTCTTCATCACAGCTAATGAGCTTCCGAGGCAACCTGACCGCTGCACAAATAACATAATGGTCAATCAGCAACATGAACTGAATGCAAACTCAAGACAATGCCAAGCAATAATTGCTCAACCCAACAATCATATAAGTGCATGCAAAATTTAAGTAGGACAACAGTGTGATTTTAATGGCTGTCTGTAAAGTTCAATATCACTGAAGATAATCAAATGGATGTGTTTTCCAAATATCAACCAACGATTTCAGTTAAGCATGTGAAAATTTGTCACTTGCATCTGTAACCACACACACATCATTGAAGCAATGATATAATAATTGTGCACCTGAGCCAAAACCCATCCAACAAGCCAGTCAATATCACTTCTGTGATTGCATATGACAAGTGCATGTTCTTTACCTGGAAACCACAATATAAACAGACATAAATAAGTTACAGGTATATCTTAAACATGAAAATCTACATACTCCTAGGTACAAAGAAAAACACCATTACTAGAGGTCAAGATTACAACAAATCAATGCCTTACCCATTACATTAATGGTTTCTCGGTCCGTGTACACTTGGATCTGCAGCCATGATTAGTTCAGTTAATCAGGCTCAAATTTATGGTGCAAGACACTAACAGCACAAAGTAAACCATAAACCCACATATTACAAGCAATGCATTATATGCCTCCACTCAACTCCAAATTCAAAGAAATTAGTGGGTAAAATTTTCAGATGAAAACAGAGGAAATTTGAAGTGAACCCACTAAATTTGGGTCCACTAATACAAACTATGGGAAAGAAAAAGTGGGGAGGGAGAGAGAGTAAAGCATGCAGAGAACACATTTAAAATCCTCAAAGTGCAAGGACAGGAGCAAAATCTCAAACTAGTAAGGATTCTCCTTCAATTCTAACTATCATGACCTAATTGGATTACCGTTACTAAGCTGAAAGATATTAACCATAATAAATATAGTGGAAAACTCTACTGCATTAGATTATAAGGAAATCAATCTGTCAGAAACAAAATGGAGCAATGAAGAAAATAAAACTCAACGATTTATATTAGATTATTGTCACCGAATTTCAGCTAGGTGAACAGGTGAGGAGAAATAGCTACCTTTATACTTTTAAAGGAATTTTCCAAAAAAAAATATAAATAAATCAAATAATCAAAGTAATAGTTGCAGTGCGCATGATCCCATGGACATACACCCTCTCTCCCTCAAGAATGAGGTAATGCAACTTCCATTAGTTTTAACAAAAAGAGTCAAACCTAAGACTCAAAACAGAAACTACATAGAAACATCGTGAACTTTTTCCTTATGCGAATCCTCTAGAAGCTCTTTTTCTCTCTTTTTTTCTCTTGTAGCAATCTTTGTGTTATTAATTTGTTAAGCAACCTGTATTGAATCTCACCACCCCTTCAAAATAAAATCTGCAAGTATTTGTACATGCATTGCAGCCGGTGAGAGCACTAAAAGAAGCGATCACAAAGGATGTCCTTGAAAAAACTATATATATATATATATATATATATATATATATATTTGGAAAAGATATATATGTAATGCTCCTATAGTACTATTACATAACTCTTATAATGAAAGAGCCTTAAATATTATACATAATAAATCAATTACAACCGGCATATTCAGCACTTAGCATATTGGCAAATAATCAACAGAAAATGCTGATATTTAAAGGCTTATGAAGATCCAATGCTTGATCATCAATCAACATATGCTAGACACAAAAAAAAAATATTTCACAAATGAAAACTATGTAATAAATAAATCAAACCAAGGGAGTGTAAGCAAGAATATAATGGTGTCGAAATGGAGATGGTTAACACCTTAACGCCTGCCCACCAATCAATAATCCATACAAGCTCCAGCCATAACAATTCTGCAACCACTCTATTGGCCCTTCTGTACATACTCTTCGACAGAGGCCGAATGAGGACAAAGCAAGCAGCCTAATATAGAGTCAGATAAATTAGGCAGGGTTAGTCTCTTGAAAGATATCAAAGTTCATTGTGAACAATCTTAAACCTCAATAGTGCCTCCAACGTGAGGATGAAAAAATAAACAAGAAAAACATTACACATAACTCCCATACATATTTTTTTATAACCATAACTCCCATATATGTTAAGTCTAAATTCCAAGTATGCCAAAATGAACACTCCTATTCCTTTCTCATATTTTTCAATGCCAACAAGCCCCAAGATAAAGGCTCAAGTTCACGCATAGTAAAATGAAACCTAGATTTATCAAGTTCATGATGAACTCTACACTAATACCCACTTGAGAAAGCTGAAATATATCTTGTCCTCCATCAAAACAAATCAAACAACAAAAACCCACTAAGATAAACCTGAATCACATGCTACTTAACCCTCTAAACGTCAGTTTAAAACATAATAATAGAAACAACAATTGCAGAAAATAAACTCCTCGCTCAAAGCATACCAAAATCATACTGATCTAATAAGGCACAAAAATAAATCCAAAAAAATACCCCAAGTAAAAGAAGAAGAAACAACAGAAAAAAAAATGAAAGATCAAATACCTGAATGAGATTGATGATAAGACCTGACATGAAGAAGAGCAGGCCCAATGGCACGATGACAACTGCAGCTGCAATCGCCATGGCCCCAAAACTTCCACAACCCAATACAGACAAACAAAGACAAAGGTCGAACGATAGATAAGGAAAGATTCGAGGAGAAAAAGGAATCACCCAATTGAAATTTCGGTACGAAAAAGACGAGAGTGCTTGAAATGAGTACGGATTTAAATGGAAATACCAATGACACTTGTGGAAATCGGCATGGGTGCGGACATGATGAGTAAATAAATGGGTTATGGGGTCTAGCTATAAATACACTTATCTGCAACTGCCCGCTCTGATCGAATTGTTATTCTTTAAAACCGATCTAATTGTTTTTTTTTTCTCTCCCTTAATATTTAATATTTGTACATTAATATTAAATTTGATTGATTTCATAACTTCACGTATTCTAAAGATTCAATCTTTCAGCCATTTGACATTTATATGATATAGTAATTCACGCCCCAACTGTTAACAACTTCTATAGACCCCATTTAGATCACCTAAGAAAATCACCTAACATTAAAGAAAATTTGGATAGTCATATTTTAACATTCATGTTACACCTAATTATGTTGTTTGTCTCTTTTTTTTCACAATTGATAGTTTTATATACTTTATTAATAAAATTTTAGTATTTATTATTATTTTAATTAGTAATATTATTGGATTAGTATGAAGATAAGGTAACATGAATTATTATTTAAAAAATAATGTAAATTTTGTTTCATGTGTATTTGATAACAGAGAACCTAATATTAAAATTATTAAAAAAAATTAAAAAAATATTAATATTTTTTTTAAGAAATACAAAGATGTATTAGATATTTAAAAAAATATATCTCAATGTATACAAATAAGAAAATAAGTTGTGTATATATAAGTAATTAATTGATTGTGTTTAATTACGAATATGTGTTAATATTTATAAAAACGAATGTATGATATTACCTATAATATTCATATTTAAATATTAATTTTTTTATCTATTTAATTATATTTAGAGACTTATTTATTTACTCATTGAATTTATTTCCAAGTTATTTATTCACTAAATTTTCTACTATTATGTTACATGAATTAACTTATATTACACCTAACATATTATATTCATCATTTTTCTTATACATAATTACTTACCATTAAATTTTTTAATGTTGATTAAAATAAATGATAATATATTATAAATCCATTATTTGCACATTCTTTAATTATATTGTATCAATCTCCTTTTTCAATAATAATATTTCTAATATAATAATATAAATTATATATTGTTATTATGAAAACAAAAAATAATAAATTATAACCTAATTTATTATTACCCATGATGGTTATTTTTAAGTGATTATTAATTATAATTATACGTGATAAATATTTCTTTTCAAAAATAAGAAGGAAAAATCTAAATATGTGATTTATTAATGTGATAAAATTTAAGTAAATTATATAATTAAGCTCACAAAACTATACCAAATGTAAATATCAAATCTGATATATTTGAGATATTTTTATAATATGTAATAATGCTAAATTAACAAAGTAATGTAGTCAACATTAAACATTATAAAGAAGTTTTTGTATCACTATATTAAAACAACGATAGCCAAAACTTTACATATTGTATGTGTTCATTAAACGCCACAAAACTATATACCTCATATGTTTTTTTTTTATTTTTTCCGAATAAACCTCATGTCTTGAGCCATTGATATATATATATATACTTGATTTTGTGTAGATAGTTCCTGCCCTATCTTATCTAAATAAAATCTATATGCACATCAGTGACTATCTTGTATTTTCATCCAATTTGTTTAGATCGTTGGAGTTTTTTAATATCATTATTTAAAAATATGTTTTTAAGTTAATCTGTTTTAAAAAATATGTTAAATAAAAATAAAATTAATTTTTCATATAATATAGTAAAATATAAAATATAACATATATCATACACATATTCATATTTTTCAATGTAACATATCTAATGATGTAATTTTTAATTAAAAAATTATTTAAATACTTTAATAAATTATTTCTATCAAAAACTATAAACATGTACGTCATATATGTATTATTATGTTATATTTAATAAAATATTAAATGAAAAGTTAACTTTGTCATTATCTAACACATTTTTTATAAATAAATAGACTTAAATGATACATTTTCATAAATAAATAGATTTAAAAATAGATGTTTTAAAATATGATACTAAACATCACATTTAATCCAAAATATCATCATTTTAACTCTTCATTCTTTTTAAAATATATGTTAATTATATTTTATAATTAAAAATAATTAATATATATTAAAATAGTTTGTATTGATTATAAAATATATACATATTGAAATATAAAAAAAAATTACTATAGTACTTTTTCCTATGATTTATTTTTCTTCCTTTTTATAGTGTATTTTGCACTACTTTAAACATGAGTTTCTTAGAACAAGAGAACCACACGAGCATAGTTAGCTATGCAGAATGCAAATTAAAGGGTTCATATAATGCTTATTATTTTAATCATTTGTGTTTGAGTAGGATTTAAATGTAACAAAGTTGAATAGTATAGTATAATTTTTTTTTCTATAGAGTTTTATTTTTAACTCTTTTATACTATACATATTTTTTTCACAATTTAGAAACAAGAGAACCATATTTTTAACATATATTTTATATATATGCAATAATTTTTTATAACAAAATATACATATTTTTTAAAGAATTAAAAATAAATTCAATTAAATAAATGATAAATTGTTTAAGTTATAGAGTCACAAAGACAAAAGTCAAAGATAAAATATCAAACTTGGATAAGACCTCAGTCTGAGTGCCTGACATTTCAAATACACTACCGGTAAATACGTTAGAGCTTGTTTGGCCACCAAATTTTAAGGTATATTTACAAAAGATTATTGAACTATATCAATATTAACCATTTAAGTAACTCTCATTTTATAATATATTTTAATAATTATATACTTGTATGAATTTTCACATAAATATGTAAGAATTTTAAACATTCATGATTATATATTTTTTCCTTTCCACCAACTAATAAGACACATTTTGAAATCTAACTCTACCTTATAAAATTTACTTTACTTAAATGTCCTTTATCTTTATAAATTTCATCCAAATTAAATCCTATGATTTTCATTTAATATAAAAATATATATATATATTATATCATAAATTTCAGATATAATTTAAATGATATAACACAATATTATTAATAACTACAATTCAACTTATAAAAAATTTTAAATAAAAAATTAAGATAATAATATATGTATAATATAGCATACTCATTTCATATCTTACCACTTTTTCGAAACAGTTCTAATGCAAACAGAACTGTTATAAAAAGTCAATGCTCAGCTCTTCTTCTTTAAATATAAAAAAAGAAGAAAAAACATGCTTCCTTACATAAAACACTTCAAATTATAGGGATCAATGTGATCCTTCTAACAATATTATGGGACTTGGAGGGTACTTTACCCTTTATTTTATCACAATCATCTTATTCACGTATCAATAATAAGGAATTAATAAGGAATTTACGTAACTTTGCATGACTAAAAAGAATTTTGAACGCATGAAAGAAATAAATAAACCACAAAAATTGCATCACATAGCATGAAAAACTAACAGAAAAGTTGTGCCCTTCTACGACCTGTGATAATAGAATTGTTAAAGATGATTTATGAGTGTGTGTATTATGTGTCTAACACTAGGTGTCTTAGTGGTGTGAGTTGTGTATTAGGTGTCTTAGTGGTGTATTAGGTGTATGTCACCTAAGATTGTTTGTATCTTTGTATATAAATAGGTAGTGTCTTTCAATGAAAATAAGAAAGAGAGAATTCTGATTTTACAGTATCGAAAGATTGGGTTACAAAATTTGAGAATTTTTTTTCGCACTTAAAGTGGGCGGTGGGTAAACACAAATTAGATTTGGTGCATTTTTTGAGTTCCAACTCGAACACCCTTTTGAGGTGCATTTTTTTCACCGCCAGGCACGGGGGAAATACCATGACCGACCAACCCCGACGTCGGCCACATACTGACAGCGCGAGTGGGCCGGGCCACGCGCCACCGCGACTTTGTCAAAATTCCCACGCGTCTCACCGCCGGCAGGAGAATAGCCGCCGACCAACCAAACCCCAAAGTCCAGGTCGCACCAGACGAGCCGCGAGTGGAGCCACACGCGCCACCGGCGGATTTTCTGTCAAATTCCACGCACCGACGCGCGTGGCAGCGTGACAGCGTGAGAATTCTTCTCCGGCAGAACCCCTGTGCCGCTCTCCTCCGATCCCCCTCGCTTCCATCTCGTGGTGGTTTGGCACTATCGTCAGATTGTTCGTGTTTGCGTTTTCCATTTTCCTGGTGTTCTTGTTCGCTTCACGTGTTTTGTCGCCGCGCGTGTTTGGTCTCTTCTGTTGGATTTTGTTTGTTCGTTTGCTTCACCGTCTTGTCGTTTAGAAGAGTTATGGTTTGAAAAAGAAATCTAATGTTATGAGATATAGTGCTGTGATGTCAAAAATCACGACCATAAGCTAAATGGCTCGAATTCGAATTATTTGTTAAAACTATTGGAATTTATCCCAGAAGTATCGAAAAAGATACTCATTTGACTAATGATCCTCTTAAAGATGATTCAAAGCGGAGACATGGCTTAGAGCATTTATGCTCGCTATTTCTGCAGATTCGAATTTATTGAAGCAATGTAATTGACTTGATCAATCACCGTGAATTCGTTAAGGAATTAATGGATTATTTGGATTTCTTATATTACGTAAGTGAAATCTTTCTCGCGTATATGAGGTATGAAAGCATTTTAACGTCTTAGACAAACAAGATCGACTACTCACAAATTATTTTATGGAATTTAAAAGGACTTATGAAATTTCAATAGTTTAATGCCTTTTAGCCCACGATGTCAAGGTTGACAACAGTCAATCGAACAAATGGGTCATGAGTTTTTCACGGTCTTCCTCTACTTTTGAGATCTTAAGTCCCGTGTTCTTTACGGTTACGAGATCTCTCTTTACAAGAGGTTTAGTCGAGTACTGCATTTAAGGCACTCCACCTCCACCGCCACCAATGCTTTGGTGTCACCAAGTAATAATTATGAGCGTGACGGTAACTTATATGAACGAGAAATAAAGGAGGTGGCTCGCGCGGGTTTGAAACTCGACTACAGGACACCTGAGGTATTGTATGTCACTTGTGTCACAAACCCGGGACATACGAAACATGAATGTAGAAAGCTTCAAGTACAAACATCAAAAAGGTCACTACTCATATTGCATCCACTGAGCTTGAAAAATCGGTTCTTATCTACGCAGATGAATTTACCAAGTTCTCACAAGATCAAGAATCACTAAGGTCTTCATCACCTTCCGTCATCGCTTATTGTTGATTCGGGTAAATCCAACGATGCGTGTCTCATTTCTTCATCTTCCAAATGGGTTATTGATTCTGGTGCCACGATCATACGGGCAGGTAATTCTAATCTCTTTTCTACCTTCTTGATCTGCACTTCTACCTCTCTTTCGTTACCTTAGCGGAGTGGGTCACCATCTCGTGTTCTTGGATCTGCACAATTACTCCTCTTTCGCTTCCTTTGTCGCCGTCTTACATTTACCTAGCCTATCCTTTAATTTGATATCTGTAAGTCGGCATTTTACTCGCAATCTTAATCTTGTATCTCATTTTTTCCCTGATCGCCGTTGCTTGTTTGGGGATCTTACGACGAAGAAGACTATTGGTACAGACGTGAGAGGACCATATTCTTTACCCTGATACAAGAATACATTGCTTGCTCACAGAATCCTCTTCCTTTTCGCTAATTGTAGATTGGGTCATCCATCTCTTCCCTTTCTCATCGAAGAAACTTTGTCCTCGGTTTAGTAAGGTGTCTTGCATTAGATTGCGAAGTCTGTCGGTTGCAAAACATCATCGCCTTAGTTCAAATCCAAGAGTTAATAAACGTGCTAGTGTTTCTTTTGAATTAGTTCATTCTGAATGTTTGGTCGTCCATTCTATTTTGTCTAAACACTGGATTTAAATATTTTGTTACTTTTGTGGATGATTATTCTCGTGTAACTTGATTATATTTAATGAAGAGTCGTTCTGAATTGTTTTCTATTTTTTGTGCATTTTGTGTTGTGATTAAAACTCAATATAATGTTTCAATTGCACTTTCTGAGTGATAATGCCAAAGAATATACATCGGCTTTGTTTCAATCTTATATGGTTCAAAAATGGCATCTTGGCAACTTGTGTGTTGATACTCCATCTCAAATGGAGTGGAACGTAGTTAACAGGACATCTTCTCGAACGCACGTGCCTTATTATTTCAAATGAATGCTTTCTAAACCTTTTTGGTAAATCGATTCAACCGCATTTTCTTATTAATCGATGCCCTCATTACATGTTTCTTCATGGTGAGATTCTTACAAAATTTTGTTTCCTAATAAGTCACTATTTCCGGTTGACCCTAGGATATTTGGTAGCATTTGTTTTGTTCGGGACGTCCATTCACGTGTTACTAAATTAGATCCCCAAGTCTTTGAAGTGTATCTTCCTTGGTTATTCTCGCTCAAAAAAGGTTATAGATGTTATCATTCTAGTCTTAACAAATATCTTGTCTCCATCGATGTTACCTTCGTGGAAGACATACCTATTTTTTCGCCTTTCTCCTCCTCCCGTATCGCCGTGGAGTGATGACGATTTGTTACCTATTCTATCACATCATCTCGAGCTGTACTTGATCCAGTCATTAGCCTCCTATAACTCAAGTCTACTCGGACATGACCTTCTAATTCATGCCCTGGTGACACCTTTTTCTTTCGTCATCGATCCTGGATCACTGCGAACGATGATCTTCCTATCAGATTACAAGAAAGGTAAACGCCAATGTACTTATCCTATTTCTTCTTTTGTTTTGTATAATTGCTTTGTCGCCTTCCTCTTGCTTCTTTTATTGCTTCTCTTGATTCTATTGCTATTCCTAAACTGCTCACGGTAAACCATATCTCATCATGGTTGGCATAATGCAATGATCGAGGAAATGAATGCGTTGGATGACAATGGTACTTGGGACTTGGTTGATTTACCTTCGGGGAAACCAATTTATCGGATCTGAAACGGGTGTTCACGGTTAAGGTCAATCCAGGATGGGTCGGCTTGCTCGATTAAAGGCCGTCTTGTCATGGGATACGAAACCTACGGAGTGGACTATTCTCGACACTTTCTCTCACTGTTGCTAAATTGACATCTGTTCGGTTGTTTATTTCTACGGCATTTACTCACCATGGTGGCCTTTGCATCAACTAGATATCAAGAATGCTTTTCTTCGTGGTGATCTTCAAGGAGGTGTTTATGGAGCAACCTCACTGGTTTTGTTGCTCGGGGGGAGTCTACAGGCACGTTTGTCGTCTCCGCAATTTTTGTATGGTTTGAAACGAGTCCTCGTGCTTGGTTTGGAAAATTTAGTCAAGCCATAGAAACGTTTGGTATGATGAAAAGCAAGTCGACCGTTCTACGTTCTACAAACAATCGGCTGGTATCATTCTTTTAGTTGTGTATGTAGATGACATTGTTATTGCGGAAGTGATACTACGAATTTCATCTCTTAAGTCTTCCTCACATACTGGGCACCAATGAAGGATTTGGGGATGTTAAAGTATTTCTTGGGTGTTGAAGTCTGAGGAGTAAAAAGGTATATTTCTATCTCAAAGAAAATATGTCCGACTTATTAGCAGGACAGAAAATTAGGAGCAAAACCTTGTAGCGTCTTTCCGTGACTCAACATCCACCTTACAGGAGATGGAGAACCCTTTAAAGATTTTTGAGAGATATCGAAGGGTGGTTGGAAAGTCAATTACCTTACCGTGACTTCTCAGATATCAGGATATTCAACAATATGGTGTTGTTTTATGTCATCCCCAACGAGCCATCATGGCGGCGTTAGAGCAAATTTTATGTTACTTAAAAGGAGCACTGGACGTGGCATCTTGTGATGCAAATCATGACATACTCATATTGAATGTTTTTTGCAGACATAGGGGTTCCAGTGGATAGAAGATCCACATTGCTATCAGTATTTTCATTGGAGGAAATTTGGTCTCATGGAAAAGTAAGAAGCGAGGTTGTGTCACGTCACGATCAAGTGCGAGTCGGGAATATCAATATGGGGCTATGTGACAATCAACCGAGATAATATGGATATATCGGCCTCTTGGATGAAGTAGGTCTTAAAACTTCAAGACCAAATCGGTAGGCGTGATAACCAAGTGCTTTCATATTGTATTGCTTCTAACCCTGTGTTCATGGCTTGAACTAAACACATTGAAATTGATTGTCATTTTGTTCGCGAGAAAATTCAGCAAGGGTTGATTTCACAGGATATATGAAGGCGAAGAACAAGCGAGATATCTTCACGAAAAGCTTTAAGTGGGGTTCGTTGATTATCTTTGTAACAAGTTAGGCATGATTAATATCTACGCCACAACTTGAGTGGGAGTTAAAGATGATTTATGAGTGTGTGTATTAGGATCTAACACCTTCTTAGTGCCAGTGAGTTGTGTATTAGGTGTCTTAGTGGTGTATTAGGTGTATGTCACCTAAGATTGTTTGTATCTTTGTATATAAATAGGTAGTGTCTTTCAATGAAAATAAGAAGAGAGAATTCTGATTTTACAAGAATCAATCGTAGACTATAACATGCCTCAAAAGTACGACATCATCTTGAAGGATCGAAACAGATTTAACTCAATGGTGTCACAATTAACTCCGAAACTGAATTGGATTCAGTCTTGTTGTGAAAAGACTCTTCAGCTTTTATAATTTCTGTATTAACTTCGGAGAAAAATAGAACTTGTCTCTAAGTTTTCTTCAAACACTGATGAGGTAATCCAAACTCCTTTACACGACCTCTCTGCCTCCAAGGGTCATTGTGTAACTTGTAATGCAAAACCTGATCAAGAGCACAAAAGTTCCAAATAAGATGTGAGAAAAGTGTTTTATATATCTAAACATGAGCACATGTTAAGTTTAGTTCTAGATGTTGTGATTGATTAAAAATAATATTAGGTTTGTTAGTCAAAATAAGAGGTGTTTAATTTAAAAGAAAATTCATGGAAGGTGACTTCCCATATTGTCAAAGATGGAGGTACCTAACCTTGTTTGAATAAAGAATGAGAAAATTAAGTAGCGTAATTTTAATGAATGAAGAAATGTTTGGTATATGAAATGGGAATTTGAAGGCTATAAATATACCTTAATTTCTTCATTGTTAATCATCCCAAATATAGAGAAAAACTTGTATGAAAAGTTTTTGAGTGAGAATTTTGTGGAAAAATTCTCTTGGGTTGGAAATTGTTTTTGTTTTTAGATGTGTGAGAAAATTATTAAGAGTGTGGTTGTAACGATTTTTCACATAGTAAATTTTTCTCTGATTATCTTTTGATAACGAAAGTAGTTTTTATTCAATTTTGAGTTTTCAGTATAATTCTTATGTTGTATATTTTTTATTTATTTATTCTTTGATATTCTACTAAGGAAGATCTTGGGATGGAGAATTTTTTATTATACCATTTGATCTAAATTTTCTAACACTAGACTCTTTCATTCTAGTATAGATTATGCTTGGTTGCTTGAAAAAGCTAGTGACCGTGACTCAGTTTGATTACAACAACATAAAATTGACATTAGTTGTATCTAATCATATTATCCCATATTAGTAACCATTCATCCCAAGAGCTTCTTGTCAGTGAAGAAACTATACAATTTTAAAGATGAGGGATAGAATAAGTCTCTTGTTTAGGTAATAGTCAATCGTCTATTTGTTCTCCACTGATATACATTAATTATCTTGTTTCAAAAATTGGTACCCAAGTCAATTAGCACAATAACATTGGAAAATGGACGAAAACTCATTTTTAGCATGTCTTCACCATTTCAATATAGCCTAATCTTTTAGATTGCCCCGTTTCTAGATTAAAAATGTTCTTTAAAAATGCAAGTGATATTTCTTTCAATTTTGTAACAGTGTTGTACTAAATGGACATAAGTGTTCGAATTTTTCAAAGAAGAGGACTAAATGTGTTCAAGCTGAAAATAAGGGATCCATATGTAATTATCAATTTTGTTATTATAATTATCAAACTAAAACCTTTATTCATGTAGTCTTCCATCAAAAGCTCCATATGCAGAAGCAAACATAAATATCAACTTCCAACTACTTCAATAAAATAATCCATCCTTTTTAATTATAAAAATGTTTAAGAAAATAAAATTTGACCAAGTCCATAAAGGATGAACCAACTTATGGTTGGTTAGCAAGTGAGATCATTCAAAAAACAGAAAGCATCATTGTAGATGGCACATGAAGATACCTGTATAAACGTAGCAACTGCATCGTCTTCAACTAATTGTGAGAATTCAGCTGCCCAATCTTCCATATAGCCAAAAGTAGCTTTCTGCCTTTCAGCTTCAAGCATAATAGAATCACGATACAAGAACCTTTGCCAGATTTTCTGCACATTTTCTAGCTTAAATTCGATCTCAGTCTCATTAAATGTCTGGAGGATTAAAAGGAACTAGTTAGTAATTGAAATTACATCAAATTTCTATAAAAATTGCTAAATCAAGAATGAATTTTTACCCGAAGAATGTTCATCAAATTTGGAATTTCATCTTCATGGATCCGAATAGAAAAGCTATCATAGTTAAGCACATTCTCATATGGCAGGAAAATCCCATCCTAATCACCAAAAAAAAAAAATTAAAAAAATACAGTAATCCTATGAATAGCAATCTTAAAATTCCATAAGTCCTCATTGATTCCCAAACCAATCCACATTGTAGATACAACAATAACCAACATAGAGAAATAGTGCTTTGTTTTTTATTTGAAGCTGCATTTAAGTAGCCCTATCACCTATGTAGTAATCAACAAAGAGAAATACTGAGAAAGAACAGGATGAGTAAGAGACAGTCTACAGATCTTTCATTCTGGACTTTACCTTCCCCTGTAACATGATAGATAATACAAAAATTTATATTCAAATCCGTGGTAGTAAATTGATGCCAGCAGAGAGTGCCCAGACTTTCAATACTGTGCTTTTGAAAATTTCCACCATTTGGAAATGTGCAGGGGTCAATTATGAACCCATGCTAGATGCATATGAAAAGATCAAGTGAAGTATTTTTGTCCAAAAGTTTTGGTTATTGAGCCCATAAAATATCTTTCACATTTGTTCTCATCTGGATTCTGGACTTATGTAGCAATGGAGAAAAGTAGAAAACTGTTATAAAGCTCCTTAATTTAAGGAGCTTAATTCAAGAAGCAATTTAAGAAACCATTAATTTAAGGAGTAATTCAAGGAGTGAATTTTCCTATAAATAGATGTGTAATTGGAATGAATTAATCATCCAAAGTGTTCATTCCAATTGAGAGAAAAGCTTAGAGAGAAAATCTTTTGTGAGAGAAACTCGAGAGTAATTTTTCAGAATTTGGGCCATGAGTCATGATTGTCAGAAACACCTCGTAATTTCTCCCCTTTCAAGAAAAGATCTCGCAAAGAAGTCCAGGAGACGTAAGCAAGATTGGCCGAACTCCGTTATCAAATTTTGTGTGTTATTTTTCTATTATCGCTTTCTCATAAATCCGTTTATCTTAATTTGCGTTATTTCCCAACAACCCGGTATCGTAGCGATTGGTGGTGATTTCTCGCAATTTTCTACAAGAAATAGTCGAAACGATCCAGAGGAGTCAGATTTAGCGGGAGCAATTACGGCCGAGCATGAAGGAAGAGTGAAAACTCGAGAAATTTGATGGCACGTATTTTGGGGTTTTGGAAAAATGCGGCATAGAGGATTATCAGTATCAAAGAAATCTATATCAACCTCTCACAAGAAACCGGTGGAGCATGGCGAAGAAGATTGGAATCTTCTGGGACAGACAAGCTCCTGAGTTATTCGATTGACGCTTATCCGTAATGTTGCCTTCAACATAGCAAAGGAAAAGACCACTACGGTCTTATGGCAGCCTCTCTCCAATATGTAATGTATTATCACCAAACAAAGTGCACTTGCACTCGATGAGGCGTTTGTTCAATTCCATGGATGAATGAAGCGCGCATTCAACATCTCAATGAACTCAACACAAATAACCCGCTTAAGTTCAAGTGGAAATTGAATTCACGGGGTTAAGTACGAGCATTAATACTTTTGTCTTCTTGCCGTAAAGTTGAATTCTAACGTCACGGCCATAAAGAGCTCGTCGTAGCGAATAAGTTAAAATTTGACGACGTTCGTGATTCGTTCTCAAGGAAGAGATCCCACGTAGGAGAGTCGTGAATCGTCAACTTCTTCGGCTTTGCATACATAGTCGTAAGAGGAAGAAATTCAACCAGGGAATAGATGTGGCGTAATCATACTACCGAGGTAGATCAAAGCGACAGAGGTCCAAATCCAAGAATCCTAATAATTCCCATAGCTCGAAGACTATCGAGTGTTGGAATCAGGAAGAACCGCACTATAAAATCATCTGCAAGAGAAGGTAACCGACAAACAAGTGAAGGCAGAGGCAATGTTACTTCCACCTCGTGAGGAGACGACATTGATACGCTTCTTTCGAGAAAGAAGGAAGAATCTTCTGGGTGTTGGGACTCGAGCATCGCTCCACGCTACTTCACAAAAAGAATTCTTCGAGAAATACGTCTCCCGAAACCTTGGAAAGGTATATCTTCGCGACGCATCAACCACGTTATTGGCAAAGGTAGTAAAGATTAAGTCAACTGGATCTCGTTTAGAACCGAATCGATGTCGCATATTCCGATCTCGGAAACTTAATCTTAGCGGCATTGGCCGCTGAAAGCTACACTACGATCTTCCATGCGATGATTGGAAGATTTCAAAGGGTGCAATGGTGTTCGAGGCAAGAAAAGTGGCACTCTTTACACGACAATGAGGCACGTTGTTCGGACATAAATAAGCAAGCAACGAAATCATAACCGCTACCGTAGACTAGCCATACGAGCGAGGCTGGATTAAGATTACGCACTCAAAGTGGAAAACTTCCAAGTCTACAACACGAGATGTATTGCGAAGATTGCATACTTGGAAAGCGCGAGAGTCGCCTTTCTAGACAAGTCGTAATCCCAAAGGAAAGCGCTGTAGCTTATTCACTCTTTCGAGACCAACGCTAATCGCCTCATCTATCGCTGGAAACACTACTTCGTGACTTTTCATCGATGATCACTCTGGCGTTGCATGGGTTTACTTTCAAAGCATAAGTCTGGTGATTCGAGGCTTTCAAAAGATGGAAAGCTACGGTGGAAAATGAGACGTTTAAAGATCAAAAAGCTCGAACCGATAACGCCAGGCGAATACAAGACACCAGATTCAAAAATTTCGCGCGAAAGCACTGGATCGTAATGGAAAGAATCAGGCTGTGCACGCCTCAACACAATGGTGTAAATGGAAGCGTATTAACCGAACGTTGACAGAAAGAGCCGTAGCATTCGTATACGTCTCACCGGGCAGGCGTAGTTAGCCAACACGGCAGAAGCTACTTACTGATCAACCGAGGCCTATCTCGTTCCATTGTGAGCATAGAATACTAGAGTGAGGTAATGGAATGGAAAAAGAGGTAAAACTATCACATCTAAAAGTTTTCGTACAGAAGATTTTTCAGGTACGCCGTTGATCAAGGTAGGAATAAGCTCGATCCCAAATCCAAGAAATGCACATTCATCAAGCATGCGAGATGAAATGACACCGTGATTGGGACGATGAAAGAAGAAAGTTATCCGTAGAGAGATGTGATTTTCAACGAAAGCGGTGATGTATATGACATGCATAAAATGACGCCAATGACTCGTGAGCGTAACGAACAAGATTGGCAGACGCGCATGACGTCCTCCCGCATACTTCCGCAAATAACCAATTGTAACAAGTCCTCACCGGAACTGGTTGGACAAAGCAGACACAAAGATTCGACACACCACAACCTCTTACTCCACCTCCCGTATCGGTATGTCTTCTCGACCTCACGGCCTAACAGAGATACATGAACTATACGTTGCTAACCGGATTGGAGGGAGCCCGAATGCTATTTTCGACTCGAGATTCCAACAAGGGAGCTAGCATATGAAAGAAGAAATGAAATCTCTCATCTCCAACCGTACATGGAAACTAGGCGATTACCTCATGTGGAAAGTAAGGCACTTCACAACAAACGGGGTGTATCTGGGTGAAAGAGTGAGCCACGGTTCCCAAGAGATACAAAGCCCGCCTAGTTGTCAAAGAAGGGTTTCAACAGAAGGAAGCGAGTTGACTACACCGACATTTTTGTTCTGTGTAGCTTAATACTATCGCATCGCATTGAGTATCGTAGCCCATCGAAGATCTTCATCTTCAACATCTTGAACAATAGCTGACGTGAAGACCGCATTCCTTCACAGATTTAGATTAAGAGATATATGCATGTACCAAAGGTTTCTCGTAGCAAAATGGAAGCTAAGAATACAGCACAGACCAAGAGTTTTGTATGGCCCGAAACAAGCCTCCGAGACAACGGTACAAAAAAATTGGACAGCCTTCGCACAGGAAGGTTTGTAAGTGCAATGCCGATCATTTGCTACTTCAAGAGATATAGGTCCGCTTATATCATTTTACTACTTTATTATTGATGATATGTTAAGTAACAGGTTCAAATACTGATGATATTAAAAGGTCAAGAAAGAATTGTCAAAGGAATTTGACAATGAAAGACATCGTCCAAAGAAAGAAGATTCTCGAATGCAAATCACAAGAAATAAGAAGAAAGGATCCTCAGAAGTTATCTCGGTAGCAGAAGTACTAATCGTGGTTTTGCGAAAGATTCAACACGGCGACGCTGCCAAGCGAAGACACCCTCGTGGCTACCATTTTCGCCTATCCAAGATCACCCCCGTACGTAAGAGAGAATTCACGGCGCGTTCCTTATGCCTCGCCCATTGGAAGTTTCGATGTACGCAATAATCAGACGAGACCGTACATCGCTACGCAGCCGAGCTGTTACATTTATGTCAAATCCAGGGAAAACTCATCGGGAAGAAATGATTTTTGCGTATCCTTAAGACCACGTAAAAGTGCCAGACTTTAGTAAAGGAGAGTTAAAAGTACAAGTGGTACGTAGACGCAGACTTTGGAGTGAAGTTGATCACCGTTAAGCATCACCTATATATTTACCTGCAGGAACTACAATCATAATGGATGTCACAAATACGTAAAATTGTCACTCTATCCACTACGGTAGGTCGTAGCGACGTAGCAAGAATCGGCTAGTAAAGCAGATGATACGGCTTCAAGGTTTGTTAATCGAGTGGGATTCAAACAAGAGAAGAATGTTCTCGCATAAGGATAGTCAAAGGCAATACACTCGGGCGTTAATTCAAGATTTCATTTTAACAAAGATATCGACTTCGTTATCACTTCATCGATCTCTATTCAAGACGTACGTGTTAATACCGGAGAAGATTCAAGGAAGCAAAATCCAAAGATATATGTTAACAAAATTCGAAGGATTATTTGACAACCGGGTCAGTGGCTCAACTTCGGTCTCATAGAGTAACAAAGACTAGAAAAGTCAGCCATTGATCAAGTGAAAAGCGGACATATCAATCAGCCTTCGAGATTAGTTATAAAGCTCCTTAATTTAAAGAGCAAATTAGAGCAAAACACTTGAGCAAAACAATGGAGCAAAACATAGAGCAATTCACGAGCAAAACAAGGAGCTTAATTCAAGCGAGTTTAATGAATCCATTAATTTGAGTAATTCAAGGAGTGAATTTTCCTATAAATAGATGTGTAATTGTAATGAATTAATCATCCAAAGTGTTCATTCCAATTCGAGAGAAAAGCTTAGAGAGAAAATCTTTTATGAGAGAAAACCGAGAGTAATTTTCTGGGTGTAATCGTCGCTAGTCATGTTGTTGTAAACACCTTATGTAATTTCTCCCCTTTCAGTAAAAAGATCTGCAGCAAGTCCGGAGACGTAAGCAAGATTGGCCGAACTCCGTTATCAAATTTTGTGTGTTATTTTTCTATTCTTGCTTTCTCATAAATCTGGCTTATCGGGAATTTGCGTTATTTCCCAACAAAAACCAGCTTATTTCCTATATTAGGCTGCTCACTATCAATCATAAAATTCTCACAACTGCTGTCAGACTATATAAGATATGTTGACCCATCTCCTATCAGACTAGAACACACATGATATCATCCTATGTTTGATCTGCAACCCCTATTTGTTGAATTTCAAGCGATAGTACCAAGAAGTTCAGAGAACTAACAACACAGAACTTGAAAAGGAATTTCATGCAATATAATAAATGTTGGCGCACCTCCCAGCATATTAGCTATACTTAAACTTTTTGGGAGAATTGGTGGGTAACACACTCTAACAATTGCAAAATACTATAAGGAATAAAAAGTTATAAGAGCAAATCAAATTCCATATATATAACTAATGCTCCATAGAGCTTAAAAGAAGCTAAATTACCTGAATGATCACGGGAATGCACCCTTGAAGAATACTATCTTCCATTCGACCACTCCAACCATCTCCAGGGAACACCCCACAGAAAATAGAACTGGCTAAATCCCCATGATAATTTTCAGATCGTAGGGGGGTAACCATCACATCTTCTGCATGTTGTTTTCCCAGCTTGCCTTCTCTGTCAGGGCTGGATGCAAATTCCTCTGCCACTTTCTGTCTGATTCCCATGCTATAGCTGCAAACATATTCACACACACATACATTCATGTATTCGATTTAGATAATCAGAAGCGCAAACAAGCTGATAAGAACAACTTACAGACAACTCTATAAGCAATATTGCTCCTTAAAAAGGGGATATTGGTACAGAAAATTTGAGGGTTGTCCAAACATGACCCCAAAGAAACTTTTCAACAACAATATTTACAAAAAAATTTGTTGTTTAGAAAACTTACGTAGGTTCAGGTCTTCCATTTGGGTAAGCTGCTCCTAGATTTCCATTGAAGTAAAATAGAGTCGTCCGCTTTTCCCGTGTCCTGAAGCAGTTATCCATAGTTCTTCATTATTCTATATCTAATATTTAATGGATATAATTTGTGTTAATCTGGAAGAGTGACAGCAAAAGGATCAAAGTAATAACAATTATGTCATATGTATGTATACCTAGCCCAAAGTTTTGAATTTAAGGAGCTAACATCAGGAATTTTCCACGCAGGAAGCACAAGATCCTTACTAGGATCAAAGCATGGATGATTGCCCCTTCTAGAAGAAGGAATTTGATCCCAGTTGTCAGCCCAATAGGCTGTGGTTGAATGGTTATGCTTTGAGTTTGTATTTCCCCAGTGAAACAACATCATGCTATTCCATATCTCCTTAGGTGCATAGCAAGCACCTTCATCCCATGAAAAAAACTGCCTTGACATGTAGAGATGATATTGTTAGCAAGCAGATTGCGTAGGATAAATATGTTCTAACTAGCTAAGCACAGAAAGAATTTATTCCCTAACTTATCACACTTGCAATGAGAAATTTATAACACTTATTTTGCATCATACCCAAATATGGTCTCTTCCAGATGAGTGGTTCCAGAAAGGATATTGTTCAACAATGTGACCATATGCTTTTTTATAGTATTCCAAAGTGACTGAGCTCCTCAAACCCTCATGTTCCTGAGAATTCAGAAACTGAGATATCCAGAAAAAAATGCATATACAAGTGGGAAGGAAATAAAAAAAAATAGACATGCTTGAAAACAAGCATATGGACATAGCATCACATGAAACTATATGATCACTGTTACATCACACTACCAGCCCCAATCTCCCATGTGAATATGATAGTGACCTAAAACAAAGGGCATAGATGAACAGTTCAAACCATCAAAGTCTGATAGAGAAAGATAATCCAGTTCAATCTGTCAAACATGATGAAGGATAATGATGTAAAATAAAGATAAAATATATAGAGTTATTTCTATTATTTGTGATCTTGGAATATCAAGAGTTCTATCACCTGCAATCCTTACCTTTATCAGATTAGGATTCTTATGCTATCGAATGAGGTCTTAATGTCATTTTTCATTCCGGTTTTTGATAGAAGTCATAGTCTCTGAGATTTTCATAGATAGGGAGCTGTAATTGACTTATTGTAGTCAGAGAAGCTGGACTAATGAATTCAATAAATACTTCCTTTTTCTCCGTCACCCTAATTCTTCTTCCCCTCTTCTTCTCTCTCTAATCCGTTCTATGTCTATTCTCATTCTTATATCTTCTTCTCCTTTCTTACATTAGTTACTTTAATAGTTCCTAAACTGCAAGTATTTGGCGATGTAGTAAAGATGTCAAATAGGAGCAAGCTGAAAAACAAACAAAATTTTCTCTGACTAAAACAAGGCCACCAATGATGAACATAAAAACTTTCCAGCAAAGCAAAAACATTCACTGAAGTAACTCTCCATTTCCTATTTAAAAGGAAAATAATATTGATAACGATTAGACAGTGTCTTAATATAACCACATTGACCAAGATGCACAAACAATCAAAATATAAGTTGATAACAGATTAACATAGATGAAACTAATACAGGGTCTAACTAAGTGCTTTGGAATCAAACATAGTAAGCAAAACTTTATATTTTACACACTTTGTTATACAGATATATGTAAACACAAGCACATAACAACTGCATAAAATATACCTGCAAGCTTATATGAGGAGCATCACCAGCACGAGTTATGATACATGAATCAAGAACAGGAACATAATAGAAATCTGCTTCTTCACCATTTAATGTACGATGTGGACTACCTAAGATACTCTCGTAAAGTGCCATCTGCATACATGTAATAATTATTTTAGCACAGAAGAAAAGAAAATATCTAAGTACGTTTTACATCTATAATTTTACAAATGGACCACTCATCTTAATTCAAGTTATACCTGGGCACCATATAGCTGTTCTGTCCACAATGTGGCATTTTTTTCATTATAGATTCTATTTACGCATTCTAATTTATAATGGCGCCCCTGCAAGAATACACTGAGAGCAATTAGAAATCCTTGCTCTGGGCAGGTACATAAAATCATCAATCAAGCTCCCATCCTGACCTCAAGAAGTAAGCTGTTGAATTCAGAGGGCAAGTCATAAACATATATAAGCGGTCTTTTCTTTTTAACAACAGCATTGAGGTTAACAGCTTTCCCCTTGACATGCAAATAATTTGGAATTTCAACTTGTGCTGGCCGGAGCCACTTAGGCCACTCTCCAACTGATGATATGACAGATGGAATGCTGCAATCTACTCCATACCAGCCACTGTTACACTGGAAATCCATGCGTTAAACTTAGGCAGTACATAAAGCAGGAAAAGGACTAAAGAAAAGCTGTTCTTCAAAATGCAAAATTAAATGTTAATACTATAACTATCCTAAAACAAAACCTTAATATGGTCACTCGTGATATAATCACATCAATTCAAAACTTGTTCCCCAATATTTTCCTTTATCTATAATTGAACAAAAGACAAACCATCTAAAAAATTTATTTACCAAAACAAATTCAGAATCTAAAATGTCATGCAGTAAGAAGAAAATTTAAACAAAAGATAAAATCTACTTGACAAAGTCCACCACGGCAATGTCCATGTCCAGAGCATTGATTAATACAAGTACATAGCACAGGCACTTCACAAAACCGCCCCCAGAGGCCATCATATTTACAGTCACATTCCTCCTTGAATTGGGCCTTGAGAGCATATGCATCTGTTGGGTCGACATTGCACCATCCTAGTTTGCTTCCATTCTTTGAGAATATATTATCCAGGTCAGCCTTTGTAAAGTCAACCGTTTTTGGACCATCTGGTTTAGAAGGCAATCTGCCATAGGTATCAAGCATTTCTGGCTCAAGTTGTGTTTCAAATACTAAAATTTAAAGTGCATGCAATTCTAGGAATAGGAGTCTAAGATTATACTTACTTCACTTGAAAACCACATGCCTCTGCGACAGGTCGATTTGGGTATTTTGTGCCTTCCCCACAGAAGCACATTGCTTTTGTTGTGTCACAATAAGCTGGGCAAATTGAGACAACCCATCTACCATAGGGTAATTCTGGGGATGCTGGGTGGTTGCAGCTTAAATTCAGCCTCTCGGAGCATCCTTCGCCTATTAATTAAAGCATATTCCACATAAGTAATAAGATACGATTTTTCATATCAAAGCACATCCAATAACCCTCATTTATTTTATTCACAATAATAAAACATTTTGAAACTTAGAACATGTGGCCAAGAGCAAGTTTATTTTCTTGTTTAATATACTCATGCGGACAATACCGTGAAGTTGTAGATTATAAAAACAACTCAATATAAAAATAAAGAATACATATAAAAATAGCTAGAGGGAGAGTCACTCAAGACAGAGCCCTAAGCCCTTTAATAAAGTGTAAAAATTAAGTAAAGCAGTGAAAAAAAAAATTTGAAGGTCAGGCAGTGAGGAAAAAACTAATAGAATCCATTAAGGTACAATAATTGATTGGAACCGAGGCTTGTGCACTGGAATGAAACTTGTTGGAATGAAACTTGTTAGCAAGATACTTATGAAGAAAAGACACCTAGCTAGTTTCTGCAGATTGAACCATACCAATCAAAATTTTAATTTTCATATTAAGTGTTCAGCACTGACCAGTAAATCCATGAAAGCATCGGCATTCTCCCAATTCACGGTTACAAACCCCTTTACCAGTACAGTCATTCTTGCAGCTGCTGCCACCAACTATCTGCCATTATAGCAATCATTCAAGGAAAGCTAAATACTCCTGAAGGGAAGCCCAATTTAAGGTCACTCTCAATCTTGTCATGTCTTAGCAGTTACAAGCCAGTACATTGATGTTTATGGAACATATTATATCTTTTCTTTTTTCCCCTTTTTTTTGCTCTGAATTGAACATATTATATCATTACCTCAAGAATCTTGACTTGTTCAGTAATTGAATCACAACCTGAAAGCCACTGCCCAATATCAGCCTTCCATGGCGCACCACGATAAGCAGCTGCATGGTGCAAGTCAGCTGGAAACTGATGATCTAGATCAATATGAGGTTGTAGACTTTCTCTGATCTGGCCAGTTAATTTTTCAGCTGATCCATTAGTTTGAATACAATAGTTCCGAGCTTGCTTAAAGTAATCAAAGGTAGGCACAATTGGGAACAAAAATAGATGAACTATTGAAACCAGGGCTAAAATAGAAGCAATGGTTGCAAACAGAGCCCATGAGCACTTCCATTTCTGAACAGAAAGCATTATCTTAGAAGCTTCTCCAATGAGAAACCCAAAGTTTTTGTCTATTAGTTCAGATGAAGAGGTACATCTTTTTCACCCGGAAAACAAGAACCTATAAAGTTAAGAGCAAGTCAATCTTTTGAGAAACACAAATGTATAAAGTAATCAAGGATATAACCAATGCCATAGTTCTGAGACATTTTTATTTATATTCTAATGCCAAAATTGGTCATTTGCTATTAACCAGTCAACCTTTACATTTTAGAGTCTATAACCAAACAGCTTTCTTCTACCACCTTGAAAACATCAACTCAACGAATCACTGAAAAGCTGAAAAGACCAACTTCAAACCATGATACAAATTTCATTAAGAAAGCCCTCAAAATCACAAAAATCTAAATACCCAGCAGCCCAAAACCTTAAAGTAAATAGCAATTCAGATAATTTCTCAAAGGTTCTGGTGGGTTGCTATAGAACACAATACGAAACAGAAGAATGAAAATTATCAGACCAACATGATTACCATTTGAAAATCAATAACAAGATAGAACACCAAACTCAGCTAAATTTGAAGATAACCAGAACTTCCAACATCAAAAACCGAGGGGTAGAGCAATATCTCCATTCCCCCTCTCTCATGCCAAGCAGGAGGGCATGGGTTCAAAACTTGTATATTATTCAATTTCTCCTCAAAATTGCAGATGGCTTAGAAGATCCAAACCCATTTCCCTAGGCTAGGTAGGCAAAACTTTCGGCAAGAGGCCAAAAGGGTAAGTGATAAAGAGCGGATTCGGATCTGATATGGAATATTTGACTACTAAAAGAAACTGGTACAGAAACAGATGATTACAGACGATAGAAAAATAAAAAAGAAGAAGCCCAAACAATGCTAAAGAGAGACAGAACACATACCAATTTTCTAAGAGCTGTTTATAAGTTTCCAGCTAAACCCAGATACAGATTAATTGAATTTATTCAATGCATTAATCTAGCTTGCCCAATTATATAAAAAAACAACGCCAAGGAACATAGTCTCACAAAGAGAGAATACAGAAGCCGCCAAAGCTCTAGCCGAATTTCTGTTAAAATGACTGCAAATACCCCTTTCACTCCCACTATCACGTCATTTGTTAATGATCTCTCTTTTACTCTCATTTTTCTTTTATAGGAGGAAAAATGCGTGCATTGTTTAGAAGATGCCAAAATTAGTATGTTGTTAATATTAGATACAATAATATAACAAATACGAATAAATAATTTAATTTTAATTAAAATCTTATAATTTATGTATAAATAATTTAATTATTTAATATAATTATATTTTAATAAAAATATTATATTTATTTTTATATAACATTAAAAAATATTTTTTTTAAATAAACTTATAATTTTTTCTTAACAAGTATTAAAAATAAAATTGTATATATAAAAAAAATTATATCAAGTAGTTAGAGTTATTTTTTATTATATTTGTAAGGTAAAAAAATTTAATATGTTAACTAATAAATAAATATTTTACAAGAAAACTAATACATATATATTATATAATTAATATTAAAATATAATATAATAATATAATACAAATACAAATAATACCTGACAGATAGCCAAAAGTATTAAAAACATAAATTTTTGGCTTCATATGGGTAGATTTTTTTATTAATTAAAAAAAAACTGCAAATGGGATGTTTGTGTACAATAATCGGTCAGTCAAATTACTGATATTCTATTAACTTTTATTATTTTTACCATATTAATTTTTTTTTTACAGAATATGTTAATAGATGGACACGGTATACAATAAGACATTTATTGATACAATTTTATCTAAATTGAATTATAAAATATTTATTCAAAATTGTTCTAAAAACATTCTGATTTGTGATGATTTTTTATTCACGAGTAACGTTTTTACATATATACATAAAAAAATTAATAAATCTTAATTATTAATTAATATATAAAATAAATAAATAAATAAAATTAATTTTTAATACATTTATTAATATAATTGTACATAAATCGTACCCGTTACTTCGTATTTGATTTTTACCGGTTTTTAAAATTTATTGTATAAAAATTAAACCAATAATGTGAATAACCGAATCCGTATTTTTTTTTTGTACATTTTTATATGTTACTAGAATAAAACATTCTTTTATTTGTAATTTACTCATATTTTTTTAAAAATATATGTTGATTAGTTTTTTTAATTTTAAAAATATGTTTATTAGTTTTTTTAATTTAAAAAAGAATTATAAAAATATTTTTATTAATAAAAAATTTTAGATAATTTTTTTTTATTTATTCCTATTTCATTAAACTAAAAAAATTACAAATATAATTAGGGAAGAGATTTTAATCATTTTATTTATTAAACAGTTGTATAATTGAGATGTTTTTAATAATTTATTTATTTTTTAAATAAATTTAAAATTATTAAATATTATATTTTTATATAAATAAAATTATTAAATTAACTTTCTATCATAGTTTTTAACACATATTTAAATATATATATATATATATATATATATATATATAATCATAAAATTTATGGGGGTCCCACGGTTTTGATGTTGGATAGTTTTTAAAATACCAACAAACATTATTTTTTTAAAAAGTTTTAAATATGACATTAAAGGCCGCGGAACTTTAGATCGTTTAGCATAGATTACGATTACAATTTAGTTTACATATTGGTTTTTAATTATTTGAATTTTAATTCTATAAATTTTTAAAAAGATATATTTATTGATATATCTTTTTAATTAATCATAAATTATAATAAATAATTTTAAATTTTTTATACAAATGATATCAAATAAATATCATGATTTATATCTTTTAAAAATATATCAATTAAATTACTAAATATTAAAAATTCAAGTAATATAAAGTGAATAAAGGTGAAAAATATTCTCTATTAAATTTATTATGTCTTATTAGTTTTAATTTTTAATATAAACAAAAAAAAAGAATATGTTTTTCTTAATCATTAATGAAATTTTCAATACACAAGTGTCGCACTCCTTAGCGCCTTTTAGCAAATGTCCGAAAAATGTGGCTTCAAATAATTAGTATAAGAACGTGACTTGCTACCCCAAAAATATATTAATTGTACAATGATGTGTGAATTGACAACCACACGTATGTAGTTTCGGCAATTAGTTACTGGGTTAATTAGGTTTTAGGGCAAATTAATATACGTAAAAATGTTAGTTGGTTATAATTATGTTTATATTTAATTTTAAAATACTTTTAATGTTTAGTTTTTTAAGTTATAATTATATCACTAATATATAAATAATGGTAAAATATATTTAATATTATGTATATTTTTATTATTATTTATACATTATTAACATAATTATAATTAAATAAATATTTTAAATATATTTATAATTAACCTATGTGTTATGGACATAATTAAAAAGATATTTATTGACATATTTTTATCGTTATACATACATTATTAATATAACTTTAACTAAAAATATACAATTAAATATATATTTTTATCATATTTTCAATTAAAAAGATGTTTAATATTATGTATATTTTTATCGTATTTACAATAATAAAAAAATAATTAAATATAATTTTATCGTTATACATACGTTATTACTATAATTACATTTTAAGTAAACATTTTAAACATATTTATAATTAATATCGTACATTATAAACATAAAAACTTAATTAAATGATAAATTATAATATATATATATATATGTATGTATTTGTCTTATTTGTTTTATTTTTAAGTAGATTATGATAAAATATTATTTATTTGTCCAAAAATAAATATGTATAGCTAAAAAGTTAATCATCTTCTAAATATAAAAATTACATTTATCGTTGAAAACTATAGAATTTTTAATAGGATGGACTGCTATTATATATTTGGTTTTAGAGTAAAAGATTGTGTTGGTGCAAAATTTTAAAATTGTGAAATAACTTTGTATTAAATTAAAAAAATGTTAGTTGTTCGAGCATCCCTAACTCAACATCATATTATTTAATTATAAAATTTGTAAATTTAAAGTATGAATTTTGAATTTCATGTGTCTTCTATTTTGTTTCTTGTGATAGTTGTTAATTTTATTTATCATTATTCAATGTAATTATAATAAATTGGAATGAAACTTCAAATTTTTTTAAGCTTTCGTCACCATTTTTCTCGTCGATCTTTCGCATCAATGGGCAAACACAGCTTAGAAAGGAAGTCATGGAGCGAAATCGAGAGTAGTAGTAATAGCCATAGTCTCGGCCTTGATGATCTTGTCTCATCTCTCAGCATTGACATTGTCTTCACTCCAGGATATTCAGATCCTCAATGCCGATCGCAGAGACCTCTAATCGAAACTTGTTCTCATCAACAATCCATCATCTGCTATCTCTTCGCCTTCTTCTTATTATCTTCGTTGGACTTCTCAAATGGAAATTCCTAATTCCCAATCGTATTTTTGAGCCATCGGATCAAGCAAGCTAGTCGACTTAGAGCTCGTAAGCGAAAGTGTTCTGATGATTCGAATTTATATTTCTCTGAAGTTGGGGCTATAGGTTTAGAACATAATGACTACAACAATCCTGCATTGCCTCTTTCTTTCTGTAAGAGTAGTTTAAATTGCACATTCTAGATGTATCAGGCGATAATTGGTATGTGAGCTTGTTCGATTCTCATCGACAATTTTCACCTTCCTCGTCTCAAGATGAAGAAGCATATATAGAAAAGTGAGACGCCACTTCTGATTTCTCAAAGTTCATATTTTCAGTATCGGTGAATTCTCATTTGTATTTGTTCCTTCTGTTCAATTTATTTGTCAATATTTCTCCAAGAGTTTGATACTATTTGAACCCACTTTTTCTAGTCGGGTGTTAGTTGTTTCTTTATACCGACCACATCTCTAGATTTGATATATTAGATCTATGTTTTGGATCTGTTTCGAGTGCATCAAAAAAGCTAAACTAAGCAATTTGGCTTGGATTTGAAGTTTTAATGAAAGGAAGAATGATATTGATGCTCTAGATGATGAGTTGATCTCTTTTTATATGATGATTTGATTGGGTATGATTTCATAATATTAAACACATATTTTAATAAGTTAGAGTATCAAATGAATTGCAAGAACAACTATGTACCTTGTGACCAGAGAGTTTATAAGATTTATACGGTCAATGCATCTTCTTTTATTACACTTGTTTCTTAAAATCAATGCAATATTACAAAAAGTAGTATTTAAGTCGATATGTAAAGTCTGTTTTTTAAAAAAATTGACTTATAATAAATTTTAAGTCGATTTGGTGTAGAATTGACGTTATCCACGTAGGACGTAGCGTCAGTTCCAAGTGTCAACTGACGCTAAGCTACGTGTATAACGTTGGTTCACCACGTCAACCGATGCTACGTCTACGACTTTAAATTTTAAATCATTTTATTTAAAATTGATTCAGTTAACCGACTTTAATACCACTTTTGTAATAGTGATGATTAGATCTCTAACTATTTTTTTCTTCTTTAAAAAATAAAAATAAAAATGAGGATGTTCATGATGATTGTTGAGCACATTACGGACAAAACGTTGGTGAACATCAATAATGGAAAATAAATATGAAAATATAGTAAGTTGTTAATGGAAAAACAATTATCAAATATACTACATTTATTTTTTATTATTGTTTTTCTTTATTTACCAAATTTTCAACCTATGACTTTAACGTTTTGATGTTTTGATTATTGTTAGAGTCCAATAAAATACGATCATAATGAAATATAATTATTTTAACTAATTTTCTTGCATTACAATGTGTTATTATATCACAAAAATATAAAGTTATTTTAAAGTTTACTAAAACTTGTTGTTTGGACATATATACCGACCTTTAACCAGGTCTGATGTAAAATAAGCAACTTAAGCTCGTGTCATCATATCACGCTTTTGAAAGTTAACCTAATCACCATAAAGAATACCCTCAATAATGTATTTGACTCTGTACACTTTAAATGCACCAGCAAAATAGAAGGTCTATCCCATAAGATGTTTTCCCTATAGGGTCGACCACCAACTCGACTTAAGGTTGAGCTTGATACATAAAATGTTGTATTTTTATACCAATTATGTTATTCTGACACTTATATATGCGTATCCATTATATAATCGATACTTGTACGTATAATGTCTCGTCTTTCTACTTATATTTCCTTGCTAACATCGAGGTGTATCTTGAATAAGTAGAAGTGTGACTCTGCTTCTCTTGCACCAGTTGAAACAAAAGAAAGTTACGAGGTCAAACAAATAAGTCTCAAGCCCAAACTTTGTATAAACAATAGTCATAACTAAACATAAAACACGAGGTAGCTCACTTGACACAAATTGCGACGAATGATCTCGTCAGAATCTACACCCTTGCAGATCACCTCGAGCTACTTCTCATGTACAAGCAGCAAAAAGATGGCCCAGACAATGATTGATGTGCTCTAGCACCAAGCCACGATTTTAAACTACCATAATTACATCGATCATGAGATCGTGGACGACCTCCCCTTCCTTGAATCCCATATAGGATCACCAAATTCTTTAGTACTCGAGCAAGGGGCGGAGTCAGATGTTGCTTTTACAGTAAGGATAAAGGTGTGCAAACATTTAATGGCTCTTGGCTGAGTGCGGGCTCATCAGCCACCATAGTCTTCTTTTTCTTCTTTAAGGTCGCAAGGCGACCTTCATGACTGGAGGACTTACCCCTTTTCTTAACTATAGAAGAGCTTCCCTCAAAAGTAGAAGGTGTACCCATCTAATAGCTCGCCCCTATAGAAGCGACCTTTCTTTTCAAACAGGATAAGAGTTGGGTGACCATGACTTCCATGGGTTCTACAAAATAAGAGCAAAGAGATGTTATGTTAATCACATTGTGTTTAACTTTAAAAAATGAGAGAAAATATTAGGGCTAGTTCACAATTATCAACCATTGCCTTGAATTGGCCCCCAAAGTCCATGGGAGGGGTTCTGTGTTAAGGAAGAGCATGAGGTTTAGAAAGAGCCTAGGGTTTATGAATGATCATAAGGAGGGTTCCACCGTATCATATCTCATCAACCTGCATGCAACAAAATGTAGGGTGTTCAATAAGTGCCTCCAATTGATTTTTTCAGGAAGATAGTTTTGAATATCAGTCAACTTTTGCTTTGTGTTAAGACTTAAGATCGTGATTAAGGAGTTCATGTTCCTTATTACGACCTTAGTGTTGTTCCAAATGCTCATTATTAATCTGGTATTACTAATAGGAGACTCTCGTCAACCTAAAACATAGAAAAAAACTCTTTTCAATTTTTCTCATTCTCAAAAAGTGACACGTTTATACCCCCATCATACTTCACAGACATATATACCCTCATTGAAAAGTAGTCTAATTAGATGGAGGCTTATCACTATCATAAGCCGCCTCTGGAGTAATTATTATATGAACTAAAGAAGGGATGTTGTAGGTTTTTCTTAACCTTTCCTCATCCTAAGGCACTAATCCATAAGTCTTAGACACGACCAACCAACCACTGGTGTGACTTGTGGGTTCTCCAGATTTTATATTCTTCGTTTTCTTCCTCCACGTCTTAACCATTGAGATTTGAGTATGAGGCACGTCCAATCTAACGATTGGAGTGGTTTGAGGTTGAAAGGTAGAAGTATAGGGCTGAGGTGAAGATCAACTCACCTTGCTAGAAAAGGACGATCTATAAGACCCTGAGTTATCACTAGCACTAGGATATTGAGGGCTTTTTCAAAAGCCTGAGCCCAAGGTTGAGATATCTTCCTTGTGCATTTATATAAAAAACTACAAAATATAAAAAGTAAAATGATGGATAAGGTACAATAAGAAGAGATTACCTAGGATTGAGTTTGAAAATAAAAGGAAATTATCTTTTAAAAACTGCCTTAAAAAGAAAGTAAAAAAACATTAGGCGCTCAAAGCTTGTACTATAAAACTCGAGCAAACAAAACTAGTTTGAGCTAAAATCTTATCACCAAATTGAAAACCTTTTATAGTTCGTGCTGACGTGACATAGCATTTCTTTTACTACACGAGGAATGATGATTAGTCCCAACCCAAGAGTCTATTCATATAGAGACACCCAATTTTTTTCTCCAATCAACTAATATGCATTTATTAAGGGATCTGAACGGTTCATATCCTCTACTCGGGATTTACTTTTCCACCTCAGTCCAGAACTCGAGCTGAAAGAATAAATGGACTTGATGTTTGGACATATGGATTGATCGTAGCTCGACTCGAGACAAAGATCTAAGACACATAGCCCCGCTTGAGACTAAGGACCAACCTGTAAGTTGGTCCGATGCAAAATAAGCAGCTTGAACTCATGTAGTTAGACTGCGCCTTTGGAAGATGACCTAATCACGAGAAGGAATACCCTGAATAACGTATTTGACTATGTACATTTTAAATGCACCAGCAAAGTAGAAGGTTTATTCCAAAAGATGCTTCCCTTATAGGGTCGACCACCAGTTTGACCTAAGGTCGAGTTCGATACATAAAATGTTATATTTTTATATTAATTATGTCATTCTGACACTCATATATGTGTATACATTATGTAATCAATACGTATACATATAATGTCCTATAAATATATAAATCTTTAATAAAATTCATATATACGATTAAATATCTTAACTTCTATATAAGTTTTCTACTCCGCTCGATCTAATCTCAAATACTTGTCTATTTAATTTGTGTACCACACATAAGTCTTATTTTGAAATGAAAAACTATTTTTGTTGTTGTTAAGATATTTGATTAATTATTTTATATAAATTATTTATGATAAAGTTTTGTTGATGTGATGTTTATTTTATATATAAAATATAAAATAAATATAATTTTTTTTGTTTTGGAAAAAAACATAACTATAACTATCTATTTATCAATTAAAAGTAACATCATCGAAATTAGGAAGAAGTGTCATCTTATTAGCTAAGATAGTAATAAATAATATATCTAATTATTGTATCATAATTGATAGCATCAAAATTATATACATATATAATTTGAAAAAGTTAACGATTTTAGTTTTTATTATGATGAAAAGTGGATGAAAATTTTCTATTTTTCATCCATCTAATGTAATTAGAAATTTTTAATATAAAGTATCATATAAATAATTAAAATTAATTTAAATTTAAGTAGATCAATTTTACCTAATTAAATAATATAAAATTAATATTTAAATTTATTTATGAATTATTATCATATATAAATACGATATATAAATAATTTAATTTTAGTTCGTTATGTTTTTAATGAAATTTATTATGTATATTCATAATTAAGAAAATTAAAATAATTTTTATTAAATAATTTTTGTGATTTGACACTTATATTTATTTTAAAATTAAAATATTAATTTAATAATATTATAGTATGAATAATATTAAATATAATAAATTATGTATTTATTATATAATTTTTATAATAATTCGATATATATTGAATTAAAAAAAATTATAAAAATTTTCAATCTGATTTTTAACATATTATATACTTTTAAATATCAATACGAATATGTTCTAAATATATAATATCTCAATTAACTCAATTTAGATTTATACATATCACATTATATTTTTAAATTTAATTGAATTGATAAAATATGTTTTAACTTATAGTTTATAACTGCTATCAATTTAATATGTTATATTTTTTTTTTATATAAATTAGTTATTTTTAATTGATATTCATATTGAATATTGTTGAGATAAGTTAATTAAATTGAATACTTCCTTAAATCTTTTTATCAATAGAGTAAAGAATGATTAGTTTTAAATTGAATGTGAGTATTAATTAAAATATTTAATTAATATATAATTAAATTTATATAGTATAAAATTTATAAAAATATTAATTTAATGAATTGAGAGTAAATCAAATTTTTTAATAAGAAATAAAATATTAACGCTTTTTTTAATAAGTACACCAATACATTAATAATTAGAATTTCATATATTTTATATGGTTTAACTATAACTTATTAATAATTATAAACTTATTCCAAATGTGATAAAATAATATGAATCTAAGTATTTTTTAATTGTGATTATGTTAAAAATAGTTTCGGACTTAAATTAAAGTTAGAAGCAACACGTGCACTCTAAACTTTTCAAAAAAAATAAAATAATAAATTATGTAATATTGACAAATCTGCTTTTTTGGTAACAAATATCCCTCTCTACTTTTCTACTTTTCGGTAAAAAATATTAATTGTTATATTTATAATCATGCTTCTTTATTTTATTAAAATATATAATATTGAGAGTTTATTATTTGAATTTTTCTTTTTTATCATATTAGATACTCATTTACTTTCTCAATAAATATATATATATATATATATATATATATTTACTTTTATTCTATTATCATATAATTTTTATTAATTAAAACAATTTTTTAATAAAATAATAAATATTTAACATATTTTCATAAATTTTATTAATTAAATTTTTATGGGTTTTATTGTATTATATATAATAAAATTTTAATTACAAATGTGTGAATAATATAATAATTATAAAGAAATTAATTATTATTATTTATAACCTATAATATTATCCTATATATATATATATTTATCTACTTGAATTTTCTTAATAATTATTATAGTTTAATATATTTGATTTTTTATAAGTTTGTATAGATATTAAAGTATGACATTTAATTTATTACAATTTAATTAGGTAGTTTTAAGGAAATCATTGATTTTTATTCTTATAGCGTCAAAATCATCTATTTTTACTGTTAAGTTTACCTATCTTACCAAACTTCGTATATTTCATGTATTTATTTCAAATATAATTGATTTAAAGTAGAATTATATATCAGCAAATCACAAAATGTGTTTTTTAAATCTTGAAATGCTTTTGAATACTTTTATATCCATTAAATTATTATTAAATAATTAAATTGATAATTTTTATTATTTAAAATAATTAATCATATGTTTTATTAATCAATAATCAAGTGTCCCATCGATTCTTATTTTACAAAAAAAAAATCATGCAAGTTGGCAATTTTTACAATTAGAAGCAATTTTACCCTAGCTAACTGTAAATCTAGTAATTAGTATTTCTCCACAATAAATATTCCTTGGACACTTGGACAGAAAGAATGGCATATAGACTCACAGAACCCTTATTCATTTTCATGGTCAGATTCTCGCCTAGATTTTCTCCATCTACTTATATAAAGCCTCTCCTCTTCCAAAGCTAAAGCCCTTCTCTTTCTCGCAAACAATAACAACAATGAACATCTCTTCAATCGCAACCCTCGATTCCAACCCACTCACCACCACACGGCGTCCTTTCGGGAATCACCATGTTTGTTTCAATTCCCTCTCCCTTTCCCGTTCCAGAAACGTCGTCGTGCGTTGCAGCTCCCTGAACACTCCTGCCGCCGCCGCCTCCCTCACTGTAGCCGAGTCGGCTTCTCCCGCTTTGGCTCGAATCGACTCGCTGAGTCAGGTCTCCGGCGTTTTGGGTTGTCAGTGGGGCGATGAAGGCAAAGGCAAACTCGTTGACATCTTGGCTCAACACTTCGACATTGTTGCTCGTTGTCAGGTTTTTACTCAAACACGTTTGTAGTTTATTATTTTGTAAACTGGTTTTGTTATTGGAAGTATTTTGAGTAAACTTTGATGGATTGGATTGGATTGAATATGATAAAATACAAAAGTCGTGAACTTGAAGTTAAATCAGTGAGAAGCAAAATTCGTACTAAATTAATTTGTTCGATTAATTATTATTTTTGTTCTGCATTGATAGTATTGTGTGGATCAAGTTTTATTACAAGGACATATATAATAAATTTCCTAGTTATTAAGTCCCACTTAGGTAATGAGAATTTTAACTGTTTAAAAATATTCAAGGCTAAAATCTTTTGCATTTTAAATATAAAATTATAATATGCTGACTTGGTGGTTCATTTGAATGTTATGCATATAAGAAGTATTTGGAGATTGTTGGACTGAAGGCGTGTAAGTTCATTTTTTTTTTCTTTTCAATTTTGAGTTTGTAGTCTATTGTTGAGAGTACATAGAGTAAAGTCTTTAGGCATGATAAGTACCAGAACTTCGATAGTAAAATGAGGAACTGTTGCGGGAGCTCCAAAAACCATCATAGTTGATTAGAAATAATCTGTGATTCTGTGAACAGCTTATTGACAAGCCTGGGAATCTGTGGCAAATTCTTATATTTGAATGCCACCTGATAGTTCTGGACTTTTGATTTAAATGGTTATAGTTGAGCCCTAATTTAATGGCTTCTGATTTCTTGATTGCCATTTTAGTTGTTAAATTCAATTTGTTTACACTGAACAATTGGGTTATTATTTGATGACAGGGTGGGGCTAATGCTGGACACACCATTTACAATGCAGAGGGAAAGAAGTTTGCCCTCCATCTTGTTCCCTCAGGTATTTTGAATGAGGACACCCTTTGTGTTGTTGGCAATGGAGTTGTGGTGCATCTTCCTGGGTTCTTTAAAGAAATCGATGGCCTTGAGGCTAATGGTGTCTCCTGCAAAGGAAGGATATTAGTTTCGGATCGTGCTCACCTTTTATTTGATTTCCACCAAGTAGTAGATGGGCTCCGAGAATCTGAGCTTGCTAAATCTTTTATTGGCACTACTAAGAGAGGAATTGGACCATGTTACTCTAATAAGGTTATACGGAATGGAATTAGAGTGAGTGACCTGAGGCACATGGATACTTTTCCTCAAAAACTTGATATTTTATTATCAGATGCTGCTGCAAGATTCCCGGGTTTTAACTATGATTCAAACATGCTTAGAGAAGAGGTTGAAAAATACAAGAGATATGCTGAGAGATTGGAACCCTTCATTGCTGATACAGTGCTTGTCATGAATGATGCCATCTCAGAGAAAAAGAAGATTTTGGTTGAAGGTGGTCAGGCAACCATGTTGGATATTGATTTTGGAACGTATCCTTTTGTGACTTCCTCTAGCCCATCAGCAGGTGGGATTTGCACAGGTCTTGGCATTGCTCCAAGAGCTATAGGTGACCTAATTGGAGTGGTAAGAGCATAGTTTATTATTAATTATTCTGTTTTGTTCGAGTGATTTTTTCTCTCTTCTATCTGTGGTCTGTATTCTGACCAATTGTAATGCATGCTAAAGTTTGTCTGTTCTTCATTTGATCTTTTCTTTGAATGCCACCTTGATTTTTTGACTACCTTATAATATTTGGTTAAATAAGTGATGATACTTGGTCATAAGCATATAATCATTGTCCATTTTTTTGTGCATGTCTTGTGAAGTGAACTGAACTAGTTTAGAAGAACCTTTTTCTAGGATCTAAAAGGTATATTTTAGTATGCATGATGTAACTGTAAAAGCATGCTACAAATATCAAAACTAAAGTTTCCTAGAGTTAAAAAGTGTTGCGATTGGCGCATATCAAGTTGCTAATTCTTTTTCAGGTAAAAGCATACACTACAAGAGTTGGGTCCGGTCCGTTTCCTACAGAAATCTTGGGTAAAGGGGGTGACCTCCTCAGGTTTGCTGGCCAGGAGTTTGGTACAACTACTGGTAGACCTCGCCGTTGTGGTTGGCTCGATATAGTTGCGTTGAAATACTGTTGTCAGATCAATGGCTTTTCCGCTTTGAACCTCACCAAACTTGATGTCTTGTCTGATCTTTCTGAAATTCAATTGGGTGTCTCTTATAAACTCCCTGATGGCACGCCAATCAAATCATTCCCTGCAGATCTTCGTACTCTTGAGCAATTGAAGGCAAGTCTGATTTTTCTCTATATGTTTCATAACGACTCTGAAGCTTCTTTTATGATAGTTTTGAAGTCCTGTCTGCCCTTGCAAAAGAGGCATGTGTGATTTGTGATAGTGGTCCCTCTTTCATGCATTGTTCTACTTGACCCGTGGAATGTTTAAAAATTGGAACTATACATATTTCATTTGTTGAATCATATAAAATTTGATTTGCATACCACGTGGTAGAACTCTACATGCTACTACTTAGTGACATCAGTCTTTCAGTTTCTCCATAGTCCATATATCTTATAGTCATGATTCTTCTTTTTCTTTGTTCATAGTTTTGGAGGACTTCCTATTGATGCTTTTATATTTTTCATTTATGTTTCTGTATCTAGGCTGAATACGAAGTATTAGCCGGATGGAAGTGTGATATATCATCTATCAGAAACTACTCTGACCTTCCAAAGGCTGCACGTCAATACGTAGAAAGGATAGAGGAACTTGTGGGCATTCCTGTTCATTACATTGGCATCGGCCCTGGACGTGATGCACTTATCTTTAAGTAGTTTCACAATTGTTTATCTTAGATAGCAGATAATGTTTACGCTGTTCAAGCCTTGGAATTTGGATTGAAGCTTCTGGTGTTGGAAGCTTTATTCCCCTTAGTAACGAGGGGAATATTTAGGACAAAACTGCAAAGCAGGTTCTGCATTTGTTGTAACAATTGTGTTGTGTTGGTCATCCATGTTATCCACCTTTTGAAGCTATGTTGCGTTGTTAAGCTGATATTTGAATTATTAAAGCATAATTGCCTTAGTAGAGAGCTTTTGGCAATATTATGATCTTTTATCAACTTTAAGGGAAATACAATATTTATATATTGTTAAAGTGTCTTAGTCACCAATTTTTCGGGGCATATTCTCAAAATCTCTTTAATATGAAACATTCTTCTTAAGTGTGAGTGACTGAGTGTCGGGAGTGTGGCTCTATACAAGGCCCAACAATTGTATTAAAAGTATAAATGGATTATTAAAAAAGTTAATTTTGTAGTTGTTCCTTTACCTTATTAAAATAAAAATGACGAATAGTTGTTTAGTAGAATAATAATTTTTTAAAGTATTTATATATATATCATAGTTATATTATTAGATATATTTATGTATATTTTATTGTATTTATTAATAATATTACGTTACATTATTTATTATTTATCATAAATTATTGATATCCTTATGTTTTTAAGAAAATAGTCAAAGGATGAAAAAACAATAAATTATTAAACATTTTTAATTAACTTATCATATATTTTAATTATATATGATAAATTCTCAAATTGTAAATCCTTGAAGTATTTGATTTTTTTAGATAGGTTCATAATAAGAATAATTTTGAATACTAAAATAACATGGTCGTTTAATTACTTAAATGGTAACGAAGTTTTGGATGTATCGTCTAGATTGATCTTAAACTTTTCACTTATACTCTTCTAGGGTAACAGTTTAAAATTTGTTGTTTAAGTTGTCTTCATTTGAAAATTAGTATCTATTGTGAAATTATTATTATTATTATTATTTGTTTGAAAGGGATGTTTATGGAATTTGATAGGTAAAAATTTATAAAAATAATATTTTTATATTCAATTCATATTTATATTATTTTAAAAAGTTAAGTTTATTATTAAATGTTATTTAAATTAAAATGTATCCATTTAAACTCATTTAATATTAAATTATATTTAATTTAATCATATTTAATATTATTAAAATATTATTTTTATTATTATAAATCTTAAAAATATTATTTTATGTAGTATCCTAAGTCATTTTTAATTTCTTTAAAATAGTGTATTATAGAATTCAGAGTTAAATTATTAAATTGTAAAATTCAATACATTATGAAATTCATACTTAAAATTACTAAATAGTAAAATGTAATTATTCCAACTTTTATGTAAGTTTGTTTCAATCTCACCTTTACTTATCTTAAATAATTTTGAAAGTAATTAAACTTATATATTTAAGTTATCTAAGTATTTAAATTATCAATTAATATATTTTATTATCTGTATTTTAAATATTTAAAACTTGATGAAAAATATTCCTAAACTTTTATTTTTGGATACTATAATCCTTAAATTTTATTAAAATATGATATTTTAATCTATATTTTGGGATTAAATTATCATATCTCAATAAAATTTAAGAAATAAAGCGTAAAAATTAAAAATTTACGGATTAAAGTATCTAAAAAAATATATTTTTTTAACTTAGTGTCTTAAGGTGTCCATGGTTCGATTCGGTTCAATTTTGGGTAAAAAAAATTAATTGGATTTGATTGTTTATATTATTCAAATCGGATCGAATTGTTTGATTTTTAAAAATATTGAACCGAACGGTTTGGTTAACGATTTTTCAACAGTTTGATCAAATTAATAATACATAAATATGATACACCTAATGATACACCTTTAATTAAAATATGAGAAATTTAATCAAATATTTGTGAGAAATAATATAGAAAATTTAATATATTATTAAAACGATCCGATATGGTCTTATCAATTTAAAAATTAATATAATCAGATAGGATCATTTGATTTATAAAATCATTCAATTCAATTCGATTCTTTTGTATCCTTTTGAATATATAATCATAGGGGTAGAATTGGAATTAAATGAATGTGTTTTTAAAAAAAAATAGAAAGTGTAAGACGGGATTAGGGATGTTAAAAGTTGTTTGGAGGTGCCATTTAGAATAGAATCCCATTGTTCAGGCTTTTTACTCCCAACTAACGCACTCTTCTTCCAGAGAGAGAGAGAGAGCACTTTTCTCATTCCTCTGCTCTCACTGCACAGTTTTTGGCTTCCTGCAAGAAGCAGAGCAGATAGTGTGACCAAGAGAAAAAGCCGAGAGCAATGGAGAAGGGGAAGACCAAGAAGAAATCATCGGCCATTACTCTCGAACAGTTCGTCTCCACCATGGCTCCTCTTCTTGACTTGGAAAAGGTTTCTCTTTCTGAATTCAGTTATACTTCATAAACATGCCTCTTCATGCTTTGTTTAATTTTAAACTAGTTTTATAGAGCATCGATGAATCGACTATAACGTGAAATTAAACTGTAATGTGTTTTGGGATAATTTAGCATTGTGAATTAAGTTCTATTTTATGTATTTTTATGCTTTTGATTTTTCTGGGTCCTTTTCGGTTGTTTTAGGAAGCTGAGATCTCGGCCTCAATCAATACGGGGGCGTTAAGGAATTTGGATATTGCTCAGAAGAGGGGCTCTACAATCCTCAATTTGAAATGTGTGGATGCTCAGGTAGAAGCGTTTTTAGAAGCATTTATATTGGTTTTATACGCGTTTGACCAAGAAAATGTAAAATTACTTATTAAAGTTTGGTAACAACATTATAAAAGTGCTTTTACTTGTTATAATTTCTAAAATAACCATTTATTAATAATAATTTCACAAAATTAATATTAATGGTCAATTATTGTAATTTTGTATAATGTAATTATGTTGTGGGTGTGTCTTAGTGGTGTGTTTAAGGTGTCACTACTAAGTACTAAATAGGAAGGGGAAAAGTTCAAAAATCTGCTACTAATGCAACTTAGCTTCTCTAATTTTTAAGCAACAAAATGGTGTATGATATTATTCTGATTTTCTTACCTGTCAACATTTCTGCTTTATTTATTGCAACAGACTGGTCTGATGGGGAAAACTCTTCTTGAATTTCAATCTACCAAGGGAGATGTTCTTCCTGCTCACAAGGTGAAGACTTCATCATCTCACAGTGCATTTGATCTTATAATCATGCAATATTCTTTATTTTTCACCATATAGTTTCTTCAGTTTGTAGTTTCTGTGAGCAAATTCTTATTTTATTTATCAGAAGATATTGTACACACTATTTTCTCTCCCTTACATTGCACTATCTTTTTATATTTATTTTCCTTTGGCTGCTTGCAGTGTAGCACCCATGATGTGGTTGTTTTAAAGCCAAACAAGGCTGATTTAGGGTCCCCTGCTCTTGGACAAGGTGTAGTTTACAGGTTAAAGGTAATGCTGAATTTGATAGAAAGTTGGTTGATTAAATATTTCTTTTCCATTTCAAGTTGTGAGTTATCATTCTCTTAAGGCTTCTTGCTGTTGGGTTTGGTGTTTCTGACAGGACTCATCAATTACTGTTGCTTTTGATGACATTCCAGAAGAGGGTTTAAATAGTCCTCTACGACTAGAAAAAGTGGCAAATGAGGTGTGATACTTGAATGCTTTTGTTCCTTATTCTTTTTATTTCCTTAAGTAATACTTTGTTGGGTTTCCATGTCAGGTGACATATAGGAGGATGAAGGATGCCTTGATACAATTGAGCAAAGGTGTGCAGAAGGGTCCTGCATCTGATTTAATTCCTGTCTTATTTGGAGAGAGAGCACCGGCAATGTCCAAGAAGGATGCTGTATTCAGCCCCTTTAACTCCAATCTTGATCACTCTCAGGTCAGAAATCTTAATAGTATTATATCTTTACGGCTTTCCCACTAGTCAACTATACATACAAATTCTTGAGCTGCTACCTCCCAATTTTTGAGATGTAAATGTTCGGCCTTTTGATGGGCCACCAATTACTGTTTAATAAGTTTTAGAAAGTAGTGGTAACCTAACATTCATGGTATTTTCTTCTACATGTTTCTGCATGTCTGTTGGTAACATCTTTGATGGAAGGATGAAAGAGCATGTATCTCATGCCCATGCCCAATGTTCAATAACACACATTTCAATATGAAATGAGAAAGTAGGTTAAGTATAGGCGACCTGTTATAGCATCTTTTCTAAGAAATGTTGCCACTCATCATCTTTGTCATTGTTGGTGCTACTAAACTCTGAATCTAAAGGTATTTTTTTTTGTTTTTTTATGGGAGATAATTGTTGATAACTTCCTTAAGGTCATTGTGCATGTTATAGTTGAAGCTAAAAAACCTATGGATAAACAGAAATCAACACACATCAGGTTGAGAAATATTGCCTCATCTGAGAGCATTACAGTCCCAATTTATTTCAGTTCTAACTTCTCATTACTAAGGATATGATGTTATTAAATGAGTAAATGCTAATATGTACTTTAAACAACAGCCTTATGGATATAGTAGCCCTTGGTTAGATCAGTAATTTTTATTCGTATGTATCAGTTGAACCTTCCTTTTGGATGGTTTCTATATTGTGCCTTGGAAATGAAGCTCTACTTATTGTTATTTTCATATCCATATTTGAGTTCCATATGATACAAGCTCTGTAAACTTCTGAATTCAATAATTTCCCTCCTCTCTCATAATTTATATATGAGTCATTGCCACTAATACTCTAGAGTCCGAAGTTCCTTCAAGCTGCTTTATTTTTCTCTCATACAGAGAGATGCAATTTCAAAAGCACTGTCAGCAAAGAATGTGTTTTTGCTGCATGGGCCTCCTGGAACTGGAAAAACCACAACAGTGGTGGAGATAATCTTACAGGAAGTCAAACGTGGGTCAAAGATTCTAGCATGTGCTGCTTCAAATATTGCTGTCGACAACATTGTTGAGCGACTTGCTTGTCACAGGTAAAGTAATGCTTTACTTCAAATATAAGGAAGTCTCTCTCTTCATTGACATGTTCCTGTCGTTATGTAGTTCAAATTCTTTCTAATTTTATGTTCTTTTGTTAGAGTGAAGTTAGTAAGACTGGGCCATCCTGCACGCTTGTTACCTCAAGTATTGGATAGTGCATTGGATGCTCAGGTATATAAAATTTTCTGCTTTGATTTAAAATCTTGTCATGTGTCATTTATACAATTTTTTTGGCTTTTGTTTTATACCTTTGTTCATGCTTCTGTTGTTTCTTTTGTATTGAAAAATCTTACAAATTAAAACACTGGTGTGAGCTCCTTAAGACTGGCAATTTTTATTTGCATTATGTAATGGTCATTGTTGTAATTTCTTAATTGTTATTATTTCATTCAAATTGACTGATTGATTTTATTGTTTTTTTGTTTGCTAAAATGGTACATTGTGAGTTGTCACAAATAAATTTCTAAGTTTGTTAATTGCATCTATAGAATGGTTTTCAGCCATATATTTTACATACTGATTCTAGTGGTTCTATAAGTATTTCCTTCAAAATGGAGCTTTAGCTTTAAAATTAATTTTGTTTTTTTTTCTAGCAATAGTAAGATAAATTTACTTGTATATGTCAATATCCTATAAATTTCCCTTACAGTTGTGCTTATTGTTTTAGGTTATGCGAGGGGATAACAGCTCTCTGGCAAATGACATTCGAAAGGAAATGAAGGTAGAGATTTCATTTTTTTGTTTAAAGCCAAAATTTGCACAATAGATCTCTGAGTGTTTGCAATTTCAGATAGAATACTTTTCCCCTATTCTTGGTTCTTGAGGATGATGCTTCCACTAGCTTTAAAACCCATGGCAGTTTCTTATCCTTTTGATTTGTCTTTGAAAAACCTTCTCCTCTTAAAAGACAGCCATATAACTGTTTTTTTGGGTCATTTCATAAGTTGATGTAGGCAGTACATTTGTTTTTTCATGCTCCTTTCTTTTGCAAATGTGGCTACTTTTGCTCCACTCTAATTCTTCCCACTTCTAAATATTGCTCTAATTCTTCTGACATTTTTTTCTCTCAGGCATTAAATGGGAAACTGTTGAAAACCAGAGATAAAAATACTAGGAGGGACATCCAAAAAGAGCTCAGGACTCTTTCCAAAGAGGAGCGAAAAAGGCAGCAGCTAGCTGTGAAAGATGTTATTAAGAATGCAGACGTAGTTCTTTCAACATTGACTGGAGCATTTTCACATAAGCTGGATAGCACTTCCTTTGATTTAGTAATTATTGATGAAGCAGCCCAGGCCCTTGAGATAGCATGCTGGATAGCTCTGCTAAAGGTAATGACAATAGGTATAAGTGCATGCACATGAAACAGAAACATAATTGCAGTAAAACCTTGGAGGTGTATGCTGCTTTAAACTTTGGTTGCTATAACCTCGGTCATTCATATTCATATTGTGCACGGTTCTTGGACAGATGTATTTCTACCTTCCAAAAGACTAGGATCTTCATCTCCATGTGGATATAGGATTAGTGTTTTTCTGTTGGAATGTTGGTTAGTATGAAATTTGCAAACTTTTCCGGACATTAAAAATGCTTTTGGGCTTTATTGAATAGTTTTGTGCTCCCTATAGTTAACTGCTATTTTTTTTTTTAAATTCTCTCATTGGGAATTTGTTTAAAGAGAGTACTTAAAATCAGATCAATGTCGTTCCACCCAAAGAAGAAAAAGTTTTAGATACATGGAAATATTTGGGGAATTCTTTTTAAGCATCTTAATTAATTAATTAATTTGTTTTTAGGGTTCAAGGTGTATACTTGCAGGGGACCATCTACAGCTCCCTCCAACTATCCAAAGTGTTGAAGCTGAGAATAAGGGTTTAGGAAGAACTCTCTTTGAGCGCCTTGCAGACATGTATGGGGATGAAGTAATGTCTATGCTTACTGTCCAGTACCGCATGCATGAGCTTATTATGGATTGGTCATCAAAAGAGCTTTACAACAGTAAGGTGCTCAGATAATATCTGAATGCTGGCTTGTCATGTAATTTTTTTCTTGTTCTGGGGGGAGTTTCATTTCCATTTTGAGAACAAGCATGACGTGGAATGGTGATAATGGGATGAATAAAAAAAATTAGGGTTTAGGGAACAAAAGAATGATTGCAAGCGGAAATGATACTCAATTGGTAGACTAGAATCCCTAATAGTGATCAAATAAGGAAACTCAATAATATGTTTTATTGATATTAGAGTCATTGTATGGTATTTCGTGTGCATGTAAGTAGCACCTTTGTCATTTTATTCGAGAGGGTTGGATTATGATCATTGAAACTGAGTATTGTTTCTCTCTTCCCAAATTGATCTCATGTCCCCTGATTCTAATCCTTAATTTCCATTTTCCCTTCTCATCAAAGCCTAATATTTTGATTGTGTGATTCATATGGTTATTTTCACCAGATTAAAGCACATCCAAGTGTTGCTGCTCATATGCTTTTTGATCTAGAGAATGTAACGAGGACCCCAACCACAGAACCAATGCTTCTTCTCATAGACATAGCTGGGTATGCTTTTTGTTGGTTCCTACACTAAAACATTTTGTTTGCTTGGGGCTGCTATGAAAAGGAATCTTGAATAAAGAATTCCATTTTTAAAATAAACCACCTATTACAATTTTGTTAACTTGACAAATCCTTATGACAATTGAGATTAAAACTAATAAAAGTAAAACCTTGTGATAGCGAAGTTAAATACAAGCAAGGATTTCTGGTTAGTTGAAGGTTTTGTATGTTATGAGAAGCAGGACTTCTGGTGGTTAATTAATTTCAACATGGAATTTAAAGGCTTTTACTTAACCATGGAAGATGTATTCATGTAATTTTTTCCATTCATTTATCATTTTCTGCTTCAGGTGTGATATGGAAGAAAAAAAGGATGAAGAAGAAAGCACATTGAATGAGGGTGAGGCTGGTGTTGCCATTGCACATGCAAAGAGGCTTGTTCAAAGTGGGGTCCAAGCTTCTGATATTGGAATCATCACCCCTTATGCTGCACAAGTATGTCTTTTTTCCAACATTCACTGAACATGGTGAAGAATTATACTCATAATTGTATTTCGCTATTCCAACTCCTACGTTCTTTTTAGTCACATTGCAAACTACCTTAGGTTGTCCTTCTGAAGATGTTGAAAAGCAATGAAAACAAGTTAAAAGATATAGAAATTTCAACAGTTGATGGCTTCCAGGGTAGGGAGAAGGAAGCCATTATTATATCGATGGTCCGATCCAACTCAAAGCAAGAGGTATTCTTGTACTACTTTTACAAATTGATAATGAATTCCTTGTATGTTTGAAGCACTAATAACTAAAAAAAATTCAGGTTGGGTTTTTGAGTGACCGTAGGCGAATGAATGTGGCTGTCACACGCTCAAGAAGGCAGTGCTGTCTTGTCTGTGACACAGAGACAGTCAGTAGTGATGAATTTTTGAAGCGATTGATTGAGTATTTTGAGGAGCATGGGGAGTACCTAAGTGCCTCAGAATATCAGAATGAATAGGCACTTGGAATATTCTGCTATTTTTTGCTTTGGTAGTTATCAATCTATTTTCTTCATATTTATGGTAATATGAGATAATACTAATGGAATGTTGTGCCAATTTGGTACTTAGAGCAATCCAAAAACTTTCTAGAAATCTTAGTAAAAATCTCAGAACTTTGTACTTTGCTCCTTCACAATATTGATACATCTTCACATTGCACCACCTTTTTAAGTACTTGTTTGTAGGTCTTGGTGATTCTTTTTGCCTTAAAAGCAGAGTTTTTGTCTTTTGTTTTTTCCCCTTCTTTTTTGATACACAAAATAGAATTCTAGAAAAGCAACAAACAATTAAAGCCATATTATTAGGAAACTTGCACATCAACATTGTACCCAATACAAGTTTCAGTTTTTGCTATTACGAGTAGAAAAGCCCCTCTCTCTCTTTCTTGCATTCTACCAAATGACTGAAACCTAATGATGGTGACTGAACCATCAAAAGCGTAGCTAGATAAACTAATAAATAGTGCCTATCTCTAACAACTCTCAATCTCCATAGTAATAATTTTATTAAAAGTTCCAAACAGAAGTAGGATAAGGAAACTCTTCATAGTAACTAACATGATCATAAGTAGCTTGGAACATCGCAGCTGATTGCACTGCTTGAACATGATCATCTAAGCCATGCATTTCATTTAACACATCCCAATCATTAAAACTATTGTCAGTAAAGCCTCCAAGTTCATGGTCATGGAATTCTGTAAATGAAGACTCCTGTTCAGTAAAATTTTCAATAGGATCGGTTTTTTCTTCTGATTTTTCTTCTTTGAGAACACCCAATTGCTGAAGAAACTCATTGAGATCAATCTGTGGCCTCTCTTCTTTTTCTTTCATTAACATCTTATCTGATGAGATAATTTCCAAATGGTCATTTTTCTCTTTGGTCTCAATCTCTGCTTGGTTTTCCGACTGTATTTTGTGATCACTAACTGTCTCATGAACTTCAGGTTTTGAATCACATGAAGTTGAACTAGAAAGACTTTGATTAAGAATCCCATTTTGTTTTAGTTGTTCAAGTCTCTGGTGAATGACATGAACACTAGGCTGAGCATTTATATTGAGTAACCCACGTGAAGGAAACATGGAGATAAAGTTTTTAGAAGGAAACCATTTGAACTTCTTACAATTGGTTTGAGCAATATTGTTAAAGGAGTTGATGGGCTGTTGAAGATGAGGAAGATTAAGATAAGCTTCGGGACCGTAGAGTCTTCTCGCAGCTTCATCATAAGCCATAGCAGCTTCTTCAGCTGTGGCAAAAGAGCCTAACCAGAGTCTAGTTCTTTTCTTAGGTTCTCTGATTTCAGCAACCCATTTGCCCCAAGTTCTTTGTCTAACTCCTCTGTATTCACATGAGGCATTTTGAGGGCCGCCTTTGCCTCTTGTTGGACCTTTCTTCCATGGTTTTAATGGAGATGATCTTTTGTAATTGTCCATGTCTAGATAGTTTGATATCAGAAGAGACTAAGTGGCAGTGATGATTGTGGAAGTTTTGGAGTGTGAAGAATGGGTTTAAAGGAGCGGGATATGTAGAGACTAGAGTATAGAGTGAGTGTTAGTTTGATTTTAATGTGATCACGTTTTTAGGAAAATTTTCAAGCCCATGTGACCGTTAGTCACTTAGTCTCTAGGTTAAGATCAATCTCTTGGATTTACCTTCCTTTTCCCACCTTTCATTTTGTTTTTGCAAGGTGGCTTCATAGATGATATAATATTTCATATGGTTGGTTATATTGCATAGATAGGTGGTAAATACTTTGGTTGGTATGAAAGTGCTTTCCAATGGGTTTTTTAAATGTTATTTGACAATTTACGAGTAAAATTCTTTGGAAATTTTGATACTTTTAAAAGAGTAGTAATTTAAGATACATATTTTATGTAATTTTATGAGTCTTTATAACAGGATATGATAGCAGGAAGTGCATCATGACCAAATAAAAAAGGTCATATTTTCACGGCTAAAATGTATATATATTTTTTAAACAGATTCTGTATGAAACTATTTTTAATATAAGCATAAGAAAAAAAGAAAAGAAAATCCTAAATATTTATCTTGAAACCACTATCGACCAAACTACTTCTCTCAAAATAATTTTAGAGAAATACGTCCAAAGGTGTCTTTAATAAATGGATGCAAGGTAGCAAAGTTTTTTTTTTCCCTCACCTCCTTTCTATTCGAAATGATAACTTTAGTTATGTAGTTTATAGATTAAACTATCAATTTTATACTTTTTAATCCTACAATTATCAAAATAAATATTTATAGTTCATTAAAAATATAAATTTAGCATTTATAGTTACATAATAAAGATTAATATTTATATTGTAATACCTTAACTTTCATAAATAATCAGACTAAAGGTGTTAAATCTAAAAATTACATAATTAAAGTTACTAATAGCTTTTTAGTTAATAAATTAGTTCATTCACATATTAATTTTAGATAATTAAGTAAAATAATTAACCAAGTTTATAGATCGTAAGATTTTGTTTTAAATTAAAGATAATTTTCTCACACCGACTGTCATCCGATTTAAACTTCTCTCCATACATCCATTGTAGGTTTATTTTACCGATGTTAGGAGCTATACCAGGAATGTTCTTTTGTTTTTTAATTCATTCTGCCAAACACCCAATTAATTAATTAAATTTTCAGGTATTTAAAAACAAATCTTAGCATTAAAATAATTATATTTCCTTTCATGTTAAGTTATTTTATCCCATGAAAGTGTTAGTTATACGAAAAAGTCTCATGTTCAAAAAATATGAGTATTAAGTTGAGTATATAATTATGATGTATTATTTCTCCTAATAATTTAATCTTTTGGGTTATAGTCAGAAACTTAACAAGTGATATTAGAATCACGTTTCAATTTGTATTGTATGGACATACATAAGATGAATTCATAACCGATATTTTAAATTCATTCAAATTCTTTAGGTTTGATTAAATTAGTCTGTGTTCTTTGATAATTTTTTATCATTTGTATAAACTCGATAAAATATAGATGTTTATTTGAAAGATGCAATTAGATATTTCATCTTTAATATTGAAACATAGTTAAAGTTGACATCGTTAAAAACAAAATATAAATACAAAATTAAAAATATAATTAAGATAAAATATAACTCATAAAGTAATCTTTTGGTTTGAAACACATCTTAATATAAAACATACTTTGAAAAATCTTTTGGTTTGAAATACTTCTTGTTATAAAACATGTTTTGAAAAGATTTAGAAAATCAAGTTAAAATTAAGAATTAAATTTATAAATTGCGAAATAGAATTACCAATAAAGTAATAGTTTAATTTTAGAAATATTATATATATTAAGTTTATGCTTAATACTTAAAGGTATTATTTTTTATTCAGATATTATTATGTAGATTAAATTATATCAACAAATAAAATATTACTTTACCATATATCATTCTTAATGCTTAGAATTTTCCTTATAATTTAAAGCTATTGAGAAATCATAAAATCACAAGTAGTTGTCTCATTTTACGATTCGAATGTCACATGTGAAGTTCATTTTTGAATTTTTTTGTTCAGAGACATGTGAAGTTCATTGATGTCTCTAATTTTCACTTGAGATCTCAGTTCCCAAAACTAAAAGTTTAATAAAAATATTTCAAAAACATGTTTAAACTGTAATCTAAAAGAAGAATAAGTGTTAAAAGAATCCACATTCCTATACTATATCTGAAGCACAAGTGCAATATTAATCTAAGGCATGTGTTCTAACAATATATTATTCTACTTTTTAATTTATATTAATAAATTATTCCAGATATTTAATTATTAACAAATTAGATGTAACTTAATATAAATGACATGTAATGTCCATTAATTTACATTTATACCATTAATAATAGAGGACGATGCTATATGTAATGTTGTGATTATATATATATATATAAAAACTATTGGTCATATGATGACTTTAAAGGTACATTAACTAAAATCACGGCAATGAGAATTTAGATATATGAATAAAAAAAAAAGGAGATGATGCATTTAATTCACCACTAGCTAATGGCACAAGTAGAGCCTTGACTTGGGACTTTACACAATAGTCGCAGGTTTCGGTAATTTAGAACCAACTTTGTTTAATAAAAAAAATAATATTTAAATTTATAAGTATTTTTATAACAGTATATTAATAGTTTATCAATATATAAAAAAGTGATTTAAAATTATAATTTAATTAAAAAATTTAGAATATATCATGTAATTAATTTAAAAATGGAAGAAAAATTTATCTTTAAATTTTTTTCTTGCTCATGAATCATCTTTTAAGTCTAGAATTCATCAATTTTATGAGCACTAAATTTATAAATTTTTTAGGTACTTATTTGAGATAAATCCTAAATTTTTTATGCAAAGTAATTTATTCTTATATGATTTTTCTTGCAAAATCAAACTTATTCTCATTTTTTTTCACTATTTTATTTTGTTTTTTTGGGTTAAATTAAATTTTTTGAGTTAATAATGATTTAAAGAAACACTTTTTTTTAATTATTTTAAAGATTAATTTACTCTCTCTTTTTTAAACATGTGTGTAGTATATATTAAAATATTTAATAAATATTAATTTTAAATCACTAATATATTTAAAATTAAATATTAAGATTATTGTATTTACTCTTAACATCTTATAAGTTTTACGTGTAAGAGGTGAGTCTACATAGAAGTAATACAATGAAATTAATGTTGTACTATGGATTTTTATGAACTGAATTATGCTGATGAACTGTGAATAACCCCATAATGTATACTGTGTAGCGAAAGTGTGACTATATATATATATAAAAACTCGGAATAAGCCTCGGATTCTAAAGTAAGTAGTAAGTAGGGTGGCTTAATTTGGTTTGTGTATATTCTTCTTCATCATCTTAAATGTGTTGAGAATATTAATAGGTTGTTGGTCTTTCAAGAAGAACCACCTCTCTACATTTTTCACTTTCACGAGCCTAAATTCACATGTTTTCCTCCATTTCTCAATTCAACCTCATCTCCCGGATACACCCCTCACTTTTATCCCATGCTTTCTCTCTCTCTCTCTCTCTCTCTCTCTCACACACACACACACACAGAAAGAGAGAGAGAGAGAGAGAGATAAGAGAGAGAGAGAGAGAGCAAAACACACCACTAAAAACAGAGTGAGGATTGACCATAATGTTGATCTAATTCGAGCTATATATTTGCACTTCATACAAATGGGTAACCCGGCTTACGGAGTTAGAAATTAATTTTTATGATGCTTAACTAATAAAAAATTAAATTTTGAAAAGAAATTAAATAATATGTTAATGAATATTGATAATCAAAGTGTATAAAAATTTATTCTGTGAAAAAATATGATTCTAATAATTATTGAAAAATATATTAAAAATTTACAAAAGACTTTAAAAATTGAATATACATGTTCATATTTTATTGAGTTGTTATATGTTTTTTAAATTAATTAGTACTCAAAAAATATAAATTTAAATAGATTTAAACATATATCAATTGATTTAATAACACACAATAACTTAAAAAAATAAGCATATTTGTTTACATGTTCTATTTTATGATTTTTCTTAAGTTTTAAATTTATGATATATTTTTTTAATAATTAGTATACTTATAATATCTTATGCAAAAATTAGTCAAAATTTATATACTTTAATCATAGCTATTAGATCATTTTCATCTTTCATCTAAAATTTGGATTATGTTTCATTTATGGTATCATTAAATGATATAAGATGTCATAAAACTTTAGAGACAAATGTTGGTAAGTTCACTAATTATTGTGGTTAAAGTCTGTTAATTTTAAAAAATTAATAAATTAATGTAAGTAATGTAAGTGATCGAATTTTAAGTGTTTACTTTTTAATTACATTTGAAAATGAAAATTTTAATATAAATATTTATTGACAATTTTTTAAAATAGAAAAAACTAACAAAAACATAAAAATTTATTATTTAAACCTGCTACTTTTTCAAAACTGGTTAAAAAAATAATTAACTTTAAGGACACATGGGTCTTAAAATATTTCCTCCATCTCCAACTATTTTATCTTTGTTCAAATCAATTATATTATTACACAGGATGATGTTCTCTCCCTTGTTAGTCTATCTCTCCCCAAAATAGTTTATAAATGTTAAAACAATAAAAAAAATTGAGTTAATTTTATTGCTTGAAAATATTAAATACCAATAATAATATGAACATTCAAAACTAATAATAATATCCACCACTAAATTATGTAAAACTTGTATTACATTTTAATTGAAATTTTTTTATAGAGTTATTGCTTCAAAAATAATTATAAAATATTTTTCATAACTAAAATTCAAAAAGAACAAATTTAAGATCAATAATATCCATATATATATTTTCATTAAAAAAATTTCAATGCTATGCTTAAAATTTAGAATTCTAAAAAGTTAATAATTTAATCACAAAAATAGATCTTCATTGTTGTTGATTGGTTGGATTGCTAAAAAAATCAAATTATTAGAAACAATAATAAATAATATAAATAAAATAATTAATAACAAGATAATGAGATTACATATATTAATCTTTACTATCAATTTTTTTTATAATTGGATTAACATATACCAAGAGATAAGAATGTGTTTATAATTTTAGATTTTCAATTGTGAATTGAATGTCAAACATGAAAATGTGAGGTAGTTTTTTTTTATGCAATTATTTTTTCTTTTTCAAAAATGAATAATTCTTATTAATATATCGTTTTTAGCCTTAACTAACCTCATACTTTTATCGCGTGATATGTTTTTCATAATTTTAATATTAAAATATTCTTAAAAATATCAAATTTTTATTTAATGAATCATTTTTCATAAATAAATAAATATACTTAAAATCATATTTTGTAAGTAACGGTATTGAATGACACTAATGATCTAAATAAAGGAATTCGAGTGATCCTTTTCACGTAATTAATAGGATTATTTCCCTAAAATATTACACAAATTTTTATACTCTTATTTTAAGGATCGAGTAAAAAATTGTGTAAAAAAATTTGGCAATTAATCCTATCCAATTATCAACAATATACCCATAACATAACATAACATGGAATAAATTTGACCATATATTAATAGTTTGGTAGATTGCAAATATAGCAGAAGAATGCTAATATATTAGGTGTAATTTTTTTAATAATAAAAAATACATTAATAATTCTATTTTTATTTGCTTACATTTAATAATAAAATATATATTTTTTCATTTTTTTTCAACAGTGCTAATAAAATTTCAATTTTTTTTTTACAATCAAATCTTCAAGGAACACTTTCAAAATATTTCAAATTATTATTTTTTTTTAAAAAAATATTACTTTCATGATAAACACCATTCTTTTGCAACCTTTCCAACAAACAAATCCTATATTTCAGCTTCTCTATAATTCACTTCACCAAAATTTTTACCCATTCCTATTCTTTTCCCGTAGATATTTACCAATCCACTCCTTCGAACTATACTGCCCAGAATATTTCTTTTTCCATCTTTAGAAAATGCAATGATGATTTAACTAATTCAATTTTGTGTAAAATTAATAGATGAGTTTTGAGTTGGCAAATTTTAGCATGTAATATTTCCGTATCCATCTGAAAATCACATATAAACTTGTCAAGATTATTAATGTGAACTTTACGAACGGGTATGTACCCAATTAAGTGTGCGGAATTTTCATACCTATGTGAAAATTACATACAAAGTTATAAACATTACTGAGTGTGAACTTTTCGTATGTATTAGTTGTATGGAAGTAAAAATTGAGGAAAATAATTATGAACAATAATATAAATAAGGATCTAAACATATATAAAATAAGACTATCTAGTAAATATTGATATAGCAGATTTTAACAACATTCTCCGAACTGCACCCTATTGTCAGAATGGATGATGATTCCATACAAATCTAACTAAGCCTTTGACCTAGCATTACATCCAACCAAATTTTCCACATTTTGGAGTAAATAAGAATAGGTTTCAGTTTTTGGGTACTAGGTGTACCCAACTACAGATAAAAGGATCATGGGCCACATCATGCCATGCCAAAATTTTGGTGGCCCGTATGGTGCCAGCATGTATCATTTGACCTAAGTCTTTGAATTATTTGAAAACCTACAGAAATCACATTATATTGAATATTAAAGGTTTAGAAATTCCAATTTAGTCTTTGAAAAGATAAAGAAATCCAATAAACCCACATAGTTATACACAAAGGCATAAATTCTCACTCTAAACTATAAAAAGTAGTTAATGAACTTGATCTTGACATAAATAGTGCTATTATTGTAACTTTAACTTTCCCTGATTTTCAAACAGTAATAAGCTGCATTCATGTATGAAACTAACAATTTCATATTTACATCAGAGTTCTTCTCCACAATTTTCTCCATTTTTCCTTGAGGTCTATTGCCAGAGAAGAAGGAAAGAGAAGGAAAAAAAAAGCCTCAAGGTCCATTATGGTACAACCTTTTCAGAAAGACGCATTCACCAAATCTCAAAATCTTTACATGGAATATTTCTTCCATCAATACTTGAAAATTTCAGCATCCCTTCCTGCAGCAGTCTTAGTACAAGTGCTTATTAACTTATCAGCACTTTCGAAAAATACAAAAAACTAACAAGTGTTGATAGAAAAATACTCCTTATGTTTTTTGACAGAAAGCAACACAAAAATACCATGAAAAGAAACGTACCTTTAGCTTCTCTGCTCAGTAGTCCATCGATTCTCCTCTCTTTTTTTCCACCCTCAACTACAAAGTAGGAAGGTCATAGCTTGAATCAGGAACCAAAAGGTTTCTATTCGGTTGATAATAATAACTGCAAGCATATGCTTAGTAATCCATAAAATGCAGAAGTTTAGACAAGAGTCAAGACCAAAGTATTGCTCTACAGACATCAACAGTAAGTTTTAAATGGCAATGTTTGACAGTAGAATGAATAAGTAAGCATCAAGTCCATCGAAGGCATGAAGGAAGATTATAAAATTTATAAACATAAAATGCACCATAGAGAATATGATGCATTATATATGCTCTCCATTTATTGTCGCATGACCTTTAACAAATACAGATTAACCAAACTTCAAACATGTATGGTTGATAGTAATAAAAATTATAACAGGAAAGATATACAGTCATGTTTGATAGGTAGCAACAAAATGGAATGGAAATATTCCTTGTTTGACATTTAGAAGGGAAAGGAAAGAACTCATTTCCACGAACTGAAAGAAAACACTTTCCATCCATGTCCCAATAAAATAGTTTGGAGTGCTATATATTTTTACTTATATGTATTATTTTTTGCTTTTTCTACAAATTTTCATCATTTTAAATATTATTTATGTTATTTTCTACTTTTATCCCAATTTAGACAACTAAAAACTTAATCCAAATTTACCCTCAATTTGATTCCATAGTTCAAACTAAATTATGGTAATACTATTTTCATTCATTCAATCCGATCCATATTACATTCTTATTACCTTTTCATTCCAATGACCAAATATGACCTTTGGGTATTCCTATGTTTGTCCACAGCCCTCAAGATTATATTAGAATGCTCTGTCATTTCCCCTTATCTGTATTGTCATTTGTTCTTTTCTTATTTTCCCTCATCTATGACACAAAATAGTTCTATTTTATAATTTTGAACATTATAAATTGTGTTCTACAATTTTACCCTATTTTGATTGCAGTGCATAAACAATAATATTTATAGCAATATTGATTCCATTGAATTCAATTCTTATTCCTATTTTACTCATTTAGTTTTTATTCTACGTACCAAACATGGAATATTTCTTCCATCAAGGCCCTTAAATTTCAATTAACATATGTTTCTTCTCCAATTCATGAGTGGATGTGTGGTATATTAGATGTTGCATAGTTATATGACGTTAATAAACTACATTCTGGTACAAAATACACGTTACGTTTTTGATAGAAAAAAACAATGCAAAAGATGTATAAATAATAGGTACCTTTAGCTTCTCTTCCTCCTTAGTAGTCCATAGAATATTTCACCTTAAATAGAAAGGTAAAAGCTGGAATTAGAAAAAAGGTTCATATTTAGATATAATAATTACAGCAAACAAATGCTCAGATTATTGCTTTATTATGCTATAAAATACAAAAGCTGATAAAAAATCAAAGTATGAAGAAGCATTAAACGTCTAAAAGGCCTCCAGAAATATCAAAATGTTTATAAAACAAATATACGAAATATGACACCAAACTCATCTGTTTTCCGCCTTAGTTGTATGAAATACTTAGAGTGGTCATTATCATCTTCAGAAGTTCCACCTTCATCTACATCAATATTGAATGCATACATAGCGCATTCTGGTGGATCATCTTTGCTCTCCTTAGGAAGTTCCTGCCGAATTTCTAGATTAGATTGTCCTTGATCCATGGGGACCATATTTATATCACCATTAGACACATGATCACTACATGCTAATACTTGGTTCTGTTCTTGTTCATAATCTTTAACATAGAAGCAATCCGGAACCCCTTCTTCTTCTTCTTTCTCAGCAGCTGGCACATTAAGTGTTGCACTAGTTACAGCTGTCCCCTTTTCTCTACACTCTAAATTGATATTCTGGCAGGATATAGAAGATTCTTCTTGTTGCTTATCAATAACAATTTTCTTGGATTGAAAATTACACAATTCATTTATCTGTTGTTTTTCATGTTTGTCTTCTCTTTGTCCTTGGCATTCATTATCTTGGCTTTTAACCATAGAATCATCACCTCTATTTGTTCTTGTACTACTACGGTCTTTCTTATCTAATCTGTCACTAAATTCCTCTTTTCTATTCTCTACGTCTCTACAAAATAATGTGGCTACTTCTTTCATTACCAATGAGGCTTCTTTCTTAGCTTCAAGGTATTCTGTAATAGCAAGGGAATAAGCGCAGAAGGGGCAATAATAGTCACCTTTGTCATCAAATCTAGCTGAAAATCCCAAGCAGACCTCGTGAACCACTAATGGACAACTAGTGGCACTACATATCAACAATTTGCCTCCTGTGTTACATTTCATACAAAGATTCTGCTCTGTCCAGTCAGCTACTGTCAAGGAATCATGATTGACTGTGCATTGAGAACTCAAGAAGTAATGCTTCTTCTTGGCTACATCAATTCTCTCATTTTGGTAATCATCAATGTCACTTGACGCCTTTGCTTTACTACGACAACAATCCACATCCTTTTCAGTTTCACTATCAATATTATTCTGCAGAGTCCCACTGGAAGATGCACAGTTTGGTACTTGAAATTGAAAATAGTGCTCAGACAGACAATTGGATTTATTGGCAGCAATATAAGGAGAATCATTAACCTCTGACAGAATCTTTTGGGGTTCATTGTGAATTCTGTTGACACCATTTTCAAATGAAATTCCACTAATTTTCTTCAGGAAAGCAGCAGCATATGGACAGGTGCCATCAACAACTGCATCTTTCAACTGTTCATCACAAAATAGAAAAAAAATAAAATAAAAATCAACAAACAAGCATAGATAGACCTGGAAAGCATTCCCAAAGAAAATGCCTCTTTGCCATTACCTGGAACAGTGTACATTTAGGCATAGAAGCTCTCTTGTGCATAATGAAAGGGTGAACATCCCATTTTGACAGGTTTTCTCCATTTGTTCCCAAATTACATAAATGTGTCTGAAAAAACATGCAATTGCCACATAACATCACAAATACACATATTTAAAAACATCAATAGAGGATAAACAGTAATCATATGATAAGATAATAAATTTCTTCGAAAATACCAGCCCAAATGACACACGAGAAAATACATAAAGTAGATCTCATCTTACCTCTTGTAGTATTCGTTCAAGAACACTACAACAAGTTTCTGATAAATCAAAAGCAACTTTAGGACCACCATCACCTGTAATCCCATTTGAAGAACTAAATAAACCCTCCAAACATCTAAAAGCAATAATCTCCTTCGCATTTGATCCCAAAACATAAGGAAATGCTGGAACTACTTGTAATAAATCTGACAAAGAAGTAAAACAAAAGAAGTTAAAAATGAAAACCCTAACATAAATTCAAAACAATTTATAATTTTGAAGTGAAATTACTTACCGTGAAGGAGTGATGGACCTACTTCTTTGAAGTTTGCGATGGCTTCAATGACCCAATGCCAAGAAATGTCAGAGTTAGAATCAGGCATACCGTCCATGAAAGACAGAGACGAGAGAGAGAGAGAGAGGTTTAATTAGGATGAAAATCGTGTTAACTAAACAGTGTGCTTCTTCTTCAATCCCACCAAAACTGATCGCTGTTCTAAGCGCATTTGCCTCGAAAAAGAATTCAATTAAGGCGGTATTTTTACCATTAAAAAAAATTAATAATAATAAATTTACAATTATTTAAATTCAAATATTATTTTTGTTATTATAAATTTTTATAGAGTTATTTTTTATAATTTTTTTTTTTAAAAAATACCCTCTCTTGTGGCCGATTATTATAATAATAATAAATTATAGCTTTAAAATGTTAAAGAAATGTTAAAAATAAGTTAATATTAATATTTGTATAATTTACATGATAATTAATTATAATTTAATAAAATAAATTTTATTATTATAATAAATAATTATACATCGTATTAATTATAATTTATAATATATGAAAATACTCTTTACTACTAGTTACACGGCATAAAGAGGATGATGAATTGACATATTATCACCTTCCTCTAGCTTGTCGTCAATCTGCTTAAGGTTTCAAAGCACCAATGGTGGCAACTAAACATATATGTATGTGTTTTCGAAGACACTCCTCTCTCTTTCAAGAATATTTGCAATTTGTCAACTTTAAGTGATGTAATTTTTCTACATTTTTGGCCTCTTCTAACAAATGCTTCATTTCTTTTGTACAAGTAAATTGGAGGGTGGATCTAATTCACTTATTATTTTTCATTTGTGTGGTTTATTATATATTTTATCCATAAAATGTTAATAAATAATTAATTTAAACCATTTTTTTTAAATTTACTTTATCACTATTTGTTAATATATACTTGGATTATTAATGATATATAATAATATATTTAAATATACTAAAAAATAATACTATAAGTTCTATTCTTTTAAATGAATGGTAATTTTTTAAATAATATGGTACCATCAAATTTATAGTGATTTAATATGACATAACATAATTTATTTATTAAATAAAGTAAACATAAAATCAAATTAATTTATTAAATTTATATTTTATTTATTAAAATAAATACGTTTATAAAAATCAAAATAAATTTAATAAGACATTTTTAATTAAAACAACGAAATCTTTTTTTCTTCTTTCCTTTTTTTATATGCTAATGACACAGTAATTATACTCCTTATAAACTAAACAAAAAAGACTTTACCTCGTAACAAGTTTTTTATTAATGGATTAACCTAACTCGTTCATTAAATAAATCAATACTATTTATTCGATTTACTACCATTTATTAATATTTAATATTAATTATATTGTTTTTATGGTAAGAATTTTTAAAAATTAAAAATTTATTAATTTATAAAATTATTTTATCACATGATATTTTATATAATATTTTTAAATAATAATCAGATACTTACTTACACTTTCAATTTTTTTCTTTCAATACTATGACACGGGTATTGAGGTCTCTGAGTCCAATAACTATTATAAATATATAATTTATTTTTGCAACTCGTAAGATAACCTTATTGGTCTTATAATTAAATTTTTGTATAAAACAAATAATATTTTTATTAAGTAATTTCAAAATGCAGACATAGCATTACGTGGCAAATACGTGGCATTTTTACAGTGGCATTTTCGTCTTATTGAATTAAAAGAAAAAAACAAGAAAAAACGAAACCGTTTACCCCGTTCGAACCCTAACTCTTGTGAACCCAACCATCCTTCTCGTCGAACCCAACCACCACCAAATTGAGTTCTCGAGTTCCCTTGCCAAGCTTAGAAATGAGTCCCTTCAACGAAAGCCAGAGGTAAAAAAGCAATTATGTGGAATAGAATCCTCATTCTTTGATATTGAGGATAGTGATCATATCAAAGATGAAATTAGACCACAAGAGTTCTCTTTAAGGTCGATTGAGGGTTAATGACCATTAAGATTTTGCACTTTTTTTGGATTCTTGTGCTAGATTTATATATCTTTTGCAATGGTGGGTCCTGGAAATGATTTTAAAGTTGAATAGAGGTTGTGGGTCATTAAAGAACGGATTTTTTTTAACAATAAAGAATGTTTTTATATTCTGTGATCCCCTAACTTGAAATTATAATGAATATGTGATTTGTTTGAGGGATGTTCTAAAAAATTGAAATTTTTTCTAGAGTCGAGAAAAGTTGTTTGTTTGAATATGGTGAGTGATGTTCTCTTATCAATCGGAAATGGAGAGTATCATAGTAATGCATTTACTTTTATTTGTTTTGTTTGTCTGAGTATGATGAGTGGTGTTCTGGTCAATTGGAAAATGAGAGTATCATGCTAATGTATTTTTACTTTTATTTGTTTATAATGAGTATAAGAGGGATAGTTAAAGTTTTAATAAACATAAAAAAAAGCAATCAGGGATTTGTTTGTATCGTGTAAAAAAGAGAGTGGCCTACAAATTTATTCACGTTGGAATTATATTTTTATGCATGATTTGAACAAAATCACTTTTAATAAAGTTTTTTTGTATTTATTTTTGTTATACTATTTCTTTGTTAATACAATTTAAATTAAGAACGAAATCAATAAATGCTTATATCATAAAGAAGTATTTTTTATTGATCACTATAATAACCTTCTAGTAATATTTTAGGTTAATTATTCTTTATAGAGTCTTAACAAATTACATTTAAAGAACTTGTTTTACTTAATTAACTTATAAGGTCTTTTGTTATCATATTCTTTTTGAGTTAGAGGTATTTTTTTCCAAGAAGATTGTCAAAGTCTTCTTCTTTGTTATCTATCTTGTTTTCATAGAAAATGAGAATTCTAAAATTTGAACTCTAATTTTTAGATCTTTAATATCCTTTTTTATCCTATTATTTTTTACTTTAAGATAACTAATACTAGGCTTCCTTTTTATTGAAGTATTTTTAATGCTTTTGAGGATCTCATTAAATGGATATTGTTGTTCGTGGTTTCGTAGGTTTTGTTTTAAATCCTTCATTTCTCTCGTAAATGATCCTTCTTTAGTTACCTCTACATACTTGGAAAAGACTTATTTATTTTCTTTTTTTGGTAAGTAATTTTATCTATAAAATCTAAAATAAAATCTTTTTCTTTAGTTAAGATGTTTAAATTCAAACTATTCATTTTGATATTGACTTTATAATAATCGCATTCGCAATTATTTTATTCACAGTCTTCTAGCTCTGTTTTAGAGGAAATGGACGATGACTCATATAAATAGTCTTGATCTTCTTCTTCAGATTCATCTGTTAGAAGAATACGAAACAATTGTTTTTTAAACTTTTCATCTATTTTCAACTTGTTAATCTTTTATTGGGTTCTATAATTGTTATTGTAATGTCTCTTTTTATCATACTTGTAGCAAGTGGTGGCGTTTTTTGTTTTATTTTTAGGTGGGGTAGAATTTTTGGCTTTAGATATAGGCCTTTTAGACCATTTTGTTTGTGGTGAAGATCATTTCTTGAACGAAGATTCTTTAGGCTAAGTCTTTTTACGTGATTTCATCCTCTTATTAGAGGAATCTTTTAAGATATTTATTATAATCAATCTGTTCACAAAAATCTTCCAATGCTCTTTTTTGTTTTGAACTATTTCTTTATCCATTTGGCATTTTAGCTTCAAATCATTGCACAATGTCAAGTCTTCTGCAATTACTTCAGTTGTTAATTCTCTGTATGTATAATGATCATACATTATTATGCTATCATGTTTTGAACGTAGGAAAGCATGAATTTTATCCAAGAATAATGTAAGAAGTATGGAAATAATCTTTTATTTCTAGAAATCTTTGTTACATTCTTCTCTCATTAAAACTTTAACAAGGAAGACATCTTTGTACCATTTAAAGTGAAATAGTATTGAATATCTTAAATTTATGAGTTGTTCATGGCTACAATCCAACTGTATTATTATATTACCCATAAAATATAATTATATGGTATGAACTAGTGTGTTAATTGCATCTTCTTGTTGTAAGATATCACCATTATCATTTATTTCTGTTTTAATGGAATTTAAAATAGCATTTATTTCTTTCGATCCCAAATAGTTGTCTCAATGGCCAACAAAGCCTACAATTAAGGCTAGAGTTGTAATTTTATCAAAAGTATGATGTATTTTTGTTGGAGGTAAAATAAGGTTAAAAATAAATAAAAAAATTTAAGATGAAAATAAAATCATGATTCCTTAAGGAGAGAATGACTTCTTATTCATTTTTTTTAGAAATTGATTATATTCTATTCTCACTTTCAACCCAACTAAATATAAAGTTATAAGTAATTAATTCTGATTTTATTACATTACAATCAACCAAACATGATATTAATGTCTTAAATCATTGTGGGGAGTCTTTCATGGTCTTTAATCAATCAACAAGTATTTAAATTAATACTATTACAATATGAAAACTTGTATATTAGAATTATCAATACTAATTTTATAAAAAATAATTAATATATTTGCAAAACAATAAGTTATTAGAATTACGAACTTTATACAAAATATTCATTGTATTTGCAAAATCAATATTTATTAAAATTATTTTATTAAACTCACAAATTTTATACAAAATAATAAAATATTAGAATTACTAATTTTATACATTAAAATCACAATATTTGTAAAACAATCCAAATCAACAAAAATCAAAATCACCATAAAATATGATTTAAAATAAGTCATAGAAACTGAACAAAAAGTAAAAATTCAATCATAGAAAGGTAGAATGTGGGAAAAGAAAAGCTTACCAAATGATTGAAATTGTAATCTTCGTAAGTATATGATGATTTTTGCTTAAGAAAGTTAAAATAAGTGAATATAGTGGTTCACATTAGTTAATCAAAGTTTTCGTTTTACAAACTAAATGAATATAGTGTTTGAAAAGCTATGATGATACATAGGATAAAGGAGGTTTCACGAGTGTGATGGTTGGTTCTTAAAGATTGTTAAAAAAATTTAAGTCATATAGCTAGGAGTTCTCCTTCTATTTTACTTATAATCTTAAATAATCATTTATTTAATAATTTGAGTTTTAAAATGAAATTAAATTTTATCATAAATAACATGGTATCAAAGTTAGATTCTTAATTATGTTCTAGTATTATATGAAACTTAACTCCCATCGATATCTAGGATATTATTTTAGGTCTCATCTTGTTGAAGATTGATGTTAAGAAATCTTAAACCCTACATTGATAAAAAATTATGCTTCTGATTCTATTATAAACTCAAGAAATCATTAAATTGAATTCAGAAGATGAGTTTTGAAATATAATTAGGCTTGTATCTAACTACAAAATAATGATAATATAAGCCTGAGATGATGAGTGAATTGCTTTAAGTAGCCTAAGTAAGTTTGCATATCTCGTATGGATTTTATATTAATAAAATTATTATTTTTTAATATTTTTTTAATTATAGAATTAGCAAAATACATTCTAAAAATTACACACAAATTATAAGCATTTAAAAGTTATTGAACTAATTAACTTAATACGCATGTAACACTACAATTGATTTGAGCGAATCTTGTGAACACCAGCACAATGCAACCACTACCCAGTATTCAAAGAAGCAGAAGCTGTACTGTGTCTATCGTATAAAGATGCATTTTTTCTGACAAATTCCTTGTTTTCCGAGGTCCGAGAAAACCAAGGAGCATGAGAAGTTAGATTTATTAAAAAATAAAAAAATTAGCCTTAGGGAATGGATGTGGTAACCTTCGGTATTATAATTGGCATAATCGTACTTTTCTTCGTTGCTGTTTGTGTCATCACAATCGAGGGCACTTGCAAACGCAGTAGCAATTCCTAATTTCCATCCCTCCATAGGAAATCTGTAACTTCCTAGATCTCAAAAGTGCCTTTGGAGAGTTGGGTTTTGTTGGGCAGTGACTAAAGAAGTAAAGATGCTGTTTTCTATGAGAAAAATGCTCACTTTGATTATGTTGATTTGTTTGGCTTTTGGACTGTGTTTGGATCTGAGTTCTGCTTCTGCTTCTGGGATCCATCAGTCCCCTGCTCACCATCACTGTAATCATGGACACGATGGTCATCAACACCACCACCACCATGGAGATAATAGCTTTGTCGGTTCGAAGCTTCCCGAGGAATTGGCCGAGGAGGAGGATATGAGATTATATGGTTTTGGGTTTCAGATTGATGAGCACGACCATGATCACGACATTGTTCGTCCAGAACTATCGGGTCTTGGTGAGCCATCTATTGATTTATGTTTTTAGGGTTTTGGGATTTCATTGGGTGATTTATATACAAACACATATGGCATGGTTGATAGATTTAATTGGTATAACACAATGGGGCATTGTGTTATTGTGCATTATAATTGTTTGGATTCGGAGAAAAAAATTGAAATAATGTAAATATAGGTTTTGAATTTTTAGGAATTGGTCCCCTACTTCTTCTGCTGTTGCAACTAGAGCTTTCCACTTTAGAAAAGCTGATAACTGGTAAAGCCTTATATTAGGGAATGGGGGAAAATGGATTTGATAGACAGCATTCCCCTACTTATTTAGTGATTTGATTGGTAATAAGCATTGATTTGGTATGAAGTTATGAGACTTATGGATTTCTACTAACTATTTAGCATTTCAAAGGGATTTAGCAATGTAGCATTGCTAGAGAAGCGACTTACTCTTAACTGATGTTTTTCTGTATCCGAACATTCATCTTCTCTGATGTACAAATAAAAAATAGGAAATTTATATGAATAGTTTATTTATCAGTCGCTTTCTTATAGGACTCTGGATGCGTGCATTGGGCTGCTCTCTTTTGGTGAGCATGGCTTCGCTCATTTGCTTAATTCTCCTCCCAGTAATGTTTGGTGAGTGACTAATAAGTTATATTCATTATTTTTGCATCATGAACTTTAATTTGGAAATATTTAGTACATGTCTTGTTAGCACGCAAAAAGTTGTCAAAATGTCACATGTTTGACAATTTTTGAAAATGTCACTTTTCTTGAATCTTGACATCCTCTACCAAATTTCAGCATCTTGACTGAATCTCTATCGTCAATCTTTATCAACTTTTGACCCCATCTTGTTCTGTGGCATTTAAACTATTCTGAAAATTGATGGCCTTTCTACAATATTTGCGTACCATTATGACATTTGATTAAAAAATCCTTCTCTCTTATAAATATATACTTATGGTCTATGGTGTTTAACTCGATAACTGGATGCTGAACTCATGTTTTTGCAGTACAGGGGAAACCATCCAAGGCAATTGTTGATTCATTGGCTTTATTTGGGGTCAGATTTTCAAAATCTGCTTACTTATTTTATGAATAATCTCTCTACTTGTCATCAATGCATATTCTTTTAATTTAATTACAATTGACCTGGTCATATCTGGCTCTCTTTTATTAAGCTTTCACACAAGATTATAAATGTGTGATTTTTCCAAAAAACAAAGTAGGTATAAAGGATAATTGTAAAACTGAAAGATCTTCCTTGTGCTTTCATTCATATCAACCGGAAAGTAAATCATATACTAATGGAGATTTAAGACACTTCAATCCTCAGTAGTTGCATACTATCTTTGAATTAAGCGGGCAAGAAACGAGATTCACTGATCCCTATGGATAACATATATTTTTTGTTGCCTTTTTCTTCCTGGGAGGTCAACTGGAAGTTCTACATGATTGAAGAGATTTAAGTGATACTGCATGATGGAAACACTTAAGCAGAGGCTTTCATGGACCTTTTGTTATTTACTTTGTTAGTTTTGATTGACTCTACAATAATGAAGTAGCCCAAGAATACAACTCATTATGTTGTCCACTGAGGTTCTGGTTTCATTAGACATGCAACTCTGTGGAAGTTGTTACTTCCATTCTGCTGATAGAAAATGTCCATTCCTGATCAAAACTGTCAAATATAGAGATCTAGAAAACTATTGCATGTGTGCCAAATCATGATTGTTGCATGGGTTTGTGACTGCATCTATGCTGAGTTGCGCATATGCAATCCTCATTTATTCTATTGTTACACCAAGTAATTGTGTTGTTTTTGATTTAACATGCAGGCAGGAGCTATGTTAGGTGATGCTTTTCTTCATCAGCTACCTCATGCATTTGGTATGATATTGATCCTAGTTATTAGTTAAAGCCAGTTTCATTGTTTTATTTTCCAAACTACTTGAGAGTTAGGGTCATCAAGAGTCAAGACCAATTGTGTTCTGTAACTCAAATGTCATAGCATGTTCCACCCTCAACTTTTCACTTACCATATTTTCTTCTCTGTATATGATTTCAATTTAATGCAAATATATTTGTTGCAGGGGGTGGACACTCCCATGAACATCATCATGAAGACCATCTACATGACCATGATAGTCATCATGGAGAATGGCACTCTCACTTGCCTTCACATTCACACTCTCTGGCAGATCTTAGTGTAGGAATGTCCATCCTGGGTAAGTGTGAATTCTGAATAAAATTGCATGTATAAACAACGTTGCATGAAGTCCTAGTTTGTTTTATTATTTGTCAATGCTTGTGCTCTTTTGTAAAGGTTATGTAGTATATGCCTTTGCATTTTTTTTCGTATTCTTATTTACACTCGTATGTGCAGTTTGGTCATTGCACCATATTGGTGATGTTTAATACATTCTGAAATTACGTGGTGGAATTTCCTTGCTGTATAAGGGGAGAAAATTCAAAAATGAAGAAAATAAAATATAAAGAATGATGATCCCTTAATCAATGTGTTAATTGCAAGGGTACAACACATAGGCATTACGTAGCATACTTGTATCTATGTGCAACCCTCCACGTTGATGGTGTCATTCAGATAACATAATCTAATGTTGCGCAGGAGATCATTATCTATAAACTTGCATTATGTTTATTTTTTGGTCTTATATAACTTCCATTATTGGTCACACATATATTAATTGTTATTGCAAACTGGTTTTGCAGCTGGAATCGTAGTTTTTCTTCTAGTAGAGAAGTTAGTCAGGTACGTTGAAGATAACTCTGAAGGTAGTAGTGCTTGGGGCCATGGTCACCACCACCATCATAAGAAAGATATGAAATTGAAAGATGATGACGATTCTGATTCTTCTGATGACAAAAATGGAATGAATTTGGAGAAGTTGTCTGAAAGCAAAATGTCAGATGCAGTTTTGCATGATTCTTTGAAGAATGATGGTCAACATGAAGCTCAAATTCGGAAGGTGAACTGCATTAACCTCCTACTTTAGAAGGGTCACAATGACTCTTATTATGACAGCTGTCTCATGCTTTTTTGATTGTTATCCACCTTGGTCTTATGTGGGTTGCTGGGTGGGATATATCAGGGAGCCATAATAAAATATATGCCTAGGAATTCATACTGGATATTTATTATGGAAGCTAATGGAATGAGGTAGTTGTGACAGTAAATCTACTGCAGAAAACATTAGGAGATCAAAGGATTCCAGATTTTTAGTCTTAGCACTGAAGAATCATGAAATTTAAGATTTTCAGATGACAATGCAAATTGGGTGATTTAGAACATCTTCAGTGTTTGGAGACTCTTCAAAGCTGATTGTCGGTAAGGTCGAGCATTATCTGAATAGTTCTTTAATGTCGTAAGAAAGAGGGTGTACCTTTCATTTGAAAAGGCTGGCAATAGAGCACGCATATATGCCAAAAGGGCGATGCATTTTCTCTGTTGTTCACCTTGTCTTTTTTCTTGTATATGCGATTCAATCCAATTAGTAGGCTGCTTATTACAGGCCAGGGGTGTCTAATTTAAGTCTATGATTTGAAACTAGTGTTATTTAAATGTGGACAAGGAAATTAGGTTTTAAGGATTGAATTCTAAGGGATGTTTTAAAATTTAACAGTTGTAACGAAAGCATATTGTTTGAGCAATATTATGATCCGTGTGAATGCATATTGAACCTTGGCTTGCATTTTGTAATCTTGCAGAGACGCACTACTGCAGATAAAATGGATGATAAACAAGATGTAGATGCCGCTAAACTCTCAAATGCTGATTTAAAAGAATTAAATGAAAAGGAGGATGCTCAATCCTCTACAAGTCTTGTGTTTGGTTATCTCAATCTCTTCTCTGACGGTGTTGTATGTGTTTCTTTTCTAAATATACTCTCTGGTTGATGTAGGTTTTTCTTGACCATTCTAATTTGATTTTAGAAGTACAGTCTTAGTCTAAATATCAACTTGGGTAAAATAATTTCATGTACTAAAAACTTTTTTATTGATATTACAGCACAACTTTACTGATGGGATAGCATTGGGAAGTGCTTTCTTGCTCTATGGTTCAGTTGGTGGGTGGTCTAGAACTTTGTTCTTGCTTGCTCATGAGCTTCCTCAAGAGGTTCATAACTCTTTCTCTACTCCTTTAAGCTATTACGTTTCTTGAAGAAAGTACTCAATTGCATGAACATGACTACCAAGGGGTGACAATTTGGACTACAACTCATAACAAGAACCCAACCCAGCCCAATACGAACAAATTATTATTTTTAGTTACAATATCATTATAAATAAATAAATTGACTAAAAATAATTCAGTTATTTCATAATAGTATAAAATATGTGAATTTGAGCAGGAAAATATGAATACGAACACGTTCAATATGAACAAATGCAACATGAACACGCACAATCCGCACGAATTGTCACCCATCTAGTTGTACCACACTCTATCCATTTGTGGGGCAAATGTTATATTTCTCTCTACTTCGACGTCCTTAAACACGATGAGCACATGCCTAGAAAGAAAAAAAAGAATAAACAGAGAGGTCTGGAAGCTGCAACTTGATTCCGTGGTGTCTTAAAAAAGGAGTAGGCTATGTTCTTTGCTGCTATGTACCACTGCTAGCTGATGTGTTTGTTTTGGAATGGCATGATTCCGTTTAGTTTGATAACAATATCTACTCCTAATTACTAGCTTGTTAGTAAGTTAATTAAAATTAATAAAGTATGATTTTTTTTGTAAATTGAATATTAAATCTATAAACTATAAAGGTAAAAACAAAATATAAAGATTGTGATAAATATTTGAATAAACTGAATATGATTGTAGTTTAGAGAAATTTACAAGCTCAAAATTCTCAACTTCTTACCTATTTCGTTAAATTAAATAAATTTTTAATCCAAACTCTTTCTAATAGAAAAATTAGAATAAGCTCTCTAAGTTTAATCTATCGAAAGCATGCAATTTCAAGAAGTAAATTAGATCAAGATTAAACGCATAAACTCAATTTAATTATCTTGAGTATTAATCCTCGTTGCAAGTAATTTATAATTAATTATTTAAGTTAATAAGCGATTACGTATTCAATTAATTAAATTAATTAACGATGAATTAATCTAATTGTCCAATTATATGCTTGAATAATCAAGGAAATTGAATAATCAAGGAAATGCATACAAAGATTAAAACTGAGAATTAATATATAATCAAGAACAATAGATGAATATAATATTATAGATCTTATTAAATATTGTAATTTATGTCTAGGGTTTTGAAATCACCTACGATCAATAATAAAATTAACTATTCATAAAAAATAATAAATTCATAATAGTATTCATGAAAATAATAAAAGAAAAGAGAAGAAATCTTATGATTGATGTCTTTAATTCTGATATTTACTTTCTTTGGTTTCTTGTATCTTCTTAATTTTTGCTTTTAACTTTTATTATTCTAAATCTATATTTTGATATTCTCCACTTATTTTGTATATTGTTGTTTTGTATTGATAAGGGAAAAAAGTCAAATCAGAATATAATTAGGATTGTTTGTATTATGGTGAAGATAGGATTAGTGTGCACCACATGTCAAAATGATAGGTAAGCGATGATAGATATAAGCTGCGATGGCTAGAACGAACGATTGGATAAACTATGAAATATATTTACTTCCTTTCTAAGTTAATCTACATGTCAAATATAAACCATAAAAATTTTAGGAAAATCCTAAAAAATCTAAAAAATTAATATTTTTTCAATAAATATAAAATAAATAGCTCATTATAATAATAAAATATATATAAATGTAAATTAATTGATATATAAAAATGTGTATAAAATAACATTTATCAAATGTCAGCCGATTTAGCCTATAATTACATTTAGGTTTTGCTTTAGTTGCTGTTTTCCAATTCATAGCTTGCTTCTCGTCCCGTGCAGGTTGGTGATTTTGGTATTCTTATTAGGTCTGGTTTTAGTGCATCCAAGGCCCTGTTTTTCAACTTTCTTTCAGCACTTGTGGCACTAGCAGGAACTGCTCTGGTATAATATTCTGAAATATTTTTCAAATAATAACTATAATAAATTTTTATTTAAGGTACACGTTTAGTACACTCATCGAATAAATATGATATTATTATCCTTTTTTTTTATGTAGGCTCTGGTTTTGGGACAAGATCCTGGACAGTCATCTTTGATTGAGGTAAAAGTCTTGCTCAAGGATTAACTGGTTGGTGCATGCATTAAATTTTGTTGGAAAATTATTCGTGCTCCAAGTTTGGGTAATCTCAAGCCACATGCCATAAAAGTACTGGCCTAATACGGGCCATATAAGGGACCCATTGTCGTCGAAAACGTGTCCAAACTGCAGGGAATGGGCCAAAATGGTTTGCTACATAAGTCAAGCAAAGAATCCCAACATGGGTTGCATAATCTATCTTTCTTTCTTTCCTTTTTAAGGAGTTACATAGTACTTTTGTTTTCTTTCTTTCTTTCCTTTTTAAGGAGTTACATAGTACTTTTGTTTTCTTTCTTTCTTTCTTTTTTTCCGACCGAAAGTATAATTGGAATGGAAAGAGTCGAAGCAGGTAGGTAAAGTCAGTGATACTAACTAAGCCTTAACTGCTCTACTAGAAAGTGACCGAATTGCATAGCATTAATCAATTTTGTTATGTTTGGTGGTTCTGGTGGATTACACACTTCAAGTCACATTCCAATCACACCAATAATTGTTTGATTTAAAAGAAAGCTTGTTATGTTTTGGAGTAAAAATTGCATTTTATGGGACCTTTCAGGGGTTTACAGCAGGCGGGTTCATCTACATTGCAGTTGCTGGGGTGCTGGCAGAAATGAATAGCAGTGGGAAGACTACACTGAAATCTACAGCAGCACAATTGACCTCACTCATACTTGGCATGTCTGTCGCTCTTTGTATATCACTTGTTGAATGAAATTTACTTCAGAACTATAGTGTTGTATTAATATTCAAAATAATATTTCAGTTGAAAGAATCGACAAACATTTAATTTTGGGACTATATTAATTATAATATTAGGAAGAAAAAAAATGTCATTTCTAGTGACTTAATGTTGAATAATTGGAAGTTACATGTTCCAGTGGTCTTTGGTGAAGTCAGTGATGTAAATATCTCTTAACTGAGTTGATGCTCTTCTCCTATTGCATTATTTACTCTCTTAACAAAAATATTTGATGGTTGTATTTAGTGAGTTTTGATATTTGGATATTGGCTATCATCAGTATCTCTTCTTATTGTGTTAATTGTTTAAAACAGAGTAAAAATTAACTGTAGAGGTAATAATTTAAATTGTAGTAATATTATGGCTCTTTTTAGTCTAAATCTTCATATTTCAAAAATACATGATTAAGTCCATCCTAAGCAAATTAGGAAATTAATTCGAATAATTCTATATTTGTGAAGCATATATTGAAGGTTACCAACTTAATTCTAAAACTTCAACGAAAATGTTCATAAAAACAATTAAGTGCCATCAATCTACAAGTGAGTCCTAGCAGTATATGAGAAAAGATGGTAACTAAATTGCATTATATTACAATGATATATATTAATTGTGAGCACTAAGTAGATGTGAGTAATGTATAAGCTGGCGTGTGTATGAATTGGTAAAACAGAAAAGAAAAAGGAAGACATTAAATTAAGTTACAAAAAGTATGCAACATTTTATAGTCACTCCCTTATGGTTAGCTACTCAAATTACATAACCAGTTCTACTTTCTACCAGTTTTTGTGATCTTGTCAGCTAGGTTCAGGGGGCAAAAAAAGAAGAAGAAAAAAGACCACCTTCCCACACTCCACACGAGCTTACAATGTCCTAAGATTGTTGAATGAGTAAAGTACTATTTAACTAAAGTCGAGACAAATCAACTTACGTGACAAAACATTATTAGACGAATTCTATATTCTTGATTTCTATCTCAGTCATTTTAACTAATAATTTCATGTCACATAAATTCATATTTGTCACAAACTTGTAGCATTTTTTGTTGTTGGTTGACTTTTGATTCAAGAATTTTTAAGACTCATTTTCAAACTGTTGCAGCATTTGATAGATGGTGACACACTGAGTTTTAAGAGGAGGAAGAGGAGGCATTCTTGGTAGAGGTGCGATAGCATTATCTCCATGATTGTGATGCCTCTTGCGAAATGTTCGAATTGGACGCTCTGTTGCTACTATGTTCTTAGTTCCATCTTTATTCATTGTTGCCGACACTTCTCCTTTATTTCGCAAGCTCTCGACTAATCTTTTCTCATGTTTTCCTTCATCCTGGATGAGAGTTACACATTAAAATAATTTCTTAAACAAATATATGCATGTTTGCGAATGTTTATTTACAAAGTTTCTAAGCCTAGAAAAAACCATTAAAATGATATATTACCTGACATTAGATATATTATAATACAATACAACTAGTTACGTAATCATGTAATCATATACTTAAACTAAGTAGCTGATTGTTGAATATCATATTATACCCGAATTTGGGTACTTGATGATAACTTAGAAAGAAAAAAATGTAATTTCCCTAGTTACTTCTTCATCTTAACAATTTGATGGTTCTTTTCCTTATATTAGAAGAACTTCTTTATAATATATAACTATCTTTTAACGTAATGTTTGAACATAAAATATGATATGATATATTGTACATGTTGCGTATCGAAGAACGAATTTAATCCCATATTTTAAGGCCAATCAATGTTAAAGGATGATATTCAACTCCTACTTTATATTATTATGCTTTAAAAAGTTTGTAATTTATCATTTTTATCTTATTTGATAAATTCGTGCATGAATCCCCCTTATAAACATGTGTATTTGTAACATCATATATATAATATATATAAACAATAAATTTTTGAATCACAAATCATTACTTATACTTATTGTTTAACTCTTTAAATTTAGATTATTTCTAATACATACTTAAATAAGAAAAATTGTAAGAATATTACACTAGTTTAAAAGTTGTTTATTATGAATGAAATTTATTCGTTCAAATAGATAAATCAAAGATTATATATTTAATTGTATAATATAATCTTTTTATATATTAAATTTCATTTTTATCTCTTTTATGATAAAAAAAAATAAACATATATTGTCAATTTTATTTTTCTATACAGTAAACAACACATATTTTTTTTTTAAGAATTAAAAATAAAACCATATAAAGAAATGATCTATATGTAAAACGGAACATAAATGATATCAGAATGAACTATAATTTCAACACCTAACAGAAAATTTTTAAACGATTAAATCTAGCCTACAGTAATTGATATCTCACATTGATGAAAAAATTTATCTTTCTATTGTAACTAACTATGTATTTCATTTTTCCCCTTTTCTCTTTCTCAGCAATAGATGAATTATTTAACCAAACAAAACTTAGCAAGCAGCAACTGAGAAACTACTTCATGAGAAAATATCTAAACATTTGCAGACTTAAGTCTATATGGCAATTTAGCAATCGATGAAATATTGTACATGTTTAATAAAAGTGAGTAACTATATACAAACAAACTTGTAACTAAAAGATTTTTGTATTTTAAAAAAATAAAAAGTTAGTGATTATACGAATAATGAAATAAACAAATGAACTCAATAGCTAACAACAACAAAAAGTAAAACAAAAATAGAAAATACATGGAAAAATAGTAAATTATATGAATGAAAAGGTTTGAGGAATGAATTAAACTTACAATATTAATAATAGAAGATTCAGGCATTGGGCATTTAACAGGTCTATCTTCATCTGGAGGCTCCAAAGGATGTTCAAGTACTGGCCACATTTCAAAATCTAATTCAACCCTATTTGGCTCCATTTCCATCCCACTTCTCTAGTTGCAATAATGTCTCTCTCTCCTTGCTCTTCTTCAATCCTATCAAGGAAAAATGTTTATTTATAATTAATATAAATCATAATATTGTACATATACTTTAAAATAAATGGAAAATTAAACAGACCAAGAATTAAAATTTGGCATTGTTGATAAATTTGAACACAGAGAAAGATAGATAGAGATTGGGAGAGAGAGAGAGAGAGAGAGAGAGAGATATACTTACAAAACTAACCCCAAAATGAAAATCCCATTAAGAAAATATTCATAATATGAATTTTCATTCAAAGTATAGTGAGATAAAAAGGTTCCCCAAACCACTATTATAGTCTTGGTCTGGATTTCCACAAGTAACCCTTTTCTTTGTTCTTTATTGGGTTTCTGATTTGTCTCTTTAATTTTTCTCTCTGGGATTAAGAGGAAGGCTTCACTTTTTAGCTTTACTTATGAAATGGAAACACCTTGCTTGGAAAATATGATACAATATCTCTCTTTTTCTTCCTTTCTTGGTTTTTGCATACTAGTATGCAAATAAATAAACATATATATATATATATTTGCTGCATTTGCTTTTGTCATGAGATACCTTTAGGTTTTACAAAGACTAATACTTGTATTTTTATCAATAATGAGTTTTTTTTTTAATCTTTTTACAAAGCCTTTAATTTGAAAATTTATATAATTTTTGAGTTAAAACATGGATTTGATATTTTTGGATACAATATAAAGAAGTATCATATATACATAATTTTTTTTTAAAGTTCGAAACTAATACTTCATTAATTTATACTCTTTTAAGAGAGGTTAAAAAAAAGCAATTAAGCTGTTAGATGGAGAGAGAGAGAGAGAGAGAGAGAGAGAGAACAGCTTTGGAAGCAAAGCAAAGGGTAAAGCCGAAAGCAGAAGATAATGTCCGTCTACCTTTAACATATATATATATATATATATATTTTTTTTTTGGTAGCCGTTTGTTCACTTCGATGCAAAACCATTGTAAAGTTATGGCTAAAATCTACGTATATGGTCCAAGTTTTTTAGCCAATCATATAATTTTTTGAACAGAATAAGCCAATTATATTTGAGATTTGAGAATTTGGCGTAAAAACACTCTTTAGAACTGGTTTTACATACCCATTAAAGAATCAGGAAGCTACATTCACTTTTTTGAGAAGTTGGTGAAAATGAAAGAGAAAATACAAAGCATGGTGAATATACAGGAATTTCATAACTCCAACCAAAAGTATAGTTTATTCATTTTTCTTTAAAAATATGATCTTACTTCCCATTTTTTTTTAAAAAAATTAAGTGATGAAAGTTACGAAAATATTCAGAGACTACACTCAAAAATATATTATTACAGCTAAATTAAGTTGAGTTTTTTTTTTTAATTGAAAAAATTTGAGAAAATTAAAGCTTATTTACAGCTAATAATACACAATACAAAAAAGAGGAAAGCATAAAACGGAAAAGTTGACTGCCGGTGTAGTATTTGCAATTTGAATTAGTAACTTAGGCTGATTCTCTTATGAGCTAGCTTTCCAAATATTAACAAGCATCATAAGCGGATGTACCTACTACCTAGGAGTGAGTATGGTATACGTATCACACTTGTAATTTATTTATTTTTTAAACTAAATTTTAGATATAATATTTATAAATTTATTGTTAAAATATATACATAAAATAAAATAAAACTGTATATCATACTTAAATTTTAATTTGAATATATTTTATTAAAATAATATATATATATAAAACATATTTTTGAATTAAAAATAAATAATGACTGAAAAAGTAACTTATGTATATACATACTATCTATCCTCTTAGATATAATCCTGAAAAGAATATTGAGAATGCCTTGCTTGTGTAGATGTGAATGGAAACTCAAACACTGCCTTGTTATTCAAGCTGATGGATGGTTAGGACAAATAATCCTAATATGAACCACATTAATTAAAGTATTATTAAAATAGCATTTTTAAGGTTTTCTTTTCTCTTCTATCAAAGTTAATTAAGCCTAGTTTGGAATTGGAGAAGTTGATTTTTTTTTTTTAAGTAATATGCTCATGTCACCCCATATAAAGATGACAAAATTAACAGATAATTAATTTTCATCTCTATTAAGGCTTAAAACCACGATGATTTAGATTCAGTACTCTCTTTTACAACCTTGACTAGGTGTAGGGGCTGCCTTTTCCAAGGGCTTGTAGTGAACATGCCTGCAATAATCAGCCTTGAGCCTTGTCAGATTAGGAATATTTATGGTTTGCGTGGTTGGTGACATAAATTGATCGATAAGAAGATACATACTGTTTGGTAATATATATGCATGGCATAATACAGGGGTACCCCGTCCTTTGGGCTCAAGCCCATCCTTGAGGCACAAGCCCATTTAGAGGTATTCTTACATTAACTATTTGCCATATATGATTGATGAACTATTTTTAAAAGGAATCCCTCTTTAAGCCTCGACTCCATCTATTTATATATCTATTCTCATACCTGTACTCATACTTTTATAATTAATTTAGTCATTAGAGCTATTCTTAGCTTAACTATTTGCTATAAGCTTAATGAACTATTTCTAAAAGGGATCTCCTCTTTAAGTTTTAACATCTTCATCTACTTTTTTTCATCTCTAATATTTTCATACCTTTACTTGATCATTGAAGGGTTATTCCTTACAAAAAATTCTATTTTACAGGTTTCATTTATATTACATTATTATACATTTAATTTTTCCAAATAGCCTTTTGGTTCTCTTCAACAATGCTCACTGATGAGTAGAAAGAAAATATAGCATCTTCATCTCTTTTCTTTAATCTCTATTCTCATAAACTTACTTATATTTTGGTGGTTTACTTATGCATCGGAGGAGTGTCTCTTTGAGTAACCTCTTCTTGGACTACTATATTGTGTGTTTTGTAGTGTTTCTTTGAGTCACCTACTATTTTGTGTGTTTTGTAACAATCATTGTAAATGTTGTATACACAATATGTACATTATAATTTTTTTTTTAAATTTATAATAACAAAAATAACACCTGTATAATATTAAAAGATTTTTAATTAAACGGAATTTAAGATCTAAATATTGTTTAATGTGAAATGATATTTTAAAATTTATGTAATAAAAAAATTTATGAACCGCAAAAAAAAAATATAATTTTTGTTATTATAAAATTTATAATAATGTATAGGTCTTAACGTTTTGAAACGGACAAAAATAGTATAACGAGCTCACTCAAACTTTAGTCCTTTGCAAGTTCAAACTGAGGGCAAGCACTAATGAGAATTGTTAATCCTTGCAAACGTGGTTTGGGTATTACTACAATCAACCTCGTTAGAATAGCTATTTATCTAAAACATGAGGATATTTTTATACTTTAAATTTTAATCTATTCCTTAATAGTATATATATATATACTAAATTATGCAATAATAATAATTTATCCATTTGCTTGACATAGTGTCAGAGCCGTCCAATTAAAAAAAATAAAATAAAATCTATTCGCTATAGATTTTGGTGGTTTTGAAAGATCAAAATAAGGAAAACGACTATGGAAGTTTTGTTATAAAGAAATAGTAGAATATTTGATGATATCAAAGAAGATGAACAAGATATTTGATGATATGGAAAAGATAGTTTATTGCAAATAAGATAAATTAATTAATTCTAATTAAAAAAAACAAGATAATTTAAAAAGAGAATTGCATAAAATTTAATACTAAATTACTTTAATATTAACAAATTAGTTATCACATGTTACATAAATTTAACAACTAATATCCATTTTCGTTAATGTTATTTAAAAGTTTCAATTTAATATTTTACGTGGTTATAACATTTATAATTTTAAAGAATAAATCCAATTAATTTGGGAATTTTTTCAGAAGCTTCTCACATGATCTCAATTTCAAGGACATTTTTGTCCATTTAATATCTCACTTTCAAATAACAATAAAATATTAATATTGTTTAATATTACGTTATGTAAAATAATTTGTACAAAATGTTAATATTATTAGTATTACTGCAAGTTGACTGTAATTCTTCTTGTCATGCTAAGAATGGTATCGTTATCATATTCAATGATTTTCTGACTCGCTAAACCCGTCTTCTTAATCTTCTGACTTTCATTAGATTCACTATCCTAAGCAAAAAGTTTACAAGTTACCTATTTCTTTTTATGTCATGAGTAGTTATATCAAATCAGAAGTGATTTATTTTTAGTGTTTAACAGTATGTTTATGGATGGTAGTTACTTGTGAAATAATTTTTGATATATTGTATCTTAATTGAATTATAAAATTTATATTTAAAATCGTTAAAAATTCGTTATTAATTAATATATAAATTAATTAAATAATTATAATTAATTTCGCATATAAATGAGTATAGTTATTAGTACAATCATGATCGTTATTTTATTTTCAATTTTTATTTTTTAAAATTTATTAAATAAAAATCAAACCGATAATATAAATAAATACAGATAATTGTATCCTTAATTTTTTTCTCAATTCCTATCTACATTGAATTTGAAGTAGTGCTAAAAAAAAAAGTGAACTCAAAATATGGGGGCGGTGATATTGAACCATTTAATTAATATAAATATTAAATTAATATTTTTTAATAATATAAATATAAATAGATATAATTATTAAATTTGAGCATTATTATCATATGTAATCTTGTACAATGTAAGGCTAAATTTTTTAATTTTTTTTATAGTTTTAATTAGAAGTAGATTATTTTTAATATTTGTAATTACTAAGAGGAAAAATTATACCGTGAAAAATTAATTCATTATCTGTATATTTTTTTTTCAATAGAGTTGATATGTATTATGTCACGCGCAAGAATAGATAAAGTTAGGGGAAAAAAATAAAGTTTGGGTTTTAATGATAATAATAATATGAGTGGATGATTGTATAGATAACATTTATTTTAAAAATAATATTTAAATTTTATATTTATTTTTTATAATAATTTTATTTTATTATTATGAAAATATATTTGTATAAAAATAATGGATCATTATTTATTTATTTATTCTTTGTGTTTATTTAATTTTTTTAAATTAAAAAATTATAATTTATTTAAATTAAAAAATTATTATTTAATACAGTTAAAAAATAAAATAAAAAAATTCATATATTAATTATTTGATTATTTTTAATAATAATAAAATTAAACTATTATAAAAATAATATAAAAATTAAGGGTGATTTTTATAATAAATAAAAAACACTGATATTATATGGAAAGAAAATAAATAAAAAGAAAGAAAAAAAAAACTAGTAAATAACCCGAAGGCTTTTTTCTCCGCCTGTCCTGGCCTTTTGATCTCTCTCTTTCTCAATCGTGGTGGTTCTCTGCGCCATACCTTCCCTCAAATCGCCAAATCCACACTGCAATTCTATTCATCAGTGAGTTTTTCCCCAATTTTTATATATATTTTTAATCTTCCTTAAAAGCTTAGAATTTTGTATAGTAGCGAATCGATCAGTGTTACATAATGTAATTTTTATGCTTTAAGTTGCAAATTCGATATGTATTTTCTACGATTTGTTACATGTTTTGATTATATATATTATTGGATTTGCGTACTGGATTAAAATTCTTGGTTTTTAGGTTTAGATCATCTTCTTCTACATATTTGAATTAGGTGCCTTCATTTTTTTGTAGTTGATTGGGGATAGAAAGGTGCGCCTACATTTTTAATTTAAATGTTCTTATTGATTATAGCTCTCAAGAATAACGTTGAAGGAGAGTAGTTTTTCATTAAATTTTAATTGCTGGGTTTTAATTACTACATTCCATGATCATACCCATGGGGAGAATTATGAATCTGGCTGCGGAAATATTTAAAAGAACTAGGTGAAATTTGGCACTTTAAGCATTTAGTTGAAGCAAAGATGTATGCGTTTTTTGGGGCAACCATTTCATTTGGTACTAAACAAATTGTTTTAGTTTCAGTTTATTACTAAAAAGTAATTTTTTAGTCAATTTACTATTAGTATTGTATTCAATTTTGTTCATATAGGTATATACTGTCCAAATTGAGGTAATATAAATAATCTACTACTATACAGTGAACAAAATTCTTAGATTTTTCATGTTTACTGTGCACATGTTCTTCACATGCATAGTTGGCATGTGATTCAAAAAATACCCCAAAATTTGCATGTGTGATCAATTTCATGATATGAACAATCAATTTGGACGGCAAATACCTATTTGAAACAAAATTGAATACTATTAGTAGGAAATTGACACAAAAAATTTAGTAAATCGAAACTAAAACAATAGTTTTAGTATCAAATAAACGGTTTTCCTTTTTTATTTTTAAATGTTGTGCCTTTGGTTCTATGTCTGTCTTGTAACATATTATGAACTCAGATTTTCTGGGGGCAACATGATAATTTTAATTTGCTTCATTACTTTTTTCGCCTTTCTGTATCATTAATCACACTGATTAACTACTTTTCAGTTCTTAGGTTCAATGGCATCTTCTGCGGACTCATGGATGAAGGAGTACAATGGAGCCTCAAAGCTTGCTGATGATATCAATGGCATGATATCAGAACAGAATTTGTTACCTTCGACAGGACCAGAAAGCCAGCGCCATGCCTCTGCAATACGAAGGAAAATTACAATCTTAGGGACTAGACTTGATAGCTTGCAATCCCTTTTGTCAAAGCTTCCTGGAAAGCAGCCAATGTAAGTTGACTTTGTTGTTCTATGACAATTTGTGAAGGAAACTCCTGATATTATCATAGCGTCAAGAGCAAAGCTTCCAATATTACTAGCTTAGAATTTGTTAATGAAGTCTAATATATGTGCACAGATCAGAAAAAGAAATGAATCGCCGCAAGGACATGATTGGAAATTTGAGATTAAAAGTTAAGCAGATGGCTTCAGCATTGAACATGTCAAACTTTGCGAATAGGGACAGCTTACTTGGTCCAGAAATAAAATCCGATGCAATGAGCAAGACGGTTGGCCTGGATAACCATGGACTTGTAGGTTTTCAAAGACAAATCATGAGAGGCAAGTCACATAGTTTATTCAAATAGCCCTTCAATTACTGCTTTTTTTTTCTTTTCCTGTATTATGAAACTTTTGAGGCCATGTTTTTGTGACAGAACAAGATGAAGGACTTGAGAAGTTGGAAGAAACTGTAATAAGCACAAAACATATTGCACTGGCAGTCAACGAAGAACTTGATCTACACACTAGACTTATTGTATTATTTTTTTTCCTTCTTTTCAATTTTTTAGCTTTGAGTTTTCCTTCTCTTATTATTATGATATATTGTATACAATACCTTTGTTTCCTGAGCCATTCACAAGTTGTTGTCCTGTTACATAGGATGACTTGGACAATCATGTGGAAGTTACAGACTCTCGTCTCCGGGTAAGTGTCTTTCATGCTTTTTTTTGGGGGGGTGTTTTTAATTATGGAATTTTCCCAGTGAGTATATAAATCTCAAATCACCCTGAGACTGAAGGACCAGTGCACTTCCTATATGAAAGTCCATAAGCATATTTAATGTCCTTGGATTCTAGTGTTGAATGACCAGTTCCAAGAAGATATTTCGTGCTTGTTGGTGATATTTGGGACAAGCATGTATGCTTGATCATAGAATGGGGAAGAATAAATATCCATCCCATTAAAAAAAATAAAAAGAAATTGTTGAACAATCAGGATGTTTCAGAGGCTTCAAAAATATTTAGGAAAGTATCGATTCATGAATTTGATGACTAACTACAGAAGACTAACAAACATGGTTTTGTTGTCAAAGATTTGAATTCAATGTGCTGTTATTCTTTGGCTCCAAATCATGGAGAGAATTTGTTAACATTGCAGTCAACACAATTAGTTGCTTGGTTAATTAAATCAATTTGCTTCTCTGTTAGTTATGCGGAATTTGCTGACTTAGCCCATGAATCATATTGAATATTTACCTTGTAGTTTAGACGAGTGCATCTAACTTGACTCATTATGTGCGTCATGGTATATTTAGAGTTGTTTGTTTGCTTATGCTTTTGAGACTTTGTAAAAGTGCTTTCCTAGTTAAAAAATTGCCAAAAGTGCTTTTGTAGTTCATAAAAAAGCACAAACTATGTGCAGAACTCCTTAAACCACTTTTTACTAAAATCAGTTTTAATAGAAGCACAAGCAAATAGACCTTCAGTTCCTTTTAATTATGTATATGTAACCTAAAGCACAGGTTTTTAACTCTTCTATTCTGACAGAATTGAGAATTCTACTTACGCTTCTTTTTGTTGGCTGGTGCCCATGATGTTATGAAACAGCGAGTACAGAAGAACTTGGCAGTCTTGAACAAGCGAACTAAAGGTGGTTGCTCATGCTTGTGCATGCTTTTATCCGTTATCGGCATTGTGGTTCTGATTGCTGTTATATGGCTGCTGATTAAATACTTGTGAAAGCAAAAACTATGACGATAACCAGTTTGTCTATCATATGTGGTTTCCAGTGCCTTTCATGTTTGATGTAATATATGTAAATCTGGTATTCGGCATTTTTAATTTACTTTGATGTTTTGTGAGGTAATTGGAACTTGTAAGGTGTTAAAAGTCCTGAAAATTGTAGTTTCTACGGCACATTTAAGCGAGTGTGAAATGAAATACGAAACAAGAAGTTTCCCAACTATGTATAGAAATCTCTTGTTTTATAACCATGTATTAAAATATTTATAATTGAAAAACCTTGAGTAAATGAGAGGGAATCCATGGAAACAAGCAGAAGAAAGGAGAAGGAAGAGGATAAGCTGAAAGGAAAAATTTAATTCTATGATTTCATGTGAATGTTTACGAGAAGATTAGTGTATTTATATATGAAAAACTAGCTAACACAGGCTTCCCTGTTCCCTGGGATTGGCTTTGGGCCTTTCTTGCGCAGCTTAGGTGGAAGGCGAAGAAGGCCCCCTTCCGGGGGGGGCCCGAGCCATCAGTGAGATACCACTCTGGAAGAGTTAGAATTTTGACCTTATGTCAGGACCTACGGGCCAAGGGATAGTTTTATGTGAATGTTTACGAGAAGATTAGTGTATTTATATATGAAAAACCAGCTCATGTGTTAGCTGTAGTTAACGAAAAAAAATATATGTGACAAATTCTTGATAAATCCAATCTTTTATAAACGCTTTATGCTAATTATCATGTGCTTGTTAGCACACTCGCACACAATACAAACTAGTCTAGAAACACTAATTATACCAAGCTTTTTCTCCGTTATCACATACATTAATATTTTTTTTCAAGGTCATGTCTCTATTGAGAACAATGAGCTTGGTTCTATTGAGTAGCAAAATAAGTGGAGTTGAAGAGACTTTCATGATATTAGTTGCTTGTTCTTGTGTTGGGATATATTCGATACATATCTCTCCATTTAACACATGTTTTCTTTTAAAATCAAAGTCTATTTCTACATACTTGATACTTGAATGCAACAATGGATGCTTGACAAGTGTTCAAATGTCTTGATTGTCACATAATAGAATAGGAATCAATAACATTTTTATACTCAATTCACAGAGTAACTTCTTCTGCCACAAAATCTCAATAATTGTTAAAACTAATAATCTAAATTCAGCTTACGTATAGGATCTAGAGACCACTATATGTTTGCTCGAACTCCACGATATCTAAGAATTCCCCAAGAAGATGCACCATCTTCCTATACTTCTTCTATCATCCACACACACAGCCTAATCTGCGTCTACATATGTTGTCATTGTAAGCTCATCCATCTTCTGTAACGAAATTCCATAACATATGGTTCCCTTCAAATACCAAAGAAGGCTTTTTATTGCTTGCTAAAAGACATTAGTGGGATTTTGCGAAAATTGACACAACTTATTCATTGAAATTACTATATATGGTCTTATTAGAGTTTATTCATTGAAATAACTATATCTGGTCTTGTTAGAGTTTATTCATTGAAATAACTATATCTAGTCTTGTTAGGGTATAATATTGAAGTGCTCCCACTATGAACCTATAAGGACCTACATTTGTTAATGGTTGGCTATCATATCTAGATATCGTCTTCTATGAAGCGATGAGTTTCAAAGATGGTTTAACTTTAGTTAATAAGACTTTGTCAATTAGTTATGTTACGTATTTTTATTGATTTAAGTGAAAACGACCCTCAATTCTAGTAACTTCAATGCCCAAAAAATAACTCAATTTCCCCAAGTCCTTTAAAGAAAACACATCATTCAACTTAGCGATGGTTTTTTGTACATAAATTGTACTCAATCTAGTGACTAAAATATCATCGTAGTAGATAAGTACTACCACCAAACGAGCACCATAATCATATATCATCATTGAGTTATCAGTTTGAGAATTCTTAAAACCACAAGACATAAGGCAATTACTAAGTTTTAATCCATAAAGTGCATTTTTCACACATAAAGAGGAAATGCTTGGTTTATAAAGCCCTTGGACTGATACATGTAAACTTATTCTCTTAATTCTCCATTTAAGAAGACATTGTTTACATCTAACTGTCTAACCACCCGGCTTGGTGACAAAGCCATTGTAAGAACTACTCTTATGGTTGTAGGTTTCACTATAGGGCTAAAAGTTTTATTATAATCAATGCCTTCAGTTTGGAGGAGCCCCTTCACTACAAGTCTACTTTTGTATCTTCCTAAAGATTTGTTTGGCTTCAATTTCACAACAAAGACCAATCTATTATTAATAATTTTCCAATGTCTAAGTGGTGAAACTAGTTCCCATGCCTCATTTTTTATAAGAGCTTCAAATTCTTTAACCATTGCATCCATCCATTCTTTATATTTTAAAGCTTGCTTTATAGTTGTGGGATCATGTAAGATAACTATGGTACTTAAAGCTTTGGGTTTGAATACTCCATCTTTGGCTTTTGTTTGCATACCATGTACATTCTTAGAAATAAGAGGTTTGTGTATTCTTGACGACTAGTGGTTGTGAAACAGGAGATAAATAAGGTAAATAAATTGTAAGGTTGATTCCATTAGGATAAAAAATCATTGGGAAATAATTGTTTGCAATTTATGAAGAGATCAGAGAGATAATTGAATTCGAGGTAGAAGAAATAGTGTGAACAAGAGGAGATCAAAAATCACAAGAGTTGGAAGAAAAAATTATTTCAAGTGTTAAAGAAGTGTAGATCATAGTTTAAGAGATTTTGACAAAGAAGACAATGTGGTATTGGAAACTAGTTGGAAAGGTACAATATTATCAGGAGAAATATCATTAGGCATGGAAAAATTAGGAAAAGGACTAAAAACATTATAAATTGTCTTAAATTGATCATGTGATTGTAGTAGTTGAATAAAATGCGCTGGTGAATTTTTTTGAGTATGTACTTGATAGGGTAAAGTTGAATTTAAAACTGAAGATGATATATCAATGGATAGATAGTGAAATTCACATTCACGAAACACCACATAGGGAGAAACATACAATCTCTTTGTAACTGGATCGAGATAGTTATAACCTTTTTGATGTTCAGGATAGCCTAAAAACATGTAGGGCACATAACTCATATAAAACTTTGAGTTTAAGTAAGGTCTTGTGTAAGGGAAACATAAGCACTCGTACACTTTTAAGAGCTTGTAATCTGGCTTCTTGTTATACATAAACTTGAATGAGGATTTGTGATTAAGAGTCTTGAAAGTCATTCTATTGATCAAATATACAACAACCTTAGAATCGTAAGCCCAAAATTCCATAGGCAAGCCATCTCTAATCATCATTGACAACACAGTCTCCATCTCATGCTTATTCTTCCCTTATACAACTCCATTCTGAGATAGTGTATATGGGAAATTAATCATCCTCTTATAATCCCCTTGAAACAAGTGAGGTTTTAATGATTTGAAATATGTGCCTTCATTATATTGTATTTGTTGAATCTTCTTGTTAAATTTTATTTCAATTAAGGCTTTGAAGTGCAAGAAAATCCGAGCCACTTGATTCTTATTATGTAACAAGAATATCCATTAAAATCTAGAATGATCATAAAAAAAACAAGATAAAACACCTTACCCCATTATCAACTGTGATAGGAGAGGGATCCCAAATATCAACATGTATAAAGTCAAATGCTTGGTTTGATATTTCATAGGCATTATTAAATTGAAGTCTATGAGGTTTTCCCATTTTATAGGCACCACACATATTAGTTTCATACTTTAGAGAACAAGATTCATCTATTTCATGTAAAGTTTGTTTCAACATAGTAACATGAGGATGATCCAATCTATTATGCAAGATCAAACCATCTAAAATAGCTTTATTATAGTGAATAATAGGAAACTGGTGATTTGATGCTATATTACTAGAATTAGAAATATTAGAACTATATACAACTAGGTCTTGAGGCTCTGGTATGGTATTCATTTTTGAATTCTTGGGTAGTTAGTTGGGAAATTTGCACAATCTATTATCAACTCCTCTTGTCAGTAATATATTTCCTTGTCTCAGGTCCTTGACACAGGAGTTAGGAAATAATTTCATTGAAACATGATTATCTATGCACATTTATCTTACATAAAATATTTTTGGAAAGTTAAGGCACGTTAGAAGGTTATTAACCTTAAAAAACAGATCGCCACTAGTTAAATTCCCATGGCCTATGTAAGAAATGGAGGTTGACTTACCATTTCCTAGTAGTACACCCCCAAACCTGAGTATGGTGTAGCCTACACAATATTATTTTCATTGGAAGTCAAATGATGACTTGCACCAGAGTCCATATACCAATTACCATCTTGATGCATTGTGGGTATTGCTACCATAACATTGTAGGCTTAAAGATGATAAGAAGACCACTGGCTAAACTTGCCATATATAGGTATAAACCAAGGCATGTACTATCCAACTTTAGATGCATTATAGCTTATTCTTGAAGTAGACTCATCACTAGGTTGATAAGCTTGGTGTGGAAATTTAAGTTTAGGTGTATTAGGTGAAGGAAAAATATGTGGAACATTTGGTGGAAAAGATAATAGTTGAGAGGTGTTGGTTACATGAGACAGATTAGCTTGTGAAATATATGTGTTTTGTTTGGTTTATACGGCATCTTTGGTCGAGGAAAAAATGAAGGTAAAGGCTATTGTGGAAAAGTAAATTTTTGATTGTTTGGATCATTAACATATGGTGGTGGTAGTGCATACCTAAATCTGCAATGCTAAGAACTATGCCCAACTTTCTTGCAGATTTGACAAGTTCCTTTGTAACTAGTAGAATTTTATTGTTGTTATTGATGCGAAGAGTGTTGATGATATTGTGGTGAAGGTTGTGAAAAAAAGGAAAAAAGTACTGTTGTTTTAAAGTTGCATAAGTTGGGGTTTATATTAGAGGCATGAATACTTGATTGGAAATCATGTTTCACTACCGAGACTTGTAAAGATCCACGATCACCAAGAGACTTATGGTTATCAATTTGTGTTGAACTAATATTATTTTGAGCAAGATTTGCATGTATTCATACGCATGATTTGCTTCTTATGTGCTCTCATCATTGAAAAAATTTCATCAAGACTTGACATCTTCTTTTTGTTCATCACACTAGTTACAAGTGACAGATAGTTGGTTGAGTTCAGGCCACCCATTAGGTAAAACACTTGTTCACACAATGAAATTTGATCTACAATAGCTGACATTAAATTGAATAACTCTTTAACCTTTTTAATGTACATATCCATCAGTTGATTATCTTTCCTCATAGACCGTAACCTCCACCTGAGTTCCATGATATTTGAGCTTGAATTATCATGAAGATTTATGGCCAAGGTTGTCCAGTATCTATAGGAGCTTGAATTACCGTATAAAAGTGTTAATTTGTTTAGTGTAATTGAATTATAAATCCAGCTTATGATTATCTTGTCTTTGCGATCCCAAATCTCATACTCAAGATTCTCTTGTAACATTTCAACCAATTTTGTTGTGCCATCATAATCATCTTTAACTACTTTCTTGATCTATTTCTCAGGAATAAATTCGGTGCCTTCCAAAAATCTTTGTAGGTCATATACAATAACCACATGTTTAATTTGATTCTTTCATACGACGAAGTTTATATCATTTAATTTTATTGAGAAATTAGGATTATTTGATATGCCTGATAGTGGATATGAGAGTATTGTTGAGATATTACTTGTTGTTGCAGGTGGAAATTTTTCAATAGAATATGTGGAAGCTAACAGTTGAGCCATTGTGCTCATTATCCTAAAAAAACCTTAAGAAACTGAAAGGGAAGCCATGAAAACAAGTAGAAGAAAGAAGGAAGAAGATAAATTGAAATGAAATTGATTTATATGATTCTATAAGCTAACAGTTGAGCCATTGTGCTCTATTATCCTAAAAAAAACTTAAGAAATTGAAAGGGAAGCCATGAAAACAAGTAGAAGAAAGAAGGAAGAAGAAGATAAATTGAAATGAAATTGATTTCTATGATTATATGTGAATGTTTACAAGAATATCAGTGTATTTATACATGAAAAACCAATCCATATGCTAACTATAACTAACAAAAAAAAATATCTATAACAAACTTTTACAGTTGTAATCTTCTATACACGCCGCACGCTAATTACCAATTGCTTGTTCGCACACATATAGAGTACAAATTAGACTAGAAACATAAAATTACACCAAGTTTTTTCTTCATTATCACGTACACTAAAAATAATATTGTTGATATATCCTTAATGTTTCTAGTTTTAAAGGGAACTACTATTTAAATTTTGTGATAAAAACAACTGTGTTTAACGTAATTCTTTTTTTTCCTCTGTATTATATCGAGGACTATAGATTATGTAAGTTTAAATTTAACATTTTAAACCATGTGGAAATTTTTGTTCATTTATTTTATATATTGATATTTTAATACATTTATAATACTAATGATGAATGTTGTTATTTGATCCAAAGAAAGGGAATAAAAGAATAATAAAATACTTTCAATTTCCATACAACTATAAGAATTTATAAAATATGCTTTCTGAATCCTGAAAGTGTTTTTGACAAATTTTTTGTTTGATTATGAAGCACTTTTTATTGCTATCAAAAGTGTTTTTATTGTCTAAAAAGCTTAAACAAACAAACTCTAAGTATCTCGAGGCTTCAATAAAAAATATTATAAACATTTTTCCACCCACATTTACTAGCCAAGCAACTTTTTTTAAAAATAACTTTTATTTCAATCAATAAGCATTCATTTTGAGAGTGAAGATGTTATAATTGATTAAAAATAATATTAGATTTGTTAGTCAAAATGGGAAGTGACTAATTTAGAAGAAAATTCATGGAATATGGCTTACCATATTGTTAAAGATGGAGGTGCCTAACTTTTTTTAAATAAAGAATAAAAAAATTAGGTAACCTAATTTTGTTGAATGAAAAAATGTTTGGCATATGAAATGAGAACTTGAAGGCTATAAATATGGCTTCATTTCTTCATTGATAATCATCCCAAGAATATAGAAAAGCTTATATGAGAAGTTCTTAAGTGAGAGAATTTTGTGGGAAAATTCTCTTGGACTTGTAATTGCTCTTGTCTTTTGAGTGTGTAAGAAAATTACTGAGAATGTGGTTGTAACAATTTTCCACGTAATGAATTTTTCTATGGTTGTGATTAAAAGAATTCGCTCATGATTCTTCTACTTTGAAAAAGGATAAACATAACCAACAAAACTTCTCTGTATTCTGCTTTTTGTATGCAATATAGAGAAACAATTAATGCGCATAGTAGTGGCCAGTAGTGACTCACTATTATTGGCAGTGGACTACTTAAAATTGGAGGATATTTCCATTGGAAATTCATTCTACTGTACTGGATATCCAAGAATACAACACTCCAACAGGCTACAAATAAATTTTATTTGGATTCCAAGACAACCTAATAGGATTCCTCACAGGCTTCCAAATGGATTTTTGCTAAATCTTTCATGGAGTTTTAGATAAGATTTGAAATGTCCCATAGAATATGACCTATTATTATATTGAAATTCAAGGGAATCATTTGCTGAAACATCAACTTTCAATTCCTATGCAGGAATTTTTCTCCATATATTTGATATTTGAATAAAATCACAAGTATCAGAAAATTTAGAATACATTGATACTTGTTTATAACTCTAATGAAGAATGATACGTTTGGTACCAAGAAAGGGAATAAAAGAATAATTAAAAGGAAAAAAAAACTTAAATTTCCTAACCAAAATATTAGAATATATCTAAGAGGTTATCAAGTATCCGATGCTTTAATAAACACTTATGGCATATTCAGTTGGTAGAAATAAACTCAAAAATATAACAAATACTCCCATTTTTTGTTCATTTGAACTTTAAAGTCAGGAATTGCGATTCCTTTGGATACCTATTATCTTGAGATAAGGAATATGTACTATTCATTGGATGAGAAGAATAACTATTAATTCTCTCACAGAATAGGAATGTAATATGCTTAATTTAAAAAAAAACCTCAATTACTATATATATAAAAACGGTATTTTAGAAAAAACAATTAATGCATTTTTTTTAGTCCACGATAACCGACGAACAAAGGTCTATGAATTACAAATCCTCGAACTATTATTCCTGATGAATTGGTAATTGCAATTATGTGGATCAAATATACACTTACAATTAATATAATTTTTTTTTAGTTCATTCAATATCATTCATTCTAGGTGTATGGGAAATAAGATGAGATTGATAAATCTCGATCATGATTACTTGAGAGATGATAAACTCAATAAAAAACTTTTAGATATTCTGCTTTTTCTATGCATTATGGAGAAACAATACACATAGTGGTGGTTAGTGACTCACCATTGGCAGTTGACTACTAAACATGGAGGATATTTCCTTTGAAAATTCATTCTACTATACTGGATATCCAAGAACACAACACTCCAACAGGTTGCAAACAACTTTTACTTGGATTCCTCACAGATTTGCCAAATGGACTTTTCCTAAATCTTTTTATGGATTTTTAAATAAGATTTGAAATGTCACATAGAATTTGGCCACTTATTATAATTGAAATTCAATCCCTTTTTTTTTTGTTTGTTGAAATTATTAACTATCTTTCAATTTTTTTCTGTACTTTTAACATTTTTCTTCTCAATATAGCACTTGAACTTTACAATTTGAAATCAATTGAGTTCGTGTGCACCCAACTAACATAAATTACAAACATGTTGGTCAAAAACTCGAAAATTAAGCAAGACAAAACATTAAATGAGTGGAACACAATCGAACACCAAAAGCGTGCATAGTAAACTTAAAAGGCAAAAAAGAGAGAGTATTAAATCAAGCAAAAGTTTAATTGCCAAATAATGAGGTTTAGAAAGCAAATAAGCAATCTATATAGGCAGCTAAGAGAGAAGGGTGAATTTACCTAGTTTTTTATTGCATAGTCAGTGAGACCTATGCCAATTTCAGAAGAAACAAGAGGGAACCTCATAAGAAAGTTAGAGATCAATCCACCATAAGAAATACAACATCCAAACAATGTCAGTTTCAGCAACAAATATCATCAATGCTATCCATGATGCTCAATGTCTCCACCCTCCTTTTCCTTCCGAGAAGCTGCTCTCAATTTACGCTGCTCCTCCTTATAGATGCGATTTCTCCGTTGATACTGTAATATGCAAATACACATGCTTGTCATTGGTTAATAATGGAAACTACTAATTGTTTGCACTTATAAATTCTGATGTCATGATAAAAAGAACATAATGAAACATCATTAATTGACAAACTTAGGGTTTGTTTATTTGTGTTTCTGTTAAAAGTGGTTTCAGAGAGAAGCAATTTCAGTATGCTTCTGACAAATTTTTCCCTGTATAATCTTGAAGCACTTATTTATTTATTTATTTACTTTTTTCTGTTAGAAACGCTATTACATGGTCCAGAAGCAGAAACAGACCCACCCTTAGTTTCTGAATGACTACAGAAACTCCTGGAATCTAGAATGACATACAGGGTGAAGTTTCTATGTTACTTCTAAAGATACTTGGTAAAGTCATATGACTTATACTACATCATTTCACCTTCTGAAACAACCCAATAATGAATTCCGATCAATAAATAGCAACAAAGACTTGCCATCAATCGCATTGTTTGTCCTCAAGTGAAAAATCCAGTCCTCTACACAGTAAGTTAAGTAAATGAAATGGAGCAATCGGTAAATGCTAGTTCATTTCTTCCAATAAATTCATACATGAGATTAACTAATCCTTGTCATAATGCTTCCTATCCCTAAAAAGAAAAAAAGGAAAAAAAAATTACAACTTGTCATGGTTCTCGTTTATCTATCTTCTATCATGATCATTCTTCTTAGTGAAAATATAGTCTAGTACTAAAAGACATTTCATTTTTACTGCACTAATTGATCGAGTTCATAAGTTGAAATTTGGAACAAGAATGTTTGCAACCTAACTGCCTATGATCTCCTTTCTGAAGAGAAGAGTTGTAAACTCACCCAAGCTTCAAGTTATGGTTTAACTCCATTAAGCTATACTTTATATTCAAATACCATACAAGACATGTAGCATAGATAACCAGCTAGATAGGTAGCCGGAGACACAAAAATCTATTATTTACAATCAATCAGCAAAAATCCCATATTATTTACTAATATAGCTCACAGAATTGTGAAACATAATCTGGAAGGATTTCAAAGAAATTTACATGGCTTCATTCTGCTGTGAAATTTACATCCCGGTGAAATTCTAGATGACTTTTCAAGAATCTCCAATTTTTTCTTGATATATTTGTCAGATTTAATTGAACTCATTTTTCCCAGTTTGAAATTCTAGATGATTTTCCCGAAGTAATGGCCACAAGTAGTTCTACTCAATGCCTTGCAATGCAAATCAGACTTTCAGCCAAGGACAAAGCTTGGTGATTCATTTGAGCATGACTAACTCAAAACAATACTGGCTAGAACCACTATTGTAGCATCCTTTGAGACTCAGTATCAGCTAGAGTGCGAACAAAAGCAGAAGCATATAATGAATTGTAACTTGTAAGCACAAGTTAGAATTTGACTTTCCTATGCTCAAATAAGAATTAAACAGCTCCAATCTTATGTCAATCTAATGGTGGGTTTGACTCAAATAAAAAATGTGTTAAAGTTGCAACATTTTCAAGATCATTTCATATCTAATCATAACCCGAACCCAAACCCAACCAATAATTTGCTTCAATAAAGATCAAATCTTTCGTTTCCCTCCTTAATTACCTTCAATCATCTCCAAATTCTCTAAATTCCATAGCCAAATTAAAAAAAATACAAAAATAAAAGAACGACACACAAACAAGCGTTGATTTTACAACTTCAGAAAAACAAATAAAAAGCTAAATAAATACATCAATCAATGATTTTTAGGGTTTTTCTTGTATAAAACCGATCTCAATGCTGAAGATTGAAATAAGAAAGGGAGATGAAAAAGGGTTAAACCTCTTTGGAATGGTGGAGGCACTCGAGGTAGTCCTCGCGAAGGAGAGCACAGTCCTTGGGCTCACGGCAAGTAGACATACACTCACTGAAATCAATCCAGAAATCGTAGCATCTTCCTTTGTTCCCCGTTATTCCCCACCCGGACGCCATCTCTCTTCAGTCTTCACCTTCCAGTTGTTTTGTATTTGCTCGTTTTTGCTAATCTAATGGGCGACGCGATTCCGAATTCTGACGGTGTTCGGTGAAAATGGGTTTTAAAACCCGGATCCGAAAATTAACTAGGCCTATGGGCTTTCTCGGAACCGGCCCTAAACTTTTACAAGTTTTAGTTGCATTGCATGATACCATTTTTATATTTAAACTTTTTTCTTATTTGAACTCGAGCTACGACAATGGCTACCGAAAACCAAACTCCAAATGATTCCATGATGACCAATGAAGCAGAGAAGCCTCCGATTGACCTATTAGGTTACCTACTGTTGAGAAAATTCGTGGCCAAGACATTTGGAAGAATTGTGATGTACGTAGTAGTGGAGTCATGGGTATGATACAAGTTTACTTTTTTGCTTAAATCTTTCTATTGCTTGTATCGGTTTTATTTTTAGTGTTATTGGTTTAAACTTTAAATGAATACATATATGTTCCAAACCCAATATTAAGCAATTGTTATAATCTTGCAATATTTACATGTGAATTATATGTATCTAAGTGTCATACCATCGAAATAAAGATATTGATTAAGAATATTTGATAGTGTAAAATTGTGGTTGAGGAAGACAACCACAAGTGTTATTGTCATGTTGCAGCTAACAAGTGTCAAGTGCAAAGGCACAACATGATTTATTGGCATTGCATTGAAGTAGCATGGCATATGTACGAGCACAACATGCCTTAGTAAGCATTGGCATAGGCATGAGCAATACATGTTGTGATGGGTGTTAGTATTGGCATGTGTGTAAGCTATCGTTGACTAATGGTGTGCACATGTGTTCTAGGTGGTGACATCATTGCATGATCACGTGCATTTGCTTGAGTGGACGTGATTTGATTGAGTCTGAATTTTACAAAATTTAAATAAATTAAAATCAAATTATTCATATGCATCAAATTGGATTGGATCAGACTGTTCAAATCAAATGTAGTATGATTTTGTCTAGTTATAATCATTTAAAATATGAATACTAAAATATATATTGAAACTATTTTATATTATTACCAATTAAGCAATAGTTTATTAGTTTTTAGCATATTATTAACATTTTTTGTCCTAGTTTGAAACATGTTTATTTCAACAACAGTAGTATTTTTGTTTGTTTATCTATTCTTACTTAAAATAATAAAAAAATCTAAGTATTGAACTTAAAAATATCATATTAAATAGTAATGAATTTAGCTACTAAGTTACATATACTATTATATTTGTAAAATTTAAATTATAAATATTACAATGTAAATATTCAAATCCGTGTTTAATAATTTAATTTTTTTACAAATCAGATCGAAGGTAACAAACCGAATTGGATTATTCAAAACAATCCAATTTCTTAGTTCAGTTCAATTTATCAATTTTTTGGTCTAACCCTAACATATGCATGGCTGAGTGGAGGCCGGTTGTGAGTGTGCAATGTGGGTAGGCTATGGGTAAACCTTGCTCACTGTACTGGGCATGGGCGCATGTTGGGCATTGCACACAGGCAGTGCTACATAAAACACACAGCATGCATACCTCTAAGAGAGACATTTCCAAACCAATCCTCTAACTCACTCAGTAGTTGTAAATAAGGCAGACCCCTACTTTGTTATATGAAGCAGTGGTTATTAGTGAGAAGCTTGTTACCAATCTAGTATGATTTCCATTGTGTTGCTTAAAAACCTCACTGTTTTCGGTGAGAAATAATGGAAGAGAGATTGGTGGGGCTATTACTCAACCAGATACTTGATTCTCTTTAGCTTATTATTATTGTAATTTATTCTCTGCTTTATTTTCGCTTCATGTGTTACTTCTTACCCCGTATGTTATGTTGTTATATATAAGTGATCCAAAACCTACACCAATTTTACAAGCACTGGTGACATACCTAGCAGCGCCTATGAAGTGGCATATGCATGGTGGGGGGTTGGGGTAGGAGGGCCAAACTCACCCCTCCTTTATAGAGTTTTTATGAGTATTTTGTTTATTGCAAGAGAAAACATCACTTTACTTTATTTACGAAGACATAAGATTCTTTTTTCATTCAAAACATAAAATTTTGAGATATTATTATAAACTTAAAATTTTTAGTCTTATAATATATGAAAATGAACACTTATACATATTTACAAAGGATCAATAGATACTAAAAATTGGACAATTTTACTCTCGCTCTCTATATTATCTTTATATTATTACTCTCAATTAAATGATTAATTTAAGATAACGTGACTCTAAAGATCATATACTTATTCTATAAATAATTATTTTTTATAACAATTTAATCATATTATTATGAAAAAATGATCAAACAAGAACAAATTACTATTTTTTAGGTTTTTTATTTTTTTTCAATTCTTTTTGTTATAATTTATTTAAGTTATAATAATCTCTATCTAATGCAATTGAAAAAATTAAATTTATTTTTTTACAGTCATTTTTTCATAATAATATGACTAAACTGTTCAACAAATAAATATATAATATAAATATCATTTTTGGAATAAGTAAATATCCCTGATAATATTATTTTCTTAATTTAATTACATAAAAGCTATTACACTTGTAATCCTTAACATTATGAGTAACAATTGATGTATTTCATGATTACTCAGTTAACAAATCGATTGAGTATAATCATTTTATTTGTTAGAATAATATATTTACGTAAAAATTCTCATTTTTAAATTAAGATTATGTCATATTAATTAAAAATAATGAATTAATTTTTTTTAATAAATAAGTATCATTTTTAAATTGAGATTATGTCACATTAATTAAAAATAGCGAGTTAATTTTTTTTAATAAATAGTTATCCTTTATATATTATTTGTTTTGAAAATGTTATCAAATATTTTAAATTAAGTATAAAATTCAAAACATTAGATGATATATTATAAGATTAAAATAAAATTTTAACAAACATATGCAAACGATTCACTCCTCCATCTTTGTTCACATTGAGACTACATATGCTTTGTGCCTCTAGCACATATTGAATCTTTTAATGGTATTTTTGCATACTAATTTAATTCATGATATAAATTGATTGAGTTAAAAATAATTAATCAAAACATTATTATCATTAAATTTAAGTCATTACAATACTTTAATCCTTAATTTTTTTAACAAATATACTTTAATCCTTAAATTTTATTAAGATATCACACTTTAGTTAAAGTATTTGAAAACTTAAGAATTAAAATATTCAAAAGATATATAAGTTTATTGAATTTTTTTTAACATGATATCCTAAAAGATCAAAATATGAATACTAAAATATATTAATTAAAAATTTAATGATCAATTTATTTCAAAAAAGTAAATTTAAGGATCACATAGTTACTTTTTTGTATGCATAAAATTCATCGAATTAGTATAATAAAAACATAGAAAATATTCGCCTATTAATCCATATTGAAGAATACTAAATCTTGAGAAGGAAATAACTAAATAGGTTTTTGTCCATAGGCATTTGTCAGTTACTTCAAGGTAAAATATTCTAGAGGCTAATTGTTCATGAAGAATAAATAAATAATATCTAAACATATTTTTGCTAGTTGTTTCATTTTAATATTACATATTGTGATTGCATATATTTGACAAACATGGAATAATATTGATCGGCTAAGTACTCTTCCTTGCCATTATCAATTGATTTAAAATTTTCTTTTTGTTGTTAATTTCATCCATAATTTTATGTTCTCTTATATAAACACCCTATTTCATCACATCAAATAATGTCAGTAAAAAACTATGGCTAAGTCTACTTTTTATTATGCTACCTTTATCATGCTTCATTGCATTTTCTTGCTTCAAATTTCATTATTCTCACATGGTTAATCTTTATTTACTTAATATATGTCTCTAACATTTAATTAAATATTGAAATATTATTTTTATATTTAATCCCCTTATTACTTTTGAATAGTCGGATGACCACAGAAGTAGCAACAAACCATAATGTGCCTTCAATAAATATGTTTTAGTATGTAGAATTAGTTTTCAAAATGCATGTGTTCAATTAAGTTTCATTGAACACATATTTAATGGATTAAGAGTTAAAGGGAAGTTAATTATGAAATGTTTATATATGAATTAATTTATATATTAGAAAACTAATTAATGAAGAGGCTTTTTATTTGTGGCATATTTATGTGTTATATTAAATAAATTGTTAATATTTGCAGGCATACGAACTCTTTCACTTCATGAAATGAATGGTCCAAACAACCATGGATTGAATAGTACTCTATCCTCTTACATTCAATTTGATCCTAAGCCACTCAACCCCTCGAAGGAAAGAGCTAATAATGGTAAGTGTCAAGACTTTAAATTAAATGTAATTGTGGTAAATATTTTAAATTAATGAATAATACATAAAAATATTTTATAAATAATTTAGTTCATATATTTTAAAAACATAAGTCTTAACATGACTACTATAATATATATTTATGAATCAAAAATTTAAGACGTGAAGTTTTAAAAATTTGAAGAACAAATTCGATTTAAAGTTTGAAAATTTATGTGTGAATTTAGTTAAGGTTGAAGTAATAATTATACATTTTAGTCAAATAAGTATCCAAAAGATGAATGGTTAGTATGGAAGAGACATAAATACATAACAATAATTTAGGCACATATATTTATATTGTTAGGAAATTTGGATAAAATAGTATAATCACAAAGTATCCCTCCCAAGATCTTTCTTTGAAGAATATCAAATAACAGAGAAATAGATTATACACAACACAAGAATTATAGTGGAAACTCCAAATTAGAGAAAAATCACTTTCGTTGTCAAAAGACAACCAGAGAAAAAATCACTATGTGGAAAATTGTACAACCACACTCTCAGTAATTTTCTCACACACCCAAAAGACAAGAGAAATTACAAGCTCAAGAGAATTTTCCCACAAAATTCTCTCACTCAAGAACTTCTCATACAAGTTTTTCTCTATTTTTGGGTGATTATAAATGAAGAAATGAAGCCATATTTATAGCCTTCAAGTTCTTATTTCATATGCCAAATATTTCTTCATTCAACAAAATTAGGTTACCTAATTTTCTTATTCTTTGTTCAAACAAGGTTAGGCACCTCCATCTTTGACAATATGGTAAGCCACCTTCCATGAATTTTCTTCTAAATTAGTCACCTCCTATTTTGACTAACAAATCTAATATTATTTTTAATCAATCATAACATATATAAAAATATTATAGCCATAAAATCACTCTTCTATCATGAGATTTCTCTTCTTTACAATATAATTTCATATGTGCAATATTGTCACTATATTATTAGTTTGTATAGATGCATTAAGAACATAAATATTGAAAATATATTAGGCAATAAGATAAAATTCTTTTAGAAATTAAATCTTCATGAATTGTTTTTAAGTTGTTAATTTTTTTAATTCCATTACAATATAATGAAGAAGAAGAGATATATTTTAGAAAAATAAGTCTTTAACAAAATAAATTACATATGTTTTCAAATATGAAACCATGATATTATAATAATGATAAAAAAATTTCTTTGCAAAACATGAATAATTATTTTCTTTTAAAATTTCATTTGATAATTTGATTATAACAATGGGAAGTTTTTTCTATTTTTATAAAGAAGTCTTCAAGAAAAAGAAAAAAACAAACAAACAAAAAAACATAGAAGGAAGAATATTTGAATGGCTATCAAATATGAAAGTAATGACATTACACAATGTTTTTATTTCAAAATGGTTTTAAAAATAAATTGGAAATTCTATAATGTTCTACTTGGATAATTTTATTGTTAGTTTTTCTTTTAAGTTTGAGATTCAATAACCGTTAATATAAAACTTAATCGTATTAAAAAAATTAATATAATTTTTTTATTAAAATTCTATCGGTGAAAAAAAATATTTAATTTTGAAATTTTTAGAAAAAAATTAATTTTAAAATTTTTACTAAATTCATTGGATTATAATGATCAATATTTTTAGAGAAATAACAATTAAAAAATTATTTTTTGAATGATTCTTATTTAATGTAAGTTTTTATTCAACTAAAAATACATTTGGATATTATATGGATAAATAAATAAAATTTTTTAATATATCTTTTTCTTAAGAAAAGTTGGAGATGATTAAAAAAAAGTTGAAGCTAAAGTATTTTTAGTTGAATATTAATTGTCTATATATATATATATGGTTTAAAAATGATTAAAAAACATTGAAATTAAAGCGTTTATCTTCATAAGAGTTTCTTTACAAAACATGAATAATTTTTTCTTCTAAAATTTCATTTGATAATTTGATTATAACATGGAGAGTTTTTTTTATGTTTTTTTTATAAAGAACGCTTCAAGAAAAAAAAATAAACAAAAGAAGAAGAAGGAAGAATTTTAGAATGGCTATCAAATATGAAAGTAATGACATTACACAATGTTTTATTTCAAAATGACTTTAAATAAAAATCTAAAATTCTATGATGTTTTTACTTGGATAATTCTATTGTTATTTTTTTCAATAATCATTAATATAAAACTTGATCATATTAAAAAAAATTAATTTTAATTTTTTTTTTTCTTAAAATTACATTAGATTGTAAGGATTAAAAAGAGTATTTGTTTTTGCTAGACATTAAAATGAGTTCTTATGATGAAAGAAATTCTTAAACCAAAATAAATAAATAATAATAATAACACTAAATAATAAATAAATTACTATAAATATTTAATTTTGAAATTTTTTAGAAAAAATTAATTTTAAAATTTTTTACTGTAAATTCATTGGATTATAATGATCAATAAAAGTTTATTTTTAGAGAAATAGTCATCAAGAAAAACAATAAAAAATTATTTTTTGAATAAGTCTTATGTAATGTAAGTTTTTATTCAAATAAAAATACATTGGGATATTATTTGGATAAATAAATAAAAAATTTGAATATATTTTTTTCTTAGGAAAAGTTGGAGATGATAAAAAAAAACGTTGAAGGTAAAGTATTTTTAGTTGGATATTATTTGTATATATGCTTTAAAATTTATTAAAAAAACATTGAAGCTAAAGCGTTTATCTTTCTAAGAGTTTTATTTGAATATTATTTGGATAAATAAATAAAAAATTTGAATACTCTTTTATTCAATAAAGCTTTGGTGCTAAAGTGTTTATCTTTATGAGATTTTTATCTTTATTTTTTTAATTATATGGTAACAAAATATGTTAATGTAATAATTATCATTAAATAAATTAAATATTATAAAGACAATTTGGTAATTAAAGCAAAAAATTTGGACAAAACCGTCCAAAATGAAAAATGATATATATATAAGAATTAATAAAGTTAATTGATAATTTTTGCAGAAACACAACAAAAGTTGAAGGAAAATAATGTTTGTCAACAAGCCAGCTCAACATTTTTTTTGCATTGGCTTACCTGTTTTGAAGGATATACAGATCATTTATGTAACGACGCTTGCATTTGGGATGAAGGTTTTGACAGTGGAAAATGTAATGATGACTACGACTGTATATGCTACTACACATGTTGATTACTATAAACATACAATATCACAAATAAATTATAAACTCTATTTGAATATAGATTTAAAAGTTATATTTTCTGTTAATAAAAGCCGTCTATATTATTGTAACAAATTTACATCAAAATCAATGCGTTTGAGTTGTATAATGTTATTTAAAAAAAATAAATTTATTTTAATAAAAAAGTTATAATTTAATAAATGAAAAATTCTTGAATCATTCATTATTTTTTTTTTTTTTGATACTAAATGTTTTAAAATACTTTTAATTTTTTTATCTTTTTTTTTATTACCAATTTCTAACTTGTGTTTAAATTTGCTCTAGTTTTAATATTTCTATTAAGAAATTGTTTAAATATAGATAAAAAAAAATTCACGTCACGTAACAAATATAATAAATATTTTATTCAGTTTTATTATTAAAAAAATCCACAAATTTCCAAATGTCCCAAACCCAACACCTCATTACCTAAACAGAAGCTATTTTTAACTTTTCTTATTATTAAGAAAGAATGACAGTAGCTTTGTTTATGTGATGAGGTGTAATTTAGTTTTTTAAAATATCACAATAATTTAAAATGTTGTTAGAAATTCATATATATATATATATATATATATATATAAAGTTGATAAATTTTATACATTTATAAAATTTTAACTTAAATAATTAAAATTTTAAATATAAGTATTAGTTAGAATATTCATTGTCACAAGTCGTTTGACAAGCACGTGGTGTCTTCATGCAAAAGTACTATAAATTTTTTTTTATTTTATTTTAAGTCTTGATGGTTGAAAATGTTGTTGAAAGGCATATAAATAACTAAAAACTTATAACTATTTCTATATAATATATTCAATAAAAAATATAAAATATAAAATATAAATATAAAAGTAAATACATATGTATTAATTTTCACATAATAAATTTATAATAAATGCACGTATAATTTGGTTAAGTACATTAAAATTGTTGAGTTTTAATTACTTTCTTGTTTATAATTTAATCACATTATAAAAATAGATTTTATTTCACTTTCAAATTGATTTTAGAAAATATAACGGACATTTTAATTCTTTTGCTATTAAATACATCATTGAAAGTCACTCTACTTTAAAAAAAAAAGAATTAAAAAAATTAGGTGACTTTTAATGCTACTTTAAAAAAAGTTGTGAGTTATGGTTTATTAGTTTTTGTTTATAAAATCATGTAGAACTGCCTTAGATACAAAAAAAAAAAACGCTGCAGCATCAAATAAGATAAAAATTTCTAAAAACACCTTTTGATCTCATATTTATGCTTGTTGATATAAGCACATGTAATAATTTTTTTTAATCAATTTTTTTTAAATCACTTATGTATAAAACCATCTTTAACGTAATAATAAACAAACAAACTTTTAGAGATAACAATTGTCAAAGGTTAATTTAAAGTTGAAAGCATACATGGCTAATAATGGTAAGTGTCCATGACTTTAAATTAAATGTAATTGTGGTAAATATTTTAAATTAATGAATAATACACTATACGACGTAAAAGAATATTTTATAAATAATTTATATATGTTTGGAGTTTTAGGTTCTCTTTATATTTACAAATAATACATAAAAATAACATTAAATCTCATCCACTTAAGACACGTATGACTTTGTTTTTAAATTTTTAAAATTTCACACATAAATTATTAAATTTTTAAATTCTATAATTTAATACCTATATTCTAAAAATATAAGTTTTAACTTGACTACTAAAATATACATTTGTGAATCAAAAATTTAAGATTTAGTACGAAGTTTTAAAAATTTGAATATCAAATACGAATTAAAGTTTGAAGATTTATGTGTAAAATTAGTTAAAGTTTATGAGTTAATAATTATGCATGTTAACCAAATAAGTATCCAAAATATGTATGATTGTTAGGGAAGAGACATGAATACATAACAGTAATTTAGGCACGTATATTCATATAAGAATATTGGAGCCATAAAATCACTCATTTATCACGAGATTTCTCTTCTTTACAACGTAGTATATGTGCAATATAGTCATTATATTATTAGTTTGTTTAGATGCTTTAAGAACATAAATATTAAAAATATATTAGACAATAAGATAAAATTCTTTTAGAAATTAAATCTCCAATTGTTTTTAAGTTAAGTTTTTTTTTTTAATTCCATTACAATATAAAAGAAGTAGAGATATATTTTAGAAAAATAAATCTTTAACAAAATAATTACGTATGCTTTCAAATATGAAACCATAATATTATAATAATAATAAAAGAGTTTTTTTACAAAACATGAATAATTTTTTCTTTTAAAATTTCATTTGATAATTTGATTATAACAAGGGGAGGTTTTTTCTATTTTTTATAAAGAATTCTTTAAGAAAAGTAAAAAAAAAAGCAAACAAACAAACATACAAAAGAAAAAGAAGGAAGAATATTTGAATGGTTATCAATTATGAAAGTAACAAAATTACACAATGTTTTTATTTCAAAATGGCTTTAAAAATAAATTGAAAATTCTATGATGTTTCTACTTATAAAACTTGATCGTATTAAAAAAATTAATATAATTTTTTTCTTAAAATTCCATCAGTGAAAAAAAATATTTAATTTTAAAATTTTTACTAAATTCATTGGATTATAATGATCAAAATTACTTTTTTTAGAGAAATAACAATTAAAAAATTATTTTTTTGAATGATTCTTATGTAATGTAAGTTTTTATTCAAATAAAAATACATTTGGATATTATTTGGATAAATAAATAAAATTTTGAATATATCTTTTTCTTAAGAAAAGTTGGAGATGATTAAAAAAAAGTTGAACTAAAGTATTTTTAGTTGGATATTAATTGTGTGTGTATATATATATACTTTAAAAATGATTAAAAAAGCATTGAAGCTAAAGTGTTTATCTTCATAAGAGTTTTATTTGAATATTATTTGGATACAAAAATAAAAATTTTGAATACTCTTTTTTTTTTAAGTTGGTGCTAAAATCTTTATCTTTGATAATTTTATCTCTATTTTTTTAATTAGATAGTAACAAAATAAGTTAATGTAATAATTATCATTAAATAAATTAAATATTATAATGGAAATTTGGTAATTAAAGCGAAAAATTTGGACAAAATCGTCCAAAATGAAAAACGAGATATATATATATATATAGATATATATATATATATATATAGCAATAAGATTAATTGATAATTTTTGCAGAAACACAATTAAAGTTGGAGAAGGAGAATAATATTTGTCAAAAAGAAAGCACAAAATTTCGTCAACTTCATGGAGGATGTGCAACTGGATATACAGATCATTTCTGTAATGATTCTTGCATTTGGGATGAAGGTTTTGATGGTGGAAAATGTAATAATGGTTGTATATGGTACTACACATGTTGATTACCATAAACATACAATATCATAAATAAATTATAAACTCTATTTGAATAGAGCTTTAAAAGTTTGATATTTTTTGTTTGGGAAAATTATGGTTTAAATCTTCAGTTTCAAGTATAGTTTGATAAAAGTCTGCATTCTAGCTTGTAGCATAGTGACACCAAAAATAGGGTTACAAACTTAAGATAAAGATTTGATATTTAATAAATGTGAGTTATATAATGTTACTTAGGAAAAAAAAGGTTTACTTTAATAAAACAGTTGTAATATAATAAATGGAAAATTCTTGAATAATTCTTTCTTTCTTTCTTTTTTTTCTTTTTTGATTATGTAGCATAATAGAAGGATGATATTATAATGGTTAAATGTGTTTTTTTTGTACCAAATGTTTTAAAAAAGTACTTTTAATTTCTCATCTTATGTTTTTTTTTAATTACCGATTTGGTACTTATGTTTAAATTCCTATTAAGAAATTGTTTAAGTATTAGTGAAATTTTTTGCATGTTTGGCACGTCACTAAGTATTTTAGACATTTTATTAATTTTAATTATTAAAAAAATCCACAAATTTCCATATGTCTCAAACCGGGAAACACTTCATTGACTAAAGGCAATAGCTTCTGTTTAGGGGGGACTAAAGGCTAGAAGGAAAAGGAAGACTCTTTGTTTTATTCTTTAATTGAATTCAATTAAATGTGTTTTTGTCACGTGATTTGCATTTGATAATTTTCATCCATATTTAACCATTTTTTTTAATAAAAATATTAAAATAATAATAAATTTAAATCATACATTATTAAATTAATATTAAAAATATATAAAATTAAAAATTAAAAGTATTTTTAAATATTTTGTACCAAAATTAAGAAACATTTTCTCAATTATAATTGCAACCATCCTTATTGGAATCGGATTAGTTCTTTGTATTATAGAAAAAAAGTATCAATCTAGGTAATTTACTTGTTAATTTTATTAAACATGTTTTAATTCATATAAAAGCCATGCAACTTAGTTTTTTAAAGTATCACAATAATTTAAAATGTTGTTAGAAATTCACACAAATAAAATATATATATCTTTAAAAATTTGGTAAATTTTATACATATATAAAATTTTAAATTAAATAATTAAAATTCTAAATATAAGTATTAGTTAGAATATTCACTTGTGACAAGTCGTTTGACAAGCATGTGGTGTCTTCATGCAAACGTCCTATAATTATTTTTTGATTTTAAGTCTTGATGATTGAAAGTGGTGTTGAAAGGCATATAAATAAATAAAAATGTATAATTATATGTATATAATATTTTCAATAAAAAATAAAAAATATAAATATAAAAGTAAATACATATGTATTAATTTTCACATAATACTTGCACGTGTAATTTGGTTAAGTACATTAAAATTGTTGAGTTTTAATTACTTTCTTGTTTATAATTTAATCACGTTATAAAAATAGATTTTATTTTACTTTCAAATTGATTTTAAAAAATATAAATTTTAAATATTCTAAGAAATAAGTTGATGCATATATTATTCAATTAGTAGCTAATTTTTTATTAAAAAGTTTTTCTCACTTTCCTTTAAATATTATAATTTAGGGTAATAATTTTTTTTAATGATTGGTGATTTAAATTATTTTATTCTGTTTCTTCCTCTTGAGCTATTATACACTTAAGGGCTTTTGGAGTTGATTTCTGTTTGCAAATTGGCACTTAATATCACTTGCTCTCAAGTGGTATAATCAAAATTACTCAACTTTTTTAAAAAAAGCATTTTATTCCACTTATTTTCAAGTGTGTCACTAAAAATAACTTAATTTTTGAATAGTGAATATTTTAATCCTTTTTCTAGCATTGAAAGTCACTCTACTTTAAAAAAAAGAATTAAAAAAATTAAGTGACTTTTAATGCTCCTTAAAAAAAAGTTGTGAGTTAGGGTAGGGTTTATTAGTTTTTGTTCATAAAATCCTGTAGAAGTGCCTTAGATACAAACAAACAAAAACGCTGCAGCATCAAACAAGAAAAAAATTTCTAAAAACACTTTTTGAACTCAAAAAATATATTTTATGCTTGTTGACAGAAGCACATATAATACATTTTTTTTTAAAATCACTTATGTTTAAAACCATCTTTAACATAATCATAAACAAACAAACTTTTAGAGATAACAATTGACAAAGGTTAAACTCGTTAAGAGCATAATTTTAAAGTTGAAAACATATATCACTTTCATAATAATTCGTATATCACATTAGTGATTAGACACCATAATGTCAAAACTGTTCGTACAATTTCTTCTCTAATCCAACTAGTTTCTTCTACATGAATAATCTTCATTAGAATTCAACCGATAAATTTTAAAATAAAGATTTTGGCGTCTTGTGCAGTTTGTTATTTGTGCCTTTTTTATCTTTGGTTCTGTGCATCGTTGTGGGCTGTTTGGTTATGTATTTATTCATTTCTTGATAGAAAGGACTAGGTGTTGTATTTCTGAAAGACTTCTAACCCTTGAAGATGTATTTTGTATTGTACCTTACTCCACTTTTGGAAGAAAGAAAGAAAAAAAAGTAGATAATAAACTCATTTTTTTAAGAATTTAGAAATATGGATGCTCAATCCAAGTTATTATTGCTTCTTACATGGAGGCATTATTTTGTGAAAAAAAGCTAAATGGTCCGCCTAAAAACACAAGAGGTGACACCAATAACAAGGGAAAAAATTTATTTACAACTTGTTATGTGAAAACAAATCATGCAACATGTTGAAAGAAAAACCAACTCAACTACCTTAACTGATAAATAACTATCACATCAAATTCTTGCAAATAGAAGTGCTCAGAATAAGGTCCTCTCTGGAAGCAAAGAAATTTGAAGCAAGCTCGAGAATCCCACCACCAGTTAGAGTAAAAAGCATTAAACAATCGTACAAATTCACAATATGTAGTTGACATTACAACTATTTCCAACATAATTCTAGCGCAATAGTTTAATAGGATAATTCAAACCTATACTGTAAAATAACTTCGAAAGTAATGCTATAGCCACATAAATTTACACCTCATAATTTACACTACGTCATTCATGTTTTAACACTGATTAAATAACTTTAGAAATGGTAAAAAAAAAATCAATTTCACTTGAGAAATGAAAAAAAAATCAATCTTTCAAAAAAAATTAACTACATATCGTACCAAAATTAATATAAATGCAAATTTGTATGACCTAACACTCCTCATAGTTTCAATCCTAAACCTAATATGTCTATATGGAACCGCTTCACTTTGGGTTGAAAGCTCTTTCAATTGGGCCAAAGCATACTCGAAGTCTTTGACAATCTCCAAAAGAAGGTACTTCTAAAATTTTGTAAATCATTATTAGTAATACTAATACGCAATTCAAAATCACATACATATACTACGAATTCATGCCAAACATTCAAAGTACTTTTCAAAACTACTGATCTAATAATCACATCCAAACGTGCCTTTTTATAATCTTTTAAAATAATTAGTGAATCTGATGATAGGATGAAGAATAAACCTTTTTTCTAATCTACATTACACAATCGCAGTTGGGATCCAAAACAAACACAGCTTCACATGCAAATCTTGATACCCAACCACACACAACCAAACAGCCATTGGCATATAGAATATAAACAGAACAATAAAGATAACTCGCATGCAAAAAAAAAATTAAAGATATTACAATATCAATAGCATTAATTAAAATTGAATGTTACATGCAAGGATCACTATTTCCCAAGTATTCCTCTTCATCCCTAGTAAACCTGCACTCAAGTTTCTGAGTACATAAAGAAATTTTTGAATCAACATATCCTCTTAAATCCCCAAAAACGAACAAGAGGTCAAGAACTATCATGATCTCCCACTAATTTTTTACCAAAGATGATAAAAGAATAAAAAGAGATAATGGAAGCATAACATTTTGAGTTACATATTCATCGAAAATGTCTAAGAGCATAGAAAAAAATTTGATAAAATCATGTAAGACCTAAATTTTAAACTATTAGAAGCAAAACGACACCTAAACCGGGTTTTTTTTTAATCCATATAACCCAGAGGTCTTCTTACCTTTCTAACTTATGTTGTATGAATTAATGGTAAATAGAATTAACTTCTTAGTAATTTTCTCTCTCCATTAGCTGCCTTGCTCATTCTGTGTTGCACCTTCCTTCACACCCACCACCAACAAAAATCTGGAAAAAATAGGGGCACATGTTATTTACCAAAAACATTTTTGTAGTTAGGTACCTCAGGGGGACTCATTGAAACTGATTTTAGTTCTGCTGAGCCACAAGATTATCGAGTTGCATTTGTTCAAGCCATGCTCCCAGGACAGCATGATCAACCGAATCCATGTGAGAAGTGACACTCAAACCCTCCTTGGAGGATGCATTAGCTGTAACACTGGGGCCAGAGTTTGATTGCTTTTCCTTCATTTCAGTTGGAGACTCTTTCACAAGTGACTGAACCCATGAGAGATCAGGCTCCTCTCCATTATCCCCAAGTTCAAATGAAGAGGATCTACGAAGCTTTCCAAGTTCATCAGCACTAACTGCCCAGTCTGCTTTCCCATTGGAGGACCCCCATTTCAACCACGAATGTCCAGGAGAACCAACAATGGAAGCAGAGCTGGAGCCTAATTCCTGCGAACTGAGACTACGAAACTGTTGATGCTTCTCATGTTGTGCTAACATAGACATCCGAGCACTCATGGGTGAGATAGGTTCCATACTTCGGGGAGACATCCTACCAGATGGAACCCCAAAAGAAGACTGCAATAGAGGGTGATCAACATTCTTGGGTGAGAAACTTGTATTGATTGGAGAGAGCATGCTCTGTTGCTGTTGAAACTGATTGAAAACTGCTGATTTGTGGGTTGGGGAGAAAACAGCAGATGCCAATGCTTGATCAGAGTATCTAGGAGAGGAGCTCTCTGCAGTAAATAGATCATCAAGATTTGAAGGAGTTAAGCTCTTCAATCGACCAGAGCGATTCAAAGAATTAGAACTCATAGATGGCTGCGAAAGGCAAGAAAACTCATTTAAAAGCTGCTGTTGCTGCACATCAAAATCTGCCATTGAATTAAAGTCATCTACTGAGATGTCTCTAGCATTAAGTGAAGATCTCAACCGACTAGACTGGAGATTGCTGCCTGGGAGATGCAATGCAGGAACGTTTGGTTGGGACCAACCCATATTAGAATTTGGCATACCATTGGCAGATGGTGACATAGGTGGTGTGAATGGCAAAGGAGACATGACAGACATGGACGATGGAGACCCAGGCAATAGGCTCATCGCAGCAGCAAAATCCAATGCTGCACCACCAGAAGAACCTGCACGAGGGGAGGGAACAGCAGAACCTGTAGAAACATACAATGGTCTGAGCTCTTCCGCAGTGTGAGCAAAAAAGCAAACTCTCCTTGCACAACTTGTACCATCCTTACAGAGACGGGTACGATACTGAGCTGGGTGTAACCAGCACTCAAAAACCCCATGAGCATATTCACACATGTCTCCACGTCTGCAAGCCCCTTTCCGGAAAGCAGGACAGGGGACACAGCTATAATGAAACTTTCTAGGGTCCCTTCTTCGAGCGTTTTCTCCTGGATGAACAAAAGGACATTCAGTCCAATCATGCGAATAAGCACGTGAACAAGGCCTCACCTTGAACGAGTACATTCGGAATTCATCTGTCGAATAGATGCTGTTCTTGATGTCTGGAAGAGAGGGATCAACAGGGTATTCTCTCTTCTCTGATGCAGAAACAGAATGCTCATTGAACCTTGACTTTGTTGGTGAAGAAACAATATCGAAAGCAGATGGGGACCCATTTTCTGGGGAAGAAGAAAGAGGAGGTGAACTTGTATTCAAAGCTGGTCTTGTTGAAACAGTCAACGACTGTTTAACAGGAGAACCATCCGTCTTAAGGAGTTCTTGAAGAGTTACTTTTACATCATCCAACTTAGGAGAAACAACTATAACATCAAAAGGATGTTGACTATTGCCATCAACCAAATTTGGATCAGCACCTGCTGCTAAAAGCAGTTTTACAACATCAACAGCATTCTCCGCTCCACCAGAGGCAGCACAGTGAAGTGCAGTGCTTCTGTCAAGACCACAGGATTGATGCACATCAGAACCCAACGAAAGAATCAGCTTAATGACTTCAATGCTGCCATATGTAGATGCAACCATTAGAGGAGTTCTCTGCTCATTAACCATTTGTTTTGAACCCTTCTTGCGAGTATACCATAGACCAATTTCATCAATACACGCTGGGTCACGCTCTATAGATCTTTGGAAGGCCTCAACATCATTGTTTGCAGCGAGCTCCAACAAACTGGCAAAAGTATCTTCAGTTTCAACAGTTAAGTGATTCATGGCTACTTAGGGTAGTTATTTTCGTCCAAGATAAAAAAAATAAATAAATAAATAAATAAGAAGATGATGCTGGGGAAGAATTGAATCGTAATCACTCCAATCCAGAAGGCATGCTTTCTTCTTCACAAAAAGCAGCTGAAAACCAGTAAAACCCAATAAACGAATTAGACTCCAAGTAAACATCAATCATTTGTATAAGCTAAATTCAACATGAATAATTAAGGAATCCAACTTACAATGATCCAGTTCTCTACAAATCATTTTAAAGTATTATTTGGGAAAAAAATACTGGAGCCAGAATGTAATAAAAAAACACAGAAGAGAAATTGTGTGCCATTAACATTTTACAAAAAGTCACAACATCATCCAACATAGCAAGAAAAACATACAACACAGGACCAATTTAATCACAGAATTAAATATATGATGACTAATAAGCCAGAAATATTTGTGCATGCCAACAGGAACCACATATTCAATCAACCTCAGCTGGTTTCTTGCGAATTAAGGGCGACAGGGGACACCAAACTAATTGTAATTCCATTAATCATCTTTCTTTGCCTTAAGAGGAAATAGAAGGAACAAGAATATAAAATATATTTCCCCGAATAAAAATAAAAATAAAAACATTCTTGTATCTTTGGCACCTTATAGAATAATTAGTATCTATCACCCAATTTAGGCTCTTTCCGTAACCCACAGTAGGGACATGTCGCCAAAAATTAAGCGCAAAAAGAAAAGCAAGAAACATGCTAGTTTAGTCAAGCAGAAAATATAGGAGGCTATGGAAACTGATATAACAGAATAAAGAATTCTGAGTCTTTGGGTAGCTTAAAAACATGAATCAAGAAACTTGAATCTTCTAAAAAAACAAAAATTAAATCTTTTTTTATACCAAAACAAATAGAGAGAGCAAAACTGCATCTATGTGGGATTTCCTGAACAGTTATCCTGTTTTCTCAACAAACAGTCAAATACCAAAATCCAAAAGCGATCTACAAGCAAAAGACCAAAGTCCAAATAAATTCAGATAATTTCTTCCAAACCGAAGAGGGGAAAAAAAGGTTATTTCATCGCATGGTGAGAAATGAAGTGGGAATAATCATAACCCCAATCTTCCTTTAGATTAATCACCTATATTCTCCACAAAAAGTTCATAATAGAAACCGACAATGAAAAACATTTCAACAATTACACAATGATGGCTTGAACTAAATATTAATCTCAGTCAAACAACCTAGATGCACAAAACAAGAAACCATACATGAGCGTTTGAACTAAATATTAATCTCAGTCAAACAACCTAGATGCACAAAACAAAAAACCATACATGAGCGTTCAGCAAACAAATATTCAAACAGAAAATCACGGATCGGAACTTACAGACACCCAATACAAGCCCAAACCATAACCATTTCAACCTAAAATCAGTGGGAAAAAAATCTCTCTTCATATGATCAACAGATTTCAACAGAGATACAAAAAAAGGCATCATTTTAAAGATCGAACAAACAGAAGTAATAACTTGAAACTAAAGTCCACTGTACTGCATATATAGAGTATCTTCTAATCAAATCATAACGAATCTTACCAAAATCTTCCAGCTAATGAAGGGACACTATCGAGTATCGCACTCCCCGGACAGTGATAGTGACGCAGATCTCAAAACTTCAAATCTATTAAAGATGCTTGGATTCCGATAAAATATGCGAGAAAACTTCTCTTTCAGAAAGCAACAGAGTCTTCAAGAAGAAAATTAGAGCCTCCTTGTTCCTCCAACTCTAATTCCTATGCTATGCTATGCTTTTCTAATTGAAATAAACTAAAAAAAATTAATTAAAATAAAATAATTATTTTTTTCTGGGTAGAAAAAAGAGTAAGCGCACTGATATGACTATTTGATTACTGTTCTTATGCGCAATGCAATATTTGTTGTACCAATTATATAGTGCCAGGAAAGAAATATGTGGACATACACGTCATTGTTGTTGGAATTGTAAGCTTGTGATTGGTTTTTGGTACTAGAGTAAAATAATAATAAACACAGGAAGAAAAACGCTCTTTGTAAATTGCCATAACTTAACCTTGTCTTTGTAGTCAAATTCCATAGAAATTCAACCTAAATTCACCTTACATGAAAAGTTAAATTTTTAAGGAAATGATCAAGTGTATGTGAAACCAAAAAACGAGTACATACAACCCCGTGACATGGCTTAGATTAATGGCTTGGATCTGCTAAGTTATATAAATGGAAATATATTCATTGCATCTCTATTTTATTTAAAAAATAAGGTGATGATATTTTATAATTAAATATTTTTTATTAATAATAATTTTAAAATATAATTAATAATAAGTAATTGATATTATTATTATTATTATTATTATGATAATATCATTATTTTAAAAATAAATTATATAATTATTTATAGATATTATATAATTTAATATAAGATTTATCGATTATAAAATTAAATTAATAAAGTTTGTATTTCACTAAACACAAATAAAATTATTTTATATAATTGTTACTAAAACTTTGATTAAAATTCATAACTTATACGTAAATTTTAAGAAATTTAACTTATATGTTTATGTTTTAAAATTTTATACATAAAATCTTAAAATATTATAACTTATATATTTAAGTAATTATAAATTAAAATTGTGTATGTTTAATATGTAATATTTTAAATTTTAAATTTTAAATTATTTATTTTAAAAGATTAAAAATTTATATAAATTTACTTAAATTTCCTTACTAATAAAATAATCACGTATTTATTTTTTATTTAAGAGAAATGAGAATTTAGTGTTGACCTCTTTTTCATTTATTATATTAGTATAGTCTATATTTTTAATTATAGAATAATTTTTTTAAAAACCTTTTATTTGATTAATTTAGTTAAATTTTTTAAACTATTTTTGAAGTAATTTAATCAATCAACAATTCTAGATTAAGTTGGTAAAAATTTATCAAAATTTGAAAATAAACACTTTAAAATATCATAAATTTATCATAATTAAAAATAAATGAAAATTTTTCATTAACTATAATTATATAAATTTAACTATAATTACTAATAATAAAACACTATATTAATTATAATAATAATATAATTTTTAATAATTAGATTTTTAATCATTTTTATAATAAACAAGATAAAATATTAAATTAATCTAAAATAAAAATAAAATGTATCCACATATATTAATACAAAATTTAGTATTATTTAAAATAAAAATACAGTTCTCCCATTGTAAATTTTTTTGCAATTTCATTCAGATAAAACACATTTAATATGAGATGAATACATTTGGAGTTATTTTTTTATTTTGATAAATATATTATTTTAATATTTTTTAAGTGATTTATTCCAACTTTTTTATTTTTAAAAATAAATAATTTTTTTTTAAATTTATATAATTATATTTAAATTAAAGAAAAATATCTACATAATAAAAAACATTATTTGAAATCAACAAATTCTTTTCTGACAATTTTTTAAAATATTTTTTTATATAAATCCATATAGTTTAATAAAATTTATTTTTTAAAAAAATACTTGCATATAATATGATATATTTGTGAAAATGAGATTATTATGTTTAAAATAATATTTTTTTAAAAGAAAGAAAAATCGAAAGAATTTAATTGATATTTAATAATATTGTTTTTTTCTAATTTAAATATAATAATATAAATTAAGATAAATTTATTTTAAAAAATAAAATAAATTAAATTACTGTGACTTACTTAAAAAATAATTAAAATGATTAATTTATAAATAAATAAAAAGTAACGATTAATATTATTAGAATAATACAATTAGTACTTGCCAATTGAATGATTACGTATAACTCCAATGCTAGAACTCGTACCAGACGATAGAATTTGTTTTTTTTTTTAAGGGACGACATAAAAGGTCGATTGCGATTCTTGCAAGCACATTCTAGAAGTCCTTGGAAACCGGAAAGGGAAACGTAATGGCGAGACGGGAGTAACAGGTTAGGAGATGTAAGCGAAATGTGTTGACCGGAAGAGCCGGTGAAAATGCGCGTGCTTGGAGCGGATTAAACTGGAATTGAATTGATTTTGGCGTCCATCTTCATAAAAAGCTTGAACTACTGGTTTTTTGTACGGTTTTTTTTTTAATATCAATCTTTAATCTTTTTGTACGGGTTCGAACACGGGCAACTAGTCAATTCCAGTTAATTACGAGGTCGATAAATCAGAAGACATAGAAAAGGAGAAATATTATGTGGTTTTATTTTCAAAATAACAAATATTATGAAAAATAATAATTTAATTAATAAAAAATAAATAACAATTTTATATAAAGCATGTCACACTCATTTTAAAATGTCCATAATGAGACTTAAAACTTAAGGAATGATAATTGAGGATAAGAATCTATTAATTATTATCAAAATATATAAAAATTTATTAATTGTTAAGGGAAGTATTATAAACCTATTAATTATTTAAAGATTAATTAAAATTTTAAAAAATTTAAAAATATTATAAATAAAATACACGAACACAAAATTGTGTATTTTTTTTTTGAATTGTTATGTATTCCTTCAATTAATTATTACTCAAAAAATGTTAACTTAGACAAATTTAAATATGTATCAATTGATTTAAGAATATATAATAACTTTAAAAAATATACATACGTATATTTCATAGTGTTTCATTTATAATATTTTTATAATATTTTTAAAATTTTAGACTTTTAATTCACTTTTAAATAATTAGTGGATTTTTAGTGTTTATCCAAACGTTAGTAGATTTTTGTACAATTTAGTTGTTATTGGATCATTGTTATCCTTTATTCATTCAAGAAATATCATTAATAAGTAACATAAAAATATCATAAACGTAATTAATTTATCCCAATCTCATTTACAAAAATTTTGTAGACTCAATGTATTATTCAATCAAACTCTACAATATTTAAAATATATTACAAAGGGTTTGATAAGTTTATGGTACCCTTATTATTAGAGGTCCCAGTACTTGTTAATAGTTAATTTGATCGATTAAAATTGGACGGTTATCCAATTAATTGGAGTTTGGTCAATCAGTGACCTCACTCGTTAGAGCCGAGTTGAACATATATCTAACTGAACTAGATAGTTGAAAAATTGGTCGGAGTTTGGTAGAACAGTAACCCTATTTGTCATAACAAATTTGGACACATATCCAATTAAATTGAACAATTGTCCAACTAGTTAAATTTTGATTTGATGGTGACCTCAATTGTCGGAACTCAATTAGACACATGTCTAACTAAATGGACAATTGTCTAACTGGTAGGAGTTTAGTCGGTCGGTGACCTTATTTGCTGAAGTAGAGTTTGATACATGTCCAACTAAATTGGACAATTGTCCAACTAGTCAAATTTTAATAGGTCGATGATCTTACTCATCGTAACCAAGTTGGACACATAACCAACTGACCAAATTTTAATCGACATATGACTATCTCTAGCTAAAGTGATTTATGTACTTGCAAGCAATTAAAATTTGCTATGATTTTAATGAATATGATAAGAATGCTAGAACTTTTCTTTAGGTTTAGAAAAGCGAATGCTAAATGTATTTTTTGAAAAATTAATAAGGCAATAAAACTAACATATTATGCCAAATTTTTCTACCTCTAATAATGTTGTCCGTTTAAGGGAACTTTTTTAAGTGAACTAATTTAAACTTATATGAGCTAATTATTTATATACACTACTTACTCCTTGAATCAAACACATTAGTAATGCTCTATAGCTAAAAAAAAGCAAAGCAACATAAAAAGAAAATGGATTATATGAACATGTTTAGAATGAGATCTAAGAGTAGCAATTGTACTATAAATAATTAAATACAAACAAATACATGATAGCCTATTGTCACGTCTCGCCCAAACTGCCCTTAAAAATCCAAATGTTGGCTGCCTAAAGGATCTAGACACATGGAAAGTTCTAGAGTTGCCTAAAGAAATCTAGAAAGGGCTGGAGTTGGATGGACTCAACTCAAGCTTGAAGACCCTAGAATGTTCTAGAGCACACTGTAGGAGTGCTAGAATGGGTGGGTATTCTGAACACCGGATGGTTCGGGAAGGTTGTAGAAGGTCTTGGAAGCTTCATGAACATCCCGGAAGGTGCATGAAGGAGCTGGACAAACCTAGAAGACTCTAGAGTTGGATAGAAGGTCCTAGAACCTTGTGGCAGCTTGTACATAGAACTCTCTTGTTTATTCTAGAGCTAGAAGGATCTAAAGAAATGTGGCATACTCACAGGCTTGTTGCACACATAAATAAACCACTTGGTCTTCATTTGTAATCATCCTGGAATTCTTAGCAATTGTATCATAAACCTCTACTAGAAAGCGTTACAAAGCATTCTTGCAAACTCTCTTACTATTCTCTTTGGAGTTCCATTTCGGATTGAAAGGCGGTGCTTAGTGCGACGGACCGAGCTAAGTCTTGTGAAAGACTACTTAAGAAATTAAGGTCGTGACGGTTGGTATCGAAGAGGTTAAAGTGATCTCTATCTTTGGCAAAATGAAAGAACACCGCCCATTACACAGCATGGACGTTCACCAATGGAACGTGGCGTGAGGAAGTGCGGGAAAGCCCGAAGAATCTCGAGCCAAGTCGAAAGACTTGCTTTCTGCTTGGAAGCACGAGTGGGAAGTGCACGGACGACTCGGGGAGGCTGTTGATCGGAGTTGACAACTTAGAGGAGCGTTCTGATGGCTTGGAGTGAGGATGTGGAAATCTATGCGGCGGTTAAGATGTCACTCGGCAGGCTAGACGGTGGATTGAGGCGAGAGATTGATGGGTTAAAGGCGGAACTTGCCAAGGTAAGGGATCTTGTCGAAGAGAACTTGCTAATGTATTGCATAGAATGGAGGATATGGGTGGTGATCTAGCTCATGTAGCGAGCTATGGCGCGGGAACTAGTGCAACCACCGTCAATGAGAACTAAGAGGGTGGACGTTCCCAGTAAGACCTTTAATGGCGTTAGGAACGCCGAGTTGACAACTTCCTGGGGGCTGAAACAATACTTTGAGGCTACATCGCCAACGGACCGCTACTAGCGATCCGAACGCTATGCCCATGTATTTATCCGATCTTTGCGATGTTGTGGTGGAGACGGAGACATGGAGATGTGGCGAGGGTTTGCACAGTGACACCTTGAAGACTTAAAGGGGAGTTCATGCGATTCTTCCACTGTAAACGCCAGAAGAGGAGGCAGGGGCCGGCGACAGTTAAAGCGGAGCCGGGTAGCATGGGATTGTGAAGGAGTTCTGACACAACTCACTTGAAGTCTGACACAACCGACAAGGATGCCTTATTCTTGTTCGTGCCGACGTGCTCCAATCGTGGGCTAACCTTGAGCTCGAGCGACGTGGTGTCAGAGACTTATCTTCGGCCATCGCGACCGCATGAAGCTTCAGGTGACTCTTGACAAACAAGGAGGGCTCCAAAGCCACAGACAAGAAGTTTGGTGGAGAGAAGAGTAATGGAGGCCATGCCAAAAGTCAGGGATCCAAAAATCATAAAGGCAACTCATTCAAGCCACGGGATAAAGGGAAGGAGAAGGAGGATCGGGATGCCTCGAAGCCACGTGTTACGTGCTTCGTTTGCGATGGACCGCATTGGGCACGTGAATGTCCGAGAAAGGCCTTGAGTGCCTTGGTGCCTCCACACATAACCAAGATGGAGGTGAGTCGAGACGATGGTGCAAAGATGGGTTCTTTGCGCCTGCTTGTGCATTGCGAGTGCCCAAAGACCCCGAGGCACGATGTACGTAGATGACCATCGTGGGAAGGTCGACACGGTTGCGTCTCGTAACTTTGTTTCGGTGGAGGAAGCAAAGAGACTCGGCAGGTTGTCAACGGAGGGTTCTCTCCAAAGGAGTCAACTCGACCTTACTACGTAGGTCGGTCGCGGAGTTAGGTCGTCTGGTGCTTGGGTGACGAAGTAGACTTATCGATGGCCTTTATGGACGACTTCTCGGTTGTATTTGGCATGGAGTTCTTGGACCAGTTAGAGCTTTCTTGGTGCCAAGCTCAAACTCTATGTGTATCATGGATGGCTCGAAGCGCACGTGTGTGCCGACGGAGAGGACCACCGAGATCTACTCGAAGCTCTTTCGGCAATTCAAGAAGGGATTGAAGAGGGATGAAGAGAGTTACTTGGCCATCCTAAAGGAGTACGACGATGAAGAGGTGTCACCAAGCCAAGCATGCCAACGGAAGTGCATGTCTTAGACAAGTTCCCAGAGGTGATGCCGGAAAGCATTGCCAGCGGTTACTCAGGAGGAGGGAGGTAGACCACGAGATAGTAGTTGAACTCGGCACCGGGCCACCGAAGCCAATGAGTCCACATCGGATGGCGAACTCGAGTTGGGTGAAATGCGGAAGCAACTCGATGGTTTGGATCACGGGCTTTATAAGACCTTCAAAAGCCCGCTTTGGTGCCCTGTTCTGTTCCGAAAGAAAGAAGGATGGCTCGGCCGGATGTGCATCGACTATCGGGCTCTAAATAAGATCATCATTGAATAAGTATCCTATCCCACTTATTGCCGATTTGTTCGACCAATTGTGGAATGCGAGATACTTTACAAAGTTAGTTGCGATCGGGTTACTACTGCAGTGCAGGAGATTGAGCCGAAGACTACAGGTGACGGGTATGGTGCCATGAGTTCCTTGTCATGCCATTCGGTCTCACCAATGCACCTACCACCTTCGCACACTCATGAATAAGATTTTCCATCCCTACCTCGATCGGTTCGTGGTAGTATATCTTGATGATATTGTGATATATATGGGACTTTGGAAGAACATCTAGAGCATTTGAGGAAGGTGTTCGAGTTCCTGAAGGAGAATGAGTTATACGTCAAGAAGGAAAAATGTTCCTTTGCGCAAGACGAAGAGATGTTCCTAGGGCATAGGATAAATGATGGAAAGCGATGATGGATGGTGTTAAGGTGAAAGCCATCCAGGAATGGGAGCCTCTCAGGTTCTGGATTAAGATCTTTCCTTGGGTGGTAAACTATTACGAAGGTTTATCAAGTCCTATTCAGCGAGAAACAGCCCCATTTCAGTAACTTGCTTAAAAAGAACAAGGCAGGAGTGGACAAGCGAAATGCCAAGCCTCGTTGAAGACTTGAAGAAGGCGCAGTGAAGAAACGGTGCTTTGCCGGACCGCTTCCAAGACATACGAGCTGCATACATATGCTTCGAGACTTTGCCATTGGTGGGTATTGATGCGGGAAGGACGTCCGATAGCTTATGAGAGCCGCAGCTCAATGACACCGAACGCCGCTACACCGTACAAGAAAAAGAAATGACACCATCATTCATTGCCTAAGGGTGTGGCGACATTACTTATTGGGTTCTCATTTTGTTATTATGACGGACAATGTGGCGACAGCTCTTCGGACTCAAAATAGGTTGAGTCCCAGCAAGCTCGGTGGCAAGATTTCTTGGCGGAGTTTGACTATAGGTTAGTACAAAGCGGTAAGGCCAATGTGGTGGGTCGATGTCTTTGGCCCGAGGCGGAGCTAGCGGCCTTGAGTAGGCAGCCGATCGCTGTGGATAGGATCAAAGGGTTGGAGCATGATGCCGCGCCTCGTCAGAAGGAAAGAGAGACGATTTTGGGCGAGTGACGGACTACTCCATGCCAGCGAATCGAATCTTCGTGCCAAAATGGGGGAGCTTAAGGAAAGAGCTTATCAAGGAGTGCCATGATTCGTTATGGGCGGGACACCCAGAATGAGGCGTACTTGCCTCGATCAAGTCCATCTCATTGGCCTCGGCTTCGGGACGATGCGGAAGCTTATGTGAAGACTTGTCTTGTATGCAACAGGGATAAGGATTGAGCAACATGCGCCGGCGGGTTGTTAGAGCCGTTGCCCGTTCCGGAGAGGACCGTGGGAGAGTGTCTCTACGGAGCTCAAATCACCCTTGCCAAAATCGGGGATTTGGCGGCATTGTGTCATCATTGACCGTTTTAGCAAATATGCGACATTCATACCTGCCTTTGCCTCAACGGAGTGGCGTGAGATGAGATGGCGCGGTTGTTCCTCGAGAATGTTGTGAAGCATCGGGAATTCCTTCCAATATCGTGAGTGACCAGAGACCAACGATTCACGGGAAATTTTGGACGGAACTATTCAAGTTGGGATCGGACTTGAATTTCTCCACAAGCTTTCATCCACAAAGTGATGGACAAACGGAGCGCGCCAATGCGTTCTTTGGAGCGTATCTTAGGCCTTTGTTAGTGCCCGATCAACGGATGAGGCGAAGGCGGTTGGATGTAGCCCAATTCTCGTATAATCTGCAAATAAGTGAGTCCACCGCTAGAGTCCCTTCGAAATTGTCATGGGCGGCAGCCCATGACCCCCTCATGCCTTAGCCACGAGTTATGAAGGAAAGAGCCCATTCTTTCCAAGTTTTGCAAGGCCTGGCATGGCACGAAGTTGGCCGAGCCTATTTGCGTAAGGCGTCTAGAAGATGAAGAAATGGGTTGACGATGCTAAGAGAAGGATGGTAGAGTTTCGGGAAGGTGATTTGGTCTGGTAAAACTATTGCCCCAACAATTCAAGTCTCATGCGGAAGGTTCATAAGGGTTGTTACGGAAGTATGAGGGACCATTTCTATCCTCAAGAAAGTTGGTAAGGTGTCATACTATTCTACAACCTCCGAAAGCTTAAAATATATCATGTTTTTCATGTAAGCATACTAAAACCTTACCGTAGAGCATTTTGGGATGACATAAGTCGGGGAGTATCAAGGAGAAAGCACCTACGGTGACAACCTCCCTTTGATAAGGAAGTGGACTCAATTTTGGCGGACCGAACGATCCAGAGCGAAGGGCGTACCAAGTTATAAGGAATACTTGGTCAAATGGAAAACGCCCGAGAAGAAGAAACAAGTTGGGAACCTGAGGATTCCTTGTGGCAATTCGGAGATGCTATAGAGGTTTCAACTTGAAGGCGCGCGACGCGCCGTCGCAGGCTGAGTGGGGAGGGTGTCACGTCCCGCCTAAACGCCCTAAAAATCAAATGTTGGGCTGCGCAAGGATCTAGACACGTGGAAAGTTCTAGAGTTGCCTAGAGAAGTCTAGAAAGTGGCTGGAGTTGGATGGACTCAACTCAAGCTTGAACACCCCAGAATGTTCTGCAGAGCACACTAGGGTGCTAGAATGGTAGAGTATTCTAGAACGCACCTAGGATGGTTCGGGAAGGTCAGTAGAAGGCTGCGGAAGCTTGGAACATCCGGAAGGTGCGTATGAAGGAGGAATTTGACAAACCTAGAAGACTCTAGAGTTGGATAGAAGGTCCTAGAACCTGTGGCAGCTTGTACATAGAACTCTCTTGTATATTCTAGAGCTAGAAGGATCTAGAGAAATGTGGCATACTCCTGAGCTTGTTGCCACTTGTATAAATAGACCACTTGGTCTTCATTTGTAATCATCCTTGGGAATTCTTAGCAATTGTATCATAAACTCTCTCTAGAGCAATACAAAGCATTCTTTGCAAACTCTCTTACTATTCTCTTTGGAGTTCCATTTTCGGATTGAAAGGCAGGCTTAGTGCGACGGACCGAGCTAAGTGCCGCACGATCGCTACTTAAGAAATTAAGGTCGTGACAGTATGCTATATTAACTAGCCTTATAAAATAATAATAATAATAATAATAAAGGGGAAAGTTGAAAAGAAATATCAAAAGGGAATGAATTTTGAAAAAAAATGGCAAAATAGAAAAGAAAAGAGAGTAATAATGATATTTGGGTCGAAAAGTGACTAATTAGTCTTAGGATACTGTTATCGACAGGTTTATTTCTTTTACTACATGGGTTTTTAACTCTTGTATCCCAAATTCACTATAAAAAGAATGGTAATGCCTCATAGGGAGGAAATGATGTTCTAAACTTGTTTAAGTTACAGGATTGAACGATCGCTAATGGATATGAAATCACACATACTTTAAAAATGGTTGTTATGAAGTAGCTAGAACTAAAAGATGATTAAATACCATACTGAATGATCATTAGACTTTGAGACCGTAGCATTGCAAAGCCCTTGAGATAATACTGAGAAACTTAATTATTTTTTCTTTTCTAGAGGACTAGCATTCTTCCTTTGCTCAGGGACTAGCCAAGAATAGTGAGGAGTTTAATCGATGTCATTTTATACATGTATTTATGCATTAATTATAACATATTTACGATGAATATTGCTCTCTATGCTTTTTATATGTTTATTTTTTGTTATACAAGTGTTTGGGAACGAAATGAACAAAAATAGGAAAAGAAAAAGAAGTGTATTTAGAGAAACAATAGGACATTCGATCAATGGAGCTTCGATCGAGATCAATAGGGTACTCTCATATGGAAAATATGAATCATCAATCTTGATAGATCTTACCATTGGTTGGATATATCGAGGAGTCAATTAAAGAATGGTAATCGTTGTTAGATCGATCCAAAAAGTACTCAATTGATTGAGAACCATTCAATAAAAGATTTATTAAGTGTAATTGAGTAGGAAATTGCAAAAGAATTGAGAAAGGATCTCGATCGATCGAGACATCAAATCAACACTAAAATCTAGCATTTTTTAACACTAACTTCTAATCATAGCAATTGGATCAAACAAATTCAAATCCAACTCAAATTAGACTCAAAAATACACTATATAAACAATCAAAAAGGTCATTTAAATAAAAAAACATTTGTTATAAAAATAAGAGAGATTAAATAACACATATAGGAAAAATTTTGAAGTAGATGTTAAAGGAGATTTGGGGACCTTGTCATATACCTTTCACAAGCTTTCTTATTTATTTTTTTAATAGTTTTCATGAAAATCATGTTAATTCTTATAAAACTTATGTCTAGTTAATTTCATAATGTGATCGTGGATAATTTCAAACCCTAAATTATGGTTTAACTAATTTAATGTTATGATAATTTATAGTTTCAATTCTTAATTATTGATGTGTTTACTTTTATGTTTAAATGTAAAAATTATACACATATGAATTAAGATGATCAATTAGTTTACTACATGAATATATTTATTTATAGTTTAAGATATTAGTATGTAATCGCTAATATTTTTATTCGAGGTGGTACCATGTGGTTTTTGTCATAAGGTTAAATGTCTACGTTAAATGTTATCAATGTTTTTAATCTTGCCTAGTTTAGTTATCACCTCTTTAAATCTTAATGCAATGAATGAAGTAAATATAGTATGTGAACATTTAAATTGTTCAGGATTTAGGTTAGTTCTTAATTGTATTATAAATCAATATACAGTAAGAAAATATGAGAAATATTAAGTGGATCTAGACTTCTAAAGCTAAAATTAAAAATTTAAGAATGATTTAAATTATGAAATTTATTTAGAACTTAATAAGCTAATTTTCATTGATGACATTTAATTAAATTGTAGACTAATAATAAGGATAGTTTCATAATCATACATCTCTCACAATTCTTATATAATTTACTTCACTATTTTATGTTATTTTTGTTTGTTCACAATCAATCAAAAACTTATTTTTATTCTAACTTTAATTAACTCACTAATGAAATAGTAATTAAGAATATGAATTCTTACCAATTTTCTTGGGTACGGTAACCTTTGTTCATAAATTATATATCACTTGTGTTTAACCATATATACTTATGTGTGCTTAAGTATGTCCATCAACATTCGCTTTGATAAACTCAAGAAAAAGTTCTACCAATCTAATCATGCACGTTAGAATTAAAATAATATTATAAGAAATTAACATAGAACTTCATAAATTTAAATACATAAATCTTCATATCCCCAATTCAATTATTGTGCATGTATCTTTTAAGCTATATTATTATAAAATATGTTTTTACTAAAAGAATAATATCAAGATTCTACTAACATTCGTTTATCATTCAAAACCTCATAATTTTAAGCATTTGTGATCAATTATATCATAAAATAGGGAGGAAACACGTTATTATTGTTTCCGAGCCTATCTACTCAACTTAACTATCCTTAAAATACAATAAATAATCCTAAACAGTGAAAACATTATGCTACCTAGATCATCCCAGTCCTAAAACAGATTTAACTAATCAAGCAAAAGAAAATAAAGATAGAAACTTGTTAATAGTCTCTCGCACCCAATTCTTACATTGTCATTAATATAAGCACATGTATATATGTAACGTAAAAATAAGTTAAAAGAAAGTAAAAAAACTAATCCAGTAGATTACCTCCCATAAAATGCTTGGTTTAATTTCATCATCTCAACACTATCAATTCTTTTTTCATCCACCATCATTAAAGATGTTAAAGTATGCGATTTCGAACTATCGAGCTAGCATTATATTAAACACTTCCTTGCACATTGGTGGTAGTCTTCTTTGAAGCAGACTATATATGCTCTCCCACACACCTATATTTTTTCTATCATTATGCTTGCACTTGGTAATAAAAAGTAACTTAAAATGGTTTCCATACCAAGGTACCTGTTTAATATCTTCCATAATAGGTATATGGATTTCCAACTTGGGAAAGGTCTTCAAAATTTTCCTTTCATGATTCTTCTTTATTGAATTATCAAACCTATTGGAAAAAGATAAAACATACTCATTATTAGAAAAGAGATGTCCGGGTACTACATTTGGTGCCATATTTCCTTAGGGGTTGATTATCTTTGCCTCCTCATTAATCTCTTCTTTGTGTATATCATTTTTAGAGATTATTTGGGGCTTCTCTAGTTGCTTACCACTATCCAAAGTAATGGAATTAGTGATCTCTATAAGCTTAGTTATTATTTGAGAGGGAAGGTCAACAGCTACATATGCTTCTAATCTTTTCATAGCTATGACTACTTAGCCAATCTTTGTCTCAAGGTTATTTGGTGAAGTTTGAGTTTTCTTCATAGCAGCTTTTGTGTCATGTTAAAATTTAATACTGTTATTTGTCATAGCAATTACCAAGTCCTCTAGAGAATTATCTAGAGTGGGTGGAGTAGTTTATGGCATTAAAATGAGAGGTTACATCTGATATTGAAATTTTTTGTTGGGTTTCTTTATGAATAGCTCTAGTATTTATGATCTCACCATCCTACATTATATATGTTAGAATATAGATTATACATGGACCTTTGACTTTCAAATCCACCGATAGTAGTAAATAGGTGTTCAAACATAGGGATTGAGTTAGCAAGGTTTAAAACATGTGTGGTTGCTTAAGGCTTCTCACAGAGAGAATGTATAGATTACAATGAAGTTTTCTCACCATGGTGAGTCACTAAGTATACATCAATCAGAATACTCCTATCTTTAGTCACTCAATTTGATTTTTACTTAGATTAAATGGATATCAATACTGCATTTTTATAGGGAGAACTTGAAGAAACTATTTACATGAAATAGACATAAGGCTTTGAAGTGAAAGGAAGAAAGGATGAAATATTTCTCCTAAAGAGGTCATTGTATGGACTTATTTTATAATTTTAGGATGAATTTGAAGTTGCAAAGATACGAGTCTGATTCATGTGTGTATTTTAGAAAACAAAGTAATGGAAACATTGTATACCTACTATTATATTTATATGACATGTTACTTGCAAGAAATGATATTAGAGACCTGATGCATTTCAAGCAACTTCTTAAGACTGAGTTTAACATGAAAGTTTAGGGAAGGGAAAAAAGATAATTGGCATGGAGATTTCAAGAAACATAAAGCTATTGAGTTGGTTATGGTTACATTCACGAGGTATTTAAAAGATTTGAGATGAACACATCCAAACTTATTATAACTCCTTTAGCCCTTCATTTTAAACTCTCTGTATAACAATATCCTATCATTAAACATGAAAAATAAAAACGCGTCATACTCTAATGTTTTAGGGAGTCTTATATTTACTATGATAGCAACTAGACCAAACATAGCATATTCAGTCAGTGCAATGAGTAGGTTTATGTTAAATCCTAAAAAATAGCACTGGTTAGAGGTGAAGTGGATCCTAAGGTACTAAAGGGAACTTATCATATGGATCTAGTTTACAAAAGAAACTCGTTAGAAGTAGTAAAGAAGAGGGATTTACAGATGCAGATTTTGCAATAAAAGTGAACTAATTGTCTTCATGATTTCCAATCTTAATATTTTGATATATTTATGAAGATATGGGCAATAATGGGCTTTCACCTACTCATTTTCTTAAAAATGAATTTCAAGTCCTATAATAGCAGTTAATTTGTATATAATTAAATTGATTTCAAAATAATATATTAGTTTGTATATAAATTATACACTTTAGTGTATATTCACTCTGCACATTAGGTACAATGCATACATATGTTGTATATACATATTATTTAGATGTGATACATGGTTTCAAGACCAATTTGATCAAATATATTATTTATATGCTACTTAGGGCACATGTTCTTTGAAAATGTCCAAATGTGACAAAGTTTTAAAATAGCTCTTCATTTCCTTGAAGAATGCACTTTTTTTTGTTCCTTTTCCTTTATGAGCTCTCTATGAGTAAAGCAAAAAAATACCAAAATTGACCCAGTAAGACAAAAATGAACTAAAATAGACTAAAATCGATAAAAATAAACCAAGATGGATATGATATAATCAAAATAGGCAAAACTTGACCAAAATCGATCAAAATATAAAATAAGTTATTAGTACATGCTGATTTTAAATAATGAAATGATAAAATTTTGCACTCCTTTAAGAATTTTAAAACTTTGTGCATTCCTATAACTCAATTCAAACATCATGCCATATTTTATAATTAAAACAATAAAGCAATATATATTGAACAAAAGAAAATACATAAATAATGTTCTCTGTCCATTTAATTTTCAATTTTTTTATTATGATTCAATCAAAACATATATGATTTGATTAATTTAAAATTTTCAATAACAATAAATAAAAGCTTCTAAAAAATTTATGTAAAAATTTAAACAACACTTATATCGACATCAAATACGATACTAATATAGATCTGATAGGTAGAATAGGTTTCAAAATCATAACACACTAGTTATTAATAGCATAAGTATCACAAGGATTCTACTATAAAGAAAATGAAAATGAAAAGTTAACCTATGGGACAATAAGTGAACAAATGGAAGAGAACATGCGTAAATATAAAAAGATAAACATTTGCATGAAATTCATGTATATTTATGGTGCATATTGCATATAGATTTACTTACTAAGCATAATCTCATTCACGTGTTTTAATATTTTTAAATGATAAGTAATGATCTTAAAAAACTAAAAAGGGATGATTGATGATGTGATTATCAAGTGTTTTTTCAAATAAAACGATATTTAAAAGTTTAATTATTTTTTTCCTTGTGGTCAATTTTATGACTTCTATTAATCTAGTTTGTTGTGACTTAATTTATTTTATGATATAACGATAAATTATTTCGGTGGTAATTATTAAATAAAAAAATAAATTCTTAATCAAAAGAAATTATTCAATTAAAGAAATAGTAAAAAGGTAACATTTTCTAGTTTATACTCAAAACAAACTTAGGTTATTTACAAAGCTTCAGCCATGAAGGTCTTAGATATTGAAAGTGGTTATTTCATGAAGCAACAATTGTTCCACTGTTGTCTCTCCTGGGAGGGATAATGACTACTGAACTATAGGGAGTCCATGCTTATTTTTCTTTCTTCTACCTATTATGGATATATAGTTTCTCATGTTTAATAGTCTACTTGAAGGGAAGAGTGAGGAGATAATGAAGAGTAACAATGACTGTTGTGAAAGCCATTTGTGTTTCTGGTTCCTCCGTATCGTAATCTGAATATTGGTGTAAAATTTATAACAAGTAATAGGTGAGGGCTTCATATTTGTCTTCGTTGAAATTCATAGATGAAACAAAATGGATATAAAAAATTAAAGTCAATATCGATTAATTTATTGAATCTTTTTAAATTAATTACGTTAATATTTTATAAAATTTTACATATCATAATAAAAAATTATATTAATCATTATCCATCCTGACATTAGTAAATTTAATGTTAAACATAATAAATTATGCAAATCTAAGCATAAAAAGTAACACTAAAATCATTAAAACAAAATCTAACAAATACATAAAATTAAAAACAATAAATGCATTAAATGTAAGCAATAGTCACATGATTTCACATCACAAAAAACCAAACCAGTATTATAGTTCAAAGAAAACAAAAGGACAAGTACCAAGTTCGCAAAAGAAATAGGAAGAAAAATAAAAATACAAGCTCATAAAAACATTGGAATTGTGGGATTATCAATATTCTATAATGTTCTTTTGTCCTTCATTCATATATATAATCCTCACAAAGCAAAAAATAAAAAATAAAAAAAAAATATTGACAGCTAGTTATGATATTTTTGATTATAAAATTAAAAAAAAAACAGACTGAATTTGACCTATATGCAAAAAGCAATATTACAATTACTAAGAAATTATGATATAAAATTATATTATTATTTACTAACATTCTTTGACAAGACGAGGTGCAAACAGGTAAATATTTAGTCCTAATGCAATCTATCTCAGTATGCTAAATTAAATAACGTTGACATCTGCTCCATGAGGTTTGTTTGCTTGTAGTTGCTCTGCACTTTTCCGAGCTTTCATAGAGTCTCCAATCTCAACATTAAAAGGCTTTTGGGAGTTAGGGATTTGAGTATCAATCCTCATTTCCTTGAGTGAGACAGCAAGTACATTACAAGCTCAGCAGTATTATCATCTCCAGTAAATCCAACAAATTCCACCACTTTAAGGTGTTTATGAGAATTGTTAAAAAAAAATGAAATTTATTAAAAAATAGATGTTGGGAATTGTGCCTTGTCCCACATTGATCTTTTATAATATTTTAAAGAGGTATAAATAGTAAAGAGTTTGTTATCGGATCGAAGCGACCCACTGGAAGGGGAAGGGCACCTGCAAATGCGTCATTCCACGTTGTTCGTATTTATTCACAAAAATATCCGTTACTCGTCTTTAATCCGAAAATGGCACTTTTCATTACTCATTATCACATTCTTAATTCCTAGACATTACCGCTTTATTCATAATTGCTACACGTTTTCTAAAACCTATAAAAAGAAGGTTTTCTCTCATTTTAACATATCAATCAAGAATCTCATCTCCCTACGAAAACAATTCTCTACAATTTCTACAATTTTAAGTATTTTTTAGTTTTCCGAGCAACAAATTTTCTGGTGTAGCATTCCGTCTTCATCAACGGTGAAGTTCGAGACGTAGATTACGATTCTGTTTTATCCCTGGGACGGACGATTTGTGTTTGCTTGCACAAATTGGGCAGAGCCGCGAAACGTCTTAAAGAGAGCGACCTAGTCCGCGACTCAACCCAAGCAGTTACTTTGAAGTTATCGGTAATATTGTTCCTACACTGTTTTTATAAACTTGCTTCAACAAGAATATTTAACAGTCTCCTTCAATCTTTCATTGCTACCTTCATCTAACAGCTATCACGAATAAACATAATATCAATCCTTGGATCTGTACAATAAGAAAAATGACGACTTTCATTACATCACATGACACATTAATACTATGATTTACCTCCGAATCTTCCAATGGAGCCACACCCAAAAATATAATATACCCAAAAATGTTATCTGCGACAAAGATATAAGGATTGTAAATTTATAATGTTTGAATGGCCAAATTTATCAAAGAATGTTGAACCCCTCCGGGAGAAAGAAAGAAAAAAAAAAACCTCCCATGAAGGCCCAATTTGGACAATGGATTAACAATAAGTATATTTAAATTTTAAAATGCAGACCAAAATGCCTAAATATTTTCACTTACATAGCTTGACATGAGTTCGGAATAAAAGTTTGACCATCGATAATTAAAATTATGGTTATATATAAAAATTTGATAATTTTTTTAAAAATAACTGTAATTGATAAGGCGTGAGACGGAATGATTATTATAATATCGAAATAGTAGTTAATTAAATCGAATATATGTTAATATTATTGTTTTATATACATATAATTATATAGAAAAATATATGTTTAACAATAAAAGACATGATACTTAAAATAATTAAATTTTATTTCATTTATATTTATTTTTATATTTTTTATTTTACTTAGAAACATATAATAAATAGTTAAAAGATGAAAATAAATGTTAATATTTTAAATAATATTATAATTTAAGAATTATGTTATAATTTAATTTTTAAAAACTAAATATATTTTTAAATAAATGTTAAAAATAAAAAAAATATAATTAGATTGTAAAAAAACTACTATCCACCTATAATCGATGGTTATTATCTAAATTTATCCTAAACTTTTCAAGAATGATTATGGTCATTAAAGTAATCATACCAAACACCCACACATATTCCTACTAGCAGAATCAATTACGGAATGCTATTGGTGATAAATTCTTGGATAATCATAAAAATCCAATTTTTATGTGCATTGTAGCAAACCTCTATACGTTTATATAGACATCTTCTTACCTATAACTCTATTCAGTTCCATAATCATTAACCTAACATTTTGAATGCATGTAATATACTCCAATTATGTGACTCTTTTTAAAACACTTTGAAAGTTTGCTCTTTTAAATGTCGTATTTTAAAATATATTAAATTTTGTTCCCATGAACAAAACATCGACGCATAACCAACTTCCAAAACACACCCGCTCTAAGTATATCTATCTCGTGAACTCCATCCATCTTCATGTATTAACACATTCTTGCTGTATGCTTGAACTCCAACTCCAATAGAGGACTTAGGTCTTAAGCAACACATACACAAAAATACATACCAAAAACATCATATAGCTTAACCAAATACTATTGTGTTATCCCTAAACAAGTACAGGGCTCACAACTCCCCCTCACTTAATACAACACTCTCTCTAAGTGTATGCATTTTATGAAGTCATGCAACTAAAATACAGTGCAATCCTACACTCACATATCATACAACGCACATGTTAAAAAACCACAAGTTGTAGACACAAATTTCTTCCTCTTTTGACACAAAAAGTCAAATAAACACATTTACATGAGTGAAAGAAGGTGAATTCATGCACCACAACAAGAGAAGATTAAGGTACATCACTAAACACAATGCAACACATGCAAACATAAAGCATAACCATGTTAAATATAAATGAACACATACATAGAAAATAATAAAACAACACATACAAAGTTCTCTAGGCTCTCACAAATCTAAACAACACACAAATAGTAATCTCAAAGTGAGATGAAGCACCAATAGTCTTTCTTAAGGACTCAAATATGAGATAATCTAAAGGTTTGATAATAATGTCAACAAGCTAAGAATTGATGTTGATATACTGCAACGACAAATTGTTCAACGCCACTAAGTCTCTTATGAAATGATATCTAATATCAATGTGTTTGGTCCTTGAATGTTGAACCGAGTTTTTGGAAACTATCAAAATCAAAGGAAAATATGAATTTGATACAAAGTACAAGGGCTTGTGAATGATATTGTGGAAAAAATGTGTGAATTTAAAGTACTTTGAATAATCCAAACTTTGATACCATGATAATTATCCAAAGCCAACATCGATGAGAAAGACAAAATATGAGAGGAAAGAGAGGAAAAAAAGAGGTTAAGATTTCTTACAAATTTTGGGAATACAAAAGTGAGTAATACAAAAAAAATTAAGTTTGTAAGGAAAAAATAAAGAAAAATACTAAACTATAATAATAATATATGCAAAAAAAGAACTCATCCTTTGAAATATCATTTACATATAAACAAGAAAAACAAATAAGTTCATCCCGAGGATGCAACCTAAGAACAAAGATACCTCTCAAATCTTCAATTGTTATGGCATGCAAAAATATTTCTCTTCAATCTGTGTCAAAACCATCCAAAGCTTGTGGAACGTTTCATCACCCTCTACATCCAAATCATTCAAAAGCAAACACAGCTTCAACTGCTTGACCTAATGATTATTGTTCCTAAAGGACATAACCTTCAATGATAAATGCAACAACACTTTGTTTTTTTCCATTCATATCCAACTTGCTTAGGGTTGTCAATTCCCTTGGTTATAACGTAGAGCCTAAAACTTAAATCTTAGACAATAAACTTTAAACCTTAAATCTAAAAATATAAAAACTCATATACTAAATTCTAAATTTAAAACAAAAGAGCTACAAGAATGATATTCCAAAAGGTTAACTTCTTCATACACTATTTCATGAGATGCTACAAGAAATATAATATGGTTTCAACGACACAAGGAACCTAAAGTTGCTACCGATCATTATGAATAGAATACATACGTATATTTTGATTTCCTTATTGCCAATGATGATCTACAACATGGATGGTGTGATTATTTGAATTCTTTTATAAGTATATAAAAGGGTTAGACAAAGTTGAGAGACACTTAGAAAGCTTGAGCATCTTTTAAATGAATTATGGGAGTATATATGTTAATTTAGCTTATAAAGCTTAACATTTGAAACTTCTTTTTTTTCATATTATTAAGTTCCTTCAGTTCCATATCGATTAGGAGTTCGACAATAGTGTTGTTTATAAGCTTGGATAACCCTTAACTCAATAAAATATTATTAGATTGAGTTACACCTGAGTTTCTAACATGGTATCAATTCTAACACGGTATCGGTTTCTAACATATATTTTATTGTGAGAACTTTTTTCTTAAGAAATTTCAAATATACTGAAAAAGAAAATATGTAAACGGTGGTTCTTTGGCTATTACTTATCCTAGATAAGTCTTAAGGTTTATGAAAGTTTGGAATACTGCAAGGTCAGAGGATCAAAACTGAGTTTTCTTTCAAGCATAATTATCTTGAAGATGAACTTATATAGAAGATTTTGAATGTTGTTTTCATTGTTCGTCAACTTAGTCACACCGATCTTTCTTGTGAGTTTGTAATGACAAGTTAAATTTTATTCATATTCATCACATTCAACTCAATTCTTGTAGTTTATAAGCTAGAGTTTTGGTTGGTTGAATGCAAATTATGTGATGTCTTAGGGGTAGCCTCATGAGTTAATATGAATCACATTTAAGTTCTCTGAAGTAAATCACATTCTATCATTTGATGTACAAAATGCATTTGTACTAAAGAATATGTTGCAAGTTAATTAAATATTAAAAATGATTACAACATATCTATAGTAAAAGGCTACTCTAGCAGTTTGACTTTGTATGATTATCTTATTAACTTGATCATGTTTGACCCAAAAAATTTAGAAATTGGATCAATGACTTTAATATAAAGAAGCTGCTTTGTTTTACATTAAAATGTTTTAACAAATCCTTCTTTACGTCATCTATCAATACCTGATGCTCAGGAACAAGAACGTGTATTTTAATGTAAACCAATAATTCTTCTTCTTTAAAAACCTCAATAAACAAGTCTCCACTTAAATCACCCACATATTTCCTGGCATTCTTACTCATATTATGTCGAACCATTAAAAATTTCTTTGGAAATATAAATTTTCTAATGTTATGCTATTCATGTAACTTTTCAATGAATTCATGTTGACTTTTTCTTCCTTTGGAAAAATATTACATAAATCTGTAAATTAATTAATATACACCAAGTAAATTAGTAATATATATTTGGATATAAGGTGTGTAAATCTATTATTTCTAATAAAAGTGCACTTTAAACCAATTACATAGAAGGATAGGTGCTCGAAATTTACAGCAACCCTTTAACCTCACCTCCTTAATATTATTAATTTTTTTACCTTCATTAATATTTATTAAAGCTTTTGTAACAAAACAGAAAAAAGAGTTGTGTAGAGATAACACCTTTTTGAAAGTTTTTTTTAAACAAACTTATATTATCATTGTTTTAAAGTATATAAATTTATAATATCAATTTATCATACTCAATAAATATGAATCTAAAATATATTTTTATTAAAGATGGTAGAATTTAGCACCTTTATCCTATTTATAAAATCAAATGTTCAACAATTTTATGACTTTATATGAAATACAATACAAGGACATTGTAGTGGACTCAATCAATTAATTTCTTTTATAGTATTCATATATAACATTGATGGTTTTTAGAATATAAAAATAGAAAGTTATTTAAGTTGAATAATATTTTTTAAGAATGAGTATTGATAAGCTTGGGTAATGTTTAATAGTTGAATATTTGGTTTTTATAATTTGGTATTGGTTAGGTAGTTGTTAAGAGGAGGATAAGTGAAAAAGGCTTTTATGTATGTAAAAGGTGAGACAAGATAATTTTAGAATATCTTGTATTGAATTGGTTTCCCAACTTCACTTACATGGGTATTTATAGTTGAGTAAGTAAATTTTACACAATTCTACCTACTTGTTCTAATTATTGATTTTAGAATTGTCTTGAGAACTAAGACTATTTAGAATTATTCTTTCGATCTTTACCCCACATTTTACTTTATCTCCAAGTACTTCCTCACATCTCTAAATATATTTTATTTTAAAATATTTATAGACCATTTTAGAGAAATTATCATCAATGTCTATCACTTCTCCTTGATGTTAATTTCGATTACTCCAATCATCTCCCGCAGTAACTCGAACTTTGCTTAAGGTAGTGCTTCATGAAAATATCAACTATTTGATCCTTTGTCTTACAATAATTGAGTTCAATTTCTTTATTGGCTTTTACTTCTCTGATGAAGTGATACTTTATACATATGTTTTGTTCTACTGTGGAACAATAGATTCTTTGTCATTGTTATAGCCAATTTACTATCACAATATATTTATGTTGCTTCTTCTTGTGATTCTTATATGTCTTCAAGAATTTACTTCAATCATTTTACTTTACTTGTAATAAGGGTTGCTGTAATGTATTATGTTTCAGTTGATAATTATGCTACTATTACTTGTTTTTTTATGCCTAAGAGTATATTTTTGAGCCCAATGTGAATGCGTAATCAGACGTGCTTCTCATATCATCGACAAATCTTGCCATATCACCATCAGTATATTCAACTAGCCTTAAACTTGGTAATGGCTTATACCATATTCCATAATTCTTTATTTTTTGCATATATATGAGTATCCACCTTGATGCTCCATGGTAAATTTGAGTAGGATATAGCATGAATCTTGATAGTAGACATGTATACATTATGTTTGGCCTTGATGCTAATAGATATATAAGACTTCTAATAAGACTTTGAAAATGAGAATTATTTGTTTTTGAAAAGATATCTTCTTTTCTTAAAGCTTTGTTATTGTTGAATAGTGTTTGAACAATCTTACATCCATTCATTTTAAACTTCATTACGAGACTCTATTTATATTTCTTTTATAAGATGAAAATTCCATAATTACTTTATCTAACTTTAATTCCAATGAAGTAGTGCATTAATTCCAAATTATTCATTTCAAACGTCTTAGTCATTTTTTTCTTGAATGATTATAATAATAAAAATAATACCCTAATATTAATTAATATATCTTTTAATTCAAAATAAATGTGTTATTTTTATTATTTTAAATTTTAAAAGTGTTATTTTAAATAATTTTTAAAAAATAATAACTTTTGTCCGGCATACTTTGGTAACACTTATATAAATATTTAATATTAATTAAATAGTTATAAATTAAATTTTACCTTTTATGAATAAAGATAACAATTTGTAATAAATTTTTGTTGTGATTAAATATATGTCTTAAATATTAAAAATTATATTTAAAAATTGTTATCTTAGCTAATTGGCCATAGCGTTGTCGACATGCAAATTAATGGATTGAGCTGATCAACCTTATTGGACATTTATATATGTTTTTTTGTTGATGAATGCTACTCTATTTACAAGCTTTTTTTGCACTCACAAATTTATGCAATGTAACATAAAAATAAAATAGTATAGTTGATAAAGACAGCTAAATCAATTTAATAATTATACATATATATAATAATGACAAAATTTATAACATATAAATATTTAAATATACATAACTTTTTATACCACAAGAAATAAATTACTTATTGATTATTAATCATTTTTCCTCCTATTAAAATATTGAATTTAAAATGTGTTATTTCTATATAAAAATATGTTATTTTTAAATATTTTACTAATTATTTTATTAATATTTATGGAGTTCTAAAATCTAGTAATTATTTTACTGCCAATTTGTCATTTTCGGTGCTCATTTTCATCCACAAGATAACAAGTTTTTTCTTTTTTTACATTTTTGAAAGTTTACTCATTATTATTATATCCCATCCTATTATTATCTCGTATTTTCATTTATTTTCCCCTTCATCATTTTATTAACATAATAATAATATATATTTTCTTCATGTAGAAATGATATGTCATTTTTGAAAAAATCCTCAAAAGCATAATGAAGTGTTATATACAATCACTAAAACAGTTGGTCATGATTTCTATGTCTGCATGTTAAGATTTATTAAGTCTCACGTATCGATCAAGTATGAGATAATGTTTTCACTTATAAATTTAAATAATTTTTAATTTAATAAAATTTTATTTAATTAAATTATATATAAATTTTTAACGTATAGAAAATACAAACATATAATATTTTTTAAATAAGTTATTAATATTTTTAATATAACATGCTTGATGTTAAGTACACACTCCATCAATAGTAAAATATGGCTATACGCCTCAATCCAAAGGATAAGGAAGAGAGCAATACACAGAAGAAATGCTTCATCGCTTTTCACGATTCTAGGTTGTAAATTTTGCCCTTTAATTATCAGAGAACTTTGCTTTTCATTTTATATTACTTGAACGTTGAACCTCTTCTTATTATCGATATTTTTTATTGTAGAAATAAATTAAATCAAAATATACATTTAAAACACAAATTATTTTAAAATAATTTAAAATTACAATTAAATATTTGTTAAAGTATATTATCTGTATCTAAATTTTAACTATATTTACATGTATTTAAATTTTTAAAACTTCATACATTGACCCTAAAAATTTAGAGATTTATGTATAAAAATTTAAAAATTTGATGATCAATTCATACTTTTTAAAAATTTAGAAATCTATATACCAATTTAATTAAAATTTAAATATTAATGGTACACTTTAACCTTAAAAATAAACTTGATTTTTAATTTAAGACACCAATTTTTGGAAGAAAATCATAATACCAAAATTATATGTTTTCATTATGAACTTAAAAAGTAGAATTTGTAAAAATTAAGGGAGTAAAACTTTAAAAAAATGTTATGGAAAAATGTAGAATTTGTAAAAATTATGGGACTAACTTTAAAAAAAAGGTTAGAAAATTAAAAAATATACTCTATAAAAATTAAGAGATTAATAATATTATTAATAAAAATTAAATGAAAAAAATACTTGCAATGAGCATTATTTTAATTATAAAAAAACTTAAAAAAGAGAACAAATTAACGAGATAAAGAGGTAAAAAAATACAAAATACGTTACAAACTTAGAAATAATATTTTCATTAAATACACAATCACTATAAATAAATATATTTATTAACAAATTATTTAAAAAAGAAAAAGTTCAAAAATAAATTTAATAAGAAACATCTTAACAACATTTATCGATAATGTCCGAAAAATATCCCTAACACCCAAGAAACAACATTTTTTTGGACATTTCTTGAGGAAATTTCCACAATAATATCCTGACATTTTCAAAATAGATCAATTACAAATACAACCCTCTATATTTTTTTAAATAGCAAACAAACACCATAACTTTGATAGATAACAACTACATTTCCTATTAATGCTATTTCTCAAACTTTTAAGAAAGTAATAAAAGTCAAGGAATTCAAGAGAATCTATTGTAATATAACAATAATAGAAGGAATATAATTACCAATTTTTCAAACTTGAAAGGTAATTGTATAGTTTTAAAAAACCTCAAGAGATTCTACAATAATTTTCACTTATAAAATTTTCTTAACATTTTTGTTAAATAAGATGGATATTGCATATTAAGGTTGTCACATTGTCAAAATTGTAGACAACATTACAAACCTTAGGTACAATATTATTTGCACAATGGACTCATAGATCTTTATCCAATGGAAATAACATAATAACGTAATTAATTTAAATTGTATTGCAAATCTTATTAATGTTACAGAAAGAATTAACCTTTTTTTTTCTTTTTTTTTTTGGCTAAGAACAGAAGGAACTTGAACTATTTAATGTGTTACTGGTTACAAATTATGATGCTACAACTTATCAGCCTATAAATCTGCTATTTTCATTTTCATACATCAGACATTGACAAAGAGTTGTCACTTGAAGTAGAAAACTCACCATCACCAAGAAACTCAGATCTCAACTGCATTAAAAGCCGCCCCAAATAGTTTAAGCCTTCTCCATCTCTTCCCCCACCCCAAAAAAGATCATGTGGTGAAGACTCTACAAGTATTGACCCAGAGGTAGACAGCAACATTGAATTCAAATGTGGATATATTGAGAATTTGCATTTCAATGCCCCGTACATAACATCAATCTTTGCGCTTTCCCAATCAGATCTTACCTGCAATGACGACCAGAAGAAAATGTTGACTTAAGATGTGATGATTTTCTTCTTGTAAGAAAGCGTACCGAAAATTGTTATAAGGCTTCATCATCCACATTAAGATTGAAGCTGACCAATGTCAAAAAAATAATACCAGATCAGGGTGTCGCCCCTGCATTGATCTTCCTATTCGTGCTGCTTCTTCGGGACTTCTTGCAGACTTTATGCTTTCAACGCAATCTCGAGCAATTAGATCATTTACTCCAACAAACTTCTGAGCCTAGATATAAATATAAAGTGGACAATATCAAATATCCATTATGGAATCACAAAACATTTATGATCAGAAAAGAGATTTGGAAAACCAGGTACCTGATAATAATGCTCTACACTCGGCCAAGTGGTATAATCACCACTTTCGTCTGGCGTCTGGATTGAATGAGGAGAAAAATTTGAAAAAGCTCCATATAGGTCCCATGTTTTATAGAAGAATATGACTCTTGACTCATATGGGGTGACTGTTGGATCAATTGCACAAGTTTCTTCGACTGATGGGATAACAGGGATCAAATCCGGTATGGGCTGAATGAATCCACTAATTAGCATGTCAGGTCCAACCTGTAACTCAAGCAATAAAAGACAGAGCAAAATTGATAAGGAATGACAAAAATGCTCATACCAAAAAAAAGTTCTTTTTTTTTTCCTCTCTTTTGTTGGCTTACAATTTGAAATCGTCAAATAATCTTAACAGAATGCAGGAAAGTACAAAGTAAACTAAGAAAAGGAAGAAACAACTGTAAGAAGAAAGATTACACAATTACTAAACAAGTTCAACATTCAAACTACTACTAGAAAGCACACATGGTTAATAGGAAATAATTCCTTTAAAATAATAATGTTATAAGCATCAATAGAGCCACCACATAGAAAAAGAAGTAATAAGGATCAATTGGAGCCAAAATAAAATAAAATTGAGTTATAAGGATCACTACCAACCTGTTCATAGCAAATATCAGTTAAATCTAAAGCTTGTGACATCTCCACCATCCCGAGTTCACCAACAGGAGAAGGTGCGTTTTTACCACCAATAATTTTAGGAGCAACAAAGGCAACAACCTGCCAGACACCAAAAAAAAAATATTGAAATCAACACCACACATCCGTGGATGATGCTGAAATAACAAAGGATGTGAAAAAGAAAAGTATCAACCACTGCAGTCCCTCAACCAAAACACAGAAAACAAGGGCAGGACATAAAAAAGAAAATCTAAAACGTATTCGTGAAAAATTGAAACTGGTCTGTTTTTACTTATCATATATGACTATAAATAGCAGAACATTCACCATTCACCAACATATAGATGTATACAAACAAGTTAACCAATAAAGGGAAAGAGGGCAGAAAGGAAAATATTAGAAGAGAGAAACCTTGTGTATGACACCAGAAGAAATAGCAGATGCTGCTAATGTCCCTCCTGCCTCCCACAAAATTGAAAGATATCCACGATCATGAAAATACTCCATTACATCTCTAGGATTTAAAATGTCAAATTCTATTACTTCAATGCCTTTTGATGCAAGAAGTTTCTGGAAGCTCCTTCTTGCACCCCTTTGTGTTACTACTATTGTAGATGCATCAGACTGATCCCAGAGATTTGCTTCCTCAGGAAGATCAAGAGTCTGTGTCATAACAATTCTTAGGGGCATGTGCCCACCTCCATGTCTTGCCGTTAGTTTTGGATCTGATTTTTTGAAAAGCAAGATCAGTACACTACTCACAATCTTCACATCAGAAACATACTTTCTGTACAATCAAAAGGGCATTGATAATGAAAAATTATCATACTCACTGTCTCTACGAGCAGTATTTCCTCCAACAACAACAGCATCACTTCTACCCCGCAATTCAAAAACTCGACTTCTCGACATTTTGCTGCTAATCCATGCTGAGTGACCACTACTAGCAGCGATTTTTCCTGTTTGAGTTCATCTAAAATTTTATTATCATAAATTTCTGGAGGCCTATAAAAACTTTATCATACTGGAAAATGGAATTCACACATTTTCTTCTTGATATGGAAATGAGGAAGTCATGAAGTGGGGATTACATTGAGCAAAGCTCACCATCAAGAGTCATAGCATACTTCAGAACAGAGAAGGGGGCCCGAGATACAGCTCTACAAATCAAAGGAGCATTTACTAGCAGGCAAACTTTTCGAGCTTCCTACAAAAGTGAAGAACTTCAATGGTTAAAATATGATATATTAAAAGCTTATCTTTTAACTTTCCCAGGCCATTGGTAGAAATAAGGATGGACAATTTTGATAACTGAAACTTGGTTATCCGCAATTATCCCATGATTGTGACCCAAAATTAATAGAAATAGGATGGAATGATTATTTCAAATACGAAGCCACAGTTAATTGAAACCTAACATATTTTAATATTATACTTTTATATATGTATAATAACATAATAAATGTCACTTTTAGCATCAAACACACAGCATTTTAAATACTTAGATTGAATTTTATTTATTCTTACGTCTATCTTTATTTACTTAAAAAACATGTGCTACATAGCTAAATAATGTCGATTTTATAAACTGATATTAATTTAGTAGAGTTAAGATTATGATATCATTTTTTTATTTTTAAACAAAGTATATTGTCCAATAAATTTTAAAAAATTAGAATCATGGAGATAAAAAAAAATTATGATTATTCCTCAAAACTACCTTAAACCAATCCAGGTCCGTTATAATTATTAGCATAATCGTTCATGCCCATCCACAAAAAGCATAAAATAAAATTGCTTGATATTTGGAATCAGAAGTTATTATCTTATCTAATGCAATACATTCAAGCAGTTTAGCTTATCAAGTTACCTCAATGGCTTTGCTGGTGAGGTCCTCACCCAGAACATGGACCTGAACACCGTGGTTTCTCAATTCCCTGATCGCATTGCCCCTCAGATGCTGCAAAGGATGCCTAATCCCTATCACAGCCCTCCCAATCCCTGCCTAATCCACACCAAACACATCAAGCTACCAAATCCACACTCATAACCGAAAACAATTAAAAAAGTTAAAACATAGGGAAACCTGGATGAGGGCAGAAACAGCAGCGTGTTCACCATGACAGTCGCCGGGCTCCATGTTAAGATAAACTGTGGATCCACAGGCAAAGTCTCCGGCCGCCTCGAGTGCGAGGACTTCAGCAGGTTTGGTGCCCTGAGCATAGAGGAAGCCCTCACCAGCAACTGTGCCAGAAGGGGTAGCGATAATGCAGCCGAAGTTAGGGTGGGGAGAAGTGAAGCCCGCTGATTTGTCAGCCAGCTCGGCAGCACGCCGGATAAAGCCAGCATCAAAAGAGAGAGAAGTTGAGGTGGTGTTCATATTGTTAGTGTTATGAATGTTGTTGTTAATGGACTTGCAGAGGATGGTGGCAGAGATTTGAGCTCCTATAAAAGATGCCATCAATCCTTAACGCAACCCAAAATGACCACAAAGAAGTAGCCAATGTTGCCTTATCTATCCTTTCACTTTTACTGCTAGATATTTCGATGCCTGTAAAATATACAAAAATTACAAAACGATAGCTTGAACTAAATATTAATATCAGTCAAACAACCTAGATGCACAATACAAAAAAATTATGAGATTAGATAAGCGTTCAGCGAACGAATATTCGAACAGAAAATCACGGATCGGAACTTACAGACTCCGAATTGGAGCCCAAACGATAACTATTTCTAGCTAAAGTCAGTGATTAAATAACAAATCACAACGAATCTTACCAGCATCCTCCATCTAACGAAGGGAAACCATCGCCATTAAGCACAGCGACAATGACAGTGAAGCAGATCTCAAAATTACAACTCTATTAAAGATGTTTGGATTCCGAGAAAATCTGTGAGAAAACTCCTCTTTCAGAAAGCAACAGATTCTTCAAGAAATAAACCAAAGCCCTCCTTATGTTCTTCCACTCTAATTACCTATAAAGTTTCGTATTTGTATGAACTTTATCTGATTTTAATATGAAAAGGGTTGTCATTTTTTGTTCGGGAGGCCAAATCATTGGGTTTATTTGGTTAAAGGTTGTGTACAGAGAAATAAGGAATAGTCATCTCATGATATGAAATGCAATTAGGATTGACATTGTATTCTTTATCATAGATTATATGAAACATTTTAATAAATATATAAAAAAAAATTAAAAATTAAATTAAATATATTAATTTACTATATATTATATATTTTATTTTTATTCTATTAAAATATTAATAAACTTTTATAAAAATTATTTAATTTTAAATATTTATAACTTTTATAATTATTTTAAACTAATTTATAATAAGATTCTTATTTATTACAAAAGATTAAATATTTATTTTTATCTCATTTATATAAATATTATTTATTTTTATTATTTATTGGTTCAATTTTATTTCTCAACATAAAACATTTATTATTATTTTATTTTTTATAATTTTTTATCCATAATCAAAATAATATTTTAAATATTATTTGAATTTTTATTCTCGTGAATTCTTATCCTACTAAAAATTATCTTAAATATTTTAGGTAGGGATGGATAATAAATTTTAAATAATGAATAAAAAAGAGAAAAAATCTATTAATTAATTCTACTCTATTAACAAATCATACAAAGAGTTACAATTTGTATCAAATAAATCATACTTAAATCAACCTATTTTTAATCGGATCCAATTATCATAATCTTGAAACTAATATGATAATAAATTAAATAAAATTTTATAAACACAAAATCAAACCTGATATAAAATAAGTCAATACAAACAACCCAAACTATATATAAATCAACAAAGTCTTAAAATGTTAAAAGGTAAACTCTAGAACATCAAAAAATATAATTAATACACCAATCATCAAAATATTTGGTCATTTTCACTTATATTTTATATAGATGAAACAATGAAGTCACAAAAATAAATAAAAAATGATGAAACATAATTATTAAATACTATATTTATTAACAACTAATGAGATAACGGACAAGATACAAAAGTGATGACAAAATAGAATATAAATTATTTAAATAATTAATTAATTTAATTATAAATAAAACAAAAATTTATCTAATTAATAATCTAACTCTTCTTTTATCAAACATATTTTTAAAAAGAAAAATAAAAGGTAACAAAATTCAGAAATATCAAGTGAAAAGCAGTATAGATCGAAAGAGAGAAATAAGCAATTATATTGGACAATTTTGTTTTTATTATTTTTTATAAGATTTTGTTTTTTCTTTTAAATTAATAACTTGTGAAATGGATCGACATATAAATGATTTGGATGACATTTTTTTCATGTCCAATCGCGTTCATTTATTTTATTTTTGACTAGAAATCATATAGAGTCATGTTCGTTTTTCGAATGGTTTTGTATCTAAAATTTTTATATTTTTAATCATTAAAAATAGATATTTTAATTATAAATAAATAAAATCGTGATTATTTACAAAAGTATTTAGAATAAAAAATTCATCCCGTTAATTATTTTATCTTATAAGAAATATAATTATAATTATATTTTTATTTTCTTTTGCCTAATTTGTCTTATGATGAAAAAGAAAAAATATATTATTTAAAATGATCCAAAGATATAAAAGTTTTAACTTGAAATGAATTGTTTTTAAACATAATCAACTATATATTTATATAAAATAATAAATATATATTCGTAGAAAAAAAATAGTAAATATACATTATCCATTCATTCATGCTTTACTGTTATCATTGAAATAAACTAATTTTTTAAAATAAATTATTCTTTTCTGGTATTAAATAAACTCAATTATAGATTAATGGCCAGGATCTTAGGTAATTTAGTAGAATGATTCGTGAATAAATATAGAATAATTAATGAACTTTTTTAAAAAATATTACCTTAACAATATAAATATTATTAGTACTAATTAATTCAATCATGATTATACTATTTCTATCTTAATGCATATAATATTAACTAGATACATTATTAATTACTTTTTACAGTAAATATTGTGCTACTTTAGTCCAATTATATTACTTGTATTTTTAATAAAATATTAAATATTTGTATTTTAAAGAGAAAATATCATCGTAACCTTAAATTTTATTAGCATGTCAGAGTCTTATCTTTGGCTTTTCATCCTTGATTTTCTCACACACACACAGAGTAATGGACCTGTTTAATTTTTATTATTACTTTTCAATCTTCTGAGTCCCTCAAGCCTAAGGCTCAAACCACCCTCTTAGACTCTCTTCTCTATTTCCCTTTGTGCATTCTTAGCCCAACTTATATAATCTCAGCTCTTCAAGCCCCAACATTGTACCATTTGCTCTCTCCCCCCTCTCTGTCAGTTTAAGCCCTCATATTTTTTGTGATACTCAATTTGTTCCTGCAGTGTCTGGATCATTGTTCTAACGATTAAGAAACTCCATTCTCAGCATCGAGTGTTCAAAGTTTATTACTTTACGTGTGTCACTTCCAATTTTTCAAAAAAAAAAAATAAAAAATCATACCTAAAACCCTTCTACAACAGGAGAGCAAAAGGAGCTGAGTACTTTCCTCGGTAGATTTTTGGTATGTGTTTTTGGTGCATGTTAATAGATTTTGTTTAGAGTGTTGCTCATTGTCAGTGTTAAAGTGTAATATTTTCAGATCTCAACCAGTTCTTGTTGCTAAGGACAAATTACCCATTTCTGGTTTGCTTAAGTTGAATCGAAATCTGGGTTTTACATCCACAAAGAAGCTTAATCCATAAATGGGATTTGTTATTTTTTGTTTTTATTCTCTTAAATTTCTAATTTTCCTCAGACTATCTGCATTTATGATTATCCTTTGTTTATCTGCTTTTAACTTTCACTGTTCACAACTTGGTTCCTGTGCAGTACCATTATCTAGATACATTTGCCTTTCATTCATTGAAAGTGATTTCACGTCCCAAAGTGTATAGTTCATTGGTATAATTTCTGGGTCCCATTTATGTCTTACTTTGAAATTTGAATTGAATACCCATTTCTTATCCCTTTAAAAGATCCATCCTTTAGTCTCTCTTGGCAGCTCAGTTGTGTGAAAATTTGTTTGCAGACCATAGACCTTGCTATATCACCAAGTCAGTTTTCTTTGTTTCAATTCTTATGAATGATTTTTAGTGCCATATTTTTTAGGGGGTATGCATGTGAAATATGGTCTTGTGAGCATTCTACGCTGGCTTATAGAACATTTTGGAGTTTGGATTTGGCCCTCGTTTTTAGGTACTGAGTTCTGATTACTGACTTCTATTTTTGATTTTTATTTGATACTTTTGAAGTGTTTTCAAGCTTATTGACAGAACTCTTGAAAGTGAAAATTGGGCACTATGTTTTTCCAATATAAGGGTTTGTTTATTTGTGCTTTTGTTAAGAGTCATTTTCATCAAAGGTGGTTTCAAAAGAAAGTACTTTCTAGCAAAATCACATTATTTGTGCTTACAAGTTACAAAATGTGTTTTCTGGGTCCGAAAGCACTTTTGACAACTTCTTTCTCTTTGCTTTAAAAGCTCTATTTTCTATCAGAAGCACTTTTACCGTATAAAGGTCAAAAAGTTGAAACAAACAATAAATATTTTAGCTCATGCTTGAAAATGTTGCTACTTACAACTTCAAATATTTTGTATGTCATATTTTATGCACAATCCTTCAAATTTGATATTGACTGTATTTTTTCTGTTTTAGTCCGTATACTGATTTGAATGTTTCTTTTGATGAATTTCTGAGCCTATTCAGATATGCTTGAACAGGAGGGATATATACTCAAATGGATCTTCCTTTATTGCATCTTTGGTAGTTTCTTGCTACATTCTGTTGATTCACTTATTCCCTTGGGTTCTAAACTCTCTGTTCTGGAAGATAACCTTTGGGTTTCCCCAAATGGTGATTTTGCATTTGGATTTTATAATTGCTTGGATCAGCCAAATCTTTACAGTATTGGAGTCCGTTTCAATTCTAAGATTATTCCAGCAGGTCAACAAACTGCTGTCTGGATTGTTGGTGCTGATCTCATGGTTGGTAACAATTCTTACTTTCACCTCACCAAAGACGGAGAGCTTGTTCTGTTTGATTCATTAAAGAGAGTCACAATTTGGACAAGCGGAACAACTGAATTATCTGTTACTACTGCTGCTCTTTCTGATGATGGAAACCTTGTTCTCTTTAATGACAAGAAGGATATAGTTTGGCAAAGTTTTGCTGTTCCTTCCGACACGCTTCTTCCCCGACAAAACTTCTCTATTTTTCAGACACTACGGGCTGCTGGCAAGAATTCTATGTCGAGTTACTATACTCTCTTTCTCAATGCTTCGGGTCAATTGCAGCTGAGATGGGACAGCAATGTCATTTACTGGAGTAGTGATAACCCTTCTAGCTCAAATGTCATGGCCTTGCTTACCTCTGATGGGGCCCTTGAGCTCCATGACGAGAAATATATACCAGTGTGGTCAGTATTTGGAGAAGATCATAATGATTTAGTACGTTACCGATATCTTAGACTAGATATTGATGGTAACCTTAGATTGTATTCATGGTCAGATGGTTCACAATCTTGGAAAGCAGTCTGGCAAGCTGTTCAGAATCAGTGCAATGTATTCGCAACTTGTGGTCAGCATGGTGTCTGTGTCTTTAGTGCTTCGGCATCTCCTGATTGTCAATGCCCTTTTCAGCTTACGAATGGATCGATGCCAAAATGCTTGATTCCTCATCAAGAACAGTGCATGTCTAGTTCGAACATGGTTAAATACGTGCATATGTTTCTATATGGAATGTTCCCTCCAACTGATGATTTAGTTGCTGGTTTAAGTTTACATGAATGTGAAAACTTGTGCCTGAATGACCGACATTGCACAGCTGCAACTTTTACCAATGATGGAACTGCTCGGTGCTTTCTGAAGAAAACTCCATATGTTAGTGGCCGTGCTGATCCATCTCTAAGTTCAATATCTTTTGTCAAGAAATGCTCTGATCCACTTGCTGTTGATCCCTCTCTTATCTTGTCTTCCCCGCCACTCTTGCCACAAAAAGGTTCTTCAAAATTTTGCGTTCCTTGTCTGATTGGAACAGCATCGGGAACATTTGTTATATTTGTCATAGTTCAATTGGTACTTGGTTTCTACATTTACAAAAGGAGAACCTCACAAAGGAAGAGAGCTTCTTTAACTTACATAAGCCCTAACTTGAAGGGTTTGGTTGTATTCTCCTTCTCTGAAATTAAGGAACTTACCGGGAACTTCGAGAACCAAATTGGGTCTACATTGTTTAAAGGGAAGCTTCCAAACAACCAACCAGTTGTAGTCAAAGATCTTAAAGCAGCAACCATAGAAGAAAGAAAATATCGAGTCGCTGTTTCAAAGTTGGGAAGTATTCATCACAAAAACCTTGTGAAGCTAGAAGGCTATTGTTGTGACTTGAGTCACAGGTTTTTAATTTATGAATATGTTAAAAATTGTTCTTTGCAAAATCATATAGAAGATCCAAAATTGTGTAAGAAGCTGAGTTGGGGAAAGCGGATTGAAATATGCTTAAGTGTGGCTAGGGCCATTTGTTACTTGCACACCGGTTGTAGGGAGTTTGTATGCCATGGAAGTTTGAAATGTGAAAATGTACTTTTGGATGAGAACTTAGAGGCCAAGGTGACTGAATTTGGACTTCAAAGAATAACCAGTGAAACTTCATGCTTCGGCTCATCAGCTGAGAGAGATGTAGAAGACTTTGGCAAGATGGTATTAACATTGGTTAGTGGCAGATTTGAAGAGAATGATGATATCTGTGAGTGGACTTACAATGAGTGGATGGTAGGGTATGGAAGTAATGTAGTAGACAAAAGGATTAATGGTGAGGTGGATTCAGAAGAGCTTGAACGGGTTTTAAGAATTGCATTTTGGTGTCTTCAAATCGACGAACGTTTGAGACCTTCAATGAAGGAGGTGGTGAAGGTCTTAGAGGGCACATTAAATGTTGATTCCCCTCCTCCGCCTTTTGCACGTTCTGAGAATATAGAGGTTGAAGAGGCATTGGATTGAGGATCTAAAATCTGAGTTCCAGTTTATTTTGAAGGTTTTAACTTTTCATCTCTCTCTCTCTTGACTAATGTTCAAATTTCATGCTTTGTATATTAGAGGACTAACAATAGGTTGAGAAGTTGGCCTATGTGTATTTGAGATGGACCTTCAAATTTTTTTCCCCCTCCCTATCTGATGGGTGGTTTTGGGATATTGTTATAAAGAATGATCTTTTAACAGAGAACTGGCTGATGTTGAATTGTCAATTGATATTCTTTTCCCATTTCTGTCATATAGTTGTACATTAAAAAAAAAGCACACTACATATGACAAGTATATAAGAATCATATATGGTAATTTATTATTTAATATAATTGTATAGTTTTGACTATGCATATTAATAACATTCATTACATCATTTTAAATTCATCGCAAATTTAAAATTTAAAATATATATACTTTGAAAAAAAGTGCACAATCAGGTTTGGTTTGGATTTACTATTTTTCAAATTAATGATAGGGTTAAGGTATTTATAAGTCCCATAATATATATATATATATATATATATATATATATATATATATATATATATATTTGTCATTTATTTTTTAAGGCATAAGTTAGGGTTATGTAATTCATTAATGATACATTTTAATTCTCTATCTATTATGATATACACTTAAAAATAGGGATGATAATTTATATTGTAGTTTGATTAACTGAATTAAACCTTAATCATAGGATTCGAATCGAATACGAATACTATTTGAATTAAATTTATGTTAAATTCATTTCAAATAATCTGAAAAAATTTGAATTGGATTTAAGTTAACTTATTAACACGAAATAAAATTAAAAAAAAATTACAATACATAAACTTTATAACATATGCCTTAGGTTAAAATTGGAGAAACACATTTGTCCTCTTTCTTCTTAATTCCCGATCGATTCACTCCTTAATAGCGTCGTTTAACTCTCTTTCTCTAGCAAGAGTCTTGTGTTTACCATTGTTTCATTTTTTTCCCGTAGCAACCTCACATCTATCAAAACATGTTAGAATATTTTATATGTTACTTTAAATATATGGTTTTTTTTATAGTCTATTTAAATACAGTGTTATATATATATAGGGGTGTGTCCAAAAATCGTACCAAACTGAGTTAAATCGAAAGACTGGATCGATCTGACTATACAAAATTTTAAACCAGTCAGATCGGACCGATTTTAGTAAATAATTTTAAAAAATTAACGAATATAAAAGGAACACTTTCCCTTTGCCTATTAAAATTATCCTTAGTCTTCACGCAATTCTCGAAACCTTAAGCTAAAATCTTCCCAATATCTTCAACGTCGTCGCCTCTAGCCCTCCACCACCAGCCAGGTGACAGCCGACCTCAGCTCGCGTCGCCTAGCGTCTTGTGGAAGCTATCAAACTATTTGTATTTAGATTAGATACAGAGTTGCTAATAAACATACACCTTGTCGACCTCTAAGCATATGCATAGTCATTTCAAACTATGCATAAAGCTCAGGTGTCCAATGTCTTCTGTTATTCCAAGTAGTTATTATGAATCTGTATTTATGCTGCTGCAATCCTCAATTTCAATTCTTGGAATATTGGCCTTATGAGTTTCAAGGGACAGAATCGAACCTTGATTAATCTCCTTCCCCTTTTCATGTTCACTGTATTTATATGACTGAAAGGTTTCTAGAAGAAAATCTTTATTGTTAAGAAAGTGTTTTTATTCTCATTCTGTTTAATCAGAACTCAATTAATTTAATCAAATATTAAATACAAAAATTAAAGTTTTAAATTGATGTTTTGTTCTGTTTTAGGTTGTAGAACTTGAGTTGAATAGTCAAGAGGGTGGTTTTACGAAGGTATAGAAGAGCCTTCGGCCGGATTTTTCATCGTGTAATGTAATTCTTATAGAACTTCTTGGATTGCTCTTGCTCACAAGTCCTCTTACACTCAGAAAGACTCATATCTATGTTCTTTATTTCCTTCTTCGTTACTTTGATGGCTACACCACATGAGAAATTTCTTAAGGCATAAATTTCAAGCTTTCCTATAAACGACAAAAAGAAAATAAAAAAGAGAATGGTTGACGAAATAGGAGATTCAAAATCGTTCAAAATTGTTAACAAAATCGGACCAAACTGTTCGGTTATAATATTTTAAATAGTCAAACGGTCCGATCTAATTTAATTTGAACAATACGAACAATCCGATTTGATTAAATATTTTTTATTCAAAATCGAATCGAACCAGACAATGAACACTCTTATATATATGTGTGTTCATTTTTCATAAAATTGACAAGTAATTTAAAACATTATTTAAGTTTTATTACGTTGATTTTAACTAAAAATTGAATCATTCCTAAATTCTAATAAGATATTATTTCTTCTTTTTCATGTTAATCATTATTATTGTTGATTTTGTAAATTATTATAGTGTCATATAATTTATTGTACTCTACATTCAAAAATATATCTATCTTTTATAATTGTATTAAGAATTTAAACTTTGGTCCATCGTCCATCCACTTGATTTCAAAAGGGAAGAGAATTTAAAAATAAGAATCACCTTAAAAATGCATGTTATATTTTCCTACCTTTACTATTAAAACAATTAAAACAAAAGAAAGATGTTAAAGATAAATATATCAACATGTGGTTTCTTAGACCCTTTTTTAGTGATCGGAAAAAATTCTTTATTTACTCGTATTCATATTTTTCTTTGTTTAATGATTGGGAGAAATTCTTTTGAAATTTAGAACGTTTCATTCAAATTGTATATTTTAATGAAGATACGATGAAATTTGACCTTTACTTGAGAGTAAGTTGATGACGTTTATTTTTATCGAATTTATTTAAAAATGAACTTCTTACTTTAAGAATTAACTTTCTTTAGTTTATATTTATTAGTATTTTTATTTTGTAATTAACTAGTTATTGTGATATGATATGTGTGAATTTTATTTTGTAATTAACTAGTTGTATTATCTATATGGACTTTATTGTGTGTTTGATTTGTTTATTTATTGTTAATTTATCATTTGTCCAAAAAACTAATTGTAATATTATTTTTCACATTTTTGATATTTCATATAATACTATTTAAGTTAATTAACTTTAATTATTAAATATATTTTTTGATTTATAAAAAAAAGTTTAATTAATTTAAAAAAAACATATAACTAACAATTTTGGTTTGTTTGAGCCAACTTAGACTAACTCGTTTGGGTTTGTTTTGGGTTCGGTTTATATTTGTTGACTTTAATTAAATTTGAATTGAGTTATGATTTTATCAATTTATAATGAATGAGTTCTAAGTAACCTAATTTACATGAATTGACACCTTAAGTACTCTAATTCTCTAAAACAATTAATCTATTTTAAATAATTTTTTTAAATTATAAATTTAAAATTTTGAAAATTAAAATATAAAAAGATAAAAAAATATTCACAAATTAATAAAAAAATATTTTTTTGAAAAAAAAACATTCAATAAAATGAATAAAAATTAAAAAAACATATTCAACTTATATTTGGTAGGAAAAACTTAAATTTTAATTTTTAAAAACTTTTGCATTTAAAAAAATAAGTAATTTCAATTTATTAATTTAATTTTACTTTTTGTATTTTAAAAATCAAATTTTGAATATACATTTAAAAAGATATTATTTTTTATCTTTTATTTTTCAAAATTTTGACACTTGAAAGAAGAATATTTGGAGTATATTGAAACTTTTAAAAAATTAAAAAATCTTAAATAAATATCTTTAAAAAAAGAGGATTAAAATATGTTTTGATAAGATATTGAACCAAATTATATACTTTAAAAGTTAGAGAATAACACCTAACTTTTGAATAATTATGAAACTTATGAAAACTTCCATCCTTTTTTATATTCTCGTCTATGCAATAAAAGTCTATTAAGTTTTAAAAATAGGATGCATTAGGCTTGTAATGGATTAATAATGTCTTATTTTTTTCACTTTTTTTAATGAAACATAGTTTCCAAAATACCTAACTTTTCAAGATTAATTGCACATGCTTTTTAGCAAAATTCTATTAAGTTTTGAAAATATGATGCCTTACATTTGTGATGGATTTATGGTGTACTATTTTTCTCTTTTTTTTTATGGAATATAGTGTCTAACATACTTAACTTTTCAAGATTAATTTTATATGCTAGACGATGCAAAAATGTTTTTGATAGGAATTTTTCTTAAATTTTTTTATGTGTAAGAAGCACTAAAAAGATGGAATAAAGTGGCTAAGATAGCCTACAACACTTAACAACATTTTATATCAAATTTTGTGTTAAAAGTTTCATTAAATTTATATTCATATTTAATTCAAAATATCAAATATTATATTAAAAAATTAATATTTATTTATTACAACAAACCAAAAGTTATATCTAATAATTTTTTTACTAATTTTATATAATATATTTAATTTTAATTTATTATATTTAATAAAAAAAATTAAAATCTTTTTCATAAAATAAAAATTAGTGTTCAAAAATATCATTTTAAATTTAACACAATATTTTTCAACTTATTAAATTTAGTACTAAATTTGCTAAATCTCCAACAAAAGATATATGAACATGCAATTTCTTATGAAAGTGCTTTTGATTAAAATCATTTTTAGAGGGTTACAAGCCATTATTTGTTGCTCTTTGAAATTGTGGATAATCGATGGAACCTTTATAAAAAGGGTTTAGCAAATTGCGAAAAATCTTGTTAAGCTTGGAAATGATTGAAATCCTAGTAAAGCTATAGTGTAATCCGTGAATACTGAAGACGGAGTCCTTTTAAGGCAGGCAGCCAACAGTATTTGTGAAGCAAGTGTCTTAAGTTATAGAATAATGTTTTTTTAACCACAAGTTGATGTAGGTATGATGTGAAATGAAGTTATCATAATAAGTCAAGATTGCTATAAGATTTAGTATTAAGTGGTGTAACAGGAATAAAAAATCATTTTTTTTATCATTATTCTATATATCAGAATCTAATTAATATATAATTTTATAATTATTTCATAATTTTGTATCCAATTAATAATTAATATTCATCTAATATATATAATAATTTAATTCGTATGACAGAATATTGTTAACTCTTTTGGAGGGGGAAAAAATACAAAAGGAATTCAAATAAGGGGGAAAAATGAAGAAAATTTAATATTGTAACTTATACAACTTGATGTAAAATGAATTTTTTATTATGAAAATAATTTTTATTTCAATTTAAAATATGTAGTAATCCAAATATACAACATTTATGTAACCTTACAAATAAGAAATCTTAATTATTTTTTCAATACCTAACAATTTCAATATTAAAACCAACATATTTGTAATTAAATAGCATATAATTTACTTAGAATTTAAATTTTAATTAGGAATATGTTAACAAAATAATTATTTTTTTTTTAAAATCTAATATTACAACCAATGTAATGTTAACAAACATGACCATGTGGTAATAGTTCTACTATAAAAATCCAAAGAACTTCCATAGCATAGCATGTGAAAATAAACAGTAAATGGGACCCAAATCTATAAAGTTAAAAGCAATTAAATAAAAGAAGAAGTCAATACGACCCTACTAGAGAGTACCATTCTATTTGGGTCTAGACAGCTATTGAAATTTACTAGTGTTGGACTTCTTCTACCTCATCATTTGCTCTTTTTTTTATTTTATTTTTTTAATAATTAGAATCAAACACCCAATTTGTCTGCGTTATTTGGCATATCTATGTTACTCGTAGCAACATTATCTCATAGAATACGAAGCATTTTGAGAAAAATTATTGATCACACATTTTAAGTCATAAATAACCAAAAATATAGTGGACACTTTAAGCCAACATGAATAATAAATTGTTGGTTTTAATTGATTTGGTAAATAAAATTCTATCTCTTTCCAATTTACAACACATGCACACACACAGAAGCTACAAGAATTTTCAAATTAATAAAACATCCTAACATTATAACCCAAATCTTCAATAATTTTTTTTATATGTGATCATAGATATTTAATTTTATTTAATTTATTTTAATAAATATATATTATAATTTATACATTATATCTAAATTTTAATCTATTTTTATCTTTTTTTACCTAGATTTCGATATAGGAGTGATTTTACGTATATTTTGTTATGTTTTGTTTCTAGATTTTAATCTAGATTTTTTTATTTAAATATTTATGCATTTTAAAACGTAAATATTTTAATACATGAATGGTTAAATTTGATTAAATATTCATCATCTTATCAATAGAAAGAGTCATACATGTTTTTTCAAAAAATAAAACTCAAATTATACTACATGTATGATTTTTATGTACTCTTTTAATAATTTAATATATTATCCTTGTATTTTTCTTTTCAATGAAAGAAATATTGATTTCTCCCTTGAAAAAAACATTGTAACCCACTAGTTTTATCACCACAAAATGCATGTGCTTTGTACAAAAATAGATCTACAACACTTTTAGCTTCTACCAATCGCTCTTTAATAGAGTAATCAAGCTTTTACCTCCTAAAAAAAATACCCTAATTTGAATCTCCCTCTCGTTATCATTTTATCAAAATACACTCTTGACGTTTTTTTTTTTTTTACTTTTTTGATTAACCAAAAAAATAATAACTCCTAGATTCTTCGGACTGTGCAATTTGGCGAGTTAGTCTTACAATGGGGTAGTGTTGGATACTGATTTCATCAAAAAGTATAATTTAGGTCACTCTAGTTAAATAAAGAGTGTACCATAAAAGTATACAGTTTTTGATATTATTATATGGTCTAATTTTATGGTTAAATATATATTTAAAAAACATAAAACAAACATATATCATAATGACAAAACACGAATCATATCTACAAAAAACTAGTGTTTTAGAGTTTATAAAAATAAGTGATTCACCATAATGTTTAAGGAAAGCATACATTTCTCTAGGGTCCTTCAACCTATAAATTTGCAAATCTATAGTCCCAAACAAACATCATGCCTATCTTTTCTATTTGGTGTATGTTCGTTACATCTTTACCAAACAAAAGGTTTGGTCTGTGAATAAGGTTCGCTACTGAAAAGTGTAATTAGGGTTGTTTGATAGTTGTACTGAGATGAGAATATATTCAAGAAAAAACCAATAAGCTAACCTTTAAAACTTTAGTGGTTAGCCAACGTCTCTCTCAGAAGAAAATGCCAAAAGTAACACCAACTTTTGAATACACGTACTGATTTTATTTGGTTTAAATGTGTGGCAATCCTAACACTAACACCACATGCAAACATGACACACGGATATACACTATTATTAGAAATTTTCATCAATTATTTTATATATTTAAATATTATATTATTTTTTACTATTATTATTTAAATTTTTACTTTGTTAATCGACATGTGAATAAAAATATGATTATTTATTAATTAATATATAGATATAAAATGATGAGATAGACTTATCCCAAGACCATAACAAGACCAAATTGGCCACTTGTCCTTGTCTTTTTCAGCTTTCCTCACTTGTCTTTTCTACTTGACAAATTGCCTTTTCTACTTGACAAATTGCTACATACAGCTCCACCTACTTTCTGACCTAAAAACAGAGAATCCCCACTTGCTTGAAAGCTTTCTCTTTTCTCCTAAAAAGGGTCTGTCTTTATATGCCTTTTAGAGGCGTTTTCATTTTGCTTTGACCAACTACCTATGGTAAAGGCCTAGATAAAAACCCTAAATTTAATTTCCCATTCAATTATCATTTGACAAAAAAAAAGATCTTATAATGAATTTTAAACCCCATGGACCCTATCACCGCAAGCCCTCGTTATGAGTCAAAAAGGGCAATCGTGATATCAACCCATCAAAACCCGTCAATAATGTCAAAATTACAATTCTCAACAAATTAGACCAAAATCGGCCAGTATGACCTAAATCGATCAAAATTTGAACAAAATTCATTACCACAGGCAGGTGATTTTGAAAAGTCTATTTTAAAATTTTGGTACCAATTTGGACACTTTTAAACTTTGCGCTCAATCCCACATCGTACTTGTAACTTGAGGACCAAAACACGCATGAAAACCCCAAATTTGAACCCTTTCAATCAACTGAGCATGTAATTTCCAACTGTAGGTTTTCACGGAACTGCAAGTTGAAAGCAAAACCTGCATATCTTTATTATAAAGGTCAATAGCCAAACCAAATAACCTATCTCCAATCTTTCACCTGCTCCTCAAGTTTGAAACATGCACATTCTCCTTTAGAAAGGCTTCAATAATAATGGGCTAATTTCAGTTGACTATTTAAAATTTTAAATGAAGGAAAAATAGATAGAATTACTCCAACTAAAGTTTAACAAACTAAGAAAAATAATTATGAAAACTTTAGAAGAAGATGAGTGTACATGAAGCAGCCACAAACATCAACAATTCTCTATGGTAAACAAAATCCATACTAAAATTTCAATTTCTTTTGGCCGCAGCATATAATGACCAGCTCTTTAGGCCATATGCCATTTTCACTCTTCTCAACATTGCTCCAAAGTGTAAAGAATGAAAGTGGGAAAAAATTTAATCTATGTGATGATCTCTCATGCGATAGTCTGGAGCTTAAACACTAATTCTAACTTGGTTGATGATTTTAAAAATTAAAAAATGAATTATAAGTTATTTATTCTTTTGGAACTCAGGAATATCAGCTAAGCTTATCAATCATTTGTTCGAATCATCAGAGAATCACTCTGCGTATAGATGTTGAGTCCTCTTGTACGACCTGGAGCGCCTCCTTTAAGAGTTGATACATCCAACACTATCCTGTTCAGCAAACACATATATGTAATTCGGTTTGAGGATCACATTGTTTATATGAATTAAAATATACAAATGAGTAAGAAACTTACGACTTGTTCGAAACTTTTTCAAGCTGAGGAGTTGAGTGGTTTATGATGATTCTCCGATCAATTTTTGTTATAGAAGGATCCAAGGGAAGATCAATTTTTCCGGGTATTGAATCTGAATTGGAATTTGAACCACATCAAATTTCCATAATTTCATATATTAAAAAAAATGGTTCCAATGGCCAGGATTCATACCTGTTTTAGCAGAAACGTTGACACACTCATGAAATCCCAAGAGTTTCTACACCAAATAAGAGTTTTCATTAATTGGTTATATTGAAAAGGATTGGAAATTTGAATAGAGAACAATAAGCACGGATGCAATGCATGGATCTTTGTATAAATACCTTCAAGCTTTCATAGCACTCTTCAAGATTGTCATTATACAAGATATGATCAAAGATGCCTGAGGTTTGTCCTTGTTCCATCTCCGCCTGAGCATTTCTTAGTCGCTTTAGTATCTGCTCCTCTGTTTCAGTTCCTCTGCGGAATTATTCAAGTTGGAACACAGTTAGGAAGATTCAAGAATGAGGGCAGTTTTTTTAAGATGTCTAAACTACCTTGCCCGAAGGCGCTTCTCGAGCTCCTCCATTGAGGGTGGACATACAAAAATGAATATAGCGTCAACAGAACTAGCCCTCACAGACCTTGCCCCTTGAACATCTATGTCAAGAATGCATCTCTATATCCAATCCAACAAATGTTGAAAACATAGCCACGTTAAATTGATTTTAGACAACACAAAAGTGCTTGTGATAGACCTTATAAACATTGGTACAATGTTTATTAAAGAAAACAAACTCGAAAGCATAAACCGAATGCAACTGGAGATCTTAATCATTAGCAAGACCTCACAGGAAATAGGATTAAATGCATAGTCCATCCCTATACCATCATTCTCTATTTATTTCTGTAACTGAACAATTATTTCATCTATTTTGGTCCTCCCTGTATCAAAATCTCAACCTGTTTAATCCAAATGCAATTTTTTCGTTCAATGTGATGGAGATCAACCTTGATTAATAGATGTTTTCCAAGTCCCTCGAATTTCAATTTGCAAGTCACTTGAAAGGGATTTGGTCAATAACAGTTTGAAAGTTTTGATCAATGTTGACCTTATTTCCTTCTAACAAAAAAGGGTACTTGAATTAAATAGGTTGAGATTTTGATAGTATGGGACTAAAATGAATGAAACAATTGTATAGGGACGAAAATGTATAGAGATTGATAGTGTAGGGCCGATCGGTGCATTTAATCCCAGATAATAGGAACAAACAATGTTTACCTTTCCTGAATTGGCAACCACTTCGACAGCTTCAACACTGGTTCCATAGAGATTGCCATGGACAGAAGCAAACTCAAGAAACTTCCCATCTTTTATCTCTCCTTCCATCACACTTCGCTCGGTGAAATGGTAATGGACACCATCTTTCTCCATACCCCTTGGAGCACGGGTCGTATGGCTCACAGAGAATCCAAACATGGATGGAAATTCTTTCATAAGCATGGATATCAATGTACCCTTACCCACTCCAGAAGGACCACTGATAACAATTGGTGTCTCAGCATTACCCATTTCACCCTTGCTCCAAGCAACAACCTCAGTTCCTAATATCTTCTTCTGCTGCCTAACATATTGGGTGTCCACCTAGCAACATTCAGAATCAAACTCTTCAGGAAAGGAAAAAAAGGCTTGAAAAAAGTACTGGATGCAAAATTAATAAAATAACCGAAATCTCCATTTTAATTGACATAAACATAATTAGATTTTATCTTCTCAATATAGTTTTGGAGAAAAGTGGGTCGTAAAAGTTTCCATGCCACCAAATGTTATAAAGGAGAAGAACAATTAATTACAAAATTTTACTGTGTTAAAATGACCAATCCCCTTATTGGTTTGTGCTTTGCAAGAATAGCTCCAACATCCAACACATGGGTAGGAATACAATGGACTACGCCGGGATCATGCCAAACTTTAGTTTTGGAAACTTTTTAGGTATATGGGAGGAATAGTAAGGCTTTGAAAGGGTATTGTGGAATTGCGAAGTGGAAGTTATTCTTTAGGTGTAGTGAATGGAGAGATACAGGATTTTTTTATGATAGTGAAAATGATAACAGAAAACTGTTTAGTTTTTCATGCATTGGTTTAAAGACTCGACATATTATTCTAAGTTTCTTATAAGGAATCACAAATACTATATGCTATATAGCTTGTGCTTATTTTTGTGAGTGGATTAATGGTCACACTTCATACTTTTGATTAATATAATACGAGGTTTGTTATAAATAAAAATTGTGCTCAAATGCCCCTATTGACCGAGTCAAACAGTTGTTAAATGTAAAAACCAACCTCAAGAAACCAAGCAAAATCATCTGTTGTTGAACCTTTCTTAAGAATCAATATCCGGTCATCATTCAAAACTAGTGCTGAATGGCCTTCGCTCAGTTCGGGTCTCGTTCCCAACACTGTAGGAGTTACCCTGCAATCATGTTTATTCAAACGTTAGTAACAACAATATGAAAGGCACTTCTTTTATTCTCCAGAAAGCCTCATAAACTTACCATTTATCAATAGACTGGTCAAAAAATATAACTCCACTTGACAAAGTGGACTCCTCCGAGATTCCACCAACCACATACTGTCAAAAAGCTCAGACAATTTTCAATTTGGAAAAATAAAGTTGACCAGGCAATAACCAGATAAGATAACAGTAACTTTCCATTAAACTATCAAAATAGCATATTTGAATCATCTTACTATTTTTGGACCAATGATAGTGGATGCTTCTAAGCAATTGGATTTGAAATCACAACCATTCGAAAATTCCTTCTGCAGCTTGTCAACAAAGAAAACTGGTGCTTCTCCCTAATGACCACATACCAGTAAAAAATAAAAATCAGATCAAACGCTTGTTTATGATCCATGTTCAATGCACCAATATAAAATTGCATTTTTATGATGAATGGTATTTTTTTAGCAAATTTAAATGCTAAAAAGAAGAAGAATAGAAAATTCAATTAGCTCACCATAGATATATGATATATCTACTCCTCTGCAATTCTATATTCCCCTGATCAACATAGAAGAAGATAGATAATTATGTAAATCCAAAATTTATGGATCTGGCAATTTGAAGAGGCATCACTTCATCAGAAGCAGATATTGCATTTTCCCCCCTCTAAAAACTACGAAAATAAAAACAATACCATTCTGACAGAGTGAAACAAAAGATACAAAATTTCAACAACCCAATTACCAAATAAACTCAATGAATCTAACCCCAGATGCCCAATTATATTGCTAACGCAGTACAAAAGAAATCAAAAAACAAAAAGCAACAAAATCTAGAACTCTACAAACCTATATCTAATAGGTTGGGGAAAACAATTAATAAAAATAACAGCTACGAGTATATAAAAAAAAATCCAACCTAAACAAGGCCAAAACATTCGTATCAAACACTGAATGAAGAAAGTGGAAGACATTTTTACAAGAGATTAAGAACACCAATACCTTTGAATATTCAATAACTGCTCAAGAATCCCCAAAAAATATAAAAAAAATAGCTTAATTTTGAGCTGAAGGATATAAATCGAAAACCCAATTAAGGAATCAAAGCTATTTGTCCTCTCTTCTTACGAAACTCTATATCAATGTGATTTAGAATCAAAGTAGAAAAAACTTATAATAGAAAACGTCACAAGAATGATAGATGAAGTTGCGAGAAATTTTGAGAAGCATTCTCGTATTTGTAGAAGGGAGACAGACAACTTGAGAAAGAGAAAATCTTTACTGTGAGAGAGAGAGGCCGCCTGGTCGCATTCAATTCACGAAACTTGAATAGCGGCTTTCATTTTCTTATGAAAATATGAAGTACTTGTGAAGTTTATTTTACCTTTTCTTTTTCTTTTTCCTTTATAATTATTTATTTTATGATTGGCTTTTTTCTATAAGGTGGCGACAATTTTAGAGTGACGGTGAAGGTGACGATATTATCAAAAAAAAATTAGGTTAATATTTTTTATACGTGTTAATATTTAAATATGATATTTATATTTTTTAATTAAATTATTATAAAAATATTAAAAATATTATTTAAATATAACTTAAATATTTTTAGATAAAATATATTAGATATTATGAATATTATTGTTAAAATATTAAAAATATTAATTTTTCTTCTACTTTCTTGACACTCATTTTAATTCAATTTTTTTCATTTTTGTTGGAAAAGCATATATTCTTTTTTTTAAACATATTTGTTATACATGTTAATAATTTTTAAAAATAAATAATTAATCAAATTTATTCTCATATTATTAAAATTTATTTATTTATTTAAATATTTTAATTATTTATTTTATAATATTTAATAAAAAATTATATTTTATTAATAATGTTTTAATTTATTAATTTATTTATTTAAATATAAAATTATTTTAAAATATTTGTGACGTAGAGAATAATTTTTTTAAAATTTTTACTGATAATATCAATAATTTAATATTATTATAAAAATTATATTTTGATATTTTAATGAGATTGATATAACCAGCAAAAGTTGAGAAGATGCGTCCTAAGCGGTGTGAACTTGTTTGAACACGTTGATTTTTTAACGTTCTAGAGGGATAAAAGGATTCTAACTTCTAGGGGCGGGTGCCAGATTCCCTTCTGCTGTTAGGATGACAATTTGATCCGTCTAGCCAATCAAATTTCATTAACACAAAAATTAATTATATTTTTAAATAATTTCATAATTTTATTTTTTGAATTATTTTTATTAATGTTAAAACAAAATTTTTATTTTTAAAAACTCGTGAGTGTTAAATTATAAAAAAAATTAAAATCATTCTAACATATTGATGTTATTTTTTATTTAAAAATATATATTCATTTTTATAATCTTCATAATTCATTAATAATATATGATGATAATAAAATAAAATAAATTAAAAATGATATTATATTTATAATCAAAAGCTTATAACTTATATAAATTCACAAATAATTAAATATTATTTTATATTTAACAGACATCACAAATAAATGAATCAAATAAAAAAATTAAGAAGATAAAAATAATATATTAAAATAAATATAAGAAATTTACAAAAATATTTTGAATAAATAAATTAGAAAAAATAACAAAAATAATAAATCTATTACTTGTAAATAAAAAAATAACAATCCTTGTATATAACCTGTATATTTTTATTATTAAAAAAATTAACACATCATTTTATTTTAAAAATTATTTAAATTGAATTACATTATTTAAACTTATTTAATATCAAATATTATCTAATTGAATCTCGTTTAATATTTTAAAAATATTATTTTTTATATTTTTTTAAAAATTACGTCTTAGTCTCAAAAATAAAATAAAAGCAAAAATTATAAAAGAACATAATGGATATTAGAGAAACACTGTTAGAAAATACATACATGATAAGTGAATAAATGGTGTCATAATGAGCGAAGAAAAAGTGAGGAAAACAATAGAGAAGAAGGAGAATATGAGAAATGAAATGAATAAAAAAAGATAAAAGATAGATAAAAATGAGAAAATGGCCTAAAAAAGAATCTATTAATTAAGGTTGCAAATTTTTTAAATCAAGAATAAAATTGTATCAAAATATTATATATATTCATAACGTTAAAAGATTATATTAAACATAATATCTAACCATAAAATTATAATTATATCTAAAAGTTTTAAAAGTTGAAGGTGTCACTATTCTTAAGTGTAAAACTCATATGTTTATGTATTATTTTAATGACATTTGAAACACTAAATCCTACGGATAATAAAAATAATTATAAAATCAATAATTAAATTTGGGTTAATTAAAACTAAATTTGTATTGTTTGTGTGTGTTATGGCATAAAATAATGGCATGGGTAACATTGTCAAGACTTTGTGTATGTATTATTGATTTTGAAAATAACGTTATTTTTGATTTATGTTATTATGAAATATTAAATTTTTATAAAAATTGTAATTGTTTATTTGAAATTTTTGTTTTGAGTTGACATAATTTAATGAGCAAACTTATATACAAAATTATATTAAAATTTTAATCTAAATAATTTAAAATAGTTAGAAAATTTATAAAAAGAAATTTTATATTTTATTTTACATATGCTCAATCTAAACACATTTTCTATCAAATTTTGTTTGCATGTAGTGGCATCTTCATTTTTATTTTTTCAATAAAAGAGAATATGAAATGCCTTTTAATGTTAGAATAATTTAATTTTAGGATTTTAAAAAAAATTGAATTAAATTAACTTTAAAAGGTTAATAAATATAATAATTTATTAACAGCTTATAACAAATATTAATTATTTAATTTTAAACTAAAAGTTATTAAGTGAAAAACTAAACGTAAATAGTAACATTATTAATAAATTAAGAATATTAGTGATAATATATAAAACATTATATATTTATAATCAAATTATAAATGTCAAAGATATGTGATAAAAGATAAAAAAAATAATTATTTTTTATAATTTTTCAGATAATAAATAATAACACCGTTAATAAATTAAGGATACTAATAATAATATATAAAATAATGGGATATTTATGTGACAATTATTCTTTAATAATATTGCTTTATATGATAAAATAATTTTATAAATTTAAAATTTAACTCATAATACACGATAATTATAATGAATATATATATATATATATATATATATATATATATGAATTTGTATGTGTTTAATAGTATTTTTTAATGAGACCTTTTTAATGAATTTTAAATAGTAGTAGATTTTAGGAATTAATACAAGGAGAGATAATATAAAAATAGTAAAAAACATATTATTATTTGTTATCATTGATATTATTTATGTATAAATATATTTAAATTATTAAATTTATAATTATTTTTTGAGTAATAAAATTAAAAATTAAAAAAATTATGTCATTTAAAAAAATTATAATTATAATTTTATTTTTCAATAAATTAAAGGGGGCACAGGCCCTACCTGAAATCGCTACACATTTGACCAGATTTTAACCATTTTTTACAACTTTTTTAAATGTGGTACATAGTGTTAAACATACTAATTTTTTTTATGAGAAAACCCACTGTCCCTTATGTTAAATCGTCTTTAGTTGTTTTATTATGTACTTTAGAAATATAATTTTTTTATCTTCTTATCTTTAAAATAATATAAGATAAAATTTATTTTTTAAGTGTTTTTTTTACTAAATTTATTAGTGCACACCCAAGTGTTTCCTCAACTTTTTGAATTTTTTTTAAATAATAAAAATAATATATCTAAAATAAGTTTAACAAATTATTTTATTTTAAATATCGTCTAATTGAATAATGTTAAAATTGAACCACGATCATTTATACATATTCAATGTTGAATAATATCTAATTTAAAGTCATTTAATATTATTTGTGTGTTATTTTTGTTGATATAAATTTGGCGGTGTTATTTTATAATTTCTCATTTTTTATTTTGTTATATTTATAAATATCATTTTATTTTACAAAAATACATAACAATATTCAATTTCAAATATATTATTTGAATATGTTTTTTTCTTTCTTTAGTCACATATAGTTATTAAATTCTCATATATTTTTTACTTTTATTTTATTATTATACAATTTTTACTAACTATATTTTAATAAAGTAATAAAAATTTAACACATTCTCATAAATATTAGGAAATTCATATAAAATAACACATCTAAAACTTATATAATAATAAAAATAACGTTACAATAATATTGGAAATATTATTTGAACGGAGTTCGATATTGAACGAGTTTAAATGATAATAATTCAACTTAAATATCGTCCAATTAAACATGTTTAATTTAAAATGATGAACAATAATTTTTTTAATAATAAAAATATATAACCTGAATATAAAAATATTATTTTTATAGTTAGAGTGATACTTTTGTTGTTTGCATTAAATTTTAATAGTTTAATTTCTTACTATTTTCTTAAAAAATCAAATTTTATCTCTCATACAATATAATTATTTATTGTTACACTAGATATAGTTATATGACTATTCATTTTATTTATATAATTTAATATTACTATTATTTATTTTTATTTTACATACTTCGAATTTTTAATGTATTTATTATAGTTTATACTATTTAATTTCTTTAATTTTTTATTAATTTGCATAGATATTGAGTTATATTGTTTAGACTTTAAATAGTTTAATTTACAAGGTTTTTAACTTTCACTTTAATTGGATAAAAACGTACATGATATAATATTCAAAATAATTTAAACTTGTTAAATTTTTGAAACATCAATCATAGATTTTTTACATTATTTTTCAATAGGTCCATTGAAGAAATCATCCATTTTTTATTTTCACTCTAAATTTTATGTATAGTGTTACCTCGAACACAAATCTTGGTTATGTTATTTTCACTGCTTTGGATATGATTTTATTAATAAAGATTATATTTATTATTTTAAATATTATTCTCATAATTCAATAATAATTTAACATTTTAATATCATATTTTTTTATTTTTTTAAGGAATATCTAACTAATAAGATTTTAATTATATGTGTTAATTGATAATATTTTGTTGTAAGTTTTACTAAAATTTAAATATTTATTTTGCCCTTTCATAATAATAATAATAATAATACGATAAAAGAAATATTATGGATTATTTAAGGAAAAAATTGGTAATTTAAGGTACAACGTAGAAGAGTTTTAACAAATCTTTTTTAAATAATAATTTTACTTGTATATTTGCCAAAGATTTAAAAGTAGAGTTTACAATTATTATAACTCTTTAATTTGAAAACGTGTCATTAAAGTATACATTCTTTGTCCATCTAGGATAATACTTAATGTTAATTAAATAACGTTTTTAATATTTTAGCCAACTAATTGCTAAAATTTGTTTGAGTCTCTATCTCGTATATAATACTTGCAACTCAAGCCACATTTAAAATTAGTAAGATATTAATACTGATTATAATTTATGATTTATGATTAAATAATTAATTTTATGATTTATGATTTTTAGTAAAAAACATTATTAAATATTTGATAAAAAAAATTACTTAATGATTTTCAAGAAAAATTAAAAATCACTTACAAAATATGTGATAATGTTTTTTACTCTTTTTTTTTAACTTTAAAAATAAAGAATATTTTTTGTTATTATTACAATTTTTTATTTTTAATCATTTTTTTTACATATTTATATATATAAAGTCATAAAATATTATTTATTCTATAAAAAAGTATCAAGTAAAAATGAAAAAAAAATCAGAAATCAAAACTCTAATTTTTATATATTTATGAGTTATTTCATATTTTGGTAGTGATTTCTTACACGATTTAAAATTAAAATCAAAATTCGTTATCAAACATAACTGATTAAAAAATTACTTGAAAAAATTAAAAACAATATAAAATCAAAATTGTTATTAAATAATCTTCAAATTAATTTGTTGAAATGTACATTCTAATTAGACTCAAATTCACATTAAACCAACCCATTGTCCTATTCAATTAAAAAATGGAACTAAAGTTCCATTTAACCCTTTTTATATGATGCATAAATATCTTTTTCCTATAACACAAAAATTAATGTTTTTTTTACATGTTTAAAAAGATAATATATATACGTTTTTTCTTATAATATAAAAAATATATTTTTATAGAGTTAATGATGTATTTACTAATCCATAATGAGAATCAAAAGAAATGAGAATGAGAATTAGAATAATTCATAAGGAGAAGAAATCTGAATAAATGTGTTCATTTTCTTTTGATGGTGTTTATTAATAGTTTATAAGAATGAAAATAATAATAAAACATATTAGGTTTTAACACACAAGTAAACATATACAAAGAAAATTAAGGATAATAGAAGCTATACTTTACAAAATTATCCTCGTAAATAAATTATTATTTATTTTTAATTTTTAATTACTTATTTTTATATTTTAAAAAAATAATTAATATAATAATATTTTTAATTTTAGTTAAAATTTAAATTTTATTTAAATTATCATTATTCTCTGTGAAAAATTAAAAGGTGAAATTATCCTAAAATTTATATTAATAAAATTAAATTATTTAAGTAGTTGCGTACTTTTATTGGCATATGGGTATTATTAAAATATTATAAATTTATATTAAAAAAAGAAATAAAGCTAAAAAAAAGGAATAAATGACAAGGGGGTTTAGAATTAATTTGTAGAGGGATTTAATAATCATTTGTTGTCCCTTTCATACACATTTTTAGTCAAATAAATATGAAAAAAGAAGTCTTTTATATTAGTAAATACATCCAAAAGCAAATCTACTTGAATTATTATGTTATAATAGATAATTTATTAGTTAATAAATTATCTATTATCTAATTTTTTTTAATTCATTACTTTATTATTTTTATTCATTGTAATATTAAAACGTGGATTTATTTGTTACTAAAATTAAATTTAAGAAGTAACATTTATTTATTTTATTAAAAAAAAGAGGGGTTAAAATTAACATAAGTTGGTTTAGATAATATATTAAAAATAATTATATTAATACAATATAAATTAATATATTTTAAATAATTATAAAAATATTATTACTTTATATTAAATCAAATCATAAAAAGTGAAAACAAATTGCATAAAAAAACTAGCTAAAGTATTAAATTGAATTAGGTTGTGACATTTGATTGATTGCCAAGAATAAAAAGAATAGAACGACAAATCTAATAAAAATGAAAGATAATTGTTTTAGGAATATGTGATCAGGGTTTAAACAGCTACGAATGAAAAAAAAAAACCACATGAAGTACATAACTAAATAATTTGTATCAAATACGATCTACCGTTAAATAAATACATTTTCTTCTTATTATCATTCAAGTAGTATATCAGTCTGTGTTAGAGTAATTCTTTTTTAAAAAATTAAAAAAAAAACACTCAATTTAATAATATTGAAAAAATTTAATTAAATAACATTTAACATTAAACAAATTTAAATAATTATAGTTTAATTTAAACGATATTTAAAATAAAATAATATATCATATTTTTTTAATAATCAAAATACATGAGATATACATAAATAATATTATTTTTATAATTATAAATTTTAATATTATTATTTTAATTATGTTATTAATTTTTTTATAATACCATATAGTTGATTATAAGAAAATATACGGATACAATTATTTCTTATAAATAAACATAACATAAATCAAACATTATCTACTAATAATAAGAAAAAAGTTGATAATAAAGATTATAGACAAAATCAAGAAATAATGAATTAATTTTAAAGTTACAGAGTAATCCCTTACTTTATTAACATCACATTTATATATGTCACTATTGGAAATTTAAGAAATTTTAAGTACTTTTTTCTTAAGTAAGAATATAGTTGGATAATTTTCAACAAAAATTTAAGTAGTAATTGATTTGTATTTCAAAAAGAATTATAACATTGAAAATTTCAAAGTAGGAATAAAAAAAATTATTAATTGATTTATAATGACAATGCCTTTGAATATGCAACAATTGCTCTAGAAGCTAAAAGGATCAAAAATATTAATTTATTGAGCCGAGGAATATTAATCGATGACTAAATTAAAGAATTCAAATATACTTTTCCCTATCTCTTCATGAAACTATATTTCAATGTGATTTAAAATCAAACTAGAACAAACTTAGGACAATAAAAGGCAAGATGATTATCCTATATTAGAAGAAAAAAACTAGACATTTTTTTAGAGTTTGTTTGTGGATAAATTGATAGCGTTTTAAACTCTTTCAAACCTATTATATTTTTATGATTAGTTCAATTTAATAACACATTATATTTATATTTTAGTTTAATATAATTTTTTCACACATATTTACTTCTAAGTATATATATATATGTTCTTTTTGCATAATTAATTTTGTTTTGACTTGTTTTATTTGACTATTTAATACGAATTTAATGCATTTTTTGATTAGTTTATTATTGTAATTTAATCTAAAAAACTCATGTAATAAATTTATGTTACTATCTTATCATCGAGAAGAATTATACATGAAGATTTGATAACTCAAAGAGTAATTAAAAAAATTGACTTATGTGATAGATATTTTTTTTAAGTATTTTCATGTTAATATAATGTATTTTTAATTTTTAATTTAATTAATTTTTTTTTTTAGAGAAGAAATTCATGCTTTAACAAACTTTTTACTTTAGTATATATGCAAGATGCTTGTTCACTTTTTTTTTTCGAATATCAATCACATTTTGACTATATATTCATTCTCCTAATTCGCTTCATCGATTTAAGTTTAGTATATATTTTAAAGTCTTTTTTATAACTTTAATTTTAAACAAAATTAAATTATATTATATTATACATAGAATATTTATCATGTTAAGTTTTTTCTTAGTTATAGGTTCTGTTTAGGGTTTCATAAATATGTAAAGTCGCCAAACTAAGATCCACTTATAAAATACATGAGAATAATCAATTAAATTCACCTCTAATCCCATTCAATTTACTAAATAAGAATAATGACTGTCGTTTTATTGTTATTCCACTGAGATTAAATTTATTTTCATTTCAATTTTTTGATTAATGGTTCCCACTTGGGCGTAATGGGGATTGTAATTATATTATCGAATCTACGTAATTCTAGCCCTAGGTTTGGTTAGCATGGACTAAGTTATGGGCCTGAATTTCGGCAGTATAAATGTTTACCCATACGTTGAAATGACGATAGTGGGTATATATATATATATATATTAAATGTTTATATAAAAATGATAAAAACAATATATTTAATAATTAAAATACAAATTTTAAAAAATAATATATATATATATATATTAAAAAAAATTATAAACCTAATCAGGTTTAGAATTTAAAATTTAAAGATTTTGATTTAATAATAAGTAAATAGATATTATTAGTAAGCGATTATTATTATTTTTAAATATATATTTTAATTATTTATCCATATTTTTGTAAATAAAATTTGTATCTTCGTGTCCCCGATAAAATATTAGGTGCATGTATTTTGAGGGGTTTGTTAGTTTTGAAGTATTTATGTTTGATATTATATTTTAAAATGATTTCTGTTTAATACTTATAATATAAAAAAGAAATTATTTAGTTTTCATAAAAGGAAAATTATTTAATTATTTTTAAACGGACGAAAAAATTAGTTTGGAGTTATTTAGTTAGGGATAAAGTGAAAATTACACAATCTTGTCGTATGTCTTCTTTTCTAGGTCCATTTAGCGTCCTCCAATCAGTGCCATTTTTGGGTTATTTCAGGTGCATAAAAATAGAGTATTCCTCATGCCCTCCTTTTTTTTTCTCTCTTTTTTCTCTTACGGAAGAAAAGCTTGCTTGTGCTAAAATGGAAGAAAAACTTGCTTGCGCAAAAATGGATAGTTTTTAGCTGTTAAATTGAGATGAGTAAGAACAAAACCCATGGCTCGGAATTCTAAATAAGGAAGACAAACAAGTCTAATTAACCCTTATAAATATGAGAAGTATGTGGTTTTGTGTATATTTACTTTGATCCCATTTCCCCATTAACGTGCAAAGTGAAATTTGCAAAGCTAGGTTAATTAGCAGAAAATGAAAAGAAAATTCTTGTGCGTACTATATCAGAGGCTTTCTTTGGCTAATAGGAAATAAAAATAAAATTAAATCAATGAAAATTAAAATAATTAGATAGAATTTTATTTTTAATCTTATCAAAATCAAATTTTTTTGTTGTTAAAAAATGATTAAATTGATTTTTTTTTATTAAACGTATGTACGTACCATACACTATCTTAAAAGTATGTATTTGAGGCTTTTTTTTTGAAGGATGTATTTAGAATTAGCATAATATTAACAAAACAAAAGAAATGGCCCAAAGTTTATTGTCAGAGAAAAAGCCCAAAGTTTATTGTCAAAAAGGCCCAAATCATTTTATATGGTCTTAGAATGATACTTAACCTAGTAGGCATGAATATTTTACATGTTGAAAAAATGAACAAATAATGACTGAAAGTAGGATGATAATTGTATATTTAAAATTGCAGTTAAAAAATCCAAATATACATGAACATATTTTATATAAAATATTGGGTAAGTGGATTAAAAATATTGATAAAAATATACTTTAATTTATTATTTATTTGATAAAATAATATAAAATATTTTTTTTAAAAGCATCGATTTAAAATAAAATTAATATTTTATAAAAATTTATTATTAAAAAAAAATATAGAAAGTAAAAAGCAGAAGAAATAGAATCCTCCGTTAGTGAAAAGCAAGAGAAATATAATCATTCATATTAGTCTCAATTTAAATATAAAAAATTCAGTAGTCACTTTCACAATACGTCAATACAAGTTCCAATCCTCACACTTGAACCAATCTTTGTCACTTAGTGGCAACGATGGACACGTGTCAATTACCATTTTCACATTTTTTTTTTCTATCTTTCAAAACTCAAACTCTTGCAACTTTGGATTACATCATAAAAAGCAATTTCAAATGATGAAATTCCCTATTGGTTGGTATGTAATAGGTTAACAAAAGCCTAGCAAGAAAAATAAAGAAATGTCATAAATATAAAGGTCATAATCCATTGTGTCAAAAGTTTACACTAGTTTTTATTAATTTTCAAAATAAAATAAATTGGGAAAATTGTGATTGTTCATACAAGGGTTGTAACCTTCATGAGACGTTATCAATTTTAGGATGAGGTGCTGAGTTGATGTATACAGTAGAGTAGAATATGATTGATATGTGCTTGCATTATAATCTCTTTGTTTTTGAAGAAAAACAAAAAAAAAATATATCGAAAAGAAAAACTCTTTAAATCATTACTAAACGGTGGAAAATTAAGATAATTCTTTTACTGCTTATAATAATAAAAAATAATATATTAATAATATTAAATAGCATTGATTTAAATATATTTTAATATTAAATGTGTTTAAATACTTAAAATTTAACGTAAAAATTATTTAACTGAAAAATGTTTAATGTGAAATATTTGTATTAAATTTATTTTTAATAGTAAAATATATAAGTTATATATAAATAGTATTATTTGTATGATTATAAATTAATGGTGTCAATCCATACGTGTTATATGTATTTGTATCGTATTTGTTTATGTTCATATTTTCTAGCCTAAATTCAAATATTTTTTATTATTAATAAAAAATTAAATTATCTATAACCAATTTGTGTATTTATAAATGGTAAGAAAATTTAATATATTTATAAGTATAAAAAATTAAAAGTTAATTATAATTAAAAAATAATCTGTACTAGATTATGAGCTCGTATTAACAAAATTATTTTTCTAGAAAGTTTCATGGGCGGTTATGAAAATTTATTACATATGGTTAATTAATGATGATGTTTAAATGATATTTGATATTAAAGTATAGGCATATTATGTGTTTTTAAAAGCAGGAGATAGAAAAGGAATAATTATTTTTAGAAAATAAATACTAGTTAATTAAAAAATATATTAATAATTGCTTTTTATGAACTTTTACTGTTGTTAGAACTCTTACAATAAGAAGTGTAATTTAATAAAAGTTTATTTCCTATCCTCTCTTTTGAAAAAAAAATTACAATTTTTAATAATTTAAATTAATTTGATTATTTATTGTTTAATTCATAAATGGAAATGTTGCACTATTTTGCAGTTAAGTCCTAGACAGCTAGACGTATGTGTGAGGCTTACAGGAGCTGTAATCTCGTCAATATAAATTAAATATTTATAAATAACATTTATTGATTAAATTAAACAAGTTATTTTTTAAGTATTAACGTGAAAAAGTTAGTATTCAAGTTTTATCTTAATTTTTACAATTTAATTAATTTAGTTTCAATAAAAATATTTAAATGAATCAAATTAAAGAAGTTATGATATTTAGACAACTGAATAAATTGAGATATCAAATTAAACAAAATAAAGAAATATAAATAATAAATTAGTTTAATAATATAAATATTTATGATTAATTTAATTTTTTATTTTCATAAAATTTCATTTATTAATAAAGAACGAAGAAGGAAATAAAAAAATTACAATTACAAAATTAAATACAAACTTATAATTATAATAAAATTAATTATAATAAGCAATTTTATTATTAAATGTATACTTAAAATGGGATAAATATCACAATTTTGAATTAAATTTATCAATAAATTTAAATATTTATATTATTTTTTTTTGAATAAAATACAAGATAATAAAATATTTAAATATCCCATAAGAAATTAAATTTATTAATTATTCAATATAATATAATAATTAATAAGTAGCTAATCACTATGTAAAAAAAAGTGACACTTAATTTTATTATTTTATATATATATAGAAAATATGATATTGATAAAATTTAAATTTAAATTTATAATAAAAAATAAAAAAATCATATTATTTAAACTACAAACAAATCTTAAAATCCGAAAATATAAATAGCCATTAAACAAATAGTGAAAAAACTCTTAACAAAAATTGACCCACTAACCTTCGTGACCTATTATTTTTATTTTTTTTAATATAAAACATTAAAGCATTACCTTAAGCTTATACTATCTTTCTCAATATGTCAGCTAAAACGAAGATAATCTTATATTATTCAAAGCAGATTGATTAGGTTAATCTCTTAAACGAGACGTGGAGCATTTTCAATTACCTAAAAACAAAATATATAAATTAATAAAAAAAAAACAAATACTTAAACATTTACCGTATACGTGTCTTTTAACTGACGGGTGTTTTTTAAAGCTTGCATGGAAGGAGCAAGCGTACCTGCTATGATAGACAAGTCTCAAATGAAAGTTTACCACGTGTGATAAGCTTACAGAAGCTTGATTGTCTCTTTATGAGTGGTGCCCCCACACTCCCTTATTCTGGTGGGCTTCCGGACAAAATATCTTCCGACCGACACATGAGTGTAATTTTAAGAAGAATAAAATAATTTGTGGTTGTACCCATTTATCTTTGCATATTTAAAGTTTTGGCCCAAAGAATAAAATAATTTTTTTTATTTATTACAAGTTATAAAATTATTAAAATTAATATTACATGAATAATGTTTTGATAAGAGAATGGATAATAAACCAAACTGTCTGGTTTCTTTTGCAACTAGAAAACTTAGTCTATAAATTTATTTGGTAATATAATTACTGCAAGTAATGCATATTTATCATGAATAAAATTCAGAAGGAAAAAAAAAATCATTACTTGTTAATGAAAGGTACAAAAATTTATTTAAGTTTGTTCACACGTTTGTCCAATTGGTAAATTAATTCAAAATTAAAAAAAAAACGTAAATATATTCTTTAAATATCAAACTTTAAATATTTATATAATCTACAAATTTTACTTGAATATATATATAAACTTATAAAGTTCGTCCTCAGCAAGCCCAAAATGTCCATCCTAGTTAAAACAAATATTATAGGTTTTTAAATATAAAAGGGTAAAGCTCCAACATATCTCTACTTACTCTGTTTGAAAAAGGAAAAAATTGTGGTGATAATGGATTGTCATAAGTATATATTGTCACAGAGGAACGCATACGTTTTAGATTTTAAGTTTTATTTATAATTGTTAATTTATATTTATTAACATATTAATGTATATATATATATATATATATATATCTACTAATGTATATCTATTTACTTTAAGGTTATTTATATTTAATTACTTTAGATATATCTAGTTTACTTGTAATTCCTATATAAAGGCACCATGTATATTCATTTGATTACATAATAGAATACAATCATTAATTATTTCTAACACAGATCGTAGCCCACTATTCTTTTCTTTCTAGTAGTGTTTTCTTTTTGGTGTTATTTAACCCTTATAGCTTCCGTCACAATACTGTAATCATTCACCGCTTAACCTTCAACGCTCTTTCGGCCGTTGCCCTTAGGTTCGAAATTACGAGTGGCGGATTCTAAGGAGTTCGCGCACTATTCAAACAACTACAATCACCGCATTGCGTGTGCATATTGTTCAAATTTTTTCTCGCATATACCACCGAGATCGCTCGACGATCTACACAATCGTGAAGTTGAGAAACCATCGGAACCGCGACGCTTCCATCACGCGCCTGACAAACCAACTGCACGTGTACGCACCGCGTTCATCTTAACTGGCGACGACTTATGCAGATACCACTGCGGACGGCCGACCGGATCTACACAACCGCAGTATCACATCCGACCAGACGCTGGGCCACTCACGCTGCGCGCCTCCAACATCCATCGCGCGCGGATCCGACGCGCCAAGCCGTCGCGCACCGCCGTGGACGTCACCGATTTCGCGTAGTGGCCGACGTCATCATCACCTCCATCGACGTCACAAACCGATCTGGCTCGACCGCTGATCGTTGACTGGACCACCGTTAACCGCCTATCGTTGACCGTCGACCGCACGTCGTTGACCGCTGACGGCCACCTCCGTTGACCGCTCACCGACCGCCGCTGACCGCTGACCTAATTTTGCAATACAGGTTCACCCTACCCGAGTTTCGCGTAGATCTCGATTTTGCTTCCTGCTTTTTGCATATTGTGTTTGCAAATGGATAAAAAGGATACTTTTGTTTCTTCGCCTCTATTAATACAATATCGGAGGGGACTAAGAATTATTTATCACGGTCTCAAGCTACGCGTTAGCTTTCTTAAGGGTCGTACGCTGGCATTATTCAGACCGGTGCAATTAGTATTCCCGATAAAGGAAAGTGAAGAAGATGCTATCTTTCTTCGTCTCATGATTGAATGGGATAATCACAACCACGATCCTCACACGGATTCGGAATACTTCCATTCCATCCATCTCCAACTGCTTGGAAGCTTTGATGATGCCAACCGCACGTGGATACGTCGCTGCGAAAGTACTCCACTACTCACGGATCCATGAAATATCAACTAATAGTTGAATTGCATAAAGCAACAGGACCAGGGCAATCCATCAATGACTACTTTGATCAACTTTGCTTCCTTTAGGACCAAATTGACCTTTGTGATCCAATTTAGGTATGCTCAATAGATGCTCAGCAATATGCTACATTTAGGGATGAATTTCGCCTCTATGAGTTCTTGATGTCACTCCACAAGGACTTCGAGCCAATCCGAGGTCACCTTCTTAATCACAGTCCCCCTCCCTCTCTTAATACTGTTATAAATGAGTTGGTTGCAGGTTCTCCACTTGCAAACACTTCAAGCCCAAAATAAGCTTAATGTTTTGGCTATTACTCCTCTCACTCCTACCATTGAATAACCTCAAGAATCGGGTGATTCCCCGGTTCTCGCTTTTCATAATCGTCGCAGCAGGCAGCAATAAAAGGTTCTCGTAATTATTGCAAGCGTCACGGCCACACCATTCGAGACTTGTTACCGTCGTAACAAATCTACCGTTGTTGTTGCTAATACCGAGCCTACTTCGTTGATGCCTTCTAGTTCGGCCGAGAGGCCGGTCTTGAATCCCCTATCAACCTCTCCTCCATGTAACTACGTAAAGATCATAACTCGTGCTATTCAAATGGCGTGTAATGCATCTCTTTCCACTACCCTCTCGGCCTTGCCCGTAAAGTCTCAAACTTGGCTTTTTGACTCTGCGTGTTGCAATCACATGACACCTCACTCTTTCTTTATTCTCCAAACTTGACCTGCACCACATCCCCTTAATATTCACATGGGCGATGGTTCCACCATTCATTGGAATAGTCTAGGTTTTGTTTCAACCTCTACCCTCTCCGTTCTCGGGGTTTTCCATGTACACGACCTATCCCTATAATTTTATGTAGTGGGCAGTCAATTAGCCGAACCTAGGATATCGCCTTATTTTTGACTATTCTCCGTGTGTATTGTGCAGATCCGAGGACTCGGGCAAGAGCTTGGGACCGGTCTGTGGTGGCTGGCGTATGTTTCCGTAAACAATCTTCATCTTCCACCCGTTGCTCCTACTCCTGTTCCGGCCACCTTCGCGCTTTCTTCCTTACCTTCTCTCACACTTTGGCATTCTCGCCTTGGTCATGCGCCCTTCACCAGTGCACAAATAGCTAGCTTCTAAAGGTCTATCGGGTTCTGTGTCCAAAAATAATTTTGATTGTACTTCACGTCACAGAAAACAAACAAATTTTTACCTTTCAATAATAGTAAATCTATCTCTAATAGTATTTTTGAGTTAATTCATTCGATGTTCAGGGACCTTCTCCGTTACTAGTATTGGTGGATCTCGATATTTTGTTGTTTTATTGATGATTATTCTCGTTATAGTTGGATCTTTCCAATGAAATCTCGTTTCTAAAATCTTATCAATATATAGTAACTTTGCAAAAATAGTTGAACACACATGATTCTCCAAACATATCAAAACTTTTCGATCCGATAATGCTCTCGAATATACTCAAAATGCTTTTCAAACTCTATTACACTCCTATCGTACATCATCTAACCCGGCTCCAGAACCTCTCAACAAAATGGTCGAGCCGAAAGAAAACTTCGTCATATTCTTGACACCGTTCGTGCTCTTCTTCTCTCTCGCCAAAGTTCCCGCCCCGTTTTGGGGTGGAAGTCGCCTTCTTCACGCTGTTTATACCATTAATCGCATTCCAAGTGATGTCATTCATAATCGGACTCCGTATGAACGCCTTTTTGGATCATCTCCTAACTATCATTACCTTCGCTCATTCGGATCCGTTTGTTTCGTTCTTCTTTCACGTGAACACAACAAACTTCGAGCCTCGATCTAGACTTTGTTGTTTTCTTGGTTATGGTGAAACTCAAAAGGGTATCGATGCTATGATCCTATCTCACATCGTCTCGTGTTTCCCGTAATGTTGTCTTTCGGGAACACCGCTTATTTGTTCAAGTTTCTCACTTTCGTTCTTCCCTAACTAATTCAAATGTTTTGGAAATTTTTCCAAACGAGTCTCTCTTGTTCCTTCTACGTATACTTCTAATCCATCTTTGGACTTCACTATTCAATCTTCGGATATTTTTGATGATTCTCCTAGACAGTCGTAGAAGAACATGTTGATAATGAGCTACCTCACCTCGAACATAGGTCCTCGCTCCGCTCCGCCCGAAGATCCTCAACAAGACATTCCACCTCGCCACCAACCCGGTAAGATCCATTCCTACACACATTTATGACTATCATTGTTACACTCGCTTCTTGCTACACTCTACGCAGCCTCACACCTATCGTGAGTCATCTACTAACCCTTCTCGCATTGCAATGAAAGAAGAAATTGATGCATTAACCAAAACCATACTGGGATCTTGTTACTCTCCCTCCCGTCAATCATGGTTGGTAGTAAGTGGATCTATAAGATCAAGACTCGCTCCGACGGGTCTATCGATCGATACAAGGCTCGTCTTGTCAGCAAGAGGCTTTACACAAGAGTACGGGATTGATTATGAAGAGACTTTTGCTCCAGGTTACTGCCCGTATTTCCTGCATTCGTACCCTCTTAGCCGTCTTCGCTGCTAGTAAATGGGACCTTTTTCGATGGATGTTAAAAATGCATTCCTTAACGGGGATCTCGCACGAAGAAGTCTATATCTGCAACCCTCCTCTCGATGTCTTTCTCGTTGAAACAAATAAGGCTTTGTCGCCTTCGACGTGCAATTTATGGCCTTAAACAAGCTCCACGAGTACGGTTTGCCAAATTCGGCCTCCACTATCCTTCGCTTGGGTTACACCGCGCCCCATGATTCGCCTTATTTCTTCGTCGTAATGATAAAGGCACCATTTTTCGCTTCTTCTATACGTGGATGATATGATCATAACTTGGTAATGATCTCAGCTGCATTCAAGAACTCAAGGATTTTCTTAGTCGCCAGCCGAGATGAAAGACCTTGGACATTTAAGCTATTTCTCGGTCTTGAGATCACTCGTTCCATGAGATGGTCTTTACATTACTCAAGCAAAGTATGCGATCCGACCTCATATCTCGTCGACTCACCGACAAGAAGATTGTTGACACCTGGTTGAACTTAATGCGCATTCCGACACCATGAGGAGGCAACCATTTTCTAATCCTCTCTTTATAGACGATTGGTTGGGGCCCTGGTTTATCTTACGGTTACTCGTCCGTACATCTCTTATGTTGTTCATCAAAGTGAACAAGATTCTATCTGCTTCCACGATCAACTCACTACGTCATAGCTCTACGTATTCTACGATACTTGAAAGCGCACTATCTTCCACGGCCTTTTCTACTCGGTTGATTCTCCTTTAGTACTTCGTGCATTCTCGATCTGATTGGTAGGAGATCCCACCGATCGCGGGTCCACTACAGTTATCGCTTTCTCCTCGGTTCTTCTTTGATTTCTTGGCGAAGTAAGAAACAAACCTTCGTGGCCCGTTCTGGCATCGGTTGAAGCGAGAATATCGTGCTCGTCGATACCACATCTCGAGCTTTGGCTACGATGGCTTCTAAGGATTCTTGGGTGTGTCCACATCCACCGCTACTCATCTTTATCAGTGATAATCGTAGTAATTCATATTGCTTCATAACGATGTCTTTCATGAATCCGACTAAACACATCGAGATTGATTGTCACTTCATTCGCCTCATCTTATCCACGGTGCTCCCAAGCTCTTCTACGTTTCCTCCAACGATCAACTTGCGAGATATCTTCACTAAGGCACTTCCCAGCGACGCACTGTACTTTCGTAATTTGGTTGACAACCTCAAGTTGGTCTCACATACACCTTGAGTTTGAGGGGGGGATGTTAATGTATATCTAGTAACATATTAATGTATATATATATATCTACTAATGTATATCTATTTACTTTAGGGATATCTATATTTAGTTACTTTAGATATATCTAGTTTACTTGTAATTCCTATATAAAGGCACCATGTATATTCATTTGATTACATAATAGAATACAATCATTAAGTATTTCTAACAATAATTATATGAACTTTTTTTAATTTATAAAAATAATTAAATCAATAAAATAAAAATAAATAAATTATTATGCATTAAAAAATTAATTTTATTATAAAATAAGAATAATTACTTCTTAAATTCAAACATTAAAAAAAAAGTTTTATTTATTTTCTACGTTATTAATATGTTCCACGACAATTTGGTATTCTTATTTTTATAAATATGATATATTTATCATAATTTTTAAAATTAGTGTAAGACTTTGTTAGTAGATGTTTTAGAATTAAATGTATCAAAAAAATTAAAAAATAAAGTAAATTAAAATTATCAAAATTTATCGTAAATGATTAAATTGTCAACAAATATAAAAATAAAGTGATTAAAGTGTATAAATTTAAAATAAAATTAACAATATATTTAATTTATAAAATTAAGTAACATTAAACCATTTTTTTTAATAAATTATTTAAGTTTTATAAGAAATAAAAGAAAGAATATGATTTATAACTGGATTAAAGATTAATAAATTTGTAACAAATATCGACACTAATTGAAGCCATTTCAGCCCCTAACATTGTTCTGCCGCTGGCCATAGTTCATAAAAAAACACAGTTAACTTAGGGAAGATCTGAACTTTTTGTTAAGAAAATTACGTAATTAAAATTTATAAAAATAAAAATAATATTTTTATAATATTTGCCCATATCAATCCCCTCAATTCATGAATAATATTTGGAGTCTGGGGTGTCATATAATTTTCCAAAAATCGCTCCCTCTCAAAATAATTACTATAAGGTCCTCGGAGCTATTTGATAGATGCAAAAAACAAACGTGCCAGTTAGACGCAAAATAACTTTGCACTTGTGGCAAATCAGTAAATTATGGTAGCAGATAACAAACAATCATAAATCAATAAGAATTTTTTTGAGTTTTATCTTTTTTTTTTGGGGGAGGAGTGGGGCCAAATTAAAAATTGCAAAAATATAATACTAATTATAAATTTTAATTAATTAAAAGATGACTGGTAAAAGAATTTAAATAAATAAAAAAGTAAACAAAATATTTCTTATATAATACTGTTTATGAATATGATATTACTTCGCATGACAATACGACCTGTATTGACATTTTCATCACTTTAAAAGAGAAAAAGGCCTCTTCTTGAATTCTCTCTTCCTACTCCACATGTGTGGTTCCTATATACTTTATAATCTCTAGCCTTTATTATTCTCATATCATGCATTCATGCTTAAAGTTAAATCTTCCTCACTATGTTGAATAATATTGATCAAAGTGCAACTACTAGCTATAGAAATCAAGAAGGTAATATTAATGATCATGATCATCACGAAGAAGAACAAATCCGAGACATACACGCTCTAACTCCACCTCATCAGCCAGCACGCGGTGCTGGCGTGAGAGACCACCACCACCATCATAATATTTGGGAAACAGGTCATCAAAGATCATCAACAACAACATCTATGGCTAGTACAGATGGTGGTTCATCAAGTGAAAATTTCACAACTATGAGTAGAGAATTCAATGCTTTAGTTCTAGCTGGATCAAGTATTGATCATCATCAAAATGGTCAAAATCATAACGTTGACTATGATAGCAATAGTCTATTAGCTAGAATAGGAGAAGAAGATCGTCATAATCATCATGATTTAGATATGTTAGTTGAAGAAGAAGAAAACAATCCTTTAGCTATTGTACCAGATAGTAATAATTACCCTTTGAACCCTGTTGCTTCTTCTTCTTCTACTTCTTTTTCAAGAAGGGTAGAAGGGTCTTCTTCTTCAACTCATGGTAATATCATTGATGGCGGTGGTGGTCAAGGTCAAAGTGGTCAAACTGATAATGATCAAATGGTGTCTGTTCAAAGAGTGAAGAAAGAAGAAGTGGAATCTAAGATATCAGCTTGGCAAAATGCAAAAGTGTCTAAGATTAATAACAGATTTAAGAGAGAAGATGCTGTTATTATTGGTTGGGAAAATGAACAGGTTCAAAAAGCTACTTCTTGGATGAAGAAAATCGAGGTATGAATAATATGATGATTTAGATTATTAAGCTAATTAATTAGTTAATTTTGCTAGAGTATATCATTATTATTTTTTATGCTAGTTCGGTCCTGTTTGTTTGAATTTTTTCTTAAAAGTGATTTTAGAACAAAGTACTTTTATAAGAAAAAAAACGTTTCTTTTGCTTCTATTAGTAATCAAAATGTATTTTATGTTTTTTTTCTTTTTTTTAAGTACTTTTACAAAGTCTCAAAGCCAAAAAACAAACGTGCCTTAGTTTGTGTTCACTCATGCATATATAAAAAATTAAAAATATATATTTTGTTATAATTATTTTGTGGGTATTGGGTTATATCAGTGTATAAATGCTTTTTTCTAAAAAAATATTTTATTGTTTTTAATTTTTAATAACCAAAGAACTAGGACTTAAATAGTAGTTAAATAGGATGATAATCAGTTATTACTTTTTATCTTCGTGATGAGTACCGTTGAAAAATAATCTTGATTGTTAAAAATATTAGTGAGATAATTTATAATAATGGAGTTGTTGATTATATATATGATAATGGGTGATACTTGATAGATAGTATAGATTCAATCATTAAATTCTGTTAGGTTAATTTTCACTTATCCTAAATTCTTGAATTAATTAAAATTTGAATTATGTTAAAATAATCCTAATTTATTGAAGATTTGATGAGATTGAAAAGTATTTATCACTTTTTTTTTATCAAATATATATATATATATATATATATATATATATATCACATTAATATATTTTTTTTTACTGTTAGCTTTCATTTTGTGCTTGAAGCTTGTGTACAAATCATAGTCAAGTATTATCACTTGGTCCTGAATTTTTGAGTTTGTTCATTTTTTTTAATTAGCTTTTTATTTTCTGGTTGTCATTGTGTTTGTTGTGATGGACACATCATTAAGATGCACATAATATGTCATCTTCTTTTCCTAGCCAGTGATAATGTGATATCTCTTTGAGTTTGGTAAACACTTAGAAGTCTCTAGTATTATTTGATTAATTTATTAAAAAAAATCTTTATTTATGGAATTAGATTATGATGAAAAAATATTGATTCACAAAAGAACTTTTTTTTATTTTTTAAATAATATTTATACACTTACACTTATATATAGAAGAGTTTTAAACCCATATTTTAAGAGTGTTTAAAAATATCATATATCATTGAATTAAAAGTTAATTTTATTGTTATTGATGATTATTTTAGAACTATTATTGTGGGATAATATGAGTCATCTAAAATTATATTTATCTACAAATTATATAATATTACTTGAGTGTATGAAAATGAAATAATGAATATATATAAAATGTTAAAAATAAAAATATTTATATATAATTTGATTTTTAATTACAGAGGAAGTTGGAGGAAAAAAGGGCAAGAGCACTAGAAAAGATGCAAAATAATATAGCAAAAGCACGTAGAAAGGCAGAAGAGAAGAGAGCATCCTCTGAGGCTAAAAGGGGAACAAAGATTGCTAGGGTTCTTGAAGTTGCCAATTTGATGAGAGCTGTTGGAAGACCTCCTGCCAAACGTTCCTTCTTCTGATCAGATCATCATCAATTTACAAAATATTAAAGAAAAATAAAAAATTGTGAAATTAAATTAATGCCCAAGGAAAATATATTCAAGGGTCCTTTTACCTTTTGAACAAAGGATACCCTTTAAAATGAAATTGGAAGGCAATAATTAATGAGTGGCAGTTAGCATATATAGAATTGATAATTAATATGAATTTAAAAAATAATAATTAATAATTAATATGAAATAATGATATTATTGAGTGATTTTTGGTAAAAAGATTATGAGTATTGTTGAAGAGTATTTTTATATGTTTAATTTAAAGTGTGTTTGGAATTTCAAGGAGAGCTTTCTCGTTTAGAAGTGGTGATAGATAGTGGTGGGACAACTTTTTATTTTATTTTATAGTTTGTTTATATATTTAATTAATATTTATTGATCACTAGGAGTTGGTGCTTGTATATATATATATTCTATAATTGTACCAATCCTTGGATGGTTTTGTTTTGGTGTATCAATTATTATTATTATTATTAATAATAATAGAAATGAAAATTGTGTTTTAATTGTTAATTGGACCTTATACCCAAAATCCATATGCTTTGTAGGTAAGAAAGAACAAAACGCAAACTTAGATAATAATTGGTTTCTATCTCTCTTTCCCACCTATTTACCTATTTATTTCATGATACAAGAGAATAATTTTAAAAAAAGAAAGATAAAACAACCCAAATGTCCACCTTTTAGCAAAAACATGTTTTTTTAATAAGTAAAATAAAATAAAATAAAATAAAGGATATTATGATCAAAAGAAAAAATAAAATAAAATAAAAAATGTTCATAGATTATCTTTGATTATATTTTAGGAATTATTTAATCTTTTTATTTGAAAAATATGTTTTAAGTTTATTTATTTGTAAAAAATTTGATAGATTTAATTTGTTATCACCAAATAGCAGTGTAATATATATTTAATTAAAAAATATTTATTTATTTTTTAATTTTTTTAATAAAATATAAATTATTTAATATATGATTTTGGATATAAGAAGATAAATATTTTGTTTAAGATTTATTAAAAAAAATTATTTCTTAAAAATCAAATTTTGTAACTAAATATAAACTGTTTTTACTTATATATCTATTAAAATATATAAATATATAATTGATATATATTTATGTTATATTTAATAAAAAAATTAAAATTTAAATCATATATTTTTTATAAATAAATAAACGTAGATATATTTTTTTAAATAAAATAATAATTTAAATATTCCATCCTAAATAAAAACAAAATAAGAGGATAGGGACATTCGATTCATTGAAATTAAAGGTAAAGCTAAAAGCAAAAAAGCAAATTCACTATATAATCACGAGTATGAGAAGTTTACGACGTAACTTGACTAATGGAAAGTTTTTAATGTACTTACAAAAAGCCGGTTACACAAAGTGTATAAATATATTTGGGGATTATACAAACCAAAATTATTTTTCTTTTTGTAAAAGTTCATTCGGGTATTAATGTAAACTTTTTATTTTTAATATTTTTTATTCAAATAATTAATTATATTATTAAAATATCATTCAATAAATTATTATATTCAAAAATAGATAAATTTGATTAAAAAATTTAATTTACTGATAATATATATAAAATTATAACTTAATTATATTATTCATGTTACATTTTTTAAGATAAGTAGACGTGACTTAATCATTTAAATCAAATTGATCATATTTTATCAAAATAATCTATTAAAAATATTTAAATAAGATTATAAGGTAAATTAAAAACTTACTAATTAGGTTTTTATTTTCTTCCCTGCATAACACGTTTAGATTTTTGAAAGAAAAAAAGGATAGTTGAAGAAGACACTTCGTATCAAATGAAAGCTTCAATTTGCCTGCCTTAAGGACTAGGAAAGGAGATTAATAAAAAAAAGTCCACTTTCTAGCAATTAATCATTATATTTTTTTTACTAGCCAAAAAAACTAAAGGAGTGAAAAAGAAAAGAAAAAAAGATGAGAATAAATCGTTCGAGAAAAATAATATATAAAAACAAAAAACATGAGGATAGTGACATTGATTTCATTGAAATTAATGGCAAAGCAAAAAGCAAAATAGCAAACTCACTATATAATCACGAGTATGAAGAAATTTACTATGTAATTTGAATCATGCAAAATTTTCTATGAGTTACTAAAAGAGTGTTACACACTAGTTTATAACTATATTAGTGATTATACAAAAAAAAACAAAATTATAACATTTTTTTGTTATTGCATAACACATTTAGGATTTTGAAAGAAAAGAATAGTTGATAAAGACACTTCATATTTGCCTGCCTCAAGGACTAAAAAGGAGATAAAAAGATGGGCCCATGAAAAGTAGTTTTGTTGATCCCAAATTATATCTTTATTAACAAAAAAAGGTTATTAAATTAAAAAAATATAAAATTTTGGTCTATGATCTATTATAAATAGTAATAATTTAGAGAACTAAATATAATAAATAAGATTTAAATGTGATATTAACTAATTTTAAGAGGTTTATGTCAATAAAGACATAACATGGCACCTCCTACCTAAAAAGATATTTTAAAAAAATATAAAACTAAAGTAAACTGTACTTTTGAAATACTTTTATTAAAATATGTTTTAGTGGAACTGCCACCTTAATATTATAAGTTTAAATTTGGGATTAAGGAATTAATTCCAAAATAAGATCTTGTTTTGCTCTTCTTTTGGTAGAAAACAAAGTCCATTTCTCTAGTCATTTGGCTAGAAACTACCATTTATCGATTGAGTCCCAAAAGAATCGATTCCAAAAATACAAATGAGCAACTATTTGCCTAAAACATTTGGGTAAAAAAATAGCAATTTTAATATCACGACTAAAGTATCATATACGTGTTGGGAATACTTCGATTGTGATACAATATGGATGGTGATTTAATTTGCTAAGATGGGTTATAAACATAGATTAATTTTTTTTAAATATTCTTAATATTTTCGATATATTTGTAATACTTTGGCATATGAAATAATCTATACCTAAGAAATATTCACCTATATTTTTTTAAAAAGATTTAATATTTATAAATTTTATAATAATTTATAACGATATTCATATTTTTATAAAATTTATAAATTTATTGATATTAATTATTTATCATTTTTTACATCTTATATTTTTTTTAATAACCTCCCATATTACACACTATACCTTGTAAAGTTCAATGCAATTCTCTTTCACTTGCAATAGTTAAAAAATACACAATGTAATAAATTAGTGTATAAATCATAGACACTTGAAAATTCTAAGTAACTAAATTGAAGAGCCGGTTTCCTTCGTCACAACACATATATCATCTTAACGAGTAATTCTGACACTCAATTCTAAGTTTTCAAGATAAAAATTATATATATTTTAAACTTGTAATAAAATTTAAATAATACTTATTAATTAGTATTAATTTATATAAATATATAAAACGATAAATTAATACATAAAATATAATTATAATTTATTTATGATATATAATACTGTTTTAATTAAAAATATATAAGAGTAATATACTTGTATTTTTTTAATAAATAAATTAGTCATGTATCTATAATTAAAATTAAAATTTTAAATTTTTTACATATTAACATGTATCATTGAGTCATATATTATTAAAAATAATGTAATTATACTGTTTTACATAACAAAAACACGATTTTAAACACTTTGCTCAAACTATATAAAAAAAAGGGTGATCATTTAGGGCTTTAAATCTTACCTAAGATCCTACATCCGTTGTTTTTTTTTTATGGGAATATCAAATGAGATATTTCCATTGAAATTGAAATAAAGGTAAGGTCAGGCACATTTTTTTAGGCTTTGCTAAGTTAACGGCAAGAATTGCGGTACACTTTACAAGTAAGAAGGCACATTCATTAACTAATTTTGCACGATAGTAAATACATTAGTTTCTTCAATTTTATTTGGTTATACTACTAATTTTCTAATCGTATGTCAATAAACTTGGATCTTGACTTCATTAGTATATCAGCTAATCCACAACTTTTTTATTACTAAACAAAAAGGGTAAGTAATTAAGTGCACCCACACAAGTTACATGGTCTCCCAAATGGATGCAACAAACATGGCACGAGTAATTTATTTTTATGAATACCACAAGTTACATGTAACTTAAAATATACAAATATGCATCTTATAATTAGAATTAGAATACAATATTTTTTTTTTCAAATATCGATCAATTAATTAAAGTACAATGGAGTCTATATTTTTCTTGTTAGAAGATGTTTTGTCCATATAGACATGAAAATTATGTAAATTGATTTCGTAGGTTGGATTGTAGGTTTCAAAACTGTCACTACTAAATCAAATTTATTCTTTTAATATACTTATTTTCTTAAATCGTTATTTATTATTTATTTATATATATTATCATTTCGTTTAAATTGTACTTAAAAATAAAAATGTAACTAAAATATATCTACGCTCTGTTATCCAATGAATATCCAATATAGTATTCCATGTAAATATTAAAAAGTTTTTTAACAAGTTACCCTTAACTCATAGCGAAGTATTTTTTAAAGTGAATGTTAGTATTTTTGTAGGTCAATGAACATATTTATTTACTTTATTTTCTCTTCATTTTTTTCATCTTGAAACTTAAATTAAATGCTAATTTAAGAACATTAGTTTATTTAAAATTAAAGATAATAATTATTAATATATTACCATAAAAATATGGATATATATGCATATATTTTATTAAATATAAGTATCATTAAGATACTAAGCATGATTAATATATGTAAAGATTTCAAACACTCTCCTTCCAAAGAAGCAATGAACAATGAAGATTATCGTTTGTATAAATAATGAACAAAGAACAAACATAGAGTTGCAAGAAAATGTACCAATAACTTGAATAAATAATTTTCTTTCTATGATGAACTTTAACTTGTAATTAGGCTTTTTGGGGGAGAATTTTGAAGTGGAATTGTTTGAGTGGTGAATTAATTAATGAGAAGTTGAGAACAAAGTGATGAAGGTAAAAGCACTTAGCATCAAACATGGGTCCATAAAAATGGTGGCATTCCTTCTTACCTATTACCGTATTTAGGAATGAAAAAGTTTATATGAAACAATTGGAATTGTAAAAGTATTATTTTTAACAATTAGAAGAAAAAAAAATTTAAATTAAAAATCAAATGACACGGTTTGTCGCCCTTAAAACTTTTAAGCATTAGTTTTATTTGTTTTAAATCAAATCACAAACTAAATTTATGTTTTCTTTGGCATATAATAGTAAATCAAATATCACCAGATCTTTTGAGATGGGATTCGAGTTAAACATGAATAATACCTGTCCCTAATCGAGATGGTAACAAGCATAAAAACAGTTCACCTATTTTATTTTTGGTAAGTAACGTTATATTACACTAATGATTGATAAATATATTAACAAAATATTTTACATTTCTACCTATTTTTCATATATTTATTACGTATTAATAATACAAATAAAACACCAAAAATAATACTAAAAAATTGGACTCAAAGAGAATGATCTACATTTAAATAATCACATGTCCAATTCCATTAGAAGCAAAATTTGATTATTTATTATGCTCCTCTAATTTCGCTGGTATGACTGACGAATTTTTTTAATGAATAACATCGACCCTTCGGTCTTACTAAACAGATGTGCATTGCACTCACATGCATATTTTTTTCTTAATAGAACAGCCAAATTTGGTTAACTAACTTTAATATCTGTCAGCAAAGGAAAAAGAGTCACTCATATAATAGAAAGAAAACTACAGTTACAGATTCTTTGGATCTATTTTTTAGCAGATAACCAGGAACTCTTACAGGATGAGTAGTCAAATTAGTTTATTTGCGGTGCTTTTTATGCTTAGGCTCTTCCGATAATACTTGACTCACCTCAGTGTTCTGAAATGGGTTTTGTAGTACAGACATCGGGCTTGATTCCCCTTTAGTGGCAGTCTCTGATCTGCGTCTCTTACCTTTGCCCTCTGATTTTGGCATAGTTTTAAGCTCATTGTGGAGCTGCTTTAACTCTTTGAATGATGCCAAAGTGCGTCGCAGGTATGCCTGAATGGTTTGTGAAGCACCAGTATCAGTAGCAACAAATGAAGACAAAGTTTTAGTTGCTTTAGAGAGAGAGATTGGCTTTGATGAAACGACATCCCCTGCAACTGTCTTCATCTTAAACTTTTCCTTTTCTTTGAACTATGGGTCTAGTATACCTGTGACAGGAGTAATATAGTGAGAGAATTAGAAAGTATCTACGTATCTTGTTACAAAAATTAAACCAACAGTAAAAGTGTCAATCTCAATCACCAGGAAAAGGAAAAAGAAAGAAAAGTGAACAAGAAAGCATCCATGTACCTTGTTTCACAAACTTAAACCAACATTAGCGGCTACCATACTAGAAAATATTACAATCTTAAGAAGTTGTCATCGGAAAAATGGAAAAGAAAAAAAAGACAACCTGAAGGTATCTATGTGTACCTTCCTACACGGCTTAAACCAACATTAGCAGCTACCCATAATACCAACAATCAGAGTCTTAAGTGGTTCTCACCAGGAAAAAAATCTTGTGTTCTAGAAGCATTGTCTATTTGAATGTGATTGCAAACAAACTCTTAACTGTCGTATTAAATGTCAAATTAACTTACTCAGACTTCCTTGTGTAACAAGGGCAAGCTCCAAATGGTCCAAAAGATAATGCACGAGTAATCAGATATTTTTCATAAAATTCCAAATAATAATTGAAACATCATTAGAGAGAAATTTCAATTTAAAATAACGTATATTTAATGTTTGTTATCATTTATGCAGTCGAAATAGAAATAAGTGTCTTATTCCTCCCAGTTGTATACTTGTTTATCAGTCATGTTATGTAAAAAATTAATATGACAATATAGTGGTACTTTTGAAACAAATGCCTCAAAACCTCCCCAAAATATGCGAGTAAAACATCAAAGTAAATCAATCTTTAGACCATACTACACACATTGACCTTGACATTGGGAAATAATCAATGAGATGGATAAAAAGAAAAACTTTCAGGCAACTTAGCCTGACCGAGGACATAAACATATCAAATAAACGCAATAGGTAACCCAAATATTTACCTGCCCTTGCCCTTCAATTATAAGAGTAGAAACATCAACAGAAGAGTTTAAATATCTCCCTCCTCTATCTCAGATAAAAATTGCATAGATGCTTTAATCCAGAAATAGCAGGTAGATAGAAATCCAAATTGGGTTTCTTTCTCATTTTTATTTTTGTGTAATGTTCTAACCAGATTCTACATGTACATACGCATTATTTCTGTAAGATAATTAATTATATTCAACAGAGTTCACACGCCCTCATTGACTTAAGCTAAGGAAAATAAGTAGAGTAAAACTCCAAAGCAATATATCAAAAAGAAAAGACTGACAGAACGTATTATGGTTCATCGTACGAAGGAAAATTAGTTTTGTTTTTCTATAAAAAGAAATCAAACATTGGCATCCATATGACTTAACATCAAAACTCAAAAGCACCATAAATAAAAAGAAGAAAACAATTCCCGAAGTAAATCAAGTAATACATCTAGCATTCATCGATTCCAGAAAAAAATAAATTGAAATGCATTGAAAAGCTCCACTTTTGAAGGATCCAAACGTACATAAAGCATCATATCAGATCACTAAACCAGCTAATAAGCCTAAAATGATCAAATTCATAGTATTCAAGCTCTACAGTTAGTCTGAAACTAATTTGAGTTCGATAAATCTTTGGTATTACTAAAAAATCCTTAATTAAAACTAAGAAAGGTTTTCTGTGATTTTTAGAATCATGAAACCTATCTTTAGAGCATGACCAAGAAATTGTTTCAAAGGAGCAGCAAATAACCTAAATTTGAGAATCACAAACCGAGTCTGGGAGACGTATCTTACTTATTACAGAAGAGGGAGCATGCACTGATGGTGAACGGCAAAAGCTCAAAAGTGGAGGATTATTGACCGACGGCGTATACGTGGGAGAGGGAGAGAATGAAATTAGCTGACAACCTTTATTTGGAGAATAATCCTAATCTAAATGGAACTTGGAAAAAGGACCGTTGTGCCCTAAAATTCATTCATCCTCTGCAAGTCAACAACGTTATGTTTTTTAAAAATTAAAAAAAAATCATTCCAAGGATTTGGGCTCTGAGCTGGGCCGGCTTGATCTCATTTTAATTTGTTACGAGAAATTCATAAATAATAATAATATTTTCACCTTATCCATTTTAATTTTTAAGTTGTAAAAATAATTAGATAAATTTATTTAATTAATAATATTATTTAGTTGTATCCGATAATATGTTTTTATATTATAATCAGATTGAATTTGGATAAAAAATAATATCTTTTTATATTATAATGAGATTGAATTTGGATCAAAAAATACTTCTTCTGTTATTTTAAATTGATAAATTTTATAATTTAATTCAAACTAAATTGTTAATAAAATATAAATAAATACATATTTTATTTTATAATATTTTAAATTTAAATATTATATTAAATTATTGTTTTATTTTAAAAAATAAAAATAAATTTTTTAAATCTTTATAATAACTCATATTTTTATTTTTATGATTTTTTAATTATAATTATAAATAATAATTTTTTAGGAAAAAAATAATATAAATTAAAATTTATATATATTAAAATTTATATAAAATAATAATTCATTTACGAGTTTTAGGTTCAATTCGACTTTATTCGATCCAAATATTTGACATGTTCATAATCAAATCGTATCAAATTAATTATATTTTTGTATCAATTTTATATTAATAATCTTCAAATAAAGTTTTAAGAAAAAATATTTATAAAATTTATAGACAAAAAATATGCATAAAAAATGCATACAAATTTAGTACAAATGGAATATATTTATATTCAAATATATATATATATATATATAAATATTATTTTTATTTTTAATAATTTTTATATATTTACTATAAATGAAAATTTATAAAAAATAATCTAATAATAAATATTTTATATTGAAAAATTAAAATTTTATAATGTATTATTTATAATTAATTTGACTTTAAATATAATTAAATCTATAAAAAATTAAATTTTTATATATTTAGTAAATACATAATCTATAATTAAAAAATACAATTTTTATTCTTAATTCTTGTCGTACTATAAAATATGAATTTTTATTTCTTTTTTTATCGTTCATTTTATTATTTATATCTTTATTTATCTCAAATCAAATAATTCTTATTAAAATTTACTCCATGAAAAGATATTGATAACCCTAACTAAGATATTTTGTGGGATGTATACTTAACTCACGAAGCTGAAACTTTTTTGTTACCGAAAATCTTTCTCTCCTATTTTTTTTTAATAGAAGTGAAATATCTAATTTGTATTTTATAATAGAAAAAAAAACATTTTTATTTTATTTCTTTGATGTGGGAGCTCAAATAAGGACCTCATTTGCCAAATCTTCTCTTTGCTCTTCTGACTCACACAATTCAGAGAGCGAGTGAGCCATGGAGATGGCTATTGGCTTCCAGAGCTCTCACTTCTCAGTTCTCCCAAGCCTTCGTCCTCGGACTTTATCTCCTTCAACTGGTACCTCTCTATCTAAGAAGCAACTCTTCGGTCTCAGCTTTTCTTTATCCTCACCTTCGTTTCCCTTTTCAACCTCCAAAACTTCTCAGAGTTTGAATTCTAGAAATTTACTTCCCAGAGTTCCAGTTAAATGTTCTGTTTCTGAAGTTACTGAAACTTCAACAGGTATCTTAATATTTTTGTTTTCCTTTTCTTTATGCACTATTTTGATATTTGTCATGGTTTGGTACTTTTTTTGTGCGTAGTTACGGATTTACGGTAATTTGATATTGTCTCGGTTCACAATTGGATTATTTTTTAAGCTCTTTGCCTAAGTATTGAATTTCGGAATTATTGAACTATAAGAAAATGTATATATTTTATTTTGAATGAAGAGTATTTATGGCCTTGTTTAAGTGGATTTTGTATTCTTTTAAAGACTATTTTATTTGGAAAGTGTTCGATACTGATGGAATTAACAGCTTCTATGGAGCAATTATTCTTTTTACTCGTTTTTTATACTTTTGTTTTGGTTAATTCTTTACATTGTCAATTTTTTAGTAAATGACCCATTTAAAAGTTACATCATTTAGTCCGTTCATGTGTTCTTGGTTGTTTCTATGTCTATGCATTGGTGTGTGTTAGAGTACTTTAGAGAAGGCTGCATTAAGTATGTATGAATATGTGTTAATAGTCGAAGCTGTATGTTTGTATGGGTTATTTCACAATACTTAAATCCTAATCCATATAATGTATTAGAGAAGAAGAGCCAGTTGACGAGGAGAAGAGATGTAAGGAATATAGCAATTGTAGCTCATGTAGATCATGGAAAGACAACTTTGGTTGATGCAATGTTGAGGCAAGCAAAGGTAGAAAAACCTTGTCAATTTTATTTCAACTAACTCTCAACATGTTTTTTTTAACTTTTTGCCATAATTTTTTCAACGAGCCCTTTTTCCAATGTGAGTCAACTGAGAAGTTGAAACTCATTTGACATTTTGAATGCTATGAATGAGTAATCATGAGCATGGTTTGAGAAGTGATTAGCAAAACACAGGAATGGACATGGTTGTATGAGTAGGAACATCAAATCTAAATCCTTGATTTTGTTAACGTTTAATAGTTTCAACAATGAGTGATTTGATCTTCCATCTTTATCCACAAACTATTTTTTGCAACCCTAAGGATTAAGAAGAACGAAGATTTGGTTGCTGACCTGACACTCCCAATGGCCATTTGAAAAAATTCCAAATTTTCTGAAAAATTTGCTGCTTCCAGTGGTTGAACCAATGTTGTAGTTTTATTATTGGCGTAATGTATAATTTGGAAGTCATTACTACCATTTATTACTTTGAAATCGAATTTTTTATTGCAATTATATCTTCCTTTCCCCTTCCTAGGCCTAATGACTTGGATAGGATAATGACTGATACTTAATGTATTCCTTGTGTTCTTTTTACAGGTTTTCCGTGATAATCAATTTGTACAGGAGAGGATAATGGATTCGAATGATTTAGAACGGGAAAGGGGAATTACAATACTGAGTAAAAACACTTCTATCACCTACAAAGATACAAAGATTAATATAATAGATACTCCTGGTCACTCTGACTTTGGAGGTGAAGTGGAGAGAATTCTCAATATGGTTGAGGGGATTCTTCTAGTGGTACTTCTTTGCAACTTAAATGCTTCGAAGTCCAAGTACTTTTACAATCTAATTTTATGCTTCTATCATTAATGTATAATTATTATCACGCTTGGACTTTTAATTTTCACCGTGATTGCTGATGCTATTTCTAAAAGGAGAGCCCCACAGTCTTGAAAGCAAGCCATCGAAACCGGTTTTTACTAATAAAAAAAGGTTAGAATTGAAAATATTCTGACACGACACTTTTTGGAACATTTACCACAATCTCAAACCAGTTTAGGTCTCCTTGAAGATAAAGCTTTGGTACTTGTTCCTTATTTGTGCCTCATCTTTTGTGGCTTTCCTTGTGATGCTACATTTGTAGATAATATCTGCCAAAAAGTGACACGGTATCCTTCTTCTAGGTTGACTCTGTTGAGGGTCCAATGCCACAAACAAGATTTGTTTTGAAGAAAGCTCTGGAATATGGTCATGCTGTTGTTGTTGTCGTGAACAAAATAGATAGGCCTTCAGCTCGTCCAGATTTTGTCATCAATGCCACCTTTGAACTCTTTATTGAACTGAATGCAACTGATGAGCAGGTACTTCTTTTAACTGTTATAGAAATAAACATTCACTTTATAATTTAGATCAAATTTTCAAAAATATTTGTTTTCATAGTTTGATTTGTAATTCCATGCCATCTTGTGCTTGTTAAATTTGCTGCATTAAGTAGCCTTTCTGTAATAATGTTTTTTTTCCAATGATTTTGCTTTTTAAAAACAAGAGTAAATGATAACACACTCAATTTTTAGTTTCCATTATTTTCAGGAAACCTGGTCAAAGCCTATGTTGTTGTTGGAATTATATCCTTATAAAAAGCATTTTTCATAATCAAGTTTCTTTTTTTTTCTATCCCCAACTTGACATTTTTGAAGAGAACAAACCTATGGATGCTTTTTTTAGCACAAATGCTAAAACATAATTGAAAACAGAATTCAAAAAATGTTATATGGCATCCCCTAAGATGGTCCACCTGATGAAACCACCTCTTTTGTTTTGTTGCATAAAAAATAATAGCTTGCTTTACTTTCTATGCTTGTGAACCATGGTATGAAAGATCTTATCTTATTGAAGGTTCCCTATTGAATGCAGTGTGATTTCCAAGCAATATATGCGATTGGTATTGATGGAAAGGCAGGTTTGTCTCCTGACAATCTGGCTGATGACCTTGGGCCACTCTTTGAGACTATAATCAGATGCATACCTGGGCCACGTATTGAAAAAGATGGTGCACTGCAAATGCTTGTTAGTAGTGGTTTTTTTATATTACGTTTTTAAATATTTGCTTTATTTTTGTCTTTCCATTTGAATTTGATTAGTGCTTTAGGTTTATATCTTTCTTTCTTTTTGGCTTTAAGAAATTCTTAACAATTGTTTCTGAAAAGCTTGATTTATTCTGTAGCTCAATTGAGTATTTATACATATACACAAGTCCTATTTAAATAGTAATCTAACTAGTAACTATACACAAACTAATATGACACCTAAGAATTCTAGAATAACTAGAATATATATAATATACATACATACATGTTAACTATATAACTGAGGGTGACTGCCTATTGTCTAAATTTGAGGGATGCTTTTGTAATTTTTGAAAATCTCAGGGGCTTTGTACTAATTTTCCCATATCTTAAAATTTCCAAGGTTGACTTGTTTTATTACAATTCTTGCTCATTGTTGTCCTTTTGAATTGTATTTCATTTAACTATGATAAATTTTCTTCCTTTTTTTAATGATAGAAATGTCTAGCAAGTTATACTCTTTTTTTATTAGGTTACCAATATCGATTATGAAGACCATAAAGGACGAATAGCTATTGGACGCTTGCATGCTGGAGAGTTGCGGAGAGGGATGGATGTGAAGGTAAGCATGTGCTGCCTGTCTCTTTCCTTTTATTCTCCATTACTTGATAGTAGGGGTTACTCCTTATAGTTTTTATGTTTACTTGGACCACAGAGACTGTTAAACATCATTGCTAATGTTTTCATATGTACATTAGCATTATACCATCCAAGTATATTATTTATAAAAGGATTAATCAAATAGTTGATTATTTTCTAATTTCATGCTTGTTTTGTCAACTCGTTAAACTAAATATGCTTTATGGTTTATATTTCTATCTCTATGTTTATCAATCCCATATAACATTTTCAAATTTGGTTTCTTGGAGATAATAATTATCTATAAGATAGGACTCCAGTTATCTTAGTCATAAGGTCCAAGTCTTTACGTATATTAGGAGTCTGATTCCTATTAAGTTTGTATGTCTAGCCTATAAATAAGAGATGTATTCTCTCACGTATGTAACTTGAAATAGTTATTTAGGTCTTTAATTTTAGGTTTAATTATTTTATTAGTTTCTAAACTTTAAGCAATTTCACACATAGATCCTAACTTGACTGCCAAAGTGCACATTTTTGATTTATAACCCTAGGACCAATATGTGAAATTTTAAAAGTTTGTGATTAAATCATACAACTTAGAATTTTAGAACTTATGTGTGGAGTTTTAAAAATTGGAAGAGAAAATTGTACATTTTAAAGGTTGGGGCCTATGTGTGAATTAGTCAAAGTTTGGGGACTAATGATATAGTTTAGCCTTAATTTTATTATTCCCTACTTTCTTTGATATTTATATTTTAACAGTGTTAATATCAGTTTCCATGTTGTTAGGATAAAATTTGATGGAGAGGAACTGATCTTTTCCTCCACAGTTTTATGGAATTCATTAAGTATGCCAATGTATTTCTTCTGATGATTTTAAAATTTGTTAGGTATGCACCTCAGAAGAGTTGTGTAGATATGCAAGAGTTAGTGAGCTTTTTGTGTATGAGAAATTCATTAGGGTTCCAGCTCAAACTGTGGAAGCTGGTGACATATGTGCAGTTTGTGGAATTGATGATATTCAGGTATTATTACATCTGCACCAATCTATTCTTATTCTTACATTGGCATTACTTTATTTATAATGTATTTTTGTAATTTCTGAAAGATGTATATTTTGTTGAACTTGAAATTAAATCGAGAATTTTGCTTGGTTTTAAATTTATTGCTCAGATTGGTGAGACAATTGCTGATAAGTTATCTGGGAAGCCGTTACCCTCAATTAAGGTGGAGGAGCCAACAGTAAAAATGGCTTTCTCCATAAACACTTCACCGTTTGTTGGTCGAGAGGTATGCTGTCAAGTTGTAATTATCAAAAATGTATTACACATACATAGTGTCTCTCTTTAATCACTTCACCATATTTATTGTACCTTAAGTTATCTGTTTGGCCAAGCCAAGTGATGAAAGCATGACACCATTAGGAGTCACCTGCATTTTATCGAATCAATTTATAAATTCAATGCTATATATTTTTGTATTATTTTGATGGTAAGAATAATCTAATATTTCCACAATATTTGAGCAACTCTATACACAAGCATGCTACTTCCATAAAGTGAAAGTCTCTTTTCCGAGGTTTACGAATTGGCAATATAGTTTGTGTACACGTTTACTTGGTAAGGGTTTCCATACTTATTTTCAACTGAGTATGGTTTCTTACCTTTCAGGGGAAATATGTTACCAGTAGGAACTTGCGTGATCGACTTAACCGTGAACTTGAGCGTAATTTGGCTATGAAAGTTGAAGATGGAGAAACATCAGATACCTTTATTGTTAGTGGGCGGGGTACTTTACATATCACCATACTGATAGAAAACATGTAAGTATTCGTTATTTTCTTTCCTTTTTATAACTTTTACTGTTTTACATGCTTGTTTATTAGAGATAATGCATTTCAGGCGAAGGGAAGGGTTTGAATTCATGGTTGGACCTCCCAAAGTTATAAACAAAAAGGTGGATGACCAGTTGTTGGAGCCATACGAGGTGACTTTCTGATATACCCTTTACTACCATTTAGAAAAGAAATAAAGGAAATTTGTTGACATTAATAAATATCAGTGTGCTTTCATGTTTAGCGTACATGGTAGCAATTTGGTCTCTGAGGGGAGCATAGATGGAGAAAGTCACAAATTTAAGATCTAGTTTTTCTTTTTCTTTCATAGAGTACATGCTAAATCTGTGGGTTTATTTTAAGCTGTCAGCAGAGCTTGTCTCGAGGTTCCTGATAACAAAGCTAGAGGAAACCGATTCAAAGAATAAATAGTTTACTCCTCCTACCTCTTGAAACTTGAAAGCAATGCTGATGAAGTTATATACTCTTACCTTTTGACCATGGAAAGTTTTAATTCCTATTTGATATCTGCTGTCTTTTTCTTAGCCTGTTTGCAGTGTTATTTATAGATACTTCTTACTGAGAGAAGTTGTTATAGTTGTATATTCATACAAAAGAAAACGTACTCTCCACTTTGTTGAAGCCAATATTTCTATTATGTGATATTCTTGCAGATTGCCAATGTGGAGGTGCCAGAGGAACACATGGGATCTGTGGTTGAACTTCTAGGCAAAAGGAGAGGGCAAATGTTTGATATGCAAGGGGTTGGGTATGTGGACTGTTTCCTTTTATTCTCTATACCTATCCGCAATTGTTGTGAGGAATGGGATTAATGGAGGAAAAAGAGATTAAATTATCTTGTATAGAGAGGGAGTATCTGAAGTTACAAAGCTCCTCCTGGTCATAGGAAAACTAAATATTTTAACAACATTTAAATTAAAACAACAAAAGAAAGGAATATAACCAGGCAGGGTAACGACCCCCTTGCTGAGTTTAGTTACGAACCCATGCATTGCTTTTTTGTTAAACTGCTACAGAAGTTTGGTTCTTTTTCTACAAAGCAGAGTAGGTTACACAATGTACTGCATGATGAATAAGTTAAATATTTGTGCATTTTCTTTTACCCTCTCATTGTACAAGCAAAAATCCAGTCCCTAATGACAATTTTTTTAAGGCTTTCACTACATTATTCCACAATATGATTGCACTCTGCATATTAAATGGGGCTTCTCCTTTTTTCCCTTTCGCATATATAATGTATTGATGTATGGCTAATGATCATAGTTTTGCATTGACTATCTACATTTCTGTCCATTTTCTTTGTGGTATGTTTAATATTGATTAGTATTTAAGGCTGAGTCTCACTGCTGTTAATGTGACCTATAATCTGTAAGTTCTGGATTTTATTTGTGTGCTAGGTCAGAGGGCACAAATCAACTTAAATACAAGATTCCAACCCGTGGGCTTCTTGGTCTTCGTAATGCAATTTTAACAGCTTCCCGTGGTACAGCAATACTAACGACAATATTTGATAGCTATGGACGTTGGGCAGGTGATATCACAACCCGTGATCAGGGTTCATTGGTAAGCTCTAAGAAGTCCCATTTATGTTGAGTAATATTGTCATCAATATCAATTATTACAACAAACCATACCCTTGATTACGTATTGAAATTTGACTTGGTGAAAGATAATCAAGTTTGCTAATTTCTTTTCATATAGTACTAAAAAAGGAAGAGAAGAAAAAAAGTCATTTATGTCATAAACTTTGTGTTTTCTTTTTCCTCTCTCCCTCCTTCCTTTGTACTCTCTACTCTGTTAGTAGTTAACACGAGCAGCCGGGTATGAAGAAAACAATAATTCATTATCTTCATCTATGTTTGTTTTGTATGTAGTGCGAATGTGGAATTCTGATAACCACATAAACCGAGTTGCACGACATTTCGTAATTTTCAGGTTGCTTTTGAGGATGGAACAGTATCATCATATGCTCTTTTCAGTGCCCAGGAGAGAGGGCAGATGTTTGTTAGTCCTGGGATGGACGTCTATAAAGGTCAGATAGTTGGTATTCATCAACGGCCAGGGGACCTATCCCTTAATGTGTGCAAAAAGAAAGCTGCAACAAATGTACGTTCTAACAAAGAACAAACTGGTAAGAAATATTGTACTGTACTCTTAATTTCTCTTTTTTTAAGAATTTTTACATTTACTTGTACTAGTTAAAAAATCAAGTGTTTTTGCACATGCATTGTTATATTTATATATATATATTAATTTTTACAAATATATGTGAAACTTATTTGATATAAATGACAATTAAATAAATAATAAAAATCTAATAATAAGTTTTTTAGTCAATTAAATTTGATATAGAGTGCGAGATATGTCCTTATTTAAAAGCATAAAAGCATTAGGGTATTTTTGTCTAAAATTTATTTAGGTGTGATTTAGACTTTTATATAGTATATATATGGTATGTTGAATGTCAAACGATGTTAGTGAGTATGAAACTCTTGTTACCGTTGTTCATTTGGCTCAAAATGCTAAATATAAAACTGAAGTAACCACCTCGCCCTCGCCCCCCCTAGAAAATTGTGTTTGTCATTTTTCATAGAATGTAAGTTTGTTTTTATTTGGCATAATGTTTCCTTAAAGTATGATTGAACAAAAAACTATGGCATAGGAGCAACTCTAATTAAATGGTTTCTTCATTTATAATTGATAACTTCCATTCATCATTCCTGTGATTGCTTCAGATTGTTTCTTTAAGGAAAAATTGTGCTGTGTTCTTTTAAGAATACTAGGTTTATGATCTTTCTGTTTTTGGTGACCGGTGATTGCTTCTTTAGCTAAGTAATCCCATATTGATCGGCAAATAATTGAGATTTATAATCTCCTCTATTCACAAACCTTTGATTTTATTTATAAACCCGCGTTATTCTTTTGGCAGTTGTTCTTGATACCCCATTGGATTACAGTCTCGATGACTGCATCGAGTACATACAAGAAGACGAACTAGTCGAGGTCACTCCTGCGAGTATTCGTATGTGCAAAAACCCAAAAATGGGAAAGAAAACAAGGTAAACATTTTTGTAAACATGCTACAGTGTCAGTCTGCACTGACAATAGTACTTGCAAAAGTAATGGCCATATTTAAGCCACATACATACACAGAAGTTAGATTCAAAGCACTTATAGCAGATTATCGCAAGTAATACTACGGCTTTGATGTTTGATTTTTGTATATCAATGGATGTATTTTTCCTTGTATTAATCACCTAGGCTTTCCCAAGCTACATTTATATTTTTAATTCTTTTATATTCATAAACTGTTGTTAAACTTTATGTTGACCTAATGAGGAGACCAATCTTAACGGTTCTGGACCTTCTGGTGCAGAAAGTAACTGTTATTAATTTGGAAGCTGACTATAATTTTTCTTCAATTGGGAGCTCCAACTTCCATCCTAACTAAAAAAATGGAAGTAGCAGGGGAAGAGTGCTTAAAAATTTAAGGGTGGTAATTAATGTGTGTTATGCGTATTGGTATTCGTGTTTCTCGGCCAAAATTCATCTATTTTTTTTATTTTTTAATATTATGAGGAGAAAAAAATTTAGTCAATTTATTTATTTATAATAATAAGAAAATTTATTATCTTTACAAGCACAAAAAAATTAATAGTTAATTGTAATTAAAAAATAATGTGTGGTTCATGTTCTGTATCACCCCTACTATCCTTATCCATTCTCATTTTGCTCCTGCTTATTGTACATTCACAGTTTTTGCTAAACTACAATTTTCTACTATTCTGTCAAAGAGTTCAACACCTCCCAATGTTTGGTAGTTAAAACAAATAGTCGAACATGAGTCATCTAACATACGTATCCTAAACTAAATGCACAAGAAAGGATGAATTCGAAATTTTCACACGCTATCATAACAAAATTAGAACTGGCCAATGCTAGGATGATGCTGTGAAATCAATAATGAGAATGAGAAAAGTGAATAATTTGTGTGAATTTATTAGAGGAACCTTTCAAAGGAATCAAAATAAAGGAAACCTCCAAAAACGGAAAAGTCAAAATTGTTCATAATGTTGGTATTATTTAATGGACTTTATTTTATAGATATCATAACAAGTAGTTCAGTTTCAGCGTATTTCATATAAAACGCCTAGTGAATTTTTCAATGTAAAATAGGTATAGAATTTTCACACCCATGTGAACTGGAAAAGTTAAACGAGTGAAATTTTCAGTTAACTTGTGTGAATACTATATAATTAATTCGAACTAAATTGTGAACACTTGATATCATATTTTTTATGCAAAAGTTTCTACTTAAAAAAACCCAAGTTTTTTGGTTATATTTTACCTAAAAAAAGAACCAAATATCGCACCATGACCTTAAACTACTAGAATTTGCAGGCTTAATAAGGTGGATGGTTTGAAATTGCTAAAGAATCAAATGATCTAAGAAATCAAAGTTGGCGCTTTCTGTAGATAACAGCTCTCTTTTCTGTATGAATCTTCAAACCAATTCATCTACGGACTCAATAATGATAAACTGTTGAGTTAAAGTCATGTTTTCTAAACTTTATGAATGTAGAGATACACCGGTATGTAGGCAGAGATAGGTAGAAATGACTTGCATAATCTCAAAGAATTTAAACTACACTGATAGAAGATGAACATGATCAAGGTTTGCTTAAATCTCCAAAATTTTAAGCTTAGAAATAAATGTTATGTCCGTAGGAACTAAAACAAAATGCAATAACACCAGACTTAACGGTAGCGACGAAGGGAGAGGGTGTTGTTTCTCTTCCAGGTTGCCCTGCGAGAAGGCCTTGCCTTGTGGTATAAATGTCCCTTTCCACGTAAACCCCTGTATTTCTTTCCTGCCGAGGTGAGACCCCGTATCTCCCTATGCTTGTGTACAGGATTGCAGATCCAGTTGATTCTTGGGTCATTACGGACGGCATTATGAGCAGGATCAACCAGGATTATCTCAAAGTACTTGTAAGTTGAATCCTATATTGAAGAAGTTAGCTATTGTATGATAAATTGCACATGAAATAAACCCAAAAACATGATATTAAGCAGCAGTTTATTCAAATAAAAATGAGCTGCGAACCTCATTGGTCCAATATGAATTGACAACCCTAAGGCCTCCCAACTTTCTACCAGCACGTTCCTCAGCAACAGACCTTTTGCTGCGCTGAAATTTCAGTTGAGTAACACCCTGGTTTGTGGGCTTTCCATAGACAATACCCTTGGGTACTGGCCTCTTTCTACCACCACGCCTCACACGGACACGATAGATCACATATCCCTTGAAAAGGAAACAGTTTGTTATACAATCACCAAGATCAAACGAAAGATAATTTTCTCCCAAAAATTACCCAAAAGATAATTTATACCATAAAATTATGATTCCAAAATATGAGCTCCCAAGAGGGGTTATGTGACACTCGGACATTTAAAATGCATCCAATTACGAGAAAAGCTAAAATCAGAAAAGAGAATCTGCTCAGACAGAGATAGTGATTCCTAAATATAAATGGTCCCACAAAGCATTCTTCACTGTACCTATGCAACCTTAAAAGATTGGACAGGCATTAATATGCCGCTACACCAGCTATAACTAGTCTATCCTGGAAAGGTCAATCATATCTGCATGGACAGAATATAATTGAAGCTCACTCATGCATATACACAACATTTGAACTGCCCTGATTGCAATTAAAATTCACTGCATGACTACTAAGTCAAGGTAACACTGATCACAAACTTTCTATAATACAAAAGAAGGGCATAGAAAGTATCGACACTTATCCAATTTATAAGTTAATTTAGTGGAAGGGGCTCTCCATACCTGTTTGGCCTTGTAACCTAAACGGCGAGCCTTGTCAGGACGTGTGGGCCTTGTAAGTCGGACAATGGAAGGTTGTTGGCGATACTCCCAACACCTCACCCTTTGTAGGAACCTCATGACATCAGATTGCTTCTTCCTCCATATCTCCGAAACATACTTGTAAGCCCCTGGTTTCATCAATGCAAAATATAGTAAGCAACTAAACATCGCACTATATCCTTACAAAGGTTAAATCCTTGGTGGCCAAATAAAAGGAAAAAAAACAGCAATACTCTATTTGCGTCAGTTCCAACAATTATTAACTATATAGTACATGATCCAGAATAGCAAGCACTACTTGGAGAAATATAACACCATTACATCAAGAACAACAACAACAACAACCTTTAATAGCTAAATTTTGCATGTTACTAAAAGGTTGTCACAAATGTTTCATATGTACATGACTTGGTTAAGAACAGCGAAAAAATCAATTATAAGGGTATGCTAGGGCGAAAATCTTGTACAACTTTTGAAATGAGATAATCCCAAAATTAAAAACCATAATAATAAGATGAAATAGAGATTTTACATCTAAGCCAAGTATTCCCTTTTTCAAAACTTTAGAGTCCAACAATGAGTCTCATTAACAAAACCATACAAAGTATTAAATTATTAACCTGAAGGAGGCCACTGAAAACTTTACATTTTGCTAGTTTCATATTCGTAAAAGCAACCAAGTGCATTTTTACAGTAAGCTACATCTTATTTATGATGAACAATGTACTCAAATAGGTACAAGTAGAATATCCGTCCACGTAGAAAAAAAAACAGCTCGCACAATCCAGAACCCATAAATAAAATTTGCAAAAATCTTCAGAATTAGAGCGACTACCAAACATATTAAAACGAAGAAATGACACAGATAAATATTGAAAATTCCACAGCCAAAGATACAGTGTTATCAAATGTGAAAGAGAGTGGTACCCATTGAATTGGATCAGAAGCAAATAGCTGTGTAGACGCAGTGTTCGGACGGGGTCTTCTTCTCAAAGGGGTTTTGAGTGAAACCCTAACCTTTATAAATCTAGGGCTGTGTTCCTGAACTTCGATTAATCGATTGTGGGCCGTCTTCCGGCTACGGCCCGTCCGTGTTAGACTGCTAGTTAAATATTTACGAATGCTTCTAAAATAACACATATTTCCTCTAAGTTAACACACGTTTTTCAATAGCAAGTCTCGTATACCGAGTTTTCTAAAATGACACATATTTCCTATAGGTTTTGCACACGTTTTAAATAAAATATCGTATATTGATTTTGGGATTAATATAGTTGTTTTTATATTTAAAATAAATTAAAATATATAATTATTAATTAAAAGATATATTTTAACAATAAAAAAAATTAAGTTATGGATTATTAAACCTTAAATTAATTAGATTTATTATTATTTTATACTTTTAAGTATATATATGAATATGTTTTTCATTTTTTAAAAATTATATTTTTATATTTTTAGATACAAATACTTACTATATTTTATCTTTTATTGGACAGCACGATCGTGAACAAAAGATTGGACATAAGTTAGTTTATTAATTTGTTTATTTATTTATATGTAAAAATAGTTTTTAGTGAGTGGTTCGTATTATGGTTTTCTTTTCTTTTGTTTTCAGAGGAAATAATAATTTCATTAATGGTTTTTTTTTAATTTTGAAAGGAAACAGTAATTTCTTTAACTTTTGGGCTCTTTTCAAATTCTATTTTTTGAATTTAATTTTCTGAGATGAGTTTTGTTTGATAATTAATAATATTTTTAAATATAAAATACACACTTTTTCTTATTTTAAAACTTAAAAAATATTAAAAATCAGTTTAATTTGTTTATTTCATTACTTAACTTTATATTTATCAATTATAATCTAAGAAAACATAACTTTTTACAAAATGAATTTTTTTTCTTATAAATAAAATTAAAAAAAAAAAACTAATTGCAAGCATAAGAAAATGACTTAAAATAAAAGTATTAGAAAAAAAATCCTAAGTAATCTTGAAAGTCAACCCAAGCAGAAACAATCTTAATTTAACTAATTAAAGGTGATAAAACTTTTACCAAAACAAATTAAAAAATATATATATATATAATAAAGATGAGAAAATAGAATTGTACAACAAGAAATGGAACTTTCTATGTTTGATTTCATCCTTAGCAACTAGAGGTAGCTTAATGAATGATCTTAAAAGTTTCTAGCTAGTTTTCAAAGACTAGTAAAAGAGTCTTAAATAGTAAACTAAACTCCATAAGCATTTGAAGTTAATTAAATAATTATGAGCAAAGATAGCAAACACTTTATAGATTATCTACAAGGACAAAAAAAAATCCAACAATATCATACATATATAACAAAAAAACTAGAGAGACAATAAATAAGAAACAGACATACTACCACAACTATATTATATACAAAACTTGATAATTAAGTAGAAAAATTAAAACCCCTATATCAAAGGACCACTTTCCACTGGCAATTATCCTTAAATAATTGCAATTTTATGACAAAGCAGTATGTAATGTAAGATGAAAATTTATTACTTGTCATATTAAATATTTAAATTAATCTATCTTATTTCATTTCATTTTATATTTTATTTAATGTATTTAATGAACTCATTATATAATATTATTTCATTTTATCTTATTTAAATTATAGTGATCAATTTTAAACATATTTTTTTTATTAAATTTACATTATAAATATTTTTTTATTAATTTTATATTCTTATTTATCTCATTGAAAATTAAGTAAAATAAGTTGAAATCAATTTTAAAAAAATTAGATTTCAAAAATTAATAAATTATAACATAATCTCAATAAATCTCATTTTAATTTTTATCTCTATTCTATATGAATCATTACATTATATACATGTTGTGTATAAACTTTCATTTCATTATTTTAGTAGATTACGTTAGTATTGACTAATAAATGTAAAAAAAAAAAAAATTAACTTTCTTATTATATATTAAAAAGTTAAAGTATTAATAATAATTTTAAAGATAACTGTTGAAATTAACCCTCTCTTTAAGCACGTTAACTAATGAGCCTTGTGTCGTTCTTAAATAAATATAACTATATATAATATATTATAACTAAGATCAATATAATAATTTATTATAAAATATAATTTCATAAATTTAAATATATTTATCATTTGTCACGCTTTTTTCATTTTTTGTTACTGACTCCTAATTGATAAATATATTTTAGTATGTTATGCATTAGCTTCAAGAAATTTGAGGTAAGAAAACTAAACATAGTTATTTTGGATAAGCCAAGTACACGTGACTTCGATGTGGGTAGAGAAAATACAGAAAGTCAACTATCAATGACATTTTGACCAAGTATAAATGTGTGTTTTTTTTTTAAATAAGATAAAGAAGAGTATTTGATAGTAGAAAATGTCTCATAGCCAAAATTAAAACAAATATGAAAGAAATTTGTATTTTTAAAATATTTATATTTAAATTTTTAGATATATATTTTTATTAATTTTAATAATAATAATTTAAATTTATCATATTATTAAAATTAATTAAAATAAAAATTAATAATTTAAAAATATCAATAATAAGAGTAATAACAAGAGTATCTCGAAGATACCAACCCACAAAGAAGGGTATCGAGTAGAATATAACTGAAAACGGTGCGTTTCAGTTGAGCAACCACTTAACCGGGTAAGGCCAACTTGGTAAACATTTCCAAATTCATCGCTAAAAGTCAAAATCGACGAGTTTGACTGGGCCGCTCAAAGCTAGCGTTGCTTTTCAGAAAAAAGAAAAAAGGAAGGTCGGAAGAAGCATCGATTATTTATTTTTATTTACTTTTTGACGATAACATTATATACAAATATTTTAATACTAATTACATTTTAACATTATTATTATTAAATAAAATTATAATTAATAAATTATTTTTATAAAAATAATCATTTACATTTTAACACTATCAAAATCACTACTTTTATGTTTTTCTTTTTTACTTGTTTTTTATGTTTAGATTTTTTTATTAAAAAATTACATTAAATAACATATATAAAATATATAATAAAAATAATATTAAAAAAATATTTTTAATAAAAAATAAATAAATAAACATGATATAATTGGTAAAAGTTTATTAATAAATATGTTTAATTAGTTAAATTTTAATATTAACAACAACATAAGTAACTTATAATGTTTAGATTAAAAATTTTTTTATTATAAAAATATATTAGTTAAATGTAAATGATAATATTTTTATAATTATAAATTTTAAAAAATATTATAGATATTATATTTTTATTTTATTCGTATAAATTGTATTGAATAATATATTTTATTATTAGTTAGTTGTTTAAATATATATTTTTTGTTTTAAATATAATTTATGTTAATATTATTTTAGTTAAATTAAAAAAAAATGTATCTATCATTTTTGTTTTTATAAGTTTGGTGAAGATGTTTTGCATTTTTGCCCACCGTCCTCGTGAACGCGTTTTATTCGAAGAAGTATTTTATTTTAGATAAAGTAATGCTAACACATCGTGTGTTTGTAAAATAATTTTATAAAAAAATTATTATTTTAAAATTTTTAATTAAATAACGCAACCTAAATTATGTTAATACAAATGTGTTTAAATTAATATAATTTAAATATTTTTCTTTTATATTATAATCGATGTTCTCTTGAAGCTTTAAATGACATGGTTCTTTTTTTTTTGTCAACATGATAGTCAAATAATAAATATAAAAAAAATTAAAAATTTGAGTAACGATGATATCAAAATCAATATTATTATTTTTATAATAAAAATACATAAATATTTATTATATCTTAAAATTAATTAAATTAACATAATAAGTTATTATAATGAAAATTAATTATTATAATAATAATTTTATGGCACAAATAGTGCGAGTACCATAATGTTATTTTATTATAAGTTTTCTAAATTTTAGTATTTTTATTATTATGATAGCCCAATTCTTAATATTTTATTTTCCATAACTCATGGACGGAGATAATTAAATATGCATTTGAAAAGTTCAATGATGGTGATCAATAAAGGTAATTTGTTTATTAAAAGAAAAAAATTAATTTGTATTAATCGAGTAATCAAATTGTCTCATTATTATTCTCTTTTGACCAAAAACATGTGCCCTTGTTAGCCAGGTTTCTAGAGTAATGAAATTGTCTCTTACATTATTTATTTTGACCAAATCATTTACCCTTGTTAACTAAGTTTCCTATTTAAAACTTAAAATATATTATCTAATTTTATTAAATAAAAATAATAATAATTAAATATTATTAATGATATAATTTAATTTTATTTTATTTTATGAATTTAACTATGTATATATTCTTTTTAAATGTTCTTTTACTTTGTCTAGATTTGCCTCATTGGCTCCAACCTTGTCGGTAATTCCCCAAGTCAACTTCTAAAAGAGGAAAGAGCATTTGTAACATTTTTTACTATTGAACATGAGCATATTAATTGAAAGGATAAATAAAAAGAAACAACTTTAAATAAAACCTTTATAAATTATCTTCAATACTTCTCCCTAAAAACCTCTAAAACTTATTTAACAAACTTCACATCCTTTTTCTTCTTTTGTTTTTTTTTCATCCATTCTTCTTTGAAAGATTTAGGTTTTTCTTTTACACAAGTGTTAGTTATTTTGTATATTCTAATGTCTCAAAAGCATTTCATTTGTTTATATTACAAGGTTATTATGTATTAAATTTTATATTATTTTTTCATAAAAACATAATAATTCTTATGCTATCATGCTCATAACTTAGTTTTTTTGTTCGGAATTGCTTACCTACCTATATGTAATATAAAGTATATATACATATTTAAATATTAATGAAATATTTTATGAAATATATTAATGTTTGTTTTTAATGGATGGAGCATATGTAATTATTTATTTAATCTTATGTTACATATCATAGGATATAAAAAAATGAATGTAATTTTATTTTAACAAATTGAATAATGTGTTACTTTAAAGTAACACATTTTAGTGATTTTATTATTATATTTTGTAGATATTTTAATCATTTTATTTCTTATGTTTTGTTATCTTTTTGAGAAATTTTTTATTTCAAATATCTATTCCTCCCATTTGTGAAAAAAATTAAGGTTCAATTAATTCTAATAAAAAAAATTAGAAAAACTAAAATTAATAAAAAGTAACGATAGTTAAAAAAACAATAATAAGATGAATAAAGTATAAAAAATTTAATAAAAATTACTAAAGCTCGTAATTATATCTTTAAATTTTTTGAGTTATTTTCAACCGTAAAAATTTTATTTAAAAAAGTAATTTATTAAATGCTTAATAATACACATGAAATGAAGTTTCATTTTTTATACAAAAGTATATTTTTATTATCCTATTAATAAACTGGTATATAATTATCTTACGAGAATTTTGTCTGTATAGAATTTTCAAACAATGATATTTTAATTTTAAGACCTAAAATTATTTTTTCGGTTACTATTTCTTGTTAACTTATTTTAGTAGAATTTTTTAATCATTATATGTATATATAATATCAAATAAATTATGTAAAACATGGATAATAATAAATTAAAAACTTAAAATAAGTTTGTTTTTTTTTTATAGAAAAAGTGAAGTCTTAAAATGTAAATAACATCCTCCAAAAAATCGCATGGAATTAAAATCCCTTATTTTATTATTTTACATATTTAATTATACACATAAAATAATTGTCAAGTACTGTAATTTATACGATTGCTGGAAAAATAGTTGGCTTCTAGAAGGTCTACTATGGATCATGAAAAGTAAATGAACTGGTGCCAGCAGCCAAGTAAGCGGCCATTGCAGTGGAGCTGGTCTTTTTGTCAATTTATTTTCAACGTGCTTGGCTTGGCCGACACGTTCTCTAGGACTCTTTTTCATATTTACATTATTACCCTTTTGTTATTCTCGCTTCACTCGGGTTTCTCTTGTAATTATTTAAATAGATTTCAGTAATTATAAATTTTTGTTAATGAAAGATAATTTTATTAAAAAAATATGTGTCCATAAATATATAATATTCAATATACTTGTATTAAGATAAATTATATTAAATAATTTTGTATTTAATCTATATAATTTTATAAGATAATTGAATAAAATTAATAATAAATATTTTATATAATATGTAAAGACTTTTCTATAGAAATAAATTAAATTAATATTTATTTTTTATATTTTTTACATTTTAAAAATAGTATTATTAATTTAAATAAAAAAGATCAAAATGCATAAGTTTTATAATTAAAATAATAACATATGTAATATAGTAATATATACTTTTTGTAATATATAATACATAAAAAAATTGTATAAAAAAATTTAATTATTTTTATGTAATATATATACTTTTTGTATAACATAGAATATATATATTTTTGATATATTTAAAAATATAATACTAATAATATGTTTTATAAAAGAGTTAAAAAGTACAAATTTATGAATAATTGTGTGAAAGAATCCGATGGATAAATTATATTGGGCCCTGTCATAGTCATTTCGCTCATTTGTACTGTTATTTATTTATTTATTATTATTATTATTATTATTAAGACAAATATCCGTGATCTAACAGAGAAAGAGAACCTCAGAGGGGAAAAAAAACACGGAGAGGGAGAACGTTAGGAGAGAACAAGTCTGCTCAAAAGGTTGGACTCTCTCTCTCTCTCTCTAATCTTAATAAAATCGCATTTGACAAATTTAGAGTGGCCTCACATAAACTCCAAATTCTCATTTTCATTTCTTTTCGTCTTCTTTGTTTCAAACCGTTTATTTATTCCCCTTAAATAACCTCCTTCATTTCAGACCTATCTTGGAATTTATCCTTCTCTTTCTTAATTTAGTTTCTAAAAAAGAACAAAATTTCCTTTCAAAGTTTTAATCTTTTGGTGAAATCTCTGCTCATTTGCATTACAGAACAATTCGGGTTCTAATTAGAACTATCCTTTTTCATTTTGTCTCTCAAAAAGTACAGATTTGGGTTTTTAGTGATCTTTAATTTGGTCAAACATCAGAACCCGTTTGATCCAAACAGTTTTGTGATTCATGGGTAATTGTTGTGTAACTCCAGTTGGTGCACCTGAGAATAATAAGAAGGGTAAGAACAAGCCAAACCCATTTTCTGTAGACTATGCTGTTAAACACCATGGAAATGGTGGTGGAAGCAAGCTGTCTGTTTTGAAGGACTCAGCTGGGAGTGAAATTGAGCAAAGATATGTATTGGGTCGTGAGCTTGGTAGAGGTGAGTTTGGAATTACTTATCTTTGTACTGATAAAACCACTGGTCAGAACTTAGCTTGTAAATCAATATCTAAAAAGAAGTTGAGAACTGCTGTGGATATTGAAGATGTGAGGAGAGAGGTTGAGATCATGAAGCACATGCCTAAACATCCCAACATAGTAAGTTTGAAAGATACTTATGAAGATGATCATGCTGTCCATCTTGTTATGGAGCTCTGTGAAGGTGGTGAGTTGTTTGATAGAATTGTAGCCAGAGGACATTACACAGAGCGTGCTGCTGCAGCTGTGACCAAGACCATTGTTGAAGTTGTTCAGGTTGTGATTTATGGACTTTTTTTAATTTTTCATCTCATTTGGTGATCAGATCTTCCATTAGATTTTCAGTTTCTTTGTGTTCTAGTTCTAGGGTCAGCTTATGGCAGCAAAAAAAGCTTGCTTTTGAACCAAACAGAATTTTTTTACCATCAGTACTGCAGACTCATAAGCACTTCTGAAAATACTTTTGACAGAAATCACTTTTAACATAAGCAAAAAAGACCCTCAGTGTTAATATTAACATACGAGTAGTGGTACTAGCATTAGGCTTTATATGAAGATAGCAGATGATAGACTGGCCACACATATTTAGAACTTATTATGATTTGAGCATATTTAGAAATTAATATGATTATTGAGCAACTATTCTTTTAATGAAGTTAATAACGTGAAATGTATCGGTTCAAGCAATGTATCTGTTCATCTCTATTTTTACTACAGGAAGTACCAAACATTGAATGCTATGCTTAAAATATAGATGCAACGTTACATGCATGTTCAATCTGTTTGCTCACATGTTTGTTGAATTATTTTATTGCAGGCGTGCCACAAGCATGGTGTGATGCATCGTGATCTCAAACCTGAGAACTTCCTATTCGCAAACAAGAAGGAAACAGCAGCTTTAAAGGCAATTGATTTTGGGTTGTCTGTCTTCTTTAAACCAGGTAAGTTGGCAGTGCTATAGAATTCAAATTATATTCCTTTTCTTCATACTTTTATCAATTGATTGTATTCTTGTAAGTAAGTATATTCGCTGAACTATGTCTATTGATACAGGAGAAAGATTTAATGAGATTGTTGGAAGCCCCTACTACATGGCTCCAGAAGTGCTAAGACGAAACTATGGCCCAGAAGTAGATGTGTGGAGTGCTGGAGTTATTCTTTACATCTTACTTTGTGGTGTTCCACCTTTTTGGGCAGGTTGTTTTTTGAGTTTTTTATGCGTCTTTGTTCTCCTACTTAATGCATCAATGTTATTTTCAATATTTGTTTTCTTTTTCATTTCCCTGCAAGTTGTAGCCTCGTGGGTCACAAGGTAAACAGAAATGTAGTGTATCATGGGTTGTGCGTATCTTGGCATGTGTATGAACTTAAACTTCTTGAAACTTTACCTGCATTTATGTGGAGCTGCATTTTTCTTTCACCTACAAATCTATTCTCCAATCAACAAAATGTCACTTCAAGGTTCATGCTTTTGTGCTTGTGCTTACAATATTTACCTGTGTTGCATATTATTATAGCTATCTGGGATTCACCTTGACATTTCATATGCTTCATCCACTTGTAGAATCAGCAGGCAAAGTAAAGTGCCATTGGTTCGTTGGTCACATAAGTTTTAATAAAAAAGAGAGGCTGGATTTCAGATCTCCAATTATCCGTTATGGGAATATCTTTTGATCCATTGAGTATATGAGTGGATGCTTGGATAGTAACTTATAGACATGTTATGTGCCATGTCTACATTAGTTCTTTTGATATATCATTAATATTTTCATGCCACCAAATAAATGTTTGCTTTGCAAATTTAAGCCAAAGCTTACTGTTCTCTGTTTTTCGCATGCTCTGCTTTCCTTTGCACTTGTTTGTTTTATTTGTTCTCTCATTGGTTTTGCTTATAAATCTTTTATTTTGTTATGCAGAAACTGAACAGGGAGTTGCCCAAGCAATCATACGGTCTGTTATAGACTTTAAGAGGGACCCTTGGCCTAAAGTTTCTGATAATGCAAAGGATCTCGTGAAGAAAATGCTTGATCCTGACCCGAAGTGTAGGCTTACAGCCCAGGAAGTGCTAGGTAGGTTTCTGTGTTAAGTTCTAACAGATTTCGGATGATTCTGTTTGATGACATTGAAGGTTTTATAGAAACCTCTAGCAAGAAATTAATAATTGTTCTTTTTCTTTATATAAATGCAGACCACCCTTGGTTACAAAATGCAAAGAGGGCTCCAAATGTTTCTTTAGGTGAAACTGTGAGAGCAAGGCTCAAGCAATTCTCTGTAATGAACAAATTGAAGAAAAGAGCACTGCGGGTAATTTCTTAAAAAGAACTAATTTCGAAAGGCTTCTGTTGGGAATTTGGCCCGTTTTGAATGCTTTATCTTTGATGGATATGCTCGGTTAATAGTTTTAACCTTTGTTTTCGTTCTTTATGGGCTTTCAAAACAACAGGTAATAGCTGAGCATTTGTCAGTAGAAGAAGTTGCTGGTATAAAGGAAGGGTTTGAGCTGATGGATACTGGCAACAGAGGAAAGATTAACTTTGATGAGCTAAAAGTTGGATTGCATAAACTTGGCCATCAAATTCCTGATGGAGATGTTCAAGTTCTGATGGAAGCTGTAAGTGTTGCCTTATATCTCAGCTATGCATTCTAATTATTTCTCTTCGCATTTGTAATAAGCATAATATTTGTGCTTCTATCCGTAAACACAAAATTTGTTAGCCCTAAAACCACTTTTAACAAATTTTTTGTTGTCTTTTTACTGTCAGAAACAAACCCTTCTTTGGCCAGTCATTTAAACAATGAATTAACACGCATGTTGTTGCCTCTAAGCTTTATCAGCACATTTTCTAACCATACAAAGTTCGAAGCCAACTTTTACCTATGCTGGTGCACTAAAAATATTAAAATCAAAGTCATAACTTTAATTTGTAATGCCTTGTGGGATAGTAAGCTTGGAAATAACCAAGGGTTGATTTTCAGGGCGACGGGGATAATGATGGCTATATAGAATATGCAGAGTTCGTGGCCATTTCTGTTCATCTACGAAGGATGGGTAGTGATGAGGAGCACCTGCACAGAGCTTTTGAGTTCTTTGATCAAAACCAAAGTGGATTCATAGAAATTGAAGAACTGAGAAATGCGTTGGCCGATGAAGTTGATGAAAACAATGAAGAAGTCACTGATGCTATTATGCAAGATGTTGACACAGACAAGGTTTGTCAAATTTGCTACTATTCATGTCTAATCTGATTGACTATATGCTCTGACTTTGTTTCTGTCGCTTGGAGCATGTGCCATTTTAGAATGCCACTATGGCAGAAGCAAAAGGACAAGGGCATGGAACAAAACCAATATTTCAAAATTTGGTTCTCTTTATAAAAAGATTCCTAGGGTTTTGTACTTCCGGGATAATGTATGTTTTATTATGCTTGCTCTAAGCATATACTTATCTCTTCCATGAACACTCAGGATGGACGAATAAGCTATGAGGAGTTTGCAACAATGATGAAGGCTGGTACCGATTGGAGAAAAGCATCGAGACAATATTCACGGGAGCGATTCAACAGTCTAAGTTTGAAACTAATGAAGGATGGATCATTGCAGTTAGACAATGAAAGTAAACAACCCTAAAGACACAGGTTACATGGGGTAGGATGATGCATATTCTCAAAGAAATCTTTTCATTTTCTCTTGTTTCTTTGGTTGTGGTATCATAATTCTTTTTTCGTTTTCTTTTCTTAATCTTCTTCCTATCGTTAATCTTTAATCCATTTCAAGACCGGGAAGATTGGCGGAAGTGTTGACCAAGATGTGTGTAAATGTAATGGTACTTTATAGTTGTCATAAGTTGAACTTGCTGTATTTGTTTATGGAGAAAAGGGGTGAGAAAGAAGCCATTTGTTTGTAAATATGTTCACATATGTTCATACGTAAATATGTTCACATATGTTCATCAAGGTCATCTGATTTCACTGTGAGATAAAAAGACCCTTGTGTCTCTCTCACTTCTCTTTTTGGTTTCTCCTTGTGGTTTCTATAATCAGGTGGAATTTTATTGGGAAACTCACGTTTATAACACCATTTAAACTTTTAATTATAAAAATAATACCTACGCTAATACATACCCCTCTTAATTCAAAGAAGTTTTTTTTTTATATTTTTTGGTTATGAAATTTTGTGTTATTTGAAGTAATTTTCAACTTTATTCTGACCCATTCTACATATTTGTTTCTTTTTATCATGAAAAATGTTTTATTTTATGATGTTTGACTTGATATATCAAATTGAATTGAATTGAAATAAAACAGTGTTTGGTGCCAAACTCTAATAATAAATAGGATAAAATTTAAAAAACTTGTTTTATTTTTTTGAATGGAAGAAAAAGTAAATAAACATAAATAAAATAAAAGACTAAAGGATAATGAACCAAATTTATAGCATTAGAATTTTGTAATAAAACTATGACGAACAATTTTCTTAGAAAAAGTAATTCAATATAAACCTACACCTCACCCTAAGAATTAAGGGGTTGTATAAGGATTATATAAGACTCACACTTAGAATCCCGACTTATAACAAACATCGGAATGAATAAAATTTATAATATTCTAATATATTATAGAGCGTTACCAAACACGCCTAAGTCGAAATGGTTGATACTATGTTAAAATTTTATTTGCATTTTCTTGCAACGGCCTCGTAAGAATAAAAAGTTGATTCATACTGTGTCATCACTTAGTCAAAGTATCATGGTACCTAAAAAGTTTAGAAAAAAATACCATTTAAATTATTTATTTATTTTTGTAAATGTTTAGTATTATTATTATAAAAAAATACAGTACAAAAATAAAAATATATTTATTTTTTATTTTTTATAATTAAATATAAAAGAACTATAATAAAAAGAATAAATAAATAAATAAAAATAAAAAAAACAATTATTTATTATTGTAATAAACTATTACAAAAAATAAATACATAGTATAATTTCAGAATAAATATATAAGTATCATATTCAAAAAAAAAAAAAAAAACTAAGGGCTACGCGATGTACGTTGTAGCACTGTAATTTTATTTTTTTTGGATATAATGTTGACTGTTCAGATATACATGAAAATGAGCAACGAGCTCGCTGACTTCTAAAACACTTGCTATAATGAACAATTTGATACTAGCCTTAGCCTGTGGTTATGGATTGTAAAAAGGAATCCATCTAAATTAAGACATACTGGTCCATTTCCTTCATAGGAACGATCCTATGAGCTAATTATAAAATATTAACCTTCTAGAAGATGGAAATGTTGTTAGCTTCACTTTACCAATCATCCTGAAACAGTTTCTTAGAAACAGAGGATTGACTGCCACAATAATAGTCGTCTTCTTCTTCTTCTTCTTCTTCTTCTTCTTCTTCATCAGTGTTGCTGCATTGTGACCATGACCTCTTTTCTGTCATTGGGGTTTCACATACTGTGTCATTGCTTGGTCTTTCACGGTTCTTTCTTTTCGACAGCTTACGAAGAGGCTCTAACTCTGATTTCATTGCCTTAGGCTGCTTTGGTGCCCAAACTCTCTGCAAATCAGGAACCCAACTTGTAAAAGAAGTAAACCTCCTTGACCTCTCTCTCCTCTCTTGAGCTTCAATTAGTTTTCGATTATGTTCCTCTTGTGCGACTCTTTCGGTGTTTCTACAGTCATCTTCTAGTGGCTGATGAGACTCATCTTCTACTGATACTGGTTCACCTTTTCTGTGATTATCAATGAATTCATCTCTCTCTGGGTTTCCTCTATAGGATGGATTGCTATCTTCACTAGCCAGCACTTGACTAGGGGGTTCATCATGAGTAGCAAATAGCAATAAATCCATTCTTGAGTAGATTTTGTGAACTACATCTCCTAGAGTTTCTGAGTACCTGCAAATTTGGGCATTTTTCACATATAGCATCAATTGATTGGTTTTCTTCTTCCCAATAAATAAATTAGATTGAATTCAACAAACACTGAAACACAATTCAACAAACACTGCACCGACGCCAAGCATTTCTTCCAATATACACGGCGCCTACCAAGCAACTGTAAACAATGCAATTAAATAATGTTGGTCGGTGAAATAGTAATTGATATTTGTCTATATAAACAATGTAAATATCCAATACAAATTAAGAAAATATACTAAGAAAACATTGATTTTCTCTTCTGATTATTTCTTCAAATATTGATTTCTTCAATGTATCAGAACCAAGCCGTTGTTTTATACAAATTTAAAACTCTTGTTCTCTAGAACAGAGATTTCTTTGTCTGAAAATCCTTACTCTCGTGAAAAAAAATTCTCATTCAAACACAAGTACAAATATTAATTACAAACATCATTTTTGAAGCAATATTTGTCCCACCTAATTTTACCAAATTACTCTAAATACAATTCTGAACATTTTGGTAAAATTAGAGTAGAAGAAAACCTACACACGCGCCTTCACGCGCCGCCTGAAGTAAATGGTCCATTTTCCACGCGTTCAACGCTACGTCACGCGCCATCTAGACGTTGAAGATGATGAAGTGTCATCCGGCTCGGCTCGGTTTGGCTTGGTCCGGCCAGAGGGCATAGGCGGCCCGCAGCTCGGTTCAGCTCAAGTTGGTCCGGCCAGCGGTTCGGTTAAACCCAATTTTCTCGGTTTTTCACAATTTTCCTATTTTTGGCCGATTCGATCCATTTTAAAAGTCTGAACCCAGTTTTTTTCTAGGTTCTGGATTTCTAAAACGGTTTTGATTCATTTTTTCAAGTTTTTAATCCAATTTTGAACCGATTTTGTGGTTTTTTATCCGGTTTAGTATAAATATATATTTAAAAAAAACAGGAAAAAAAACACAGAAAAAAAAAATTAGTTCTAAAATTATTACACCATTTTCTGGTTTGTTTACAAGAATATCATGACAGATGGTATAATTTCATTATCTATGGAGCAATCAACTCCAACTGTTGTACAATCGGTTCAGTCTGAAGGTATGTTTAATGCTTGAATTGTTCTTACTGAGACTAATTATGATATTTGGTCTCAAATAATAGAAATGCATATTACAGAAAGAGAAAAACTCTCTTATATTCATGACAAAAATTTGCAACCAGAAAAAACATCAAACAATTATAATAAGTGGTATGCAGAAAATCAAAAAGTGAAGAGATGGATCCTTATGTCAATGAGTCCAGAAATCATGAAGCGATATTTACGCATAGCTACTGCTCTTGAAATTTGGGGTGCTTTGGCAAAAGCATTCTATGATGGAAGTGACGAATTACAGATATTTGTCTTAAACCAAAAAGCATTTACTTCCAGACAAAATGAAAAATCACTTTCAAAGTATTATGGAAAGTTGACTGAAATTTTCCAAGAGCTAGACCATCGTGATAAGGTGGTCATGAAATACCGTAATGATCTAATATCAAATCAAGAGTATGTTGAAAGAATAAGGATACATATTTTTCTTGATGGATTAGATGATGAATTTGAGTAGGTTCGTGGAGAAATTTTGCGAAAAGAAACTATACCAGATTTAGAAGGTTGTTATTCCTTGATTCGACGGGAGGTAGTACGTCGAATCTCATTGAAGGAAAAATCTGGAAACGTTGACGCTTCGGCCATGATTTCTAAAAATCGTTCTTTTTCCAATCAGCAAGAACGAAATGTGACTGATAAATCATCATTTAAATGTACCCATTGTCATAAAAAGGGTCATACTAAAGAATGATGTTTTGAACTTGTGGGATATCCTGACTGGTGGGATCACAACCGTGACTCTCGAAAGAAAAATTCACGACAAATGTCTACTGCCACCATTGCTGAAACAACAAAAGATCAGGTTGCAAACTCCTCAACAAATGTTGGTAAGATACTTAAAGCTTTTTCTCATGTTTTTAATAATACATGGATAATTGATTCAGGTGCAACTGATCATATGACATTCGATTCTAGGCAAATCTCAAAACCATCATCACACAAAACTGTTTGCACTGCCAATGGTAACACAACCCCAATCATTGGGGAAAGATCTTTGTCTCTCACTAGTACTTTGAATTTAAACTCAGTACTAGTTGTTCCCTCTTTAGAGTATAACCTTATATCTATTTCTCAAATAAACAATGCTTTATCTTGTTTTGTTATTTTTTGGCCTGACTTTTGTGTGTTCAAGGACATTCAAACAAAGCAAACGATTAGTCGTGGTGTTAGGCAAGGAAACCTGTATTATTTGAACTTGGATTCAACAAATCATGCATTGGTAACAACTGGATCTAACAAGGATGAATCAAATATATGGCTAGCATAGGAGATTGGGTCATGCTTCTTTTGGATATTTAAAGAAATTATTTCCACGTATATTTTTGAGCTTCGATCTTTCTACTTTAAAATGTGATGTCTGTGAACTAGCAAAAAGTCATCGTTCCTCATTTCCCGTAACTTTAAATAAAAGTCCATTTACGTTTATGGTTATACATTCTGATGTATGGGGTCCTTCCAAAATCTCTACTTTGGGAGGATCACGTTGATTTGTTACATTTATTGATGATTTTAGTAGAATGACTTGAGTCTATTTAATGAAATCTAAAAGTGAGGTAAATGTATTATTTAAAAAATTTCATAAAATGGTTCGTACTCAATATAAAACACAGATTCAAGTTCTACGAAGTGACAATGGAAGAGAATATAAAAGTTCTGAGCTTTAAAAATATCTTAAAACAGAAGGGATTATTCATCAAACTACTTATGTTAATACACCTCAACAAAACGGAGTTACAGAAAGAAAAAATCGACACTTATTGGAAGTTGTTCGTGACTCATTGATCGAAGCTAATATGTCATTATCTTATTGGGGAAAAGAAATTACTTCTAATGCATATTTGATCAATAGGGTACCTTCGAGTCCCATTAACTTCCAAACACTACTATAAGCCATTACTGAAGTAATTGTTGCACCAAGTGTTCCCAATTTACCTCCTAATGTCTTTGGTTGTGTGGCATTTGTACACCTACATAAACAACAACGTAGCAAGTTGGATCCACGAGCAATACATTGTGTTTTTATGGGATATGCCATGCAACAAAAAGGGTATCGATGCTATCATCCTTCTACAAAACAAATGATTACCAACATGGATGTTATTTTTCATGAAGATACAATGTATTTCTCATCTACACCTGAATTTCAGGGGGAGTACAACCATGCTAAAATTCAGACCCTTACATATAAATTGTTTCCTTATGAAGAAAGACAAATTATATGTGAGAAAAATATAAATAACTTGAATTTAGATGGTAATAACTCTCAATATAGAAAAGACTCAAGGGAAATGGAATCAAGTCCTCATAAACTTCAAGATCATCAAGCAAGTTCCTTACTACCACAAAGTGAGTACGAGTTTCCTTCTCCACAAATTGCTAATATACCCAACCAATCGTTTGATGAGAATGTTCCAACTATTGAACCAGCCAGAAAAATACTTCCATCACGTCCTAACAGAGGTATTCCTAAAGCCATGTATGAACCTAAGATTTCTAGTAATGTCAAATATCCCATGAGTAACTATATGTCTAAACATCGTTTGTCAAAATCTAATGTATCATTTGTGAATCAATTATCTGCTGTATCTATTCCTAACAGTGTGCAAGAAGCTTTAGCTGACCCAAAATAGAAAGATGCTATGAATGAAGAACTAAGATCCTTAGAAATAAATAGAACTTGGGAACTTGTCGATCGTCCACCAAAAAAGAAAATTGTTGGATGTCGATGGATTTTTTCAGTAAAGTATCAAGCAGATGGATGACTGAACGCTATAAAGCAAGATTGGTGGCAAAAGGATACACTCAGACATATGGGATCGACTATACATAAACATTTGCGCCTATAGCCAAAATTAACACTGTTCGAGTCTTGGTATCTCTAGCTACAAATTTAGATTGGCCATTATATCAGTTTGATGTAAAAAATGACTTTCTACATGGAGATTTAATTGAAGAAGTCTACATGGATTTACCACAAGAAATCAAGAAATTCAAAATCAATGATGAAAAGGTGTGTAAATTAAAAAAATCAATGTATGGATTGAAACAATCCCCAAGGCATGGTTTGGTAGGTTCACAAAATCAATGAAGGCATTTGGCTACAAGCAAAGCAATTCAGACCATACTTTATTTCTGAAAAAAGGGTATGGTAAGATCACTGCACTTATTGTATATGTTGATGATATGATAGTAACAGGAAATGATCTTGAAGAAAGGAAAGCTCTCCAAAGTTATTTGTCCAAGGAATTTGAAATGAAAGACCTTGGTTCCTTAAAATATTTTCTTGAGATTGAGGTTTCTAAATCAAAAGAAGGAATCTTCTTATCTCAAAGAAAGTATGCCTTAGATTTATTAAAAGAAACTGGTATGACGGCATGTCAACAAGCTAATACATTAGTAGAGGAAGGATTAAAGTTATGTATCAAGGTTGATCAAGTTCCAACAAATAAAGAAAGATACCAAAGGCTTGTTGGAAGGTTGATGTATTTGGCACACACAAGACTAGATCTTGCCTATGCTTTAAGTATTGTCAGCCAATTTATGCATAATCCTGGAGAACAACATATGAATGCAGTTATTCGTATTTTGAGGTATTTAAAGTCTGCTCATGGAAAAAGAGTATTGTTTACTAAAAACTCAGAATTCCAAAGAATAGAAGTATATACTGATGTTGATTGGGCTGGATCAATAAATGATAGGCGATCTACATCAGGCTACTTCACTTTTGTAGGGGGAAACCTTGTAACATGGAGAAGTAAGAAACAACATGTTGTTGCCCGTTCAAGCGCAGAGGCTGAATACAGAGGCATGGCACTTGGGCTTTGTGAGGCCTTGTGGTTACAATCTCTCTTGAAAGATTTGTGATATCCTTCTAAAGAATCAATTAAGTTATTTTGTGACAATAAAGCAGCACGTGATATTGCTCATAATCTAGTTCAACACGATCGTACAAAACATGTTGAAGTTGATAGGTTCTTTATTAAGAAAAGTTAGAAGAAAATTCATTGGAATTGCCAAAAATTAAGTCAGAAGATCAATTGACTGACATCCTCACTAAAACAGTCTCATATCGAATATTCATAGAAGTTTCAATCAAGTTGGGCATGAAAGACATATATGCACCAACTTGAGGGGGAGTGTTGAATTCAACAAACACTGCAACACAATTCAACAATCACTGCAACACAATTCAACAAACATTGCAACGATGCCAAACATTTCTTCCAATATACACAGCAACTACCAAGCAGATGTAAACCATGCAATTCAATCATGGTGGTTGGTGAAATAGTAATTGATATTTGTCTATATAAACAATGTAAATATTCGATACAAATTAAAAATATATACTCAGAAAACATTGATTTTCTCTTCTAATTATTTCTTCAAATATTGATTTCTTCAAATTAATAATATAGTTGGTATGAGATCGATCTCTGCCTACTCACTTATAAGAACCAAGTGATCTTTTAATTCATATTTAAAATAATCTTGGTCATTTGTTTAAAAAGGACTCAAAATGGGTCAAAACATAATTCAGAGCTCCTTAAGTAGTTTTTATTTATAATAAAAAAATCACCCCAACCAAGTGTACCAACATGATATAGACCGTCACAAAATTTCGAGTAAATTCGACCTTATTTCAACCTTCATTTTCTTTCTATTTTTCAACAATTTGATTGTGTCGACCTTTTTCAACTTTGGTTTGACCATGGAAGTAACTTGTTATAGCTTGTCAAAACTGGCTGGGGACTTCTTTAATAAGCAACCATCAATTAGCCTCAAGTGATGTTTCGATCCTTTATGACAAATACACAATAATCTACCTCTTTTCCAATTTGGGTTTTGAATAATAGACAGGCGTAATGAGAACATGACCAGAACAGTGAAATAAAAAGTCAGGGTAAGAGTAAACATCAAGTTATGGGCACTAAATGGAGCCTTTTGAACAGCAAACAGAAAAATATGTGCTTGCATAAGGAAAACGTTTCGTTCAAGTCTGGTTCAGGTATAATTACCTGGCTTTTAAGATCTTGCCTACATAGTTTTCTAGGCTCCAATCACCAAAAAACCCTCCCTCCAGGTGGCACTGAATAGTTTCCAAGAGGGAACAAATCTGTTTCACAAACTTCTGTTTCAATGACTCTTCAATGTTCTCTGCAACTTCTGATCGTAGTATCTCCATACGAAATAAGATCTGCAACTCATATCTTTTCAATGTCAAGGAAAATGTTAAGAAATTGGGCCAAATGGGCATTTTTTTTATTGGAATAATATACAGTCTACCACACGAAAGTTAAAACATTGGTAAATAAGAAAATTGAGAAAATAAAGGATACTCTCTAACAGCTCTGTCTGAAGTAGATTGTTGAAATTTTGAATCAGATGCCTGAAGGGATGGATCATTGCTTTTGTGCTTTGCAGTCAAGTCCTTGGGATCTCTTAGTAAAAGTGCTACAAGTTCAACAGTAGTGAGAACACCAGCTTCTTGTGAGTGTTTTTGACTCTCAATAGTAGTTTCTGTATGAAGTCTTTTATTTAACCAATAGATGGACGAACTCACAAGTCTTTGTGCGAAATCTGCTAAATCTACTCCTTCAGATTCAATTCCTTGTTGCATCTTATTGGATAAGTCACTTAGAAAAGCTTCAGGAGTTTCTGCTTGAAGTTCACAAGCGGCTTCTTCATCCTGTACCCCAGAAGCTTCCATCGAGCAATTTCCTCCACCTGAAGCACATGAAGAAATTGGTTGCTCACTTTTTTCATGTACTTCAGTCAATCTGTGATTTATTTCTTTAAGAATCTCTTGCTCTGTCTTGGACTCCTCTTCTAAAATCATAGCAGAACAGCTAGATCTCTTCATCTGCTTCATCCAGCATTTCAGAAATTTCAGCTTTTTTGAGTTTTTGCATCCACTGCCAAAGTAAACATCTTCAAGTTTCAACTCAGAATGTTCAAATGCTGCCTTACAGAAGGCACTCCATGTGAGGTCCTGACATAACCCTGAATTTCTTTTAGTCAATCTCTTCAATCTATCTCCATCATAAGAATGCTTAATCACATCTTGGGACCCTTGAAGGTAATTCATATTAATCCCATCAGTCTTCTCTCTAGCATATTGAAACATATTTACTTTATCAAACACATGCATGATCTTATTAGGGTAAAACCCATCATCTATAACAAATAGCAGAGCTGAAGAAGTAGTAAAAGGCTTTAAAATTCCAGTACATGAGACACTTCCTTCATTTGCAAGTGACACTAAAGCCCAGTAACCTTCCCTGTAGAGAAAACTCAACAAAATCTGCCAAATGGGTATGGATTTTCTAGGTATAAACTCACCCAATTCCATTGCTAGCATTTCTAGTACCTTATCCGCAAAAAATTCCCCGGAATCTTCTTTTCGATCTTTCCCAGGTTTTCCTGAAAGTTCTCGAACAAGAAAAGGATGAGATAGGCACCACTTGAATTTTTGAAACTCATTGTACCTCCACAAAGCCTTAACATGAAATTTCTGTGTACTATCACCAAAATGCTTCCACCACTGTTTCTTCAATTCACCTCTTTCCCTATGGGAACCCATTTCCATGTCTTTCACAACATACAAAATATCATCATCAGATCTAATTTTCGGCGGAACTTTCATATTAACCAATTCAAGATCACAACATTTGCATTCCAAAGGCTGTTGAGCTACATCTAATATTTCAAGACTCAATTGCACATTGAATTTCTTAGAACTCTCATCATAACAATAAGTACCCGGCGAAATTCCAATTTTAGGATAAATTAAACCAAAAGGAACAAGAGCAGAACCAAGAACGATCGAATCTGTTGAAGAATACCCCCATCCCAAGCTCCTAATTCCAGTCTCAAAAAACCCATTTCTCATTTCAACTTTGCCCTCACAACCTTCAATTTCATACCTAACATCAACCCAACTAATCTGAATATCCCTACTAACAAACGATTCATTCAAATTAGCGAAAAACCCACGAAACCTCTCACAGAACAAATCCAAAATTTCCAAACAATCATCACCAACTTCGACATTTATAAATTGGGACAAAGACTCAGAAGACGACCCACAAAATGGAGAAAGTAGAACAACCAAATTAGACCTCACAAAAACAGAATCGAAATTATTAAAGAGCCTACCCAAAACAGGAGGATCCCAAGCATAGTCGTGTAAGAGCTGGCGAATTGAAGCGGCAAGATACGAAGCCTTCGGATAAGAAGGCTCTGATGATGGTGGGTCGTTGCAGAAAAATGAGGGAAGGGAATTGAGGGTTTTGGAGAGGGAATCGAAAGTGGGATTTGGGAGATTGAAAGAGAGAGAAAGAGCAGAGTTAAGTTTGGAAGAAGAGAGTAAAGGAGAGAGAGAAGAGAAAAAGAATTTGTATGCAAAAAGAGAAGAAGATAGATGTGGAAAGGAGAGGAGGGTTTTGGTGGAGCAGAGAAGAGAGGTGAAGTATGGAGATGGGTTTCGAAGATGAAGAAGTGGGTTTAGGTCTATGAGAAGAACTATTCTCTGGGTTTTCTTGTAGTCTGTAATTGGATCGCTAGGGTTTGGATTACCTTCCATTTTAGAGAGCTAGAAGAAGATCTTCGAGATCTTCAGTACAAAGTTGAGGACAAAATGAAGAAGAAGAAGAAGAAGAAGAATAAGACGGCTCGTTATGTGGAGATTCGATGAGATGAGATATTGAAATTGAGGTTTGGGCGGGAGAGCAAATTGGCGCTAAGAGAAGATTAAAAAAAAAAAAAACAGTTCCAGGTGATAATAAAATTATACATAATGCGTCACATGCATCGTATCATATCATGCTCAAAGACACTTTATAGTTGTAACTTGTGAGTTTTGAATTGTTTGCACAAAAATCACCACATATGTTTTAAGTGAGCTGTCTGGTATTAGATAGTTCATTTAAAGTTATTAAGTGAATTTACGAGTTAAAACTTCTCACCGATTTATTTAATTAGTTTTCAACTGCAATATCTTTTTAATTATATTTTTTGGCTTAACTTTCTTTAATACTTTTTGTTATCATTAATTTATTTGAAAATAAATCAAATTATAAACGGTTATATTTTTTTAAAATAATAAAAATAACTTATTATATATATATATATATATATATATATTGATGCAAGAATAAAATATATATCAAAATAATTAAAAAAATGATATTAGATATAATAAAGATTTAAGTGATTAATATTGTAAAATTACATTTATATCGATAATACTTATAATTTTTCAACCGTAAATATCTATATTGAATGATGTTTTAATTTTATATAATTTTTCACCTCCTCTTACAACACTCCTTTAACACTTTTCAAACCATTTATAACAGTTCATTTAAGAATACTCTCACTCATGCCACCACCATCTCAAATTCTCAATGGAACCTAACATGTGTTCAAAATATAGCATTTAAATTTAGAAAATGATACGAACATGTATTTAAAATAGGAAAAACTTTAAAAAAACAAGAACATGTATTCAAAATCGAGAAATATCTTTCTTTATTGAACATGCGTTCAAAAGTAACAAATATTTTGAATAATTGGGATATATTTTAAATAAATTGAAAAATTAGGATATTTTTTAATGGGAATCTATTATTCTTATAGCATTATTAGTAGTGGTTTGCTTTAGGAATTCCTTTCCCATTTCCCATGGATTAAGCGTAACTTTGATATAAAAAAGTTAATAGGTTCGGTATACAAACTTTAGTAAATCATTTGAGTTACATCTAAATTTAAGCAATTTTGTTTTCTAATTGAATATTTTTTCTTCTTCAAACGTAAAATTCCTAGTATATTATAAAACAATTATTTAACATAATTTAATGCCATAATTGATATAACATTTAATTATAAATAAAAACAATTAATTTATATTATTTTAATTAATAATTATATACTATATCGATTATATCATTAAACGTAACAGATGAGTCCGCAAATAACAATCACAATCCATCCAAATTATATTTTACTATTAGTCAAGGGAAGCTTAACTTCTAACTAGTGTATGATACGATCGAATGTTCCCAAGATAATGAAGTTTTCAAACTTATTAACCAACATATCAAAATATTATTTATTATTAATTAGATTAGATTATTTTATTTCTATTTCTCTTATTATGTATGTGTGTTTTTTAAAAGAAAAAAATTATATTAATTTTAAATTTTATTAACTTAAAATAAAATATTATCATATATTTTAAAAATAATAAATAACATGTATTTATAAGAAATATAATACGTTTTTGCCCAATGCAACGGTCAAATTTTATATTTTTTAATTTTCTAATTACAATAAAATGATCCCAATAGTCAAGAGATTGGTTGGCATAAATGAAATTATTTAGCAGGAACAGAGTGTTTAGTTTTTTTTTTTTAATGGCTCACAAATGTAGATTTTAAAACATAACTCATTGATTTTTATAATAGTTGTTTTCATTGCTTTTTTTTTATAATAATATTATCTTAATTATAAGTATGCTATCACATATGTTCCATCTCAAAGTGACTTCTGATCCTCAAACACAATCCCAAAAAGAAAAAAAAAAAGAGAGATGTGAAATGGTAGAGTTTATAATCTTACATGGCTTGTATCAGTAGAGTTGAGAAACAGAGGACATGATCGTTTATGATCGATAATACTTTGCTCAAATATTAAAGAAGTCAAAATAATACCAATAAATCTCATTTTAACACTTCTTAATTAAAAAATAACTGAAAATGCTAAATATTCAAATGCAAAATTATCTTTTATATTAAAAAGAATTAATAAAGTAATTAAAATAATAATAAAAAGATATGTTTTAAGTAAATATTTATCTCAATCTTCTTCTTTTCTATCTCTCAATGTTAAAAATAAAAATAACTAATTGAAAAACAAGGATTGAATGCCATCCTATATCTTATCTTTATAAATCAAATAATCCATCTATAAAGAATGATAAAAAGATTATTTCATAATCACAGATTATAAAAATAAATAAAAAAAAAGGAAAAGATCATATCTTAATTTTTAGTTACTAGATTTTGTTGTTCCTGACAACAAATATACATCAATCATTTTACGAAATATATATCCGGATAATATATAGTTGGCTATCAACCTAACAACGTCCATGAAATAGTATAGGTGTACTATTACGTGATAGAAGTTTACAACTTATTGATTTTTATGTATATTTTTTATTATTATGTTTCTTTAGATACATTAGGTGAGGAAAACTATAATAATAGTTATTATATATATCAACATTTTTATTCATCTATCCTTTGTTTGTATTATTTTACATTTTTTATTTTGAAATTCTGTTTATTTATTTATTTTTATTCATGGCATCATGCTATTTTTTTTGTATTCTTTCATTTTTTTTAGGTAGTTATTTGTTGGACTTATGATTCTTTGATATTAAATCATATATCAGGATACTTCATTGATACAAAGCACTTTTTGAACAAACCTTAGAGAATTTATTGATATTTACTCTTTATTTATCAGAGTTTCATAGTGGATAATACATGTAACTCAAAAGTTAGCTGGTATAATATAGTGAATGTTTCCCAGAAAAAGGATGCAGAAGAACGTGTAACCAGCAAAATGGAAATTGGAATATAGAAATGCATTAAATTTTCTTCCAGAGAACTACAAGACTTAAAATATATACTTTATATACACTTTAGAGTAAAATTTGGTCCCTTTATATATACTTTAAACTATACACTTTCGCCACCTTCTTTTTTCTCAATATAAGAGTACCTTTTTACAAAAAAAAAAAAAAAAAAGTGACTCAATACTATGTTTAGTTGAATGAAATGAAATGAAATCAGAATTGATTCATTTAATTTTTGTGTTTGGTTAGACTAAAAAATGTGAATGAAATGTAATATAATCGATTCCTGTATAAGAAGGAATTAGAATTTATTCTCTCCCCTTAAAGAATCATGATGTCATTCTCATCTAAATTATTTTTTTTCAATTTTACCACAACTCTAAATATAACCCCATATCCAAATCTCAAATCCTAAATCATAAATCTCAAATCTCAAAATCACAAAACTCTATTTAAAAAATAATAATTTTAACCTTAAACGTTAACCCACAAATATAACCCAAAACCCAAAAACATATTTAAAATAATAATAATTTTAATCATAAATCTTAGCTCACAAATATAACCCTAAATCCTAAATCCCAAATCCAAAAACCCTAAATCCTAAATCCAAAATCCAAAAACCCTAAATCCTATTTAAAAAATAATAATTTTTATCCTAAATCTTAATTCACAAATATAACCCTAAACTCTAAACCCTAAATTCCAAATCTCAAATCCTTAAACCCTAAATCCTATTTAAAAATAATAATAATTTTAACCCTAAACATTAACCTACAAATATAACCCTAAACCCCAAATCCCAAATCTCTAAACGCTAAATCCCAAATCCCAAACCTCAAAACCCTAAATCTTATTTAGAAAAATAATGATTTCAATAGTATAATTTGTATGACAAAAAAATAATAATTAAATGATATTATTTAAATTTTACTGAATATAGGAATATTAAGATAATATATAGTGTTTTCCATTCCATTATAGTTGTAAACAGAATACTGATATACTGATTCTTTCTTTGATTCCAATGGTTAAACCAAACAACTGTTTCTTTTCCATTATTATTCTAATTCTATTCTGTTAACGAAACGCCACCTAAGTGTGAAGGGGACTTTTAAGGTATTTAATCTAGGTTCTATGGGGTAAGAAAAACTCCAAGTCAGAAAAGCATGACAAACTATAATGCTAATTGATGAAGGAAAGCAGGATCGACTGGAAGGCTGAGGAGATTTCAGATTTGATATCAGAAACAATAATACTATGACTTGAAATCAAACTATCTAATTTGTGCTACTTTAGTAAATTCAAGACAACATTAAGAAAGGCAAATCACTATAAAAGCAGCAGAAGAAACAAGCCTGAAATCTTCTGCATGCATACAACACTCATGACTATGAATATAATTAAATAACACAAAAAAAGGGTACCAAATTAGCAATGCAATTAAGCCTTGGTAAAAATGAGCGGAAAGGTCCATGTTATGTGAATTTAACCTCAATACAAAGTACAGTATCACAAAACATTTAAGAATTGAAGTCACCAACCATTGAGTTAATTATGTGTCGTGGATCTGTAGAGTAGGAGCAATCAACTTGATATTGTGGATGAAAAAGAATGAAGAATTTTTTATGATTGTGAAAACGATCAAAATGCATTATAAGAGAAAGTTTTGTTTTTCGCATCTTCTTGGGATTTTTATCTATAAAGATTTAAAGGATTATTTCCAATTTCTCATAATTCTTAAGTGGAAAGCTTGCATATCCTAGTTAGAAAGTTAACTTTGTGAAGGCTATGACTTCTAGTTAATTTTCGGTTTACCTGGGTTGGTAAGTAGATTACTAATCTATTTAATATTTTTGTATTTATCACTTACATAAATATCGTACAAAGCTTCTTATTATTTTAAAAAAAATCTATTACACCCGTTTGCTTAATTGGGATTTTATAAGAAAGCTTAAAAATAGAACCTACAAAACGAAACAGACATCCCCATAAATGAAGCTCTCTTATGTGACACCAGAAGCCTACAACGTAATTCATGTCATAGATAAAGATCATTGGGAAATGAAACATTATTGACAAACTTCCTGAAGAATAATGGTAACGATTTTTTTCCCCCATAATCAGAGTGTTTAAAGACCGTTCATCTCAACTAATTTATGAGAAGAACAACTTTTATGTGGTACAGTTACAAAATTGATCTATAGAAGCATTTGGTGAAAGCCAATATAGTTTATTGTTTGGTTTTAAGGACAATGCAGGGAGTCCACTATATATTAGAAACTAAAACATTTTGTTCATAATATTAAAAGAAAACCATGTAATGCAGCTGTGTTTAGTTTTTACTTAGTAGTTTAGGGATAAGATTACTCAAGTTTACCAAGTATCATTTGACCTTAAAAAATAAAATAAGAAAACCATTAATAGAGTCAAAGACTAATGGTGTTTGAATGTTTGTTTATGCTTTTGAAACCCTATAAAAGCACTTCTGACAACAAAAACAAAAACGTTTTTCAAACAAAAAGTGAAATATCAGCGCTCTTACAGCAAAAAAAATTGCTACAGGTGCTCGCAAAACCCATAAATCACAAATTATGTGAGAAAGCACTTTCTCCTGTAAAAGCATTTCATTGAAACCACTTTCAACATAATTAAAATGAAATAGACCTAACAAAAGCATCCATTCTGACATCTATAAGTGTTAAAAAAAGTTAATTGCAGTTCCAAATTCTAACTTCTTATAGCTCATATTTAAAACAGAAAAATTAAGAACTTCAGAAAGATTGAACAATTCCAATATCCAACAAAAACAGAAGCAAAAATTAAATACGTCTATAATCACTAGGGTTTCACAGTATCTGAATTCGACATTCAAAACCTTATTGAACTACAATATCAACACTCATTTATCCCATCAAACGCAACCCACTGTCCCATAACATGTAACAACAAAAGAGTTGATCCAGAAACGCCATACCCAGATTGTGTTTCAATCGGATTCGGAAGAACCAGCAGCGGAGAGACCTATCTGTTCCATCTCAAGGCGTTCGAGGGCCTTCTGATGAGCCCAGGTTTCAATGGTGAGATCAGGCTTGGCGTTGAGACCAACTCCGAGGATAACAATGGTGAGGAAGCTGGTAATATAGCAAGGAAGCTCCCAATCTTCCCATTTGCGAGATTGGCCAGGAGGTGGTGGGGTTTGATTGAAGAGGTAGCCCTTGGGTTGGTCCTCATGGCCTGAGCTGGTCCACCGACTCGGACCGGAAGCCGAACCACCTCGGGTTCGAATCGCTGCAAGTAGGCGATTGCGGAGCATGATGAGAAGCGTTCGTGAACGGGATGACTGAAGAGAGAGAGAGGAGTCTGCGCTAACTAATAGCTATTTGTAAACTCCTTGAGTAGCGCAAGACCGGACAAGTTACTGCCTCGCCTGATTGATTAATTTTGAGTAAAAAAGATTAACCGGAGGAAATTATTAAAATTATAATAGAAGTGTTTTTAACGATTTAATTTAATTAAAAATATATATAATTAATGATATATATTTAATTAAAATACGATAAATTTAATCAATAATTTTTAAAAAATTATATAAAATTTTTAATATATTATTAAACCCGATATTATTCATTTGATTGATTTAAAATTTATTATAACCAGAACAAACAATTTGAAAAATAGTTTTAATTAATACAAAATGAATAAGATCGTTTGATTTATAAAATTATTCGATCTAATATGATCTAATTTTTTATTTAATTCAATTCAATCCGATTTTTGAACAACACTTAAGAAAACAGATACGAAGATGTTTTCATGTATAAATCCATATTTTTGATTTTTTTAAATACGTAAAATTTACTCATTAAATTATATAATTATAAAAAAGGTTATAATTTTTTTATAAATATTTTTTTAATCTTTATATCTTCACTTGGATATAACTTAATTCATTTCTCATTTATCAATTGATCATGTATGATAAGTGATTACTATTTTTAAAAATTTCCCACAATAACATATTAACCATCATAAAATGATACCTTGAGATTAACCACAATTTGTGTTACATAACATTTTACAAGTTCAAACTCACAAGATTTTATTATCTTATACGCTGTAATTGTTACGATGCTATTTTGATGAATACAACAAATTTCAAAGAAGTGTTCCTGAACTGACCTATGCCAAGAAAAACTAGTAATTTTTTTACAAGACTTTTTGTTGCTATTTGTTTCGTTATGGTGTGATTCGTTGTCTTTTAAACCTTGATTCACATAAACGGTTTTTAAAAAAAAAACTAAGAAGATAGAACCAGATTAATCTAATAAGTGATATTATATTATATTTTAGATAAACTCATTACAACAACTTGTATGAAAATGTATACATAAATAATTTTTAAAAATATATCATCTTCACTATTCTTTTTTTAACTTGGGATACTTGCTAAGTGTCCAATAATTAAAATGACACTGCAAAACATGTAGCCCTCCTAACAGATAACTAGACTTATCAGAAGGGTGATATTCCCTTGATAGGGATACAAATAGTGTACATTCTGTTCGAATGAGACTGATTTTTAATTTTAATATCCGATTAAATTATAATTACATCGTTAATGTTAAATTTGTGCCTAACTCCATCTCAAAACCCAGGTTATGAGATGAATGACTACTTTTGTTTATATGCGTAACGTGGGCGCGATCCCCAATCGATATGTGAATTTAACACTCATGCTCGGTAGTCTATCCTCTTGAGGCAAGCGGAGATGTTGAAACATGGGCAGTGGCGGAATCATCATTTCAGCCAGCGAACAATGCACGCGGAATAACGCTGATCTGAAAGTATTAAATTTCGCTTCAATCTCAAAACTCAGGTTATGAGATGAAGAACTACCCTTGTTTATATGCGCAACGTGGGCGCGATACCCAGTCGATGTGGGACTTTAACAATTAACATTCGATAAATAACTTTATAATCATTTATGATTCAAAAGATATAATATTATTACATATGATGTTTGTTTATTAAAAAAGAAACTTAAGATTATAAAAATTATTAATTATTTGATTTAAAGGGGATATAGTTAGTCTAATTTTAATATAAACCATTATATTTTCTCCATAAGTATCCAATCATTCTCTCTTTCGTATTTATTAATTAGTACGTAACTCAACGAGAATTAAAATCTAAATTTGAAATAAAAGATATTTTCTTTTACCATTTTTTTTATAAAAACTCTTAAAATAAAAAATAGTTTATATATTTTAATTTAAGATAAATGATAAAATATGTGATTTAAAAATCAAAATATATAACTATATTTAATAAAAATTAACACATTAATTGATATATAATTATTTTATATGATAAAATTTCACCTGAAATAGTCAAAACCATTGCCTTCGACCCACAGTTTTTACGAGATGGATCAGATCCAAAGGCCCAAACAAAAGTAACTAATATCAATATCTCCAAAAGATTCCACCCCAGTTACGGTTCGGCTCGGCTAAACGCACATCACGCTCTTTTAAAAGTTCCACTTGCTTGCTTTATCTCAGTTATCCACTTCACGATAGTAGCCTCCGTCACTTCTTATTAGTCTCTACATTTCTCATAATTTCCTTTCTCTTCCCGATTGAAAGGTATATAAAAAAATTCCCAGTTCGTTTCGTCTTGTTCTGATCTTAATTTTTTTTTTAAATTTCGGTGCATTGTCTTTCTGGGTTGTACTTCTCTGTTATTTCATTAGATTTTATTTGTTTGGCTGCCCAAAAAATGAAACAAAGATTTTACGACTTTAAACTGTAGTTTTATGGTATAATAACTAATCAACCGAGCTTCATGATAAATTCTATGTGAATTAATGTTTTGGATCTGAATGAAATTTCTAATTGTTTTTCTCGATTTTGCATTGATTTTCAGTCAAGATTGGCCATAATTCTATCAGATGGGGATAGTTATGGAAGCTGATACGAAGATATTCAATGTGGGTATGTTAATAGTGGTCACTCTTATAGTGGGCAAGCTTATTTCTGTACTTTTGATGCCTCGATCTAGAAAGCGTTTACCTCCAGTTGTGAAGACTTGGCCTTTGGTTGGTGGATTGATTCGTTTCATGAAAGGACCAATTGTTATGCTCAGGGAAGAGTACCCAAAACTTGGAAGTGTATTCACTTTGAAACTTTTGAATAAGAACATTACTTTCTTGATTGGTCCTGAGGTTTCAGCTCATTTTTTTAAAGCCTCTGAGACTGATCTTAGCCAACAGGAGGTGTACAGGTTCAATGTGCCCACTTTTGGACCTGGGGTTGTGTTTGATGTTGATTACTCTGTGAGGCAGGAACAGTTCAGGTTCTTCACAGAGTCTCTCAGGGTTAATAAACTAAAGGGTTATGTAGATCAGATGGTTACGGAAACAGAGGTAAGCAGTTGAATATTTTCTCAGCATTTGAGTCTTGACTCTTTTCTTTACTGTATTTTTTATTTATTTTCTTCAATCTATACGTTAAATATAGAAGCCTAGTAGATTATATTTTGTTGATGAAATTGTGATTTCTAGGATTATAATACTCTATGATTGGCTAATTTTCCACCACGTGATTTCATAATTATCCTGTGGATTGCGATGGTAATACTTGACATACAAAAATGGGGGTAGTTATGCCTATTATATTGTACAATCTTTTGTTTTTCATTACTAGGAATTAATTCCAGTATACGCCTTTAAGGTGATCCAATACGGAAGAAAACCAGAACTTGCTAGAGTAAGCATTTCTATGAGATTCTATTTTAAGAATGTGAGATTGACTGAGCTGGGAAAAAGACAATTAGGCTTTAGATCTTTTTCTTTTCTTTTTTCCTTGTGTTGTTGGATAGTTATTTTTATTTACTCCGGCTACTTAAGCAGTGAAGGCTCTATACCCTTCTGTTTTGATGTGTGATTTTTCATCCGTAAAAAACTTGGAAAGAGCTTAATAATTGTAGTGAAGCTTTTCTGTGGTAAAGTTCAACTATGCTACTTATTAAAGCACATCTTAGTAGGGTATAAACGTTATCCTGATAAAGTTTAATGTTCGGTTTGAGCATGAAGGGAAGCTGCTGGAAATGGCATGTTGCCCACTTTCCCTCTGCTGGTAACTTAATCAACAAAAGGGAAGAGACAATTGTTTTGAAGTCTACTTAATTGGTTAAAGAATATGGGTACTTTTTTATTGAATTTTTTTCCCCGACTTAAGTGATGGGCTATTCATTAGAATATGTGATTCACATCATTACTCATAGATATTAGATGTAAAACGAGAATACTATTGTCTCATTCCTTCTTTTCATTCTTGCACCGAGCAGGATTACTTCTCCAAGTGGGGCGAGAGTGGTGAGGTGGACCTGAAGTATGAGCTAGAGCATCTTATTATCTTAACAGCCAGCAGATGTCTTTTGGGCCGAGAAGTTCGTGATAAGCTCTTTGATGATGTTTCTGCTTTGTTCCATGACCTTGACAATGGAATGCTACCCATCAGTGTCATTTTCCCATACCTGCCAATCCCGGCTCATCGCCGCCGTGACCAGGCACGTAAGAAGCTATCGGAAATCTTTGCAAACATCATAGTTTCACGTAAACAAAGTGGAAAGTCGGAGAATGACATGTTGCAGTGCTTCATTGAATCAAAGTACAAAGATGGTCGTCCAACAACTGAAAGTGAAGTTACTGGTTTGCTCATTGCCGCTCTATTTGCAGGACAGCACACTAGTTCTATCACCTCCACTTGGACTGGGGCCTATCTTCTCCGCCACAAGGAGTACTTTTCTACTGTGTTGGACGAGCAAAAGAACTTGATGAAAAAGCATGGGAAGAAGGTTGATCATGATATCTTATCTGAGATGGATGTCCTGTACCGATCTATAAAGGAAGCCCTAAGACTCCACCCTCCATTGATTATGCTTCTGCGCAGCTCACACAGTGATTTTAGTGTGCATACCCGAGAAGGGAAAGAATATGACATTCCAAAGGGTCACATTGTTGCCACATCACCAGCTTTTGCTAACCGTCTTCCACACATTTTCAAGGATCCAGAAAGATATGATCCTGATAGGTTTGCTGCTGGGAGAGATGAAGATAAGGTGGCAGGGCCATTCTCATACATTTCCTTTGGAGGAGGCAGACATGGCTGCCTTGGTGAGCCCTTTGCATATCTGCAGATAAAAGCAATTTGGAGCCATTTGCTTAGAAATTTTGAGTTGGAATTGATATCACCCTTTCCTGAAATTGATTGGAATGCAATGGTTGTGGGTGTCAAAGGGAAAGTGATGGTGCGTTACAAGCGACGCCGGCTTTCTGTAGAATAATTCCAATGGCTTAGCAAGTGAATCTTACTTCTCAGTTTAATGGTACGCAGGACACTTTTGGCCTTCATGTGTCTGATTTTTTTTATTTTTTGCTGTGACCTTTTTATTTCCTTAGACGTTCTAGTGCTTTGATTACTTATGTTGTTATTGCTGTTAGTATCTTTATTTTTTTAATTTTAGCTGCATTAAGGATTTCTTTTCCTTTTTCTTTTCTGATGCTTCAGTTCTTACGCCACCATGGTCAATTTCTTTCTCATTTTTGTGATTTTTTGGAATCTTGACTTAGTCTATTTCCTCCAAATATTTCTTTTGTTGTTGTTAATATTTCCCCCGAATATGTATTTAATCGCACATTTGGTTCTCTGGAAACTTTTAAGATCAGTTTAAAAGAAAAACAAAGAATGAGGACTGAGGAGGCCTTTTGCAGCAGGTGTTTGAGGCCCAATATAGCGTGTTTTTGGACTTTTAAGTGAAATTGTCCCCAAATAGTGTGTTAACTTGTGCATTAGGATGTATAGGTATACATAAACTAATGTACACCCTTGCATGATGTACATGTTACCAAGGGCAAATTTTGTTTTGGTTCAGACGATATTAACATGTGCAAGTTTTTTTTTTAGTTCAAATGATCAGCAATCATGGAGAGTAAGAGTTGAGAATTGAACTATAGAACTTTGGTTAAAGCCACTACCTACCCCAGACTAATCAGCTTATGTGAAATCTGTATCATCCCAGAGTCCAGAATGACAGTTTGAGGCCTTTTGTAGTCTCTCTCTCTCTCACCTTCATTTGTCAATGCAGTTCTATAAATATCTTCTTTAGCTTTTTCCCGTCTTCTTTAGTCTTTAAAAAAAAATTACTTCAAATAATGTTCTTAATAACTCATAATAACAAAATTAGTGTTATTTTTGTTGTAACTTTTAAGAGTTTAGTTTTATTGACTTTTTTGATATAATTTCAAGTTTGGATGGAAATTTTGGACGTTAATTTATTTTCGAATTGTAATTTTATTTACCAAAATTTGAATAAAAAATAAAAAATTATGACTAGCATTTGAATTACAAGTCTAGTTGTATAGGGACCAATGATGATCTGATACACTCCTTGACCTTAGGATGCTAAATAAATGTATAAGATGATCATTTGGGCTCAATCCCTAATTTATAAAAGTTGGTATCATCAAATATTTGTTTTAATTGCAACTTAATTTGTGTAATTGATCTACATGGTTTATAAACCCTTATTGTCTTCTCGATCAGCATTGAATCACTTTCTATCCAAATTCCAAGCAACACCACAATAAAGAATCGAACCTAAAACAATATTTCACACAGCACAACGTGCGCATATTCAGTAATCAACACAATGACAAAACCTGGGTCAGTGGCGTATTCTGATGCAAGACTAAAACGATTTTTTTATAGTTTTCATTGATGAAGAATATTATGGAAAGATAAAATTTACCATAACATTTTACTATTTTATTATGTGTTAATATTATTTAAAAATTTAATTATTTTCTTAATTTCTAAATAGATATGATACATGATAGAATATAAAATTTATAGGTGTAAAAATATGTACAAAATTAAATAATGTAAACATTTCTCTCATTGATATACTTTCATGACCTTGGTACCAATAATTTTGGGTTAGAGGTATTTGTGTCAGTAGTCATCATAATGAAAAAATAGTGATAATATTTATTTTAAGAAGAGTTGTATCTCAAATTAGCTATTTTTAAAGAAAAATAATATTTGTTTGGGTTAGAGGTATTTGTGTTACTTATCATCATAGATGAAAAAACTATTGATATTTTAAATATATATATATATATATATTGTTCAAGTTTAATATCTTTAATAAAATTATACTTTAATTTTGTATCTATTAAGTGAAACACTACAAGTTTATAAAGAATAACATAAATTTATCTTTACAAAAATTAAAAAAATACAAGTTCATTACTTTTACAAAATAGATTTAATGAACTTATGCAATCCATCTTACAAAATGGGTAGATTTGTGTCTAACCACGTATAAGTCTAAAATACACTTTAATTAAAGATATTTACCCAAACTTCTATAAGATATTTCAATATTTTTGCCCATGATTATCGTATCGTTATGCAATAATGTTTATTATGTTCACGTCTAAGTTTTTTTATTTAAGAAAATAAAAACTTCATCCACTCAAATCGAAGATACCAAAAGAATTAAATCAAGGGTACACGAATTTTTATCTACTAATTTCAATTACAGTTGTTTTATCTACTACACAACCTATCAACCACAGTTGAATTTTTCTAAAGCTACAGCATAACTAAACCAGACCTTATTCCATGCATATAATGGAAGTCAAACAAATTACAAACTACCACGAACAAAGAGATTAACCACACCATGTTTAATGATTGTAACCATTTGCACTTGCAAATTACAATATGCATTATAAAATATGGGCAATCATGCCTCATAATCAATTAAATGGAAGGCAAAAACTAAACTTCTATTCTAATTGAAACTTTAAGCTCACTACCGCCACGAAGAACTAAATTTTCTTCAGTGTCCTGGTAATGATGCCGAAAGGGAACCATTTCCAGACCCATATTCCAGTTCAGATAAATTGCCCTCGAAGAATGATTGGTGGAGAGCCCCAACACATTGTTCTGCTTCGTCATCATTTACGATCAAAGAGATGTTCACCTGGCCAGTAAAAGTAGAAACTGTCAGTTTCGAGAACAGTAAATCGAACGGAAACAACCAGCCAGACTGCTGGGAATTAAATGCATGACTGATTGACTTCAAATTTTCAGCCTTCTACAGGCACCTTATGCATATATGATTAACAATTAGCTCAAAGGAACAACATAAATGCAGGACACAATCAAGGAAATGAATTATGCTTGTAGACCAAATAGAAATTTTTCTTTATCATAAGTGCTTTCAGGGTCCAAAAAAGCACAAATTGTGCTTATGGAAGCACATCACGTTTAACCACTTTTAGTAAAAGCATGAACAAACCCTAATATATATTTTAACCACTGTAAACATTCGATGCACTTGAGATCCTTTCAAATATATAACCCAGATGCAGAGTGCAATAAAAGGAAATAAAACATAGTGTGATTAAAACTAAACCTTAGATGCACCCTGGGAGATCATCTGAACATTGACCCCGTTTTTTCGAAGAACATGAAATGCCTGCCATTATGCAGAACATGAATAACAAAATCAAATTTAGCTGCACAAGATAACTGATAATAGTTTAACCCTACATACATAATAGCAATAGCAAGGCTACTGAAAATTTAGTTACATCTAATAAACATTCCATAATTTCAGATTAAATGATTTTTGTTTTTCCATAAAAATTAGTAGATACCAAAATATGGACATAGTCCTGTTTGTCACGTTTCACAAACATTAAATCAATCAATATACGTTCTAGCACTTTAATATCTACACAGAAAAAAAACATGAAATCAACCAAAACACCAAAACTATTGCAGAAAGCATTTCGTAAAAGTAAGAAGCAAACACAAGCAGCACCTTTTCAAGTATAAGTGATGATCTCTGCACGTTTCCGATGAGAGATATGATTGATCTGTGCTGAAGAAGATTGACTACAGCAATTTTCTCTAGTTCTTCAACAACATGATCAAGTTCCTGCATAGGAAGTTAAAGCATTAGATGGTTAATAGCAAAAAGGGAAAAAAAACAGAAACCTCTCTGTAGAGAACATTATACGATATGAATAACAAAAAAACATAAACAACAGCAATCGAAAATATAGCATGTTTCGATCATTGTAACAAAGTTGTAAAAATTAAAATAGAACGATATGAATCTCCAGAGAGCTACTACTCTTTCATTTCAGGCATCACACATAATATGCAATAACACAAATTAAAATCATCCTCAGACATGAAATCTATAGCTATGCCCCCGAGAATTGAAACTTTAAGAGTAAGAAAAAAATCAATCAAAGAATGGTATCATACGCTTGCCTGCTGGATTAATTCTCTACTCCAAAGCTTTGAGGGATCCAATGTCAAGGATATACTGACTTCACTAGTGGCTACAACATCCACTGATATGCCCAAATCTTCAAAGATGGAAAACACCTGCATAAAAGATAGAATCATTGTTAGTGTAAACTTGCACCAAGTCCTCTGAAGGCAATGCACAGCAAGAACATAAGTCATCTACTTACTTTGGCAAGGAAGCCAAATTGACCAAGCATACGGGTGCTAACTATATCCAACATGGTTACATTTCGTTTCAAAACTATGCTAGTCAATACTGCCTACAAATGAGAAAACAGGGAATTAGTTTTCAGCAAATATAAAAAATGTTGTGATTTACTTTTGATGACATTCTAGTGTAACAAACCTTACTCATGTCTCTTGTCCTGGTGATGAGGGTACCAGGAGCTTTAGGGTTGTAAGAATTTTTAACCCTAACAGGAATATCACCCTCTCTAGCTGGCCTCATGGATTGTGGATGCAAGACCTGCAACGAGGCCGCAAAATATTCTTTAGATCAATGATTATGTAATGTAGGTAGAAGGTCAAATAGGCATACAAACATATTTTCTATTGTAAGACCCATGGCCCATTATGCTTTCTATTTTAATAAATAGTTTTTTGCTTGTAATATATGGGAGATTTTGATGAATTAAAATTTGAATGTTAAGACTTTGAGAACATAGTTCTCTCTTTTATCTTCTAACCTCATCCTTGTTATCTCTTCCTTTTTAATATCATTTCTATAATCTCCTACATCATTATGTTTTCTAATTGAATATTGGCAAAGACTAAAACACACTCAAATGGGCAAGAAGAAATAAATAGTGATACCTGAGCACCAAAATATGCAAGTTCAGCAGCCTCATCAAATGTAAGATGGGGGACAGGTTCTGCGCGTGGATAAATGTTAGGATCACATGTTAAGACACCATCTACATCCTTCCATACCTGTAAAGGAAGTGATATATTATATAAGTTACTTTAAATAGTAATAAACAAGCCACTTAGGTGTAACTGTATGCATTCACATAAGATTTTGACATAATGACTAAGCATGTTTGTATTTAAACCAAGGAGAATTCTCATACGTGCATCAAGTAATGATCAGAACATTTGAAGAATCAGAAAATTGAAACCGACCTGAATTTCCCGCAACCCCAATGCTTTGCCAATAGTCGTTGCTGTTAAATCACTACCACCCCTACCAAGTGTGGTCACTGCACATGACCTCCAGCCCTACAACAGCAAAAAAAAACAATTATAACATTGTTAGTATTCACACTCTCTGACTAAAAAACACATGCAGTTAGGCAATGGAAATACCTTTCCAAGGAAGCCGGTGACAATGGGAATTGCAGGGTCACGTATCCAATCGCTATCTAACCTCTTTGCAACAGCTGGAAAAGTTGCTTCCAAAATATCCGCATTTGTAAAGTCATCTGTGGTTATAATACCCATTTCAAAGGCATCATACTGCAAAGCAATATAGTTTCTTATGATATGATATTATCAAGATTTACAAATAAGCAACAAGAATGGATTTCCAAAAATCATATTGCAGTTTGCAGAGGAAGAAAACATCAATCATCACAGCCGAGCTATGGCACCTTCAAAAAGCACAAAAATTTCTCTGGCTAATTGAACACGTGCAAGTAATTAGGAAACAACATACTTGGCGTGCTTTAACCCCAATTGTATTTAAATAAGCAGCAAAAATCCTTGTGGACATGCACTCCCCAAATGAAACCAAATAGTCTTTCGTTCTTAGAGTCAACTCTTTCATCATAGCAACACCTTTAAGAAGTTGCTCCAGTTCTTCCAAGTGTACTGCAAAAAGAATATTAACAGAACCATCAGAAAATGCAGATATATTATATCTATACATGTAGCAATTGACAAACCTTAATTGGATAAACATGAAAGGAAAAAATAAAAGGAGAGCATTGCTACAAGAGATATTTTGACTGTCATACTGAGAATATTACAGTGACAAATAATTGAGTGAAAATGGAAAGGTAAACAACAATAAAACAGAAAAATTTGACACAGTCAGCAGTTTCAATCGTTTGTTACTGGTAAAAGGAGAAAAGTTCCAATATGATAGCTAATAAGGATTTTTTTCGAGGGGAGTGTTGTTCTATGAACTGACTATTAGTCAATTACCAAGCTCTAATGGTATGCAGCCCTCTTTATTGAGCGTACTTGTATCAATAATATTTTGATATAAATCAAATAAAGAAAACATGCTCTAGAAACTTAAACATAACTAGAGTAATATAGAAACAGTATTTCGAGCGCACCTAAATAAAAGTACAACCAACAGCCATGCACTTGAATTCAAACTTTCAAAGGAACCAATAATCTAGAAAACTAGCTCATAAAGCAACCTAGCCGACTATTTAAACTAAACCAAAGAAACTGTGAGGTAAAACAGAAGGTGAAGATCAAAGGGATGAGAAAGAAAGAACTCACATTCAATGACAGACTTATCAACTCCAAGCTCGTTCACAGTCCTGGATGAATTATGAAACATAAAAATCTTTGGTAAGACCAAATTTAGAAATATGGGGCAAGACAAGAATTGTTAAAAGGAATCAGTGGCCTTTCCTGTGATGCAATTCTTTGATAAAGTTCAATTCATCAATAGCAGAAACATTAGTAACGCCACAACTTACAGCCTTTTCACCGGCCTGAAAATGAGAATCATTTTTCACCCAAGTTATTACTACTTGACAAAAAGCAATAACAAATGAATCTAAGGGAAGAGAGAGAGGACGAAGAAAACTATATGTACCAATAAAAGTTTGTTGGTCGTCTTCCCCATTGCAGAAAGAACAATCACAGACGTCTCCTCTGGAAAACTAAGTATAAGTTCAGCAACCTCCCTCATTCTCTCAGCAGAGGCGACTGATGAGCCACCAAACTTCATGACACAAGTGAAGTGTTTCTCATTCTCACCAAAACTTTGCTTTTCACACTTATTTCTATCCACCGCATCCACCACTCCTCCCTTGCATCTCAGTCTCAAAACTCTATCTCTACGATTTAATCTCCTCACATTTTTACAGAACCCGGCACTATAAGCCACAGAAGCTGCGAAAAGAAGCTGCTGAGAGAACACAGGCAGGGATTGCAAAGATCTTACAGAAGATACAGCGGTGCTGAGAATTTTAACCCCAGAAAATTGCAATGCCATCTCCATATTAATCACTTCAACCAGAACTAGTGTTGTCGACAAATTTTAAACGCTTCCTGAAAAAAACTCCCTGCAGAAAAATGACTAAGCAGCTTAATCTGCAAATTCCACAAGCATAAGGCGAATTACCATGTAGCGAAAAAAAAACATAATTAATAGAGAAAATACACATACCAAATATAGCATGCGAACCATAGTATAATCTCACTTAAACTGAGCTCTGTACATTTTACTCATAATAATACTGTTTAAGAACCACAACAGAGTAAAATATATGGCACAAGTGTGTATGATTTCCCAAATATCATATTCTTCAACACTGCTTAAAACCAAGTAAGCATTTTTAATTTTTACAGCAGCAACTTGAACAAACTCAATCTTATGCAGATATAAAAAATTGAAACCAGAATGTCATTAATCTTAAAACCATCAAAATTCACACAAGAATCAACCAATTTAAGAACATCTAGTTGATGCATTACCAGTATACAATATAAACAAATAAAAACGACAAAGGACCCAATTATCAAAATCAAACTAGTTCATTTATAGGCAGAGTAATAAAGGGAATGACAGACGAATAATGGAATAGAATCGCCAAAAAAGATAGAACTTTAACTGTTCTATGAAAAACAGATCAATCCCAACTAACTGGAGAGTTCAATAAGCAATAAAAACTAGAACCAAATGAATGCAAGACAAAAACCCAGGTAGAGACTCACAGAGGGTTGAAATGAGGGGAAAAAAATAAGAGACGAGTAGTGAGTATCTGATTTCAAAAGCGGAAAGAAATGCGAGAAAAATATGCGCTTGGGGAAGCAGACTGCGAGAGTCGTCGAGGAGACGACACTGCAGCAGCTTCGTGGAAGAAGAAACTCGACTTTGAAGATGAACAATAACGAAAAAACCCAGCTGTTTCTTTTTCTTTATATGTGATTAGGGTTTTGTCTTTTTGGCTGCTGTATCTTCTTATTTAGGTTAAAAAAGGGGATCTTTTATTATTATTATTAAGGTCAAAAAAGGCTTAAAGCGCAATTTGAAAACTAATTTTTATTCACTAAACAAAATTTGAAATATCAATTCCACGTGCTTCTTTAATTCAATCTAAATATGTAGGTTTTTTATCAATATAATATAATTTAAAATACATAACGTATATTTATTAATTATAAAAATATAAACTTAAATTTAAATTTACATTTAATAAAATTTTCGAGATTTATATTTTTTAATGAATAAATAATCTTATAATTTTTTTAATTTCATAGTTTTTAATTATAACATTTTAATTTTATAATTTTAAAAATATTTACATTTTCATCTAAAAAATTTATTTAAATTTCATAACTTTAAATTTTAAATTTTAAAAATTAAAACTCATTTCTATAAAATTATATAATTAAAATACTATAATTAAAAATAATTAGATCACATTAATTAATTTATAAAACTTGTGTAACGTCTGTACCCCTCATCCCTTCCAATTTTCTCTTTTTATATTTTCTTTTCCATGATCTCCTAACTGTTTCCATTTGAATAAATAAATAAATTACAAATAAAGCATAGCTGGAGTACGAATGGACGTATTATTTATAGATATAAGTGATTATTTTATTTTCTTTTAAATATTAACTTTTAAAAAAATAAAAAAATAATTTTAAAAAATAAAGTTTATATAAATGATATAAGTGAATTTGAGAGAATTATTAAAAAGAATAACATAGTAGTTGTATATAAAAATTTGTTAGTTTTTATACTTAATTGTAATTGATTAGGTTTAGGTTGGTAAATTTAAATTAAAATTAAATTGATATTATATTTTTATAAATATATAAATATATAATAAAATATATTTTTAATATTAAATACATAATATTTTGAATTATTGGATTGAATTTTTTTATTTTAACACGTAAATTTTTATTAAAATATATAAATAATAAAATATAACATCATATTTTAAAATAATTAGGTAGAATTTGTACATAGCCATCCCGTGCCATCCATATGCCTGAGAGGCTGCAAGGAACAAATAGTCCAACTCAAGGAACTTATTATGAAATCTGAGTATTCCTTACAACAAATAAATTCTAATAGTAAATAAATTAATCTAATTTAAAATGTTTATTAAATGAGTAAACTTAAATTATATAAATTTTAATCTTTAATATGATTAAAATAATTATTTAAAGATAATTATGTAAAATCAATTTATAATAAAATTATCAAAATAATAATTTAAAAAATATATATTTATTTCATATATTTTGATATTTTATTGATAAAAGACTGAAAACGAAGAAAAAAAATCAATAAAAAAAGATCAAGATCTTATTTCAAAATGACTTTCAAAATGAATTATTAAGAATAAAATATTTTTAAATAACTCCACTAATATCCAATGCCATTTGATGATATATTATTATTATATGCTTAAAATTCATTATTTAATGAATTTAAAAAACGATTATTGGATTGGAATCACATCAACGAAGATTCCAATCATGAGATTATTTTGACATTATTTTAAATTTGTAACAAGTTATGATACAATATATTTTTTATTATTAATTTTAACATGTTTAATCATTATAAATGATTGTGTTTTATTACCAAATCTATCATTCCCTTATTATCTTGAGCTTTAAGCTTTAGCTTTTTAACATATTATTTAATATACAATGAATTTCAAACAACTAAAAATTTATATTAAAGATGATATCTGATCTCAATAAAGAAGCTTTGAAAATTATTTAATCGTTTAAAGTTATATTCTATTAGTTATCTTAATAATAAAATAACTCATAATCTTATATATTGGTATCATCTTGGTTACTTTGAAAAACTATCTCAATTTGGAAGAGTTATCCATCTACATTTGAAAGTGTTATTAAACAATAGAATAAAACTCTTGTTTTTCTTTTGTAGTAAAAAAAAATTCTATATAAAATATTAAAAATCGACATAATTTTTAAGTTTGATCGATGAAAAAAAACCTTTTAAAGTATTGTATTGGAGAATAATATTAAATTATAAGTTGTATATTAATCTCTCGTTTTGTTATTTCTTATCAAAATTCATAAGAACTATTGTTTTTTAATCTTAAAAAGTTAACCTAATAAGTGAAAACACTCACATTTTCTATAAACTATATGATAACATTATGTACTTAATTAATATGAAATAGTATTCTTAGTTATTTATAAAACTCATCCTTTTATATTTTTAATCTATTTTATTATAATATATTATATTTTATAAACTCCTATCTTCTTTATATTCCTTCAACAAATGGTCACTTTTAAATTATATTATGTCATCATTAACATCGAGACTACAATATTGATTTTGAAGAACAAATAAGAACATTAAATATTATCTTTAAATCATAAAAAAAGAACATCAAATCTTATCTTTGAACCAAAAAAATACATAACAATATTGATCACGTATCTCGTTAAGGATTTAGTTCACAATGAATAAGTAACCATAGTTTTTGAAGAAACAAAAACAATGCCAATATTGAAGGATGTTATGTTTGATTCTTTTATAATACTTGTCTTTTCTATGAAAACACCCTACTTATTAAGGCCAATAGGTGTAAAAGAAACATAAGTTACATATTTGAAAGGCTTAAAAGTATGTTAAGACTATAACATACATAAAAGAATCTCATACACACATATATATATAAGTTAACAAATGTAATACTTTATAGAATTTCTAAAAATATGTAAATGATCACATATAATACAAGATAAAAATACATAAGTAAATTACCTTCAACATATCATCGATAACTCCCTTATACTCCAACAACTTCTCATCAAAATAAATGTTTAGCTCTTTAAATTTTTCATTAAAATAAAATATCTACTATCTTGACTTATCGTCCAGATAATCATAAACCTTTTAATGCAACTGACCAAAATCAATATTAGGTGAAGACATCTTAACATATTATTGTGAAGATTTTTCGTACTCATCTAATCTCACATTCAAAACATTTGCATCAATATAAACTTGTTTTTGAGAGAGAACATCAAATGCATTGACCTCATCATAATACAATATTTCAATATGATGAAGGAGAGACTGAAAACATGGACCATCTTCATCAGACAAAATAGTATTTACATAAAATAAAAACAAGAACAAGATACAATAAATGTAAGTCAATACATAGTTTTGCATAATAACAACTTTAAGATAATGAGTAAAAACAATTACAAAATCTATAGATGTAAGTTAAAGGTCAAGCATTGAAGTAACTTTTACATCGATATATAATGTGTTACATCTAAAGATGTAAGTAATTATATACGTCAGCATAATAATAATCAATAAAATCAAAATTGAAATAGATAAATTTTCAAAGTAAATATATTACCAAATGAAGTTTGTGAAAAATAATTTGAATGTGTTTAAACTTTAATAACAAATAAGAAACCACCACAACATTATTGGTTTTAAAAATCCACATATGAAAAGTTACATTAGGATCAAGAATCTAAAAACGAACCATGTCATCTTCCTTAGAAGAAACCTTCTTTATCTTTTTCCATTTATTTCCTTTCTTAACATCCAAATCAACAATACACCAATGCATTTTCAAATATCTTTGTTCAAAATCTCAAACAAATAATTGTATACTAAATCATGTCAAATATAATTATTAAAAGTCTATCAATCAGAAACTATCAAAAAAACTTATATAGAATTTAAAACTTTCTTAAACTTCTTGATCAAACCAAACTCTAAGAAATACAACAATATCCCAACTAGCCTTTAAGTTACTTCTTCTTGTCACTTTGCCTACTAAAAACAAGTTTTTCAATGCAATCAACAAAATATTCCAAAAATGTAAGAGAAAAATGCTTAAAAAGGAATCATCTTTACCATATCATCAACATTCATTTCATCATCATTACACAAGCTTAACCGAAATACAATTGAAAACTCAATTTTTTGAAAATGAAGGACTTTAGTATCAATACAGAAGCATATCTCTTTCATCTCTTTGCAAGTCAAACATTTTATCAAGAGAAAAAAATGAATTAGTTTACCACTAAACTAAACTACAATAACATCGTAGAACAACCTGAAACATGAATTATGAAACCTTATTTTTAATCTTCAATCCAAACACTTCTAATTTTTTCACCAGTTTTACATGATCGAACACTACAACTATAATTAATATGATATTGTTTATTCATGCTTAATAAATTTTTAAAAGATAAATTATCATCTAAGTAAGGAACTAATAACAAAAAAAAAATAGACAATCAGGCAAAAAAATAATAATAGAATCAAACAAATAAGAAAGTAACAAATAACTAAACATTGAGTTCATCAACATTAAAATGCGACTTCTTAGATTTTTCAATTGTTTCATACTATAATATTCTCTTTTTAGCTAAAATAATTAAAAAAATTAAAGATTAAAATGAATTAATAGTCATAATTAATTAGGACTTTAATTCTAAACAACTAATAAATAAAATAAAATAAAAAACACATGTTATATGTAAGAATGTAAGATGTTACATCCAAATAATGAATTATGTGTATATTGTTAATGTTATTATAAAAAATAATATAATAAATACATACATACATTATCATCAAACATATAGTATAAACATGCCTCATAAATCAAATAATGAATAATATATACATAAATTCAATAATAAAAAAATTTAAACTATTAATCGACCTATATCGAATATATGATTAAAATATTAATCAACAACACCACTAGAAAAGACGAATATATAGATCAAGACATGACATAAAAAAAGAACAATAAACACCACTAGAAAATATACAAATGAAAAATCGAACAAAAAACTAAAACAAATCACTATAAACAATATATTCATACTAGATATATTAAGAATACAATAAGAACACAACAACAAATAAACACAAAACAATGAACACTAATGAATAAAAAGAATGAACTCAGATTATACGAAATGAATAACAAAAAAAACATAAATAACAACAATAGAAAGAAAAAATAAAGGAAAAATAAAGTAAGAAATTGTGAGAAAATGCTATCAAATGTAAACTTCGAAACATGAAAAAACAACAACGACAAAAAAAATATTAAATGAAAATTACATGAAAATTAGAACAAAATAGGATTTGATAGTAAACGAAAACTACATGAAAATTAGAGCAAAATAGGATTTGATAGTAAATGAGTGGGTTTTGTGTGGGTGGGTTTCATCGTGAGAGCAACGTCTATAATTGAAAGAAGAGTGATTCATGATGTGAAGAGAGAGAAGCCTTTTGAATAAGCTTGATGAAGGATAACATCGTAATTTACTTCCAAAAATGATTTCATCGAGCGAGAATGGGGAAAAAAATAAAATAAAGAACTATCTAGTCGAGGGCAATGTGCTCACTCGGTTTGCTCTAATATAAGCCCATAATTTTGTATTATAAAAAGCCCACGACATATCCATTATTATAATCCCACCTAGTGCCATCCAATCCCTAGTCTGGACAATACATTCTCATCAACCAAACAAATCTAAACCCTAGCCATCCAAGTATCAACCGTTCGTATAAAATCATATATTCTCATTTAGGGTTTCTCACTCGTCTCTGTGTAGAACAACTTTCTCATCTCATTTTGTTTAGCCGTCACAGCTTAACACTAACAAACAATGGCGGAAAGAGGAGCTGGAGATCGTGGCGGTTTCGGCCGAGGGTTTGGACGCAGTGGACGTGGCGGCGATCGTGGACGTGGTGGCAGACGCCGACCTGGTCGTCGTGAAGAAGAGGAAAAGTGGGTTCCAGTAACCAAGCTCGGCCGTCTTGTCAAAGAAGGCAAAATCACATCCCTCGAGCAGATCTACCTTCATTCACTTCCAATCAAAGAACATCAGATTGTGGACACTCTCGTCGGACCAAGCCTTAAAGACGAGGTCATGAAGATCATGCCAGTTCAGAAACAGACTCGTGCCGGTCAACGTACGAGATTCAAGGCTTTTGTCGTCGTTGGAGATGGTAATGGTCATGTTGGGCTTGGGGTTAAGTGTAGCAAAGAAGTTGCTACTGCTATTCGTGGGGCGATTATTTTGGCTAAGCTGTCTGTGATTCCAGTAAGAAGAGGTTATTGGGGTAACAAAATTGGTAAGCCACACACTGTGCCTTGTAAGGTTACAGGGAAGTGTGGGTCTGTTACTGTGAGAATGGTTCCTGCTCCTCGTGGTGCTGGTATTGTGGCTGCTAGGGTTCCTAAGAAGGTCTTGCAGTTTGCTGGGATCGATGATGTATTTACTTCTTCCAGAGGGTCTACAAAGACTCTTGGTAACTTTGTCAAGGTTTGAATCTTTTCATTCCGTTAACCTTTTTAATTATTTATTTGCTCTATTACTGCTATTGATTGTTCGGTGTATTTGTATGGTTTTTCTGATTTATGTTGGCTCATGAGGGTTTTTCGTATTATTTTTGGGATATGCTCTGTACAGTAATGCAATTGGTTACTGATTCTTATTAAATATTGAATGTTTATTGTGAATTAATTTCAATACCTGATAGGCAAGCCACACCGTAAAATGAATTTGTATATAGTTTTATGCTCCGTGTAATGATGCATCAAATTTGATCATATGTGGTTTATATTAGCTCGTGGATAAAAAAACCTTTTTTGGGAAATTATAGAAATAACATCACTAAAACTTGTAACAACAAAAATAGAAAATGAGTTCAAATTGACGGTGTTCAATGGTCTAAATGGCTGTAGTATAATTTGAATGGTATTTAATTGGATGGCGTTTAATATGAAATGATAGTGAAAATATATGAGTTGAAATAATGTATGTTATTTTTGTAGTTACAAGTTGAGTGTTTTTTTTGTTTTCGATCCTATTGATGGCATAATTTCAATACCCAACTGATGTAAAATGAATTATTTGTTTGAGAAGGCTCTGGGACTAAATATATACAGCTTGATATCTATTATGTTTGTGACAGTGTTCTTTTTTATTTTAATGGTTAATATTCAATAAAATTTATTGTGGCGTATGAATTTGATGATTTCAGAAATCAAGAAGTATTTATTTGAATGCAGTATTAGTAGTGTCAATTTTGTTAATGTGAAGTTGGTTACATTATTCTTTTTTTGTCAGACATGACATGATGTGAGTGTGTTATAGTGGGGTACTCGACTCTACAATTTGGTGGAAATTTACTCGAAATTGATGCAATAGTCCTGTCCAACACCAGGATATGCATCCACAAAATGTACTAGACCTGGAGTCCTGAAGAGTCTGTAACATAGGGCATCACTGAAAGAAATGTTTTGGTTTTTTATTTTTGCTTTGTCATAAGTTGTCTTTGAATATGCTAGGTAGATAAGAGTATGTTGTAAATGCTGCTAGTTCTAACCTGCCATTACTTTCAGGCCACATTTGACTGTCTGCTGAAGACCTATGGATTCCTAACACCTGAATTCTGGAAGGAGACTCGCTTCATGAAGTCACCATTCCAGGAGCACACAGATTTGTTGGCAAAATCCCATGGTAAATTACTCCTGGAGGCTCCTGAGAGGGTCGAGGCTTGAGCTTCTTTACATTTCAATCAAATCTTAGTTTCTAGTCTAAACTTGTATTTGCTTGGCTAAGGGTGTTTCTTTTTCCTATATTTGGCATTGTTTGGTGCACTTTTTTGTTTTAACTTTTTATATTAATGGATTTTATTAAGTTTTGGATTGATTATTGTTTAAATTATTGTCTTATGTAGTTCTTTTTACATATAATTATTCCCAAGTTATATCTAAATTCTACTTGTTTATTATGTTTTCTGGAATGTTGATAAAGTGAAATCAAATTTCAATTGCTTTCTCTAGGTGAGTCTCTTGTTCTAATATTTAGTGTGTGGACTTTAGAGACTGAATGACTATGGACAACGATCATAGTTTTGGCAACAAGTAACTAATTTGGCATATAGGCGTGATTTGATTTTCTAGAGCCATTGAGCTTAATGGTTCTTTGTTTGCCCTAGAAATGTACGATGGGCTCATTTTGTTTGTCATCAATGATACCATATTTACTTATATACATCGTGTTAAATTTTATATGTTTTACTTGTACTAGGAAAATTTAGATGTTTGAATTGGCACGACTTGATTAGAATTTGTCTTTCTTAATTTTTCGTTTTCATATTTTCAATTTAGTTAAAGGTTGAAACTAAACAATATCTTCAAATACGATATTTTTATTTAAAAAAGAAAAAGAAAAAGAAAAAGAGGATGGAATATAAAGGGAAAAATGTAGATTTACTCTAATAATTATTTTATTATGTTTTAGTTTTGAAATTATTGGGTTAGGTTAATTAGGTTATATAATTTAATAAAATAATTAAATTAGTTTAATTAAAATTAACGTCTCAACATATATAATTAAAAATATATTTATTAAATATATATCTAATTAATTTTAAGTAATTTAATAATTTTAAACTATAATAAATAAAAAAATTGAATCTCAAAAATAAACTTTGCTTTAAAAATGTCTAAATATAAGAGTAATTTAGTAATTTGTAGACGTGGAAAAGAAAAAACTTTATTTACCTTCTTTTTTATTCTTCAGGTTAATGATATTTTCAGACTAATACTAATTTAATTCATTTTATGAATAAAATATGAGTAATTAATCAAAAAATAAAACTAATTGTTACTGATCTTCAATGTAAGATTTATTTTCTTAATATATATTTCACTATCCTTTGGATTAGTTAAAAGAAAATCTCCTCATGATCTGATGTAGGATAAGAAAGAAGTGAAAGGGAGGAGGCCATTATCTGATGTAGGATAAGGAAGGAGGAGGAGGAGGAGGAGGAGGAGGAGGAGATAAGGTATTAGATTCTAGGGATAATATATAAAAATTGGGGCAGAATATTTATGAAGAAAGTTCCACAATTGCAATACCGAGGCCTTCACATATCTACTAATTTTTTTTGCCTCCAAGCAATTACCATAGTCACTAAGGATATGCAATTTTTAATGGATAATTCTGGTAATTTACTCAACATTGTTACTAATGAAATCCTCCTCCTTTGTTTTGACCACTAGTGATTATCTTTAAAATTTATTGAACTTTTAGTCTTTGTTTTATGATTGATTGATCTTGCTTTCACCCAACTATATTTTTCAAGGAAAAAATATACATGTTTTGTTGGCAATATTAATCAAGCATTTAGATCACATAAATGTTCTTAAACAACCTAACATGCAACTATATATAATCAAGTTTACAACCTCTCTTGCTCAACATGCAAAGGTCGAGCCTCTGTAGCTATAATTTGTGCACTATGTGAAGTAATCAGAGACAGACTGACATAGCGGCTCTTTGGGGTACATGACCCATAGATTTTTTATAGATTAGTATGAAATAATTATTATTTTTCATTTGATATTGTAAAGAGTATAGAAAGATAAAAAAAAGAATGATTTAATGTTTATTTTTAGTTGATGTGAGGCTTAACAATCATCCTCCATATCAGTTGTTGGTCCTGGATGGACTAAGCTCGAAGGTAAACGTATTGTCAAGTATTGTCAGGTTCTTGGGCACCGATGGGAGTAAAAAAGTTAAGAGTTTACCTCTGATATCAACTTAGAAACTTATGACTAATTCGATTAAATAAGATTTCATTGAATTAAAGGTTGTATAGACTTATAAATTGTTCAAGATCTTTATTTCTGATCGATGTGGGACTTAACATATATATATATTTAACATGTTCTTATAAACTTTTAAAACAACAAATCAATTGCTCATATATATAGCCATGCATTGTCGTTTTCTCTAGCTAAGGTAATTGGGGGATTAATATGACGTGATAATCTAATAATAGTTTTTACAGTGTTTTTTTCTTATAATGATTTGGTTGTATCTTCATTCTCATTCATCATATTGTACCGTAATTTCATTACCGTGCTTAAAGGAGCTTTAACAGTATGAGGGCCATTTATTGTGGTATCTTAACTTCTATGATCTTTTATAGTTATATTAATTGCACGTTTACGAGTCAAATATTTTTATTATTAGATGATGGTGAGTCTTTGTAGTCTTTATAAAATTTTATTGAGTTTTGTTGAGTCTACATAAATAGGATTATCTTGTAAATCGTTTGCTATTCAATCAAAGAATAAACACAAGAAAGATCAAATAAAAACCAACCAATAAATAACAACAAATCACACATAACCACACTAAAAATAATGATAAGGAATAAAACAAGTAAAAAAAAAAATATAACAATACACAAGATTTAACATGATTTCTATCTTATTTTAGAGCTTATATACAACTCTAAGCTCAAGTAATATTCTACTATGAATTAAAAAGGATTACAATCTATACTACTCAATAACGTTACAATAATCTACTCTCATCATCTAACTCTTTTATGCTACAAGAATACCACTAAGTCTCACACTCTTCCAATGAAAACATACTTAGATTATTTTAATACTTATAATTGATTGAACATGAGAAAACAATACATTAAATGAGTTTACACTCAAAGAGTTGTCTAATAAACACCAAGTTTACTTCCATACTTTTAATGAAGAAAAATCCTATTTCTTATTTGCCTCTCTCTCTCTCTAAGCTCTCCAAGCCTCACAAGCTCTCTCTAAAGAATTCTAGGGTACAAAGGATTACTTATACATGTTCCCAAAGTCATTTACCAAAATGTCTTTTCATTTCTATAACTTCATGTGCAAATTCTCGTGTTAATGGTATTCATTTTTTTAGAAAATTTACAAATTCTATTGATTAATTCTTATTTCGAACGATCGAGTTACCCAAAATTCATTAAAAATCGTATATACAATACTCCTAATTCAACCTTTGATAATTGATCACTCACAATGATAATCAAGTATCTTATAGATTTACGTCACACATTACACTTTTAATTCTGTTGACAGATATCTTTTAAAGTGATTTATGAAGAAATTTATTTTTACTAATTACATTTGACCCACCACAAATTAGATTGCACAAGGCTTATGAAGCTGGTTAGAATCTAAATTATTAAGAAATTATTTAGTGTTTTTTATTTTCTTTTCTCTAATTTTTGTTTTCCTTGTGCCGGAATTCCAGTCATGATGTTCTCGTTCGTAATTTTTAGCTAGCCTTTACCTTGCTTAACATTTCTGTTAATGGAGGAGGTGATCTTTTATACTAACTGAAACAATTTGATTAGCATAATTCAAATGTTTGTTAATGATTGATTTCAACACATGTTTTTGTTAGAAGAAAGAGAGACCCAAAACATTAGTAGAAAAACTGAATACATTTCAATAGAGGCGTTAAATGGAATAAGATGTCCCGTTAACTTATAATATAATTCATAAATTTTATGAGCTGATTATATCTTATTTAATTTATTTTTTGATGGGTTAGAATAATAATATGATGGTATTATAATATGATATCATATTAATCCTAAACAGATTTTAATGATGAATAAAATTATAAAAATAATAAAAAAAATATAATTATCTATTATAATTCTGTTTATTTTTAATAACTATGAGTCCATAAGAGAGAATTTTTAAATAAATAGGATGATGTGATCTTATTTGATGAGATAATTTTAACCTATAAAATAATTAAAAATATTAAATGAAACATATAATGGAATAGAATAACACATTTGAAATCTATCCATTTCAATAATACTCATGGAGTTTTCTATTAGTAGAGTTAGAGTAGCATAGCAACTAATCGGAAGTTATAACACTTTAAGTACAAAAGGATTAGCTGAAAATGTTAGAGTCTCAATTCAATCCAGAAACGTTCATAAAATCATATGAACTCATAATTTAAATGCAACGGAAACAAAATTGGATTGAAAACATACCTCCTTCCATTGATCAAATTTTAGCACTTACACTGGAATTCCAATGGATTTACTGTTCGATGCTTTCACTGGTTTCTCACACTTATTCTCTACGTATTGATGGTGTATCTGAATTGTTATGCAGTTAATAGTGAGAGGACCCGATACTTTATTAAGGTTCTTCCATCAAGAACCTCGTTCAGTTTCGGAACCGACGTACGATTCCGACGAAACCGAACCATCACCACGGTTCACTAACGTTGCACCACTTTGATTTACATTCTCCCACTTGGTGTAAACGTTAATCGAAATTCTCTTGAGTAACAAAACACATGAATCATAGCGATAGGTCCTCTAAGAGCGAGTATTATCTTCCATGTATTTAGTTTCTCAAGTACTACACTTTATGTGGTAACTAAACTTAATGAATAAATCCTATATTTATTCTTGGTCCAATAAAATATATATTTTTTCTCAAATAAATTAATAAGATACATGAATACGAGAAAATATCACAATATATAAGAGTTTTATTAATTAATTGTATATATACATTTACAAAGTGGAACCAATTCCCATTTTCTTTACATGATCCTTGAATTTCATCATTTGGCATGCCTTTAGTCAAAGGATCGAATCATCAACTTCAAAGGCTTACGTGCTCAATGACCACTTTCTTTTCCTTAACACGTTCTCTTACGGCCAAGTCCTTAATGTCGACGTGTTTACTACGACTACCACTTTTGTTGTTCTTAGCCATAAATACAAAGAAATGAAAGTTATCACAAGATAATCTTAATGGCCTAGAACAGAGTCAAGTACTCTAAGCCCTAAATGAAACTCTTCAACCATACACCATGCGTCAGGGCCTCAAAACATGATACGAACTCTACTTCCATAAGGAAGTAGCAACAAGGACTGCTTTCGCACTCCTCCAAGACACAACTCCATTCCAAGAAGCATGAAAATAAAACCAGATGTTGATTTGCATGAATCAATACAAACAACAAAGTCCGCATCAAAGTAGCCAATTACTTCCGCTTACCTGCCGTCTATATACGAGCATATAATCCCTTGGTTCCTCAGAGTACCTCATCACTTTCTTTGCGCCTTTCCAATGGTCAACACCGGATTACTCTCGATATCTCCCTAAGATCCCAACAACAAATGCAATGTCGCTCAGCGCAGACCAGCATACATTAAAGCCTTCCAACAAAATTAAGCATATGGAATGGTTTTCATTTCTTCTCTTTCAAAATCATTCTTCGGGCATTGGTCCAAATTGAACTTATCACCCTTCACAACGGGAGCAACATCAGTGAACAATCCTTCATCCGAAATCTCTCTAAAACTTTATTGATATAGGTTTCCGAGACAAACCCAAGACACCTCGAAGTTCTATCTCTACGGATCTTAACGCCAATGACATAAGATGCCTCACCCATATCCTTCATATCAAAATTTTTGTAGAGGAATTGTTTTACCTCACGTAGCAAACTCCTATCATTGGTAGCAAAATATCATCCACATATAAAGACCAAGAAACAAATCTTACTCCCACTAACTTTCCTGGTATATACATTGATCCAACGACGCTCTCTTCAAAACCAAACGAAGTGACGATGTTATGGAATTTTAAATACCATTGATCGAAGCTTGCTTTTAATCCATATATGGATTTATTAAGCTTACAAACCAAATGCTCACCATTATTAGAAGAATCCTTCGTGTTGTTTCATATAAACCTTTTTCCTCTAGGTTACCATTAAGGAAAACCGCTTTCTACATCCATTCGTTGCAAATCAAAATCAAAATCAAAACGGGCAACCAATGCCATGACCACACAAAGTGAATCTTTCTTAGATACATGAGAAAATGTCTCTGCGTAGTCGATTCCTTCCCTTTCGAAGTGAATCCTTTGGCAACGAAGTCTTGCCTTACGTCTCTCAACGTTGCCTTTACGAAGTCTTTCTCTTTGTTTTCAAGACCCATTTACATCCAATGGATTTCACACCATCAAAGTAACTCGACGAGATCCCGCACTCCTGCTAGACGCCATAGAATCCATCTCTTCTTTCACGACATTGTACCATAAGTTCAAACCTCCGTAACTCATGGTCCTGGTGGAAAACGCTTTCAGGATCATTTTCGCTCCAACATTATAGTCACATTCTCAGAGATACATAACATAATCATTATGAATCATTGATTTCCTTTACTCTTAGAGATCTTCTTAATGTTGCATCAACATTCTCCTACGAGCAGGATCATGTTGTTCAACTAGTTGTTCAACAATAGAGGCATCCGTTGAACTTCAACATCTACCGGATCAGATAACACAACTCGTGGTACTTCTAAGACCTGGTTCTTCAACATGCATTCAGTACTATACGTGTTGTTAACAATAATGATCACCCATTACTTGAAGTGGTACATATCGATCTCCGAATGATCTTTCCTCAATCAATGCCCTGGGATTGATCGCCCCACTAATCAAGTAATTCTCAAGCAATTTTTCATTTCTTGATTCCACAAATCTAGTGTCAGAGATGGACAATAAAATCTATAACCCTTAGACCGCTTGGCATATCCAATGAAATACCCAATAATGGTCCTCGTCCAGCTTTTTCTCTCAGGATTATAAATCCTCACTTCAGACGGCATCCCCAAACACGCATATGTCAGTAAACTCCTGCCTAACCTTTCCATAATTCAAATGGTGTCTTTGGTAGACAAATTGGTCGAACTCTTGTTTAATATATACATAGCCGCTTTTAAAGCTTCAATCCACAAGGATTTAGGAAGATCGAGCTTTAAGCATACCCGCACTACGTCCACAAGGTTCTGCTTTCTTCTTTCTCGCTACACCATTCTCAATCTCGTGAACTGCATACGTGTATCGGGTAATCATCCCATGCTCTGAAAAAATTTAGCAAACTACCGGACCAAAGGCCATTCATTCTCAATGTATCTACCATAATATTCACCACTAATTCTATCCTGATCTCACGATCTTTATTTACTTTCCACATTGTTTCTCTACTTCAACCTTAAAGCTTTTTAAGTCATCCAATGCTTCGCCTTATTACGAAGCATATGAGATACATATATCGAGAAAATCATCAATAAAGGTGATAAAATATTTCGACTCAATGTCCATGCTCGGACAACATATATCAATATGTATGATTTCTAATATGTTTGAACCCTATTGGCATCTTTCTTTGACTTGTTAGTCCGCTTTCCCTTAACGCAAATTCACACATGTTAAACTAAAAATCAAGAAAATCTGTAGCTAAGTACTCCCATCTTTCACTAATCTTTTAATTCTTTCTACGGAGATACGTCCTAATCTCCTATGCCATAACGCAGGTAAGAGTCATCATCAATAATACACCTTTAGTGCCAGGTTCAACATGCATAGCATGAAGTGGCATTATTTCGTAAATTAATGCAAGAAAGACCATCGACAAAATACCATTCCCAACACAATTAGATTTATTAAATAAATTGAAAGATGTTTCGAAAAGTGAAAGGAATAACCATAAGGTACAAGTCTTGAAGTTGGAAATCAAGTTTCTAGAGAAACGTGGAACATAAAAGGTCTTTCTAATTTTAAAATAAAAACCACTACTTAAAATCAAACTACGTCCCTATACCTCTCCACGTGAACCCATCTTGTTACCTGATAAGATGTATTGCCACTTCCCACCTGCTTCCTTAGATTTTGCATACCTCGTAGCGAGTTTGCAACATGGATTGTAGATCTAGAATCAATCCACCAGGTGTTAATATTAACATTAACCATATTAGATTCATAACAAACAAACGAGAGGTTGATTACCTTTATTCTCAAGCTATTTCTCGAACTGATACAATCCTTCTTCACGTGTCCCTTCTTTTTACAAAAGAAACACTTGGATTCTTTCTTAATATCACTCGAGGTGGAATTATTCCCTTTCCTTTACGCTTGTATTGAGATTTTCCTTTCTCAGACGTCAGAAAGCCAACATTGCACTTTCACCAAATTCCATAACAAGCCTCCTTCCTTCAACACACATGGTCATTAGTTCATTGATTGACCAATTAGCTGTATTGTACGAGATTTTGAATGGCCCGTACTAGTGGGAGAGTTGTTATGATATAAGGCACCAGGAAGCGATTCCGACATCTCAACCTCGAGATGCTTAAGTCGAGCCGCAATGTCCCTCATTTGCATAATGTGCTCGCGCACACTTTTCACACTAGCGAAGTCTTAAAGAAGAGAACTTCGTAATAAGGATGCTTGCTAAAGCCTTATCCGAAGTTACTTAATTGATCATCAATGGCCTTTAGTAAGTCTTCAACATTGGTACGTTGATTAACGAACCACGAATACCAAGAAAGATTTTAGTCTTAATGAACATCATACTAAGGCGATTAGATTGTTCCCATTGTTCATAAAGCATGATATTCTCTCGAGTAATCGGTTTGAGTAATTTTATATGGTTCGCTTTTTCCTAATAGCATAATCAATATCCATCCACCCTAATCAAGGAGAATTCTTTCCTTCCATATTTTATAGTTATCCCCTTTCAGATCGGGAATATCACAAATAGATATCAAAAAACTTTACAGTCGGTGGTTACAATTAAAGGTTATATGCTTATTAAAATTTGAGGCCTAAACTATAGTCATTATTTACTAATGTAAATCATGAATAATATGAATCTAGTAACATAAAACTTGTGTGTGGGCTAAAGTTTTAATTCAATTAAATTCATCCTAATTTTACGATAAAACTATCAAATTATGTTCCTTTTACTAATCCCTGTGGGTAAATTAGAAAATATAATTTGATATTATATCCTAATTAATCACAAAAAAATATAATAAAAATTCATGTGTGATAAGATTTATTATATCATATATGATTAATTACAATTAATATTTATTTTCTAAATGTGATCCTAAATAAACTTTATTATAGTTTTAATTAATTAAAGATGCTATGTCTACTCCCTAATTAATCAAACTATATGAATCACTTAAATTCTTATGCTCAATTATTGCATAAAACCATAAACAATATTAATTTAATATCAAATGTACAAATATTATTTATCTTAAATTGCATATATGACAATAAATTATACAAGCAAAATTAAATAATATAAGCACTAATTAAATCAATAAGAGTCATTAAAAAAATTAATTTAATTATGCATAAATTATTTAACTAAATTTTATATGTATAATCAATTGCAAAATTTATACATATAAATACACAAAACAAATAATTTAAGCATAATGTATTTAAATAAAATTTTAATGTGTCCAAAAATTATTTAAATAAATATAACATGTATAATAAATATTATACATATGATAAACATAAATTAAAATTATATTCGGAATTTATTTGTATTTTTTTAAAATCAAAATACAAATACATGTTTAAAATTAAGTCATGTACTACTTTTAATGAAAAAATAGTTACAGCCTAGTTGAAAGTTTCATTTTTTCCCACCATTGAATTCTGGGTTCAATACCTAGTTAAATCATTTTTTTTTGTTTAAAAATCAAACTCTGCATATATATAAATATAAGTTTGATACAAAATAAGTCAAATATATGTTGCAGCCCACTCGATGAGATTATTAGAAATTTCCCACTAGACTCGTGTTCAAGTCCCCCAGGTAGCGTGTGTTTTAATTTTTTTTTTTATAAACTTCATCTTCAACCTCTAGCCGGGTCAACTTGACCCGGTTTGACCTTAATGGATACCCTACGATATTTCCTATTCGCATGAAATCCGCTGCTCTTTTTATCAAAATTCTCTAATTCGATTTCTCGAGTGATTCATGATATTAATTTAAGTAAAACATCATTTTAAATAAAAAGTTAATTAATGAAGAAAATAAATATCGACGTAAATTGAATTTATTTTCTTCGCTGTTTTTCAAGTTTAATTTTACGTAATCATTCAAAAATCAATATTGAAACACTTTATAATTTCCATATGCATAAAAAATAATCAATATAAAAAACCCAAAATTTCAGCTCGTGAAACAACAGCATAACAGTAGAGTTGTTTTCAAATCCAAGACCGATACCAAATGTTAGAGTCTCAATTCAATCCAGAAACGTTCATAAAATCATATGAACTCATAATTTAAATGCAGCGGAAACAAAATTGGATTGAAAACATACCTCTTGCCATTGATCAAATTTCAGCACTTACACGGGAATTCCAATGGATTTACTGTTCGATGTTTTCACTGATTTCTCACACTTATCCTCTGCGTATTGATGGTGTATCTGAATTGTTATGCAGTTAATAATAAGAGGACCCGATACTTTATTAAGATTCTTCCATCAAGAACCTCATTCGGTTTCTCGAATCGACGCATTTACTGCCTGATTTAAACCGAATCAGCTACCACGCTCACTAACATTGCACCACTTTGATTTACAGAAAATACTAGGGAGTTCAGTTTTAACTCAGTGTATCTTTCTTTGATTACTGCAGGGTCTCTGCCACCATCACGCCGATGGTCACTATTTACCTTGGTAACTACAATGATTCTCTTCTCTTTGAAGGTATGCATGCAATATTCTCTCCCTCATTCATGGAATCATGGTGCCATGGCAGCACTAAAAAGTCTATACGATCATTTCCTAAAAGCTGCAGGTTGTTAACCTTACGAGTATGCAAATGTATCACATTTTCCAAGATCAATCACAACACAAGTTCTAGCCTCCTTGTTGGCTTCCTAGTATCTTGAGGAAGATTGTTATCATCACAGGTTGTAAGTGTTTGTTACATTTTGCTACCATTTTCGATTCTTTCATTCCTTCTTTTCCTACCCCAAATTGCCAAGGGTAGTCATCTTCGATCGTGCTTCATCTATGGTCACTTGAAGTCGTGTCTATTGTAGATGTGTTCTTTCAATTCTGATTCAAGCCATCAATGCATACAATTTTTTTTAGTTATTCGTTTGGTGATTTAGAGGAGTATGATAATACGAGTCTCTGCATTCCTTGTACTGTTTCATTGTATTCAAACTTGTATAAGGAATGTTCTTGGATATTTTTGCCTTAAAGAGCCGTGTTGCGTGCTTTAGATTGAATTTTCCCCCTTCTTTCTATCGAACTCTGCTATTTTTCATGGTCATTAGATCATCACGGCTTTGCACGGCTAGTCTTTAATTTTGATTAAACATATTAATGATTCTAAAAATAAAATAAAATGTAAGAAATTTTTTTTACGAATCTATCAAACACATAACCATGATATTTATAACGCAATTATTTATGTGGTTTCATTTTTGATATTAATCTAATATATTAAGTTCATTAAAAAAACATTGTATTTTTAAGTATGAGAAAAAAAATAATATAATTTTAATATTATACAAAAAAAACAACGTATACGCACTAATGTAAGAGAGTTAAAAATAAATCTTCAATTATAAAAAAAATTATGTCATACAATTAAATGAAAAATATATAAAAACATATTAACATACATACTAATACTAATTATTTTATTTCATGTTAAATATAAATATTTTTTAAATCGTATTATATATAAATACAATGAATTTAACATAGAATTTTCCAAATACTTAATTTTGATTACCCATAATATGTAAAGAACACAATTATTTAAAAAAGTATCCTTACATGAGGTGTCTGAGTGTTGATAGCTGAACACATAAGTCTATTTGTACTAGTAAAATGTGTGAGTTATTTAATAAATATATAAAAACAATGATAACTATTCTCTCAATAGTTTAAACTTTTTAAAAAATTGGGTAATTAATAACTTCTAACATGATATCAAGATTAGATATTTTATGTCCAAGACCTTGATAATCTCAATTGTCAAATGTAAGTATTTAATTTACATATTGCATAAAACTAATAATTGTAGAGAAATGATAAATGTGTAAAAGTAATATTAATAATTCTCCTAATAACTTAAACTTTTGTAAGAGTTGATTAATAATTCATAATAATATAAACCGAAAGTTAACTAGCCAAATTTTACCATATGTGTGACGATGGGTTGTTAGATTCGACGCCATAACCTTTATTAATTAGAGATGATGGGCTTCCAAACAAACTAATCTATAATAATTAGCATAACAGATTTTAGGTTTAACTTTAGTTATTCATGTGTGTGTTCGTAAATTTAAGACAGATATATGTGTTATATTTATAACCATAAATAAAATAGATAAAAATAAAATGTCATCAATTAGAAAACACATTTAAAATATATATATATATATATATTAACTTACAAATAATATTTATTTATTGATTAATAAATCTTAAACCTTAAATTATAAATTATAAACTTTAAATGAATTTAGAATTATTTTAATCTTTTTAATATATATACATATATTTTTTGTTTTTTAAAATGTATGTTTTAATTATTAAACATGCTAATTCTGTCATTTTTACTTATTAAATATGTTATTTTTATTATTAATTATAAATATCTATTATATTAAACCTTTTATTCATCTATTCCTAGCTACCTCCTGTGTCTTCACCTCACCTCAGGGATTCTATTTCCAAACAACATTTCTCAATGCAATATATTTACATTAGAAATCCACAACATTTGTGGCAAACAATACAATGTTGCAAAAGTCCTATAAAATATCTCCATACACAAACCATTGTGGTTCAATCTTTCATAAACATCAATGGCTTAGCATGCTCTTCCAACACAACTTAATAAGTCTTCTTCTCTCTGTACCCTTTAGCAAAGACTACATAAACTAACATATTTAAAAATCCAAGACCAGCTAAAAGCCAGAAAAAATAATCAAGATGACCTTCATTCAAATTATCAGGTATCCAACCAATCTTCCCATCCTTTGTTGTGATATAAGTCACAATTGTCAAAAGCAAAGAACTCAAATAATTCCCCAAAGAATTTGTCAAAAGTGACAATGCACTACACAAACTTCTCATCGCATCTGGTGCTTGTTCATAAAAGAATTCATGTTGTCCAATGAATGTAAAAACTTCTGAACAACCCAAGAAAAAGTACTGAGGAATTTGCCAAAGTATACTTAATGGTATAGCAACATTAATATCAACTAACCCAAGTTCCTTTGCAATTTGTAATCTCTTCATTTCTACTAACCCAGCAGCTACCATACATAAAACTGATATGAAAAGACCAATTCCCATTCTTTGTAGTTGTGATAAGCCTCTGTTGTGACCTGTGTACTTTTTTGCAATTGGGATAATAACTCTGTCATAAATAGGTACCCAAATTATAACACTAATGTAATCAAAAAATGAGAGGGAAGCTGGAGGAATAGTGAAAGAACCAATAGTTTTGTCCATCATTTTTCCTTGTTCTACAAAAAGTGTAGACATTTGGGCAAAAATAGCAGAGAAGACTATTCCTGTTGCCCAAATTGGAATCATCCTGATCAAAATCTTCACTTCTTCTACTTGTGTTACTGTACAAAGTCTCCATGGATTGAAGAAATCCACAGTTTGAACCTCCGGTTTTGAGACAAAGGCCGCTTTATCAAGGCACCTGAGCAAAATATAGTTATAGTTTGTTGTTCAGAGTAAAGGCAAACAAGTTTCATATGAAAAAACATGATATGGAATCTTGGTTTATAAGTTTTTGACTATTGAGCTTTTTTCTGTTTTGATGAGTAATTTCGACTTATATTGAGGGGAAAAAAGTTTAAGCCAATTGAGTGCATCATTCCACTTATTACATGCCATTTTTTATTTAAAACTCAATAACGTTTAAATTTTCAAGAGTATAGTGCCACGAGATGTGCATATAGTGGTGCGAGTGCAAATTTGGGTGCAGCTAGCATTCCTCTTCAAGAGAAATTAAGGAAATCTATTTAATTTTTTTCATGTCCATAGTTTGGTAGTTACCCTCAATACACATCAAAACAAGTCCAACTACGTCATGTTGTAGAACAAAATAAGTTTTGTTTTCATTTGTAAAGACTCATACACATGTTGTATCTGTCTACATGACACCATCTCTTCTTTCTAAGTCATTTTTATCAATGAAAAATGCTAGCAACATACAAATTTACACCAACATCACTTATATTGTGACACTTGATAAAATTATCTCGAAAAAGAGAAGTTATTTATTTTTCTAAATAGTTATGTCATGTGGGTGCAAAAATGTATGGCCATAGCATTCCTTTTTATCAATTCATTTCCTTTGCCAATAGCATAATAGAATAGAGGTACCCAGCTTTCCAAGTAAACTCAACTTATAATCTAATGCCACACTTTGAAACCCATGGAATTAACCACTACATGGACTTTAATGAAAAAAGAAAGGGTGGGTAATCGTAGAGGTCCACTATCTTTTCAAAATGAATCACTTAAGTCTACTAATTTTTTGTGACAATTTAGTTTACCAGTTTTGAAAAAATGACAACATAGACTAGCTCAATTTTTATGATTCTATTCATTTTTTTTTAATATTTTTGTTAATCTGCTTCAACAATTATTTAGGTTAAAACCTTCTTTTTTAATGCAACTAAAACAATATTTAAAAATAAAAATTGAGCTAATGGACCTTTTGTGTCACTTTTTCAAAACTGATGGACTAAATTATCACAAAAAAAACTAGTGGACCTAAGTGTTTTAACTGCAATAATTAGTGAACTTTTGCGTCATTTGTCCCAAAGAGAAAAAGTACTACATGGTATTAAGAGGCAAGAAAAGGCAATATCATGAAATATGAAAAGGTTCGTTACCTTAGTTCTTGTGTGTGCTCCAATTTACGACTCCCTTCAATAGCAGAGCTTCTATCTTGTGTTTCATAAAGGAGGTTACCGTCTTCCTTCGGAACTTCTTGATTTCTCTTATAAAATGATGCAGCCAAGACTTGGCATATTCTTGTAAGAGGGCTTCCTCCTGCTTTGTGGAACCTATATAAAGGTGTGCCTAAAATTAAGCTTGCCATAGCAATCCCCATAAGCAATGTTGGGATACCAAATCCTAAACCCCATCCTATGTTGTCTTGTATCCACACCAGTAAACTACTTGCTATTATAGACCCGATGTTTTGAGAAAAGTAAAACCAAGTGAAATAGGATCCCTTTTTTACCCTTTCCCTTGGATTAGTATCATCAAATTGGTCTGCTCCAAAAGGCCATATGCAGGGTTTGATGCCACCAGTTCCTATGGCAACCAAGTAGAGCCCAGAAAAGAATATTGCATACTGTCCCGAAGAAGCTGAAGGGCATATAGAGCCTGTACACTCCTTAGGCTTTAGTGCAGTAATAGAAGCAGATAGCGTTAGAACACACAATCCCTACACCAAAGCAGTGTCCACTAATCAGAGCAATGAGTAAAGATATATATTTTTTAATATCAAAACGTACTTGGTGCAGTCCGAACCGAGCCTTACAATCAAACCACTAGCTGGTCCAAAATAAGTAAAGAGATTAAGATAAAATGAAAAATGAATGTAAGGTATATAAGCAAAAGCAATGTTTAAATGCAAACTCAGATAGATGTGATGAATGAGATTTCATATGGAGAAAAGGAAAGTAAAGAGAAGAAATGTATGGACAAAATTGTTAGGAATGTGAACGTGTCACTCACCGGAAAAACATGATATCAAACTAGGTATATAATTTGGAGGGCTACTATAAGGTTTAACATTTTGAGTTTACACACTAGATCCAACAAGCCAAAGCTAATGGTTGAATCATTATCCGAACAAAAATTGACCTAGATCAACATTGCCAATCAGCTCAATGATCATGCTTCAAAAGTTAACAAATCTTCTGTTAGTTTCCCTGCACTAAAGGACTTCCATTAAATTTAGGCACACCACAAGCAAACCTAGTACATAAATTAGTGAAAATACGACATATTTGATAGAAAAAAGAGATACAAGTCATCCCTCGTATGAATATGTCAAGCAATAATAGTTAATGCCTCCATTAGTGAATTAAAATAAGGTTGATTGCAAAAGAGTCTCTAGCAACGAAAAATATAAATATGTACAACAAGAGAATGAAAAAAAGAAAAAGAATATGAAATGGAGGTGTAATGGTAAGCGTTCCGGAGCATCACACCCAAAAGAAAAATGCAACATATAGCATTAGCTGCTAGATAACTCAATAAACCACTCAAATAGAGTATAAAAACCAAGAGATAAAGGAGAGAATCTAAAAGCTTAAATCAAAAGGTACTTGATATGGTTCGAATCTATGAAATGAAATGGGGAAAAAAGAGTTTCATCAATCAGATCACAAGATTACCACACGAGCAAAAGTCTGAAATGAATTCACAAATAAAATGATAACTGTAGCCTGCACTTACAATAAGATAAATTATGGTGAATCCAGCAATTGTCCAATATCTACCCCAATAAGTATCAGCTAAGATGGCACCAATTAAGGGAGTAAGGTAACAAGTGCCTTGCCAAGTAGTAACATTTCTAGCAGCAGACACATTTCCTTCATGCAGTTTATCAATAAGATAATTCACAAGATTAACTGAAATTCCATAAAAAGCCAAACGTTCACAGAAAAAAGTACCTGTTTTTCATAGTACAAGTGACGACTGTTAGAAATAAGAATAGAGTTATGACCAAAAAAGAACAAGAAATAAGAACATATTAGTTTTTTCTTTTTTATCAAATGATATTTTGGGATGGGGGATTTGAACCAGAATATTGCTCGAAGAAATGCCAAACTTTTACCAACTGTACTAGAAAGCGACTGCTTAGAATAGAATAGTTGAAATTTGAAAAGAGGAAAGTAGAATAAAAAACAAAAGAGCACCTAGAATGAAGGTACATGCTTTCCATTTTCCAGTTTTATTTTTCAGGACAGGTTTCCCTCTAACGTCAACTGAGCCATCTCCTGTATAGAGTGCACCTTCTTCGTTCTGAAGTCATGAAGAATATTATTATGTTTAGTATAAATAATGAGATCTGAACTCCATAAGTGGATAAAAAAATTGCAAAACAGAAGCAATAACACTGTAAAGTTAGAACCAATTTTTTTTTGTTATAATTGACATATTAGAATCAAATAAAGTTTGAAAAAACAAAAGAAACTATATATTTTCAATAATTTTCTTGTATTTTACAGAAGAGTGTACAAATATATATATAGGCACAACCCTTGCAGAAAACAGTCCTAATATATGTAGGAATACCAATATATGCAGGTAAAGTATTAAAAATAGGACACAAGCATTAGGGGAAAAGTTTAGTAAAAAATCAGAAACTCTAATACCATGTATCCAAAACTTGCCCTCGAGCTAAGCTATAGATATCATCTATGTTAGGGTTGCAATCCAGAGTCGACATCTGAACACGACATAAACATGACACGAAATGCTATAGTACTCTTGACACACCCTGACTAACAAACCCAATGGTTTCTCTATGTGGGCTTTGAATGCTTTAATTATAAAGTTTAGTACAAAGGCAGTAATAGTAGCCTTCATCAGATCTACAAAGCCATGAAAAGCAAAATGACAACACTAACAAAAACCCAACGGAGCTAGAGCCAAAGTTTATTCACCCTCATCATAAAAAATAGATTGAACTATATTTCACAGACCTTTTCTCACTCTAGTTTCCTCTATTTCCCCCTTTAGAAATCAGTTTTTAAACAACTTCGTAAATTACTTAGAACATGAAAAATCACTTGGTGTTAAAAAATAACAATAATAATAATAATAATAAAAAACTCAAACCATAGTTACTTGAAAAGAGCATGAAAAAGATTGTCACTCTTGTAGAAGAGTGTAAACCCAGAACCAGATGTACCTGTACAATGATACCTAACACTCCCATCCTCCCTCACATGTGCCTGGTAACCCTAAACCCAAAAAAGAGAAGGGGAAAAAGGGGTAGAAACATGTGTCAACCTATCTATCTCTATACAGGGTCATAATTTTAGATCTCATGAGTATATTTTTTAAGATATAACGGTACTTGTTGGGCTCAAAACTTCGACTTGAAAAATGAAATTGGATTTTTTAAAAATCAAATGATAGTTTGTGTGATTTTAACTTATGATTTGTAATGTAGGCAGAGTCTTATCGACCTCGTTAATTATTGACCAAAACAAATAAGAGGGTTCATCAAAAGCCTACTTAGTAGTTAGTACAACAACATTTGATAGCAAAATTTCATGATCTAGGGCATTATGTTCAATTTAGGTCAATCAATACTCAGGGAGGAGTGTAGTGGTTTGATCTTCTGCCCTTCTACTAAATTGAAGATGGTTTATGGATCATCCCTTTGAATTTCAAACTAAATATTAAAGAAGTTCCTATTAAGATTTATAAAAAAAAAAGAGACAGAGAGAGAGAGAGAGTATAAATGCACTTCTCTTTCTACACTCTTAGACTCTGTTGTGCCTCCAAACGCCCCCTAACCAATAGGTGGTAAATGAGAGTGACCAACATTTAAAGGATCGTTGGTTCTAGCCTCAATACAGGCAAAAAATTTCAGCTGCTTCAATAAAGTAGTATGAGTAGACGCTTAAAAATCCCCTTCTCAAATTCCTTAGATATTAGGCTTCACTTTGAATGAAAAAAATGTTAAGCCTCCAAACTCTTTCTATCAAATAATACAAAAGTACCAAAAAAAAAAAAAAGCTAACAAAGCTAAAGATCCACTAACATATAAAGGAAATAGTAACAGAACCTGTGAAAGATTATCCTCTAAGAGTAATCTATCATCTTCTTGAGAAGCCATAACAGGGATTGCTTTATTCCAATTCTTTTTGGGTTCCGTCTTCCAATAACCATGACTACAAATAAAGATGGCAAGTAAATATAAAAAAACCTGGCACGCTACGTCACTAAATTCAACTTACTTATTACAAACTTAATAGTTAAAATTTTAACGAGCCTATCCAACTAGTGATTCCATATAAATTACTCGTAAATATATCGCGGTCGTTCCATAATACAGAGCGTAGGCTCGATGCCATTGGCTAATGAATCGAAGAAGTTGCAAGCAACAACGATGGGAATGGTAGGTTAGGACCATCAGTTATGCATCCAACTGGCGAATGAAAATAAAATAAGCTAAAAGAAAATAGTGACGTCAACATTGGCAAGATTAATAAAATGACTAATATTCAATTAAGAAAATGAATCAATAATATAGAACGACGATCTGCTGTCCCATCCCCTGTCTCTCCAATACATTAATGCCACATCATTGAAAATTGCTAACTCAAATAAATTAGATAATTTCTATTTATTTGCAAAATAATATCTAATATAAAAACAATGGAATCCATCTTCTTATTATACGCTACATTAAAAATAAATTAATATAAATAATTTTTTTTACATAAATTCTAAAATTAAATTAACTTCATGTTTTAAAACATTACTCAAATATTAATGATTTTTATTTTGAAAATAATTACACTTAATAACACTCTTAAAATTTATAATAATAAAAATAAATTTTTTATTTTAATTTAAACAATATTATTTTTATTATTATAAATTTTAAAAATATTAATATTTTTTTATTTTTATTTTTAATAGATAATATTTAATATGATATGAATTATAACTTGAAATATATAAGATATTAAATAACCAAATAAATTATATATAATAGAGAGTATTAAAAAGCAAAAATACATCTTTTCTCCTTTTATATCTCTCTTATTATCCATTTATTTTATTTCAAGCAAAATATTAACCTAACAAAAGACTTTAGTAATTTTTCTTGAAAACTTGACATTTCAATTTTTTTTTAATTATCTCACGACTACTTGCAATTAATATAACATATTCGTGTCTCTAACGCTACGTTGGTATCGCCACAGCTCCTCCTTTAGTTCGTTTCCTTTATTTTATTTACAAATAATTTCTAACGGTTTTTCTTAAATAATTATATGTGTTTGATATTCTTAATTAATACTTAAATACCAATCATTCTATTTGTTTAAATAAATTATACATTAATGGATCACAACTTGTTAATTGTATTATTTTTTAATAAGATTTTTTTTTAATAAATTACAAAAAATAATATTTATAAAACTTACAACAATAAAATTAATATTTTAATAATATCGAACAAATCTAATTAAATGGTATTTTTAATTTAATTTAATTAATATATTAGATTTTTTTAATACTAAAATATATAAATTATACAAAATATACTATTTTTATAATTACAAAATTTAAAATTATAAATTTTGTTGTTTTTCAGTTTTTCTTTCGTTCTATTTTTTTTCAGATGTCCTCTACTCTTTAATATATGGTAGCGTTTGTTAATATGTTTGATCTCATCAACTTGGTTGTTATGCATCAATGGTGTTTTCTAACAGGCAACTGATTTAACTATCAGATGTATAAAGTTTTAACAAGATGTATATTTTTTGTTGAACTTAAAACTATATTGGTGTGTTTATTGTAATAGTCATATTTAGTAAAGAAAAATCAAAATTTTCAAAGATAATAAAAATTTAATGATTTTTTTAATAAATTCATATTTTTATCTTTATCTGTTCAATTATCATTTATGTGACATGTTACAAAATGTGACATGTAAATCATAATATTGAATCATAGTTACAATAAACTAGATATAATTACTTGATATTATGAGAATATAGTTCTACGTACATATGATAAGAGCAGTGTTATAACTTTTAAGTGTTGAGTCAATAAATGAAATTAGGTTAATTTAGTAAGAAAAAATAAATTTTATAAAATTTTGATATTTAATAGTATTGATTAGTAGATAATTTTTTTTTCGACCGTCGCTGAGAGCTTGGCGAATTTTTGACTTTGGAACTACGAGAATCGCCCGACGGGAACTTCAAAACGGCTTCGGCTTGGTGCCTTATATGTGTTGAGCTGATGCGTCTATAGCTCGTGTACCGGCTTGGCGTGCTTGAAATCGAGCTGCTAGAAGTATTACTGCTTGAAAAGGACGAAGTCACCGTGGATATCGATCTGGTGTTGTAAGTCGAAGTAAGCTTACCGGAACTAATTTTCAGGTGAACCTTCGAGCGACTCTTCGTGAAACCTACTATATGAACAATTAGATTTGAATGATATTCTATAAAATCAATAGAATCGATCAGGACTAATGGTTTTAGGAACATGAAGAAGAAACTAGAATTTGCATTCAATCAATTCGACTACACTACTCAATGTATGGTGAGTAGCGACTGATGAAATTAAACGACAAAGTTGACCATCTTCTAAAATCAGAAATCTGTAGTCGAGTTTTCAGTATCTGAAACAAATGAACTATGAAATTCTATGAAAACTGATCAACGATGATCTCGAATAACTTCAAGAGCCTGTAAATCGCGGTGAAAAAGAGAGAGCCGCAAACTCAGAACCAGAGAACTGAAATTGGATATAAAACTGAAGCGAAATCGATTAAACATTAGAAAGAATAACCCATAGCTAATATCCTAAAACTGTTAAACAACGTTTGAAACAAATGACAGTACATAACCAGATCGAGCAATGTTCAACAACTCAGTGTCAATGCAATCCGTTTGGAGAATAATTAACTACTATAGGATTTTTTGAGAAAATTAGAGAGAAAAAGATAACTAACGTTTATTTTACGTAATAGAATCGGAATCATGTAATGAAATTAGAATCAGAACGAAAATGAGAATGAAATGAAATAAAAAAAAATTGTTTGATTTGACTATTAAAATAATAAAAAATCAATATTACAACATTTTGTTTGACATTGAAATTAAATAAAAAAACTATAAGTTACTTTAATATTTTTATAATCAGTAAAGTTTAAATAATATTATTAATTATTTAGGAATTGTGATTCTTTCTCCTTTAAGAATCGATTTTATTTTTTGATTTATTTTTTAGCCCAACCAAATATACAAATGTAAAGAATCAATTTTGATTCATTTCCATTCCCTCCAACCAAACACAACATTAATGAGTTACTGATAAATTTATAAAATTAAACTTTTTACTTAATATTTATTCGTTTTATTCAATAAGTAATAATTTTGTGGTTAAATATATTAAAGTATGAAATTTATAGTGAAAGTGAATGAAAATATATTTTTCAAATTATTTTTATAGATTTTTTAATGCAAGACCAATCGAAGCACGTCATATGTACAACTGACCAGTCGTTATCAAGTGGTTTCCATGCAAGCAAAGAGGATCCAATCTGAGCATGCCATATGTACTAGGTGATGTAGGCATTGTCACGTGTCGCCATAATGTTCACTCCGAGTTTTCCCGGGCAATAAACAAGCGTGTCATGCATCGTCACGAGATTCGTCTTTTCATTCCACTAGGATGCCACACAATTTGGATTAGCGTATTGCACCATGCCACATGTTATTGACTCAACACTCGTTGACCAGTACCAGTCTGTCTTACCATGCGTTGTATGTTAATTCGTCCTGAATTTCTCCCTTGTCACGTGTCGCGATCCCTTTGGCTAGTACTATTTTTTTTTCATTTCAGCCTTTGATTTGAAGCCGATTTGACAATCCAGATTCTATATGAACCTAATTTAACTCCTTAATTGCACAAAAAACCTTATATGGTTGAATTTTACAAATTTTTCTATCAATTTTTGGTGTCAAAAAGAGGGAGAGAAGTTCACTAAAAGATACAATTTTGGTAGAGATTCAAAAGAAGATTTGTGCTACAATTCAAGAGATTGATTGTATTTGTTCTTATTCTCGTTACTTTATTAATTTGTATGTCTATTTTATTGAAAAATATGATATTTATGAACAAAATCATGTCTAACTAATTTATTAATCTAGGGACCTTATGAACCCAATTTTCTACATCTGATAATCTAATATTTTTACATCAATTATAATTTCAATTCAATTATATTATTTAATCTGATTTTTATGTTATTAATTGTTTGGACAACAATTAGAGACAATTAAATAGATTTGAGAAAATTATTTAATTGTTTATATTGATTAAATAACATGCATAATTTTTAAGAAGAAATGTATGATTCTTATATATGTGATTCATAATTGATGAACTTAATGAGTCGTATGTAATTTAATTGACATAAAAATGTGATTAGGTTAATTACTGTATAATATGTAGTTTATTTGAGAGAAAAATATATGGTAGATAAGATTCTATTGATCATGTAATTGTTTGATAATTATATTATAGGGATTTAGTGATTTACATGCTTAGAAAATTAGAAAATTAAGTATTCTTAGATATTTTCTCATATCTTCTTAGCTGTTAATTTTGAGTTAATTAATTACTGCTATTTATTTTTAGTTCCTCTAGTTTAGTTTTGCTTTCTCAAAACATAAAAAAATTGATAATTATATTTTAGTTTTAAAATTAATTTTTAATAACATAATCTTTGTGGGAAATATATTTTCTTATTATTATATTACTTATTTGCGATACATATACTTGTGTAACCATTATATGCAATTCGTTTCGATCAAGTTTTTGATGCAGTTGTCAAGGATTATAACATTAAAAATTAATTTTTAGTTTATTTTAGTTATTTTTCATAATTTTAATTTTAATTTATTTATTTAGCTATTTATTTTTGATTTTGACATCTTCTTTAGTGTTATTAGAAACATATTTAGCTCTATTACATTAAAAGAGTTTGTAAGGGAGAAACTTACCTTTAGATTCTGAAATCAAGCTTGCTTTGAGATCAATAAGAAAATAAGTTGTCATTAAAGTAGAAGAAATGACTAATCCATTAAAAATAAAAAATTAATGAGCTAAATTTGAACAACCGAATACCTTTAATGGAGATCACAGATAGAGTTATGAATGAATATGCAATACCTATGTTGGAAGAGCTGAATCAAAGTATTACAAGGCCAAACATTCAAGCTAATCAATTTGAATTAAAAGTAGTGATGTTTCAAATATTACAAACAATTTGACTATTTAATTTACATTTCTAATTGTTTATTGAAGTTAGAGACTCATTTAAATTAAGTGGTGTGACCGAGGAAACGTTAGGCTTAGATTGTTTCCTTACTCTTTGTGAGACCGTGTTCGAGCTTGGTTAAATTTTTTGACACCTGATTCCATTACAACTTGGAATGATTTGGCAGAGAAATTTTTGATGAAATATTTCTCACCAACAAAGAGTACCAAGCTTAGGAATAATATTACCTTTTACCAACAAATTGAAAGAAAATCTTTATATGAAGAATGAGAAAGATTCAAAGAATTACTAAGAAAGTGTTTTCACCATAATATCTCTTATTGGATCTAAATGAAGACTTTATACAACGGTCTTAATATTCAAACATGAATCATTGTTGATGTATTGCTAATGGAGCTTTGCTAGCCAAATTTTACAATTAAGGTTATGATTTACTTGAAAAATGGCTAGCAATAATTAATGGACAAAATGGTAGTCACAAGAAGAGTAGTTAGAGTGTATGAGGTAAATGATATCATGACACTTATAATTCAAGTTCATCTTTGGTCAATCTATCGAAGGCTCAAAACTTACTAACAAGTTTAAACCAGACCCAAGATTCAAGGGTGTCCTATGCCTTTTATGGTGGATTTGTTTGATAATTATTCTAATAATCTTGAATCAGCATTCTATGTGGGTAATGTGAACCGAAACAATAATCCATACTCAAACACATATAACCTAAGATAGGGATAATATCCAAATTCCCTTTGGAGTAATAACAACAATCAAGGTAGTAATCAATTCAAGTATCAATCATTTCCACCACCTAGTTTTCAATAACCATAACAATCATAAGCTCAAGAAAAGAAGCCATATATTGAGAACAATACAAATGCTTTAGTGGGGATGATGAAAACTTCATCCAGACAGTAAATACAAAAGGCTTCAATTCAGAATTTAGAGACCTAAATAGGGTAACTTGCCCATGCCATAAGTCAAAGGCCTCTAAGTAACCTTCTAAGTGACACAATAATAAACCCAAGAAGAAAAAGGTAAGAAGTATTGCAATACCATAGTTTTGAAGAGTGGTAAAACTTTAGAAGAGAAACATAGGACTCAAAAGTATGAGAAGGAATAAGAAGTTAAAAAGGATGAGGATGAATCAAGTGAATAAACACCGTAGTAGAAAGGAAATAATTTAGCAAAAAATAGAGAAACCTTTACAAACTCTTTATTCCTTTCTCTCAAGGAATGCAAAAGCAAAAGTTAGATATGTAGTTTTCAAATTTCTGGATGTCTTTCAGAAGCTATAAATAAATATATCATTTATATATACACTTGAATAGATGTATTCTTATGCCAAATTTATGAAGGACATTATGTCTAAGAAAAAGAGGCTTAGAGATAATGAAATAATAGCCTTAACTGATATTTGTAGTGCCATACTTGTTAGAAAACTATCTCAAGAATTGAAAGATCCAGGTAGCTTTGACACTCTTTGCACAATTGGGACCATGAACTTTGTTAAAGCAGTATGTGACTTAAGTTCAAATATTAACCTTACGTCATTATTGGTCTTCAAGAGATTGAAGGTTGGTAAAACCAAACCCAATTCAATAACATTATAAATGGAAGATAGTTCAATTAAACGACCATGAGGTGTGGTAGAAGATATGCTAGTAAAATTAGATAAGTTCATATTTCTGACGAATTTCATTGCACTAGACATGGAAAAAGACCATAACATTCCTATCATACTTGGTCATCCATTCTTAGTAACCAAAATAGCACTCATTGATGCACAAAAATGTAAGCTTACAATGAGAATGCAAGATGAACAAAGAATATTTAAAAATTTTAAAGCATCTGAACCCCTTAATATTGGTAATGTTAATGAATGGTTTATGATAGATGTTACTGATCATGTTGATAACTTAGAAAAATCTGTTGAGTCACAAACACTTAAAACTATTACACATGATGCTATGAACAGTGGAGTAAACTTATTAAGAAATAATTCTATTTATTTTAATTTTGAAAGTATGGAATTGATGATTGATATTATTGATTGTGTGAACTATTTGGAGGCTACAACTCTAATGTGTATACCTAATGTGGTTGTGGAGAGTTTTGAGATAGAATATAAGCTCAAACCATATATTGAAGGGCCACCAGGGTTAGACCTCACACTTTTATCCTACCATCCTCAATCAAGTGGGTAAGCAGAAGAGTCTAAAAGAGAGGTGAAAATGATGCTGTAAATATATAAATTAGATGAGTTACAGTGGAATGTTTATAAAAATACCAAAAAGTGTAAAAAGAAAACAAAAATATGGCATGATAAGAGAATTAAACATTGTGTTCTTAAACTGGGACTAAAGTATTATTGAACAATTTGAGATTCAAACTATTTTAAGGAAAAATTAATAGTAAATAAACACAGAGCAATGCACATTAGAAGTTAATATTTCTGCCTAGCTAAGGACATTAAATGTGACACCGGTTAGGAGACAAGCCAACGTTATTTTACTTATATTTTTTTATTGTTTTTATTTTATAGGCAAATAAATACGGAGAGAAGGGTGCAACAAGATTGAGTAGTTTCAATTACAGATGCAGTGTTTCAAGACTAAGGGAGTTTTATTTTCTTTTACTTTTTTATATTTATATGTGCACATTAGGAACAATGTGCAATTTAAGTTTGAAGGAACGAACTTCGTTCTCTACTTTAGTATTTAGTACATATTTTCAATTTTTAGGAAATTTTTATTTTTAGAATATTTTTAATCATGATTTGAGTAGAAGTTCATAAATACATGGAAACTAAATGCATGCATGCTTGATATGAAACATGTGAATCCAATGAACATATTGGTTATGACTAGGATAAGGAATGGAACATGTTCATTAAGATACTTATATTAATTACGTGATATGCTTGTTAGTTTTGATTGGATTGATTCAAATTTTTATGCACATGTTTATGATTAATTTTAGAGGTTTTAATGGGAGAAAATTTGTAGTGAGTTATGCGAGTTGATGAGATTTACCATATTTTAGAATTTATTTGATCATTTCTTGAGGTGAAATCCTGAATAGTATTTAGTATAAAAAATGATTTAAACTTTATTTGGATCGATTGAGCCTTTTAAATTAACCATTGTTAATATTTTTAGTCACTCATTTAGGCAAAATTAATTTTTTTTTATATCTTTAAGTCATATTTTATGCCTAAGCAATAAGTATTATCGTTACCTTTGGACTCCTAGCTTATACAAAAAGAAATATAATCGTATGCTATGATATTGAACGGGGATAATTATAATGTATCCTATTTAAAAGAAAAAAAGAAAAAAAACTCTCACCACATAATGACCCATTTCTAAACAAAAAGAAAAAAAAAGTTTGGGGATGTTGTGAAGTGACAAAAAAAAGGGATATGAAATAAAATAATATGAAAAGAATGATAAGATAGGATGTACTAAAATATCAAGTAAAAATTCAATTGTAGTTAAAAAGTGCATGATGAATAAAAAGAAAACCAAGGTGTGAAAAGAGCCTAAATGTCTTCATTTGTCCACCCTCACTTAAGCCACTTAAGCCTTACATTACAAACATATAAAGTTCTTATTGATCTTTAACTAAATGCATATTTACATTAGTGAAGAGGAATGTGAAAAATAGAATTATGTGATTTGTTTTAAAATTTAATTGATTAGTATGCTTATATAAGTTGATTTTATGAGTACATTTAATGATATCATATGCAACACATACACGAATCAATTTTTCAAAAGCCTTGCATATCTGTTTATTGATGGAATGTTGATTGATGATTATGTGAACCTTTTTATTATAAAATTATACAACTTTTAAGAGAGATAATTTTCGCTAATTATGCATGTATTAATATATATTTATAAATATACTATCTATGTAATTATATCTAATTAGACTTAGTTTTATTTGAGGGCAAATAAAGAGTTAAGTTTGGGGTTGTGATAACTCTAATAAATTAGAGTCATTAACGCACTTTTTGGCTTAATATTTATTTATTTTACTTAATAAGTAGTACTTTTGAGGTTAAAAATATTAAAATATAAATTTTATAGTGAAAAAAGATGAAAATATATAATTTCAATTTGTTTTGAAATTTTTATGATTTTTTAATGCATGACCAATCAAAACAGGACATATGGATACCATGCAAGCAAGGGGAGCCAATCAGAGCTCACCCCATGTACAATTGACCAGTAGTTACCACGTGAATGCTACGCAAGCAAATGGAAGCCAAGTGAAGCACATTGCATGTACCAGGTGATGTAGGTATTGCAATGTGTTGCCACGACATTCACTTTGAGTTTTTTCATGTAGTCAACGAGCATGCCACACATCGTCACGAGATTCATTCATTCATTCCACTAGGGCACCACGTAAGTTGGATTAATGAATCGCAACATGCCATGTGTTGTTGAATCAACACGCATTGACCAACATTAGTCTTCCCTACCATGCATCGCATGTGGATTCTTTCCATATTTCTCCTTCGCTATGTGTCATGATCCCATTAGTTATTATTATTTAATTTTTCTTTTTTCATCTTAGCCTTTGATTTAAAGCTTATTTGACAATCTAGATTTTAACGGAGCCTAATTTAACCCCTTACTTGCACCAAAACCCTATATGGTCGAATTTTACAAATTTTGTTTTTATCAATTTTTGGTGTTAAAAAAGGAGAGAGAAGTTCAAGAGGAGATACAATTTTAATGGAGATTAGTGCTACAATTAAAAAGATTGATTTTATTTATTCTCATTCACTTTTCTTTATTAATTTGTATGTATTTGTTATTGAAAAATATCATATTTTTCAATAAGATTATGCCTAACTAATATTTTTACCCCAATTATGATTTCAATTCAATTCAATTATATTATTTAATTTAATTTTTATGTTATTAATTGTTTGACCAATAATTGATCTATATAGATAATTAAATAGATTTAAGAGAATTATTTAATTATTTATCTTAATTAAATAACATGCATAGTTTCTAGGCAGAGGTATACGATCTTTATGTATGTGATCTATAATTGATGAACTTAATAAATATTATGTAATTTAATTGAAATGATAGTGTGATTATGTTAATTACTATATGATATGTAGTTTACTTGAGAGAAAAATACATACTAGATTAGATTCAATTGATCATGTAATTGATTAGCAATTATATCGAGGTGATTTTAGTAATTCACATGCTTAAAAAATTGGAAGATTAAATATTTTTAGATATTTTCTCATATATCTTCTTAGCTATTAATTTTGAGTTATTAACTACTGTTATTTATTTTTAATTCTTTTAATTTTGCTTTCTCAAAACACAAAAAAATTGATCTTTACATTTTAGTTTTAAAATTAGTTTATAATGAATTGAGATTTTTCACGGTTTCTTCCATAAGGGGAAAGGGTTATACTATGGTTTTGATTAAGAGATAATCATATAAGTCTCTTTGATCGTGAAAATACATTCGTTATAGCCAAACCAAGAAATTCTTTATGTTGGAGTTAGGGGTTAAAGATTACAGATAAAATGGGCTATTTCTAGGCCAAAGTTATTTTGTATATTTGGAATGTCCTAATGCCATTGATTCGTAAGGGTGCAAAGATAAGATAATTGATGGATGCCCTGTAGATTTTATCAGTTACCCTATGCTCAAGAATGCTTGGGGTTAATTTATGAGATGTTAGGCCTGGAATCCAAGGGCCATTCCAAATGTTAATTTGAGATCCATGTCCAATTTTCTAGTAGATCCATTTTTCTATTAAATCTCTTGTTAAAAGTAGTCATTTCCAAATGAAAGAATCACCTAGCTTCTTTTGAAGGAAAGGTAGCTCCTTCAAATATTTGGCATTTAGGATTTTGATCAAAGGTTTTTCTTCACGTGTATTCAAATCCCAAATTCCTTTTGAGAGCATTGCCTTATTAAAATCTTCTATTTTCCTGAAACTTAGACCTCCTTCAGTATTTGGTCTACATATTGTGTCCCAAGCAATATTAGAATAATAATGTGAGACTGTGATCTTATTTGTCCACTAGAATATTTTATCGAAGGACGATGCTTTATCACAAAATTTTGTGGAGTTTGAATGTGATAATTGAGTAAATTGGTAAATTTTGCAGTACAAAAGTAATCAAAGTCATTCTACTTGGGATAAAAGCTTTGACTTGCAACTGTCAAATTTGGATTGCAGTTAATCAAAAACTATTTGAAACTATCTTTTTCAGTGGTTTCTCATGGGTAGAGAATGCCCCAAGTATTTAACTGAATTATCTGCATGCTCTATTTGTACAGTTTAAATGAGTTGATTTTTCGTATTGGTATTCAAGTGTTTAGAGAAGAAAACTACTTATTTATGAAAATTTGTTCTTTGGCAAGACCAACTATAGTAAGTATCTAGGTTGGTCTTGATATTTTGTGCTTGATTTTCATGAGTAGTTAAGAATTAAAGTACATCATCAGCATAAAGTAAGTACGAGATATTAGAGGCATTTGCTATTTTAAGTTCATGTAGCAAATTTCTTATTTCTGCTTAGGGTGTCGTGCAAGAGAGGCATTCAGAGACTAGAAGAAACGTTTATAGTGACATATGATCTCATTGCTTAATCCTCTCTTAGGTTTAAAATTATCATAAGGTGAACCATTGAGGAGAATGGAGAAAGATACAATTAAAATGTATCGAAGAATTAAGTTGCAAACTTTTTCAGAAAATCACATGTAGTACATGACATGCAAAAGAAAATTTCATTATATTATATCATAGGCTTTCTTCATGTCTAACTTAATGCCTATATAACCCTTCTTACCCCTGGCCTTCTTTGAAAGAGTTGAGGCCAATTTCTTGAGGGTGTTTTATGCTATTCATATGCTAGGGATGAAGACTGCTTAGAAAGAAGACGCATGTTCCTTTAAGTATAATATCAATATTTTAAATACGATTCTAGTTATTATTTTGTAGTTGACATTACAAAGACTTATAGATCTAAAATCAGAAACCTCAGATGAGTTAACAACCTTAGAAATTAGTACGATAAAAGTGTGGTTCCAGTGTGAATTTAGTTTCCTTGTTAAGAAGAAGCTTAGAATTTTTTTGAACACATAAGCTTTTATCACATCTTAACTTTGCTTGTAGAAGAGGGCAAAGAAACCATCTAACCCTGGAGCTTTTTAGAGCATGCATATCTCAGAATGCTTGCTTTATTTCAAAGGGGTTGGAATCTTACAATATGATTATTTTGACGAGTGTTGATCACCTCATAGAAAAGGGTCTTTATGTTTTGATTCGACGAAGATGCATTGGAGGTGAAATGTTCTTTAAAGGAGTGGAACAATTCTTTCCCAATGTCTTGTATATTCCAAAACAGATTGTCATAAGAATTTTTAATAAATGGAAGAAAGTTGGACTTTCTTCTAACTAAGGTAAATGTATGGGAAATTTTGGTATTTCTATCTCCCTCAATTAATCAAAGTTCTTTAGATTTTTGCTTTCACATTGAATCTTGTCTATTTTGTTACTCATCCAATTGGTTTTGAAGATATTATTCGATGGATTTTATTCTTTCTTGAAATATGATAAAATGAGATTGGTTTATTTGAATGAGGCTTTTAGTTAACATATTCAATTTTTGAATGCAAGCTGTGGTTAGAGTTTTTAGTATTTCATGTATTTTTTGAGTTATTTGCCAGAAGAATCTCTAAATCACATTAACATGTCACAAAAAGGCCTTTTTGTGAAAGAGGGCCTCAGGTGGATTCTATCTTAATCTTTTCTATTATTGCACTAAGTGAAAACGTTGCTGGAGCTGCTAATGTTCAAAGCTCCCATTTTCATAATGAAATTTAGTATGCCATTATTTTCATTATACCATAAAGGTAGAACTCCTCCTTCTAATTTAAAGTTTAAATAACATTTTTTTCTTCATAATCTTTTATTTTTTTAAGAAATTAGTATTTTATTAAAGATTAAAAGATACAATTCAAATAAAAAATTATTAATCTAAATATATTAATAATTAAAATTAAAATTAAAATATTATTAAACATATGAAAAAAATCTTAAGTTTTTTTTAATATATAAAATCAAATATTTAATTACTTCAAATAATATATTAATAAAAAATTGAAACAAATTGACTCTAATGGTTAGGGAATTAAAAAAACTCCAACGATCCAAACTCTCATAGGTTCTCCAATGTCTTTACTATAATAACATGCTGCTTATTTCATTACAATATCCTTCTAAACTAATTCATTTACATGAAACCAAAAGTCGAAATATTAAACTAGACGAAGATGTTAATATATAATTTTTTATAAAATTATCAAAGATGTTATCGTTGTTGGTAAAAAATTTAAATTTTTTTATGAAAATTATATAAAATATATGTAATTTTTTTTATAAAATTTTAGAAAAATCAAAACAATTAGTTACTTATATTTTAAATTAATTAAAATATTATATAATTAAATATTATAGAATAAATATTTAAAAAATTTGAAAAAATTAATTATATTAATTATATTAAATATTATAAATATATAAATTTTAATATTACGAAAATAAATATAATTGAAAAACATACATTATAAAATAAAACATGACGTGTATTTGAGAATTTGCTTGAATGCTAAGCACACACTCACAGTTGCATGAAAAAATAAAGAAATGTATACGCAAAGGGGAAGACAGCTAAATAGAAACAAGAAAAAGACACCTTCTCTACCAAACCACGGCAACAGTAAGTAGTTGTTACATCAGATTCAAGCCTAAGCAACCCAATCCAACTAATATCCTCAATCCATTTATCTTTGCTAGACCTGTCGGCACAGCAAAGGGAAACAAAATGTTATTGATTAAACAAATGAAACAGAACCCTCTCCAACTTGCCTAAATCAGAAAAAAACTGAGAGAAACAAAACATACTCTTGATCATAAACTTAGCACATCTTGGACTGTGTGTGAAACAATCATAAACTCATAGCACTCTCTGTTTGGATGTGTCAGAACTCAGAAGCTTAGTGTCACTCACAAATTCCAAAATTGAATACCCACAAAAGGGGGAAAATTGAGTCTTTTAGTTAAGTTTCTTCTGGGGTTTGAACTCTGAGTCAAGCTTCAAAGAGTGATTGAAAGAGGAAGAGAGTTATTGGGGTTTCAGTTTCAATGTTGGTCCAAGAACGCACAAGACCCAAGTCCCCAAAACGAACCCAGATCAGAAACTTGCCTACTTTGCACCCAAGTCGATTCTCTGAATCTAAAAACCTCGATTTCCCCACATGGGTTTCGGAAAATCTGTCCAAAATCGTCACTGTCTTGCTCGGGATTGCTACAATAGTTGCTTTCTATTTTCTTCGCGACGTGGGTGATACTGCAGCTCTCCGTTGTTTTCAAAATGAAGCCCAAGCCCTCGAGAAGATTCGATTTCCCCAAGTAAATTGGAACTCGATTCCACCCATTTCAGACAAATCCACACCTTACTCCAATTTCCGATCCGAGAAGTGGATCTTGGTCTCAGTGTCGAATTACCCGACAGATTCGCTACGAAAGCTTGTGAAGCTCAAAGGGTGGCAGGTCTTAGCGATTGGAAACTCCAATACGCCGTCGGATTGGAGTCTCAAAGGTGCAATCTTTTATCTTTAGAACAGCAATCTAAATTAGGTTTTCGTGTTTTGGACTACCTTCCTTATGATTCATATGTTAGGAAGACTGTTGGGTATTTGTTTGCTATACAACATGGGGCAAAAAAGATCTTTGATTCTGATGATCGTGGGGATGTGATTGATGGTGATTTGGGTAAGCATTTTGATGTAGAATTGATAGGAGAAAGTGCTAGGCAAGAGACCCTTTTGCAGTATAGCCATGAAAATCCAAACAGGACTGTTGTGAACCCATATATTCATTTTGGGCAAAGATCAGTTTGGCCTAGAGGTCTTCCGTTGGAAAATGTTGGTGAGCTTGAGCATGAACAGTTTTACACCGAAGTGTTCGGTGGAAAACAGTTTATAGAACAGGGTATCTCAAATGGGCTTCCTGACGTTGATTCGGTTTTCTATTTCACCAGAAAATCGGGCTTAGAAGCCTTTGATATTAGGTTCGATGAGCATGCTCCTAAAGTGGCGTTGCCACAAGGTATGATGGTCCCTGTTAACTCTTTCAATACAATTTATCATTCTTCAGCATTTTGGGGTTTGATGCTTCCTATTTCTATTAGCTCAATGGCATCTGATGTATTGAGGGGTTATTGGGGACAGAGACTGTTGTGGGAATTAGGTGGATATGTTGTAGTTTATCCCCCTACAGTTCATAGATATGATAGAATTGAGGCTTACCCGTTTTCAGAAGAGAAAGATCTTCATGTAAATGTAGGTCGTTTAATTAAGTTTTTGGTTGCTTGGAGATCAAACAAACATAGGTTATTTGAGAAGATTCTTGAATTAAGTTTCACTATGGCGGAAGAGGGATTCTGGACTGAGAAGGATGTAACATTTACTGCTGCTTGGCTTCAGGACTTGCTTGCTGTTGGCTATCAGCAGCCAAGACTAATGTCCCTTGAGTTAAATATTATGTAATTTAATTGAAATGATAGTGTGATTATGTTAATTACTATATGATATGTAGTTTACTTGAGAGAAAAATACATACTAGATTAGATTCAATTGATCATGTAATTGATTAGTAATTATATCGAGGGGATTTAGTAATTCACATGCTTAAAAAATTAGAAGATTAAGTATTTTTAGATATTTTCTCATATATCTTCTTACCTATTAATTTTGAGTTATTAACTACTGTTATTTATTTTTAATTCTTTTAATTTTGCTTTTTCAAAACACAAAAAAATCGATCTTTACATTTTAGTTTTAAAATTAGTTTATAATGAATTGAGGTTTTTCACGGTTTCTTCCATAAGGGGAAATGGTTATACTATGGTTTTGATTAAGAGATAATCATATAAGTCTCTTTGATCGTGAAAATACATTCGTTATAGCCAAACCAAGAAATTCTTTATGTTGGAGTTAGGGTTAAACATTACAGATAAAATGGGCTATTTCTAGGCCAAAGTTATTTTGTATATTTGGAATGTCCCAATGCCATTGATTCGTAAGGGTGCAAAGATCAGATAATTGATGGATGCCCTGTAGATTTTATCAGTTACCCTATACTCAAGAATGCTTGGGGTTAATTTATGAGATGTTAGGCCTGGAATCCAAGGGCCATTCCAAATGTTAATTTGAGATCCATGTCCAATTTTCCAGTAGATCCATTTTTCTATTAAATCTCTTGTTAAAAGTAGTCATTTCCAAATGAAAGAATCACCTAGCTTCTTTTGAAGGAAAGGTAGCTCCTTCAAATATTTGGCATTTAGGATTTTGATCAAAGGTTTTTCTTCACGTGTATTCAAATCCCAAATTGCTTTTGAGAGCATTGCCTTATTAAAATCTTCTATTTTCCTGAAACTTAGACCTCCTTCAGTATTTGGTCTACATATTGTGTCCCAAGCAATATTAGAATAATAATGTGAGACTGTGATCTTATTTGTCCACTAGAATATTTTATTGAAGGACGATGCTTTATCACAAATTTTTGTGGAGAGTTTGAATGTGATAATTGAGTAAATTGGTAAATTTTGCAGTACAAAAGTAATCAAAGTCATTCTACTTGGGATAAAAGCTTTGACTTGCAACTGTCAAATTTGGATTGCAGTTAATCAAAAACTATTTGAAACTATCTTTTTCAGTGGTTGCTCATGGGTAGAGAATGCCCCAAGTATTTAACTGAATTATCTGCATGCTCTATTTGTACAGTTTAATTGAGTTGATTTTTCGTATTGGTATTCAAGTTTTTAGAGAAGAAAACTACTTATTTATGAAAATTTGTTCTTTGGCCAGACCAACTATAGTAAGTATCTAGGTTGGTCTTGATATTTTGTGCTTGACTTTCATGAGCAGTTAAGAATTAAAGTACATCATCAGCATAAAGTAAGTACGAGATATTAGGGGCATTTGCTATTTTAAGTCCATGTAGTAAATTTCTTATTTCTGCTTAGGGTGTCGTGCAAGAGAGGCATTCAGAGACTAGAAGAAACATTTATAGTGACAGATGATCTCATTGCTTAATCCTCTCTTAGGTTTAAAATTGTCATAAGGTGAACCATTGAGGAGAATGGAGAAAGATACAATTAAAATGTATTGAAGAATTAAGTTGCAAACTTTTTCAGAAAATCACATGTAGTACATGACATGCAAAAAAAAATTTCATTATATTATATCATAGGCTTTCTTCATGTCTAACTTAATGCCTATATAACCCTTCTTACCCCTGGTCTTCTTTGAAAGAGTTGAGGCCAATTTCTTGAGGGTGTTTTATACTATTCATATGCTAGGGATGAAGGCTGCTTAGAAAGAAGACGTATGTTCCTTTAAGTATAATATCAATATTTTAAATACGATTCTAGTTATTATTTTGTAGTTGACATTACAAAGACTTATAGATCTAAAATCAGAAACCTCAGATGAGTTAACAACCTTAGAAATTAGTACGATAAAAGTGTGGTTCCAGTGTGAATTTAGTTTCCCTGTTAAGAAGAAGCTTAGAATTTTTTTGAACACATAAGCTTTTAACACATCTTAACTTTGCTTGTAGAAGAGAGCAAAGAAACCATCTAACCCTGGAGCTTTTTAGAGCCTGCATATCTCGAATGCTTGCTTTATTTCAAAGGGGTTGGAATGCTTACAATATGATTATTTTGATGGGTGTTGATCACCTCATAGAAAAGGGTCTTTACGTTTTGATTCAATGAAGGTGCATTGGAGGTGAAATGTTCTTTAAAGAAGTGGAAAAATTCTTTCCCAATGTCTTGTATATTCCAAAACAGATTGTCGTAAGAATTTTTAATAAATGGAAGAAAGTTGGACTTTCTTCTAACTAAGGTAAATGTATGGAAAATTTTGGTATTTTTATCTCCCTCAATTAATCAAAGTTCTTTAGATTTTTGCTTTCACATAGAATCTTGTCTATTTTGTTACTCATCCAATTGGTTTTGAAGATATTGTTCGATGGATTTTATTCTTTCTTGAAATATGACAAAATGAGATTGGTTTATTTGAATGAGGCTTTTAGTTAACATATGCAATTTTGAATGCAAGCTGTGGTTAGAGTTTTTAGTATTTCATTTATTTTTTGAGTTATTTGCCAGAAGAATCTCTAAATCACATTAACATGTCACAAAAAGGCCTTTTTGTGAAAGAGGGCCTCAGGTGGATTCTATCTTAATCTTTTCTATTATTGCACTAAGTGAAAACGTTGCTGGAGCTGCTAATGTTCAAAGCTCCCATTTTCATAATGAAATTTAGTATGCCATTATTTTCATTATACCATAAAGGTAGAACTCCTCCTTCTAATTTAAAGTTTAAATAACATTTTTTTCTTCATAATCTTTTAATTTTTTTTAAGAAATTAGTATTTTATTAAAGATTAAAAGATATAATTCAAATAAAAAATTATTAATCTAAATATATTAATAATTAAAATATTATTAAACATATGAAAAAAATCTTAAGTTTTTTTTAATATATAAAATCAAATATTTAATTACTTCAAATAATATATTAATAAAAAATTGAAACAAATTGACTCTAATGGTTAGGGGAATTAAAAAAACTCCAACGATCCAAACTCTCATAGGTTCTCCAATGTCTTTACTATAATAACATGCTACTTATTTAATTACAATATCCATCTAAACTAATTCATTTACATGAAACCAAAATTCGAAATATTAAACTAGACGAAGATGTTAATATATAATTTTTTATAAAATTATCAAAGATGTTATCGTTGTTGGTAAAAAATTTAAATTTTTTTTATGAAAATTATATAAAATATATGTAATTTTTTTTATAAAATTTTAGAAAAATCAAAACAATTAGTTACTTATATTTTAAATTAATTAAAATATTATATAATTAAATATTATAGAATAAATATTTAAAAAATTTGAAAAAATTAATTATATTAATTATATTAAATATTATAAATATATAAATTTTAATATTACGAAAATAAATATAATTGAAAAACATACATTATAAAATAAAACATGACGTGTATTTGAGAATTTGATTGAATGCTAAGCACACACTCACAGTTGCATGAAAAAAATAAAGAAATGTATACGCAAATGGGAAGATAGCTAAATAGAAACAAGAAAAAGATACCTTCTCTACCAAACCACGGCAACAGTAAGTAGTTGTTACATCAGATTCAAGCCTAAGCAACCCAATCCAACTAATATCCTCAATCCATTTATCTTTGCTAGATCTGTCGGCACAGCAAAGGGAAACAAAATGTTATTGATTAAACAAATGAAACAGAACCCTCTCCAACTTGCCTAAATCAGAAAAAAACTGAGAGAAACAAAACATACTCTTGATCATAAACTTAGCACATCTTGGACTGTGTGTGAAACAATCATAAACTCATAGCACTCTCTGTTTGGATGTGTCAGAACTCAGAAGCTTAGTGTCACTCACAAATTCCAAAATTGAATACCCACAAAAGGGGGAAAATTGAGTCTTTTAGTTAAGTTTCTTCTGGGGTTTGAACTCTGAGTCAAGCTTCAAAGAGTGATTGAAAGAGGAAGAGAGTTATTGGGGTTTCAGTTTCAATGTTGGTCCAAGAACGCACAAGACCCAAGTCCCCAAAACGAACCCAGATCAGAAACTTGCCTACTTTGCACCCAAGTCGATTCTCTGAATCTAAAAACCTCGATTTCCCCACATGGGTTTCGGAAAATCTGTCCAAAATCGTCACTGTCTTGCTCGGGATTGCTACAATAGTTGCTTTCTATTTTCTTCGCGACGTGGGTGATACTGCAGCTCTCCGTTGTTTTCAAAATGAAGCCCAAGCCCTCGAGAAGATTCGATTTCCCCAAGTAAATTGGAACTCGATTCCACCCATTTCAGACAAATCCACACCTTACTCCAATTTCCGATCCGAGAAGTGGATCTTGGTCTCAGTGTCGAATTACCCGACAGATTCGCTACGAAAGCTTGTGAAGCTCAAAGGGTGGCAGGTCTTAGCGATTGGAAACTCCAATACGCCGTCGGATTGGAGTCTCAAAGGTGCAATCTTTTTATCTTTAGAACAGCAATCTAAATTAGGTTTTCGTGTTTTGGACTACCTTCCTTATGATTCATATGTTAGGAAGACTGTTGGGTATTTGTTTGCTATACAACATGGGGCAAAAAAGATCTTTGATTCTGATGATCGTGGGGATGTGATTGATGGTGATTTGGGTAAGCATTTTGATGTAGAATTGATAGGAGAAAGTGCTAGGCAAGAGACCCTTTTGCAGTATAGCCATGAAAATCCAAACAGGACTGTTGTGAACCCATATATTCATTTTGGGCAAAGATCAGTTTGGCCTAGAGGTCTTCCGTTGGAAAATGTTGGTGAGCTTGAGCATGAACAGTTTTACACCGAAGTGTTCGGTGGAAAACAGTTTATAGAACAGGGTATCTCAAATGGGCTTCCTGACGTTGATTCGGTTTTCTATTTCACCAGAAAATCGGGCTTAGAAGCCTTTGATATTAGGTTCGATGAGCATGCTCCTAAAGTGGCGTTGCCACAAGGTATGATGGTCCCTGTTAACTCTTTCAATACAATTTATCATTCTTCAGCATTTTGGGGTTTGATGCTTCCTATTTCTATTAGCTCAATGGCATCTGATGTATTGAGGGGTTATTGGGGACAGAGACTGTTGTGGGAATTAGGTGGATATGTTGTAGTTTATCCCCCTACAGTTCATAGATATGATAGAATTGAGGCTTACCCGTTTTCAGAAGAGAAAGATCTTCATGTAAATGTAGGTCGTTTAATTAAGTTTTTGGTTGCTTGGAGATCAAACAAACATAGGTTATTTGAGAAGATTCTTGAATTAAGTTTCACTATGGCGGAAGAGGGATTCTGGACTGAGAAGGATGTAACATTTACTGCTGCTTGGCTTCAGGACTTGCTTGCTGTTGGCTATCAGCAGCCAAGACTAATGTCCCTTGAGTTAAATATTATGTAATTTAATTGAAATGATAGTGTGATTATGTTAATTACTATATGATATGTAGTTTACTTGAGAGAAAAATACATACTAGATTAGATTCAATTGATCATGTAATTGATTAGTAATTATATCGAGGGGATTTAGTAATTCACATGCTTAAAAAATTAGAAGATTAAGTATTTTTAGATATTTTCTCATATATCTTCTTACCTATTAATTTTGAGTTATTAACTACTGTTATTTATTTTTAATTCTTTTAATTTTGCTTTTTCAAAACACAAAAAAATCGATCTTTACATTTTAGTTTTAAAATTAGTTTATAATGAATTGAGGTTTTTCACGGTTTCTTCCATAAGGGGAAATGGTTATACTATGGTTTTGATTAAGAGATAATCATATAAGTCTCTTTGATCGTGAAAATACATTCGTTATAGCCAAACCAAGAAATTCTTTATGTTGGAGTTAGGGGTTAAAGATTACAGATAAAATGGGCTATTTCTAGGCCAAAGTTATTTTGTATATTTGGAATGTCCCAATGCCATTGATTCGTAAGGGTGCAAAGATCAGATAATTGATGGATGCCCTGTAGATTTTATCAGTTACCCTATACTCAAGAATGCTTGGGGTTAATTTATGAGATGTTAGGCCTGGAATCCAAGGGCCATTCCAAATGTTAATTTGAGATCCATGTCCAATTTTCCAGTAGATCCATTTTTCTATTAAATCTCTTGTTAAAAGTAGTCATTTCCAAATGAAAGAATCACCTAGCTTCTTTTGAAGGAAAGGTAGCTCCTTCAAATATTTGGCATTTAGGATTTTGATCAAAGGTTTTTCTTCACGTGTATTCAAATCCCAAATTGCTTTTGAGAGCATTGCCTTATTAAAATCTTCTATTTTCCTGAAACTTAGACCTCCTTCAGTATTTGGTCTACATATTGTGTCCCAAGCAATATTAGAATAATAATGTGAGACTGTGATCTTATTTGTCCACTAGAATATTTTATTGAAGGACGATGCTTTATCACAAATTTTTGTGGAGAGTTTGAATGTGATAATTGAGTAAATTGGTAAATTTTGCAGTACAAAAGTAATCAAAGTCATTCTACTTGGGATAAAAGCTTTGACTTGCAACTGTCAAATTTGGATTGCAGTTAATCAAAAACTATTTGAAACTATCTTTTTCAGTGGTTGCTCATGGGTAGAGAATGCCCCAAGTATTTAACTGAATTATCTGCATGCTCTATTTGTACAGTTTAATTGAGTTGATTTTTCGTATTGGTATTCAAGTTTTTAGAGAAGAAAACTACTTATTTATGAAAATTTGTTCTTTGGCCAGACCAACTATAGTAAGTATCTAGGTTGGTCTTGATATTTTGTGCTTGACTTTCATGAGCAGTTAAGAATTAAAGTACATCATCAGCATAAAGTAAGTACGAGATATTAGGGGCATTTGCTATTTTAAGTCCATGTAGTAAATTTCTTATTTCTGCTTAGGGTGTCGTGCAAGAGAGGCATTCAGAGACTAGAAGAAACATTTATAGTGACAGATGATCTCATTGCTTAATCCTCTCTTAGGTTTAAAATTGTCATAAGGTGAACCATTGAGGAGAATGGAGAAAGATACAATTAAAATGTATTGAAGAATTAAGTTGCAAACTTTTTCAGAAAATCACATGTAGTACATGACATGCAAAAAAAAATTTCATTATATTATATCATAGGCTTTCTTCATGTCTAACTTAATGCCTATATAACCCTTCTTACCCCTGGTCTTCTTTGAAAGAGTTGAGGCCAATTTCTTGAGGGTGTTTTATACTATTCATATGCTAGGGATGAAGGCTGCTTAGAAAGAAGACGTATGTTCCTTTAAGTATAATATCAATATTTTAAATACGATTCTAGTTATTATTTTGTAGTTGACATTACAAAGACTTATAGATCTAAAATCAGAAACCTCAGATGAGTTAACAACCTTAGAAATTAGTACGATAAAAGTGTGGTTCCAGTGTGAATTTAGTTTCCCTGTTAAGAAGAAGCTTAGAATTTTTTTGAACACATAAGCTTTTAACACATCTTAACTTTGCTTGTAGAAGAGAGCAAAGAAACCATCTAACCCTGGAGCTTTTTAGAGCCTGCATATCTCAGAATGCTTGCTTTATTTCAAAGGGGTTGGAATGCTTACAATATGATTATTTTGATGGGTGTTGATCACCTCATAGAAAAGGGTCTTTACGTTTTGATTCAATGAAGGTGCATTGGAGGTGAAATGTTCTTTAAAGAAGTGGAAAAATTCTTTCCCAATGTCTTGTATATTCCAAAACAGATTGTCGTAAGAATTTTTAATAAATGGAAGAAAGTTGGACTTTCTTCTAACTAAGGTAAATGTATGGAAAATTTTGGTATTTTTATCTCCCTCAATTAATCAAAGTTCTTTAGATTTTTGCTTTCACATAGAATCTTGTCTATTTTGTTACTCATCCAATTGGTTTTGAAGATATTGTTCGATGGATTTTATTCTTTCTTGAAATATGACAAAATGAGATTGGTTTATTTGAATGAGGCTTTTAGTTAACATATGCAATTTTGAATGCAAGCTGTGGTTAGAGTTTTTAGTATTTCATTTATTTTTTGAGTTATTTGCCAGAAGAATCTCTAAATCACATTAACATGTCACAAAAAGGCCTTTTTGTGAAAGAGGGCCTCAGGTGGATTCTATCTTAATCTTTTCTATTATTGCACTAAGTGAAAACGTTGCTGGAGCTGCTAATGTTCAAAGCTCCCATTTTCATAATGAAATTTAGTATGCCATTATTTTCATTATACCATAAAGGTAGAACTCCTCCTTCTAATTTAAAGTTTAAATAACATTTTTTTCTTCATAATCTTTTATTTTTTTAAGAAATTAGTATTTTATTAAAGATTAAAAGATACAATTCAAATAAAAAATTATTAATCTAAATATATTAATAATTAAAATTAAAATTAAAATATTATTAAACATATGAAAAAAATCTTAAGTTTTTTTTAATATATAAAATCAAATATTTAATTACTTCAAATAATATATTAATAAAAAATTGAAACAAATTGACTCTAATGGTTAGGGGAATTAAAAAAACTCCAACGATCCAAACTCTCATAGGTTCTCCAATGTCTTTACTATAATAACATGCTACTTATTTAATGACAATATCCATCTAAACTAATTCAGTTACATGAAACCAAAATTCGAAATATTAAACTAGACGAAGATGTTAATATATAATTTTTTATAAAATTATCAAAGATGTTATCGTTGTTGGTAAAAAATTTAAATTTTTTTTATGAAAATTATATAAAATATATGTAATTTTTTTTATAAAATTTTAGAAAAATCAAAACAATTAGTTACTTATATTTTAAATTAATTAAAATATTATATAATTAAATATTATAGAATAAATATTTAAAAAATTTGAAAAAATTAATTATATTAATTATATTAAATATTATAAATATATAAATTTTAATATTACGAAAATAAATATAATTGAAAAACATACATTATAAAATAAAACATGACGTGTATTTGAGAATTTGATTGAATGCTAAGCACACACTCACAGTTGCATGAAAAAAATAAAGAAATGTATACGCAAATGGGAAGATAGCTAAATAGAAACAAGAAAAAGATACCTTCTCTACCAAACCACGGCAACAGTAAGTAGTTGTTACATCAGATTCAAGCCTAAGCAACCCAATCCAACTAATATCCTCAATCCATTTATCTTTGCTAGATCTGTCGGCACAGCAAAGGGAAACAAAATGTTATTGATTAAACAAATGAAACAGAACCCTCTCCAACTTGCCTAAATCAGAAAAAACTGAGAGAAACAAAACATACTCTTGATCATAAACTTAGCACATCTTGGACTGTGTGTGAAACAATCATAAACTCATAGCACTCTCTGTTTGGATGTGTCAGAACTCAGAAGCTTAGTGTCACTCACAAATTCCAAAATTGAATACCCACAAAAGGGGGAAAATTGAGTCTTTTAGTTAAGTTTCTTCTGGGGTTTGAACTCTGAGTCAAGCTTCAAAGAGTGATTGAAAGAGGAAGAGAGTTATTGGGGTTTCAGTTTCAATGTTGGTCCAAGAACGCACAAGACCCAAGTCCCCAAAACGAACCCAGATCAGAAACTTGCCTACTTTGCACCCAAGTCGATTCTCTGAATCTAAAAACCTCGATTTCCCCACATGGGTTTCGGAAAATCTGTCCAAAATCGTCACTGTCTTGCTCGGGATTGCTACAATAGTTGCTTTCTATTTTCTTCGCGACGTGGGTGATACTGCAGCTCTCCGTTGTTTTCAAAATGAAGCCCAAGCCCTCGAGAAGATTCGATTTCCCCAAGTAAATTGGAACTCGATTCCACCCATTTCAGACAAATCCACACCTTACTCCAATTTCCGATCCGAGAAGTGGATCTTGGTCTCAGTGTCGAATTACCCGACAGATTCGCTACGAAAGCTTGTGAAGCTCAAAGGGTGGCAGGTCTTAGCGATTGGAAACTCCAATACGCCGTCGGATTGGAGTCTCAAAGGTGCAATCTTTTTATCTTTAGAACAGCAATCTAAATTAGGTTTTCGTGTTTTGGACTACCTTCCTTATGATTCATATGTTAGGAAGACTGTTGGGTATTTGTTTGCTATACAACATGGGGCAAAAAAGATCTTTGATTCTGATGATCGTGGGGATGTGATTGATGGTGATTTGGGTAAGCATTTTGATGTAGAATTGATAGGAGAAAGTGCTAGGCAAGAGACCCTTTTGCAGTATAGCCATGAAAATCCAAACAGGACTGTTGTGAACCCATATATTCATTTTGGGCAAAGATCAGTTTGGCCTAGAGGTCTTCCGTTGGAAAATGTTGGTGAGCTTGAGCATGAACAGTTTTACACCGAAGTGTTCGGTGGAAAACAGTTTATAGAACAGGGTATCTCAAATGGGCTTCCTGACGTTGATTCGGTTTTCTATTTCACCAGAAAATCGGGCTTAGAAGCCTTTGATATTAGGTTCGATGAGCATGCTCCTAAAGTGGCGTTGCCACAAGGTATGATGGTCCCTGTTAACTCTTTCAATACAATTTATCATTCTTCAGCATTTTGGGGTTTGATGCTTCCTATTTCTATTAGCTCAATGGCATCTGATGTATTGAGGGGTTATTGGGGACAGAGACTGTTGTGGGAATTAGGTGGATATGTTGTAGTTTATCCCCCTACAGTTCATAGATATGATAGAATTGAGGCTTACCCGTTTTCAGAAGAGAAAGATCTTCATGTAAATGTAGGTCGTTTAATTAAGTTTTTGGTTGCTTGGAGATCAAACAAACATAGGTTATTTGAGAAGATTCTTGAATTAAGTTTCACTATGGCGGAAGAGGGATTCTGGACTGAGAAGGATGTAACATTTACTGCTGCTTGGCTTCAGGACTTGCTTGCTGTTGGCTATCAGCAGCCAAGACTAATGTCCCTTGAGTTGGATAGGCCTCGGGCAAGCATTGGTCACGGGGATCGAAAAGAATTTGTTCCCAGAAAGTTGCCCTCTGTTCATCTTGGGGTTGAGGAAACAGGAACTATTAATTTTGAAATTGCAAATTTGATTAGATGGAGAAAGAATTTTGGGAATGTTGTGCTTATTATGTTCTGTAGTAACCCTGTAGAGCATACGGCTCTAGAATGGAGATTGCTTTATGGGCGGATATTCAAAACTGTGGTCATTTTGTCAGAGCAGAAGAACCCAGATCTTGCTGTTGAAGAAGGACAATTGGACCAACTATACAAGTAAGTTGATTACTGTGCATTTTACCTTATCTTGATTCTTGACCTATTTGTTGTTTATATACTGTTTGTTTGGCTTCATATCTGTGCTTCTTTTACCGTTTTACTTAGTGTTAAGTTGGGTTTCTGAGTACCAACAATCTTGAAAATGGCGGATAATGTGTTCCAAAATCTGGGCCCTATATTTTTTTGCACTTCTATGTGTTCATGGCATGCTCAATATTTTGTTAATTTAAACTTTGCATTTGTCATTGAAAGTGTTAAAAAAATTTAAAGACAAAATCCACCCATGAAGCATGTTGAAATAATCTGGCAACTTCTAGATTGTGACACCACTATGCCAAAAAAGGTTTTAAGAACAGTCATTAAACGTAAGTGTAAGGCTATTATGAGGCTCCAAAAAAATAAAGCGATCGTCATCTATCCGGACGTCATGATAAATTTGAAAAAATCCAACATTCATCATAGAAAATATTTTCTGTGACGCCTGTTTGACTAAGACTGTCCTGGAAAACTAGAAACGATTGTCATGAAAAGTTACCAATAAAAAAGATAATTCATTTTGCTATTACGGTTGTTTTGTAATGACCATCATTGTAATGTATTATAAACAATAACAATTCAACCACACAACAAATCTCAATAATTAACCAAGCAAAGTTAATCAATATTTTTGCTCCAAGATATCACAAAAAAGGCATAAATATCAATAAACTTCTAAAAGTATCAAAATGGTTTCTAACCTAAGACTTTACCTCTTAAGGAACTATAAACCATCAAATTATGCTAAAACTTAAAATTACATCTTTAGATAGTTAAAAAGAAATAAATATTCATTACTGAATAAGGACTAAATGTGAACATAAAGGAGAAAATTAAGATCTAAATCCATTGGATAATGTCTTAAAGTTGAAATAATAGTCTCATCATGACAGACACTTGTTTGTATCTATTTAAAAGCATGGAAAAAAAATTATGGTTGCAAGGGAGGTTAAAGTTATCAAGGTTATTGTATGACAAATAATTTACCACCAAATTATTTGAATTGGACGATCGTAAACTGAGAGGAGAAATTGTAACCTTTCCATTATCCTCAATTACATTAGCCTTTTTGTCTTCCACAACTTCATTTAACCAACCATATCCTATGGCAATCACATCAGTTAAATGAATCACAGGTAAAGAAACAAAAGAATAAGTAACTCAAAAACAAAATTATATTTTAGAAGGTCTTTCTCTTATGTGATATGAGGATAGCGTTATAATTTCCTTTGGGAAGAAGATATTGCACCGTAGCAAGTTGGGAAAAAGAAAAATAATTTCTAATCCCTTGGAATGATTGAATTGCATGTCAACTTCCCTCCTTTCTGTTTCTCTCGCCCAGCTTCCTTGTCATCTGCTCCATCAACAAAATCTGAATGTAGGGACAAAAAAAAAAGATTTTAGGTGGACAAGTTTAACTAGTTATATATATGCTGAATCTAATGACTGAGATTTTGAGAACACAAAAGACAATAAAACCAATACCTTACCAAACTCCTTTTCCGTATATCTACTAAATGCTTCACATTGCTTCGGCACTGCTACCCCAACATTGTTAAAAACTTCAATTTTCCACCAAGATTTTTTTTAAAACAGTATTTTACCGTCTTTCATTCTGTGCCTTGTATTTTCTCAGCCAGCCTACACCTTCTCACCAATTTCTTGAAGGATATACACAAAAGCAACCTCCAAAATATTTACACCAAACACAACCAATTAATAACATAATTAAAACAAAAAATAACCTATTAAACTTCTTATATTTACTTGGTACTGGACTAAGTTAATGTAGTTGTTATGGTCGATCAACATTAGAAAGAGAATGATTAGAGGTATAAAGTAATGCATTTATTTTCTCTTTTACCATCCCCTCACATTTAGTATTAGCTTATTATAGTGATTTCTTTATTAACATATCCCTTGACTATAGATTTTAGTACATAAGTTCTCTAACTCTTTTTCCTTTTCATATATATAGTCAGGAAGGAGGATCAAAACAAGGAAAACAACAATTAGAATATAACAAACACGTCTATCCAAGTAATCTTAATTAAAGTAAAGAGTATCAGTGAGCCCAGACCTTTTAGCTATATATAAATAGTGAGGCTGATTAATCAAAGAATTCGTTCTTCCTAACTTTTATTCAAAACATAGATAGATATATTACACAAAGAAAATGTTTAAGCAAAGGATTTTCAGCTAAAACCAGAGGTCTCAAAACCAATTTATCGACTGCAGTTATCGTCACCCAATATTTCAATTTTTCCCACCTTTCTTCACTAGCAAAAAGAACATAGAAGGAAAAATTGCTTGAAAACATAGAGATACAAAGGAAAATGAAAATACTGGCACTGCAAGATGCAGGAGGGTCCTTCTGCAAATCCTTGAGCTCCTTCAAGATGCGTTTTGAGGCCATAATTACGTAGATAGAATCCTAAAATTTTTCCTCCACAAAATCTCAAAAATCAACACTAGATCTTGATCCCAAAACACCAAACCTCCCTTTAAACCAACCAAAAATGTTTTATCAGACTATAAGAAACAAAAACTAAGAACATAAGAAACGAAACTTACCTGAGTTTAAAACCTAATAGTTTTGAGGATTGAAGAGCAAATGAAGTTTCAATTTTCAAACTTTCCAAAGAGAGATAAGCAGATACAGACCCCCAATTCTAAAATTTGAATTTGTTTAATCGTTAAAAAAAACATAATAAATAATTTTTTTCTTATTTTGAACTTTTATGATGTCGTTATTAAAATGACTGTCCTTAAAACTTTAAAACTTATAACCATCATTGTAACTTTTTCTTCCTATTTTTCATGACGGTCGAATTAAAAAAAATACACCAGTCAACCGTCCTTCAAGGGAATTTTTGGCGTGCACATACTTGTAGCTTTTAAAGAAGAAGAATAATTGCACAAATGATTAATTATCTTCAACTGTTAGGATGAGAGAATGCTAGGACGAGGAGGATAATATTTCTGATGAATTCTGAATGCTTTATTCAATTGAATCTTTGTTCTTTAAATAGGCAACAAATATAACTAGAATTTTCCAAATATTAGGACCCATTACCCATTGCTTAGAGCTACCCATAACTTAAACTGCTAACCACCAACTCCATGAACTCGTGACTTAAGGAACAAGAGAACATGACTTTTGACTACTACAATTAAGGACCCATTACTAACAATTAAACTACCATAAAACATGAAAATAAAACCAATAATAATAATATTTTATGCATTAATTTTAACGCTCCCCCTTAATGCAGAAATTTTACCACACCCAATAAGTACCTAAAATGGGGGAGTTTTTTTTTTTTTAAGACAAAGACTTTGTGAAAATATCTGCAAGTTGGTTGTTTGTGTTGCATCTTGGTGCTGTTTTTCTCTACCAGTTATTTAATAAAATGATGATGAGTCTCTATATGTCTTGTGTGGCTGTAAAACACCGATTTTTTGTCATTGCAATGGTGGACTGATTATCACAGTAAATTATTGTTGGCTCTTCTTGGGATAGTGTGTAGTAACCTTTAATCCAAAATCTGGCCCGTTGTTTATTAATTTAAAGATAATGTATGAGATGCATTGAGGATCTACCCCCCATAAAAGTCATCTTTCATCAAATAGGAGTCAATTCTATATTTTGTTGCACTTCTATATGTTCATGGCATGCTTAATATTTTGATCAATTGAATTGTGCATTTGTCGTTCATTAAAAAAAAATTAAAGGAAGACAATCCACCATGAAGCATGTTGAAATAATTTGGCAACTTCTAGATTGTTACATTGCATACTAGTAGCTAGCAGAACCAGTGTGTGCACAATTTTTGTTGGCTAGCTTTGGCCATACGTTGGCTGGGTTTTAATTTTAAAGCCTCACCCCTGCCCCTCAGTTGAGTTGGCAAGGCAAAGGGAGTGATTCAAACCAGGAAGTCATGAGTTTGAGACTCACTTAAGCCATAATTTGTTATTTGTTCCACCCCGCCAAAAAATGAGATTGTTTGAATGGTTACTTAGAAATTATCCTTGGATAAAAAGAGAGATGTTTAATAACTTTGATGCCTTTTGACATAGCTTTACTATGTTATTCTTGATTCGTGATTTGTTATCAGAAATGGTGGTTGTGAAATTCTAACTGCTTTACCTGTAGTTCTACTAATGCATGTAATTTATAATAGATCAAAGTTTGTTAAGATGGAGACGTCATTCTAATTTGTCATAGAATATTTCAATTGTATTTTGCAGATACCTGCTTAAGATATTTGATCGATATAGCGGTGCTGATGGATTTTTAGTGCTTCAGGACAACACCATTCTTAATTACTGGAACCTGCTTGAAGCTGACAAAACTAAACTGTGGATTACAGACAAAGTAATGTACCCCTCTGTGTTTATTTTGCATTTTCTTCTTGAACTAAAAAGTTTTATTATCATTTATATCACCAAAGTCCTTTATGATGAAGATAACAACTAGTCATATTGCTATCTTCTGTTCCATCGCAGAAACCTGAATAACTTCAGTATTCTCTTTAATAGCATATTTTCAAATTTGAAATTTAGAAAATCAAATGCAAATTGAAATATAAAAGTTCATTGTCTCGTGTGATTAAATATGCAAAAATTTATGTTCTGTTTGCTTTTGAGAAACTGTAAGAGTGCGACCAAATGAGAAACCTTTTTACTCCTAAAAGCACTTCTATGGTGTCTCAAAGGCATAACTGTAAATGTTGAAATTTACAAAGAGAGCATACAAGAGAAGTTAACGGGTTCTCTCTACTTTTAACAATTTTAATGGGATTCAGGTGTCCAAGTCTTGGACTATTGTGTCAACCAACGAGAACTCGGATTGGTTTTTGAAACAAGAAGACATGGTAAATAAAGTAGTTAAAACAATGCCAGCTCATTTTCAAGTGAGTTATAAAGAAACGGTAAGAAGTGGCCACAGGCTTACTGTATGCAGTTCTGAGGTATTTTACATTCCACGAAATTTCTTATCTGACTTCATTGATCTTGTTAACCTAGTAGGAGATCTAGAAATCCATCACAAGATTGCAATTCCCATGTTCTTTGTATCCATGGATTTGCCTCAAAATTTCGACTCGGTGTTGAGTAAAATGATTTATAAGAAAAAACTTACTACAAATTCTTCTAGGCTTTATTCGGCCAAAGTTCCTGCTGTTCATCCATTGAATGTGTCGACTAAACAAGATTTCATAAAATTAATTAGACTAATGGCAGAAGGTGATCCTCTTCTATTGGAGTTGGTCTGAAGTTAAATTTGTCTTCTGATTAGAAAATACAATCGCAAAAGGGAGGAAGATAAATATACCACTTTGTTAACCATTATACCAAAACCTTAGTTTTCCTTCCGTCTTTAGTCCTTTTTTTTTTTTTTTGTCTTTTGGTTTCTTTTTCTTTTTTTCTTTATTTTTCTTCTTCTTCTAGGGGGAAGAGGATGATTCTTGATTTTGTTTTTTTTTTTTTTTTATTTTTGTCCTCAATTTGTTTCTTTACACCTTTGTAGATTTTCGTTGTATTATTCACCATTGATGAAAAATTCTCCAGAAAGGAGGATGTATTGTTATTCACATTGCCTTTTCCAATTGTATGTATAAAAAGAGAAATCCAACATTCTGCCAATGTTAACTCATTGAAGTAGCTTTACGTTCCTTTGTTTTTGTTTTTATTTTTTAAGGGCATTAAAGTCTAATTTTTATTAAATAAAGAAAATATTATAAGATAGGATTCGAATTTGGGTTCATAGTAGTGATGGTAAGGAATTATATCATCTGAACCGTAAGTCAATCTTAAGTGATTTTATGTTCTTAAATGGTAATTCAAATGAAGTTTTAATTTCATAGTAGAAGGAATTAAACACCACATATAACAATAAAACAAAAACAACTTTACACTCCTCGATCTCAAGAAAGCTATACAAATTTGTAAATAGACATGGGGAGGAGAAGGGGATAGAAATATAAGCCTGAAGGCAGGGGAGTTGGAAGTTTTAGAAGTAATGTCCTATAATATTAAAAGTTATATGTGTATGTATTCACGTGGTTAGCTCAAACAGAATCAAATGCATAAATAACGTTATATTAAATAATATATATTTATTTTTCATATAATTAAAATTAAAAATAATACAATAAAATTATATTAGTTGTAAAAAATATAATATTTTTCTTAAGGATACATTTTATGATTTTGGTTAACCTTTAGGCCTTGGGTAGTGGATCCAGGGATGGCTGAGGGTATGTCATGGTGAAGTAATTAGAGAATCTCTTGGAAAAAAAAATCAGTAAGTATGGATGTGTACAATTGTCCAAGATTGAAGAGTCTCCTCATAAAATCTATTCCTATACAACTTAAATACCTTATGGTGAATAATTACGAGGCAATGGAAGCTATAGTCATCCTTAAAAAGAGAAGATTTCCACGATTCTAAAAACTTAATTGTCGAAGAAATTAAAAAAAATAAGTTATTTTTTTTAGGTTAATTTTTTTTTTGTGTAAATCAACCAAGTATAAACATAATACTTTAGATACGTGAATTACACAAATATCTTTAAAATGTACACCCTAGATTCAAACACTAGCATTCACTAAAATCTTGGACTTATAATTCCAAAATTTAATGAGATTGTACAGTTTTCTTCAAAATTAAAAACTTTCATATCTCGTTCCAAAGAAGAATATCTGAGAAAGGGTTAAAAATACCCATGCCTTTTGTTGATGAAAAGGTACCATCTTAACTATTTTTCTTCTTTTTAGGTTTACTTCAGCACCACCACCACCACCCATTTTACCATTATTTTCCTTCTTATTTTTTTCAGTTTTCATTCATTTTTTTATTTAAACTAAGCAATACCATGTGTATTTGCACATTTCATATTCAATTTCTTTAGAAAAATATTATTTAAAATTTCTTAATTTTTGTAACTATATCGAAAAATAAGTGTTATTAAATAATCTTATTAGTATTATATATATATATATATTCTTATCCTATGTGTCATTTTTCATTTTCAAAATCTCATTCTTAGTTATTTTTATTTTATAAAATTTTATTTAATTATCTTTTAATAAATTCTCTTAAGTGTCCAAATTTTTATCAATTAAAATTTCATTTACTTTCAATTTATAAATTCTTATTAATTAGCTTTTCATTTACCTTAGAAATATAAATTTGTATTAATTAACATTATAATACTTATTAACTTATTTAATTTATTAAAATTGTGTTTTTTTTAAATATTAAAGAGTCATCATATTTTTTAGGTTTCTTTTTCTTTTAACCTAAAAGTACGAAAATTCTTCAAATATTATATTCCATTATAATTTTGTTAAATAAAAAATTGGAAAGTTATTCAAAATGCCATTAGGTTGTCTTATAAAGGAGGAAAGAACACAAACAACTGCATACATAAAGGAGATAAGTTTTGGATGAATACAATTATACTATTGGAAATAAGAATATAATAAGAATGTTTTAGATTACTATTGATACAATTACGAAGAAACCTATAATTAGGCACAATATTTTTTAAACTTCTAAATACTTTGTATAATATTTTTGAAAAATTAATTTAAATTGTAAAATAAATACAAAAAAAACTTTTATTTTCCCTCTTTAAAAATGTTATGATACAACATAAAACATTATTTTTTATTAAAGACAAAATTTTATTATACAAATTTTAAAATGACACATAGGTGAACTACTATAGTTATATGCTATACACAATTTTTATTCTCTTCCTATATAGTTAAAAGTCTTGTACATGCACCTTGAAGTGATCATCATATCTAAATGTGAAGGAATGATCATAAAGGTGTAATAGAAAGCAAGATTGTTTTGGATCAATTGGATATTCTTTACCTCATTAATTTACCCAACTTGAGATACTTTTATTATGGGAATAATACCGTATCATTTCCAACCTTAAAAAGACTAGTTGTTAGTCAATGCTTCAAAATGCAAGCATGTATTCTCTCATAGAGTTGAATATTCTCTCATAGAGTTGTGAATTTTATTTCTCTGAATGGTCTAATTACATAACTAGAAGATGATGAATCTTATTATGGGTATGAGGATGACATCGTTAACAAAATTAATGCAACATTGTGTTGAATGTCATACTACTCGGAGGATTATAATTCCATTAATAGTAAAGTCCTAAGGTTAGTAAGGTAAAATAAATGCAACTTTTTTCTTTAATGTTGTTCTCTTTTCTCTATTCATTTATATACGATTGACTATTTAAGTTCAATGTAATAACTATAAAAACTAAAAATATTAATAAAGTTAATTCTTTTACTTATTTTATTGAGTCTTTCAACTTATGCTAGGGTAGACCAGATCATGTTAATTAATCTACGTAATATGTTAATTAAGATACATTGCATAGTCTAATTAATATAGAACATATATGTGCATTCCAAATAGATTCAAAGCATAAGTGTGAGGTTTTTGTTGAGGAAAAAAAGAGTAGGTCATCATTTCATTTGATTAAAAGGAATACTGAACCCTTTGACTTAATCCATAATGATCTATATAATTTGAAATTTCTTCAAGTAAAGGGTGACAATAAGTATTTTATTTATTGTGTCAATGATAGAACAAAATATTTTTACATGTATTTGATTAAAATCAAAGATGAAACTATAGAGAAATTTATTTTTTATAAAACACAAGTTGAGAATCAACTCACAGGAAAATCAATGTATTGCGTAATGATAGTGGTGTGAGTATGAAACATTGTTTAGTGAATTATGTGCACAACATGTAATTATACATGAAACCACAACACCTTATTTGCCTTAGCAAAATGAAGTTAATGAATGTAAAAATCATTCTTTTAAAAAATAAAGAATGCAATGCTATTAAGTTCTGAGTTATTACAAAACTCATAAGGAAAACTATTTTGTCAACTAACTATCTTTTAAGTAAGGTATCCTGAAAAAAGGCACATAAGATATCGTATGAATTATTTAAAGAAATGATATTTTCTATAAATATTTATGAGTGTTAAAGTGTATTGCTAAAGTTTCTGTACCTACAACTAAGAAGTAAAGATAAGTCAAAAAATGATAGAATGTATCTTCACTGGATATATACATAATAATAGTGCTTATTGATTTCTTATGCATGAGTTATAAATCTTAGACATACACAAGAACACGATAATAGAATTAAGAAATGCATCGCTCTTTGAACATATATTTTCAAGTAAATCTCAAGGAGAATAAAATTCATATAAACGAACTTTTAAGACTATTAATGAAAATTGTCAAGACAAAATAACCTGAATAAGAGGTTAAGGATAAGGTTAAAGTTGAACCCAAAAGTAACAAGAGGGTTAGGATAGAAATGCCTTATGGTCCATATTTTATGACCTACTTGCTAGAAAGTGAAATTAAGTCTATTATGCTAAATCATACTTGGAAACTATTTGATTTACCTCTAGGTAGTAAAACACTAGGATTCAAGTGGATTTTCACGAGAAAATATAAACCATATGGATCAATTGAAAAGTACAAAGCTAAACTTGTAATCAAGGGATACAAATAATGACATTACCTTGATTACTTTGATATTTATTCTCTTGTGATGAGATTAACATCCATAAGAATTATACTTGCCATTATAACTTTGCAAAATCTTAAAATACATCAAATTTTAGTATTTTATGATATTGTTGGATAATTTTGAAAATATTTTTTGAATTTAACTAACTAGTTAATTAATTTTTTCATCAATAAATATTAATAATGAGAGAAATTTTGAAAAATAAAAAAATAAATATATTTATTAAAAAATAATGGTAAGAAAGATGAAGAAACAAGTCTATTTTAATATCAATTATAGTTAATTTAATTTATATTATAATTATTATAAATAATTAAATTTGTATTTTTATATAAAAATAATATCATGACATTATATTTTATGGAACACTAAAACAGAATCTATTAATAATATTTAACATTTGAGATACTAATTTATTAATTAGAGTACATGTGGATTACGATATCCAAAAATAAATAAGTGTTTCATTTGAATTAAATTTGAACATTATTGATTTTTTTAACATAAAATAAACTCACTTTAAATTAGATATGAACTCATATCTTTTTATTACCACTTAGAGTCGAAATATTTTCACTATAATGCAATCTCCATCAACACATGAATAGGATTTAATGTGTCATTTTACTCAAACAAATTGCCAAAAAATTATGCATTAGTTATAGATTAATGCTTATTTGTTCATCCAAACTAATGAAAATTTTGACATATAATTTTATAGTAAAATAAAAAAGGTGAGATTATTTTAAAATCTTTTTATTCTATCAACTCCGTAATTATTGCATGTTATTAGTCTAAATGATTAATCCATGTTAAGTATCCTTATCCCACATCGACTAGGAACAAGGCAACAAAGCTACTTATAAGCTTAGGTAACCCTTAACTTAATGAGATCTTATTAGGTTGAGTTAGGCCTGAGTTTCTAACATAATATCAGAGCTGGGCCTAGTCTCTATATGTTTGGACCTAATTGGGCTCTACCACAGTCTCACCATGACGCTAATGTCCACCTTTATACGCCGTGTGGAGAGAGGCTGTTAGATTTTACTAATTTTCAAAACAAGAGTTTGTAGGTCAAATCTAAATGTTATGTTTTTTATTATGTTAAAAAAGGTTAATATACTTTTTTTCATGCAAAAAAACATAATAAAAAATTGATTAATAATATTACTTTAATAATTTTTCTATTAAAATATTATTTTTTACTATAAGTGATTAATATACAATATTAAAAGTAAAATTTAAGATGTAAGGTCATGTTAGTCATTTTATTTATACAAAATATGTCATTTTGTTTCTTAATTTTGAGAGTGATATTTAGTCTCTTTACTTTATAAAATTGGTACCAAAAAGAGAAGTTTAATAATTTTAAAAAATAAAAATTATTATAGGTTCTAGTCATAGAATGGAGGTAAAAGATGCTAATACATCCTTACTAATTATGTTTGTAATTTTTTTTGTTTGATAGGGCGAAGATAAATGACGAAAATACTCTCATCAATATCTATTTCAATTTTTTCATTAATAAAAGTTTTTTATGGCTCATTTTTTATAAATAAAAGAACTAATAATCACATTTTTAAAATTAAAGGATTAAACAACATTTTTATTTAAAGAAAATAGATCTCATGATATTTTTCCTAAAAATTATGTTATTAAATTAAAATATAATTGATATTAACTATTATTTACTATAATCAAATTAATGAAAAAGTTTAATTGTATTTTAATCCTTTAACATGAAAAAAAAAGTTTAATTAAAAATATCTTCTAAATAATATTATTTATTTTTAATTAAAAAATTTAAAAGTTATGTACTAAAAAACATCTTTTATAATATAAAGATTAAATACACAACTTAATTTGAGAGACTTGGCTAACATTTTCTCAAAATTTTATAATCTATGGTTGAATTGCAATGTGATTTTGTTAAGTCATTTACTGTTATGCTTAATACCTTTGTATCAATCATAATTATCATTTTGCAGGTGATTTTCCCCAAATTACAAGAGTTGACAGTGTATCATTGTGAGATTATAAATGATATATTTAATTTGGAGGGTCAATCTTGTTTTCAAAAGCTATTTTATTTTCAATGCATCTCTTATGATTCCAAATTTCTTGCATTTGTATTATCTATATGTGTTTATGTTGTGTTCAGTGAAAAGTGTTCTTTGCTTATTATATGTGAACCTAGAACATTGTTAATTATATTTACATTTTTAATGAATAAGCGAAGTAATCAACTGTTTGGGTTATGTCTACAAATATTTTTTGTTTAGCCTATCTTTCAAATTGATTGTTGGGTTTACAACCCAAAAAATGGGGGGTTGTTGGGCTTGGCCAGTGACTCTATTTTGTCAACTTAAAATTACGTGTAAATCTCCCACAAATTTTACTTTACACATCAACTTTTACTTTAATTTTTTAAAATTTTATTCAATTCTCTTAAAATATTAAAAATACTCCCCATTATAAATGGTCAATGGGACGGGTGAAGACGGTTATACTAATAACTATAATCATCTTGTACTAATTTTATGTATATTTGGTTAATAACTATCGGTTATAAGTCGATAACAATTTCCTAACAGTTTAATCACGTTCCTTACTTTTTAACATTTATTAAAAAATATATTTAGTTTTTAAAAAATTAAATATTAACTTAATTCTCATTTTACCATATTATTTAAAATATTGACTTTAATTTTCATTTTTTAACTATTTAGCATATGTTTTTAAGTAAAATAAAAAATACACAATAAGAATAAATAAAATTTAATTTAATTTAATTATATAAAGTATATATGTTTTATTATTAAAATTATATTTTCTATGTTATTATATATATATTAAATAATAATATTAATATATGCTCGGTTTTAGTTCAACATAGTTTCGGTATTACAATAACTATCATCGTCCCAAACCTTTTCGGTTACGGTTATTTTTAAGAAAAAAATATTGAATTTTTATGGATAACTACAATTTAAATTATCCACAATTAAAATTTTCATCCCTACTTCCATGTCAATTTTCACAAGTGGTTCGGTAGAATACTATTGAACCTCTTCATTCCATACCTTTATCAAAACCTCCATGAAACCATTACCTTTGCATTCTAGAGAAAATGATTACATAGATTTGGTAAAGCTTAATAAATCTTTAAATGTAGATGTTGGTAGTATTTTGAAAGAATTATCAATAAAACATTAAATTAAAAATTAAAAAAATATATAATGACCAATTATAAAGACCAAATTTTTAATTAATTTTTTTTGAATTAGTCTGTGGTTCGGGTATCAACGAGAGTTTCACATTGTTGAAAAAATTGGATATATTTTTCCTATTTTAAGTAGTTACTATTCACTTATGATTTAAATGAATAGAACTCAAATTAACCAGACAAAATAATATTATTGGAAAAATAGATATTGAAATATAAACTAAAATAGATATTGAAATATAAATATTAAAGCAAATAAATAATAACACCAAAAATTTAACGAGGTTCGGTATAAATGTTACCTAGGTCCTCGGGCATCATTGACCACTTCCACTATCTCCAAATGGATGAATTCCAAATTACATCTAATTGGGCAAAATTTAGTTAATCAATTACCCTTATAAAAGAGAGAAAAATTTACAAATTTTGGGATGTTTTACAAATGGTGAAAAAGAGTTTTATTTATAGCTCCAAATCCAACATCTATCTTCATTCCTAACAAATGTGGTATTTTTCTAATTTGCTCACTAAGGAGCTATTTAACAAATCTCCACCTTAGCGACTTAGTGATTTTTAAATGATTTCTTCAATCAATAGATCAGCGACGCCAGTGTCAATTCATATTTGTAGGATGTTAATCAAGTCCAGACAATGTTTGAACTTGATTGTTGTTACCACCTTGGTAATCATATCTGCGGGATTCTCTATCGTTCTAATCTTTTGAACTAGTACTCCACCTTTAATAATCTCTCGCACGAAATGATAACGAATGTCAATGTGCTTTGTACGTGAATGATAGACTTGGTTCTTTACTTAATGAATAGCACTCTGACTATCAAAAAACACCTTAATATGTTTTTGACCAACACCCAAGTCTTCAAGCAAACCTCTTAACCAAATAGCTTCCTTCACAGCCTCTGTAACTGCCATATACTCTACCTCTGTAGTAGACAAAGCAACTATGGACTGCAAGGTAGACTTCCAACTGACTGGTGCTCTAGTAATAGTAAACACATAACCAGTTGTTGACCGACGCTTATCTAAATCTCCTGTATAGTTGAAATCACAATATCTGACTGCATATTGACCAACGATATTATCCTGCTGAAATACTAAACCACATCTATAGTATTTATAATATACTGTAGAATCCATTTCACAGCCAACCAATGTCCTTTACTAGGATCATGCATGTACCTATTTACAGTACGAACCACATGTGAAATGTCAGGTCTTGTACACACCATTGCATACATCAAGCTACCAACCGCATTTTCATATGATACCTTTTCCATATATTCTCGTTCTGTATAATTCTTAAGAGATCATTGAGCATTAAGCTTGAATTGAGGAACTTGTGGATTACTTACAGGTTTTGTCTATTCATTCATACCAAAACGTTGTAGTACCCTATTCAAATATTGACTTTAGGTCAAACTAAGCTTCCCCTTCTTCGTATCTCTGCTTATCTCCATACCAAGAATCTTCTTGGCTTCTCCCAAATCTTTCATCTCGAACTCCTGACTTAGTTGAGCCTTCAACTTTTTAATTTTTGCTTAGCTCTTCGATGCAATCAACATATTATCAACGCACAATGATCATGTGTGCTTCTGGTGTACTTCTGTTGTAACATAAACTAATCAAATCGTTTATACCACTGCCTTGGAGATTGCTTCAATCCATACAATGATTTTTTCAACTTATAAACCCAATTCTCTTTACTAGTAACATCAAACCCTTCTGGCTGAGACATATAGATTTCCTCTTCTAAGTCACCGTGTAGAAACACGATTTTTACATCAAGTTGAACTAGTTCCAAATCAAACTATGCCAACAAAATTCTAATGGAGGAATGTTTTACAACTGGAGAAAATATCTCATTATAATCGATTCCCTCCTTTTGAGCGTAGCCCTTAGCCACCAACCTTGCCTTGTAGTGAATACCATCTTTGTTAGGAAATCCATATTTCTTTGCATACACCCATTTATAGCCAATTTCCTTCTTACCCTTAGGTAGTTGTGTCAACTTAAATGTTTTATTCTTTTGAATAGACAGAAGTTCTTCATCCATGGATTCCTTCATTCTTTCAACTTCAGGGCTTCTGATTTCTTCTTTATATATGGAAGGAACATCATCATGCATAACTGAAAGTGCATAGGCTACCATATTCTTAAACTGAGCAGGTAGGTCTTCAAAATCCTTGTATCGAGTAGGCATCTTGACATTTTTTCGTTGTGGCCTATAAACTGTAGTTTCTTCTTGTTGTTGTGAAGGTTCTTGGGTTAAAATCTCTTCATCTGATTCATCTTCTATCAATGGAGGATCAACTTCTGTCTTATCACTAACTGGATTAACAATTATGCTTTCAAACTCCACCTGTTTCGGAGTTTGCTCCACCTACTCTAAAGTGCCATCAATCTTCTTAGTTACCTTTCTCAACAATGCAGATTCATCAAAGGTAACATCTCTACTAAATATTATATTTTTCGTTTCAAGGCACCATAGTCGATATCCCTGAGAACCATAAGGGATCCCCAAAAATGGCTTTCTTGGCTCTTGGGTCCAATTTTGATTCTGTTACATGGTAGTATACAATTGACCCAAACACATGTAAGAAATCGTAATCTCTAGCAGGTTTTCCAGACCATACCTTCATATGCATTTTTCCTTCAAGAGTAGACGTTGGTAGATGGTTAACGAGATGACATGCATATGTCACAGTCTCAGCCCAATACTGCTTGCCTAACCCAGCATTTGACAACATACACCGTACCTTTTCTAGTAAAGTCCAGTTCATATGTTCTGTAACTCCGTTTTATTGTGGTGTTTTTCGAATAGTGAAGTGTCGTACTATCCCTTCTTCTTCACAAACTTTCATAAATGGATCGTTTGTGTACTCAGTGCCATTATCAAACCTTAGACGCTTGATCTTTTTACCAGTATGAGTCTCTATCATCTTCTTCCACTTGAGAAAAATTCCCAACACTTCATCCTTCTTCTTCATGAGATACACCCAAAATCTTCTGGAGAAGTTATCAACGAAAATGACATAATAATGTTTGTCACTCATGGATGGAGTTCTTGTTGGCCCCATACATCAGTATGAATGTAATCCAAAATTCCCTTTTGTATTATAGAGAGCAGTGCCAAAGCTTACTCTTTTATACTTCCCCAATACACAATGTTCACATAATTCCACCTTGTCGGTTCTCGCACCTTTTAACATGCCTTGTTTTACTAGAATCTGCAAAGCTTTTTAACCAGCATGTCTTAAACACTTATGCCATAACTTGGTAGTTTCTAAACCTCTTTCTTCCTCTAAAAATGTTGCTGATGCTATCCCAATAACTACCAAGGTAGTAGTACAAGTTATTCTTCCGAACATCTTTCATCACCACAAGTGCTCCAGAAGTAACCTCCAATGGCCCATTTTTTATGGTCATAGTGAAGCCTTTTGATTCTAAGACTCCCACAGCAATGAGATTCTTCTTCATATCTGGAATATAATGAACATTCATTAAGACCTTGGTTGAACCATCTTGATTCTTCAAACGAATTGTACCGATTCCCAAAACTTTGCATGGATAATCATTACCCATGAAAACAACTCCACCGTCTAGTTCTGTAAAGTTAAAGAACCACTCCTTTTTAAGAGACATATGAAAAGTACATACTGAATCAAAAATCCAATCATCAGGATGGGATGTTGTTGATGAACCAACCAATGCAAAATCTGAATTTGAATTGTTTTAAGCTACATATGCATCAGATTGCACAACTTTTCCTTTCTTTTGCAGCTTTGGACAATTTTTCTTCCAATGGCCTTTCTCATGACAAAAAGCATATTCATCTTTACCAAGCCTTCCTTTTGACCGAGATCTACCTCTCCTTCCTTTCTTTTGTGTTTGCAAACATCCTCTTACAGACAGTGCCTCTGCTACTTCATTCCTACTTTCTTTTTTATCTTTCTTTCTAATTTCATAACTATACAAAGTAGTACAAGCTTCCTCAAAAGACACTTTATCCTTCCCAATGAGTAAACTCGTAATAAGGTGATCAAATTCATCAAGAAGGGAAGCTAACAACATCAAGGATAAATCCTCATCTTTAAAAGTTTCATCCATATTTAACAAATCTAATACTAATCGATTAAAAACAGTAATGTGGTCATTTATTGTAGTATCTGGAAGGTATTCAAAATGGAACAACTTTTTCTTCAAATAGAGCTTATTTTGTCCACTCTTTTTCATAAACTTCTTCTCCATTGCCTTCCACAACTTACTTACGGATGTCTCCTTCATGAACGTGTACTTTTGTTCTCTTGAGAGACACGAATGGATTGTACCATATGCCAATCGATTGATATTTTTCCACTCTACTTCATCTGCTCCATCTGGTTTCTTTTCTTCAATGGCGATGTCTAGACCTTGTTGAAACAGAGCATCTAAAACTTTGTCTTTCCACATGCCGAAATGACCGGTTCCATCAAACTTCTCCACCTCGAACCTTGCATTCATCACCATAGTTCTGCCTGACGTGGATGGTTGACCTTTGTTTAAAATTTTTTTTTCCACCATTTCTTCAAATTACAACAACTAGTAACTATATTCCAATAGCAAACAAAATATCACTACTACAAAAGGGGTATTAAAGTCGGTTCGTTGAATCGATTTTAAATGAAATGACTTAAAATTTAAAGTCGGTTCACCGCATAATTATTCTTTTTTTACAAAATTTACTCATTTTCTATTATACCCAAATTAAAACCTGTATCACTAAATAATAGTAGAAAAAAATAAAATTAATTTAACAAATAGTTTAAATAATACAAATAATTGAAAAATAAAATATTAATTAATAGTAGAAAAATTATCATGATGTTGTTCTATGTTATTCAATATCATCATATTCTTCTCATGATGTTATAATACAAACCTACATATATAATACAAAAATCTATACACATAATAATTAAAATACAAAAAAATATACACATAAATAATAATACATAATAACATAAAAATATGAATAATAAGTGCGTAGGATTAATAGAAATACTTACAAAAGTAAATGAAGTGACAAAATGAAAAAAATGAAGAAAAAATCATGTTTGTAAGTGAGAAATGAGTATAATATTTTTGGGTATTTTGCTCACAAAAATAGGAGATTTAAAAGATTAGTTAGAGAGGAAGAAAACCCACTAACCAGCGCTGGAATTGGTGGTCGTAGGTGGTCGAAAAATGAGAAAGAGTGGAGGAGAAGCGGAAGAGGTTTTGGGTTTTTGAGAGTTATACAGTGCTTGGAATAGTTTCTGTCTGGGAAAGAAAGAAGAGAAAAAAATTTATCCACGTGTGTAGCGTCGGTTGATGTGTCGAACCGACGCTACTTCCTCATGTAGCGTTGGTTCGACACGTCAACTGATGTTACGTTCTACGTGGATAGCATCGATTTTATACCGAACTGACTTTAAATTCATTAAAAGTCGGTTTTTTCCAAAAGGAATTTACATATCGACTTAAATACTCTTTTTGTAGTAGTGTATAATACTAAAATAAACTAAAACATATATTGAAACAGAAATATTAAAGCAAATAAATAATAATGCCAAAAATTTAACGAGGTTCGGTATAAATGTTACCTAGATTCTCGGTCGTCGTTGATTGCTTTCACTATCTACAAATGGATGAACTCCAAATTACAACTAATTGGATAAAATTGAACTAATCAATTACTCTTATAAAAGAGAGAAAGATTTACAAATTTTGAGATATTTTACAAATGATAGAGGGCTTTATTTATAGTCCCAAATCCAACATGTATCTTCATTTCTAAACAATGTGAGACTTTTCTAATTTGTTCTTTAAAGAGTTATATAACACACATATTAATGAAAAATATGCACAATTTTTTCTCTCATTATTCTTCTCAATAATTTTTTCTTTACTTTGGTCCATGATTTTCTTAGTTTCTCAAACCTCATCAATATTGGCATGCATCATCACTTTCTCAATAATGAATAATGATTATCAGTAAGTTAAATTAATTTTGTACGAAAGAAAGTCTTTTTTTAATATGTTATTAAAGGAACATAAGTTTATTAAGGAAACGTAAGTTTTATTGTTATTAAATACAACATAAAAGTCTTGTTGTTTCAAAAAATGTAAAAAAGATTTGGTACTCATATAAATGGAATTACGTGCTAAAAATATTTTTGATTTAACCATTCTAATTAAGATTTTTTGGAATTAATTTCACACACAAAGAAGAAAAAATTAACCCAGTGTTACCCAATTACCCTCCATTAACCCACATAAACACAAACATCCCTCGTTAAAAGTAGTTTTATATAATACCATTTAGGTTAATAGACTTTTTATTATTCATTAATTCATTAAAATATAAATAATTGTTAAAATTTGTGGTATATAAATAATATTAGATCGATGGTTTAACAGGATGGGAAAGTTTTCTCCTATTCTTAAAGGTAAAAAAAAAAAATCAAGACAATTTTTAAAAATAAAAGTCAAAAGTGAAGCCATGTTTTTCAAAGTAACGAAGAATCATCTATAAAAAAGAAAAAAAGTAATGGTCAAGATTAATAATACTAAAAAAGAGAAGCTAAATCTTACAAAGTAACGAAGACTTATTGATTAAACAAGAGTGAAGTAATAAGGCAGACGCGTAATGGCGGGTCAAGTTCGTAAAATTAACTCATTCTCATTAAAGATTGAAAAATGCTAGCTTAAAAACTTAATTTTAGGGTCATATTATGTAAATTTAATAAGTATTTTTACAATTATTCAATATTTTATATTCTAAATTTAAGTGATATATATATATATATATATATATATATATATATATATATATATATATATTTGTAATGTATATAATAATTTCATGCATATATATTATCATATTTATTTATATTATTAAAACAAAAATGATATTAAATATTCATTTTATTTTTATTATTAATTGTAATTTAGTATCAATATAATTACAAAAAATTGTAAATAAAAGGGTGGGTAGCCATAGAAACCACTAACTATCTAAAATGGACCATTTATGTTTAGTATTCTGATAACGTAGTAAACTACTTTTGAAAAAATAACATCGCATTATCCTATTTTTTTTAAAGACTGTTTAACAATTTTTCATATTATATTTTTTTTTTCAAATACAATTGAAAAAATAAAAAATTTTTTTTACAAAAACATAAAAATTAACTATCTGTTCTTGTGGTTTACATTTTCAAGATTAATAAACTAAATTATTACAAAAAAAATTTATTAAACTTAAGTGTTCAAATTACAATAATCGGTTAACTGTTACTTTATTTGTCTTAAAAAAAATAGGTGCGACAATAGCAATATATGTTTTCTTAATACCATCATTTGTTTTTTTTCTGATAAACATATCTTGGTTTTTTATTCTTAAACAATTGTTATTTTCTTATTAGCATTCACTCTATTTCATGTTTTTTTGTTCTCTGTGTACGTAAAGTAGATTGAAATCACATAATTTTTATTAGTTTATGTTATAATTCGATTCATGTAAATTATGAATTTATTCCTTTGATTGCACATCATAGTAATCATACCCAATTGGATCCATTGTACTATAGAGAATCTGCATAATTAGGAATTTTTTGCAATTCTTTCGATTTCATTCATTTAAATAAAAAAATTTATTATCTTTAAAATTGACAAATGTGTGTTGTAGACTTGTAGTATGAAAATAATTATTTTAAAGAATTACGTTTGAATGTGGAGAATTTTTTTTTTCAAACTAATAAAAATTTATAAAGAGTTGAAATATGTATAAATGTTTTTAGACATTTTAATACATGTAGATCATTTTGTATTTAAGTAGATTTAAAAATAAAAATTCATAATCTAATTCACACCATACAAATTTTGAAAAATTTCATCTAATTTAATTGGAATAAAAAAATCCACAATTCAATTAATACGGACGAATTTCATGAATTAATTAAATATTATCTATTAAAAAAACAAAGACTTATAGTGAACTTATTTTTCTTATTCTATTTTATTTTTATTTAGTGGAGTATAGTGAGATCTCCTACTGACAGCTTAAGCTTTTAGTAGAAATGGATACCTACTATTCCTAAGTTTGGTATCAGAGCCTGGTCTCGGGTTCGAGTTCCGAAAAGCACAAGTTCGAGGACGAACTTCCTTTGCGAAGGGGGGAATGATGTGACCATGGTGAATAACATCCATGGATCCATGTGCGGGTAACCTTGGTGGGTAACATCCAAGGGTCATTTAGAAGTCACTTGTGTGGTGTGGCCTCAAACCTAGGTTAAGTGTGATGGTCCTGGATAAAGGGATATTGGCGCCCCCTACTGACAGCTTAAACTTTTGGTAGGAATGGTTAGCTACTATTCCTAAGTAGGAATTTAGTGATGATGTCTCTATTATTTATTTTATAATTTTGAATTAATTTATTTTTATTTTGGATCACTCACGTATGTGCAATTTTCATATAATAAGAACGTTATTATCATTTTTCTAAAATTAATAAATATTTATAGAAAGTTGAAATATGTATAAATGTTTTTATACATTTTTATACATGTAGATCATTTTGTATTTAAGTAGATTTAAAAATAAAAATTCATAATATAATCCACAACATATAAATTATGAAAAATTTCATCCAATTTAATTGGAATAAAAAAATCCACAATTCAATTAATATGGACGAATTTTATGAATTAATTAAATATTATCCATTAAAAAAGCAAAAACTCATAGTGATCTTATTTTTCTTATTCTATTTTATTATTCATTTGATTTTTCTCTAGTAGAGTACAGTGAAACTAGGAATTTAGTGATGATGTCTCAATTATTTATTTTATAATTTTGAATTAATAGATTTATATTTTGGACCACTCACATATGTGCAATTTTCATATAATAGGAGCGTTATTATCATTTTTTTAAATAATAAAAATTTATAGAAGGTTGAAATATGTATAAATGCTTTTATACATTTTAATACATGTAGATAATTTCGTATTTAAGTGGATTTAAAAATAAAAATTTATAATCTAATCCACGTTATATAAATTACGAAAATTTTAATCTAATTTAATTCAATAATCAAAGTATCCACAATTTAATTAATAATGATGTATTTTATGAATTAATTGAATATTTTAGAAGGAGAAACTATAAATAAAACTCATCTTTTATCTTTTAAATTTTTTTAAATACTTTTTAGTGTTTTTTAAGGGATATTTCCCTATATAAATATTAACCTAACGCTTTAAAAATTAAGATAAATATTAACGGCGCATTCAAATAGTATTTTAAAGATTTTAATAGATTTAAATTTATTTTAAAAAGGAGGTGTATTTATTTAAGATTTTTTGATAATTTATAAATGTTTAATTATGTTTGGTAGAAAATTAATGATTGAGATGAGCTGCAAAAGTGAAGTCAAGTCTTGCAAATTAATATTGACTCATCAGGCTCATCAAATTTAAACTACTCATACAAGATAGATGAAGCAGTTGTCATTTTCTTTAAATCATTCACTTTAGATGTATAAATAAAATAATCGTATAAAAAAATATTTTTTAATAATAAAAAATAAATTAACTTCTTTAAGATTTCACAAAAGATGAGAAAGATTTCAATTATTTACTTTAAATTCAACATTTTTTATTACTTTAATTACAACATTGTCTAAGTTTTAGAAGGAAAAACTATATATAAAATCCATTTTTTTTTATCTTTTTAAATACTTTTTAGTAATTTTCTTTTTTATGTTATTTTCTAATATAAATATCAGAAAAATAATGAAAAAAAGAATGCTTAAAAAAATTAAGATAAAATAAATAAGGAAAAAATAGGTGTATTTATTTAAGATTTTTTAATAATTTATAAATATTTAATTGTATTTTTTTCTTCACTATGCGTGTGAAATAAATTAAAATCATATAGTTTTTATTAACATGTATTCTAATTAGATTCGTATAAATTTATTCATAGCTATATCACCCACACATCACATTAATTATATCCAATTCAATCTACTGTATTATAAATTTGCGCACAATTAGGAATTTTTTAAGCTTTTCTCGGTTTCATTCATTTTAATAAAAAACAATTTGTTATCTTTAAAATAGGTAAATTGTGTTTAAAGAATTATGATTGAATATGGTAAAAAATGTTTTAAAATTGATAGAAACTTGAAATATGTATAAAAAAATTATACATTTTAATATATGCTAATTATTTTATATTTAAGTAGATTTAAAAATAAAAATTTACGATATGAAAATTTTCATCCAATCTAACTTAATGATTCAATTGAAACCATGTATGACTCAAACGAATTTTATGAATAAATTGAACATTTTTCTCCTCTAAAGGTCCATGAAAAAAAGTGAAGGTTCATAGCGATCTTTTTTTGCTTGTTCTATTTTATTTATCCGTTTGTTCTTCCTCTATTGAAGTCTAATGAAATCAAAAATTTAGTGATATGTTGGTACAACTATGTGTGCCAATAACAAATAATAATAATAATAATAAAGGTATTCAACGAAGATAACAATGAAGAAAAAAAATTCAAAAATTTAGGTTAGAATTGATGTGAATGATTTATTATTTCTTTGTCTTAGTCTTAATCTCAATAGATAGAACAAGCTAAAAGAAATTACACACAATCTCAACATAGAGAGTTTTATGAGAGAAGAAAAATTGAGAACCAATTTATTATGTTTTACCCACAAATTAAAGATATATATCTATTGTATTTTTGTGAGAGATCCACCTAAAGATGAAATATGCAATCTCATCTTATTATAGTGAAAGTTTTAAGTGGCTTATGGATCCCATGGTATAGTGAAACCAAGAATTTAGTGATGATGTCACTATTATTTATTTTAAAATTTTGAATTAATTATTTGTATTTTGGACCACTCACATATGTACAATTTTCATATAACAGGAGCATTATTATCATTTTTTTAAATTAATTAAATTTATAGAAAGTTAAATTATGTAAAAATATTTTATAGATTTTAATACATGTAGATCATTTTGTATTTAAGTAGATTTAAAAATAAAAATTCATAATTTAATCCACAGCGTACAAATTATGAAAAATTTCATCCAATTTAATTGAAATAAAAAAATCCACAATTCAATTAATACGTACGAATTTTATGAATTAATTAAATATTGCCTATTAAAAAAGCAAATACTTATACTGATCTCTTTTTTTTCATTTGATTTTTCTCTAGTGGAGTATAGTGAAACTAGGAATTTAGGGATGATGTCTCTATTGTTTATTTTATAATTTTGAATTAATTGATATGTATTTTGGACCACTCACATATGTGTAATTTTCATATAATAAGAGCGTTATTATCATTTTTTTAAAACTAATAAAAATTTATAGAAAGTTGAAATATGTATAAATGTTTTTATACATTTTAATACATGTAGATGATTTTGTATTTAAGTAGATTTAAAAATAAAAATTCATAATCTAATCCAGACCATACAAATTATGAAAATTTTCATCCAATTTAATTGGAATAAAAAAAATCCACAATTGAATTAATACGCAAGAATTTTATAAATTAATTAAATATTGCCCATGAAAAAGCAAATACTTATAGTGATCTTATTTTTTTTATTCTATTTTATTTTTCATTTGATTTTTATCTATTAGAGTATAGTGAAACCAAGAATTTAGTGATAATGTCTCTATTATATATTTTATAATTTTGAATTAATAGATATGTATTTTGGACCACTCACATATGTCCAATTTTCACGTAATAGGACCGTTATTATCATTTTTTTAAAAACTAATAAAAATTTATAGAAAGTTGAAATATGTATAAATGTTTTTATACATTTTAATACACGTAGATCATTTTGTATTTAAGTAGAATTAAAAATAAAAATTCATAATCTAATCCAGACCGTACAAATTATGAAAATTTTCATCCAATTTAATTGGAATAAAACAAATCTACAATTAAATTAATACGGACAAATTTTATGAATTAATTAAATATTGTCCATTAAAAAACAAAGACTTATAGTGATCTTATTTTCCTTATTCTATTTTATTTTTCATTTGATTTTTCTCCGATGGAGTATAGTAAAATTAGGAATTTAGTGATGATGTCTCAATTATTTATTTTACAATTTTGAATTAATAGATTTGTATTTTAGACCACTCACATATGTGCAATTTTCATATAGTATGAGCATTATTATCATTTTTTTAAACTAATAAAAATTTATAAAAAGTTGAAATATATATAAATTTTTTTATACATTTTAATACATGTAGATCATTTTGTGTTTAAGGTGATTTAAAAATAAAAATTCATAATCTAATCCACACCGTAAAAATTATGAAAATTTTCATCCAATTTAATTGGATTAAAAGAAATCCACAATTTAATTAATACGGACGAATTTTATGAATTAATTAAATATTGCCCGTGAAAAAGTAATGACTTATAGTGATCTTATTTTTCTTATTCTATTTTATTTTTTATTTTATTTTTATCTAGTAGAGTATAGTGAAACCAAGAATTTAGTGATGATGTCTTTATTATTTATTTTAAAATTTTGAATTAATTATTTGTATTTTGGACCACTCATATATGTGAAATTTTCATATAATAGGAGTGTTATTATCATTTTTTAAATTAATAAATATTTATAGAAAGTTGAATTATGTATAAATGTTTTTATACATTTTTATACATGTAGATCATTTTGTATTTAAGTAGATTTAAAAATAAAAATTCATAATCTAATCCACACCATACAAATTATGAAAAATTTCATCCTATTTAATTAGAATAAAAAAATCCACAGTTCAATTAATACAGACGAATTTTATGTGTTAATTAAATATTGTCCATTAAAAAAGCAAAGACGTATAGTGATCTTATTTTTCTTATTCTATTTTATTTTTCATTTGATTTTTCTCCAGTGAAGTATGGTGAAACTAGGAATTTAGTGATGATGTCTCTATTATTTATTTTATAATTTTGAATTAATAGATTTGTATTTTGGACCACTCATATATGTGAAATTTTCATATAATAGGAGCGTTATTATCATTTTTTTAAACCACTCATTTAAGATAGATGAATCAGCTATCATTTTCTTTAAATCATTCACTTTAGATGTATAAATAAAATAAACCTATCAAAAAAATATTTTTTAATAAAAAAAAATATTAACTTCTTTAAGATTTCACAAAAGATGAGAAAGATTTCAATTATTTACTTTAAATTCAACATTTTTTATTACTTTAATTACAACATTGTCTAAGTTTTAGAAGGAAAAACTATATATAAAATCCATTTTTTTTAAATCATTTTAAATACTTTTTAGTATTTTTCTTTTTTATGATATTTTCTAATATAAATATCAGAAAAATAATGAAAAAAAGAATGCTTAAAACAATTAAGATAAAATAAATAAGGAAAAAATAGGTGTATTTATTTAAGATTTTTTAATAATTTATAAATATTTAATTGTATTTTTTTTCTTCACTGTGCGTGTGAAATAGATTAAAATCATATAGTTTTTATTAATATGCATTATAATTAGATTCATATAAATTTATTCATAGCTATATCACCCACACATCACATTAATTATATCCAATTCAATCTACTGTATTATAAATTTGCGCACAATTAGGAATTTTTTAAGCTTTTCTCGGTTTCATTCATTTTAATAAAAAAAATTGTTATCTTTAAAATAGTTAAATTGTGTTTAAAGAATTATGATTGAATATGGTAAAAAATGTTTTAAAATTTATAGAAATTTGAAATTTGTATAAAAAAATTATACATTTTAATATATGTTAATTATTTTATATTTAAGTGGATTTAAAAATAAAAATTTACAATCAATATATAGATTATGAAAATTTTTATCCAATCTAACTTAATGATTCAATTGAAACCATGTATGACTCAAACGAATTTTATGAATAAATTGAACATTCTTTTCCTCTAAAGGTCCATAAAAAAAGTGAAGGTTCATAGTGATCTTTTTTTGATTGTTCTATTTTATTTATCCGTTTGTTCTTTCTCTATTGAAGTCTAATGAAATCAGAAAGTTAGTGATATGTTGGTACAACTATGTGTGCCAATAACAAATAATAATAATAATAATAAAGGTATTCAACGAAGATAACAATGAAGAAAAAAAGTCAAAACTTTAGGTTAGAATTGATATGAATGATTTATTATTTCTTTGTCTTAGTCTTAATCTCAATAGATAGAACAAGCTGAAAGAGAAGAAATTACACACAATGAGAGTTTTATGAGAGAAGAAAAATTGAGAACCAATTTATTTTGTTTCACACATAAATTAAAGATACATATCTATTGTATTTTTATGAGAGATCCACCTAAAGATGAAGTATGTAATATCATCTTATTATAGTGAAAGTTTTAAGTGGCTTACGGATCCCGTGGTTATTATTTTCATTTTGTAAGGTTTTACACGCTAAATTTTTTTATTGTTATATTTGTTTTATTTTGATTTGAGAAATTATCATAGGTTTATGAAATTTATTTATTTATAACTATATATTTTCCCAACAAAGTGGTATCAAAGTCAAGTTGTATTAAAAAAGATGGACTATTCACATATATGGACTATTCTGTTGGCAGGTACTATTCATAGAGTATTGTTCACATATACAAATTGTTTTATCGATAGGTACTATTCATATGACTATTCACATAGTACTATTTTGATAGTATTATTCATCGGTACTACTCACATAGTATTATTTGGAAGTACTATTCATATGTAGTGTTCATCATTAGAAAAGTACCAAGTTCGGTAAACCTGTTGACTGATGATTCAAATGGAGGAGAACACATGTAATATGATAAAGTTGATTGCATTTAATTATGCAATTTGGAAGTCGAAGATGGAGGATCTTTTATACATTAAAAATCTATGAAATCCAATTATAATGCTAAAAGAGAAAGAAGTAACAAGTGTACTGCTCAAAACAGACAATGGATCGACAAGAGCTTTTTTCAAAATTTTGCTAATGAAAGCCAATTATAATGCTTACATTCTTTGGCAAAAGTTGGAGAAAATGTATGCGAGGACAATCACATAGAATAAAGCTAATCTGATACGACGATTAGTCAATTTGAAGTATAAAAATGGAAGCAGCATATCAGAACATATGATTGGGTTCCAAGACATTGTAGATCAACTCAACTCTATGAAGATGACTATAGATGACTAGCTACAAGCGTTGTTGATGCTGAGCTCTCTACCAAAAAGTTGGGATACTCTAGTTGTATCAGTTAGCAACTCAGCTCCTGACGGCAAGCTTACCATGGATATGGTAAAAGACAGAATGCTAAACGAAGAGTCTCGACGAAAAGATGAAGGATATACTCCTAACACTGAAGCACTTGTCATGTAGAAATAAGGCAAGCAAGAATGGCACGAGAGAAGTAAAAGTAGAAATCCCCGTAACCAAAGTCAACAAAGAGGATGGTCAAAGTCTAGATCAAGGCATGACAAGAAGTGTCATCACTACGGCAAGCCCGGATACTTCATTCGAGAATGTAGAAGGTTAAAGGCAGAACAATCCAGAAATCAGGAAGTAGAAACCCAAACAAATGACACCACAACTGTCACTGAAGAAGTTGTCATTATTCGAGATGCTGATTATGTCAATCTTGCGTGCCAAGACACTACTTGGATAGTTGACTCAGGTGCTTCCTATCATGTCACCTCACGACGGGAATTCTTCTCAACCTACACTCAAGGTGATTTTGGACGTGTGAGGTTGGGAAATGATGATGCATCAAATATTTTCAACATTGGCAATATTTATCTAGAGACTAATCTTGGATGCAAATTAATTTTGAAAGATGTGAGGCATGTTCCTGATATCCATCTCAATTTGATCTCTACTGGTATACTTGATGATGATGGATACAATAATTATTTTGGTGAAAGAAAATGGAAGCTTACCAAAGGCAATTCGGTAGTAGCTAAAGGCAAGAAAGATACATGACTCTACATCACAGAAGATAAACTGTGTAGAGAAGAAGTAAATATCACTAGGAAAGAAGTTCCTACCGAGCTATGGCATAAGAAACTCGGCCACATGAGTGAAAAAGGACTCAAAATTCTTTTCAAGAATGAGCTCTTTCCAGGAATGAAAGGTACACATTTGCGAACTTGTGTTGACTGTATTATGGGAAAACAACATAGAGTTGCATTTCGTAGTCTCGAACCATCTAGAAAGGAAATTATTCTAGATTTAATACACACAGATGTTTGTACAATGAGTTGTAAGTCATTAGGAGGTGCTCACTATTTTGTGACCTTTATTGATGACCATTCTAGAAAAGTATGGACTTTTTCTTTGAAAACTAAAGATCAAGTGCATGAAGTTTTGAAGCAGTTTCATGTAAAAGTGGAGAGAAACTGACAGACGTTTGAAGTGTGTACGTGCAGATAATGGTGGTGAGTATCATGAACCATTCGAGGAGTATTGTAGAAGTTTTGGCATCAGGTTGGAAAAATCAGTACCAAAGATACCTCAACACAATGGTGTCGTAGAGAGAATGAATAGAACCATCTGTGAAAGAGTCAGATGTATGCTCTCAAATGCAAAACTGCCAAACTCCTTTTGGGGGGAGGCAATGAGGACAAAAGTCGACTTAATCAACCTTTCTCCATCACTTCCACTGAACTACGACATACCAGAAATAGTTTGGATGGGGAAAGACATTTCTTACAAACACTTGAAATTATTCGACTGCAGAGCATTTATTCACATCCCAAGAGATGAGCGGTCCAAGTTGGATGGAAAAGCGAAGTAGTGTACCTTTATAGGATATACCCATGAAAAATTTGGCTACAGACTTTGGGATCCTATTAGCAAAAGTATTGTCAAAAAAAGAGACGTGGTGTTTCTTGAAGACTAAACAATTGAGAATTTTGAGAAATCTGAGAAACCACAATCAGATGAAATTCTAGTTAATTTGGACCTAATCTCTCCACCAATAAATCCTAATGATAGAGGAGTTACACCAAATAATGATGATGTTAATCCACCAGTTGGTAGTTCAGAACCAGAACAAGTTTCTGAACAAGTCCAACTAGAAGTACAGACAAGGAGATCTACCTGAGTACGACAACCAAGTCGTATATATTCTCCTAACGAGTATGTGATGCTCATTGAAGGGGGAGAACTAAAGAGTTATGATGAAGCTATCACTGATCAGCATAAGATTGAGTGGTAAAAATCCTTGCAAGAAGAAATGATCTCTACATGAGAACCACACATTTGATTTAATGAAACTACCATAGGGAAGAAAAGCTCTCAAGAACAAGTGGGTGTACAGAATCAAAAGTGAAGAAGGCAGCTCACAACCACGTTACAAAACAAGATTGGTTGTGAAAGGATTCGAGTAGAATAAGGTCGTTCACTTTGATGAAATATTCTCACTAGTAGTTAAAATGTCTTCAATCCGAGTTTTTCTTGGTTTGGTAGCTAGCCTTAATTTGGAGGTTGAACAACTTGACGTAAAGACTACATTCTTACATGGTGATCTTGATAAGGAAATCTATATGGATTAGCCCGAAGGTTTCCAAGTCAAAAGCAAAGAGAAATTGGTATGTAGGCTAAAGAAGAACTTGTACGGTCTGAAGAAAACACCAAGGCAATGGTATAAAAAGTTCTAATCATTCATAGAGAAAAATGAATACAACAGAACAATGAATGATCACTGCGTCTTCATCAAGACATTCTCTGATGGTGATTTTATTATTCTTTTGCTTTATGTCGATGACATGTTGATTATAGGTCAAAATATTGACAAGATTAAGAAGTTGAAGAAAGAGTTGAGCAAGTCTTTTGCAATGAAGTACTTAGGACCTGCCAAGAAGATTCTCGGCATGATAATTACCCGTAACAGGCAAAAGCAAAAGATCTGGCTTTCCCAAAAATGGTATGTTGAAAAAGTTCCTGAAAGACTCCACATGAGTAAAGCTAAACCTATTAGTTGTCCACTTGCAAGCCATTTCAAACTTAATATGAGTCAATATCCCTCAAGTGAGGAGGAGAAATCAAAGATGAGCAAGGTGTCTTATGCATCGACGGTTGACATTCTAATGTACGCTATGGTATACACCAAACCAGATATGGCACATACTGTTGGCATTGTGAGCCGATTCCTATCAAATCTTGGAAAGAAATATTGGGTAGCTATCAAATGGATACTTATGTATCTCCGAGGAACCTCTAGTCATTGTTTATGCTTTGGTAATAATAAACTTTTTGGTAATAATAAACTTGTATTAGAAGGATATATAAATTCAGATATGGTTGGCGATGTGAATACGAGGAAATCTATATCCAGGTACCTAAGAACATTTGAAGGGGGAGCTATTTCATGGCAATCATGATTACAAAAGTGTATTGCCTTAAGTACCACAAAAGTAGAGTACATTTCAATCACTGAAGGATGTAAGGAGATCTTGTGGATGAAAAGTTTTCTACAAGAATTGCATCAGAACCAAGAAAATTATGTTGTTTATTGCGACAATCACAGTACAATTCACCTTAGTAAGAACCCAACCTTTCACTCAAGGTCCAAACACATCGACGTAAGATATCGTTGAATTCGTGATGTTTTGGAACATAAACTATTGCAAGTTGAGAAGATCCACACCAATGATAACAAGACAGATATACTGACAAAGACCTTGACTAGAGAAAAACTTGCTATCTGTAGAAAGATTATAGACGTGGAAGAATGTCCCACATAAGGTAGAGAGGAAGATTTATTGGTCCAACTATATGGGCCAATAGAAATAATAATAATAATAATAATAATAAAGGTATTCAACAAAGATGGCGTCGGAGAAGAGAAAAAAAAAGTCAAAAATATTAGGCTAGAATTGACGTGAAGGATTCATTATTTCCTTCTATAAAAGGATTTAGCTTTAATCTCAATAGATAGAACAAGTTGAGAGAAAATAAAATACAGAGAGCCTCAGCATAAAGAGTTTTCTAAGAGAAAAAAAATTGAGAACCAATTGGTAACACAAATTGATTATATATATCTATTGTATTTTTGTGAGAGATACATCTAAAGGTAAAGTGTGTAATCTCATATTATTACAGTGAAAGTTTTAAATGATTTACAGTTCCCGTGGTTGTTACTTTTATTTTAAAAGGTTTTTCACGTTAAAATCTTTGATGTTATTTTTGTTTTATTTTGGTTTGAGAAATTATCTTAGATTTGTAAAATATATTTCTTTATAATTATTTATTTTTCCAACAGATGCCGACCTTATTATTTATTTAATAATTTTTAATTAATTAATTTATTTTTGTTTTGTTTTTCTGTCAAATTGGTTGTTACTCTTTTGGGCTGATGTATCTATTTTGTCTAATGAAATTACAAGGAAATTTCAAAAGAAATTCACTTTTGGAACTTAACAGTTCAATTTCTTTTCTTTTTAATTTGATACTTTTAAAATGTTAAAAAGCAAGAAATAGTAAGGAAGTCTCGTGATAACAAAAAGGCATGCATGCCAAGTGTCTCCAAAATAATGAAAGAGTCGTCAATTAAAAAAAGGACAAAAATTGTAAGGCCTTCTTCGCAATTTCGCATAATAAAAATATTGGTGTTAATATTATTATTTTAATTTTATTTTAAAAAGATTAATGCATGTATAAATAAACTTGTCATAATGCAAATATTTTTAATTTAATATTTAAATATATAGAATATTATCTCATCTTCTCTACATGCTAGAAAATAAATTAAACTAAACAAATATTTACAAGAACTTATCAATTAAAAAGGAAAAATTAAAATACATACAATAAATGATTTTTTTTCTAAACAAATATTTACAAGAGCTTATCAATTAAAAAATAAAAATAAAAATACATACAATAAATGAAATTATTTTTTTTTCTCCCAAATCACATGTAGTAAAGTGGTTAATTTTTTTCTATTAATGGTTTAGGGTCAAATTTTAATTAAATTTAACAATATATATATATACCTCAAGATTTAATGATAAAAATAAATAATCTTTTCAAGCTTTAACATTTATACATGAATTAATAATAAAATTAATAAATTGAACTAATTTATAAAAATAAAAAAAATATAGACTAAAATTTAAGAAAATAATGATTATAGATTAATTGACTTGAATTAAATTATAATTAACTTATTTTTAATAAATTATTCAATTATTATAAACACATAATATATTTCGTCATGGTAAGTTATTTTTTTTGGGATATTTTCCAATATAAATATCAGAAAAATGAAGGGAAAAAAGCGAATGCTTTAAAAAATTAAGATAAGATAAATATTAATGGTGTATTCAAATGGTAATTTATAGATTTTAATAGATTTAATTTTTTAAAAAAAGTAGGTGTATTTGTTTAAGATTTTTTCAAAAAATTATAAATATTTAACTATATTTAATTAAAAAAATTCTTCGCTATGCGTGTAAAGTAGATTAATATCATATAGTTTCTATTAATATGCATTCTGATTCCATCCATACAAATTGTGAATTTATTCATCTGTATATGATCCACACATCACATTAATCATATCCAATTCAATCCACTGTAAGGTAAATTTGCAGAGAAGGATTCGCACAATTAGGAATGTTTTAAGCTTCTTCAGTTTCATTCATTTTAATGAAAAAAAAAATATTATCTTTAAAATGTATAAATGTGTCTTGTAAACTTGTATAGTATGAAAACTAAGAATTATGATTGAATGTGCTGAAAATTGTTTTAAAATTAATAAAAATTTATAGACTTAAAAATATGTATAAAATATTTATATATATGCGAATTATTTTATATTTAAATGACGCAAGTAAATTTTTTTTTTTTTTGAATATTCTTCTCCTCAAAAGGTCCACCATAAAAGTTAGGGCTCATTGTGATCTTATTTTGCCTGTTCTATGTTATTTATCCATTTGTTCTCTCTCTACTCGAGTCTAGTGAAATAAAAAAATTTAGTAACGATAACACTATTATTTATTTAATAATTTTTAATTAATTAATTTATTATTATATTTGTATTTGGGGCCACTCTCGTGTGGAAAATTTTCATATAGGAGGACATTTTATTGTTTTGTTTTGTTTTTCTGTATATATATATATATATATAGCTAATGCTTTTGATATGGAATCGAAAATACATATAAAAGAAAAAGAAAAAAAAAAGCGACAGATAATTGTTGTTGAAGACTCGTTCCACTTCCTCATTTCAGGGAGATTTGGTAAGAACATATAATTGTTTTCTATTTTGGACAATTTTATCATTATTTATTAGATTTGTTATTATTATATCCAACTGTTTATTTAATTACAATATTTCTCTACGATCTACAGGGTTAAACGATAAATAAGATTTATCTTTTATCTTTTTAAACTTTTTAAATGTATTTTGTTAAGCTTGTGTTTTTTTATATATTTTCCCATATAACATATCAGAAAATTGGATGATGAAGAAGAAGAAGAAGAAGCCTTTTTTTTTTTAAGTTTAAGGCTTTAAATTTTTTTTAAAAGTTTAAGACTTCAAAAATTTATAAAATTTTAAGTATATTTAATTATGATTTTTAAAGACTTTTACAAGTTTATAAAATTTATATAAATTTAGATTTATTTAATTATTATTTTTTAAAATTTTATAAAAGTATTATGGTATTTAAATTTTAATTTTTTTTTGTATAAATAAGATCTAACATAAGTAAAATATTTTCTCTATAATGAGATTTATGGATTTTTTTAATTCTTTTCCCTTTCTTTTCTTATTTTCTTCTATCTCTTTTTCTCTTTTTTCTCTCGATCTTGACTCACACTTTTTATTTTATTTTTTATTTTTTATATTTGTTGAACTCAATCATCATCCCAAAATTGGTTTTTTTTAATAACATCACATGATATTGCCACGAAGTATAGTATTCATAAAACATATATTCAGTATGAACTAAGTATATATAATAAGCTAGTATGAACTAATAACATAATTTTCTTTTAATAGCTAGAATGAACTAAGAATCTATAATAAATTTTATCAAAAGTTCATGGGTTCCTTTTTAATTAACGCACGTGGACATTTTTCTTTATTTTTAAGAAAACTTAGATATTTTTAATAAAAAATAATAATAAGGATTTTATTAATTTTTTAAAATAAAATATATTATAATAAAAATTTATAAATTATAAACCTAATTAAACTAGATGGATAAATAGGTTATTTTTAATTTATATTAATTTATAATTTATTAACCTAAATAAAACGATCAGACATGCAATCGCATCAAAAAATGGCAGAAATAAAAAAGTAACACACGATATTTTTAGGTGGAAACAACCTAGTTCACAACCATAACCTAAGAGAAAAACCACTAGTTCATCGGTCCACCAGATCACCTAACTTTTTATTATGAAAATCAAATGTTCAAGTACAAACTCGTTCTTATGCTACCATATTTAAGATACTGTCCCAATGTACTTTACATACGAGCCCCTACTCTGTTTTCATAGTTTTTAAAATTAGCGTGAGTATTTTCCAGACCAACGTTTCAATAAATACTCCGCCAATCAGATTGTTCACAAATCAATTACAAAGAGATTAGCACAAAAACACAAGTACATGTGTGTGTTCTAAAACGGATTTAACAATGAATAATCTTAACTAGATGATTTAAAATATATGTCATTTAAATCAAATCAATTAGAAAATTTTAAAGCAAAAAAATTAAATACAGATTTAATTAAAATTGTTTTTTTAAAATTTAATACTCAAATCAAATAATCATGATCACAGATAATTAATCAAATCAATATATATATTTATCGCTACCTTGCATATTTGATGTTAATGAATGAAATAAGAAAAACAAAATAAAAAAACAAAACAGAGGCGTAGGATCACTTACCAACTTTACCTTTTCATTCACGGCATATATATATTAATTCATATATAACCATTTATAGCAGTTAGGTTTTTCTTCTATATTTTTTTTCTTTTTGAAAGCAAACTTATTAATCCTAACTCTATGTGTATATATATAGATAATGATAATCTATTAATATTAGTGTTAAAATATTTTTGGCTTCATTATTCATGGTCCATTTAAATATTTAATTAAAAATATTTTTAGATCACCTCTTAAAAATATTAAAATACATAAAAAAATATTTAAGCACCAAAACTAATATTATATTTACAAACATGTGCTATTAAATGTATAAATACAATCCTATATATCGTAATTATTAAGGATATATTTGAAATATAATTATCTAAAACTCAAGCATTTGTTCGGCATTTCCTGATAGACTTGATATTAGGCATAAAAACAAATTTACAAGTAAATATTTTGTCCATGAAAATAACCATCACTTATAATACTTACAAATAATATATTGAGTATTTTTATAATTATAAATGATTCGTTAATAAATTATAATAAATAAAAGTATAAAACTTTATGAAAAAAATTATAAAAATCTATTGAAAATTATATAACATTTTTAAAAATTTAATAAATCATACTTTTAAATCTTTAGAAATCTACTTATTAAAAACTGTTGTCTTTTTGAATTCTAATGAAATTTACCCTTTTAAAGTTAAAAAATATGCTTTTTATATTTTAAAATTATGCGAGTTGATAAGATAAGATAATATAATGTTAAAAAAATTATAAAAAATAAATATTATAATATGATTCGTATAGTGATATGATATTAGGATTTATCATTTTTTTTTGTTTCAAATCATATAAATATAACGTTTGATAAAAAAATATTATAATAAATGTTAGACTAGCAAAACCTAAAATGAAGATGTTTAATACATTATGTTAAAGTAATTATTTTGTTGGTATATAAATTAAGTTTTCATATATTTTATGTTATTATTATATGCAGGAGTGGACGAGATCATTTATTGTCATTTTTATCACGAAATAAAAACTAAATTGATATTGATAATTTTTTAAAATATTAAATATAAATTGATCGAAAATATTAAATTAACTGGACTAACAACCGACCAAGAAATTGGTTTGATATATTGTTTTTATTTCTAAAAAATAATAAAAACATTTTTATGTATATTCAATTACTCTTGCTTCATTTATAATTTTATATTAATTTAATAACAATTCATTAGTTTTTGGTACAAATGGTTTTTACTTAGATGAAATTATTATTTTTAAATTATAATTGACTGAATATTTTTTGTTTTCGATTCGGTTTGGATCAAAACAATCAATTTGATAGTTTTTTTATTAAACGTGTTCACCATTTCTAATCAAACTTTTTTTTTCCCATTTTAAAATGGCCTGTCACTATTTTTTTATGGTTATTAGCAGTTACAAAGATTTATCCTCTATCCTGTCTTTCTTAAATTTCCGTAAATTTTTATATTTACATTAGTTTTAATGTGATAAGTGACATTTTTTTCGTGAAGCCTAAATAACGAAATCTGGTTGTAAATGAAATCCTAATAGTTTAATCATTAATCATATGGCCTGGCTGTAAAATGAAAACATAAAGCATCAATAATACGAACAAAGACACAACGCAGTTCAAGAAAACTATCATTACTTAGCTTAATGTCCCGCTCGAATTATCCCGCAAAATCCAAATAAATGGTGCTTGCCTAAAAGATTAAATTTTTCTACATGAGAAGGTTTTAGAGTTGCCTAAAAATGTCTAGAAAGAGCTAGAGTTGGATGGACTCAACTCAAGCTTTGAAGATTCTAGAATGTTCTAGAGCACGCTAGAGGGTGCTTGAATGGGCTGGAATATTCTAGAACATGGTGGATGGTTCTTGAAGGATGTAGAAGCCGCTGGAAGCTTACGAAACATCCTAGAACATGCATGAATGAACTAGACATTCCTAGAAGACTCTAGAGTTGGCTAGAAGGTCCTAGAACCTTGTGGCATATTGTAGATAAAACAAGAACACTCTTGTATATTCAAGAACTAGAAGAATCTAGAAAGTGGTGGCATAGCCTTAAGCTTAGAGCCACACTATAAATAGACCCATTGGTCTTCATTTGTATTCATCTTGGGAATCCTTAGCATCTTGTATGATAAACTCTCTCTAGAGCAATACAAAGCATTTTTTACAAACTCTCTTCCTAATCTCTTTGGAGTTTCATTCGGATTCAAAGACAGGCCTAGTGCAACGGACGGTGCTAAGTGTCGCACGATCGCTACTTGAAAAATAAGATCGTGACAGTTGGATGCAAAGCCAGGTTAAAGCATTCCTACCTTTGACATAATAAAGAACGTTGCTTCATCTACACCAAGCGTCGATGTTCCACCTATGGAACGTGGCCGCGAGGAAACCCTGAAACTCGGAAACCATCAAAGGAATCTCGAGCCAAGTCGAAAGACATACTTTCTAGCTTAGAAGCACGAGTTGGGAGTGCGCAGGACATCTTAGGGGAGCTTTTCGATCGGGTGGACAACTTAGAGGAACATTGCAATGGCTTAGAGGTCGAGGATGTGGAGATCCATGCAGCGATCAAGATGTCCCTTAATGAGCTAGATGGTGGATTAAGGCAAGAGATTGATGGGTTAAAAACCGAACTTGCCAAGGTAAGGGATCTTGTCCAAAGAGAACTTGCTAATGTCTTGCTTAGAGTGGAGGACATGAGTGGTGACCTAGCTCTATATAAGCGAACAATGGCCGCGGGAACTAGCACAACCACTGTCATTGAGGCTAAGAGAGTGGATGTTCCCAAGCCTAAGACCTTCAATGGTGTTAGGAATGCTAGGGAAGTTGAGAACTTCCTATGGAGGCTGGAACAATAATTTGAGGCTACTAGCATAACGGACCATGCCAGCAAGATCCAGACTCCTACCATGTATTTGTTCGACACTACTATGTTGTGGTGGAGACGGAGGCATGGAGATGTGCAACGAGGGGTTTGCACAATTGAAACCTTTGAAGATTTAAAAAGGGAGTTCAAAATGCAGTTCTTCCCCGTAAATGCTGAAGAGGAGGCAAGAGGCCGACTACGACGGTTAAAGCAGACAGGTAGCATACGGGATTATGTGAAGGAGTTCACAACCTTGCTACTTGAAGTTCCTGACACATCAGACAAGGATGCTCTATTCTTGTTCATGGATGGTCTCCAATCGTGGGCTAACCTCAAGCTCAAGCGACGTGGTGTCCAAGACTTGTCTTCGGCTATCGTGATTGCATAAAGCTTTATTGACTACTCCACAAACAAGGACAACTCAAAAGCCACGGATAAAAATTTTGTTGAAGGAAAGAGTGGGAGAGGCCACAACAAAAGTCAGGAGAAGGAGGAACGTGATGCCTCGAAGCCCCGTGTGATGTGCTTCATATGAGACGGACCGCATTGGGCACGAGAATGTCTGAAAAGGAAGGCCTTGAGTGCCTTAGTTGCTTTTACTCATGACCAGGATGGAGGCGAGTCAGACGAAGGTGCAAAGATGGGTTCTTTGCACCTACTTGGTGCATTGCAGAGCGCCCCAAAGACCCCTAAGGGCTTAATGTATGTAGATGCAGCCATCAACGGGAAGGTTACCAAGGCTTTGGTCGACACAAGTGCATCTCATAACTTTGTTTCAATGGAGGAAGCAAAGCGACTCGTCCTTAAGGTAGTCCATGGAAGGAGATCTCTCAAAGCAGTTAACTCGGTAGCACTACCATTGCATGGAGTTGCTCGTGGAGTTAAGGTCAGTCTTGGTACTTGGACTGGCCAAGTGGACTTATCAGTAGTGCCTATGGATGATTTCTCTGTTGTATTCGGCATGGAGTTCTTGGACTAGGTTAGAGCTTTCTTGGTGTCATGCTCAAACTCTATGTGCATAATGGATGGTTGGAAGACGTGTGTGGTACCAACGGAGAGGACCACAAGACATACTACCCAAGCTCTCTCAGCACTTCAGTTCAAGAAAGGATTGAAGAGGGACGAAGAGAGTGATTTAGCCATCCTAAAGGAATACGATGATGAAGAGGTGTCACCAAAGCCAAACTTGCCGACGAAAGTGCAAGTTTCCCTAGATAAGTTCTAGGATGTGATGCCGGAGGCATTACCCAAATAGTTACCTCCAAGGTGGGAGATAGACCACGAAATTGAGTTGGAACCTGGCACCAAGCCACCAACAATGAGCCCTTATCGAATGGCGAACTCAGAGTTGGTAGAACTGCGGAAGCAACTCGATGAATTACTGGATGCTAGCTTCATAAGGCCCTCAAAAGCCTCATTTGGTGCCCCGGTGCTCTTTCAGAAGTAGAAGGATGGCTCGTTATGGATGTGCATCGACTATTGAGCTCTAAATAAGATCATGGTAAAGAACAAGTATCATATCCCTATTATTGCTTATTTGTTCGATCAGTTGGGGAATACTAGATACTTCACAAAATTGGACTTGCGATCGAGATACTACCAAGTACGCATAGCCAAGGGAGATGAGCCTAAGACTACTTATGTGACCAGGTATGGTGCCTATGAATTCCTTGTCATGCCATTTGGTCTCACAAATGCACCAGCCACCTTTTGCACTCTGATGAACAAAATTTTCCATCCCTACCTCGATCGGTTCGTGGTAGTATATCTTGACAACATTGTGATATATAGCCAGACTTTGGAAGAACATCTAGAGCATTTGAAGAAGGTGTTTAAGGTCCTAAGGGAAAACGAGCTATACGTCAAGAAGGAGAAATGTTCCTTTGCCCAAGATGAGGTGATGTTCTTGGGGCATAGGATAAATGATGGGAAATTGATGATGGATGGAGCTAAGGTGAAATCCATCCAAGAATGGGAACCTCCTGCCAAGGTTCTCGAGTTAAGATCTTTCCTTGGACTTGTGAACTACTATCGAAGGTTTATCAAGTCCTACTCAGCGAGAGCAACCCCATTGACCGACCTACTCAAAAAGAACAAGTTTTGGGAATGGATAAGTGAATGCCAAGCCTCATTCGAAGACTTGAAGAAGGTCATTAGTAAAGAACCAGTGCTTTGCCTACCAAACCCTTCCAAGTTATACGAGCTGCATACCGATGCCTCTGACTTTGCCATTGGTGAAGTGTTGATGCAGGAAGGGCGTCTGATAGCTTATGAGAGCCACAAGCTTAATGACATCGAACGCCGCTACACTGTGCAAGAAAAGGAAATGACAGCTATCATTCATTGCCTAAGGGTGTGGCAACACTACTTGGTGGGTTCTCATTTTGTTATCATGACGGATAATGTAGCAACAAGCTACTTCCAAACTCAAAAGAAGTTGAGTCCCAAGCAAGCTCGGTGGCAAGATTTCTTGGCGGAGTTTGATTATAGGTTAGAGTACAAACCCGGTAAGGCCAATGTGGTGGATGATGCGCTGAGCAATAAGGCAGAATTAGCAGCCTTGAGTAGGCCAAGTAATCCTTTGCTGGAAAGGATCAAAAAAGGGTTGGAGCATGATGCCCTTGCTCAAAACCTCCTTGCCTTCATCAAGGAAGGAAAGACTAGACGATTTTGGCTGAGTGATGGACTACTCTATGCCAAGCAGAATCGAATCTTCGTGCCAAAATAGGGGAGCTTAAGGAAAGAGCTTATTAAGGAGTGCCATGATTCCCTATGGATTGGACACCCAGGAATGAGGCACACCCTTGCTTTGATCAAGTCAATCTACTATTGGCCTCAACTTTGGGACGATGTCGAAGCTTATGTAAGAACTTGTCTTGTGTGCCAACAAGACAAGATAAAGCAGCATGCACCCAGATGGTTGTTAGAATTGATGCCTATTCTAGAGAGACCATGGGAGAGCGTCTCTATGGATTTCATCACTTGCTTGCCAAAATCTGATGGCTTTGGAAGCATCATTGTCATCATCGACCGCTTCAGCAAATATGCAACATTCATACCTGCCTCAACGGATTGTATGGCAGATGAGACGGCACGGTTGTTACTCAAACATGTTGTGAAGCATTGGGGAATTTCATCCAATATCGTGAGTGACCGAGACCCACGATTTACTGGAAAATTTTGGACGGAACTGTTCAAGCTGTTGGGATCAGACTTGAACTTTTTTACAAGCTTTCATCCACAAATGATGGACAAACGGAGCGTGTCAACGCATTGTTGGAGCTTTATCTTAGGCACTTTGTTAGTGCCAACCAACACGATTGGGAAAATTTGTTGAATGTAGCCCAATTCTCTTACAACTTATAACGGAGCAAGTGTACCGCGAAGAGTCCCTTTGAGATCGTCATGGGGCAGCAACCCATGACTCCTCATGCCTTGGCCACGAGTTATGAAGGGAAGAGTCCTGCTACCTTCAAATTTTCCAAGGTGTTGCATGAACAAGCTGAGTTGGCCCGAGCCTATTTGAACAAGGCGTATAAGAAGATGAAGAAATGGGCTGACAAGAAAAGAAGGATGGTGGAATTTCAAGATAGAGATTTGTTCCTTGTTAAACTATTGCCCCAACAGTTTAAGTCCTTGAGGAAGGTTCATAAGGGGTTAGTGCGGAAGTATGAAGAACCATTTACAGTCCTCAAGAAATTTGGTAAGGTGTCTTACAAGTTACAACTCCCTCAGAAGCTTAAAATATATCCTATTTTCCATGTAAGCATGCTAAAACCTTATCATGGAGACAAGAAATACATGAGTCGAGGAGAATCCAAGAGGGCGCCTAACATAGTGGTAACCTCATTTGATAGGGAAATGGACTCAATCTTGGCAGACCGTCTAATCCGACGTAGAGATGTACCAAGTTATCGGGAATACTTGGTCAAATGGAAGAACGCTCCGGATGTAGAGACAAGCTGGGAACATGAGGATTCTTTGTGGCAATTCAAAGATGACATAGAGAGGTTCAAGCTTGAAGGCGCAATGAGGGCGTCGCGAACTTGAGTGGGGGAGGGTGTTACGTCCTGCTTGAATTACCCCATAAAATCCAAATAAATGGTGCTTGCCTAAAGGATCTAGACTTTTCTACATGAGAAGGTTCTAGAGTTGCCTAGAGATGTCTATAAAGAGATAGAGTTGGATGGACTCAACTCAAGCTATGAAAATCCTAGAATATTTTAGAGCACGCTGGAGGATGCTAGAATGGGCTGGAATATTCTAGAACGTGGTGGATGGTTCTTGAAGGATGTAGAAGCCACTGGAAGCTTACGAAACATTCTAGAATGTGCATGAAGGAACTAGACATTCCTAGAAGACTCTAGAGTTGTCTAAAATGTCCTAGAATCTTGTGGCATATTATAGATAAAACAAGAACACTCTTATATATTCTAGAACTAGAAGAATCTAGAAAGTGGTGGCATTACCTTAAGCTTAGAGCCACATTATAAATAGACCTATTGGTCTTCATTTGTATTCATCTTGGGAATCCTTAGCATCTTGTATGATAAAATATCTCTAGAGCAATACAAATCATTCTTTACAAACTCTCTTTCTAATCTCTTTGGAGTTTCATTCGGATTCAAAGGCAGACTTAGTGCAATGGACGGTGCTAAGTGCCGCACGATCGCTAATTGAAAAATAAGGTCGTGACATTAAGCCTCTCTTGGATATATTACAAGATTTTTTTTTGTCTAAAATAAGAACTTAAATATTTTAGGGATATTTTAATTCAAATTATTATCGATTTAAATTTAACTATAGTAATAAATGTAATCACATTTAAAAATAAATAATTAATTCATGATATTTAAAAATTTATTTAGTTACACATATGACTATTAGAATGAGTAAATACATATAACTATTAGAATGAGTGAATTGATAATATTAATAGAAGTAAGTCAAATTATTTTTTTAGACAATCAGACATGTAATTTCGTGTAACTTAAGAGAAAAAACATCGATCCGCCTATCACTTAACTATCTACTATGAAAAAACATTCAATTATAAAGCTAGGACTCAAACTACTTATCAAAGTAATACCTCCTAAGTAATCTATTTGAAAACCTTATGTTTTTTTCAGTCTTTATAAGCAAATTGTTTGGATCCAGATTAACTTTTTGATAAACTCAAGTTATACGAGTTATCGAACCTTTTCAATTGGTACCTGCAAAGTTAGTACAATAAAATAAGTGCAATTTGTGTCCTATAATAGGTTGAATAATGAAAAATTCTAGTTAAATAAAAATCAATAGGACAAGAAAAAATATAAGTTCAATAAAAAAATTCTTTAAAGAAAAATAAGCAAAGTAAATAATTATGATATTACTAAGTATAATCATAATTATTTGATCCAATAATTTAGCAAAATAAAATAAGTGCAATTTGTGTCGTAGAACATATTCAATAATGAAATTTTTAGTTAGATAATTTAATAAAATATAAATTAAATCAAAATTAACTAGCAACCCTAGAAAAGGAAAAAACATGTTTAATAAAAATTTCTTCTCTATAGAAAAATAATCAAAGCAAATAATGATGATATTACCACATAAGTATAATTATAATTATTTGATCCAATAATTCAACAAAAAAATAAAATAAGAAGTTATATAAGTGTTTGTATTTCTCTTAAATTTATGAGTTACTTTTTAAAGGTATTGTAGTGTCTTTTATTGTGTATATAATACAAATATTTTGTTTACTTATTTGTATCAAATATTAGTAAATTTAGAGTTGTGAATTTTAAATTTTACTCAACATCATAAACTAATTAGGCTTATTAATCAATCATAAAATTACCAATATTTGATAAATTAATTAAAAAAAGAATCCTAAAGAAATACGATATTGCTTTCGCAAATAATTTTTGAGAGATAGCATAAAAAAACTACATCATAAATTAATTAGACTTATTAATCAATTAAAAACAATCACCAGCATTTGATGGATTAATTAAAAATAAAAGCCTAAAGAAATATGATATTGTTTTCACAAAATAATTTCTGAGGGAGCATAAAAAAATTAGAAAATTATAATGAATGTGGTTGAGAAAGTTGTATGCTTAGATTTGTTTAAAAATAATATGTTAAGCACTATGTCAAAATGTTATTACTATTCTATCTATAAAATAAGTTAAAAGAGTTTTAAAAAATGAGGAATATAGTAATAAATCAATTTGGTTAGAGTAAGAAATATGTTTAAAGTTGGAACTTGCATTGCTCGATCGAGCTGATCGATCCAGGCTGAGCTCGATTAGTCAAGCCTCTAAAGTCGATCGATTGAATCGATTGAACATTAATACCTTAATTGATCTACCTATATTAAAAATTATATCAGATACATTTTAATGAGGACATGTTTCGATTAATCGAGTAACATATATACAAAATGTTCCTAGGTATCTAATTTGAATTTTATCATGTATAGGAATAAAGGTATTACGTGATATGTATTCGTTGGAGTTCTATAATTTCTTTGCCTTTAAAAGTCTTCTTGAAAGATTCACATAGAAATTAATTTCTTTTAGATGTTTTGTTTACTAATATCCTCAACATTGACAAAACTTACAATATTTAAGTGGAAACAAACTAACTCAATGTTAAGAGAATCACAATTTCAATATGAACTAAATCAAGCTCTAAACCTCAGAATGAAACTTATTCTCCTTCATTGTGTGAATCTTTTAGAAAACAAATACTTAAAATGAAACATGCACAAAATCAACACAACCAGTTTACATGAAAAAATCTCCTGGTGTAGGAAGGAAACAACCATGGCACTCCCATCTCCAAAACTTTTACTATCAAGAAACAATTGTTCAAAAAATCAACCACATCATCAATAATACTAACAATTATTTTAAGAAAATAAAAAAATCTAACCCAATTTCATAGTCACTGTTCACGGCCCATATTTTCCCAAATCGGTAAGTCTTCTCTATTTGGCCATTAAGTGATCATAAGCCTTTTTAGGCTCCTCCAAATAAGAGGAAAAACTCAACAAATCTCCTCATTTTCCCGATTAGATGAAAGGATCTACCGCCTCCATAACTCCTTACAAGCTTCCATTTTTGAAATAAATTTCGTCTCTGCTGTAGAAAGTGCAACATACTTTTGTAATTTTAACTACCTAGAAACTACTTTATTAGGGAAAGTAATTAGATAACTTGAAGTAGACTTACGAGAATCTTCATCTCTTGGCAAATCTCATAATCATTTTTACTGCATCCTAATGCTTTCATCCACAACAACTTTACTTCCAAAGCTATGTCTAGCCTTTTACACACCATTGCATACATTAAGCTTCCTACTATTGAGGCATATGAAACCTTTTCCATATCTTATCTTTATCTATCGAAGGGCCTTGACTCGATCTCAATTTAAAGTGGTTAGATAAAGGAGAAGAAGCCATCAGTATAAACAACCCGTAGAGGCTTTTCTTTAACTAATATATATAATCCTCTTTTCATTTTAACTCAAAACCCTCTAGCTGCTCCATATAAATCTCTTTCTCCAAATCACCATGAAGAAAAGAAGTTTTCACATCCATTTTCTCAATTTCTAAATCCAAGCTTTCTGCTAGACCTAGAACAACACGTATGGAAGACATTTTCACAACATGAGAGAAAATGTTATCGAAATCAATATTTTTTTTCTGACTGAATTCCTTCACGACCAGTCTATCTTTGTATCATGGTTGTGAATTGTGTTCTTCTTGCTTCACCCTATAAACCCATTATTTTTAGAGCTCTCTTACCCTTAGCAACTTTACTAGCCCAAAACATATGATTATCATACGGTGACTACATTTCATCTTTCATAGCACAAAATAAATAGATCTCTAAACATTGGAATGAAACATATTCTTCTTCTTTGTATGAATCTTTTAGAAAACAAATAAATAGAACTCAATCATGTCACTTCATCTCCAAAACTTTCACTATCAAAAAACAATTGAACAAAAAGTTATCTAGAGCCACGCTCTATTTAGTCAGTAAGTCTCTTCATACAATGTTCCCAATTACCTGAAAACTTTAAATGGTTTTGAACGCAGTTGACCAAAAAATAACATAATGGTATGCTTGTAACTTTTTAAAATATTTGGTGGTAGGTTTATGATCGAAAAAAAAGCAGTTAATGTGCAATAAATTAATAAATTTGGTGGTGAATAATATTGTTATTCCTTTTTAAAATATTTTTTGAAAACATAACATATATAATTTTTTTTATTTTGAAAAATTACGGATACAAATCCCAAATTAATATCATTTTTAGATCAGATAATTGTTTTTAAAAGAGAGATGGACATGTATCCTATTATTAACTAACAACAAGTTAGTTGTAGCCCGTATAATTGTACCTACATCTTACTTTTTTATTAGTGTAAATGGGTATAATGTTGTTGATTTATATACCAAGAAGAAGATTGATTTCAATTATTATAATCATACCTAAGGCTATTTAAATAACATTGAAGCATTCAATTCCATAATATATAGAGTAAATTGTTAATTTTATTTATTTTGGTTATTTATTTATTTGAATATACTAGTTAAAGATATGTAATTTTAGTTGAAATTTGCAACTTTAGTTTTGTTTAAGTGTAAAATATATTTGATATAACGAAAATTAAATAAATAATAACAATAAGTTATTCAGTAATTAGAGATACATTATTGTGAAAAATTGGCAAACGTATCGTGCCACGTTGTCAATATTTAATTTATTTCTTTCTATTTTGGCTTTACTAGGTTTCATTTCACAAAACACAATTGAACAAGCTTTCGCAGGCCATGGAAGTTATTTTGGGGAATTGTAATCATGGTGGAAATATTGTTGGGCTAGTATTTCGCCCGGTGGGCTACATATTTAAGTATAAAAGTAACATTGCTAGCCTCCACTCTGAAGTTGGACTCTTAAGAGTTGAAAAAGAAGGAATGCAACAGAAGATTAATCAGGCCACAAGGAATAATGAAGAAATTCTTGTTCCTGTTGTAGACTGGATGGAAAGATCCGGCAAATTCAGCGCAGATGCTGACAGTAATCTGCGGAATGTGGAAGGACATGCAAAGGCAAAATGTTCCTTTCGATCCTTTCCAAATCTGTTTTGGCGTCATCGACTCAGTAAGGATGCAAAGAAGATGGCTGACTCTATTGCATCTCTCCGTAGAAATATTCCTAATGATCCAATTTCTTGTTCTCGTGTTCCACCGAGTAGTGATGATGTGATTGATGGATATGAGGCTTTTGAATCGAGAAATTCAATTATGAATCAAATAATGGAGGCACTTAAAGATCCGGAAGTGCGGGTGGTTGGTTTGCATGGCATGGGCGGTAGTGGTAAGACCTTGTTAGCTAAAGAAGTTTCAAGGCTAGCCAGGCTTCATAAGGTGTTTGAAATTGATGTTATGGTGACTGTATCCCAAATCCAAAATCTCCATGACATTCAACAACATATTGCTGAAAAGTTGGGTTTGCATCTCTCTAAATTTGAGACTTTGCCAGCGAGAGCAGATGAGCTTCGACATAGATGGAGACAAGAGAAGAAAATTCTCATAACTTTGGATGATGTGTGGGATAAACTGGACTTGAAAGAGATCGGTGTCTCGTTTGGAAACGATCAAAAGGGATGCAAGATATTTTTGATCTCTCGATTGTGAGTCCCTCCTACATTTAAGAGGAAGAAAACACAAGTGGTAGGTACAACCATAATGGTAGGTGTATCTAACATTGATATGCAATTTTGCCTATAAATAGGCAATGTCTTTGCCTTAGAGAAACATCAACACAACAAACAAGAAGAGAAGCTAAGCAAAGCCAAAGGAACAATTTCCTTTGAAGAAAAATAGTGTTGTGTGAGAAAGTGGGAGAGAATATCTTAGAAAAATATTGGGATATTTTTCTAAAAGGGGAGTGACAAAATAGTGAGTTTGGGAAACACTTGTGCGACACTATTTTGGGTTTATCTCAATTTGTTGTATTGCCTCTCACTTTGTACCCATTAATCTTATTAGTGGAAGAAATATTTTCGGAGTTTGTCCCGTAGACTTAGCCCAAATTAAAGGGTGAACCACGTTAAATTTCCGGTGTCATTATTCTACTCTGTTGAATTCATTTTGTCTTTACCCGCTGTGCCTAACAACTGGTATCAGAGCTGGTCTAGTAAAATTCTTAATATGCTCTGTGGTTGCAGCATAGACTGATCTTCCACATCAGAAAAGATTTTATTAGGTCCAGGGCGTATTTATTTACAGAAAAAAGAAACACAGCGGGAAAAAAATGTCAAGCCAAAAGGTAGATATTGAGAAATTTAATGGCAATAATAATTTCTCTTTATGGAAAAGGAGGATGAAAGATATTCTCATTCAACAGAAAGTCCATAAGGCGTTGCTGGGAAAAGAAAAGAAGGTAGCAACCGTCACCGAGGAACAATGGGAGGAAATGGATGAGATTGCAGCTAGTACAATTCGTCTAAATCTCTCAGACAGTGTCTTGCAAAACATTGAATCAAAAAATTGCAAGACTGCTAAAGAAACATGGGAGACTCTAGAAAACGTGTACATGTCAAAGAACCTTGCCAATAAATTTTATTTGTGGAAGGAGCTATATCAGATGAGGAAGGAAGATAATGTGAGCATGATGCAGCATGTTAGCAATTTTAACAGCAAGCTTTCTCACTTAGCAAGATTTAATGTGAGTTTTGGCGATGAAGAGAAAGTTGTGATGTTATTGGCATCACTACCCTCATCATATAATCATATCACAACAACTCTGACTTATGCAAAAGACAAGATGGAGTTTGAAGTTGTTGTAGAAGCCTTGTTCTCATATGAGAAACAAAACAAGGAAAGAGATTCAGAAGCACAAGCCCTTATCACAGAGTCTAGAGGAAGGAGACTGTACAAAGAACAAAAACCGAGAAGTAAGAGCAGAGGCAAATCAAACAAATTTGCCAATGTTGAATGCCATCATTGTAAGAAGAAGGGTCACATTAAGAAATTTTGTCGGGTGTTCAAGAAGGAACAAGAAACGAACACAGGCAAAGTAACAAAAAAGGATGACAGCAGTGATGATGAGCAAACAAATACCATAGACGAGTTCAATATCGTTTATGATGAAGATTTTGTCAATCTTGCATCACACGAGACCAGTTGGGTGATTGATAGTGGTGCTACAGTTCACGCTACATCACGTAGAGAATTTTTCTCATCATACACACCTGGAAGTTTTGGTGTTGTTAGAATGGGAAATGAAGGTCTGTCAAAGGTAGTAGGTAAAGGAGACGTTTGCTTGGAAACAGAGAACGGAACCAGACTATTTCTGAAGGATGTCAGGCATATTCCAGATATGCGCCTGAATTTGATCTCTGTGCGCCGACTTGCAAATGAAGGATATTGTAGCTCCTTCATTTATGACAAATGGAAACTTACAAAAGGCTCCTTAGTAGTGGCCAGAGGTGAGAAGCATACAACTTTGTATATAATGCAAGCGAAACTCTCTACCGACACAGTAAATGCCATAGAGAAAGATAGTGCAGCTGAGCTATGGCATAAGAGACTCAGTCACATGGGTGAAAAAGGTTTGACAAGTCTAGCCAAAAAGAAGATATTGCCTGGAATGGATGAAGTACATTTGGAGAAATGTGTTCATTGCCTAGCAGGAAAGCAAAATAGGGTTGCTTTCAAGAGCTTCCCTCCTTCCAGAATGAATAATATTTTAGATCTGATTCATTCAGATTTATGTGGACCAATGCCAAAGTCACTTGGTGGTGCTCAATACTTTGTGACTTTCATTGATGATCATTCAAGGAAGACGTGGGTATATCTTCTAAAGACAAAGGATCAGGTGCTAGATGTCTTCAAAGAATTTCATGCCTCAGTTGAGAGAAACACTGGAAAGAAGCTAAAGTGCATCCGGACAGACAATGGTGGAGAATACACTGGACCTTTCCATGCTTATTGCAAAAAGCATGGTATTCGGCATCAGATGACACCTCCAAAGACACCGCAGTTGAATGGCTTAGCTGAGAGGATGAATAGAACTTTGATGGAGAGAGTTAGATGTCTACTCTCACATGCAAAGTTGCCTAAAACTTTTTGGGGTGAAACCATACTCACAGTTGCACATGTGTTGAATCTTTCACCTTGTACTCCTCTCAAGATGGATGTTCCAAATAAAGTGTGGTCAGGAAAGGATGTTTCCTATGATCATCTGCGAGTGTTTGGCTGCAAAGCTTTTGTTCATTTCCCCAAGGATGAGAGATCCAAACTTGATGCCAAAACAAGACAGTGTATTTTTATTGGCTATGGTCAAGATCAATTTGGCTATAGATTTTACGATCCAGTTGCAAAGAGACTTGTCAGGAGCCGTGATGCTATATTTGTTGAAGATGAGACCATTGAAGATATTATCAAAATGAAGAAAGATGTTCCTAATTCCAATGGTGACTCATCAGATTTGGAATTAATTCCTCCAACATCAGTGCCAAGACAAGTTGGAGATGAAGACCAGGTTTATCCACCTGATGAAGATGATGCCCCCATAGAAGTTGGTTCTGAAGATGAGAGAAATGATGATATTCATTATCCAGTACCAACACCTGTGGCTTCTCCTGTTCCACTGAGAAGAAGTGATAGAGTGAGACGACCCTCTATCTCATATCCTCCAGATGAGTATGTAACTTTCACTGATGGGGGAGAACCTGAGAGTTATGAAGAGGCCATGGATGACGAATCCAAACAAAAATGGATTGAAGCCATGCAAGATGAGATGAAGTCCTTGCATGAGAACAAAACCTTTGAGTTGATGAAGCTGCCCAAAGGGAAGAAGGCCTTGAAAAATAAATGGGTGTTCAGGGTGAAGCATGAAGGACACAGTTACAGTCCGCAATACAAAGCCAGATTGGTTGTCAAAGGATTCAGCCAAAGAAAAGGTATTGACTTTGACGAGATTTTCTCTCCAGTTGTAAAAATGACATCCATCCGTGTTGTGCTAGGGTTAGCAGCAAGTCTTGACTTAGAGGTTGAGCAAATGGATGTCAAAACTGCCTTCCTACATGGTGACTTGGAAGAAGAGATATACATGGAGCAGCCAGAGGGTTTTCATCAAAAGGGAAAAGAAGATTATGTCTGCAAATTGAAGAAAAGTCTCTACGGCTTAATATGGAATTATACATGAAACCATAATACCTTATTTGTCTTAGCAAAATGAAGTTAATGAACGTAAGAATCATTCTTTAAAAAAATAAAGAATGTAATGCTATTAAGTTCTGAGTTATTACAAACTTATGGGAAAAGTTATTTTGTCAACTAATTACCTTTTTAAGTAAGGTATCTTGAAAAAAAGATACATAAGATATCGTATGAATTATTTAAAGAAATAGTACTTTTCTATATATATTTATGAGTGTTAAAGTATCTTGCTAAAGTTGTCGTACGTACAACTAAGAAGTAAAGATAAGTCCAAAAATGATAGATTGTATCTTTATTGGATATGAACATAATAGTAGTGCTTATCGATTTCTTATGCATGAGTCAAAAATCTTAGACATATATAAGAACACGATAATAGAATTAAGAAATGCATCGCTCTTTGAACATATATTTTCAAGTAAATCTCAAGGAGAATAAAATTCATATAAAAAAAACTTTTAAGACTATGAATGAAAATAATCAAGACAAAATAACCTGAATAAGAGGTTAAGGATAAGGTTAAAGTTGAACCCAAAAGTAGCAAGAGGGTTAGGATAGAAATGTCTTATGGTCCATATTTTATGACCTACTTGCTAGAAAGTGAAATTAAGTTCATTATGCTAAATCACACTAGGAAACTATTTGATTTACCTCTAGGTAGTACAACACTAGGATTTAAGTAGATTTTCACGAGAAAATATAAACCATATAGATCAATTAAAAAGTACAAAGCTAGATTTGTAATCCAGGAATACAAATAATGGCATTACTTTGATTACTTTGATACTTATTTCTTTGTGATGAGATTAACATCCATAAGGATTATACTTGCCATTATAACTTTGTAAAATCTTGAAATACATCAAATTTTAATATTTTATGACATTGTTCGATAATTTTGAAAATATTTTTTGAATTTAACTAACTAGTTAATTAATTTTTTTCATCAATAAATATTAATATTGAGAGAAATTTTTAAAAATTAGAAAAAAAAATAAAAATATTTATTAAAAATTAATGGTAAGAAAGATGAAGAAACAATTCTATTTTAATATCAATTATAGTTAATTTAATTTATATTATAACTATTATAAATAATTAAATTTTTATTTTTATATAAAAATAATCATCATGACATATTATATTTTATGAGATATTAAAACAAAATATAATAATAGCATTGAATATTTGAGATACTAATTTATTAATTGAAGTACTTGTATAATACGATATTCAAAAACAAATAAGTATTTCATTTGAATTGAATTCGAAAGTTATTGATTTTTTTTTATATAAAATATACTCACTTTAAATTTTATATGAACTCATATCCTTTTATTACCACTTATAGCCGATATATTTTCACTATAATGCAATCTCCATCAAACATGAATAGGATTCAATGTGTCATTCTACACAAACAAATTTTCAAAAAATCATGCATTAATTATAGATTAATACTTATTTGTTCATCTAAACTAATGAAAATTTTGACATATAATTTTATAGATGTAAAATAAAAAAAGTGAGATTATTTTAAAATCTTTTTATTCTCTCACCTCCGTAATTATTCCATGTTATTAGTCTAAATGATTAATCCAAAACTAAGGAATAATTTTTACTAATTTTTAAAACAAGAGTTTGCAGGTCAAATCTAAATGTTATGTTTTATATTATGTTTAAAAAGGTTAATATACTTTTTTTAATGCGAAAAAACATAATAAAAATTGATAATAATATTACTTTAATAATTTTTTTATTAAAATATTATTTTTTACTATAAATAATTAATATACAATATTAAAAGTAAAGTTTAGGATGTAAGGTCACATTAGTCATTTTATTTATACAAAATATGTCATTTTATTTCTTAATTTTAAGAGTGTGATATTTAGTCTCTTTACTTTATAAAATTGGTACCAAAAAGAGAAGTTTAGTAATTTTAAAAAATAAAAATTATCATAGGTTCTAGTCACATAGTGGAAGTAAAAGGTAAAAGATGCTAATATATCCTTACTAGTTATGTTTGTAATTTTTTTTGTTGGATAGGGTGAGGATAAATGACGAAAATATTCTCGTAAATATTTGTTTCAATTTTTTTTATTCATAAAAGTTTTTTATGACTCATTTTTTATGAGTAAAAGAACTAATAATCACATTTTTAAAATTAAAGGATTAAAAGACACTTTTATTTAAAGAAAAGACATCTTATGATATTTTTCCTAAAAATTATGTTATTAAATTATAATATAATTGATATTAACTGTTATTTATTATAATTAAATTAATGATCAAGTTTAATAGCATTTAATCCTTTAACATGAAAAAAAATTAATTAAAAATATCTTCTAAATAATATTATTTATCTTTAATTAAATAATTTTATTAAAAATTTCAAAAATATGTACTAAAAAACATCTTTTATAATATAAGGACTAAATACACAACTTAATTTGAGAGACTTGTCTAATATTTTTCTCAAAATTTTATAATCTACTAGTAAACTGGTTGAATTGTAATGTGATTTTGTTAAGTCATTTACTGTTATGCTTAATACCTTTGTATCAATCATAATTATCATTTTGCAGGTGATTTTCTCCAAATTACAAGAGTTGACAGTGGATCATTGTGAGATTATAAATGATATATTTAATTTGGAGGGTCAATCTTGTTTTCAAAAGCTATTTTATTTTCAATGCATCTCTTATGATTCCAAATTTCTTGCATTTGTATTATCTATATGTGTTTATGTTGTGTTCAGTGAAAAGTGTTCTTTGCTTATTATATGTGAAACTAGAACATTGTTAATTATATTTACATTTTTAATGAATAAGCGAAGTAATCAACTGTTTGGGTTATGTCTACAAATATTTTTTGTTTAGCCTATCTTTCAAATTGATTGTTGGGTTTACAACCCAAAACATGGGGGGTGTTGGGCTTGGCTAGTGACTCTATTTTGTCAACTTAAAATTACGCGTAAAATCTCCCACAAATTTTACTTTACACATCAACTTTTACTTTAATTTTTTAAAATTTTATTCAATCCTATTAAAATATTAAAAATACTCCCTACTATAAACAGGCATCGGGACATACATGGACGGTTATGCTAATAATTATAATCATCTTGTACTAATTTAGATATATTCGGTTAATAACTATCGATTATAAGTCGATAGTAATTTCCTTACAGTTTAATCACGTTTCTTATTTTTTAACATTTATTAAAAATATACTAAATTTTTAAAAAATTAAATGTTAACTTAATTCTTATTTTACCATATTATTTAAAATATTGACCTTAATTTTCATTTTTTAACTATTTAGCATATGTTTTTAAGTAAAATAAAAAATATGTAGTAAGAATAAATAAAATTTAATTTAATTTTACAAAGTATTGTATGTTTTATTATTAAAATTATATTTTTCTATATTATTATATGTATATTAAATAATAATATTAATATATGCTCGGTTTCAATTCACTCTAGTTTCGGTATTGTAATAACTATCATCGTCCCAAACATTCTCGGTTACGGTTATTTTTAAGAAAAAAAACATTAAATTTTTAAGGATAACTACAATTAAAATTATCCACAATTAAAATTTTCATCCCTACTTCCATGTCAATTTTCACAAGTGGTTTGGTAGAATACTATTGAACTTCTTCATTCCATACCTTTATCAAAACCTCCGTGAAAAGGTTTGATACCTTTGTATTCTATAGAAAATGATTACATAGATTTCGTATAGCGTAATAAATCTTTAAATATAGATGTTGGTAGTATTTTGAAAGAATTATCAATAAAACATTAAATTAAAATTTTTAAAAAATATGTATAATGATCAATTATAAAGACCAAATTTTTAATTGTTTTTCTTTTGAATTAATCTGTGGTTCGGGTATCAACGAGAGTTTCACATTGTAGGAAAAATCGGGTATATTTTTCCTATTTTAAGTAGTTATTATTCACTTATGATTTAAATGAATATAACCCAAATTAACCAGATAAAATAATCCTATTGGAAATATAATACTAAAATAAACTAAAACAGATATTGAAACAGAAATATTAAAGCAAATAAATAATAACACCAAAAATTTAACGAGATTCGGTATAAATGTAACCTAGGTTCTCGGGCGTCGTTGACCACTTCCACTATCTCCAAATGGATGAACTCTAAATTATAACTAATTGGACAAAATTGAGCTAATCAATTACCCTTATAAAAAAGAGAAAAAATTACAAATTTTGGGATGTTTTACAAATGGTGAATGAAGGCTTTATTTATAGCCCCAAATCCAACACATATCTTCATTCCTAACCAATGTGGGACTTTTCTAATTTGCTCACTAAAGAGTTATATAAAAAATCTCCACCTTAGCGACTTAGTGATTTTTAAATGATTTCTTTAATCACTAGATCAACGACGCCAGTACCAATTCAGATTTGTAGGATGTTAATCAAGTACAGACAATGTTTGAACTTGATTGTTGTTACCACATTGGTCATCATATATGCGAGATTTTTTGTCGTACTGATCTTCTGAACTAGTAATCCACCTTCTTCAATAATCTCTCGTACGAAATGATAGCGAACGTCAATGTGCTTTGTATGTGCATGGTAGACTTGGTTCTTTGCTAAATGAATAGCACTCTGACTATCACAAAACACTTAATATGTTTTTGACCAACTCCCAAGTCTTCAAGCAAACCTCGTAACCAAATAGCTTCCTTTATAGTCTCTGTAACTGAGATATATTCTACCTCTATAGTAGACAAAGCAACTGTGGACTGCAAGGGTAAACTTCCAACTGATTGGTGCTCTAGCAAGAGTAAGCACATAACCAGTAGTTGACTGATGCTTATCTAAATCTCCTGCATAGTCAAAATCACAATATCCGACTATATATTGACCAACTGTATTATCCTAATGAAATACTAAACGAACATCTACAGTATTTATAATATACCATAGAATCCATTTCATAGCCAACCAATGTCCTTTACCAGGATCATGCATGTACTTGCTTACAATACCAACCACATGTGAAATTTCAGGTCTTGTACACACCATTGCATATATCAAGCTACCAACCACATTTGCATATGGTACCTTTGCCATATATTCTCATTCTACATCATTCTTAGGATATAATTGAGCACTAAGCTTGAATTGAGAAACTAGGAGAGTACTTACAGGCTTTTTCTGTTTATTCATACCAAAAACATTGTAGTACCTTCTTCAAATATTGACTCTAGGTCAAACTAAGCTTCCCCTTCTTCCTGTCTCTGCTTATCTCCATACTAAGAACTTCTTGGCTTATCCCAAATATTTCATCTCGAACTCTGGACTTAGTTGAGCCTTCAACTTCTCAATATCTGCTTGGCTCTTCGATGCAATCAACATATCATCGACGTATAATAGAAGATAGATGAAAAACTCATTTTGTAGCTTGCGAAAATACACACAATGATCATGTGTGCTTCTGGTGTACTTCTGTTGCAACATAAACTGATTAAATCGTTTGTACCACTGCCTTGGAGATTGCTTCAATCCATACAATTATTTTTCAACTTACAAACCCAATTCTCTTTGCCAGCAACATAAACCCCTTATGGCTGAGACATATAGATTTCCTCTTCTAAGTCACCATGTAGAAACACGGTTTTTACATCAAGTTGAACTAGTTCCAAATCAAACCGTGCTACCAAGGCCAACAAAATTATAATGGAGGAATGTTTTACAACTGGAGAAAATACCTCATTATAATCGATTCCCTCCTTCTGAGTGTAGCCCTTAGCCACCAACCTTGCCTTGTAGCGAATACCATCTTTGTTAGGAAATCCAACTTTCTTCGCATACACTCATTTGCATCCAATTTCCTTCTTACCCTTGGGTAATTGTGTCAGCTTCCATGTTTTATTCTTCTAAAGGGATAGGAGTTCTTCATCCATGTATTTCTTCCATCTTTCAACTTCAAGGCTTCTGATTGCTTCTTTATATATGGAAGGAACATCATCACGCACAACTGAAATTGCACAAGCCACCGTATTCTTAAATTGAGTAGGTAGGTCTTCAAAATCCTTGTATCGAGCAGGCACATTAACATTTTGTCGTTGTGGCCTATCAACTATAGTTTCTTCTTGTTGCTGTGGAGGTTCTTGGGTTAAAACCTCTTCATCTGATTCATCTTTTGTCAATAGAGGATCAACTTCTGTCTTATCTTCACTAACTGGATTAACAATTATACTTTCAAACTCCACTTGTTTCGGAGTTTGCTCCACCTACTCTAAAGTTCCATCAATCTTCTTAGTTACCTTTCTCAACAATGCAGATTCATCAAAGGTAACATCTCTACTAAAGATTATCTTTTTTGTTTCAAGGAACTATAGTCGATATCCCTTAGAACCAGAAGGGATCCCAAAAAAAATGGCTTTCTTGGCTCTTGGGTCCAACTTTGATTCCGTTACATGGTAGCATGCAATTGAACCAAACACATGTAAGAAGTCATAATCTCTAGCAGGTTTTCCAGACCATACCTCCATATGCGTTTTGCCTTCAAGAGTATACGATGGTAGATGGTTGACGAGATGACATGCATATGTCACAATCTCAGCCCTATACTACTTGCCTAACCCAGCATTTGATAACATACACCGAACCTTCTCCAGCAAAGTCCGGTTCATATGTTCTGCAACTCTGTTTGTTATGGTGTTTTTTGAATAGTGAAGTGTCGCACTATCCCTTCTTCTTCACAAACTTTCATAAATGGATCGCTTGTGTACTCAATGCCATTATCAAACCTGAGACGCTTGATATTTTTACCAGTCTAAGTCTCGATCATATTCTTCCACTTGAGAAAAATTCCCAACACTTCATCCTTATTTTTCATGAGATACACCCAAACTCTTCTAGAGAGGTCATCAACGAAAATGACATAATAATGTTTGTCACTCATGGATGGAGTTCTTGTTGGCCCTCATACATCAGTATGGATGTAATCCAAAATGTCCTTTGTATTATGGAGAGTAGTGCCAAAGCTTACTCTTTTTTGCTTCCCCAATACACAATGCTCATAGAATTTTAACTTGCCGAATCTCGCACCTTTTAATAGGCCTTGCTTTACTAGAATCTGCAAAGCTTTTTCACCAGCATGTCCCAAACGCATATGCCACAACTTGGTAGTTTCTAAATCTCTTTCTTCCTCTGAAATTGCTATTGATGTTGTCCCAATAATCATACTACCAAGGTAGTAGTACAAGTTATTCTTCCAAACACCTTTCATCATCACAAGTGCTCCAAAAGTAACCTTCAATATCCCATTTTGTATAGTCATAATGAAGCCTTTTGATTCTAAGACTCCCACAACAATGAGATTCTTCTTCATATCTGGAACATAATGAACATTTGTCAAGACCCTGGTTGAACCATCTTGACTCTTCAAATGAATTGTACTGATTCCCAAAACTTTGCATGGATAATCATTACTTATGAAAACAACTCCACCGTATAGTTCTTCAAAGTTAAAGAACCACTCCTTGTTAGGAGACATATGGAAAGTGCATGCTGAATCAAAAATCCAATCACCAAGATGAGATGCTGTTGACGAACCAACCAATGCAAAATCTGAATTTGAATTGCTTTTAGCTACACATGCATCAGATTGCACAGTTTTTCCTTTCTTTTGTAGCTTCAGACAATTTTCTTCTAATGGCCTTTCTCATGACAAAAAAACACATTCATCATTCCCAAGCCTTCTTGTTGACAAATATCTACCTCTCATTCCTTTTGTTGTGTTTGCTGACGTCCTCTTACAGATAGTGTCTCTACTACTTCATTCCTGCTTTCTTTTTTATCTTTCTTTCTAATTTCATAACTATACAAAGCAGTACAAATTTCCTCAAAAGACACTTTATCCTTCCTAATGAGTAAACTCGTAATAAGTTGATCAAACTCATCAGGAAGGGAAGCTAACAACATCAAGGCTAAATCCTCATCTTTAAAAGTTTTATCTATATTTAACAAATCTGCTACTAATCGATTAAAAGCAGTAATGTGGTCGTTTATTGTAGTACTTAGAAGGTATTCAAAACAAAATAACTTTTTCTTCAAATAGAGCTGATTCTGTCCATTCTTTTTCATAAACTTGTTCTTCAATGCCTTCCATAACTTACTTATGGATGTCTCCTTCATGAACGTGTACTTTTTTCTCTTGAGAGACACAAACGGATTGTACCACGTACCAATCGGTTGATATTTTTCCACTCTACTTCATCTGTTCCATTTGGTTTATCTTTTTCAATAGAGATGTCTAGACCTTGTTGAAACAGAGCATCTAAAACTTCGCCTTGCCACATGTTGAAATGACCGATTCCATCAAACTTCTCCACCTCGAACCTTGCATTCATCACCATAGTTCTGCCTGACGTGGATGATTGGCCTTTATTTGAAAGAAAATTTTCTTCCGGCATTTCTTCAAATTACAACAACTAGCAACTATATTCCAATAGTAAACAAACGGAATACAAACAAATGTCTCGGTAGAAACCTTCGGCTCTGATACCAATTGTTGGAAAAATCGGGTATATTTTCCCTATTCTAAGTAGTTATTATTTACTTATGATTTAAATGAATAGAACTCAAACTAACTCGACAAAATAATGCTATTGGAAATATAATGCTAAAATAAATTAAAACAGATATTGAAACAGAAATATTAAAGCAAATAAATAATAACACTATAAATTTAACGAGGTTCGGTATAAATTTTACCTAGGTCTTCGGGCGTCGTTGACCACTTCTACTATCTTCAAATAGATGAACTCAAAATTACAACTAATTGGGCAAAATTGAGCTAATCAATTACACTTATAAAAGAGAGAAAAATATACAAATTTTGAGATATTTTACAAATGATGAAGGAGAGCTTTATTTATAACCTCAAATCCAACATTCATCTTTATTCCTAACTAATGTAAGACTTTTTTTAATTTACGGAGCTACACATATTAATAAAAAACATGCACAATTTTTTCTCTTATTATTCTTCTCAATAATTTTTTCTTTACTTTCGTCCATGATTTTCTTAGTTTCTCAAACCTCTACAATATTGTCATGTGTCATCACTTTCTCACTAATGAATAATTATTATTAATTTTGGAAGAAAGAAAATCATTTTTCTTATATTTTATTAAAGTTGAACATAAGTTTTATTAAATATAACATAAAAGTCTTGTTGTTTCAAAAAATGCCAAAAAGATTTGGTACTCGTATAAATCGGGTTAGGTGCTAAAAGTATTTTTGATTTAACCATTCTAATTAGGATTTTTTGGAATTTCACACACAAAAGAAAAAATTAACCTAGTGTTACCCAACCATCCATTAACCCACACAAACACAAACATCCCTCGTTAAAAGTAGTTTTATATAATATCATTTAGGTTAATAGACTTTTTATTATTCATTAATTCATTAAAATATAAATAATTGTTAAAATTTGTGGTAAATAAATAATATTAGATCGATGGTTTAATAGAGTGGGAAAGTTTTCTCCTATTCTTAAAGGTAAAAATAAGAAAACGAATTAAGAAAATTTTCAAAAATAAAAGTCAAAAGTAAAGCCATGTTTTTCAAAGTAACGAAGAATCATCTATTAAAAAAGAAAAAGTAATAGGCAAAACTAATAATAGTCAAAAAGAGAAACCGAATCTTACAAAGTAACGAAGACTTATTGACTAAACAAGAGTGAAGTAATAAGGTAGACGCGTAATGGCGGGGTCAATTTCGTAAAATTAACTCATTCTCATTGGAGATCGAAAAATGCTTGCTTAAAAACATGATTTTAGAGTCATATTATGTAAATTTAGTAAGTATTTTTACAACTATTCAAGATTTTATATTCTAAATTTAAGTGATATATATATTTTTAATGTATATAATAATTTCATGCATATATATTATCATATTCATTTATATTTTTATAACAAAAATGAAATTAAATATTCATTGTACTTTTATTTAAAAGACTGCTTAACAATTCGTCATATTATATATTTTTTTCAAATACAATTGAAAAAAAAATTATTTTTACAAAAACATAAAAATTAACTATTTATTTGTGTGATTTAACTAAATTATTTTAAAAAAATTTATTAAACTTGAGTGTTCAAACTGCAATAATTGGTGAACTACTACTTCATTTGTCTTTAAAAAAAATAGTTATGACAATAGCAATATATGTTGTCTTAATATTATCATATTTTTTTCTAATAAATATATCTTGATTTTTTATTCTTAAATAATTGCTATTTTCTTATTAGTATTTACTCTATAAAATCACACAATTTTTATTAATCTATGTTATGATTCGATTCATGTAAATTATGAATTTATTTATTTGACATGCAGATCATAGTAATCATATCCAATTAGATCCATTGTAGTATAGATTGGTTTAGAAGAATATGCATAATTAGGAATTTTTTATAATTCTTTCAATTTTTTTGAGTATTTGTTATTTTCGTGGACAAAATATTTACTTGTAAATTTATTTTTAGATCTACTATCAAGTTTATTAAGAAAAGTCAAACAAATGCTCGAGTATCAAATATTCATACTTCAAGTATGTCTTTTATAACTACGATACATAAGATTACATTTATACATTTAATAGTATACATTCATAAATCTAAAATTATTTTTGGTGTTTAAATATTTTTTATGTGTTTTAATATTTTTAAAATGTGATTTAAAATATATATATATTTTAAGGCTTTGAAAAATTAAGCCTAAAATGTATTTAACTCTAATATTATTAGGTATTATAATTATCTATAAATAAAGATATATTAGGGTTGATGGGTGATGAGAACAAAAATATATGTGCTGAAAAAAAGGGGAGCTGCCGATTGAATAATCAAAATCTGGTGAAAAAAGAAAAAGGGAACAACGGCAACATCGAAGGTAATTAATATATATTGAAAAAGTTATACACAATGTCGGAGAAGTTAATTTAATATATATTAAAAAAGTTATATGTTGGAGAAAGTAATAGGAGAAAGTAATTAAAATATATGGAAAGTTGCGAAGGAATTTGAAAAGAAAGGTAATTAATATATATTGATTTTTTTAATTAATTTAGTTATTTTCGATTAGATATTTAAATATTTAGATTAAATAATTTATGTGTAATTATGATTATTTGATTTGAGTATTAAATTTTAATGAAGTTATTTTTATTGAATCTGTATTTAATCTTTTTGCTTTAGAATTTTTAGTTGATTTGATTTAAATGACATATATTTTGAATCATCTAGTTAGTATTATTTTTGTTAAGTCCGCTCTAGAACACACACGGGCAATTGTGTTTTTTGTGTTAACTATTTTGCAGTTACTTTGTAATGATCTGATTGGCGAGAAGTTTATTGGAATATTGGTCTGAAAACCGCTCACGCTAATATTGGAAACTGTGAAAAGAGAGCAGGGGCTCGTAAGTAACGCATATTGAGGCAGTATCTTAAGGAGGGTAGCATAAGACTGAGTTTGTACTTGAACATTTGATTTTCATAGTAAAAAATTAGGTGGTCCGGTGGACCGGTGGTTTTCCTCTTAGGTCATGTTTGTGGCTTAAGTTATTTTTACCTAAAAATACCGTGTGTTATTATTTTATTTTCGTACTTATTTTTACACACGATTGCATGTCTAGCTGCTTTGTTTAGGTTATTAAATTATAAATTAGTAAAAATTAAAAATAACCTATTCACCCTATAGGTTAATTAGTTTCATAATTTATAAACTTTTGATTTAAATAAAAAATTTATTATCCTTAAAATTAACAAATATGTGTTGTCACTTGTAGTATGAAAATAAAGAATAATGAAAATAATTATTTTAAAGACTTACAATTGAATTGAATGTGGTGAATTTTTTTTAAAAACTAATAAAAATTTATAAAATGTTGAAATATATATAAATGTTTGTATACATTTTAATACATGTAGATTATTTCGTATTTAAGTAGATTTAAAAATAAAAATTCATAATCTAATCCACATCATATAAATTATGAAATTTTTTATCTAATTGGAATTAAAAAATCCACAATTCAATTAATATCGAATTTTATGAATTAATTGAATATTTTCATCCTCAAAATTCCCATTAAAAAAGCAATTACTTATAGTGATCTTATTTGGCTTATTCTTGCAAAGTTTTCATAAAATCTAATTTGTTTTTTTTTTTTTGTTTTTTTTTCCAAATTGATTGTTGCTCTTGGGTTATTGTATCTCTTACTCTCTTTTGTCAACTGAAATTTTAAGGAAATTTACAACGAAATTCACTTTTGGAACTTAACACTTCAACACTTACTTTCTTTTTTTTTTCTTTTTAATTGAATCCATACCTCCACCGAATCTCCATGAAAAGGTTTGGTACATTCGTATTTTAGAGAAAAAGATTACGTAACTTCGGTAAAGCCTATAAATATCCATTTTAATATTAATATTTTACGATATTGTTGGATAATTTTGAAAATATTTTTTAAATTTAAATAATTAGTTAATTAATTTTTTTATCAATAAATATTAATAATGAAAGAAATTTTGAAAAATTATTAAAAATAAAAATATTTATTAAAAAAATATAGTAAGAACGATGAATAGATAATTACATTTTAACATCAATTATAATTAATTTAATTTATATTATAATTATTATTTATAATTAAATTTATATTTTTATATAAAAATAATTATCATAATTTTATAAGTGATATGTTATATTTTGATTAATGAGATCTAAATATAATTATGTAACATGATTAAACTATAATTTAATCATTAAATATTATATTTATTATTATCTGTGATTATATATATCTTAATATAAGATTAATTATTATACATAATTTTTTTTATATTATTTTTAACTCATTATTTTGATTTTAATTTTAAGTATTTTGTTTTATGAATTTTTGATTTTTTGAGTTTATAAGACATGAAAATCGAGATTTTAAACTTGTTGATTAGGAATCCTTTGAGTCAAAAGAAAGCTAGTAGATTTTGGATTTTTATTTTAAGAACTTTCAATCAGTATTGAGGATTGATCAGTTATAATCCATTATTTATAACATCAATTTCCAATAGAATTATGGATTACATCAATTTAGTCATTTTATGCATCCTTGTAAACAGTTTTTATACCTGTTATATAAAATTACTCATTTTATTATTAAAAAATATGTATTTAATTAAATTTTTAATATATTTTAAAAATTATACATTTTAAGGTTTTTTTTTAGGATTAAATTTAAACGGTAAATTTTACTATAAATATTTACTGATTTATATTGGCAGACATAATTTGGTGTTTTGCAATCATTATGTTGAGAAATTATAACGTAATCCCACGTAAAACCTACCATGTGCTAATGCTTTTGGTATGGAATTGAAAACATTTTTATTATTATTTATTTTTAAGAAGATAAAAAGTGCTTTGGCACATGTATTATTTACTGATATATTAGGATATATATTTATTTAATTATTATGTATTATTTTTTATTTTGAAAGATTTTAATAAACTATCAACTTAAATATATTAATTTAAATATTTTTAATTAATATATTAATATTTTTTTAAAATAAAATATTAATACTATATTATAATATTAATAATCTTCGATATTACAGATTATATATAAATCTAAATTGATAATAAAATATAAAATGTATGGGTATAAACATGATATATATCATCATAAATAGATATATAGATAAAAAAAATCAACTTAGAGTTAAATCTTAATAAAAAATAATATATATATATATATATTTAAAATAATTAATAAATAAAATCATCCACGAGATTTTTCTGAGCAAAAAATAAATTAACTTCTTTAAAGCTTTATAAAAGAAGAGAATGATTTCAATTGTTTACTTCAATTACAACATTTTCTATTACACTAAGTTTTAGAAGGAGAAACTATAAATAAAACTCATCTTTTATCTTTTAAAGTTTTTTTTAAATACTTTTTAGTGTTTTTTAAGGGATATTTTTAGTGTATTCAAAAAGTATTTTGTAGATTTTAATATATTTAATTTATTTTTAAAAAAGAGGTGAATTTATGAAAATTAATGATTAATTATATTTAGTTAAAAAAAATTTAGAAAAGACAAAGAGGGTTACAATAACTCAATGATATTTTTGAAAATGAATGATTGAAGGCAAAAAACCGAATGCTTTAAAAAATTAAGATATGAAAATAGTACTTTATAGATTTTAATTAAAAAAAAAGGTGTATTTGTTTAAGATTTTTAAAAAATTTAACTATATTTAATTAAAAAAATTCTTCGCTGTGCGTGTAAAATAGATTAAAATCATATAGTTTCTATTAATATATATTCTGATTGGATCCCTACAAAATTGTGAATTTATTCATGATGCACATATCACATTAATCATATCCAATTCGGATTCGTACAATTAGGAAATTTTTAAGCTTCTTCAATTTCATTTATTTTAATGAAAAAGAAATTATCTTTAAAATGGATAAATGTGTCTTGTAAACTTGTAGTATGAAAACTAAGAATTATGATTGAATGCGGTGAAAACTGTTTTAAAATTTATAAAAACTTAGAAATATGTATAAAATATTTATACATATGCGGATTATTTTATATTTAAAAGGATTTAAAAATTAAAAATAACAATCTAATCTACACTATATAGATTACGAAGATTTTCATCCAATATAATATTGGGATCAAAACCATCCACGGCTCAACAAATGCGTAAAAAAATTAAGAACTAATTGAATATTCTTCACCTCCAAAGTCCAACACAAAAGCTAGTGATATTATTTTGATTGTTTTATGTTATTTGTTAGATTTTAACTTAATTTTACCTAAAAATTTAAGTTATAAGATAAAGTATTTTCCCAATTTATATATACAATAGAAGAATTTTTTTTAATTAATATGAGACTTAATATACTTTTCACATCGATTACAGTATAAATTTACGATAAGAAACACCGATGAAAGTTATAAAACCAATGTCATATGTAATATTAGACTTAATATTATTTATTGTTTGTTATTTGAGTACGATGAAATAAAAAATTTAGTAAGGATGATACTATTATTTATTTAATAACTTTTAATTAATTAATTTATTATTATATTTGTATTTGGGGCCACTCGTGTGGAAAATTTTCATCCATATTTAAACCTTTACATCTTAGGAGCATTCACTCGAGATCTACTTCATCGCTATATGAGTGTGATTTGTGAGGAAACAAATTGAAACACCGAACCCTCCAAAAAAAAAAAAAAAGTGAGAGTGAGTTACTTGATTTCATATAATTCTTGTTTCTCTTACAAGTTTAAGAAAACACAAAAAGAAAAAAAAACGATAGACAAATTGTTCTTGAAGACTGGTTCCACTTCCTCATTCAAGAGAGATTCGGTAAGTATTCATAATTTTACATATTTCATCTTTCAGTGAACTGTCCACTTTATATATACATATATATATATATATATATAGCAAATGCTTTTGATATGGAATCGAAAACACAGATAAAAGAAAAAAAAACGACAAATAATTGTTCTTGAAGACTCGTTTCACTTCCTCATTCCAGAGATTCGGTAAAGTGTTTGACAGATGCATTTATATATATCTTATTGTTATATATATTGGATTTGATTTGGGATTATTATATCCAATTGTTTACTTAATTACAACATTGTCTACGATCTTGAGCGTTAATCGATAAATAAGACTTATCTTTTATCTTTTTAAATTTTTTAAATTTATTTTTTTAAGTTTGTGTTCTTTTAAATATTTTCCCATACATATTAGAAAATCTGAAGAAGAAGAAGAAGGGGAAAAAACCCTTTTTAAAAGTTTTAGGTATATTTAATTATAATTTTTAAAGACTTTTAAAAGTTTATAAAATTTATATAAATTTAAATGTATTTAATTATTATTTTTTAAAAGTTTATAAAAATATTATGGTATTTTAATTTTAATTTTTTTTGTATAAATAAGGTATATTATAAGTAAAATATTTTCTCTATGAGATTTATGGATTTTTTAAAACTCTTTTCCCTTTCTTTTCTTATTTTTTTCTATCTCCTTTACTATTTTTTCACTCGATCTTGACTCATTCTTTTTAATTTTTTATATTTGTTGAACTCAACCATCATCCCAAAATTGTTTTTTTTAATAACATCACATGATATTGCCACGAAGTATAGTATTCATTAAACATATAATCAGTATGAACTAACTCTCTATAATAAGCTAGTATGAACTAACTCTCTATAATAACTTTTATCAAAAGTTCACATGTTCCTTTTTAATTAACGCACATGCACATCTGTCTTTACTTCTAAGAAAACTTACATATTTTCACAATTTTAAAAATAATGTGTTTTATTAATTTTTTAAAATAAAAATTTTAAAAATAATGTGTTTTATTTTTTTTAAATAAAAAACATAATAATATATTAAGTATTTTTTATAATTATAAATAATTCGTTAATAAATTATAATAATTAAAAGTATAATTGAAAAGTGTGACTTGATAAAAATTTTAAAATATATTAAATTTTATAAAAATTTATAAAGTGTGTAAAACTTTATGAAAAAAAGTATAAAAATCTATTGAAACTTATATAACATTTTTAAAAATTTAATAAATCATACTTTTAAATCTTTAGAAATCTACTTATTAAAAACCGTTTCTTTCTAAATTCTAATATAATATATCCTTTTATAGTTAAAAAATGTTTTTTATATTTTAAAATTACAAGAAGCTATATTTTAAGAAAATGTACTAAGGCAACTTAAATATATAAAAAGTAAGTTGATAAGATAAGATAATATAAATGGGATAATTGTATGTTCATTACACATGTATTTTGTGTAATAATGGTCAAATGTGCATAATGTAAAGATCGTTTGTTAACATGCAAATCAAGACAATTCCTATTTATGGATGAAATGTCATTGCGTGCGTCAAAGGGCATGCCACCCACGTGCCTCGAGCAATGTGGTGGTTTGTTAAGCATCTGTATATATTAGTTGTGTACAAGAACACATGTCACCATCGTTTCAAGATTTGAGTTTGCATCCTGAAATAATTGCAAGGAGGTCATGTTGGCATCCGTATAGTTGGAAAGGAGATTCTCAAATCAACAGCAATCAAAATTTTAAAGAGCATCTAAAAAAATACGATGTTCCATTATTGTGCAAATTGCACGAAAAACGTATCACCTTTTGGCTCTTGGCCCTCTTTCACTATTCCTGATTGTGAGATGCAAAATACTAACGATAACTTAAATACATGTTTCAAATATTATGAGTTGCTATATAGATCATGTGATGAGTGCTCAAAAAGCACTAAAATAACCATGATTTTATGCACATTAATTGATTAAAAATATATATATTTATATGTTTTATCATATATTTATGTAAATTTGTCTTTTTTCGGAATCACGGGTATTTTTATTGTTTTTCAGGTATTTTGGCTTAAAAACGCAATTTAAAGACTCAAAGAGGAATACTTGAAGCAATACATCACAAAAATATCAATAAATAAATGGGGAAAGGTCAACAAATATGGAAAAAATGGGACAAAATGGGTCAAAAAGGTCAAAAATGTCAAAAAGGAGAAAAACGCACACATATACCATCACGAAGACTCCTCTACCTGGCTCACATACGTTGACAACTGCTTTACGCAAGGTGATCATGCTGTTCATGTTTGCGCGACAACAGCGAAGTCTGACCGTGCTTGTAGCGCGCAGAAGATCACATGTGCGTGAACTTCTTGTGATTCTGTTCATGCGCGACAAAGATGCGCGTGGGGTTCTTGTTCACGCTGTTAGCGCCCAATGGCCGCTTGTAGCGCGCCCAACGCGTTTTGACCCATTTTTCACGTGCGTGACACTATGGCGTCATGCTGACGTCATTGATGACCTCAGCATGTCCACTACATGTTTTTTATTTTTTTTATATTTTTTTAACATTTTTTTACTCATTTTTTCTCTCCATCCTCACCTATAAATACCCCTCTTCCACACACCTTCAAACACCTCAAAAACACACTTCTCTCTTCTTTCTTTCTCTCCATTTCTTAGTTTTTAGTTTTTCTTAGTTTTTCTTATGTTTTAGCTAGTTTTTCTTATGTTTTAGCTAGTTTCTCTTAGTTTTAGAGTTCTTCCCTTTTTGGGAAGAACTAGTTATGCTTTTTTTGTAATTTATTAGATTTTTGATTCAATAAATGGAAGTGCAAATTCCGCTTGGAGGTTTTCTAGCAACGGGAATAGCGTCGAAGTTCTGTAAGGATTTTATTTTCTTTCTGATTATTTTTATGCTTTATTCTTACATGTTATATTTAATTTATGCAGTGATTAAATTTAACTGCAAGTATTTATAATCATGATATAATAATAACGTTGTTATGCTTTGCGAAATATTAAATAGGTGAAAATTTCTAAAATGAATTGATTTTATTTTTATTCAAGATTTTATATTAAGAATGTTAGAGAGAAATATATTATTTTTTATTACAAACTTAAATCTGAAAATTACATTTTAAGGTTTAGTTATCCTCTGTAATTTACAGTAGTCCTTTTTTATTTGTTGGTACAATCGTCTGGTAGTTACAGTGAAGCTGTACTTCAAAAGTTTTTATAAGAATTATTATCTGAAAATGTATTGACAACATGTTTTCAATAGTGGTTTTAAAAATTGAAAGTTAGTACTCGGATAACTAAATTCTTGGGTTTAATTTGGACAACTTGAATAAAGTTTAAACTGTCTAACCCCACCAAAGGTGGCATTTAAATGGTTCATTTTAAATCTCTTAGAAAAAGAAATTAATTTAATTAACCAAATTAGTTATCAACCCCACCCATAGGTGTTAATTGATTTGTTTAGTTAACAAAGATTATCTAACCCCACCAAAGGTGGTATTCATACAAAAAAGTGAGAATCAATAAATATCAATTCATATCTTTAATAACCTAAATAATACGAGCAAGCATAATTAACTTAGTTATTATATCCATAAATACTCCACTATTTATAAAAGATAAAATTTGCATGAATGTTTATTGAATCTATGTTTATTTTTATGTAAGTAGATTAAAAACACAAAACCCCCAAAATATCGTGACAGGATGTTTAGGATTTAATTTCGTTTTTAAAAGTTTGAATAATAAATTAAGGACCACATACATTCCTTCCTTAGATCGACCTTGGGAGTATACTTATCATTTTCTACTTAAATGATTCGATGCACATGGTAGAGTTTTACAAATATTAAAACCAAAGTATTTGCGAGAATCGGCGATCTTTGGTTTTCGTTCATCAAGTTTTTGCCGTAGTTGTCGGGAAGGAATAGCGTTTTTAATTTATTTATCAAAATTTTAAAAATATTTTTGTGCTGTAAATAATTGTGATTTTTTTTGTTTTTGTAAAAAAATAAAAAAAATAAAAAAAATTTAATCAAATTTCAAATTTTAAATTTCATAAGAAATAATAAAAAAATAAAAAAATAAATTTTTTTTAATAAATTTTAAATAAAATAAAAAATAAATAAAAAATAAATAAAAAATAAAAAATAAATAAAAAAGTAAAAAAATAAATAAAAATAAATAAAAATAAAATAAAATAAAATAAAAAATAAAAAATAAAAAATAAAATAAAATAAAATAATAAATAAATAATAAAAAAAATAAAAAAATAAAATAAAATAAAAAATAAAATAAAATAAAATAAATAATAAATAATAAAGTAAAATAAAAAAAATAAAAAAAAACCAAAATTTTAATTTTTTTTTAGTTTAATTTTTACTATTTTTTTATTTATTTTAAATCATAATTTTATTTTTTTTATTTTCTTTTACCTTTTTCAATTTTATTTTATTTTATTATTTTTTTTCATTCTTTAGCTATTTTTTTCTTCTTGATTTTTATTTAACTTACTTAACTTAGTTTTTTTTTACTAACTTAATTAACTTAAATTTTTTTTTAACATTAACTTAGGTTTTTACTTAAATTTTCATTAACTTAATTAACTTAGATTTTTTACTTCACTTAACTTAATTAACTTCTTTTTTTTTCACTTAACTTAATTAACTTAGATTTTTTTTACTTCATTTAGCTTAATTAACTTTTTTTTTTCACTTAACTTAATTAACTTAGATTTTTTTTTCTTCACTTAGCTTAATTTACTTATTTTTTTTCACTTAATTTTAATAACTTAGATTTTTTTTACTTCACTTAGCTTAATTAACTTTTTACTAACTTAATTAACTTAGATTTTTTTTAACTTAACTTAATTAACTTAGATTTTTTTTAATTCACTTAACTTAATTAACCTTTTCTTTAAACTTAATTAACTTAGATTTTCATTAACTTAAAGTTTTATTTAACTTAACTTAATAACATGAAAAGTAAAGATCTAAGGGAGTTAAATACAGGAGACTAGTTCTTGGAAGCCTTTGTGCCACTAGTCTTTCCTGGGAACGTTGTTCGCTACAGGAGGATGGTTTTTAAGGAGCCTTTGCACCACCATTCTTTCCTGGGAGACTTTCTTAATATCTTGATTATTTTATTTTAAAAAAACAAATTTTTTTAACTATCTCCAAAATTTTAAAGTTTTAATTACAATCTAAGGAGCTAGTTTATTTGTTTAATCTAGGTAAAATTGTGTTTTTATGCCTTAATTATTTGATTTGTACCTAGATGTGGGTTATCTAAAACTCAAAGTATGCCTCTAGTTCTAAGTACGTAAAGAAATCACGAAAATCAATAGGGTATGGTGAAAAAGTATAGGTAGACAACCTTGTCTTACCTGGCAGGTTTGATTGACTCAATGATGAGGGGACATTGAGTTTACTTAAAATGCAATCCCAAGTCACGTCTTGCTAAGACGTTAAACTAAGCCGGATGGGAAGGCAACCCATCATTTTAGGTAATTTTCTTTTATTTGTTTCATTTATTTAATTACATGTGAATAATTTTTAAATTGTTAAAACTAAAAATATTTGTTGAGATGTTAGAAGTTCACAAATGACCGTCTGTATACACTTTAATGATGAATATGATGGATGCACCTGCATTTTCCATTACTACTTGCACTTTCTCAAGAAATAGGTAATCTTTCTTCTCTTTTCTCTTTATCTTTAATTTACAGTTGTTACATTGATGACAATGTAAGTTCTAGGTTGGGGGTGGTGAAAAGTTACCATGCTTAATTAAAAAAAAAAGTTTTAACAATTTAAAAATAAAAAAAAATTTACTTTTTCATTTTTTGTGTGTTTGGTTTTATTTCTATTTTTGTGTGATTTAGTAATTTTTCGAATAAAAAAAATTTTCACAAAAATTTATCTTTTCTTTAAATCAAATTTAAGTAAATAGTTAAGTCTTTTGTACTGTTAGATTAATTTTTGAAAACATATCATGAAATATTTTGTAATTATTTTTGATAATTAGTTAGTTTTTGTCATAATTAGTATTTCTTGATAAGATGTAGAAATTATATCAAACCCAAAATCGGTGTTTATGAGTTTTTTTTAGTGGAGACTACCTTTGTGAGATATAATTTGAGCCTAATTTCCTTTATTCAGAGTGAAATATATATTTTTTTCTACTCCAAACACATTTCTTATTTCTTCAAATTTTTAGATGATCTCTATAGGTATTAGCATTGAATGTATGAATTTTTTTCATCTTAATAGAGTATCATATATTTTTGATTATTATTTTTGCTTAGATTAAATGATTTGAGTAGAAATTGATAGTATATGCTTATATCTCATTTATGCATGACTACTACAAAAACAAAAAGACATATATGGGGTTACCTAAACCAAGATCAAACAGAAAAGCCACAAAATTAACCACTCACCAAAATCCAAAAAATGTACAATCTGTACATGGGTTGACTCTCTAAAAATACACATATTGAAAAATATCTACAGAAAAAAAGAGAGATAAAAATAGTATCATCTACATACTATAACCCGCATTGCCTACAAAGTTGTGAGTAAAGGGTAATTACAAAAGAAAGATATAAGAAGTAATTCTGCAAAAAGTCATTGCAATTTCTTCATTTGTAAAAGGCATATATCTTGAAATTCTTTCTTAATGAGTTTGATTTATGCATGAAAATAATTTTTATATATGATATCTTTATAATTTATACATTTGATTCCTTTCATGAGATCAATGTTAAAATAACACTTTGAGTCTTTATTCTTTATACATATGCGAACATATTAGTTCATTTCTATACATCAACTCTTTCGCATATAAATTAGTATGAGTGTTTGAACCCATAGGATTCAGTGTTTTGAGAGTATTGACTTGTGAGGAATAGAGTCGGCGAATTTCGATTCATGACACTGAAATTGGGTGAAATTAAATTGATACATTTTTGATATGAAATATGAAAATGATTTTCGACTAATTATTATAATAAATCATGATTGTTTAAAGAGATTAAAATAACTTATGCTTGAGATTTTAATTATGATCTTAAAGGAGATTAAAAAGTATGAGACATTTTTGTGAGATGTTGATAATTTGTGATTTTGTTGTAAATTTAATTTTTAAGTTGTTTGTTTTTATTGTTTCTTTTGTTTTTACATTTAGTACAATGTTTGTGGGTATCATTACTGAAAACCCTCACGAGACTCAAACTCGTCCACTAGGGCAACCTAGGGGTTTAAAGGCTTGTTGCATAGGCTAAATGCAACCGTGTCAATCCACGGAAGTGATTTAGGATAGTTTAATTTTTAGTTTTTATCGCTTCTCTTGCTAAGGGACTAGCAAGAAGCTGGTTGGGGGTTGTGTATATATTAGTTGTGTACAAGAACACATGTCACCATCGTTTCAAGATTTGAGTTTGCATCCTGAAATAATTGCAAGGAGGTCATGTTGGCATCCGTACAGTTGGAAAGGAGATTCTCAAATCAACAGCAATCAAAATTTTAAAGAGCATCTAAAAAAATACGATGTTCCATTATTGTGCAAATTGCACGAAAAACGTATCACCTTTTGGCTCTTGGCCCTCTTTCACTATTCCTGATTGTGAGATGCAAAATACTAACGATAACTTAAATACATGTTTCAAATATTCTGAGTTGCTATATAGATCATGCTCTGAAGCTTCAAGACTGTAAGTTTCTGTTATAACGTTGATTGTACTATATACATCTTTGACATCTATTTCTTTCAAAATTGTTGATATACATAGCTTTTATTTTTAAGATGGAACTGGCAGGAATCAATTTCCTCGAAATGACACTTTCAGCAAAATGTCAATTACCTTTTTTGACTTCTTAAAGCAGTCAAAAGCCAAGAAAAAGAAGGCCAAACAGGTATGGCTTTTTGAGAGTTCATGCTCCATTTTCTTAGGTAGCTTACCTGAACATTAGCCTAACCTCTATTTTCAAAGCTGGAGGTACGATACTTGAGATATATGGTTTTGCAAATTGGGACTGTAGTGTGGGGCAAAGGAGAAACCAAACCTAGAAGACTTGTGCGCAAAATAAAAGAAACCTAAAAGACTTATGCACAAAATAAAAGAAACCTAGAAGACTGATGCGCACATGGGTCGTTAAATTTAATTCCTCTCTATAAAGGTGATATTAGTTTATTATATATGTTATGGTTTTTTACTCTAAATAATTAACGAATCACTACACGAGTTATATGTAAGCTATATAGTACTTTAACGTCTCTATGGATGAAATTGAACATTGTAAGATGATTATCACACTACATATGTAACGTTTCGGTGGATTAGGAAAGCAACAACAACATTAACACGAAATCACTATGCAAACTCTAGTACATAGGTTAGCCTATGGGTTCATTGAGCACCCTAGAGCTGAGCGCTTGTCTTTATCTTCATTGGGCCAATTTTTGGGACTTCATCACCAATTTTATCATTCTTTCTCGAGATCAACAATCACAAGCTCAAGTCAAGGGGTGGCGATGATGATGGTGGAAGAGGTATCACGATGACATTGTTAGTGAATTGTGTGAGCCCAAAAAGCCATGACATCATAGGCGTGGTCTTCAGTTCCCCGTCATAAGCAAAACCCAACTTGCGTGCCAATTGGCCCTATCAGAAATGACAGTGGTTCGTTAATTATTTAGAGCAGAAAACCATAACATATATAATAAACTAATATAACCTCTATAGAGAGAGATATGAATTAAATTTAATGACCCACATGCGCATCAATCTTCTAGGTTTCTTTTATTTTGTGCATCAGTCTTCTAGGTTTGGTTTCTCCTCAGCCCTCACACTGTAGTCCCATTTTGCAAAGCCACGCATCTCAAGTAGTGTACCCCCAACTTCAAAAATCGAGGTCAGACTAATGTTTGGGTGAGTTACTTGAAAAAATGGAGCATGAGAACTCTAGAAGAGCCACACATGTTTACCATTTTTCTTGATTTTGATCGCCTACGAACTCAGAAAAGGTGATTGATATTTTGTCAAAAATACGTGCCAATTTCGAGGAAATTGATTCCTACCAATTTCATCCTAAAGATAAAAGCTATGTATATCAACAATGACAAAAGAAATAGATGTCAAAGATGTATATAATACAATCACGTTATTATAGACTTACAGTATTGAAGCTTCAAAGCATGATCTAGATAGCAATTCAGAATGTTTGAAACATGTATTTAAGTTATCATTGATATTTCGCATTTCACAATCAGTAGCAATGAAAGAGGACCCAGAACTGAAAGGTGATACATTCTCTGTGCAATTTTTACAATAATAGAACATCGTATTTTTTTCAGATGTTATTTGAAATTTTTATCGTCGTAGATTTAAGAATCTCCTTTCTAACTGTACGGGTACTAACATGACCTCCTTGTAATTATTTCAAGACGCAAATTCAAATCTTGAACATGATAACGATAGAAACATGCGTTCTTGTGCACAATTATTATATACAAATGCTCAATGAAATGATTGGTGGCCAACAATGTGGCATCACGTTGCTCGAGACATGTGGGTGGCATGCCATTTGATGCACTTATTGTCGTCACGTCCATAAAATGAAATCGCCTTGATTTACGTGTTGGATAAATACTTTTCACATGATACACATTTGACCATCATTGTATAAAATACACGTGCAATGAATATACGATTGTCTCCATTCAAATGAATGGTTTGGCAAAACATAAAACAAGAAAGATTGTACCCAACGATAAGGCTCGTCCAAATGACCCCCAGCATTTGAAGAGATGTATAATTTCGTTGAAACTGGAAATAAAATAAGAGAACACCTTATATACATTGTGTTCAAGTGAAATTATCTTTGCTAATATTTTGTGAGATAATCAATGCCCAAATAAGACAAAAATGTGTCTTATAATATTATTCAAAAGTAGGAATGTAGACAATATGCTTGTCATTACATCTATAGCATCCCATCGATGCTGCGTATAACAACGCAAGCTGTGTTGATCCCATAGCTTGTATAGTCCCCTCAACCCAGGCTCCGACAAATGAGTAGTCGATGTCTACCAAATAAATCTTTGTCCTTCTCTCTGCAATTGGCATCCAAAAATTGATAGAGGCAACACTTGGTATATTCATCTTGACCAAGATCATTCAGCTTGGAAGAAATGTAGTCGAAATCGTCTGTTGGATGGTTGTAAAACACATATCGATCATAATCTTCATCAATCGGGACTAGCTACATAGCAAACTCCAGAAAGACCGTAGCAAAGTGCTCGACGAGATCCAGGCACCGTTGCTTCTTCTCACAAGGTTGGTGTAGCTTGTCGGAGTCATCCTTCAAAGCGTAATGAAAGAGGACTAAGCCCACTCCTTATAGTGATTCAATGTTTAGGAAATATAACTCTCAAACAAGTCTCCCGTTATTTCAGATCGCGATTGGGAAATCAATGTTGATCCAAAACTTGTGCTTTGTGACCATGAAAAGCCCAAAAGTGGTGTCGACTTACGAGTTTCTTGTGTCATCTCGACATCCTTGTGTTTTTTCCCACATTATCGAGAAAGAAAAAACTCACTTTGCGTATAACTTCATCAATGCTCGACATCTTTTGTACAAAATGAAAGAACTTTATTATTGAAAGAAAGCTCATAAATCCACAACTTACAATTTGTACAACATATCATGCAAAAGAAGAAGAAATTAATACATTGATATATACAACTAATATGAGAGTTCAAAGAGACATTTTGTAAAAGAATTCCTCTAATTGAGTTTTGCTTAAGACCACACCAAGCTTACCAGTAAAAGCTTCATTGATGGAATCAGATGTAACATTTGTCAACGTATTTACGCTATGGACCTCCATGTATTCATTCAGGTTGTGCACAGTTCCATCTGTATAAACCGAACGAAGAAAAAAAAAATTCAAAAACAGTCACTTAAGTTGTGCAAAGGCACAAACACAAAGTCATTATCTTTTGGGTGTATATCCCAATTTTTTATCTCTAAAAAAGAAACAGGTAAGAATGAATATGTAGACTTATATAAGGACAATGCATTTTTGTTCAATATGGTATCTTTCAAGACGACAATCTGATAGGATCTATCATGATCACATGAAAATGTGCACTAAGGTCTGAGTTCTGCAAGTTATGTTTTCGAATGAAGATGATAATAACTAGTAATGGCTTGTAAATGAGAGACAAGTGTCTGTGTGAATGTGTGAGCATGTAGGTGTCTATTTCAATAAAATAAAAAGAGAAAGAAAGCAATGGGCAGCATCAAAATGCTTACTTTATAATAATAATAAAAAAAACATGGAAAGGTTTAAGAGGTCACATAGTTTCTGTATTTGGTATTTATCTTAGATGCTATTGACAATTCAAATATGTTATCGCATGTGATCTCATTCAAATATTGTCATTATCTACAGAAAAAAATTACAAAATTGGCAAACCATCCAGAGAATTCCAGATTCCATTCCTTTTAAATGCTTAGCATTTAGTTCTTCAAATGAATATGATATTCAAGGCCCAAGAAGCTACTCCTAGAGATCACAACTTGAGACAAAAGGCATTTCAAAAAACTAATCAACGGTCTAGAAGAATAAAGAATGCACATTTATTTCTAGATTACCTCCAGAAACAATGGGATTGTAAGCACTAGGTTCACCAATCCAATTCTCTGCAGAATCTTTCATTTCTCTTCTATCAGATGCGAAGGAACGGAAAAATATTGGAGCATGCACAATCTGAAAATGCCTGATATCACGAAATGATTTTATCAAATTTGAAATTAAAGTAGTGTATGCAGCAAAATACCTTCTCCAGCATAAAGTTGATTTATCAGTTCATTAATAAGGAAGAATAGAGTCCCACAAAATACAAAAACGGCAACACATGCTTACAATTTCTCAACAGTTATGATATTACGAACAAAATGTAGTGATATACAATGGGCACATTAGGATGACGTGAATAGCGCCAAAAGTTCAATGTTGATAAATCTTAAATGAACCAAGTTAGTTCATTACGATTAACCACAAAAAAATAATCTACCAAAGTCCACAAAGACAGAAGTATGGAAGTTCTGTGACCACTTAAGTAATTGAACAGCAGGTGAGGGAAGAAAAACTAGAGAAAGAAAGTAAGAAGAGAAATTAGGATTAAGACTTTGAGACAAAATTAGGCAGAGAAGGTACAAAATAATAGGTGAATCAATACGCAAAACTTTAATTATCATCCAACAATGAGAATTACCAGGCAAAAGAAGCCAATATATATAGGCATCCTTGAAAATAGAAAAAAAACATAATGGAAGCCTTTAAGTAACAAAGGAAACAACAAAATCCCAAATAATCTGTATTCTCCTAATTATCTTAGTCTTAAATTGCCTCATTAATAGTCCAATAAATAAGATGAGTAATTATAGCAGATAGACCATACCTTTGATACTCAGGAAAAAGCTGAAATGATGGTCGGATGGCTTCTGAGATGTAGGTGAGTAAAGGAGACGGAAATGGAAGGCTTGAGTTTAAATCCCACACTAAATAAGGAGTCACCATTATGTTTTCTCTGCTAAATACACAAGGAAACAAAAATAGATAAATGAATAAATATATTTAAGGGTTTGTTTTGTAATCAATTTTGTTTTCAAGCTCCGGATTTTGAGCTCAAGTTTTCAAAATGATACTGCTTGGTAACTTCATTTTTAAGTACAAAATCCAGTCAAAACTCAGTTCTATTTTTACACACTTTTTATTGTTTTTGAAACTTAAAAAAAAGTTTTTAGAAACCATACAAGTTAACTTTTCATTTCATTAGTTAACTTTACATTTCTTTTTTGTGATAAAAAAACAAAACTTTATACCAAACGAATTTTTTCCCCCTAAATGAATTAGAAAACAGAAAAGTAGTTTCAAATACAAGTAAACAAAACTTAAAAACACAAAACGAGCCCTAAGAAACTCAAAATAATTCCTTCTGCCCTTAAATAAACAATTTTAGAATACTCACTGATTTTACAAAAGAGAGCATTAGGTCCCTACCTGTATGCAAATTACATGATAATCCCACAGAATAATTCCATCTGCTCTGTTGCTAGCCTTCTGATGCCACAATGGAATCTACAACATTTTGCTCAAAATGGTCATTATAAAAAATATAACAAATTTATATGAGGCAAAACAAAACATATCATAACATGAGTGATCTCTTGATTCAAATCAAAAGTGAATTTCAGAGTTGATGCCCACAGAAATATTTTTGCAGAAGTGGCACCAGCATTGTTGCCAACTGCCAAGGTTAAAACCAACGACTTCTACCTGAATGTTTGTGTATGCAGCCAACATGAACAGAAATTCCGCTTTCATTCACATTTCAAATATTCAATTACTTTGTTTCACTGCATAGTAAATGAGAGACAAGTGTCTGTGTGAATGTGTGAGCATTTTTCCTTCTTATTTTTTCAGTTTTCATTCATTTTTTATTTAAACTAATTAATACCACATGTATTTGCACATTTCATATTCAATTTCTTTAGAAAAATATTATTTAAAATTTCTTAATTTTTGTAACTATAAAATTATTCTTCGAAAAATAAGTGTTATTAAATAATCTTATATATATATATATATTCTTATACTATGTGTCATTTTTCATTTTGAAAATCTCATTCTTAGTTATTTTTATTTTAGCCAATTTTATTTAATTATCTTTTAATAAATTCTCATAAGTGTTCAATTTTTTATCAATTAAAATTTTATATATTTTCAATTTATAAATTCGTATTCATTAGCTTTTCATTTACCTTAGAAATATAAATTTTTATTAATGAATATTATAATAATTATTAACTTATTTAATTTATTAAAATTGTGTTTTTTTAAATATTAAAGAGGTCATCATATTTTTAGGTTTCTTTTTCTTTTAATCTAAAAGTATAAAAATTCTTCAAATATTATATTCCATTATAATTTTGTTAAATAAAAAATCGAAAAGTTATTAAAATGTCATTAGGTTGTCTTATAAAGAGGAAAGAACACAAACAACTGCATACATAAAACCTTAGAAATATAAATTTGTATTAATGAATATTATAATAATTATTAACTTATTTAATTTATTAAAATTGTGATTTTTTAAATATTAAAGAGGTCATCATATTTTTAGGTTTCTTTTTCTTTTAATCTAAAAGTATAAAAATTCTTCAAATATTATATTCCATTATAATTTTGTTAAATAAAAAATCGAAAAGTTATTAAAATGCCATTAGGTTGTCTTATAAAGAGGAAAGAACACAAACAACTGCATACATAAAGGAGATAAGTTTTGGATGAATAAAATTATACTATTGGAATTAAGAATATAATAAGAAATGTTTTAGATTAAAGTTGATACATATTATTTACAAATAAAATTTACTTACTAAGAAACGTATAATTAGGCATAATATTCTTTAAACTTCTAAATACTTTCTATAATATTTTTGAGAAATTAATTTAAGTTGTAAAATAAATACAAGAATTTTTTTTATTTTTCCTCTTTAAAAATATTATGATACAACATAAAATATTATTTTTTTATTAAGGACAAAATTTTATTATATAAATTTTAAAATGACACATAGGTGAACTACTATAGTTATATGCTATACACAATTTTTATTCTCTTCCTATATAAGTCTAGTACATGCACCTTGAAGCGATCATCATATCTAAATGTGAAGGAATGATAGAGATAATTGGGAATGATCATGAAGGTGTAATAGAAAGCAAGATTGTTTTGGTTCAATTGGATATTCTTTACCTCATTAATTTACCCAACTTGAGAGGCATCTATTATGGGAATAATACCATATCATTTCCAACCTTAAAAAGACTAGTTGTTAGTTAATGCTTCAAAATGCAAGCATGTATTCTCTCATAGAGTTATGAATTTTCTTTCTCTGGATGGTCTAATTACATAACTAGAAGATGATGAATCTTATTATGGGTACGAGGATGACATCATTAACAAAATAAATGCAACATTGGGTTGAATGTTATACAACTCGGAGGATTACAGTTCCATTAATAGTAAAGTCCTAAGGTTAGTAATGTAAAATAAATGCAACTTTTTTCTTTAATATTGTTCTCTCTTCTCTGTACATTTATATATGATGGGTTATTTAAGCTCAATGTAATAACTATAAAAACTAAAAATATTAATAAAATTAATTCTTTTGCTTATTTTCTTGAGTCTTTCAACTTGTGATAGGGTAGACTAGGTTATGTTAATTAGTTTACACAATATGTTAATTATGATACATTGTATAGACTAATTAATATAGAACACATATGTGCATTCCAAATAGAATCAAAGCATAAATGTGAGGCTTTTGTTGAGGAAAAAAAGACTACATTATCATTTCATTTGATTAAAAGAAATACTAAACCCCTCGACTTAATCCATAATGATTTATATAATTTGAAATTTCTTCAAGTAAGGGGTGACAATAAGTATTTTATTAATTGTGTCAATGATAGAACGAAATATTTTTATATGTATTTGATTAAAAACAAAGATGAAACTATAGAGAAATTTATTTTTTATAAAACACAAGTTGAGAATCAACTCATAGGAAAATCAATGTACTATGTTGTGATAGTAGTGTGAGTATGAAACATTGCTTAGTGAATTATGTGCACAATATGGAATTATACATGAAACCACAACACCTTATTTGCCTTAGCAAAATGAAGTTAATGAACGTAAGAATCATTCTTTAAAAAAATAAAGAATGTAATGCTATTAAGTTCTGAGTTATTACATAGCTTATGGGAAAAGCTATTTTGTCAACTAAATACCATTTTAAGTAAGGTGTCCTGAAAAAAAGATACAAAAGATATCGTATGAATTATTTCAAGAAATGATATTTTTCTATATATATTTATGAGTGTTAAAATATCTTGCTAAAGTTGTTGTACCTACAACTAAGAAGTAAAGATAAGTCCAAAAATGATAGATTGTATCTTCATTGGATATGTACATAATAATAGTGCTTATCGATTTTTTATGCATGAGTCAAAAAATTTAGACATATACAAGAACACGATAATAGAATTAAGAAATGCATCGCTCTTTGAACATATATTTTCAAGTAAATCTCAAGGAGAATAAAATTCATATAAACAAACTTTTAAGACTATGAATGAAAATAATCAAGACAAAATAACATGGATAAAGAGGTTAAGGATGAGGTTAAAGTTGAACCCAAAAGTAGCAAGAGGTTTAGGATAGAAATGTCTTATGGTTCATATTTTATGACCTACTTGCTAGAAAGTGAAATTAAGTTCATTATGCTAAATCACACTTGAAAACTATTTGATTTACCTCTAGGTAGTAAAACACTAGGATTTAAGTAGATTTTCACGAGAAAATATAAATCATATAGATCAATTGAAAAGTACAAAGCTAGACTTGTAATCAAGGGATACAAATAATGAAATTACCTTAATTACTTTGATATTTATTCTTTTGTGATGAGATTAACATCCATAAGGATTATACTTGTCATTACAACTTTGCAAAATCATGAAATACATCAAATTTTAGTATTTTATGACATTGTTGGATAATTTTGAAAATATTTTTTGAATTTAATTAACTAGTTAATTAATTTTTTTCATCAATAAATATTAATAATGAAAGAAATTTTTAAAAATTAGAAAAAAATAAAAATATTTATTAAAAAAGAATGGTAAGAAAGATGAAGAAACAAGTATATTTTAATATCAATTATAGTTAATTTATATTATAACTATTATAAATATTTAAATTTTTATTTTTATATAAAAATAATCATCATGTCATGTTATATTTTATGGGATATTAAAACAAAATATATTAATAACATTAAATATTTGAGATACTATATTTGAGATACTAATTTATTAACTAGAGTACCTGTATAATACGATATTCAAAAACAAATAAGTATTTTATTTGAATTGAATTTAAATGTTATTGATTTTTTTAACATAAAATATACTTATTTTAAATTTTATATGAACTCATATCCTTTTATTACCACTTAGAGCCGATATATTTTCACTATAATGCAATCTCCATCAAACATGAATAGGATTCAATGTGTCATTCTACTCAAACAAATTGTCAAAAAATCATGCATTAATTATAGATTAATGCTTATTTGTTCATCTAAACTAATGAAAATTTTGACATAATTTTATAGATGTAAAATAAAAAAAGGTGAGATTATTTTAAAATCTTTTTATTCTCTCACCTCCTTAATTATTGCATGTTATTAGTCTAAATGATTAATCCAAAACTAAGGAATAATTTTTACTAATTTTTAAAACAAGAGTTTGTAGGTAAAATCTAAATGTTATGTTTTATATTACGTTAAAAAAGGTTTATATACTTTTTTTAATGCGAAAAAACATAATAAAAAATTGATTAATAATATTACTTTAATAATTTTTTTATTAAAATATTATGTTTTACTAAAAGTAATTAATATACAATATTAAAAGTAAAGTTTAGGATGTAAGGTCACATTAGTCATTTTATTTATACAAAATATGTCATTTTGTTTCTTAATTTTGAGAGTGTGATATTTAGTCTCTTTACTTTATAAAATTGGTATCAAAAAGAGAAGTTTAATAATTTTTAAAAATAAAAATTATCATAGGTTCTAGTCATAGAGTGGAGGTAAAAGATGCTAATATATCCTTACTAGTTATGTTTGTAATTTTTTTTGTTGGATAGTGTTGTCTCTTTTACAAAACATAGAATCGTGCAAGTATACACGGTCACAAGTAATAAGATTTGTAAGTAAAGATCGTTCCCACGGAGATTTGTTACTACAGTTTGTTGAGTACTAAAATTATTTCTCTCTGATTTTATTCAAAACAATCGTTGATAAAACGCGCGCATACAAGAAACTCTACACCCACTCTTTTTGGTTGGGTATGAATAAAACGCGCGCATCCTAACCGTCACTTCTTTAATCGGACGGTCCACGTTGCGCGCTTGGATTAGGGCGCGTGGCTTCTACTCACCTGCGTAGAAATTAACTTTTATTAATTGCATTTTTACCCACAAATATATTTCAATTACATATAAACTTTGCTTAATTACAATATAGCCCTTTTTCTAATTTAAATTATATTTGCAACTTTTATTAACTGCAATTAAGCACTCTTTTATTTGAAATTATATTTTTGGACAAAAATTTGCAATTAAGTACGTTTTCGATACAACTTATTTATTTTTCTTAAAATATATAAAAACAATAAATACTAATTTATTAAACTAAAATGAACTAAAAATAGAAAGACCATAGCAATTATAATTAATAAAATAGATGAAAATAACTATATAAAATACAGTTATCAACACCCCCAAACGTAAGTTTTTGCTAGTCCTCGAGCAAAATGAAAGAAATAAAACAAAGATAACTGCATTAAAAATAGTGATTTTCAAAATATTTCTTTTTAACCATTTCAAATATCATAACTTATAGAAATAAAAGAATTTTATCTAAGCATCAAAATCAATTTAAAAGTATATAACGTTTTCACAATGAATTTTAGTGTATGTGTGAAGTCTTTTCATATTTAATCACATGAAATCCGGATCAGTTTATGCAAATATAAAATCAAACAAATTTTAATGAAATCACAAATCTCATAGTTTATTTTTCTTTTCTCTTTCCACTAATGTAGACAAACACAAAGCATCAAATCAATATGACTTTATTAAGCTTGTAATGTATGGCTTAGGTAAAGGTATGATAAAGGATACTTTTTAGCTCAACTTTTCCCAAATACAACATTTCAGGATTGTAAAAAAAAATAACTTCTATAATGAAAATAAACACTTCCCACTTTGGGATTTAACATCACATACAATAATCAGATTTTTCTTTTTTGCTTTTTTTTTTCTTCTGCTTTTTTTTTCTTCTACTTTTTTTTTCTTTCCTTTTTTCTCTATTCATTTTTTCAAGATCCTCTTTTTTTCTGATATATCTTTAAAATTTACTAACAATTGTCATATGTTAGTGAGATAAGAAAAATAGATATATCTACACATATATATTTTTTGGTAGGTTTTTGAAATGAGAAAAATATATATATATAAACTTTCAAGCTCAAACGGGGTGTACTATGGATAATGCATGTGAATGTAGATAGAAAGGCTCAAACGATCCAAAGATGGCCTAAATCATTTTCTTAGTTAAATGTCATCTATAATTTCGTCTCGAGAGAAAATCAAATAAATGCTAAGAACTGTGACAACAAAAAAAATCAATCGAATTTCATACTCACATAAACCTTCTCTAAATTATCATAACAACTCAAAAATCAAAACTAGTGCTCATGAATATTTATTCTTGTAAAAATGAAACATACGTAAAAATTATTCATCACTTAGACAATATTCAAATTTTTCAAAGAGCTATGCATCATTTAAATCGAAGAAATAAAAATAAATCACTATTCATAACAAAATACCTTCAATCAACCAAACAAACAACAAAAAAAAATTCACAAGCAAGAACATCCATAAAGTATTTCAATTATGTTTAATATATCTACCACCCCTAAACTTAATATACACATTATCCTCAATGTGTGAAAGTTAAAGAACATATGAGATGGGTTTAAAGAAACTTCCTGGTTTGTTTGATTGGTAAAAATCCAAAATAGCTTCATTTCTTCCAATTTGCACCTACGAAAGAAAAAAAATAACATAACAAAATATAAAAAAGGTATACATGCGAAAAATAAAAAATATATATATAACACATGGGTTGCCTCCCAAGAAGCGCTTGATTTATAGTCCACATCTTGACTTCTCAATTTGTTTTTCTTTTTATAAGTTAAGATTTGTGTGTCAAACAAAATCTCAACTTACGAGAAAATTGAAAAATAAATTAAGAAACAATAACCATAAATTTTTTTTTTATTTTTTATTTTTTTCCTTTTGTGAATTAAGATTTGTGTGTCAAACAAAATCTCAACACACGAGAAAATTGCAAAATAAAATAAACAAACAATAAGCAAAAAAAATTTATTTTTCTTTTTGTGAGGTAAGATTTGTGTGTCAAACAAAATCTCAACCCACGAGAAAATTGAAAAATAAATTAAACACGCAACAACAAAAAAACAAGAAATTATTTTTCTTTTTTTTTTGAATTGAAATCAGATTGATTGGTATTAATATCAACAATAAAAATAGTAAACAAATCCCCTGTAATGGCGCCAAAAACTTGTTGTATCTTTTAGAGAACATAAAATCGTGTAAGTATACACGGTCACAAGTAATAAGATTTGTAAGTAAAGATCGTTCCCACGGAGATTTGTTACTACAGTTTGTTGAGTACTAAAATTATGTCTCTCTGATTTTATTCAAAACAATCGTTGATTTGGAAAAAGTGTAAAGAAAAGAGTTAATAAGAAAATAAAAGAAATCTAGGATTGCAATTTTTCCCCAAATTAATCCACTCTTATCATATTATTTTCTTTTGATTTATATTTTTTAGTACATTTAATTTTTCAACCGAAAACTTCTATTTTTATTCATACATCTCTTCCGTGCTCCGTATAAACACACCTCGTTAAATTAATTCACTATATCTCTATGAGAACTCTCGAAGAGCTACACATGTTTACCCTTCTTCTTGATTTTGATTGCCTACGAACTCAGAAAAGGCGATTGATATTTGTCAAAAATATGTGCCATTTCGAGGACATTGATTCCTACCAATTCCATCCTAAAGATAAAAGCTATGTATATCACCAATGACAAAAGAAATAGATGTCAAATATGTATATAATACAATCAACGTTATAAGAGAGACTTACAATATTGAAGCTTCAAAGCATGATCTAGATAGCAATTCAAAATGTTTGAAACATGTATTTAAGTTATCATTGATATTTCGCATTTCACAATCAGGAGCAGTGAAAGAGGACCCAGAATAGAAAGGTGATACATTGTCTGTGCAATTGGTAGAATAATGGAACATCATATTTTTTCAGATGTTATTTGAAATTTTTATCGTCGTAGATTTAAGAATCTCCTTTCCATTTGTACGGGTGCCAACAGGACCTCCTTGCAATTATTTCAGGACACAAATTCAAATCTTGAACATGATAAAGAGAGTGACATGCGTTCTTGTGCACAATTAATATATCTAGATGCTCAACGAAACGATTGGTGGCTGACAACGTAGCACCACGTTGCTCGAGACACATGGGTGGCATTCCTTTTGACGCACGTAATGACATCACGTCCATAAAATGGAATCGTCTTGATTTACGTGTTGACAAACACTTTTCACGTGATACACATTTGACCATCATTGTATAAAATACACGTGTGATGAACATAGGATTGTCTCCATTCAAATGAATGGTTTGGAAAAACATAAAACGAGAAAGATTATATCCAACGATAAGGCTCGTCCAAATTACCCCCCCAGCATTTGAAGAGATGTATAATTTCGTTGAAACTGGAAATAAAATAAGAGACCACCTTATATACATTGTGTTCAAGTGAAATTATCTTTGCTAATATTTTGTGAGATAATCAATGCCCAAATAAGACAAAAATGTGTCTTATAATATTATTCAAAAGTAGCATCCCATCGATGCTACGTATAACAACGCAAGCTGTGTTGATCCCATAGCTTGTGTAGTCCCCTCAACCCAGGCTCCGACAAATGAGTAGTCACTGTCTACCAAATAAATCTTTGTCCTTCTCTCTGCAATTGGCATCCAAAAATTGATAGAGGCAACACTTGGTATAGTCATCTTGACCAAGATCATTCAGCTTGGAAGAAATGTAGTCGAAATCGTCTGTTGGATGGTTGTAAAACACATATCGATCATAATCTTCATCAATAGGGACTAGCTACATAGCAAACTCCAGAAAGACCGTAGCAAAGTGCTCGACGAGATCTAGGCACCGTTGCTTCTTCTCACAAGGTTGGTGTAGCTTGTCGGAGTCATCCTTCAAAGCGTAATGAAACAGGACTAAGCCCACTCCTTATAGTGATTCAATGTTTAGGAAATATAACTCTCAAACAAGTCTCCCGTTATTTCAGATCGCGACTGGGAAATCAATGTTGATCCAAAACTTGTGCTTTGTGACCATGAAAAGCCCAAAAGTGGTGTCGACTTACGAGTTTCTTGTGTCATCCCGACATCCTTGTGTTTTTTCCCACATTATCGAGAAAGAAAAAACTCACTTTGTGTATAACTTCATCAATGCTCGACATATTTTGTACAAAATGAAAGAACTTTATTATTGAAAGAAAGCTCATAAATCCACAACTTACAATTTGTACAACATATCATGCAAAAGAAGAAGAAATTAATACATTGATATATACAACTAATATGAGAGTTCAAAGAGACATTTTGTAAAAGAATTCCTCTAATTGAGTTTTGCTTAAGACCACACCAAGCTTACCAGTAAAAGCTTCATTGATGGAATCAGATGTAACATTTGTCAACGTATTTACGCTATGGACCTCCATGTATTCATTCAGGTTGTGCACAGTTCCATCTGTATAAACCGAACGAAGAAAAAAAAATTCAAAAACAGTCACTTAAGTTGTGCAAAGGCACAAACACAAAGTCATTATCTTTTGGGTGTATATCCCAATTTTTATCTCTAAAAAAGAAACAGGTAAGAATGAATATGTAGACTTATACAAGGACAATGCATTTTTGTTCAATATGGTACTTTCAAGACGACAATCTGTAGGATCTATCATGATCACATGAAAATGTGCACTAAGGTCTGAGTTCTGCAAGTTATGTTTTCGAATGAAGATGATAATAACTAATAATGGCTTGTAAATGAGAGACAAGTGTCTGTGTGAATGTGTGAGCATGTAGGTGTCTATTTCAATAAAATAAAAAGAGAAAGAAAGCAATGGGCAGCATCAAAATGCTTACTTTATAATAATAATAATAAAAAAACATTGAAAGGTTTAAGAGGTCACATAGTTTCTATATTTGGTATTTATCTTAGATGCTATTAACAATTCAAATATGTTATCGCACGTGATCTCATTCAAATATTGTCATTATGTACAGAAAAAATTTACAAAATTGGCAAACCATCCAGAGAATTCCAGATTCCATTCCTTTTAAATGCTTAGCATTTAGTTCTTCAAATGAATATGATATTCAAGGCCCAAGAAGCTACTCCTAGAGATCACAACTTGGCGAACATCTCATGGCACACCATTGATCAATAAGATAAGAAAGGATAAATAGAATATACGACCATTCCTATCAGCGTGTTTGGCAACGCTCGGCCTAATACAGTATTTTATCAGACAGACCTTGATCTTTGCTTGGATTTGACTTGAAATTGAAATTGCTGCTCTTTCCAATCAAAAAGCATTCTATGAACCAAAGCGAGCGGGACTACTTCTTAGGCCAACGAGCATCTCCTAGGCCAGCTTCTGATCTCATCAAGCAATGCTTGAGGGAAATGGCTTACCAAGCCTTCCTTTCTGTTATGTTTGCAAACGTCCTCTTACAGACAGTGCCTATGCTACTTCATTCCTACTTTCTTTTTATCTTTCTTTCTAATTTCATAACTATACAAAGCAGTACAAACTTCCTCAAAAGAAAATTTATCCTTCCCATTGAGTAAACTCATAATAAGGTGATCAAACTTATTGAGAAGGGAAGCTAACAACATCAAGGATAAATCCTCATCTTTAAAAGTTTCATCCATATTTAAAAAATCTACTACTAATCGATTAAAAATAGTAATGTGGTCATTTATTGTAGTACATGGAAGGTATTCAAAACGGAACAACTTTTTCTTCAAATAAAGCCGATTCTGTCCACTCTTCTTCATAAACTTGTTCTCCAACACCTTCCATAACTTACTTGCAGATGTCTTCTTCATGAACATGTACTTTTGTTCTCTTGAGAGACACGAACGGATTGTACCATATGCCAATCGATTGATACTTTTCCACTCTACATCATCTACTCCATCTGGTTTCTCTTCTTCAATGGAGATGTCTAGACCTTGTTGAAACAGAGCATCTAAAACTTCACCTTGCCACATGCCGAAATGACCGGTTTCATCAAACTTCTCCACCTCAAACCTTGCATTCATCACCGTAGTTCTGCTTGACATGGATGATTGGCCTTTGTTTGAAAGAAATTTTTCTTCTGCCATTTCTTCAAATTACAACAACTAGCAACTATATTCCAATAACAAACAAACGGAATAGAAACAAATGCCTAGGTAGAAACCTTCAACTCTAATACCAATTGTTGGGAAAATCAGGTATATTTTTCCTATTCTAAGTAGTTACTATTCACTTATGATTTAAATGAATAGAACTCAAACTAACCCGAAAAAATAATGGTATTGGAAATATCACTACTACAAAAGAGGTATTAAAGTCGAATAAAAACTGACTTTGAATGAAATGACTTAAAATTTAAAGTCATTTCACGCGATGAACCGACTTTACATTAAAAGTCAATTCACGCGGTGAACCGACTTTAAATTATTTTTTTTACAAAATTTACTCATTTTCTATTATAACTAAATTAAAACCTGTATCACTAAATAATAGCAGAAAAAATAAAATCAATTTAACAAATAGTTTAAATAATACAAATAATTAAAAAATAAAATATTAATTAATAATAGAAAAATTATAATGATGTAAAGAATAACAAAATAATAACATAAATAATAACACATAATAACAAAAATATAAAAATTTAGACACATAAATAATAATACATAATAACAAAAAAAAAATGAATAATAAGCGAAGTGTAAAGAATGATCATGTAGTGCATGCACTCATACCAATCAAGCTTAACATAAGATAAAATGATGCAAATCATGCTTATCCTAAATATGTTCTCCCCCTATATGCATAACAAAATAAAACATGAAAATGGAACACAATCTCTCCCTTTTTGACATACGAGAAGGACAAAGCATTGAGTAAAGCAATGGAGCTAAATTCCTTCTAAATATAGAGCAATGACTCTCTAAGTTCTATGACTCTCTAACTTAAAAAATCAATGAAAATGTTAAGAAGAAGATGTCAATGAATAAAAATCTAAGTTTTTTTAAAAAAAATCATAAATAACATAAGGTATTAAACTTTAATCATAAACTAGCACAAAACCAATTGAAAACTCATATTTCTTTTTAATTTTTTAACTTAATTTTTGATTATCTATTGTATAAGTAAGCAAGTAGAGTAGAAGAGGCACACCACGCACATATAATGACATATTGGCATTTACTTAAAAGCAACATATATATTTAAACTTCACAAATATGTTAATTAAGTCATTTCTGATCAATCAAGAAAGACTCAAAAGAAAAAAAATATCACCTATCATATAAAATTATAATCAAGTCTTCAATCTCACAAAATGAAATATATATACTAAAAGATGACTTAAATTTTTCTTTATTTTATATAAGTCAAATGATATTTTTTTAATTATTCTTTAATCTCTATTAACCCTTTCTTTTGGTGCATTCTAATTACAAGTTTTATAAGCTATCACTTTTTACAAAACTTTTTCTCTCTTTTTTTGCACGGGTTATAAACCTAACATAATGACTTTCACACTAGTTGTAAGATAGCCCTCTTTGCTCACTATGGTAGCTTCACGCATCATAGTAGGTAGCCCTGTCAATACTAGGTGCTTTTATACGGTAAAATTTTAGAAAGTAAGAAATAGAATTCAACACAATTTTACAGTCAAAATTAGTTTAGGTCCTAGAGTCTTTAAAGAGAATTCATAAACTTCAAGCATAACACATATATGTGTTTGTAAGTGTGTGCATAAGTTTATGTCAACATCGATTATTACATATAAAAGAATATGTGTGTACATAAGTCAAAATTGTAGAATAATTTATACAATAAATATCAAAATAAGTTAAGTCACTAAAAATAGGGTAATATATGTAAGTATTAAATAAGTCCAATACTGTGTTGGCTAGATAAAGATTATACTTTTATTTACTTTTTTTGTAAGTTTAACTAATAAATAAAATAAAGACAATAAAAATTGCTCACCTAGGATCATTTAAGTACTCTAATAAAACTACTCAGATAAAAGAATAAAAGATGATCATGTGACAAGGAAAAAGAAATCTTTCATAACCCAATTTTTCTTGCGTTTTGGTTTATTTATATCATTGAGTTAGGACTAAACTAACTTAGGTTTCATATGCATATTATTGGACTTAACTATACTTTTCTCATTCATCCTAAATGAAGATGCAGTATGCATGGTAGGATGATGATAATGAGTCCTAACATTAAAAACACTGTATTTTACCTTCCTCGTTGAACCTAAGACTTCTTTCTTCTTAGTAGAATTTTTGAACACGTTATTATAATTTTCATTCATCCTTGAATTTAATGTAGCATCCATAGATGGATGATGGTTATGAGTCATAATATGTGAAACATGGAAATAATGATTAAGTTCAAAAGCATCATAAAAATCTACATTTTGGTCTTATATGACCATTTCTATCGCAATGATGACAGAAAAATACAAACTTAACAATTTTTTTCTACCATTAGTGCAATAGTTTTTTGTGCATAGTTAGTAACAGTAGGAAAAGATTTTAAGGGACTTACAAATATGGAATTTGATGTTGAAGATGTGGAACTCCCATCCTTAAAACCAAAACCAATTTTATCACCATATGACTTACTAATGCTTAAGGTTTTATCTAAGTGTTGAGCTCCAATGACAAGTTTCTCCACTGCATCACATTATTCTCTTCTTTTGATTTATTAGAAAAAAATTCATGTATCTTAAGTTGTTCATTTAAGTTTTCTATTTTTGTATTTAAACTATTATTCTTTTTTATGGCTCTAAAACATTTAGAAAATAATTCTTTGAAACTTTTAACATTATATTTAGAGAAAAAAATATTCAAATTCCTCATCATCACACCTATAACCCTCAATAAAATTATCAATAATAAAAGTCTGTAGGACTAAAACTAAGTGTATCTAGTATTGGTTCTGATATCAATTGAAATTTTATAAACCACGAACATAATTAACCTAGAATGAGGTGAACATATTATTTTTAATTTTTTATCAATTTATAATTTAATAATATAAACAAAGCGGTCATACATGCAATCGCGTGTAAGAATAATGTACGAAAATAAAAGAATAACACGCGATATTTTTAGGTAGAAACAACCTAGGCCACAATTATAACTTAAGAGGAAAACCACCAAACCATTGAACCACCTAACGTTTCACTATGAAAATCAAATGTTCAAGTACAAACTCGGTCTTATACTACCTTCTTTACGATACTGTCTCAATGTACCTTACTTAAGAGCTCTTGCTCTATTTTTGCGAATCAGATATGTTCTCAAATTAATTACAAAATGGTTAGCACAAAAACACAAGTGTACGTGTGTGCTCTAGAATAGATTTAATAATGAATAATATTCACTAGATGATTCAAAACATATATAACTTAAATCAAATCAACTAGCAAATTCTTGATAAAAAAGTTTAAGTCCAAGTTCACTAAAATTAACTTATTTAAGATTTAATAATTAAATCAATTAATCATGATCGTTCGTATAATTATTAGTTTTAAATATCTAAGATCCTAATCACAAAATAAAACTATATAAATATGCCCAAAACACAAACTTGTTCACTTGAAATCGTATCCACTCATTTAAAAGTGAACTTAATCAATTTGAAACTATATCCATCCTCATTGAACCTGAAGTATATCCATCCACTCAAACACAAGATAACCCAAGTAAAGCGAATTCACCTTAAACATAATCCAACATAATGAGTTTCCTATAAAAAACCAAAGTCAACATATATTTGAAAACATCGATGAATGTATCAAGGGATATCGCCCAACTTTTTATGACTTTTTCAACACTAGAATTGAATCCAAATGTTAACCTATGAGAAAATTTACATAAATTTGATCATTTTCTACAATCTGATATGTCATTCACAAATTCAAATGAAAATATCTCATCGATAGACCCTATGGTTAATACTCATGTTGAAAATGATTCCATTAATCAAACTGAATGCAATCTAATAGTTTCTAAGTGATTAAGAAAACAAAATACAAGATATATTAATATAATTAAAGATGAATTTGATAATGACGAAGAGTCATTTGAATGGAGATCTAACGATGATGAATCTTCTTTTGAAGAAAATAGTGGAGTTGTTATTAATATTGAAAAATGATATGATAATGAAATATTTGACAGTGAGGTAAAATTAAAAAGAAAAAAAGAAAGATAAAACCTACATAAACGGAACTAGGACAATAGTCCTAAATAGTATAACAACATAAAATATTAAGATAATTACATTGAAAAGATATAATATTATTTTGTGTTCAAAATAATTAGTTAAATTTATTGTTTAAGAATTGCTTTTTAAAATAATTGAATATATATAATTTATTTATAAAAGTAATTTATCAAATTCATGAGACTATTTCATCTGTTATTATAATTTATTCAACTTTTTAGGTAATAAAAATAATAAATAATAAATAATTATAAGCACGTGGATGTGAAAAGGTACCATAGGAAAAGTTATACGCTTAAATAAAGAAAATATTAATGAAAAATAAATAAATGCTATGTATGTTCATTTATGACGAGATTAATTTACTATTGATCAATTATAAATTTTTAATTAATGAAATTAAATTAAAAAATTTAAAAGTATGGCTAATAGCATTATATCAAAAAATACTTTAATATATTAATGTTGCCATATTTCAAAAAACTAAGGATAATGGAATATTTTTCCTTTTAAATGGAAAATTGTCTCCAATAGGATGTGAATGTATCACACAAAAATAAATGTTTTTTTATACAAAATTAAGTATGTATTATTTAATAAACTATTTTTAAATATATATTAATTTTATTATTTTTAAGTTTAATTGTACAATATAATACTCTTTTGTAAATGAAATTTCATTTTGAACCGCCCACCACATGATACATATATAATATATATATATATATTTCTTACTATGTCCAAAAATGTGATGCAGATTGTTTTTGTAATAAAGTAAAAAAATATATTTTTTAAAAGAGAGTTAAAATTAAAACCATGTGAATAGTTAGATCACTTTGAAAAAGAATTGATTTTTTAATAGGTTTGTTTTGAACAAAATGTATGTTTCAATCTTTAAATATTTTGTTATATTACTGAAAATAAAATTTTCTATTTATAGGTTCAGATGGTTAATTTAAAACATTTGAAACTCGAAAGAATTGATTGTAAACAAATCTAACACCATCAAACTTCTCCTACATTTGATAATTTAATAGACTCGTGGGTGTTTGCTTGTTATAATTTGGAAAGCCTAATGTCATATTATATGACTACAAATCTTGGGTCTTTTTCATAGCTGTGGGTCAGTGATTGTGACAACATAGAAGAAGTAATATCTATCAAAGAAGAGGAGGGAAAACTACAAAGCTTTTCATTGAAGAGAATTGATTGTGTCTTTTACAATAAACTACACACTCTTACCCTAGAAAATCTCCCATCCTTACGAAGGTTTAGTTCAGCCAGTATTATTAAAACACCTTAAAGAAAGACACTCTTTGGTGGATAGGTAAGTCTCTTTTTTCTTTTTGACAAGGAATCAAGTTTTTTGCACCAATGATGGTGATACATTTCATCAACCAAAATCACATGTCATTAATTTAAGAAGAAACATCAAGAGAAGAAGTGGAGGAGTGGTAAAAGAAGTGAAAGAGGATAGTTACAATTATTATAAAATGCCAAATTGGGATAGAGTACTTGGATGGTTTGAAGTTACGTCTTTTACATGTAGTAAATAAAATATATTATAATTTTAAAAATAAAATAAATCATGTTAAGATAAAATAATTGAAAATTCTTTTGAGAAATATTTTTAGTTATTAAAGGTATTTTTTAGTTATTAGTTTTGAAGAAAAGATTCAATTAAAAATACATGATATTATTTTAACAATTTTTTATTATAAGTGATTAATAAATCATTAAAGTATGAGTTATTAATTATAGTAAAAGTGAAATTCATATGAAATAAGTTAAGAAAAAATATATAATAATAAAATTCTAATATAAAATTATTTAAATATTTGTTTTGTTTTAAAAAAATCAATAAAATAAAAATAATTATATTAAAACTAATATTTTGTGAATAATTTTTTATATGAATATTACTTTACCATTGTTAAATGATCAAATTTAATTACGTTTTAGTAATTAAAATAACATTGTTTGTTTTTAATGGATAATTTTTCTCAAAGCTTCAAAGTGAGTGACTATAAAAAACAAGTGAGTGACTATAAAAAACACTTATTATAATATATGTGACTAACTACACAACTTAATTTAAGAGATTTAGTTAACACTTTTCTCAAAATTTTATAACATGTTGGTAATTTGATTGTAGAGGAGTCCTTAAATTACAATGTGATTTTTTTGTCACTTACCATTATGCTCAATATCTTGATCATTCATAATTATCATTTTATAGGTGATTGTTCCTAGATGTAATGGATTTAAGACCTTAACTGTTGGGACAAGTATGTTAAAAGTAGTGTAAGAACGATGTTATCGATATATTAAAATGTACTACTTGGGTTGAATCGCAGACTGGGTCGTTCTCTTTAAGACGTTTTGCAGCTCTACTCAAACTTGTGTAAGCAAACACAACCTCATTGTCCCAAAGATAAAATGGCCCAAAATCCTTGTTTTCTATCTCATAACTTCACAACACTGATAAAGACCGGAATGCTACACCCAAAAAATTATGTTGCTTGGAACACTCAAAATAATTTTGGATCTTCTTCTTTTTCTTAGTAAGAGATGTTTTTCAATTGATGTGTTAAAATTAAGAGTTGAGACCCTCTATTTATAAGTTTGAGAAAATATGTGACCATTATGATAATAACGATCATGTCTAGGTGAAAAGAGTAATAACCATTTTATGAAAGGAAAAGTAACAACCATTTTCTGAGTAAAAAAAATAACAGTCATTTAATAGATATTTCTGAGTAAAGAAAATATAACGGTCATTTTCTAAGTAAAGAAAAATAATGGTTATTTTTTGAGTAAAAACAATAACGATCATTTTCTAAGTAGAAACGTATTTTAATAAAAAAAATTAAAATAAAATGCCACCTCACGCACACGTACACGCATTCGGCTCGGCACGGCACAACCGATTGGTCAGATGAACGACGACGCGTGCACGTATATAGTATCACATTTGTCTAGGTTTGATCTCTTCCCTTCCACAAAAGAGGGTGCCCCTTGGGGCCCAAACCTAATAGCCAATCCTTTTCTATTTATACATCTCCTAAGTGATGTAAAATTGCAATGTGCGACAAGGCACAAATTGACATCATTTGTTTTATAAAAATTCACTTTTTCCAACAATCACCCATTTATATTTTATATAAAATAGTATTTATCGAGCAGCCGATCAATTAAAAGTATAAGATTGTGTATAAGTAAAAAGGTGTCTATCGACTTGAACCTTTGCATACTGTTGATGCCTTAGAATATACTAGAGTACCTCGTAGTTTTGACATTTATCTCTAACAACATTACACACATAACATTTCCCATGTGTAGTTCGAAAAACCCATATTTTATGGACATGCACATGTATCCCACTATAATGAATACTCTAGTAAATTTTGCCCAAAATTTTCATAGTAAGCGGCTATACTTCCATATTCATATAGGTGAATATATCAAGAGTACTCCTGTAGCTATCTACTCCACTCCATATATAGTATAGAACTCATTAAGAGTTTAATAATTAACTCGTTCTTTTCTATTGCTTCAAGATTTCATGCTTCTAACAATATAGAATGGCACTTCATTATAGCATAATTCATCTCATATCACTTCATGACTTGTTATTACCCATTGAACTTATTTCTTGGGATCTCGAGTCTATAAGTTGGGTTACCATCACGAGTGACTCTTCATTCTAAGGGAATCAGTCATATTCCTTTCGAGGTTTTGAAAACCTTCTCTCTCGATAATCCTTTCATCAAAGGATCAGTCAATTTTTTATCAGAATATATATGATCCACTCTTACAGCTCATGTAGAGAGAAATTTTCTAACAGTACTATGCTTATGATGTATTTGTCGTCTTTTACTGTTGTAGTAACGGTTTTGAATCTTTGCAATAGTCATGATACTATCGTAGTAGATTAGGACAACTAGTATTGGTCTTTCCCATAAAGGAATATCAACTAACAAACTTCTTAACCAACCTGCTTCTTCACTAGCAGTAGCTACTGATATCATTTCAAACTCCATCGTAGATTGCATCAATATTGTTTATTTCTTAGACTTTCAAGCGACAACTCTACCAACTATGCTAAATATATAGCCACTACTTGCTTTGGAGTCTTTTGATAAAGTGTTCCAATCAGCATCGTTGTATCCTTCTAGAATAACGGGAAACTTTTTATAATGTAATCCAAGGTTCATAGTTCTCTTAAGGTATCTCATGACCCTTTCAATAGTATTCCAATGCTTTATACTTGGTCTACTGGTAAACCTACATAGTAGTCTCACAACATAAGCTATGTATGGTCTAGTGCAGTCAGTAGCATAACCTAAGCTACCAATGATGCATGCATACTCAGTTTGTCTAACACCATCTTCGGTGTTCTTGAATAAATTTACACTAGGATCATAAGGAGTACGTGCAGGTTTATAGTTAAAGTAATTATATTTCTTTAAGATTTTCTCAATGTAACGAAATTGATCTAGAGAAAGTCCCTTTTAAGACATAGTAATCTTTACACCAAGGATTACACTCGCTTCTCCGAGATCTTTCATATCAAAGTTAGCACAATTTTTTTTCACTTTATTCACAACATGAATATTTGACCCAAAAATAAGCATGTCTTCCACATATAAACATATAATGGTGCAAATGTCATTTTTTGATTATAATAAATGCATTTGTCACTTTCATTTATTTTGAATCCATATGAAATAACTAGATTATCAAACTTTTCATGACATTACTTAGGTGCTTGTATTAGACCAGAAAGGGATTTATCTAGTTTACAAACTTTATTTTCTTGACCTGGGACAACAAAACCTTCAAGTTAGTCCATATAAATTTCTTCTTCTAAGTCACTATTTAAGAAAGTAGTTTTGACATCATTCGTGTGACTAGTGAAAAGGTATCAAAGACGAGCTTTGTACTTTTCAATAGCACCATCGAGTTTTAATTTATTCTTTAGTATCTATTTACATCCTATGGTTTTCCAACTATGAGGTAATTCAACTAAATGTCATGTTCTATTATACTCAAGAAAGTCCATTTCATCAATTATGGCTTCTTCCCATAAGTTGGCATCTAAAGAAGATAAGACTTCTTTAAGAGTTTAGAGATCTTTCTCTAAGGTATAAGCATAAAAATCAGACTCAAAATCCTTAAGGGTTCGTGCTCGTTTACTTCTCCTAATTTTAGTGTTTAATTCCTTATTTTGTTCACTAGTTCTAGTCATGGGTAAATTACTAGAAGATGAGCCCCCACTATTTTTCAATTTAAAGGAAAACCTATGTTTATATAAGTCAACATCATTTGATTCTATAACTATATGATCATTTAAGTCATAGAATTTATAAGCTTTACTATTCATAGCATATCCTATGAATACACATTCATATGCTCCATGAGTAAATTTATTTCTTTTAGGATCAGGGATCCTAACATAGGCTAAACAATCCCAAGTTTTAAAATAAGTTAAGTTAGGTTTCTTATTTTTCAAAATTTCATATGGGGAAATTTTACTGGTAGATTTAGGTACTCTATTTAGCACATAGCAAACAGTTAATAAAATTTCTCCCCGCCAATGGAAAGCAGCACCTAAGCTTAATAAAATTGCAACAACTTATTCAATAAAAGTTCTATTTTTTCTTTCAGTTTTGTCATTTATTTTGGGAGAATAAGGTGTAGTTTTTCATGAATGATTCCATAAGTTTTATAAAAATAATTGAAAATAATGGAATCATATTCAGTGCCTCTATCACTTTGAAACCTTTTTATTTTTCTGTTAAGTTGATTTTTAATTTTAGTCATAAATATTTTAAACATGTCAAATGCTTCACTTTTATAAAATAGTGTAATCTCAACAGTCATCTATAAAAGTTATAAAATAGTGTTTTCCATTTCTTGTTAAATTGTCATCAAGTTCATATATGTCAGAGTGTATTAAATATAAAGGTTTAGATTCTCTAATTATTGACTTTATGTGAAGTTTTGGTTATTTTAGCTTGACTACAAAAGTCACATTTTTCAAAATCATTCAAAGATAGTTTAGGAATTAGTTCTAAGGTACTCGTGTTCTTGATTATGCGTTTATTAACATGACAAAGTCCAACATGCCAACTATTAAAAGAACTCAACATATAAGTAGAAGAATAAGCTTTATTAATTTCAATATTTAATTTACACATACCATCAGTGGCGTACCTTTTCCTAAAAAAATATTACTTTTAGTTATTGTATATAAATCAACCCCTATAGTTTGATTAAACCCAGCTTTGTTAAGAAGATATCCCAAAACTAAGTTCTTTCTTATCTTTGAAGTATGTAGGACATCCTTCAATATAACAGTCTTTCCAAAGGTAAACTTCAATTCCACCTCACCAGTACCAATAGCTTTAGTTGAGTGGGAGTTTCCCAGCAGCACTTTCTTATCCTCAGACTTAGAATAAGACTTGAACATGTCTTGATTATAGCAAACATGTCGAGAAGCAATAGTTTCCACCAACCACCCCTCAGATCCACCAACAAAATTGATTTACGATATCATAACAATAAGTTGATCTTTGGTAAGGTTCGCCTACAGGATAGGAAAATTCTTATTCCTACAGTTCTTGGCCAAGTGGCCAGGTCTGCTACAACTATAACACATAAATGTGTTCTTTCTTAGGGGGGGTTGAGGTCCATTCTGGACAGGATATTTTCTATTTCTATTTTGGTGGTTGTGATTTTGGTTATTATTGCGATTTTGAGTTTTCATATTTCTTCTTTTAGGTTTCAGAATTACAAAGGAGGATTTCTTGTTGGTACTATTGTTTGAGACAACAAGTACTTCATCTCTTTGATTTTGTTTTCAAGCTTCTTCTTCTATTCTTAGAAGGGTTATAAGTCTTTCTAAAGAAAATTCTTTAGTTTTATGTCTAAGTGCATTCTTAAAATCTTTCTAAGTAGGGGGTAATTTATCGATAATAACAGATACTTGAAATTGTTCATCTAAAGTCATACCTTCAGAAGTTACTTCGTGTGCTATCTTCTACAATTCGTATGATTGAGCTTCCATAGATTTTCCATCAATAATTTGGTACTTCATATATCTATTGAAATCATACTTCTTAGTTCCATCTTCCTCACTGTCATACTTCTTTTGATGTGCATCCCAAATTTCCTTAGCAGACTTATCAGAATTATAATAATGATACAAGTCATCAGTTAATCCATTAAGAATAATTTTTTTGCATAGAAAATCATTTTCCATTCAGGTGTCTAAATCCTTTGTTGTAGCTTCAGTAGGAGGATTAGACAATGTTGGTTGTTCAGTAGTAAGAGCAGAAGTGACCTTTTTCATGATTAAAAAAACTAAATTTTTTTGTCTCCATCTTTTAAAGTGTAGTCCCTCAAAATGAAATGATTTGTTGAGATCAGTAATTAATATTTCAGTACACATGGTAAATAGAAATTCGTTTTAAAATTGTTTGGACAAGTATGTTAAAAGTAGGGTAAGAATGATGTTACTGATATACTGAATTGTACTACTTGGGTTGAGTCACGGACTAGGTCGCTCTCTTTAAGATGTTTCACATCTCTGTCCAAACTTGTGCAGGCAAACACAGTCTCATCATCCCCAGGATAAAACAGCCCAGAATCTTTGTTTTCCATCTCGAAACTTCACTGCACTAATGAAGACGAAATGCTACACCTATAAAATTTTGTTGCTCGGAACACACAAAATAATTTCAAATATTTTTCTTTTTCTTTTTGAGAGCTTTTTCTTAGTAAGAGATGTTTTTCAATTGATGTGTTGAAATTGAGAGATGAGGCCCTCTATTTATATGTTTGAGAAACATGTGCCCATTATGATAATAATGGTCATGTTTGGGTGGAAAGAGTAACGATCATTTTATGAAAGAAAAAGTAATGATCATTTTTTGAGTAAAGAAGAATAACATTCATTTAACGGATATTTCTGAGTAAAGAAAAAAAATAACGGTTATTTTCTAAGTAAAAAAGAAACGATCATTTTCTGAGTAAAAAAATAATGATCATTTTTTTAGTGGAAAAAAATTTTAATAATTTTTTTTTAAAATAAAATGCCACCTCACCTCACACTCGGTCAGACGGTGGCGGTGCATGCGCATGTGTGGTATCACATTTGCTTAGGTTCTCTCCCCTTTCACAAAATGGATACCCCTTTAGGGCCCAAACTCAATAGCCAATCATTTTTTATATATAAATCTCTCAAATGATGTAAAATAACAATATAGAACAAGGTACAAATTAGCATCATTTGTTTTATAAAAATTCATTTTTTCCAACTTTAACAACACCTTCAATTTCTTTCCACAATCTGATTGAATTGAATGTATTCCATTGCAATGGATTGATTAATTTATTTGATTCTTGTGTGGATAAAGGTCTGTTACATCTTGAAGAGATCGTCATATCAAAATGTGAAGGAATGATAGAGATAATTGGGAATGATCATGAAAGTGTAGTAGAAAGTGAGATTGTTTGGAAGAAATTGCGTACTCTTGACCTCAGTAACTTACCCAACTTGAGATGCTTCTATTCTGAGAACATTACAATACCATTTCCAAACCTGCAAAAATTAGTTGTTAGGCAATGCTTCGAAATCTAAGTCTTCTCTCATGGAATTGTGAATTCCTTTGTTCTGGATAGCTTAATTACATAGGCAATATAATTCAACAAAAGTAAGTTTCATACCCTCGCTCTTTATGAAGCACTCAAGCCCTTTCTATATTATGTCATAAAACTTCCACTTTTTTAACGTTATTTAAATAAGTTTTAAAACTAGTAAAAGAGGTAGCGCGACGGATAATAATGAAGATGAATTATTTATAGAGTTAAGAGAGCTTTGTGGTAAAGAAGTTGCCTTTAGCTCTAATTCATCATTTTGACATTGTTTTTCTAATTTGGGGATAGAGATTCCAAAAAAAAAGGAAAACACTTCACAATTTTCAAAAAGTTTAGTTCATTTCATCATTTCAATGATGTACACGAGCATTGAAACTGTCAGATTTGTTTATTTTGATCATAGTCTTTGATCTAAATCTGATCGGACGGTCCAAATCGTACCTAAGTTTTATTTAAGCCCTTAATCACTCCATAAATCCTAATTAGCCTCCATTAGCATAATTTTGGTAAGTTTTTAGAACTAAAAAGAGAGAAAAATATAGAAAAATTTAAGAGAAGACACAATTTTGGTGGAGATTCAAGAGGAAATTAATTTTACAATTCAAGATATTGATTGTATTTCTTTTTCTACTCTTTTCTTTATCAATTTTTATGTCTTTCTATATGAAAAATATGAGCTTTATGAACACAATTATGGTTAATTAATTTATTAATCTAGAGATCTTTTAAACCTAATTTTTACCATGTGATGATTTAATATTTTTTCTCAATTATAATATTAATTTAATTATATTATTTAATCTGATTTTTATGCTATTAATTGTTTGGCCAACAATTTATCTATAGAGGCAATTAAATAGATTTGAGAGAATTATTTAATTGTTTGTCTTGATTAAATAACATGCATAGTTTCTAGGCAGAGATGTATGATTCTTATGTATGTCATTTAGGGGTGTCCGGTCCGGTTTTAAGTAATTTTTTAACCAAACCGGGTCATTCATAATGCTCAAACCAGACCGGACCAAACCGTTTTGCTATCCAAATTTTTGTAACTGAACAGTTTGATTAACGGTTTGCAACGCTTAATAATACATAAATACGATACAACTTAATATGATATAATCTAATAGTATAAAGTGAAATGTGATGCTCATCAATCATCATACATAAATAAATATTATTGTTAAATACATAAATACACAAATTGTTATTGAAATCCAAAAGTAAAACAGATTAGACATGAGGAAATCAAGTCCCAATATCTCATTTGCATAGAATTCTTACCCATTATTAATCATCAATAATCAATGTAGTGTCTTTAATGAAATCTACAATAAAATAAAATCATATACCATTAGATAATAATATTTTAAAAATAAAATTAGGAATAATTTTTAAGTATTGCAATTACCTAAATTAACATCTTCATAAATCTCTAGGTCATCATTGTATTTTGATAAGGCGACAAAGTCATTAATGGAGGAACGAAACAAATTTTGACTACATACTAATGCCTCTACCATTTTAGGATTCAAAGAACTCCTAAATGGATCAAGAATGCGACCTCTTGTGCTAAAAGTTAATTTTGATGCAACAGTTGAAACTTGAATTGTTAACACATCACGTGTAATGAGAAAGATGATAGGAAACCTAAAAGAATTTTCCTTCCACCATTTCAATATATCAAACTTATCCAATATGACATTTTCATATGAGGTGTTCAAATATTTCTCAACCTCAGTTTTCAACTTCAAACTATTTTTCTCTAAGCGTTTAAGAAATTTCAACTTTCTTGCTTCATGAGATGAAGGAATATTTTCTATTACTAATTAGATCAAGACAGATAGATTATAATATAAACAGGACAAAACATTATCCATTTCATTATAAACATATCGAAACAAACGTAATTATATGCAATTCTGTAGCTTAAATAACACATTATATTTTCTGCTAGCAAATAACATGTATGTTAATACTAACTGAAATTAGAAATCACATGAATTTTTCTGCTTGATTTTTTATTAATAATCAGGGAAAAACATGAAAAGAACATGTTATTTTAATCACAATCACGATTGATGCTTAAAGAATTAATAAAATATTAGTAATGTTGAGAATATGTAATTTACATTGAAACTGAAAAATGATATTTATTATCATTTTTAATAAAATGATTGAAATTAATAATTCAAAGCAATATCAAAATTTGGGGGTGTCCAAAAATCCTATCAAAAACTCATTTGAGAAAATTCTTATGAGAAACAAAAAAAAAATTGTATCATAAACAAAAAAAAATCCTATCAGAAACTCATTTGAGGAAACATTTCAGAAACTAAAAGAATCCTATCAGAAACTCAAACAAATTGTATCATAAACTCAAAAAGATCTTATTAGAAACTCATTTGAGGATACATTTCAGAAACTCAAAAAAATCCTATAAGAAAATCATTTGAGGAAGCATTTCAAAACTCAAAAAAATCTCAATAACTAAAAAAAATTGTATCATAAACTAAAATAAATCCTATCAGAAACTCATTTGAGAAACTTAAAAAATTCTATTAGAAACTCAAAAAAACCGTATTATAAACTTAAAAAAATCCTATCAGAAACTCATTTGAGGATGCATTTTAGAAACTCAATAAAATCATATCAGAAACTAAAAAAAATGTATCATAAACAAACAAAAAATCATATCATAAACTCATTTGAGGAAACATTTTAGAAACTCAAAAAGACCCTATCAGAAACTAAAAAAAAGGCTTAACAACCAATCCAAAATACAAAGTACAGATAATGTCTCGTACACAAAATTTTACTAAGAATGTTTCGAGAAACAGCCAGCTCAATACATAGTACATACCTATTTCGTCTATAGATGACAGGACGCGAGGTGACACGAGAAGAGGTGACTGGCTAGTGCTAGAGGCCACGCGAGGATGGCTGGGTGGTTGGGTGCTGCTAGAGGCGATGACGACTGGCTTAGACTAAGGTTGTTTTGAGTTTCGCTGAGTCACAGATGACTGTTGAAGTTGAAAATGAATTAGGGTTAGGTTAGGAGGCACGCAATTTCTTAAGATATATATATATACAGTAACGGTTATTTAAAAAAAATTATTAATGAAAACCGGTCCAACCGGTTTATAATTTTTATAACTGGACCAGACCGTTTGAAAATCGATTTTACTTAATGCAGACTGGACCAGACCATTTCAATTATGAAACTGTTCGGTTTGGTTTGGTCCGGTTCGGTTTTTCGATTTAAACCGGTCCAGCCTGGTTTATGGGCACCCCTAATGTGATCCATAATTGATGAACTTAATAGTATGTAATTTAATTGGCATGAGAATGTGATTAAATTAATTACTATATGATGTGTAGTTTACTCGAGAGAAATTAATTCTAGGTTAGATTCAATTGATCATGTAATTAATTGATATTATATCGGGGGGATTTTAGCGATTCGTATGTTTAGAAAAATTGATTTTTATTATTTTTAGTTTTAAAAATTAGTTTCTAAAAAAAAAATCTTCGTGGAAACGATATTTACTTATCATTATATTACTTGACACTACTATCTTTATAGCAATTAGTAAATAGGTAGAATGCAAACAAGAATATAAAAATTAAAACTGATAAAGAAGATATATAAAAAAATTCCATAATTATATAAAATTGTAAATTATAATAACAAAAATTAAAAATTAGTCTATTTTGATAGAAATATCGTGGTCGATGTTTTATACGATATCCTTGAGGTAAATTTGTCAACTTGAGAAAATTGTGAAGACACGAGAATCTATCATAGACTCACACATGTAATACATAATCCTCATTAGTTGACCTTTAAGAGTTTATTTCTTATTAATTTACTGTATCAATATACAATTTTCAAAAACAAATAAAAGAGAATCCAAATTTAATGAGACCATCCACTCACACAATTTTTCAAAATGTTTAAGCTCATGTTTCCAACAAAGCTATGGTCTAATTTTACTAAATTCCATTTTCTTAAATTGATTTGATGTATTGTGAAGTCATTGTTTGACCAAAATAGTCCAATTTGTTAAGAAGAGAGACCAATTTAATCATTTTTGGAAAATCTTAAAGTGGTTAGGATTTCATGCAACAGTTAGAACTCTTTCTAACAAGAGATGTTAAACAACATCGTGAAGTGGATCTCTCATGCTTTATGCCAACTTAAAGTGGAAGATGATAGCCACATGTTTCAACCATGTGTAGTAACATGCTTGATTTGATTCAAAGACGAACAATCTTTAGAATAGAAAAGTTGTTTCATTGGTGTTAAATATTAAAGTAGTTTCATTGGTGTCACCTTTCCTTTACTAAAAAAGTTGTTTCATTTTCAAGAGCTATTCTATTTCCAATGGATTTCCTTGTGTGTTTATGTTGTGATCTATTTAGTTGTGTTAAATGGGAGAATATTCTATAGATGTTTTATGTAAAACTAAAACAATGTACTCACTTGTTTTATTCGAGTAAATAAGTGAAGTAATCATTTGTTTGGAGTGTCTACAAATAAATTTTTTTTTTGTTTTTTTTTTCGATTTCAAATTGGTTTTTCAGATAATTAAGGGTAATGGGATAATTAGCATATTTTGTTGTTTATTAATTTCCATTTCCGTATACTTAAGACTAATTATATGGTTTGGTAGTTTGATAAGCTTTTGTCTACTAGAAATATAATGTTGCGGGAGGTTGTATAAAAATGCATTGTTGATATTTTCTTGAGATAAAAGGAATTTCCAAAACCTAATCGATGATTTAGCATAATCAAGTATACATAATTGTTGCTAGATTACCTTCAGAAACAATGGGATCGTAAGCAGGAGGTTTAGTAATCCAATTTTCAACAAAATCTTTCATATGTCTTCTACTAAGAGAAATATTGGAAAAGCTGTTTAGATCATGTGTTTATCTTAAAAGTGATTTTAAGATAAATATTTAAATGTCTGTCATAAAATTATTGGAAAAGCTACTGAATGAAACTTAAAAGAAGTTATGACGGAGTTGTATCCTTTACTGCTTCTCTCAAAAGTAACTATTAATTCTAATAAAAACATAAATAATGTTTACTAAAATTTCATGCAAAGACTTCTTTTAGAGATAACTAAATACGTACTCTTGAATGTATTGTAATATATTTAAAAGCATTTTCAGCAAAAAAAAAAAAATAGAAGAAGAAGAAAGAATTTGTTCTAAAAAGACATTTGATTGCATAAGCAGTAGCAAAATAGCTTATACTAATTACTTTTCAATATCATTAGGAAATATTAAATGCCATGAATTGCATCAAAAGATCAATGTTGATAAATTTTGAACATACCAAGTTAGTTTATGATGGTTAACCACACAAGCATCCTAGAAAATAATATAAATCCTATTGGAAGCCCCAAAAATACCAAATAATCTTTATTCTCCTCGTTATATTACTCCTAACTTGCATCATTAATAGTACAATAAGTAAGATAACTAATAATAGCAGACTATTGATACTCATAAAAATCATATCCCAAGTTTAGTTTTCATTTCAGTATTCAATTTTACTGACTTAAGATTAAATAAAATTAGAAAACATCATTTTTTCCAAACTAGTTTTTTTTTAAATAAATTAGAAAACATAAAACTAGTTTTAAACACAAAAAAAGGGAACATAAAAGTATAATTTACAGCTAAGTCTATCTCCCCTCTTCTCTCTCTATGACAAATAAATAAATGCAATGTATGTGCATTTATGACTAGGTTAATCTACAATTAACAATTTACAATTTTTTATTAATTAAATTCAATTTAAAAATTGAAAAGTATCGCTGATAACAATGTGTGAAATAATAATTTAATAAATTAATTTTTTCATATTTAAAAATTAATTAAATGTAATATTTTTCTTTTTAAATGAAAAATTATATCCATTAGGAGAACAATAAAATGTGAGTATATAACACAAAAAATAATATATGTTTTTTTTGTATACATATTTAACTTATGTTTTCTTTAACAAAATATTTTTAAATATCTATTAATTATATAGCATAAGTTAGTTTTATAAATAAAATTTTATTTTAAACCGTATAACGTATAATACACATGTTATTTTTCGTATGACGTAAAAAATATATGTTTTTTTCATGTTTAAAATACGATGTATATATATTTTTTTAATAAAATAAAAACTTATTTTTTGAATAGAATTAAAAGTGAAAACACGTGAATAATTAGATCATTTAAAAATCAAATAATTTTTTTTTTCATGTTTATTTTGAACATATAAATGCGTCATTTAAAAAAGAAAAGGCATGTTTCAATTTTTTAAATATTTTGTTTACATAACAAAGATGAACGGATGAATTGGTATTGATGAAAATGAAATTTCTATTGATAGGCCCAATACCCAATTTATGGTGTTTGAGACTGGATTTGTTTGGTTGTAAATAAATCTGACTAACGATGTCTCTTTCAATAAACTTGGTACTCTCAATTTTAACAATCTCTCATCCCTACAAAGGTTTAGTGCAGTCGGTATATATTGTTAATTTTCCATCCTTACAAATTATGAAACTAGTTGATTGTTTCAAATTAAATGCACTTCAAGAGATCGAGACTTTCTTTAATGGAGAGGTAAGTTTCTTCATGTAACCAAGATTTTTATACTATTTGATGGTATTATATTTCATCTATCAAAATCACATGCTAATAGATCAATAATTTAAGGAGAGAGATCAAGAGAAGAAGTGGTAAAAAAAAGTGGAAGAAGATAGTTACAACTATTACAAAATTGGCAATGTGATTATGGTTACTTAAATGGTTTGAAGTCGCTTGTTTTACATGTAGTAAATAAATTATAATTTTAAAAACAAGATAAATCATGTTAAGATAAAACCAAATAAAAACATTAGTTAAAAATGGTACGTTTAGAACAAGAAAGGTTTTTAATTAGAAATATTTATTTAAAACGTTTTACTTTTATTTTTGGAAATTCTTATTAGATTTTTTTTTTAATATCACATTCTTAGAAATTATGTTAAAATCATTAAAATGTTGATGTATACTCATATAATTATGTGACTCAACAGAATACTCAAAACGTTACTTGTTTTTCTTATTTAAATGTCTTTTAAGACTAATGAAAAAATAGTGTGTCCTTTGAATTGAATTTGAATATTATTAAGATTTTTTTAAACCAAATATACACTTATGTTATTAAAATATTTTGTTTTATTATCCCAACTTAAATATTAGTATTTTTTCTTTCATTTTTCAATAATAACTAATTTTTTATCCAAAATGTCTTTATGGAATTTTAGTGAAAGATTTAAATTTTTTCTTTATGAAAATTAACTAGATTTCAAAAATAATTTTTTTTATTAAAGATTAAGTTCAACACTCCCTACTAAAAATTATGAAAAAATTAAAAATTATTAATTTTTTTTCCTTTAAAAAATAAATAATATAAATAAGTACTAAAAATCATAACATTCTAACAATTTTATTAGTTATAACGAAAATATTTTTCATAACTAAATGACAGAGATAACAATGAAAATAATTTTCATGAATAATTAACTAAAAATATTTGTATTATTAATGTTATTAGAAAAAATAATTTAAAAATTAACAAATTTGTTCACTTTTTTAATTCTAGTTAATTTATAAAAATAAAAAATCCTTTGTTCAAATATCTAAAGAATATTTTGGGTAAAAATGTAAATGTTATTAAAAAATGATACTAATATTTAAATTGAGATATTAAAATAGAATCGGTTAATAACATTGAATATTTAATATACTAATCTATTAACTAAAGTAATAGTGGAGTATGTATACCAAAAAAAAAATTTAATGTCTCATTTGAATTAAAGTTTAACATTATTGATTTTTTTAACATAAAATACACTCAATTTAAATTGGATATGAACTCATATCCTTTTATTACCACTTAGAGTCCATATATTTTCACTATGATGCAATTTCCAACAAACATTAATAGTATTTAATGTGTCATACTATTCAAATAAATTTCAAAAATTTATGCATTAGTTATAGATTAATGCTGATGTGTTCGTTCAAATTAATGAAAATTTTGACATAAGATTTTAAAGATGTAAAATAAAAAAAAAGTAAGATTATTTTAAAATCTTTTTATTCTCTCACCTCCGTAATTATGGCATGTTATTAGTCTAAATGATTAATCCAAAACTAATATATGAATAATTCTTACTAATTTACAAAACATGAGTTTGCACGTCAAATCTAAAAGTTATGTTTTATATTACGTTGAAAAAATGTTAATATACTTTTTTTCATCTAACATAATAAAAAATTGATTAATAATAAAACCTTAAAAAATTTTCTATTAAAATATTATTTTTTATTATAAACGGAGAATCTTTATTTGTACAATAAATTAATCGCTCTTAATTAAGTCGACGCAGATGTTTGACGAAAACGGAGTAACTAAGCAAAGACAAAGCTTTTCCATTTAATTTGATTACGTGTTACTCCAGGTCGAAGTGAAAAATTAGTGAAATGAAAATATTCTTTTACGTACAATTATCCGATACTTTATTAAAATTAAAAATAATAATCTTCCCTGTGATGAAATAACAATATTTCTAAAAATTTTTACGTTAAAAAATGTTGATGCATGTGTTGTTAAATCGTCATACGACAATGTCCTTGTTAACTCAATTAGAATCAAATGCAAAAAATAATATTATATTAAATAATGTATATTTATTTGTCATATAATTAAAATTAAAAATAATACAATAAAATTATATTAGATTTAAAAAATATAATATTTTCTTAAAGACATATTTTATGATTGTGGTTAACCTTTTGGCCTTGATGGGCATGACTGTTATAAATTTAGGGGTGGCTTAGGATATGTAAGTAATTATACAATCTTTTGTAAAATCAATAAATGTATATTAAGTTCTACATTAGTTATAGATAATTCTTCTACTATACAGCTAAAATCTAAGAATATATACAATTGTTCAAAATTGAAAATTTAATAAACTTATATATACTTTAAAAAAATTATACTATTCTAATGACCTAACATTTACTAAACTCTTGGGCTTTAGAACTCTAAAATTTATCGAGATTTGTACAATTTTATTCAAAATTAAAGACAATTTTCGTATCTCGTTCCAAAGATCGAAGAAAATGAGTAACAGTTAAAAATATCCATGCTTTTATTTGATGCAAAGGTATGATATTAACTATTTTTCTTCTTTTTAGATTCATTTTGAAGGATCTCATTCTTAGTTATTTTTATTTTAGACAATTTTATTTAATTATCCTATAATAAATTCTCTTATGTGTCCAAGTTTTTTAAGAATTTTCAGCCATTTGTATTAATTAAAATTTCATTTACTTTCAAGCTATAATTTCGTATCAATTAGCTTTTCATTTACTTTATAGATATAAGTTTGTATTAATGAACATTATAATAATTATTAATTTATTTGGTTTATTAAATTGTGCTTTTTAAAAATATTAAAGAGTCATATTTTTTAGGTTTCTTTTTCTTTTAAGCTAAAATTATAAAAAAAATTAAAATATTATATTCCATTATAATTTTTTTAAATAAAAATTGGAGAGTTATTCAAAATATCATTAGGTTTTCTTATAAAGGAGGAAAGAACACAAACATCTGGATGAATAAAATTATATTATTGGAATTAAGAATATAATAAGAAATGTTTTAGATTAAAGTTGATATATATTATTTGCAAATAAAGTTTACTTATGAAAATGCATGATTAGGCATTATTTTCTTTGAATTTTTAAATACTTTGTATAATATTTTTGAGAAATCAATTTAAGTTGTAAAATAAATAAAAGTTCTCATTTTTTGTTTTCCCTCTTTAAAAATATTATGATACAACATAAAACATTATTTTTTTATTATGGGAAAAAATTTATCATACAAATTTTAAAATGACACTAAGGTGAACTACTATATTAATAAGATATACACTATTTTCCTCCTTTATCTAAACAGTGGGAATTAATAAGGGAATGAAAACAGAAAATTATTCCTCTAAATCTCAACCATTTATATAAGAGAATAAAAAGTTATATAATAATTTATAGCTAAGTCTATCTCCCCTCTTCCCTCAAGAAAGGTTTTTAATTAGAAATATTTATTTAAAACGTTTTACTTTTATTTTGGAAATTCTTATTAGATTTTTTTTTAATATCACATCCTTAGAAATTAGGTTAAAATCATTAAAATGTTTATGTATACTCATAGAATTATGTGACTCAACAGAATACTCAAAACGTTACTTGTTTTTCTTATTTAAATGTCTTTTAAGACTAATGAAAAAATAGTGTGTCCTTTGAATTGAATTTGAATATTAGTATTTTTTTCTGTCATTTTTCAATAATAACCAATTTTTTCATCCAAAATATCTTTTTGGATTTTTAGTGAAAGATTTATATTTTTTCTTTATGAAAATTTACTAGATTTGAAAGATGATTTTTTTTTAATTAAAGATTAAGTTCAACACTTACTACTACTAAAAATTATGAAAAAAATCAAAAATTATTAAAAAAATTCCTTTAAAAAATAAATAATATAAATAAGTACTAAAAACTATAACATTTCAACAATTCTATTGGGACATGATCGAAAATGTTTTTCATAACTAACTCACAGGAATAACGATGAAAATAATTTCCATGAATAATTAACTGAAAATATTTGTATTATTAATGTTATCAAGGAAAAAGAAATTTTGAAAATTAACAAATTTTTTTACTTTTTTTAATTCTAATTCATTTCTAAAAATAAAAAATCCTTTGTAAAAATATCTAAAGGATATTTTGGGTAAAAAATTTGTTAATAACATTGAATATTTAAGATATTAATCTATTAACTAGAATAGTTATGGATTACTATACCCAAAAATAAACAGTGTCTTACTATTAATTTTATTAACATAAAAAAACATTTAATTTAAATTGGATATGATAATATAAGGATTAAATATACAACTTAATTTGAGAGACTTAGCTAACATTTTTCTCGAAATTTTATAATCCGTTAGTAACCCGGTTGAATTACAATGTGATTTTTTTTAAGTCATTTACTGTTATGCTTAATACCTTTTTATCAATCATAATTATCATTTTGCAGGCGATTTTTCCCAAATTACAAGAGTTAATCATAGTGGATCATTGTGATATTATAAATGATATATTTAATTTGGAGGGTCAATTAATCTTGTTTTGATAAGTCGGAGAATCTTTATTTGACACAATAAATTAATCGCTCCTAATTAAACCGATGCAGAATTAGTGAAATGAAAATATTCTTTTACGTACAATTATCCGATACTTTGTTAAAATTTAAAAGGCAATGTCTTCTTGAATTTTTTTAACAAAAAATAATTATAATCTTCCCTGTGATGAAATAACATTATTTTTAAATAACATTAAAGTTATTTTAGTGGGGCCACCTTTCAAATTGGTTGGTTGTTGTTGGGTTTACAACCAAAAAGGGAGCCGTTTGGACTATTGACTCTATTTTTATCAACTTAAAATTACTTGTAAATTTCCAATAAATTTTATTTTAATTTTTTAATATTTTATTCAATCCTCTTAAAATATTAAAAATGCTCCCATGTCTATTTTTACAAGTGATTCCTTAGACTCCTATTGAACCTCTTCATTCCATACCTTCACTAAACCTCCTTGAAAAGGTTTGGTAAAGCTTAATAAATCTTTAAATGTAGATGTTGGAAGTATTTTGAAAGAATTATTAATAAAAATATAAAAAAAATGTATAATGACAAATTATAAATTATAAATTTTTAGTTCTTTTTTTTTAATTAATATGTCGGCCATTTATTAATGAAAGTTTCACATATTAATGAAAAACATGCATAGTTTTTTTTTTCCTATTATTTTTCTAAATAATATTTTCTTTCTTTTTGTCCATGATTTTTTTAATTTCTCAAACCTCAATAATATTGTCATGCATATCATTTTTTTGGTAATTATTATCAGTTAAATTAATTTAAAATAATGGCAATGAATAAGTTAGGATCTTGTATATATATTTTATTAAAAATATACTTAAGCTTTATTGCTAATAAGTAGAATGTAAAAATCTTGTTATTTAAAAAAAATGTCTCAAAGGTTTTGAACTCATATAAAGACATTTTTTATTTAATCATTTTTATTGTTAATTTAATGAAATAAAGAACACAACATTCTCATGAAAACTTCATTCCCTCTCAATTTTATTTAATGGAATATCAATTCTCCTTTACATTGCAAGACATATATCAATATATAGAGGAGTTATGTGTAAGAAGGCAACAATGTGACTTATTCTACTTTATAGACTTAGTTTTCACTAATTCCATGTTTACACAATATTATAATGCAACAAATAATAATGGTATACAACAAAGATTTATCTCCATCTTGCCTTCCACTAATTCTATGTTTACAACAAATAATAATGGTATACACCAGATTTTCTGTGGCACTTTAACACTACCCCTCAAGTTGATATGTACGGATCTATCATAGCCCACTTGCTCAGTATGTCATAGGATATCTTGCTTGAGGTTTCCTTAGTGAGAATGTCAGTAAGTTGTTCTTCCGAATTCACCTGTATTAGCCGGATTATCCTTGCTTCAATATTTTCAAGAATATAGTGTTTGTAACCCTAACATGTTTGGTCTGATCATGTTGAACCGGGTTATGAGAGATATCTATTGCCGGTTTGTTGTCACAGAACAAATCCATCTCCTTTTTCGGAGGGAAACCAAGTTCCGACATTAGTTTCTTGAGCCACATTAGCTCACATATCCCGTTAACTACTCCCTTTAATTCGGACTCAGCACTGGACAAGGCAACAGTTTTTTGCTTCTTGCTTCTCCAAGTAACTAAGTTCCCTCCTACGAATGTGAAGTATCCAGATGTTAATCTCCTTTTTGTAACATCCCCAGCCTAGTCAGCATTTGTATATCCCACAACATCTAAATGCCTATTCCTTAGGAATTGAATCCCTTTCCCTGGAGCTCCCTTCAAATACCTTATTATTCTTATGATGGCTTCCATGTGTTCTTTGCTTGGGTTATGCATAAACTAACTTACGAGGCTTACTGCATAGGTAATGTCCTGTCTAGTGTGTGATAGATATATCAGTTTCCCTACTAACCTTTGGTATCTTTCATTGTTCACTGGTGCTTGATCTGAATTCTCTTCCATCTTTAGATTTTGTACCATTGGTATATCTCCTGGTTTACAGTCAAGCATCCCAACCTCTGCTAGTAGATCTAGAATATACTTCCTCTGAGAGAGAGTAATACCTTGCTTTGACCTCATCACTTCAATTCCAAGGAATTACTTGAGCACTCCTAAGCTCTTCATTTCAAACTTCTTTGAGAGTCTTTCTTCAAGCCTCTTCATTTCATCCCTGTAATTACCTGTAATGATCATATCATCCATATATATTATCAAAACAATTAGTTTCTCTTGTTGCCTTTTAAAGAATAGTGTATGATCAGAATCACTTTGTTCAAACTCATATTTTTCATAGCATGATAGAATCGATCAAACCATGCTCTAGGTGATTGTTTAAGACCATACAACGCCTTATGCAATTGGAAAACTATCGGTTTTGATCCTGTATTTATGTACCCGGGATGGGGGTCCATGTAGATTTCTTCCTTTAAGTCACCATGTAAAAATGCATTTTTTACATCAAATTAATGTAACGGCCAATTTAAATTTGCTACAAGAGATAGTAAATTCCTAATAGTATTGAGTTTAGCAACTGGAGAGAAGGTTTCCTAAAAATAAACACCATAGGTTTGTGTGAATCCCTTCACAACTAACCTTGCTTTATACCTTTCAAATTCACCATTAGCACCAAAATTTATTGTATAAACCCACTTATACCCAACGGATTTTTTTCCTTTTGGTAACTCTACTAGGGACTAAGTTCCATTTTTGTTTAAAGCTTCCATTTCTATATCCATGGCATTTACCCATTTTGTATCTTTTAGAGCTTCTTCAACACATTTTGGTACCTCTAAGGACAACATTTTTTCACTAAAGGTTCTTAAAGGTTTGATTAAATTCTTCATGCTCACATAATTTATTATTGGCTAGTTAGCAACGCTTGTTCCATCTTTTGGAACATACCGGGCTGGTGGTTTTGCCCCTGTTATTTCTTGGAGGTAAAGTATATTTAGAATTACTTTCCTGTGGATGATCCTTAGGAGATCCAGGCTCTTGTGGAATCTGATTTGTTTGTATCATTTCTTTGGTTATCTTTACCTAAACTCGTCTGTTCTCACCTCTCCTAAACACCGTTTGTTGCATACTTGGTTCAAACCTGAGTGGTTCTGGGTATTGTGGTTCTTCAGACCCAACCTGAGTGGAACTCGGCTCAGACCCGAGTGGTTCGTAATGTGTGGAACTAGAATTTGGATATTTTAAAACTTGCATAATTACCTTCTCATAATATTTGATCTCATTAACTCTCTCCGTCTGATGGTGAATATGTAGAAAAAATGATTATGTTTCAATAAAAGTCACATCCATGGTAACATATCATTTTTTTTCAACCGAGTCATAGCACTTATATCCTTTTTTTATGTAATCCAATGCCCAAAGAAACACACTTAATTTCATGAGGCTCGATTTTAGATCTTTGGTGTTTTGGAATATGGACAAAGGCAACACACCCGAATATCTTTGGAGGTAAGCTTTGAACATAAGGTATTGAGACAAATGTTTCAAGAGTTTTTAGTGGAGTTTGAAAGTTATTCGCTTTTGTGGGTAACCGATTAATCACATATATAGCCAAACTAACAACGTTATCCCAAAAAACGTGTGGTACATTATATTCAAACAACAATGCCCTCGCTATTTCAAGAATGTGTCTATTTTTTTCTCTCCGCTACTCCATTCTGTTGTGGTGTTCCAACACAAGTTGTCTCATGAATTATTCATTTCTCAATAAATTTTTTTAAGAACCCCATTCATAAGCTCACCCATATTATCACTTCTAAACAATTTAATGCCTTTTCTAAATTGGTTCTGTATCATATTATAAAATTTGTTAAAGACCCCAGATACATCACTCTTCTCCTTTAATAAATATACCCAATTCATTTGAGTACAATCATCAATAAACAAAACAAACCATTTATACCCACAAACTGAGGTTACTGGGGATGGTCCCCAAACATCAGAATGAATTAGATCAAAATGAGCAATAATTTTATTAATACTAGTTGGATACGAAACACGATGACTTTTTGCTTTTATGCAAGTTTCATAGAAAACATAGAACTCTCAAAGCTAGAAAAAAAGAGGGTAATAGTTTTTTCATATAGCTAAAAAAAGGGTGCCCTAACCGTCGATGCATGTCCAAATCTGTGTTTTTGAACTTGACCCCCCAATTGCTACACTTGCCTTTCCAATCTTCAACTCTTCTAAATGATACAAATGACCTATCTTAATACCATGACAAATGATCTCCTTCATGAGGATATCCTGAAATATGTAATAATTAGGAAACATGAAAACCACACAATTCAATTCCTCAGTTAACTGACCAACATAAAGAAGCTTAGAAGAGAAGGATGGCACCAATAGTGTATTGTTAATATTAAGAGATTCTGAAAAACACACATCTCATGTGCTTTTCATTAGGTATTCCATTCCATTTGCATTTAGAATCCCATCTCGTATAGGTTTTCTTAAATTAGTTAGATGAGGTTTTGAAAACGTCATGTGATCAGTTGCTCCAGAATCGATAACCCAATTATTTAAATTATTACTAGAGAATAATTTCATACCTTGGCCCACTTGTTTACCTGTTGTTTCAGTTGCGTCGCAAAGCCTGTAATACCTAATTTTTTTGCCTGAATTAAGTGTACCTAACTCGAACTAGAGTTGGATGCAGCCTTCTGGTTTGTGTGGCCTGTATACACTAGTGGCAAAGAAGCATGGGGTTCTACCCAATTGTGACATTGGTTGGATACAGAGTAGTTCGAGCCTGGATGACCCGCGTTTGAATTGGTTACAGCCCAATTTTCCTTTCCCTTCAGTTTTTCTCCATGTTGTTTTGCCTACTTCTCTTGATACCAATCAGGATATCCAATTATTTTGAAACATCTTTCCTTTAGGTGTCCCGTTCCATCACAATGATTGCATTTTAATTTTGTTTTTTTCCTGTTTAGATAGATATTTGTTTGGAGCAGAATTTACCTCAAAGTGTTTGTATCCTTGTGACACCATGGTCATGGAGCTGCCAATTCCTTCTTCTTCCTTTAGCATAACCCCTTGTCGTGAGGTCTCTCTTCTGACTATTACGTATGCTTGTTCTACTGAAAGAAATGAGGTCATCTGTAAGACAACTATCACGTTGTCTAGCTGGTCATCTAGGCCATCTAAGAAAGCATAGACACGAGTTTCTTGAACAAACTCATTAAATTTTCTGATATCCTCTGCATGCACCATAGGATTAGGACGACGATAGTCAATCTCACGCCATAACCCTTGCAGTTCATGATAGTACTCCTCTACAGTTCTACCCGACTCTTTGAGCTGAGTTACTCTCTTGTTCAGGTTATATACCTAAGCCTTGTCATTTCCATCATAGAAAGTTATGGCAACTGCATCCCATACTTCTTTTGTAGTTGGATACTGAATAAAAGTGTGCTGTAGTTTTGGATCTAGAGAGTTAATTAACCACCCCTTTACTACAGCATCATCAATATCCCATCTCTGAAATAGTAGGCGAGTCGAGAATGGTAGAGGAGGGTTTCCAGTGATGTGTTTTATTTTGTCACGACCTTTCACATACATTCGCACTGGTTAGGACCAAAGGGTTTAGTTTGTGTTATCTAATTTGATGGAAATCAAGTTTGGGTGTATTGGTGCTTCTACTACAGTTACACCAGGTGGTAGGGTATTAATCTCCGGTTGTTGTAAGGCCATGATATGATTTTGTTGCATAGGTACTAGTTGGATCAATTTTTCCAAAAGTGCAACAATTTTTGTTGCTTCTCTTTATTCTGAGGTTTTTCCAAACATTGTTTTGGATCAAGGATTTTTGGTTTTGGAGGAAAAGAAAAAACAGAGAACTATTATCGATTTCGAAAAAAAAATTGTTATTACCTCCCAAAATTAATCTTGTGCTTTGATACCATGTTAATTTAATAAAATAAAGAACACAACATCCCATGAAAACTTCCTTCCCTCTCAATTTTATTTAATGAAATATCAATTTTAAAAATATATCAATATATAGAGTAATCATGCATAAAAAGGCAACAATCTATCTTATTCTATTTTCGAGACTTAACTTCTATTAATCTATGTTTACATTATATTATAATACAATAAATAATAATAGTATACGTCAAAGATTTATCTCATATGTTTATAACAAATAATAATAATAATGATATACACTAAATCTTATGTGTCACTTCAACATCTATATGGAATTTTTGGAATTTCATACAAACAAAAAGGAAATATTAACCCAGTGCTACCCGATCCTCCTTTAACCCACGTAAACACAAACATCCCTCGTTAAAGTAGTTTTACGTACATAGTACCATTTAGGTTAATAGACTTTTTGTTATTCATTATTTCATTAAAATATAAACAATTGTTAAATTTATGGTATATAAATAATATTAGATGGTTTAATAGTGTTGGAAAGTTTTCTCCTATTCCCAAAGGTAAAAAGGAAAAGAATAAAGTCAAAATCAAAAGCAAAAACCGAAGCCATGTTTTACAAAGTAACGAAGAATCATTGATTAAAAAAGAAAAAAATAATAGGTAAGACTAGTAATGGTCAAAAAGTGAAACCAAATCTTCCAAAGTAGAGAAGACTCATTGGTTAAAAAAAAAGTGATTGAAAAATTAACTCATTATCACTGAAGATTGAAGAATGCTAGCTTGAAAACATGATTTTAGAGTAAGTTTAGTAATTGTTTTTACAATTATTCAATATTTTATATTCTAAATTTAATTTGATGTAAATATTAATTTGATATATATATATTATCATAGCTATTTATATTAGTATAATAACAATGATATTAAATATTCATTTTATCATTATTATTAATTACAATTTAATATTATTATAATTATAACAAATATATTTTGAATAAAAAGGATGGGTGGTCATAGAATCCCACTAATTTTCTAAAATGGATCATGTTCGACTAGTTTTTTTAAAAATAACATCGGATTATCATGTTCGTTTTTTTATGTTTTTTTTTAAAACGCTTAACAATTCTTAATATTTTATTTTATTTTCAAATACAATTGAAAAAATAAAAATTTATTTTTATAAAAACATAAAAATTAACTATTTACTTGTGGTTTATTTTTTCAAAATTGATACACTAAATTTTCACAAAAAAATCATTAAATCTAAGTGTTCATGAATAATAGTTGCAACAATAGCAATATATGTTATCTTAATAACATCCTTCTTTTTTAGCATTCACTCTATTTCATGTTTTTTTTCTTCTCCGTGTGTGTAAAGTAGATTGAAATCACACAATTTCTATTAATCTACTTTTTGATTCGATCTATGCAAATTGTGAATTTATTTATAGTAACTAATCTGAACTTCATATTAATCATACCCAATTAGATTAATATAGCTTGGCCCAAAAGGATATGCATAATTAGGAATTTTTTTTACACTTCTTTAATTCATTGAGCAAAACAAGTAACTTAATTCAATGAGTAATTTAAGAAACCATTAATTTAAGAAGTAATTAAAGGATTAAATTTTTATATAAATAGATGTGTAATTGTAATGGATTAATCAACCAAGTATTCATTCCAATTGAGAGAAAACCTTTTGTGAGAGAAAATTGAGAGTAATTTTCTTGGGTGTAATTGGGTTGTGGGTTGTGAGTTGTGAGTGTTGTAAACACCTTGTGTAATTTCTTTTCTTTCAGTAAAAAGATCTACAGCAAGTTCGGAGACGTAAGCAAGATTGACCGAACTCCATTATCAAATTTATGTGTTATTTTTCTATTATTGTTTTCTCATAAATCTAATTTATCAAAAATTTGTGTAATTTTCTAACAAAAAATTGTAAAAAAGCTAACCTTCTTCGCAATTTCGCATCCAAATGTATGTATTAAAATACGAGTTGTTATTCATTATCTATAATGTAAGGAAGTCTTGTTATCACTTAATTAATTTTAATTAATTGTAATTTTATTTATTAATTATAATATTATAATATAATTAATTTTAAGAATATAGTTGATATTTTATATTTTTTTAAGATAATAAAAATATTTGTAGTAATATTATTATTTTAATTTTATTTTAAAAAGGTTAATGCATGTATAAATAAACTTGTCATAATGCAAATATTTTCAATTTAATATTTAAATGTATAAAATATTATTCTTTCTTTTGTGATTTTGATACAACTATTTATATCACGAGTAATAACAATGTTACATAAATTTGTAATTAAATTTATATTTATATTAATTATAATATAACATGTAGTTAAATTTTATTGAAAAAAATAACTTTTAGAAAAACTATAAATGTCATACTTATTATCTCATCTTCTCTACTTTCATGCTAGAAAATAAATTAAATTAAACAAATATCTACGAGAGTTTATCAATTAAAAAAGAAAAATTTAAATACATACAATAAATAAAATTATTTTTTCTCCCAAATTACATGTAGTAAAGTGGTTAATTTTTTTTCCTATTAATGGTTTAGGGTCTAATTTTAATTAAATTTAAAAATATATACCTCAAGATTTAATGATAAAAATAAATAATATTTTCAAGCCTTAACATTTATAGACTAATTAATAATAAAATTAATAGATTGAACTAATTTATAAAAAAAATGTAGACTAAAATTTAAGAAATTAATGATTATATATATATATAGCTAATGCTTTTGATATGGAATCGAAAACACAGATAAAAGAAAGAAAAAAACGACAGATAATTGTTTTCTATTTTAGACAATTTTATCATTATTTATTAGATTTGGTATTATTATATCCAACTGTTTACTTAATTAATTGCCACATTTTTCATTACTTTAATTACAACATTGTCTACCATCTAGAGGGTTAAACAATAAATAAGACTTATCTTTTATCTTTTTAAATTTTTTAAATTTACTTTGTTAAAGCTTGTGTTCTTTTAGATATTTTCCCATATAACATATCAGAAAATTGGAAGAAGAATAGGGGAAGAAAAGCCTTTTTTAAATTTTAAGGCTTCAAAAATCTTTTAAAATTTTAAGACTTTAAAAATTTATAAAAAAATTTAAGGTATATTTAATTATGATTTTTAGAGAATTTTAAAAGTTTATAAAATTTATATAAATTTAGATTTATTTAATTATTATTTTTTAAAAAATTTATAAAAATATTATGGTATTTAAATTTTAATTTTTTTTGTATAAATAAGGTCTACCATAAGTAAAATATTTTCTCTATGAGATTTATAGATTTTTTTAATTCTTTTCCTTTTCTTATTTTTTTCTCTCGATCATGACTCGCTCTTTTTATTTTTTATATTTGTTGAACTCAACCACAATCCCAAAATTGGGTTTTTTAATAACATCACATGATATTGCCACGAAGTATAGTACTCATAAAACATATATTCAGTATGAACTAAGTATCTATAATAAGCTAGTATATATGAACTAATAACATAATTTATGAACTAAGAATCTATAATAACTTTTATCAAAAGTTCACATGTTCTTTTTTAATTAACGCACGTGTCCATCTTTGTTTTTTAAGAGAACTTAGATATTTTCACAACTTTAAAAATAACACTTGTTTTATTAATTTTTTAAAATAAAATATATAATAATATATTGAGTATTTTTGATAATTATAAATGATTCGTTAATAAATTATGATAAATAAAAGTATAGTTGAAAAGTGTGAGTAGATAAAAAATTTAAAATATATTAAATTTTATAAAAATTTCTAAAAGTGTATAAAATTTTATGAAAAAAATTATAAAAATCTATTGAAAATTATATAACATTTTTAAAAATTTAATAAATCATACTTTTAAATCTTTAGAAATCTACTTATTAAAAACTGTTGTCTTTTAGAATTCTAATGAAATATACCCTTTTAAAGTTAAAAAATATGTTTTTTATATTTTAAAATTATAAGGATCTATTTTTTAAGAAAACTTACTAAGGCAACTTAAATATATGAAAAACGAGTTGATAAGGTAAGATAATATAAATTAAAAGAAATTTATAAGAAATAAATATTATAATGTGATTCGCAGAGTATTATGAAAATATTATTTATCTCTCTTTTCTCTCATCCTTTTCGGCTCCCCTTTGAGGGGACTTGAGTCAAGTCCGTCGCTAGGACGTTTCTTCATATTACAATTCGAATATAGAAAGCATTCGATTCCATCTTGTGCTGTTACAAATTGCATATAAATAACGTTTGATATAAAAGTATTATAATAAATGTTATACTAGCAAAACCCAAGTTAATAAATATATTATTTTAAAGTAATTATTTTATTGATATATAAATTAAATTTTCATATATTTTATGTTATTATTACACTTAGGAGTAGACGTTATTATTTTTAACCATTTTTATTACAAAATAAAAACCAAATTAACATTGAAATTTTTTTAAATACTAAATCGATGGACCACCAACCAACCAAAAAGGTTTAGTCCATTGGTTTTATTTCTAAAAAACAATAAAAACATCTTTATATATATTCTAATAATCATGCATTCTCTGTTATGCCTTCTAATAATCATGCGTTGTCTGTTATGCCTTATGCCTCGTATGAAGATGAACATAAATTATACATGGTTGTCAAATTTTAAATAATCTAAATTTGAAATCTTAAAATAACAAATAATTCATGAGTAAAGTTTTTATATTAATAACAATAAATTTTAAAATAACCTATTAGGATGAGAAAATTTATTTTAATTTAATAATTTTAAATATAATATATAATTTTATATTAATTTAATAAAAATTCATTCAATTTTGTTACAAATGGTTTTTCTTTTGATGAAACTATTTTTTTTTTTACAAATGGTTTTTCAAATTATAATCGATCGAAATTTTTCTTTTTCGATTCGGTTTGGATAAAAACAATCGGTTTGATATGTTTTTTATTAAACATGATCACCATTTCTAATCAATCTTTTTTCCCCCCATTTTATTATGGCCTGTCACAAAATTGCTTTAATAATAAATTGTTTTCTCTATTGTTTTCTTTAAATTAAATTGTTTTATATTTAAGTTAATATTGTTTCATAACTATTTTTGAAATTCTCATATTTATTTATTTGCACTGGTTTATATTATTGGGACGTATTTGACAAATGTTTCTCATTAAATATTTTAAACTCGTTACTTCAGAAGAACTTTCTTTATAAAATTTTGTTGATAAATTTAATAATGATACCTGATAATTTCGGTAAGCCTGTCAGCGATATGTTTTTCTGATACCTACCTATTAGTCACAACATGGTTTTGTTAGAAAATATTATTTGCTGACAAGATTAAAACAAACTTTTTTCGATGAATTTGTTTTGTTAGTAATAAATTTAATTTTTGTAGTGTAAATGACCTTAATATACTATTTTTATATTTCAATAATTAAGATTTATAAAAAAAAATAAAGAAAAAATATTTCTTTAAATCTTAACATTTGGATAAATTAATGTAAAAAATATAAAAAAGTTTTTTGGATCTATTGATCCAATCTCAACCTGTGAATGCTAAAGATATTTACTCTTTTTTAATATATAATTTTTTTGACATCTAAATTTTGGGTTTTGGTCTTAGCATAAGTTTTTAGTTTCTAATTCCATCAATATTCTTTTCATGTATCTAAATTAAAATTAATCAGGATGTTGAGAAATAAAAAAAATTTAAAACACGTACAACATACGTTCATTTAATATATATATATAAACGCAACACTATAATTTATATATATTTATATTTTGTGTCATATCCTATAGATATAATCTTAGATGTAATGATAAAAATAAAATAATTCTTTCAAGTTTTAACATTTATAGATGAATTAATTTATAAAAATATAAAAATTAATACTAACTTTTAAGAAATTAATGATTATGAATTAATTGACTTAAGTTAAATTATAATTATATTATTTTTAATAAATTATTTAATTATCATGAACACGTCATATATTTCTTATTTATGATGAGTTATTTTTTATTTATGGTAAGTATATCAAAAGTAAATTTTAAATTTTTTAATGAAATTCTTAAAAAAAAAATTGAAAATATTTTCTAAATTTAATTAATTAATTAATTTTTATCAATAAATATTAACAATGAGAAACATTTTAAAAAATTATAAATATTTAATAAAAACTAATGGTAAGAGAGATGAAGAGATATTAGATTAATTTTAATAATATTTATGTTTTTATATATTTATTCACTTAATGTAAGTTTTTTATTTTTATCATAAAAATATAATAAATAAGTAAATATATGGAATGCTTTAAAAAAAAGCCTTGACCCGAAGTGTTAATTTTAATGTGAAGAGAAGAAATGAAAAAGAGTTGTTACAATTATTAAATGCTATAAGATATTTTTCTAAAATTAATGGTTAAGAATGAGCTCTAAAATAATTGAGATGACCTGCAAAAGTCTAAGTCAAGTCTTTGCAAAGTAATGAAGCCTGGCTCATTCGTACTGAAGGTAGATAAAGCAACTTATTATTTTCTTAGGAGCATTCACTCAATATCTACTTCATCGCCATAAGTAGCCATTAGCAACGTGCCACCTCAGCTTTCATAAGCAATCAAAATTCGATTTAACTACGCAAAAAAAAAAAAACAACTTTCAAAAATTGCCTCAGGATGCCAAACGTGCAAAATCCATCAATCAGAAGTTAAAAAATTTGAAAAAACAAAAAAAAAATACTTCTAAAAACTTATGATTATAGAAATAATACATTATATTCAATATTAAAAAAATATATATTATTTTATTTTAAATCATGTTTAAATTAAATTACAAAAATTTAAATTTTATCTATTGAAAGACATTATATATAATAATGTTAATTTGGAAAATGCGTTGGTTAAATTCAAAAGTAAGTAACTTTCAAGTTTCAACAAACAAGTATCAATTGTTCTCTTCAACAATACTCTGCTCAAATTGAAAATGTAAGATTCGATCTTCCAAAATATCTTTATTTTGGACTGAGTGAGCATATCTTCATCTCCGTATCATTTCAATTGATTTCATCCCATTCTTGATATCATCTAATTTTTGCAATTTGTGTCGTATAATAGATTGAATAAAGAAAAATTCTAGTTAAATAATTTAATAAAATATCAGTTAAATTAAAATTAACTAAAAAACGAAAATATAATTCAACTGTTGTTAGAAAGGTAAATAAACAAATTTATTTTTTTGGGTTTTAATTACTAGGACAATTAAACTGTTGTTAGAAAGGTAAATAAACAAATTTAATTTTGCTAGACTATGAAGGCATGTTAATTTCTTTTTATCTTTTGCAATATTGATTGGTGTAAGAACCAAAATAGATTTAAATTTTTTTTAATTATCAATATTTGATGGATTAATTAAAAAAAAAGAAACCTAAAGAAATATGATATTACTTTCACAAAATAATTTGTGAGAGAGAGCATAAAAAAATTAAAAAATTATAATGAATGTGGTTGAGAAAGTTGTATGCTTAGATTTGTTTAAAAATAATATGTTAAGCACTATGTCAAAATATTATTACTATTCTATCTATAAAATAAGCTAAAAGAGTTTTAAAAAAATGAGGAATATAGTAATAAACCAATTTGGCTAGAGTAAGAAATATGTTTAAAGTTGGAACTCGCATTGCTCGATCGAGTTGATCGATCTATTTTTAAAGTCGATGGATTGAATCGATTGAATCGATTGAACATTAATACCTTAATTGATCTACCTATATACAAAATGTTACTAGGTATCTAATTTGCATTTTAACGTGTATAGGAATAAAGGTATTACGTGATATGTGTTCGTTGGAGTTTGATAATTACTTTGCCTTTAAAAGTCTTCTTGAAAGATTCACATAGAAATTAATTTCTTTTAGATGTTTTGTTTACTAATATCCTCAACACTGACAAAACTTACAATATTTAAGTGGAAACAAACCAACTCAATGTTAAGAGAATCACAATTTCAATACGAACTAAATTAAGCTCTAAACATCGGAATGAAACATATTCTCCTTCTTTGTGTGAATCTTTTAGGAAACAAATACTTAGAATGAAACATACACAAAATCAACACAACCAGTTTACGTGAAAAAACCTTCCTGATATAGGAAGGAAACAACCACGGCACTCTATCTCCAAAACTTCCACTATCAAGAAAAAATTGTATAAAAGTTCCCTCTAGATAAAATAAGAGAAAAAAAATCAACCACATCATCAAGAATACTAACAATTATTTTAAGAAAATAGAGAAATCTAACCTAATTTCATAGTCAACCGGCCTATATTTTCCCAAATCGGTGAGTCAAATCCATCTTTCTTTGCATACACCCAATTGCAGCCAATTGCCTTCTTGCCATTAGGTAGTTGTGTCAACTTCCATGTTTTATTCTTCTGAAGGGACAAAAGTTCTTCATCCATGGCTTCCTTCTATCTTTCAACTTCAGGGCTTCTGATTGATGCTTTATATATGGAAGGAACATCATCATGCACAATTGAAAGTGCATAGGCCACCATATTCTTAAACTGAGTAGGTATGTCTTCAAAATCCTTGTATCGAGTAGGCACCTTGACATTTTGTCGTCGTGGCCTATCAACTACAGTTTCTTCTTGTTGTTGTGAAGGTTCTTGGGTTAAAACCTTTTCATTTGATTCATCTTCTGTCAATGAAGGATCAGTTTTTGTCTTATCTTCACTAACTAGATTAACAATTCTGCTTTCAAACTCCACCTGTTTCGGAGTTTGCTCCACCTACTCTAAAGTGTCATCAATCTTCTTAGTTACCTTTCTCAACAATGCAAATTCATCAAAGGTAACATCTATGCTAAATATTATCTTTTTCGTTTCAAGGCACCATAGTCGATATCCCTTAGAACTAGAAGGGATCCCCAAAAAAATGGCTTTCTTGGCTCTTGGGTCCAACTTTGTTTTCGCTACATGGTAGTATGCAATTGAACCAAACACATGTAAGAAATCGTAATCTCTAGCAGGTTTTCCATACCATACCTCTATAGGCATTTTGCCTTCAAGAGTAGACGATGGTAGACGGTTGACGAGATGACATGCATATGTCACAACCTCAGCCTAATATTGCTTGCCTAACTCAGTATTTGACAACATACACCGAACCTTTTCCAGCAAAGTCCAGTTCATACGTTTTGTAACTCCGTTTTGTTGTGGTGTTTTCGAATAGTGAAGTGTTGCATTATCCCTTCCTTTTCTCAAACTTTCATAAATGGATTGTTTGTGTACTCAGTGCCATTATCAAACCTCAAACGCTTGATCTTTTTATCATTCTGAGTCTCAATCATCTTCTTCATAAACTTATTCTCCAACGCCTTCCATAACTTACTTGCGGATGTCTTCTTCATAAACGTGTACTTTTGTTCTCTTGAGAGACACGAACGGATTGTACCACATGCCAATTGATTGATATTTTTCCACTCTTCTTCATCTGTTTCATCTGGTTTCTCTTCTTCAATGGCGATGTCTAGACCTTGTTGAAACAGAACATCTAAAACTTTGCCTTGCCACATGCCGAAATGATTGATTCCATCAAAATTCTCCACTTCGAACCTTGCATTCTTCACCATAGTTCTGCCTGACGTGGATGGTTGGCCTTTGTTTGAAAGAAATTTTTCTTTCGCCATTTCTTCAAATTACAACAACTAGTAACTATATTCCAATAACAAACAAACAAAATACAAACAAATGCCTAGGTAGAAACTTCGGCTCTGATACCAATTGTTGGGAAAATTGAGTGTATTTTCCCTCTTCTAAGTATTTACTATTCACTTATGATTTAAATGAATAGAACTCAAACTAACCCGACAAAATAATGTTATTGAAAATATAATACTAAAATAAACTAAGGCAGATATTAAAACAGGAATATTAAAGCAAATAAATAATAATATCATAAATTTAACGAGATTCGGTATAAATGTTACCTAGGTTCTCGGTCGTCGTTGATCACTTCCACTATCTCCAAATGGATGAACTCCAAATTACAACTAATTGGGTAAAATTGAGCTAATCAATTATTCTTATAAAAGAGAGAAAAATTTACAAATTTTGAAATATTTTACAAATGATAGAGTGTTTTATTTATAATCCCAAATCCAACAATCATCTTCATTTATAATTAATGTGAGATTTTTTAAATTTATTCATTAAAGAGTTATATAACACATATTAATGAAAAATATGCACAATTTGTTCTCTTATTATTCTTCTATAATTTTTTCTTTACTTTCGTCCATGATTTTCTTAGTTTTTCAAACCTCAACAATGTTGTCATGTATCATCACTTTCTCAATAATGAATAATGATTATCAGTTATCAGTAAGTTAAATTAATTTTGGACGAAAGACAGTCCTTTTTTGTTTATTTTATTAAAGGTGAACATAAGTTTATTAAGGAAACGTAAGTTTTATTGTTATTAAATAGAACATAAAAGTCTTGTTGTTTCAAAAAATGCCAAAAAGATTTGGTACTCGTATAAATGGGGTTAGGTGCTAAAAGTATTTTTGATTTAACCATTCTAATTAGGATTTTTTGGAATTAATTTCACACACAAAAAAGAAAAATTAACCCAGTGTTACCCAACCCTCCACTAACCCATAGAAACACAAACATCCCTCGTTAAAAGTAGTTTTATATAATACCATTTAGGTTAATAGACTTTTTATGAATCATTAATTCATTAAATTATAAATAATTGTTAAAATTTGTGGTATATAAATAATATTAGATCGATGGTTTAATAGGGTGGGAAAGTTTTCTCGGTAAAAAAAGAAAGAAAAAGAATTAAGACAATTTTCAAAAATAAAAGTAAAAAGTAAAGCCATGTTTTTCAAAGTAACGAAGAATCATTTATTAAAAAAGAAAAAGTAATAGACAAGACTAATAATACTCAAAAAGAGAAGCCGAATCTTACAAAATAACGAAGACTTATTGTTTAAACAAGAGTGAAGTAATAAGGCAGACGCGTAATGGCAGGATCAAGTTCGAAAAATTAACTCATTATCATTGAAGATTGAAAAATGCTAGCTTAAAAACATGATTTTAGAGTCATATTATGTAAATTTAGCAAGTATTTTTACAACTATTCAATATTTTATATTCTAAATTTAAGTGATATATATATATATATATATTTAATGTATATAATAATTTCATGCATATATATTATCATATTTATTTATATTATTATAACAAAAATGAAATTAAATATTCATTGTACTTTTATTTAAAAGAAAAGATCTCAAGAATAAGTGGGTGTACATAATCAAAAGTGAAGAAGGCAAATAACAACCACGTTACAAAGCAATATTGGTTGTGAAAGGATTCGAGCAAAAGAAGTGCGTTGATTTCGATGAAATATTCTCACCAGTAGTTAAAATGTCTTCAATCTGAGTTGTTCTTGGTTTGACAGCTAGCCTTAATTTGGAGGTTGAACAACTTGATGTTAAAACTGCATTCTTACATGGTGATATTGATAAGGAAATCTATATGGAGCAGCCCGAAGGTTTTCAAGTCAAAAGCAAAGAGAAAATGGTATGTAGACTAAAGAAGAACTTGTATGATCTGAAGTAAGCACCAAGGCAATGGTATAAAAAGTTCGACTCATTCATAGAGAAAAATGAATACAACAGAACAACGGCTGATCACTGCGTCTTTATTAAGAAATTCTCTGATGGTGATTTTATTATTCTTTTGCTTTATGTCGATGACATGTTGATTGTAGGTCAAAATATTGATAAGATAAACAAGTTGAAGATAGAGTTGAGCAAGTCCTTTGCAAGCAGATTCTTGGCATGACGATTACCCGTAACAGGCAAAAGCAAAAGATATAGCTTTCCTAAAAATGGTATGTTAAAAAAGTTCTTGAAAGATTCAACATGAGCAAAGCTAAACCTATTAGTTGTCTACTTGTAAGCCATTTCAAACTTAATATGAGTCAATGTTCCTCAAGTAAGGAGGAGAAATAAGAGATGAGCAAGGTGCCTTATGCATCGACGGTTGGCATTCTAATGTACGCTATGGTATGCACCAGACTAAACATTGCACATATTGTTGGCATTGTGAGCCGATTCCTATCAAATCCTAGAAAGGAACATTGGGCAGCTGTCAAATGGATACTCAGGTATCTTAGAAGAACCTCTAGTCATTGTTTATGATTTGGTAATAATAAACTTGTATTAGAAGGATATATAGATTCAGATATGGCTGGTGACATGAATACGAGGAAATCTATATCCGGGTACCTAATAATATTTGGAGGGGGAGCTGTTTCATGGAAATCACGATTACAAAAGTGTATTGCCTTAAGTACCACAAAAGCAGAGTACATTGCAATCATTGAAGGTTGTAAGGAGATCCTATGGATGAAAAAGTTCCTACAAGAATTGCTTTAGAACCAAGAAAATTATGTTCTTTATTGCGACAGTCAGAGTGCAATTCACCTTAGCAAGAACCCAACCTTCCACACAAGGTCCAAACACATCGACGTAAGGTATCATTGGATTCGTGATGTTTTGGAACGTAAACTATTACAAGTTGAGAAGATCCACACCAATGATAATAGGGCAGATACGATAACAAAGATCGTGACTAGAGAAAAACTTGCTATATGTAGAAAGATTGCATGTGTGGAAGAACCCTGTCCCACATAAGGTAGAGAGGAAGATTTGTTGGTTCAACTATGTGGGCCAGTAGAAAATAATAATAATAATAAAGGTATTCAAAAAGATGGCGCCGGAGAAGAGAAAAAAAAAGTCAAAAATGTTAGGTTAGAATTGGCGTGAAAGATTCATTATTTTCTTCTATAAAGAGCCTTAGCCTTAATCTCAATAGATAGAACAAGTTGAGAGAAAAGAAACATAAAGAGTTTTATGAGGGAAAAAAATTGAGAATCAATTGGTAAAGTTTTACCCACAAATTGAATATACATATCTATTATATTTTTGTGAGAGATTCACCTAAAGGTAAAATGTGTAATTACATCTTATTACAGTAGAAGTTTTAAGTAACTTACGGGTCCCGTGGTTGTTATTTTCATTTTAGAAAATATTTTACGCTAAAATCTTTAGTGTTATTTTTGTTCTATTTTGATTTGAAAAATTATCTTGGGTTTATGGAATTTATTTCTTTATAACTATTTATTTTTCTAACAAATGTCAACTCTATTATTTATTTAATAAATTTTTAATTAATTAATTAATTAATTAAATTTTTTTTTCTAGTCAAATTGGTTGTTACTCTTGGGCTAATGTATCTATTTTGTCTAATGAAATTACAAGGAAATTTCAAAAGAAATTCACTTTTGGAACTTAACAGTTCAATTGCTTTTCTTTTTAATTTGATACTTTTAAAATGTTAAAAAGCAAGAAATAGTAAGGAAGTCTCGTGATAACAAAAAGGCATGCATGCCAAGTGACCAAGTCTCCAAAATAATGAAAGAGTCATCAATTAAAAAAAGGACAAAAATTGTAAGGAAGCTAGCCTTCTTCGCAATTTCGCATCCAAATGTATTTATTAAAATAAGAGTTGTTATTCATTATCTATAATTATAATTGTAATTGTAATTGTAAGGAAGTCTCGTTAGCACTTAAGATTGAATTATATAATTAATTTTTATTAACTGTAATATAATTAATTTTAAGAATATAATTAATATTTTATATTCTTTTTTACAACAATAAAATATTTGTGTTACTATTATTATTTTAATTTTATTTTAAAAAGATTAATACATGTATAAATAAACTTGTCATAATGCAAATATTTTTAATCTAATATTTAAATGTATAGAATATTATTCTTTATTTTGTGATTTTGACACAACTATTTATATAACGAGTAATAATAATGTTACATAAATTTATATTTATATTAATTATAATATAATACGTAGTTAAATTTTATTTAAAAAAAGATAACTTTTAAAAAAATGTTATAATTATTATCTTATATTCTCTACGTGATAGAAATTAAATTAAATTAATATTTATAAGAGTTTATCAATTAAAAAAGAAAAATTAAAATATATACGATAAATGAAATTATTATTTTTCTACCAAATCACATGTAGTAAAATGGTTAATTTTTTTTTCTATTAATAGTTTAGAGTCTAATTTTAATTAAATTTAACAATATATATATACCTCAAGATTTAATGATAAAAATAAATAATCCTTTCAAGCTTTAACATTTATAGATGAATTAATAATAAAATTAATAAATTAAACTAATTCTTTTGTGATTTTGATACAACTATTTATATCACGAGTGATAACAATGTTACATAAATTTGTACTTAAATTTATATTTATATTAATTATAATATAACATGTAGGTAAATTTTATTGAAAAAAAATAGCTTTTAGAAAAACTATAAATGTCATACTTATTATCTCATCTTCTCTACTTTCATGCTAGAAAATAAATTAAATTAAACAGATATTTACAAGAGCTTATCAATTAAAAAAAATTTAAATACATATAATAAATAAAATTATTTTTTCTCCCAAATTACATGTAGTAAAGTGGTTAATTGTTTTTTATATTAATGGTTTAGGGTCTAATTTTAATTAAATTTAACAATATATACCTCAAGATTTAATGATAAAAATAAATAATATTTTCAAGCTTTAACATTTATAGACTAATTAATAATAAAATTAATAAATTGAACTAATTTTTAAAATAAATGTATACTTAAATTTAAAAAATTAATGATTATATATATATATATATATAATGCTTTTGATATGGAATCGAAAACACAGATAAAAGAAAGAAAAAAAAACGACAGATAATTATTCTTGAAGACCGGTTCCACTTCCTCATTTCAGAAAGTTTTGGTAAGAACATATAAATGTTTTCTATTTTAGACAATTTTATCATTATTTATTAAATTTGGTATTATTATATCCAACTGTTTACTTAATTAATTACCACATTTTTTATTACTTTAATTACAACATTGTCTACCATATAGAGGGTTAAACAATAAATAAGACTTGTTTTTTTATCTTTTTAAATTTTTTAAATTTATTTTGTTAAAGTTTGTGTTCTTTTAGATATTTTCCCATATAACATATCAGAAAATTGGAAGAAGAAGAGGGGAAGAAAAGCCTTTTTAAAATTTTAAGGCTTCAAAAATCTTTTAAAATTTTAAGACTTTAAAAATTTATAAAATTTTAGGTATATTTAATTATGAATTTTAAAGAATTTTAAAAGTTTATAAAATTTATATAAATTTAAATTTATTTAATTATTATTTTTTAAAAATTTATAAAAATATTATGGTATTTAAATTTTAATTTTTTTTGTATAAATAAGTTCTACCATATGTAAAATATTTTCTCTATGAGATTTATAGATTTTTTTAATTATTTTCCTTTTCTTTTCTTATTTTTTTTGTCTCGATCTTGACTCACTCTTTTTATTTTATTTTTTATTTTTTATATTGGTTGAACTCAACCACAATCCCAAAATTGGTTTTTTTAATAACATCACATGATATTGCCACGAAGTATAGTACTCATAAAACATATATTCAGTATGAACTAAGTATCTATAATAAGCTAGTATGAACTAATAACATAATTTTCTTTTACAACTTTAAAAATAATACGGGTTTTATTAATTTTTTAAAATAAAATATATAATAATGAGAGTTTATAAATTATATACCTAATGAACCTAGAGAGTATGAATACGTTATTTTTAATTTATACTAATTTATAATTTATTAACCTAAACAAAGCGTTCATACATACAATGATGTAAAAAAAATATATAATAACTTTTATCAATAGTTCACATGTTCTTTTTTAATTAACGCACGTGTCTATCTTTGTTTTTTAAGAAAACTTAGATATTTTCACAACTTTAAAAATAACACTTGTTTTATTAATTTTTTAAAATAAAATATATAATAATAGAGCAAATATTTTTGATAATTGATTTGTTAATAAATTATAATAATTAAGAGTATAGTTGAAAAGTGTGAGTAGATAAAAAATTTAAAATATATTAAATTTTATAAAAAATTCAAAAAAGTGTATAAAACTTTAAGAAAAAAATTATAAAAATCTTTTGAAATTTATATAAAATTTTTAAAAATTTAATAAATCATATTTTTAAATCTTTAGAAATCTACTTATTAAAAACTGTTGTCTTTCTAAATTGTAATAAAATACTCTTTTAAAGTTAAAAATATATGCTTTTTATGTTTTAAAATTATAAGGAGCTATTTTTTAAGAAAACAAACTAAGGCAACTTAAATATATGAAAAACGAGTTGATAAGGTAAGATAATATAAAGTTAAAAGAAATTTATAAGAAATAAATATTATAATGTGATTCGCAAAGTATTATGAAAGTATTATTTACAAATCACATACAAATAGCGTTTGATAAAAAAGTATTATAATAAATGTTAGACTAGCAAAACCCAAGTTAATAAATACATTATTTTAAAGTAATTATTTTGTTGATATATAAATTAAATTTTCATATTATTATTTTAATTTTATTTTAAAAAGATTAATGCATGTATAAATTAACTTGTCATAATGCAAATATTTTTAATTTAATATTAAATGTATAAAATATTATCTCATCTTCTCTACATGCTAGAAAATAAATTAAATTAAACAAATATTTACAAGGGCTTATCAATTAAAAAGGAAAAATTAAAATACACACAATAAATGAATTTTTTTTCTCCCGTGTAGTAAAGTGGTTACTTTTTTTTCTATTAATGGTTTAGGATCAAATTTTAATTAAATTTAACAATATATATATACCTCAAGATTTAATGATAAAAATAAATAATCTTTTCAAGCTTTAACATTTATAGATGAATTAATAATAAAATTAATAAATTAAATTAATTTATAAAAATAAAAAAATATAGATTAAAATTTAAGAAAATAATGATTATAGATTAATTGACTTGAATTAAATTATAATTAACTTATTTTTAATAAATTATTCAATTATTATGAATATATAATATATTTCTTCAATATGATAAGTTATTTTTTTGGGATATTTTCCAATATAAATATCGGAAAATACTATTGTTTTATTTTTCTGTCAAGTTGGTTGTTGCTATTGGGCTAATAATGTATATATTTATTATTATTAATTATTCAAAAAATACTATTAACATCTATATTTTAAACCTTTACATCTTAGGAGCATATTTTCACTCAAGATCTACTTCATCCCTATATGAAGAGCATATTTTCAGTCAAGATCTACTTCATCCCTATATATATATAATTTGTGAGGAAACAAATTGAAACACCAAAACCCCCAAAAAATAAAAAAGTGAGAGTGAGTTACTTGATTTCATCTAATTCTAATTGTTTCTCTTACAAGTTTAAAGAAAACACAAAAAGATAATTTTTCTTGAAGACTGGTTCCACTTCCTCATTCAAGAGAGATTCGGTAAGTATTCAGAATTTACATATTTCATCTTTCAGTGAACTATCCAATATATATATATATATATATATATATATATATATAGCTAATGCTTTTGATATGGAATCGAAAACACAGATAAAAGAAAAAAAGAAGCGACAGATAATTGTTCTTGAAGACTCGTTCCACTTCCTCATTTCAGGGAGATTTGGTAAGAATATATAATTGTTTTCTATTTTGGACAATTTTATCATTATTTATTAGATTTGTTATTATTATATCCAACTGTTTACTTAATTACAACATTTGTCTACGATAAATAAGACTTATCCTTTATCTTTTTAAACTTTTTAAATGTATTTTGTTAAGCTTGTGTTTTTTTTTTAATATTTTCCCATACAACATATCAGAAAATTGGAAGAAGAAGAAAAGAAGGGAAGAAAAGCTTTTTTTAAAGTTTAAGGCTTTAAATGTTTTTTAAAAGTTTAAGACTTTAAAAATTTATAAAATTTTAAGTATATTTAATTATGATTTTTGAAGACTTTTACAAGTTTATAATTTTTTTATAAATTTAGATTTATTTAATTATTATTTTTTAAAAGTTTATAAAAGTATTATGGTATTTAAATTTTAATTGTTTTTTGTATAAATAAGGTCTATCATAAGTAAAATATTTTCTGTGAAATTTATGGATTTTTTAAAATTCTTTTCCCTTTCTTTTCTTATTTTTTCTATCTCCTTTTCTCTTTTTTCTCTCGATCTTGACTCTCTCTTTTTATTTTATTTTTTATTTTTTATATTTGTTGAACTCAACCATCATCCCAAAATTGGTTTTTTTTTTTAATAACATCACGTAATATTGGCACGAAGTATAGTATTCATAAAACATATAATCAGTATGAACTAACTCTCTATAATAAGCTAGTATGAACTAAGAATCTATAATTTCCTTTTAATAGCTAGAATGAACTAAGAATCTATAATAACTTTTATCAAAAGTTAACATGTTCTTTTTTAATTAACTCACGTGGACATTTTTTTTTTAAGAAAACTTAGATATTTTCACAACTTTAAAAATAATACGTGTTTTATTAATTTTTTAAAATAAAATATATAATAATAAAAGTTTATAAATTATAGACCTAATTAACCTAAAGGGATGAATACGTTATTTTTAATTTATATTAATTTATAATTTATTAACTTAAACAAAACGATCAGACATATAATCATGTAAAAAAAATAATGAAAATAAAAGAGTAACACACATATTTTTAGGTAGAAATAAACTAGTCTATAACCACGATCTAAGAGAAAAACAGGTCTATCGGATCACCTAACTTTTCACTATGAAAATCAAATATTCAATCTGAACTCGTTTTTATGTTACCCTATCTGAGATCTTACTAATGTACTTTACATACAAGTCTATGCTCTGTTTTCACAATTTCTAAAATTAGTGTGAGTTGTTTCCAAACCAACGTTTCAATAAGCTACTTGCCAATTAGATCATTCACAAATCAATTGCAAAGTGATTAGCACAAAAACATAAGTGCATGTGTGTGTTCTAGAATAGATTTAACAATGAATAATCCTAACTAATGATTTAAAATATGTCATTTAAATCAAATCAACTAGAAAATTTTAAAGCAAAAAGATTAAGTATAGATTTAATAAAAATTGTTTTTTTAAAATTTAATACTAAAATCAAATAATCATGATTACACATAAAATTATTTAATCTAAATATCAAAATGTTTAATAAAAAGAATTAAATTAATTAAACAAATCAATATATATATTTTTTGATGCCTTGCACATTTGATGTTAATGAATGAAATAAGGAAAAAAAACAAAAAACAAAACATAGGGTTAACTCTTATATGATTACTTATCAATTTTAACTTTTCATTCACTAAGTATATATATTAATTCATATATAACCATTTGTAGCAGTTAGGTTTTTCTTCTATATTTTTTTTCTTTTTCAAAGCAAACTTATTAATCCTAACTCTATGTTTATATATATAGATAATGATAATCTACTAATATTAAGGTTAAAATATTTTGGGTAATATCCATGTGTCATGGTGGAACTCGAATTATGGATTAAGTGTAATGAGCTGAATAAATGGTAGTTGGTGCCCCTTACTGACATTTTAAGCTTTTGTTAGAAATGGTTAGCTACTATTCCTAAGTTTGTTATCAAAACATGGTCTTCAAGTTTCGAAAAGCGTAAGTTTGAGGACAAACTTCTCTTACGAGGGAGGGAGTGATGCGTCACTTGTTTGGTTGTGGCCAACCCCTTGGCTTGCGTGGTTCATGGTGGATCATATCCATGTATCTTGGTGGAACTCGAATTCTGAGTTAAGTGTAATGGGTTGAGTAAAAGGTAATTGACGCCCCCTACTAACGGCTTAAGCTTTTGGTAGGAATGTTTAGTTACTATTCTTAAGTTTTAGATTACCTCTTAAAAATATTAAAATATATAAAAAAATATTTAAGCACCAAAATTAATATTATATTTATGAATATGTGTTATTAAATGCATAAATACAATCTTATGTATCATCTCTATTGAAAATTATATAATATTTTTAAATATTTAATAAATAATACTTTTAAATCTTTAGAAATCTACTTATTAAAAACTGTTTTCTTTTTGAATTCTAATGAAATATACCCTTTTAAAGTTAAAAAATATGCTTTTTATATTTTAAAATTATAAGTAGCTATATTTTAAGAAAACTTACTAAAGTAACTTAAATATCTGATAAGCGAGTTGATAAGTAAGATAATATAAAGTTAAGAGAAATTTATAAGAAATAAATATTATGATGTGATTCGCATAGTTTTTATGAAAGTAGGATTTATCCTTCTTTTGTTTCAAATCACATAAAATTACTTTTTATAAAAAAATATTATAATAAATGTTAGACCAGCAAAACCCAAAATGAAAATGGTTAATAAATACATTATTTTAGAGTAATTATACATAATTATAAAACTTCAAATAATCTAAACACATTATCTAAATTTTTTTCATAAAGATATTTCAACTACTACTCATGCAAATAATTTATTCTCTAAAGAAAATAATCAAAGCAAATAATTATGATATTACCAGATAAGTATAATCATAATTATTTGATCCAATAATTCAACAAAGAAATAAAATAAGAAGTTATATGAGTGTTTGTATTTCTTTTCATTATGAGTTACTTTTTAAAGGTATTATAGTGTCTTTTATTGTGTATATAATACAAATACTTTGTTTATTTGTTTGTATCCAATATTAATAAATTTAGAGTTGTAATCCTCTTTTCCTTTTAACTCGAAACCCTCTAGGTGCTCCAGATAAATCTCTAAATCCAAGTTTTTTGCTAGACCTAGAACAACACGTATGGAAGACATTTTCACAATAGGAGAGAAAATGTTATCAAAATCAATACATTTTTTTCTAACTGAATCCCTTAATGACCGATCTATCTTTGTATCATGGTTGTGAGATGTGTTCTTCTTACTTCACCCTGTAAACTCATTTTTTTTTTGTAGAGCTCTCTTACCCTTAGCAACTTTACTAGCCCAAAACATATGATTATCATACGGTGACTACATTTCATCTTTCATTGCACAAAATAAATAGATCTCTAAATATTGGAATGAAACATATTCTTCTTCTTTGTGTGAATATTTTAAAAAACAAATAAATAGAGTTCAATTACAAATAAATAGAGCTCAATCATGTTACTCCATCTCCAAAACTTTCACTATCAAAAAACAATTGAACAAAAAGTTCTTTCTAGATAAAACTAGAGACACTCTTTTAGTCCCTAGGTCTATTCATACAATGTTCCTAATTACCTGAATAATTTAAATGGTTTTGAACGCAATTGACCAAAAAATGACATAATGGTATGCTTGTAACTTTTTAAAATATTTGGTGGTAGGTTTATGATCGAAAAAAAAACAGTTAATGTGCAATAAATTAATAAATTTGGTGGTGAATAATATTGTTATTCCTTTTTAAAATGTATTTTTGAAAACATAACAAGCATAATTTTTTTTTTATTTTGAAAAATTGCAAATACAAATCCCAAATTAATATCATTTTTAGATCAGATCATTGTTTTTAAAAGAGAGATGGATATGTATCCTATTATTAACTCACAACAAGTTTGTTGTAGCCCGTATAATTGTACTACATCTTACTATTTTATTAGTGTAAATGGGTATAATGTTGTTGATTTATATACCAAGAAGAAGATTGATTTCAATTATTATAATCATACCTAAGGCTATTTAAATAACATTGAAGCATTCAATTCCATAATATATAGAGTAAATTGTTAATTTTATTTATTTTGGTTATTTATTTATTTGAATATACTAGTTAAAGATATGTAATTTTTAGTTGAAATTTGCAACTTTAGTTTTAAAAAGTTTATAAATATATTTACAATTTGACCTGATAACAATGGATAGTAAATGCAATAAAATAGGCAAATGTACAGTGCCACGTTATAAACCTAGATTCTACTTGCATTTTTTCTTTTTTAATTTATTTCTTTCTCTTTTGTCTTTACTAGATTTCATTTCACCAAAACTCAATTGAACAAGCTTTCGCAGTCCATGGAGGTTATTTTGGGGAATTGTAATCATGGTGGAAATATTGTTGGGCTAGTATTTCGCCAGGTGGGCTACATATTTAAGTATAAAAGTAACATTGCTAGCCTCGACACTGAAGTTGGACTCTTAGGAGTTGATAAAGAAGGAATGCGACAGAGGATTGATCAGGCCAGAAGGAATAATGAAGAAATTCTTGTTCCTGTTGTAGACTGGATGGAAAGATCCGATAAAGTCAGCGCAGATGCTGCCAGTAATCGGGATAATGTGGAAGGACATGCAAAGGCAAAATGTTCCTTTCGATCCTTTCCAAATCTGTTTTGGCGTCATCGACTCAGTAAGGATGCAAAGAAGGTGGCTGACTCTATTGCATCTCTCCGTAGAAATATTCCTAATGATCCAATTTCTTGTTCTCGTGTTCCACCGAGTAGTGATGATGTGATTGATGGATATGAGGCTTTTGAATCGAGAAATTCAATTATGAATCAAATAATGGAGGCACTTAAAGATCCGGAAGTGCGGGTGGTTGGTTTGCATGGCATGGGCGGTAGTGGTAAGACCTTGTTAGCTAAAGAAGTTTCTAGGCTAGCCAGGCTTCATAAGGTGTTTGAAATTGATGTTATGGTGACTGTATCCCAAGTCCAAAATCTCCATGACATTCAACGACATATTGCTGAAAAGTTGGGTTTGGATCTCTCTAAATTTGAGACTTTGCCAGCGAGAGCAGATGTGCTACGACATAGATTGAGACAAGAGAAGAATATTCTCATAACTTTGGATGATGTCTGGGATAAACTGGACTTGCAAGAGATCGGTGTCTCGTTTGGGAACGATCGAAAGGGATGCAAGATATTTTTGACCTCTCGATCTGCTCATGTCTGCGATATTGTGAAAGCTGAGAAGAGTACTACTTTCAAGCTTTCGGATTTAACCGATAAAGAGGCAAGACTGTTGTTTGATAAGAATGTGGGTGTTGGTGACTCAGCTAGAGGACCTGATTTTGAAAATTTGGCAGCTGAGATAACTAAAGAATGTGCACGCTTGCCGCTTGCAATTGTAATAGTTGCGTCTGCTTTGAAGAATAGAGAACTAAATGCTTGGAAAGATGCCTTGCTACAATTGCAAAAAGCTACTCCTACGGACATTCATGGAATGATCAAGCAAGTCTACTCATGTATAATGGTCAGTTTCAAATATTTAGAAAGTAAAGAAGCAAGATATTTGTTGTTACTTTGCAGTCTATATGCAGAAGATGATGATATAGAAATTGAGGACTTGATAAAATATTCTGTGGGCTTAAGGTTGTTCTCAGATATCAGAAGATTGAAAGATGTAAGGAATAGAGTGCAAAATTTGGTTGGTAAACTGAAACTTTGTAATTTGTTGTTGGATGGTGAAGTTGAAATGTCGGTTAAAATGCATGATGTTGTTCGTGATGCTTGTCTATGCATTGCTTCCAGTGACAAGTGCATGCATTTTATAAGAGATGTTGCTCATTTAAAAGAGGTTGAGAGTAAAAAACTTGAAGAATCGACTGCAATTTCACTACCATATGAGGCCTTTAATCAGCTACCTCAAAAGTTGAAATATCCCAAGCTCAAGCTACTTTTGCTACGTGGAAATAAATGGCAACTTAAGGTGGAAATTTTAAACGAGGAATGTTTTGAAGAAATGAAGGACGTCCGAGTTTTATGTTTGATAAATATTCGAGTAAATCCAACGTGCTTTTCTTCACTTAAAAATCTGCAGACTTTGTGGTTGAAACATTGCCAGCTACAAGATATAGCGCCCATTGGAGAATTGAACAATTTGAAAATTCTGGACCTCTCGAATTCTAGTACTTTTTCTTTGCCAAGAGAAATTGGACAATTGGCTCAATTACAGTTGTTGGATTTAAATTATTGTACCGAACTTAACGTTGTTGTACCCCACGTGTTATCAAATCTGAAAAATTTAGAGCAGCTGCATATGTGGGGCTTTAGATATTGGGGTGAAGGAAATGCTAGTCCTAGGGAGCTAATGGATTTGGTTCAATTGACCAATCTATATATAGATGTGCCTAATTTTGAGATTCTTCATAGTGCTAATGATATGATATCTCTCTACAACAATCTAGAGAGATATCATATCAGTATAGGAGACTGGGATGATACAGACTATTTTTCTCCACACACATATTCAAAAATATTGAAACTACAGCTTGCGGAAAGTCATCATGTGAAGGCCCATGGTCTTGAAAGCCTTATAAAAACTGCTGAAGGATTGTACTTAAAAGGATTCGTTGATGTGATTGATCTTTTTGAATTGGACCTCCATCATGGATTTCCACATGTGAAGTCACTACTTCTAGAAAATATGCTTAATTTGGAGAAAATATGCGGTGGAAAATTGAAGTCAGGTTCTTTCGGCAAATTAAAAGTAGTCAAAGTAGAGTACTGTAATCGTTTGAAGAGCCTCTTCTCATTCTCTATTGCCAGACAGTTTGAGGAAATTAGAGTGTTTAATTGTCGAGTACTACAGGAGATTGGCACCCATGAAAATGAATATGAATCCCATAATGCTATTAATGATACCATGAAGGAGAGTCAGCTAGTGAGCTTGGATTTGAAGAACTTACCAAAACTTAATCGGTTCTTTTTGCCTCCCGAAGCAGAGATGATTTCCATATCAGAAAAGGGAAATGAATTATTCAATACGAAGGTATGTGTTCTTTCTTTTGATAACGCAATGTGATAATTTATTTTGTAGAAATTAAAATGCTAATGCAAAGTGACAAAGAAGTATCAATGCATAGGTATTGGACACCCTATGTCATTAGCTTAAAATTATGGGGTAATTTTATCTGTTAAGCATGATTTAAATTTTATATATAGTATAGGTAGTATAGTTATGGAAATTTAAATTATTTTAAATAAACATGGTATTTTTTATTGAATACGTTTTGTTTGCATATATTACTTGTTTGATCTTTGTTTAAATTAGTTATTAAATGTGATAATCATAATGTGATTTGAGTCCATATTAGATGTAATCCTTACTCCATCATCATGCTTATAAGTCATTATATTGAGTGTGATAGTCTTAAAAAATAGAGGTATTTTAAATATTTGAATTTTAAAAATATCTTTTAACTTTGCATAAATGTTTTTTTAAATATAAAGGGTAAGATATGTATTTATTTTAAAATATAATAACATTTTTGTATAAATTTAAATTATTCAAAACACAATTCATTTATTATTAAATTTATTTTGTTGCATATTTCACTTATTTAATCATAATGTTTGAAGTCCTTATTGGATGTGGTAATCATCTTATGATTAACAGTTTAAAGTCCTTATTTCATGTGATAGTAAAGTCCTTAAAGATCACCTAATATGGTTAATAACTTAAAAATATGGATAATTTTATCGAAAAAGTGATATAAATTATATATATAGAGAGAGAGATTTAAATTATTTTAAATATAGGGGTATTTTAAATATTTGAGTTTTAAAAATATCTTTAACTTCTTCTTAAATGATTCTTCTTTTTTGAACATAAAGGGAAAGATGTATACTTATTTTAAAATATAATGACATTTTTGTTTAAATTTAAATTATTTTAAAAGCACATGTAGTGTATAATAAATATATATTGTTTGCATATATCATTTATTTGATCATGTTTGAAGTCCTTATTGGATGTTACCATCTTATTATGATTAAAATTCTTATTCGATAATAATGAGAGAAATTTAAACTATTTTAAATACACATAGCATTTGTTATTAAATACTTTTGATATGCATATATTCTTTATTTGATCATGTTTAGAGTACTTATTTGGATGTGATAATAGAGTTTTAAAATGACACATCAATAACTGAAAATATAGGGATAATTTAAATATTTGAATTTTGAAACTATCTTTTAATTATTTATTAATTTTTATGAATATTTTAGTTTTGAAAATATTTATTCAAATTTATATTATTTGAAAGACACGTATCATTTATTATTAAATAGATTTTGTTTGCGTATCACTTATTTGATCATCACGGGTCCTTGTTGGATGTGGTAATCTTTGCTATGATTAAAATTCTTATTAAATGTGATCATAATATTTAAAGTCCTCACAAGACACATAATGTTTCTATCTTAAAAAATTTAGACATTATTAGACTCTTATATATAGTACAAATAAAAAGATGGTATAGACATGCATGGTCTTACAACTTTTTTAATAAAATCCAAATTTATACAAGAATTGGTTAAATTTAATGTTTAAAGCATCATTTTGTATATATATATATATGAAGACAATATCAAAACTCACGCTCAATAGAATTTGAACATAAAAAAATGTTTTTATTGACATTTCAAGACTTTAACTTCAACTTATGCTATAGACATTATATGTTTACCACATAGTATAATATATGCTATAGACATTATATGTTTACCACATAGTATAATAGATGTATTCTTTATTTTTGTGATTGTTTTTGATATATTAACTCATTTACAAACTAAATTACCCCTAAATATGTTTTTTATTTTTAATTATCGATTATATAAATAAGTTTTTTAAAGTATCTAAATCGAGTAATACAATGGGTAAAGATAATACAAGTATGTTTTAATGTAAAATTTATGCAAATTTTTTGGATTTTAATTACTAGTACAATTAAACTGTTATTATAAAGGTAAATAAACAAATATAATTTTGCTAGACCATGAAGTCATGTTAATTTCTTTTTATCTTTTGCAATATTGATTGGTGTAAGAACAAAATAGACTTAAAAAAGTTTTTTTTAATTATTAACTTTTAAATAAGTTTTTATTTAGAATGAAAATACTTAAGATTAAAATATTTGTATCTACCTTGTACATATTGAAAATATGGATTTATCTATTGAAATAATATGTTTATTTTTTTAATATATCTTAATTCATGTTTTTTTATTTCAACGTCAAATAATTTTTTAAAATATAATATTTAAATATAAAATAAGAGAAATAGACATACACATTATTTAATTTAGTTCTTATTTTTCACCAAAAGTTATTCTCTCTTTTTTTAAATGTTAATGTTATAGTTTAGGTCAGTAGTCTTTTAATAGTTGATGAATTTAATTTTTGAGTGGTGTTTATTTTTTTATTTCTTTCAAATAATTATATATTTATACATATTCATATATATTATATACATAAAATTCGAACTCATAATAAAAACATAAGTTGTACAATAGAAAATTTATAATATTTTTAAATACTAATCTTAATGAACAATTTATCTTTTAATAATATCAGAAGTAATTGGTTTATTTAACGTCTTCGATGCTAGAACTCAAGTCTTGAAGCATTTGAATTTTAGCCACCTGTAATAGTTAAAGCACACACCCTTCCCCTTAAACATATATTTGCCATTCTTAAATTCTCATTTGAAACACCATATATTCTCTACTCACCCTCAACTTCGTTGATACAAGTTTATAAAAATGTAGAGAACAATATTACCGATAACTTGAAAGTAATTGCCTCGGGTCGAGTCGCGGACTATGTTGTTCTCTTTAAGGCGCTGTGGCTCGCCCAATTTGTGCAAGCAAACACACTGCCTCGTCTCCTGTGATAAACAGCCAATCTTAATCTGCTCGTAACTTCACCGTATCGATTGATGAAGATTGGAATGCTATACCCTAAAAATTTGTTGCTTTCTAAAACTAAAAGAAACTTAGAAATTGTAGAGAGAACTTTTTTCGTAGGAGATGAGATTATTGATTTGTATCAAATGAGAGGAGTCAAGCCCTCCTTTTATAGATTTTAGAAACCGTGTGGTAATTATGAATAAAACGGTAATGTCTGGGAATTAAGAAAGGGCGTAACGGTCATTCGAGTAATGAAGAGTAACGGTCATTTTCAGTTAAAGATGAGTAATTCGATAATGAGATATATTTTTATGAGTAAATACGGCAACCATTCTTTTTTCTCGAATAAAGAAGACAAACTACCATATTCTTAATAAAAATAATAATTTTTTTCTAAAAAAAATATATATATATATATATAACAACCATTTTGTAATTGGAAAATTTTTCCTTAAAAAGAATATTTTACCAAAAAGAAAATACCACCTCACACATCCATTCGCACTTCTCTCTCTCTTCCACAAAAGTGGCTCTTGTATTCGTGATGTTTTGGAACATAAACTATTGCAAGTTAGAATATCCATACAGGATAACAAGTGAGAGAAAAGCTTATTATACGTAGAAAGATTGCAGGTGTGGATCCCACTAAGGTAGAAGAGTAGATTTGTTGTCCAACTATGTGGACTAATAGAAATAATAATAATAATAAAGGTATTCAACAAAGATTCTTGTAGAAGACTAAAAAAAATAAAAAATGTTAGGTTAGAATTGGCGTTAAGGATTCATTATTTCCTTCTATAACAAGTCTTAGCCTTAATCTAAATAGATAGAACAAGCTCGAGAGAAAAGAAAAGAGCCTCGGGTTCGATAATTGTTACTTTTATTTGAAAAGTTTTTGAAGTTAAAATCTTTTAGTATTATTTTTGTTCTATTTTAGTTCGTAAAATTATATTGAATTTGTAGAATTTCTTTCTTTGAATCTTATATATTTTTCCAACAGATTTTTCCAACAGATGACAACCCTATTATTTATTTAAATTTTTTTATTTTTCCATTTAATTTTTCTGTAGTGTAGTTTAGTGAAACCATGATTTTTGTGATGATGACTCAATTATTTTTTTTATAATTTTTAATTAATTCGTTTGTATTTGGATTACTCAATGTGTGCAATTTTTATATAATAGGAGCGTTATTATCAAATTCACTTTTGGATCCTTTTAAAATGTTTGAAATTATCCCCCCACGTCTACTTTCCAAACAAGGGACCTTTTCATTCCATACCTCCACCGAACCTCCCTGTAAAGGTTTGGTACATTCGTATTTTAGTGAAAAATATTACGTAACTTGGGTAAAGCCTATAAATATCCATTTTAATATTAATATTTTACGAAATTGTTGGATAATTTTGAAAATATTTTTTGAATTTAATTAAATAATTAATTAATTTTTTATCAATAAATATTAATAATGAGAGAAATTTTAAAAAATTAAAAAAAAATTAAAAATATTTATGAAAAAATAATGATAAGAAAGATGAAGAGACATAAGTCTATTTTAATATCAATTATAGTTAATTTAATTTATAATATAATTATTATAAATAATAAAATTTGTATTTTTATATCATTATAATTTTATAAATAATATGTTATAAATTGATTAATTAAATTTATGATAAATATAAATGTATTTACTATGTAATATAATCAAATCAAAGTATAATAATAATAACTATTATTATTATTATTATTATTGGATTAATTTTTATATAAATTTGATGTTTTGCAATCATTACGTAAAACCTGACATTCTTGAGTTGTCCCACTTTCTTTATAAAATTATATTGAAAGGTACTCTTCCCTTATTTTGTGTGACGATGGTGTCTTTTCATTTTTTTTTTAATCGTATCTTATAATTAGATCTGCTTCTCTGTATAAACCATCTGAACTTGTTAAATTTTTAATTTTAATATATAGCTAATGCTTTTGGTACGGAGTCTGAAAACATTTTTACTATTATTTATTTTTAAGAAGAGAAAAGGTGCTAAACACATGTATTTTGATTTATTATGATATATATTTATTTATGTATTATTTTTTATTTTGAAAGATTTTAATTAATTATAAACTTAAATATATTAATTTAAATACTTTAATTAATATATTAATAATTTTTTTAAAAATAAAATCTTAATATTATATTATAATATTAATAATCTTCGTACATATTATATATATATAAATATAAATTGACAATAAAATATAAAATGTATAGATGATATATATTATAATAAATAAATATCTAGATAATAAAAAAAAATAAAGATAACGTTAAATCTTAATAAAAAATAATATAACTATATATTTTTATTTAAAATAGTTAATAAAAAATACATAATAAAAGCATCTTACGAGACAAGATTTTTTTGATGAAAAATTAAATTAACTTCTTTAAAGTTTTATAAAAGAAGAGAGATTTCAGTTTTTTACTTTAATTACACCATTTTCTATTATAGATTAATTACAACATTGTCTAAGTTTTAGAAGGAGAAACTATAAATAAAACTCATTTTTTATCTTTTAAAGTTTTTTAAATACTTTTTAGTGTTTTTTAAGGGATATTTTCCGATATAAATTTCAGAAACCTAAAGCTTTAAAAAATTAAGATAAATAAGATAAATATTAATGGTGTATTCAAATAATATTTTATAGATTTAAATTTATTTTAAAAAGGAGGTGTATTTATTTAAGATTTTTTAATAATTTATAAATATTTAATTGTATTTAATTAATTTTAATTAATTTTAATTAATTTTTTTTCTTCACATTAAAATCATATAGTTTTTATTAATATATATTCTAATTAGTTTGCGCACAATTAGGAATTTTTTAAGCTTCTTTCGGTTTCATTCATTTTAAATAAATAAATTAGTTATTTTTAAAATAGGTAAGTTGAGTTTAAACAATTATGATTGAATATGGTAAAAAATGTTTTAAAATTTATGGAAACTTGAAATATGTATAAAAAAAATTATACATTTTAATATATGCTAATTAATTTATATTTAAGTAGATTTAAAAATAAAAACTTATGATCAATATATAGATTATGAAAATTTTCATTCAATTTAATTTAGTGATCGAAGTGAAATCATGTATGACTCAAACGAATTTTATGAATAAATTGAATATTCTTCTCCTCTAAAGGTCTATAAAAAAAGTGAAGGTTCATAGTGATCTTTTTTTGCTTGTTTTATTTTTTTTATCCGTTTGTTCTTTCTTTACTGAAATTTAGTGAAATCCGAAATTTAGTGATGTGTTGGTACATTTATGTGTGCCAATAACAAATAATAATAATAATAAAGGTATTCAGGAGAGATAACGACGAAGAAAAGAAAAGTCAAAAATTTAGATTAAAATTGACGAATTCATTATTTTTTTTTTGTTTTATTCTTAATCTCAATACATATAACAAATTAAGAGAAAAGAAAAATTGAGAACCAATTTATTATGTTTTATACACAAATTAAAGATACATATCTATTGTATTTTTGTGAGAGATTCACCTAAAGGTAAAGTATGTACTTTCATCTTATTACACTGAAAGCTTTAAGTGGCTTATAGGTTCCGTAGTTGTTATTTTAATTTTGAAAGGTTTTCCACACTAAAATCTTTAATATTATTTTTGTTCTATTTTGGTTTGAGAAATTATCCTAAATTAGTGAAATTTATTTCTTTACAACTATCTATTTTTCCAAAGTACTGGTGGTGATTCTGATTTCCGATTTAAGCGATTCTTTTACCGTTACGTTCGTCTCATCGAGAGCTTCAATTTTATATATAATATTGTTATATTTTCCTTTGATACCAATTCGTTGTGTACGGAAGCAATAAATAGTGGTATATGAATATATCAAAACTGTAAAAAGACACATAATTTACGTGGTTCATCAATTCGTCTAGGTTCACGCGAGTTATTAGATTTCTCTCTTATTTTTTCTTAAATTATACCACTAATTTCCTTAATCATGTTACAATTTAGGCCACTAATATATTACTTTTAGAGTCAATATTCAACATCTATTTTTTTGCTAAATAAAATTTTCTTTAGTTAGATCTTGGTCGATAGACTATTCATAAAGTTTATTCCACAATTTGTAAGCATTTGTCTCCTCATTCATTTGACACAAGACTGCATTGGATAGGTTCAGGATAATACTCGTAAAAGCTGTGTCAATTTCTTGTTTATTCTGAATAGTTGTGGTTTCTATAAATGTTAGAGTATCAACAAGAACAATTGAGACTTTTTGTTGCCCCAAATATGCCTTCATTTTCATCCTCAAAACCGTTAGTGCCATCAAACCTTTCTATGTTCCCATTCATTCTTAGATCTTTGTCCCTTTAAGATTTAATCCAAGAATGACTATAATCTGACTCTTCTAAATACAAAACTCTGATACCAATTTGCGTGCCAACTACAATGGTTAGAATGCGACAATTGAGATTAACATGAAAGAAATGTAAAATAGTTACAACAAGAATTATAATAAACTCTATACTCAAGCAACACCCCTCGAACCACTTATAACTAACTCTAACTAACATATCATAATTTTATACCCACCCCTATATGTTAAGCCAAGGCCATCAAGTTAGAATTAAGGTATAATTTTGAGTATTAACTGATAATAATTTGATTATAATTATATTTTACTATAGTTTTGATTTTTTTTAAATTATTATTATTAAGAGTAAAATAAACTAGAAGATTTAAAGGGATGTGTTTGGTAGAATTATTTTTTTGATAAAGTTTTGAAAATACTTATGTTTTTACAAATGATTAAATGTTGTTTTCAAGACTAACTTGATATTTTAAAAAAAATTCGAATACAACACAAATATTAAAATAAATTGTAGATCATATTCTTTATTTTAAAAAATTATTTTTGAATAATAAACCAAACCAATGCAAAATATTTTTGATTGATGGTTTAAAAATAAACATTATTATTACTTAATTAATAGTATTACATTTATATACTTTACACTAAGATTTTGGTGCTATTTAGCTACAACCACCGGGACATAAACATATTCGTATAATTTGATTTGTTTATCCTTTGTAAAATAAAGTTTATTTCAAACATGTGATATAATTTTATTTTATTTTTTTGACTAGTTTTTATAAACTTTATCAAAATATGTATTATATGTTATAATTTTACACGTAAAAGCCAATAAAATTAATTACCTAATGTTACTTCCAATTTTATTATTTTTAATCATGTTTAAATTTAATTAATTCTTCAATGTTTAAAATCACGAGCGATGCTCTCTACTAGAGTGATAAAGGACTAATATTGCTCAACTTTTTATAAGTGTATTACTAGATTTATATTAATAATTGCTACATTACTTACTAATCTCCAGCTACATCCTCTCTTTTTTGTTAGTGCTTATTCAACCGTGAAGGTTAGAAGATGGGAACTTGTAATTTAAAAAAAAATCGATTGAATCCAATTGAAAACAAATATATTAATGTACTATATTTACATGAATAGAGCTGAATTTGGTTACTGCCTTTAAAATAATAGGAAGCATAAGTAATTGGTTCATTTACCAAATTACAAAGCTATAACTTTGAAAATAAAAGGGTAAATATTTCATCTATTATTTTAACTTTCAAATTTTTTTGATTCCGTTGAAGAAGTAATTTTTTATTTGATCTAAATATGTCATGTGTTTGAGAAATTGAGAATTGATCTTGGGTGTACATATATGAAGGCTAATTATATCGTTACTACAGGTGTTGTTTCCAAAGTTGAGGGACTTGATGCTTTATGGAATTGAAGTTGATAAGCTGTGGCCGGATAAAATTCAAGATGCTTCTTTCATGGAAAATTTGACAAAGCTGACGGTGATCGGTTGTAGTAATTTGAATTATCTCTTTTCTTTTGATGTTGCCAAAAGCCTTAAACTGCTTGAGCATCTTTATGTGTGGGATTTAAAGGCTTTAGAAGTGGTGATTGTTGTAAAAGAAGAAATGGAAGTAAAGGGGATGGAAAAGACGTTTTTTCCCAAACTTCATACTTTAGAACTCTACAACCTTCCAAACATGGCTACTTTTTGCTCCCAATGTTCTTTCGAGTTCCCATCTCTCAAAACTCTACAAATAAAACAGTGCCCAAAGGTTAGTGACCTTGTTCTGATTGGAGAGTTGAATAATTTAGAAGTTCTTAACATTTCTGGATCTTCATTTGTGGAATTACCTAGAGGAATAGAACGATCAACTCAATTGAGGATATTAGATTTGTCTTCACTCAAAGTGATTCAACCCGATGTAATATCAAAGTTGATACATTTAGAAGAGCTAATAATAATGCCTAAAAGGGACATAGATGATGAAAGAATCAGTAGTAGTGGAAAAAATAATGGGAGTCTCATTGAATTGAAGAATTTGCCTAAGTTGACAGTTTTGAAGTTATTTGTGACTGATTTTAGCATTTTGTCAAAAGATATGTTTAGTGAGAAGTGGAAGGTTTGTCATATAAAAACAAAAGATTCTTATATTTCCTTCAATGCAAAAGATTTATACGGTAAACCCATCTCAAGTGAGTTGGAACTGTCTCTCAATAAAACAGAGATTGAGATTGTAAGGAAGTGTGGTCTTCAAGTGTTCTTGAAGATTTCTAAAAAATTGTTGCTGAATAGATGTGAGGACGTGAATGACATTATTTATGAATTAGACAAGGATGGGTTTCCCCAATTGAGAGAACTCACATTCAAAAACAACAAGGATGCTCAATACATAGTCAATTCATTTAGTCCTTCAACTCCTGTCTTTGTTAGGCTGGAGACATTAAGTTTGAAAAATTTGACCACTCTGGAAAGGATATGTCATGGTGAACCAAAAACGGGATCTTTTGGACAACTAACTAGTGTGAATGTGTTCGGTTGTGTGAGATTGAAGATTCTCTTCTCAATGTCTATTGCTATACAACTTCGAGAGCTTACGGTGATCGATTGCGGGGCAATGGAAGTTGTAGTCAACATTGAAAGAGAAAATGATTCCCACGATTCTAATTACCTAGCATTTACTGAACTTTTGGACTTAAAACTCCAAAACCTACCAAGACTTGTACAATTCTGCTCAAAATTGAAGACAATTTCCACATCTCATTGGAGAGAAGAACAATTTGAGGAAAAGTTGGAGATATCCATGCCTTTATTTGATGCAAAGGTATGATCTTAACTATTTTTCTTCTTTTTTTTTGCAATTTTTTCCAACTTTTTCCCTTTTTTACTTTCAATTTTTTTATGCACTCTTATTTTTAGGTTAACAAGTCAATAGTATATGCGTGTGCACATGATTCGTATTGTATTTCTTTATAAAAATACTATTTAAAACTACTTAATTATATACATATGATCATACACGATAATTACTAAATGATGCTATATATTAAATAAATGCATTATTTACTAAAGAAGTATTGAATTTTGTAGGAATAAGGAGGGGAAAATAGTTATACGACATGAGCATCTGATTGAAAATATTAAGTGGAACGTTTAGTGAAGATGAAGAAAACTGACATTATATTTCTTAACAACTACTTTACACAGTATAGGGATACTTATAGTAAGGTCTAAGCCTTAGGTAATAACAACTAGTAATCTGCTACAAGCACATCCATATATTAGTATTATGCAATACTCTCTTTTTAGGAAAACATATATGAGTCTGAAGTGTTTACATAGCTATTTAGTTAAAAATACAATTGGCTAATTGCATATATTAGAATTAATTATCATCATATATGAACAATGCATAAAGTACCCTAAAAATTTGATCAACAAGTCTATTAATTTTTCATTTTAAAATTACAATGACATCACTCATAAATATTGAAAAAAAACTTGGACATGTGTTTTTTGAATAAACATATTTTTTTACACTGAGTATTTTTTTTTTCACATTGCATGTGTTTTTTATTTATAATTGAGATATATATGAACCAAAATGTATAATAATTCACGTTTAAATCACTATGTTTAATCTATATTAGATACTGTTTATCTTTATCTATATTTAAATTATATATAAAAGTCTAAATCACATCTAAATTAATTTTGGACGAATATACCCTTAAACTTTATGATAATAATATATTTTTTTTAAATTAAAAAATAATGAATATTAATGAGTTAAAAATGTAATATTTTATTTTAAATCTAAGAAAGTTTTTTATTTTTTGTTTATTTATTTGACATTATGTCAAAGAAATTTTAAATAATTTGTAAAATATATTTAACAATTAACGTGGAATGCAGATGTCTTTATCTAGTATAGTAATAAGATAATATATTAAAGTCTTGTGCCCATTCTGAAAATTTTAGTTCTAACATACCCTTATATTTTAAGCCACTGACAACTCAATGTCCTTCTTAGTAAGTTAGAATTAAGGTATAGTTTGGAATTTGAACGGATAATGATTTGATTGAAGTTGTACTTGGTAGGTTTAATTTTTTTAAAATTATTATTTTTAAGAGTAAAGTAAAGAGATAATTAAATTAAAAAAATTATTTTGAAAAAGAATAGTCACTAACTCAAATTAAAAAAAAATAAAAATCAAATACAACTCAAATACTAAAATAAATTTTAGATCATATTCTTTATTTTAAAAAATTATTTTTGAATCATAAACCAGGCCGCATAATATTTTTGAATCATAAACACTATTTTTTTTTTAATTAAGATTATACAACTCAGTGTTCGAATCCAGCTGATATTACATTTACATACTTTTTTACACAAAGGCTTTGTTGCTATTTAGCTATAGCCACTTGGGCATAAACATATTCTTTTAGTAACTGTTGTTATGTTAATACTATATATAAATATAAAAATCTTACAAATAAAATAAATCAATATAGACAATAATTTATCATTATTTAAAAAAGAAAATGCAGCTTGGAGGGCACTTGCCCGCTTTATATATCTTTTGTGTATCAAAATATGTATTTATACGTTATAACTTCGTAAATAAGAGCCAATAAAATTAAATTAGTAAAAAAAAAAATCGATTGAATCCAAATGAAAACATAATACTAATAATGTACTATGTTTACATGAACAAAGTTGAATCCCGTTAATTATTTCATATGAAAACTAAAGAAAATATAAAAATAAATTAACAAAGAATACAAACTTTTGTAATAAATGAATAGTTTGCCTTTTAAGCAATAGTTTGCAGAAGCCATTGTTTCATTTACCCAATTACTTCACAAGGAATACAAAGCTCTAACTTAGAAAATAAAAGGGTAAGTATTTCATCTAAATCTCAATTTTTATTTTATTCAGTTGAAGTACTAATTTTTTGTTTTCTCTAAATATGTCTTATTTTGGTGAAATATTGATCTTGGGTGTACATATACGAAGGCTAATATCGTTACTACAGGTGCTGCTTCCAAAGTTGAGGAACATGTTACTGTCTAGAATTGAAGTTGTAAAATTGTGGCCAGATAAAATTCAGGATGCTTCTTTCATGCAAAATTTGACAAAGCTGGTAGTTGAAGATTGTTGTAATTTGAATTATCTCTTATCTTTTGATGTTGCCAAAACTCTTAAATTGCTTGAGCATCTTGAGGTCAGAAATTTAAAGGCTTTGGAAATGGTGATTGTTGTAAAGAAACAAATGGAAGTAGAGATGATGGAAAAGAAGTTGTTTCCTAAACTTTATACTTTAGAGCTCGATAATCTTCCAAACATGGCTACATTTTGCTCCCAATGTTGTTTCGAGTTCCCATCTCTCAAAGTTTTGAGAATGAAGAAGTGCCCAAAGGTTGGAGACATTGCTTTAATTGGAGAGCTTAATAATAATTTAGAAGTTCTTGACATTTCTGAATCTTCATTTGTGGAAGTTCCTCGAGAAATATCAAAATTGATACATTTAGAAGAGTTAAGATTGTCTAAAAGCTATGTAGCATGGGAGGCTGAAGGAATTAGTAGTAGCGGAATAAATAATGCGAGTCTCATTGAATTGAAGAATTTACCTAAGTTGGAAGTTTTGGAGTTACTTGTGACTGATTTTAGCATTTTACCAAAAGATATGTTTAGTAAAAAGTGGAAGCATTGTCAAATAAACACAAAAGATTCGTGTATATTCTTCTCTAGAAAAGAGTCATACCGTCGTCACTACTCAAGTCAGTTGACACTCAAGCTCAATAAAAGAGAGATTGAGATTGTAAGGAAGTGTGGTCTTCAAGTGTTGTTGAAGACCTCTACACAATTGATGTTGTATGGATTTGAGGACGTGAATGACATTGTTTATGAATTAGACAAAGATGGGTTTCCCCAATTGAGAGAACTCACATTCATAAACAACAAGGATGCTCAATACATATTGAATTCATTTAGTCCAAAAACGGGATCTTTTGGACAACTTCAACAGCTTACGGTGAAAGACTGCGAGGCAATGGAAGCTATAGTCACCATTGAAAGAGAAGATGATTCCCACGATTCTAATGACCTAGTATTTATTGAACTTTGTTACTTAAAACTTATAAACTTACCGAGACTTGTACAATTCTGCTCAAAATTGAAGACAACTTCCACATCTCATTGGAGAGAAGAACAACCTGAGGAAGAGTTGGAGATATCCATGCCTTTATTTGATGCAAAGGTATGATCTTAACTATTTTTCATCTAAACACCACCTTACACTTGTTAGTTCTCCAAAATAGTGTGTGTTGTTGCACATGCACTTAATCACAAAAAATATATTGGATTTCTTTATATAAATATTGTTTAAATTTTTTTAATTGTTGTAATTATAAAATAAATTTTCAATTTTAACCACCCCACACAATGCATATAAGTTATTTTTCATATAGTATAGAAATATATATTTGTTTACATGTCCAAAAATATGATGCATTTTTTTTAATAAAGTAAAATTATATTTTTTTACAAAAAAAAATTAAAAGTAAAATCAAATGAATAATTAAATTATTTTAAAATTGAAGGGATTTTTTAACATGTTTGTTTTGAATATTTTTTCATGTAGAAAACAAAAAATATGTTTCAATTTTCAAATATTTTGTTATATTGTTTAGAATAAATTTTCTATTTATAGGTCCAGATGCCTCAATTAAAATATTTGGAGCTCGAGAGAATTGATTGTAAACAAATCTGGCACCATCAACGTTCTCCTACATTTGATAATTTAACACATTTGCGTGTGTCTCATTGTCATAATTTGAAAAGCCTGATGTCGTATTCTATAGCTGCAAATCTTGGGTTTCTTTCATATTTGTGGGTTAGTGATTGTGAGAACATGGAAGAAGTAATATCCACCAAAGAAGAGGACGAAAAATTGCAAATCATTGCATTTAAGACCATTGCCTTCAATAAACTTCATGCTCTCGTCCTCAAAAATCTCTCATCCCTACGAAGGTTTAGTTCAACTAGTGCTATTAAAGCATCTCAAAAAAAGACACTCTTGGATGGAGAGGTAAGTCTTTCTTCTTCTTTTTTTGACAGGGAATCAAGTTTTTTGTACTATTAATAGTGTTACATTCTTGTGAGAAATGTTTTTAGTTATTAGTTTTGAATAAAATATTCAATTAATCATGATATTATTTTAATAATTTTTATTAAAATATTATTTTTTATTATCCAATGATGAATAATTGTCATTAAAACATGAATTATTAATAATAATAAAAGTAAAATTTATATGAAACTTTCGAATAAAAAATGAATAATAATAAAATTATAATTATATTTTTTAAAAAAATCAATTAAAATATTAAAAAAATATTTTAATAAAAAATATCATTAAAACAACATTATTTGTCTTTAATTTTTTCTCATAGCTTCAGAGTTAGAGACTAAAAAACACCTTTTGTAATACACAATTTAATTTGAGGGATTTGGTTAATACTTTAATTTCTCTAAATTTCATAACCTGTTGGTAATTTGATTGTGGAAGAGTCCTTAAATTACAATGTGATTTTTTTTAATCGTTAACACCTTTTATAATGTGATTTGGTTTAACACCTTTTAAGTCACTTTCCGTTATCCTCAATATCTTAATCGTTCATAATTATCATTTTATAGGTGATCGTTCCCAGATGTGTCGGATTAGAGAGCTTAACAACGCCCTCATTTTCTTTCCATAATCTGTATGAACTGGAAGTATCAAAATGCAATGGATTGATTAATTTATTCGATTCCTCTGTAGTTAGAGGTCTTTTACACCTTGAAGAGATCATCATATCAGAATGTGAAGGAATGACAGAGATAATTGGGAATGATCATGAAAGTGCAGCAGACACCGAGATTGTTTTGATGGAACTGTATAGTCTTTACCTTCGTAATTTACCCAACTTGAGATGTTTCTATTCTGGGAACAGTACAATATCATTTCCAAACCTGAAAAAACTATTTGTCAGGCAATGCTTCGAAATGCAGGTCTTCTCTCATGGAATTGTGAACTCTCCTCTTCTGCATAGTTTAATTACAGAAGTAGAAGATGCTACTACCATTTGTTTAGCGTTGGCTAAGGTCAAAGAACAACGTTGGGAGGGCAATATTAATTCAACAATAAAAAAAATCTCTGAAGAGGTAAATACCCCTTCAGTTTCCTCTCTCTTTATGAAACACTCATAAAACTCACTTTTTTTAACGTTATTTAAATAACTTTTAAAACCAATAAAAGAGGTAGCCAATTTCTTTAATTAAAAAAATATTAAATGGTTGAGATTTTTTTTAATTTAATCAAATGGTTTAAATGTTAAGATTTACCTTTAAATTATAATTATTATGAATAAGTTATTAAGTTTTTTTAATTAATAAATAATTTTTCTTTTCATGAAATAACAATATTTTACAAATTTTTAAGTTAAAAAATATCATGTTTTGTTTTATCAATCTTAATAGTGTCCTGAATGTTATATAACATGGATGAGTAGTTGATTAAAATAATAAGATATATTAAAGCGTGATTTTTTGTTTAATGTTATTCACATTTCTCTGTTATTTATATTCAATCGATTCGGTTTTTTATACATATAGACTAAAATTTGTCATTTTTTAGAGGAACATGATGTCTTCCTCGAATTTGAATGAAGAAGTAACAAATCAAAAAGATAGCATGGAGTATAATAACGAAGATGAATTATCTTCAAAGTTTACGTAACTTAGTGGTGAAGAAGTTATGAAAGATAGTAGGAAGGGAAAATTAGAACAAGCAACAAAATCTTCATCTTCAGGGCAGTGATTCCATACAAAAGGTAATAATACTTCACCACTTATCAAAAAGTTTAGTTGATTTCATCATTTGGATTATGTAAAAAAACCCTTATTAATTTTTAGTCATCTTGTTATGTTATTATCTTATTCAAACTTATGACTATAACTTTATCCATACTAATCTATATGTCTTCATTTTAGACACAACTATCTTTAAAGCAATTAGTAAATAGGTAGAAGGCAAACAAGAATGAGAAAATTAAAACTCATAAAGAAGATTAAAAAAAAATCATAATTATATAAAATTGTAAAATTGTAAATTATTATAATTAAAATTAAAAATTAATTTGATTTTGATAAAAATATCATGGCCGATGTTATATACATCCTATGCGAGAAAATTGTGAAGACACAAGATAGAGACTCATATATGTAACACTTAATCTTCTTATTCTTTGGTGAAACAACATTCTAAACACCAATTTAGTTTTTTGTTTTTTCATCTTATTAGGTGACCTTTCAGAGTTGATTTCTCGTTAATTCACCGTATCAATATACCATTTCAAAGAACACAAAAGAGCATCTGAACTTAACGGGCCATCTACTAACACAAATTTTCAAAACAGCTAACAATATACCCATGTTTCTAACAAAAGCTATGGTTCAATTTTACTATAAATTCTATTTTATTAAATTGATTTGATGTATTGTGAAAACATTGTTTGACCAAAATATGTCCAATTTGTTGCACAGATAGACCAATTTGATCATTTCTGGAGAAGCATCAAGAGGTTAGGATTTCATGTAGCAGTTAGAAAACTTGCTACCAAGAGATGTTAAACAACATAGTGAAGTAGATCTCTCTCCAGCCTTATGCCAACTTGAAGTAGACGATGATTACCACATGTTTCAACTATGTGTAGTAGCATGCTTGATTTGATTCAAAAACAAGTTGCCTTTAGAATAAAAAACTTGGGTGGTGTGAGCTTGCTAGAGTAAGTGCTTTGTGTGTTAAATATTGAAGTAATTTTATTGGTGTCACCTTTCCTTTACCAAAAAAGTTGTTTCATTTTCAAGAACTATTCTATTTCCAATGGATCTCTTTATGTTGTGATCTGTTTAGTTGTGTTGAATGGGGGAGTGTTCTCTAGATGTTTTATGTAAAACTAAAACACTACATTCACTTGTTTAGTTGTGTTGAATGTGGGAGTGTTCACTAGATGTTTTATGTAAAATTAAACAACTGTACTCGATTTGTTCGGGAGGTTGTACAAAACCCATCAGTAAGTAAGTGGTTTTGATGCTTGAAATATCAGTGTTCACCGTCATTTAGAGGAGATTCTCATTTTATAAACTTTGTTTGAGAACTTGCAGTATATTTTGTAATATATAACTCTCCATAATATATCCCTCTAATTACCAAGTCATCACATTACTGTGGAAAATAATTAAAGAATGTAGTACATCCTGTCATAATTTTAAATATAGATGTCAATCATATTTTTGGCAATACATAAATATGTAATAAAATATAAAATTAAATTAAAAATGAGACCAACTTTCTAGACCCACATTATCGAGAAACAGAAAATTCTCCCTTTGCGTATAACTTCATCAATGCTCTACATCTTTTGTACAAAATGAAGGAACATTATGATTGAAAGAAAGCTCATAAATCCACAGCTTATAATTTGTACATTGCATATGAGGCAAAAGAAGAAGAAATTAATACATTGATATATATACAGCTAATATGAGAGTTCAAAGAGACATTTTGGAAAAGAATTCCTCTAATTGAGTTTCGCTTACGACCACACCAAGCTTACCAGTAAAAACTTCATTGATGGAATCAGATTCAACATTTGTCAACATATTTGCGCTATGGACCTCCATGTATTCATTCAGGTTGTGCACAGTTCCATCTGTAAAACCGAACGGAGAAAGAAAAAAAACAATAATTCAAAAACAGTCACTGAAGTTGTGCAAAGGCACAAACACAAAGTCATTATCTTTTGGGTGTATATCCCAATTTTTATCTCTCAAAAAGAAACAGGTAAGAATGAATATGTAGACACAGCATTTTTGTTCAATATGGTATCTTTCAAGACGACAATCTGACAGGATCTATCATGATCACATGAAAATGTGCACTCGAAAAATAAGTGTCATTAAATAATCTTATTAGTATTATATATATTCTTATCCTATGTGTCATTTTTTATTTTGAAAATCTCATTCTTAGTTATTTTTATTTTAGACAATTTTATTTAATTATCTTTTAATGAATTCGCTTAAGTGTTCAATTTTTTATCAATTAAAATTTTATTTATTTTCAATTTATAAATTCGTATTAATTAGCTTTTCATTTACCTTAGAAATATAAATTTGTATTAATGAATATTATAATAATTATTAACTTATTTAATTTATTAAAATTGTGTTTTTTTAAATATTAAAGAGTTCATCATATTTTTAGGTTTCTTTTCTTTTAATCTAAAAGTATAAAAATTCTTCAAATATTATATTCCATTATAATTTTGTTAAATAAAAAATCGAAAAGTTATTAAAATGCCATTAGGTTGTCTTATAAAGAGGAAATAACACAAACAACTGCATACATAAAGGAGATAAGTTTTGGATGAATAAAATTATACTATTGGAATTAAGAATATAATAAGAAATGTTTTAGATTAAAGTTGATACATATTATTTTCAAATAAAATTTACTTACTAAGAAACGTATAATTTGGCATAATATTCTTTAAACTTCTAAATACTTTCTATAATATTTTTGAGAAATTAATTTAAGTTGTAAAATAAATACAAGGATTTTTTTTATTTTTCCTCTTTAAAAATATTATGATACAACATAAAACATTATTTTTTATTAAGGACAATTTTATTATATAAATTTTAAAATGACACATAGGTGAACTACTATAGTTATATGCTATACATAATTTTTATTCTCTTCCTATATACTTAAAAGTCTAGTACATGCACCTTGAAGCGATCATGTATCTAAATGTGAAGGAATGATAGAGATAATTGGGAATGATCATGAAGGTGTAATAGAAAGCAAGATTGGTTTGGTTCAATTGGATATTCTTTACCTCATTAATTTACCCAACTTGAGATGCGTCTATTATGGGAATAATACCATATCATTTCCAACCTTAAAAAGACTAGTTGTTAGTTAATGCTTCAAAATGCAAGCATGTATTCTCTCATAGAGTTGTGAATTTTCTTTCTCTGGATGGTCTAATTACATAACTAGAAGATGATGAATCTTATTATGGGTACGAGGATGACATCATTAACAAAATAAATGCAACATTGTGTTGAATGTTATACAACTCGAAGGATTACAGTTCCATTGTGTTAATTCTTTTGCTTATTTTCTTGAGTCTTTCAACTTGTGATAGGGTAGACTAGGTCATGTTAATTAGGATATATTGTATAGACTAATTAATATAGAATACATATGTGCATTCCAAATAGATTCAAAGCATAAATGTGAGGCTTTTGTTGAGGAAAAAAAGACTACATCATCATTTCATTTGATTAAAAGGAATATTGAACCCCTCGACTTTATCCATAATGATTTATATAATTTGAAATTTCTTCAAGGGGTGACAATAAGTATTTTATTAATTGTGTCAATGATAGAACGAAATATTTTTATATGTATTTGATTAAAAGCAAAGATGAAACTATAGAGAAATTTATTTTTTATAAAACATAAGTTGAGAATCAACTCGTAGGAAAATCAATATACTACGTTGTGATAGTAGTGTGAGAGTGAAACATTGTTTAGTGAATTATGTGCACAATATGAAATTATACATGAAACCACAACACCTTATTTAACTTAGCAAAATGAAGTTAATGAACATAAGAATCATTCTTTAAAAAAATAAAGAATGTAATGCTATTAAGTTCTGAGTTATTACAAAACTTATGGGGAAAACTATTTTGTCAACTAACTACCTTTTTAAGTAAGGTATCTTGAAAAAAGATACAAAAGATATCGTATGAATTATTTCAAGAAATGATACTTTTCTATATATATTTATGAGTGTTAAAGTATCTTGCTAAAGTTGTTGTACCTATAACTAAGAAGTAAAGATAAGTTCGAAAATGATAAGATTGTATCTTCATTGGATATGTACATAATAATAATGCTTATCGATTTCTTATGCATGAGTCAAAAAATTTAGACATATACAAGAACACGATAATAGAATTAAGAAATGCATCGCTCTTTGAACATATATTTTCAAGTAAATCTCAAGGAGAATAAAATTCATATAAACAAACTTTTAAGACTATGAATGAAAATAATCAAGACAAAATAACATGAATAAGAGGTTTAGGATGAGGTTAAAGTTGAACCCAAAAGTAGCAAGAGGGTTAGGATAGAAATGTCTTATGATCCATATTTTATGACCTACTTGCTAGAAAGTGAAATTAAGTTCATTATGCTAAATCACACTTGGAAACTATAAACCATATAGATCAATTGAAAAGTACAAAGCTAGACTTGTAATCAAGAGATACAAATAATGAAATTACCTTGATTACTTTGATACTTATTTTTTTGTGATGAGATTAACATCCATAAGTATTATACTTGCCATTACAACTTTGTAAAATCTTGAAATACATCAAATTTTAGTATTTTATGACATTGTTGGATAATTTTGAAAATATTTTTTGAATTTAATTAACTAGTTAATTAATTTTTTTCATCAATAAATATTAATAATGAGAGAAATTTTTAAAAATTAGAAAAAATAAAAATATTTATTAAAAAATAATGGTAAGAAAGACGAAGAAACAAGTATATTTTAATATCAATTATAGTTAATTTAATTTATATTATAACTATTATAATTATTTAAATTTTTATTTTTATATAAAAATAATCATCATGACATGTTATATTTTATGGGATATTAAAACAAAATATATTAATAACATTAAATATTTGAGATACTAATTTATTAAATGTATATTACGATATTCAAAAACAAGTAAGTATTTTATTTGAATTGAATTTAAAGGCTCTGACTACAGAACCTCTTACGTGAAGGGGTAAAAAATTTAGAGATCACAACTTGAGACAAAAGGCATTTCCAAAAACTAATCATCGATCTAGAAAAATAAAGTATGCACATTTATTTCTAGATTACCTTCAGAAACAATGGGATTGTAAGCAGGAGGTTCAGCAATCCAATTTCCTGCAGAATCTTTCATATGTCTTCTATCAGATGCAAAGGAACGGAGAAATATTGGAGCATGCACGATCCGGAAATACCTGATACCACAAAATGATTTTATCAAATTTGAAATTAAAGTAGAGTATGCAGCAAGATACCTTCTCCAGCATAAAGTTGATTTATCAGTTCATTAATACAGAAGAATAGAGTCCCACAAAATACAAAAACGGTAACACATGCTTACAATTTCTCAACAGTTATGATATTCCAAACAAAATATAGTGATAGACAATGGGCACATTTGGATGACGTGAATAGCGCCAAAAGATCAATGCTGATAAATCTTAAACGAACCAAGTTAGTTCATTACGATTAACCACAAAAAAATAATCTACCAAAGTCCACAAAGACAGAAGTATGGAAGTTCTGTGACCACTTAAGTAATTGAACAGCAGGTGAGAGAAGAAAAACTAGAGAAAGAAAGTAAGAAGAGAAATTAGGATTAAGACTTTGAGACAAAATTAGGCAGAAAAGATACAAAATAATAGGAGAATCAATACGCAGAACTTTAATTATCATCCAACAATGAGAATTACCAGGCAAAAGAAGTCAATATATATAGGCATCCTAGAAAATAGAAAAAATCATAATGGAAGCCCTACAAATACGCAAGTAACAAAGGAAACAACAAAATCCCAAATAATCTTTATTCTCCTAATTATCTTACTCCTATATTCCATCATTAATAGTCCAATAAATAAGATGAGTAATTATAGCAGATAGACCATACCTTTGATACTCAGAAAAAAGCTGAAATGATGGTCGGATGGTTTCTGAGATGTAGGTGACTAAAGGAGACGGAAATGGAAGGCTTGAGTCTAAATCCCACACTAAACAAGGAGAGTCACCATTATGTTTTCTCTGCTAAATCCACAAGGAAACAAAAATAGATAAATGAATAAATATATTTAAGGGCTTGTTTTGTAATCAATTTTGTTTTCAAGCTCTAGAATTTGGACTCAAGTTTTCAAAATGAGTACTGTTTGGTAATTAACTTCATTTTTAAGTACAAAATCCAGTTAAAACTCAGTTCTATTTTTACAAACTTTTTATTGTTTTTGAAACTTATTTAAACACCATACTCCAAGTTCACTAATCATTTGATTAGTTAATTTTACATTTCTTTTCTGTGATAAGAAAACAGAATTTTATACCAACCGAATTTTTTTCCCGCTAAATGATTTAAAAAACAGAAAAGCGGTTTCAAATACAAGTAAACAAAACTTAAAAACACAAAACGAGCCCTAAGAAACTCAAAATAATTCCTTCTGCCCTTAAATAAACAATTTTAGAATACTCACTGATTTTACAAAAGAGAGCATTAGGTCCCTACCTGTATGCAAATTACATGATAATCCCACAGAATAATTCCATCTGCTCTGTTGCTAGCCTTCTGATGCCACAATGGAATCTACAACATTTTGCTCAAAATGGTCATTATAAAAAATATAACAAATTTATATGAGGCAAAACAAAACATATCATAACATGAGTGATCTCTTGATTCAAATCAAAAGTGAATTTCAGAGTTGATGCCCACAGAAATATTTTTGCAGAAGTGGCACCAGCATTGTTGCCAACTGCCAAGGTTAAAACCAACGACTTCTACCTGAATGTTTGTGTATGCAGCCAACATGAACAGAAATTCCGCTTTCATTCACATTTCAAATATTCAATTACTTTGTTTCACTGCATAATACAAGGAACAATTAACAGGAACCAATTTCTTGAGTGCATCAACAAAAACTTGTCATAAAGCAGCAAAATTGAAGGTTGTTCTTTTCACTCTTTAATAGTTGAAATTCAATTCAAGACATTAGCAGGAACAGATCATGTCAGATGAAATTAACCCTGTTCTGATAGTAACATCGCTTGTAGATTTCCTATACTTCTTTCCTCCATTAATGAACAAAAAAATATTAGGAAAATTGGAAATATACAAAATTTTAGAAAAAAGAAAATTACAAGAGAAGAACATCAAACATGATGGAGCTTATGACGTGAGAACAAAGGACCCACATTCACCAAGCACTATTACAACCAAATGTTATTGTGGTATGATATATCCACTTAAAATAACAGTGTTGCATAATTAGCCCCAAAGATAAACTAATCAAAATAGCATGCACTAAATTCACCAAAGACATGCCTGTTTCTTCTCATTGGAAATGAAAACGACAAAAAGATCAGACCCGCCTGCATCTGCTATCTCATTTGTGCACAATTTCTTGCAAAGCAAGTGAACATTCTCCTCACTGCAAGAGGATAACATAAATGATAACAAAAGTTAGCGCTAAAGCATTAGAAAAGACAGTCTTTTGAGTTTGACAATTATAAAGAAACATCTCATATTGTTGGATACACTTCACCACTCACAATTGACGACTGAAGTAATGAAAGCTCTCTCAAAGACAGACATACAAAAACATCAGTTCAACTGTCTTGTCTTAATGTCAATACCATATTTCCATACTAAATATTCAACCAATTGGCAATTGTATAAAAACTCTGAAAATAATGAAATTGATCAGATAAAACCTTTCTTGCAAACAAATCTGTAGTGTGAAGTTAAATTCGATCCATAGCAAGTGTCATTACAATCTTCCATATCCATACTCTTCCATTTTATAAAAACAATTAAACAGATTTAATTGAAGTTTGGTGCAATATTTTCCTCTAGTCTATATATAGGCCAAAATCCCAAGGATCCATTATCATCAACGCCAAAAACAAGTAAAGAACAGAGAAAATCAATCCATCTCAGTTTCTTCCAATTTATAGCTGAATTTAAACATCGATAAACTTTGGCATCGATGGATGCTCAAACCTACTCACTAACCATGACCCCGCGAGATTAAACCCAAAAAAGAACAAGCTGATCTAATCTAAAATCAGATTAATCAGTGAATGGAAAGTAAAGGAGCGTGTGTTTGTGTAAGTCAAAAACTCAAAAGTACCAGTAATGAGGAGTGTGATGGAATTGAGAAACGTCATACGACAACGAGCCACTGCTTTGATCCAAATTTGAAGTCGTCATCTTCTTCCTATGTTCCTAAACAAACTACCCACGAACCCTTTTGGCCTTCGGCTTTGTAGTTTTATATATACCCCATAGATTAAGCTCAACCAAACGACACCGTTTTTTTTTATTACACTCCGTTCTTTTATAAAACCTAATTAACACCTAAAAACAAACAAAACACAAGTTCCCAAAATCCAAAGCCCATTCTTTGAACTCTCACAGCTACTCAATGGAAGAACTTGAGAGTCTCAACTGCCTAAACCTCTCCGACACCACTAAACCGTCGTCACGGTCATCTTCACGGCGGTCCATATGTGCAAACTGCTCAAGGCCCAATCCAGTCTGTCTATGTAAATCCCTTCCGGCCCAGCCCATTCCAACAAAAACCCATATTATAATCCTTCATCATCCACACGAAGCCCAACACAAGCTCTCCACAACCCCAGTCCTCACCAAATGCTTAGCTAACTCAACCACCATTATCAACCGTCGTCTAAAACCAGGCCTTTCTTCTCTTCTCGACCAATCACCTCCTGCCATCTACCTCTTTCCATCAACCCATTCCTCACCGGCTATCAACTTATCCCAACTCAATGTCACTGACTCACCTATACTCTCCAAACAAACCCCTTTGGTTCTCATTGTGTTCGATGCGACATGGAAGCACGCGAAGGAGATGGTGAAAGCAAGCGATGAATACTTGTCCAAATTTGCCAAAAGGGCTTGTTTGGATTTCGATGAAAAGGTCAATGGTGGGAGTATTTATGATTCGGAGTTGCTTTTAAGGAAGGAACCATTTGGTGGGTATGTGAGTACCATGGAAGCTGTGGCTAGAACTTTGAAGGTGCTTGAGCCTAATGGGTTTGAGATTGAGAGCAAGTTGATTGAGGTTTTGAGAGATATGGTGAGATTACAGGCTAGTTATTTGAAGCCCACGAAATTAAGACCCAAGTTGGCGAAGAAGAAAGGTAAGGATCAAAAGCAGAGGTTGGAATCGAATGATAAGATTGAGAAGGATAGTTCCTAAATAGTTAATATCGTGGTATTGTATTTTCTTATTTTTCTGCAGATTTTAACCTTCATTTGGGATAGATCATATCATAATAATTCATTCGCATAGGTATAAAAGATGTTTATTAGTTTTTTAATTGGCTAATAATATTTTACAATTGCATTTGTTATTTTTATTATAATGCTTATTAGTTTTTAATAATGCACATGCTTTGATAATCTGTCCTTCACCAAATGGAAGTTTTAATTTTTAACCTTTAATCTCGTATTTAAAATGAATGTTTCTCATTTAAATTAAAAAATATGGCTAATTATATTCTTACAATTGCATTTTTTTATTATAATCTATATTTATAAAATATTTATGATTTAATTAACGGAAATAATCTTTGTTTATTTTTAATAAAAAAATATTTTTATGAGCACTTATAGTAAAATTATGTGAATTAAATTTAAAAAATTACAAAAAAAATATTTATAAAACTTAAAACAACAAAAAAATTTAAATAATATTAAACATTTTAGTTTAATTAGATGATATTCAATATTGAAAGGATTTAAATAATAATAATTAAATTCAAATAAAGTTAAATATAAAATAATTTTTAAATTTTTTTTAAATAATAAAATATGTGAATTTATCATAAAAAAATATTATTTTTATAATTATAGAACTTAAAAATATTTTGTTTTTGTGATTTATTTTTCAAACAATATTTTTTTAAAATCACTTTTTTGATAATATATATATGTTTAATTAAATGAAAAATATGTGATTTAGTGTGTTAGGTATGAACATTTTTCAATTTTCTTCTTGAACTTTTTGAGTTCTTAAACAGACACTTTTCTACGGATAATATGTCAGATATTCAATATAATTAACTTATATCTTTCATAATTTGATATATAAGTTAAAAATATCAAAATCTAAATCTAAATATATAAAAAAAATCAAAACAAAACAAAATATTTAGGAGAGAATTTGTACAATAAAGCATAAAACTTAAAAAAACGAGAAAAGATAGATGGTAGTTAATAATCACATATAATTTACAGTTTTATTCCTTTCAAACTTACACTGTTGTAATGATTTTGAATCATATTTATTATAATAATAAAATATTTGTAACAAAAAATTAACAATGATATCTTTGTATTATTATCATAAATACTTATGAGGTTGTGTTTTTTCAAAATTATTCTTGAATTTTATTTAATATTAAAAATACCCACAAACATTGTCACCGGTTTATCTCCGTTTAGCATTAGGGGTAAAATGGTAATTTCATCCTTATACATATATCACTCCTGCGGAAAAAAATCAAAAATACCTTCAAGTTTTTCAATATTTTCATAAATACGCTTAATGTTTAAAAAAAACTACAATACCCTTAAAGTTTAAGGTATTGATAACTGTATTTTATATAGTTATTTTCATCAATTTTAGTAATGATAATTGCTATGTTCTTTTAATATTTAGTTAATTTTTGTTAAATAAATTAATATTTTCCTTTTATGTGCTAAAAATACATTTTTAATAAAATTAAATAATTTTTATCAAAAATGTACTTAATTTCATATTTCTGTCCACAAATTTTATTTCAGATAATATAGTTTCTTAATTACAATTTATAAAAATCGAAAATAAAATTTAAATTAAATTTGGGCTTAATTATAATAATTTAAAGTTTAAAAATTTAATTTAAAATTAGCAAAGGGCTTAACTGTAATTTAAGAAAGTTCAAAATGTAATTTGGTTTAAATTTATGGGTCAAAATACAATTAATGGAAGTTTAATTTTCGCGCAGAAGAGATGAAGTCCACGCGCAATATCACACTCGCTCAACATGGACCGTCCGATCAAAGACGCAACGGCTCAAATTCGCGCGTATGAATCACACCCAACCAAAGCGAGTGGCTCAGAACTCTGCGTTTTCACACGGCTCGACTTCCGTGTGGGGCCCACCTGTCGCGTAGGCCGGCGTGCAACGTGGGGCCCACGTGTCTGACGCTTGCAGCCTTTGTTCCCCACCATCGCGCGCCATGTTTCCCTACGGTTGATTCACGTGCGCCCGGTTATTCCACGAGCTATAATCTGGCACGTGGCACATTTTTTTATATTAAGCAAATCATGTTCACACACGTGGCAAGTTACAATGAACGCGAAAGCACAAGATCAAGTCCCCTTTTTCAGCCGTTGCCGCACTTTCTCGGCACCCCATTCCCGTGCTTCAATTTCTGCGTGCGCCCGTTCCTTTCAACGAATGAGATGCGGCCACGTGTCCCACTATTTGTTTCAGCGAATCAGACGCTGACACGTGGCATGCACTTTGATTTTAAAAAAATGCAGAAACGGCGCATGTCTACACTTGATTTTTAATGTTTAATTTTCGATATCGAATTTCAAAACGCGTCGAAATTAATTTCGAGGGAATTTTTTTTTTACACGTTTCTGAAAACAAAAAAAATAAAATAAAAAATGTAATATTTTCTGATGTACTTTTTTGGCTATAAATAGGTGATATTATGATAGAGTTAAGAAGTTTTTTTTGGGTTAGAATTTTTATGTTGTTCGGTTTTGGACTGCAGAACACGCAGAAGCCATTTTTTGGCTTTTATTATGTTCTGCGTGTGCCAAATATTTGTTCTATGTGATGTTTTAATTTTCCTTCTTATTCTTCTAATTTTTCTGTATCTGTTGTAATTTTAATTTTTAATTAATAAAGTAATTTAATTTTTCTAGGGTTGTATTTAATCTAAATTTATGAAGCTTTTATTTTAACTATTTTTGAAAGATTTATAAGACGTTCGATTTGTTCATTCTATTTTGTGCTTAATGCTTTTTGATTATTTACGAATTTTATCAAAACGATTTGTGGCATAAAAATAAACTTGAGAAAAACATTTTTGTGTATATTGCTCATAAATAGAATGTCATGTATGATGAAAGATAGGAATATACCCTAATTGTATGTGTGACCATTTGAAAACTTAGAACTTAATGAATCTTATTAAATTTAATTATCATAGAGATATAGTGAATTAATTTAACGAGGTGTGTTTATACAGAGCTCGGAAGAGATGTATGAATAAAAAAGAAGTTTTCGGTTGACAAATTAAATGTACTAAAAAATATAAATCAAAAGAAAATAACATGATTTGAGTGGATTAGTTTGGTGAAAAATTGCAATCTTAAAGTTCTCTTATTTTCTTTTATTATCTTTTTGTTAAATCAACGATTGTTTTGGATAAAATCAGAAAGATACAATTTTAGTACTCAACAAACTATAATAACAAATTATCGTGATAACGATACTCTACTTACAAATCTTTATTACTTGTGACCGTGTATACTTGCACCATTTCTGTGTGTTGTAAAACATACAACAGGTATCTTAAAAAATACCCTTATTATTTAATATAAGCATAAAAAAGTTGTGAAAAATTACATTAATATCATAAAAATCTTTTTATACTTCTGCCTATATAATTTTTCGAATATTACCGTCAAAAATATTATCGCAAAACGTTACTTGTTTTTTCTTATTTAAATGTCTTTTAAGACTAATGAAAAAATAGTGTGTCCTTTGAATTGAATTTGAATATTATTAAGATTTTTTTAAACCAAATACACACTTATGTTATTAAAATATTTTATTTTAATACCTAATTTAAATATTAGTATTTTTTCTGTCATTTTTCAATAATAATCAATTTTTTTATCTAAAATATCTTTTTGGATTTTTAGTGAAAGATTTATATTTTTTCTTTATGAAAATTTACTAGATTTTAAAAATGATTTTTTTTATTAAAGATTAATTTCAACACTTCCTACTACTAAAAATTATGAAAAAATTAAAAATTATTAAATTTTTTCCTTTAAAAAATAAATAATATAAATAAGTACTAAAAACCATAACATTCCAACAATTTTATCGGGGTATAACGAAAATATTTTTCAAAACAATTTGATGAAAATAATTTTCATGAATAATTAACTAAAAATATTTGTATTATTAATGCTCTAAAAAAATTTAAAAATTAACAAATTTGTTGACTTTTTTAATTCTAATTAATTTTTAAAAATAAAAAATCGGTCGTAAAAATATTTAAAGTATATTTTAGGTAAAAAAAATGTGATTACTATTAAAATATTTTATTTTAGTACCTAATTAAAAAATCTTTCCTAATTTTAAGAATGTGATATTTATTGTCTTTATTTTATAAAAAATAGTAACAAAAAGATAAGTTTAATAATTTTAAATTTATTTTTAAAAAATAAAAATTATCATGGATTCTAGTCCTAGAAGGGAGATAAAAGATGCTAATATATCCTTAATAGTTATGTTTGTAATTTTTTTTGATAGGATGAGGGTAAATGAGTAAAATAATCTCATCAATATTTGTTTCAAATTTTTTTATTAATAAAAGTCTTTTGTGGCTCATTTTTATAAATAAAAGAACTAATAATCACATTTTAAAAATTAAAAATTAAACAATATTTTTAGTCAAAGAAAAGGGAATCCATGATATTTTTTCTAAAAAAATATGTTATTAAATTAAAATATAATTGATATTAACTGTTTTTTACTATGATTAAATTAATGATCAAATTTAATCGGATTTTAATCATTTTAGTGAAAAAAAGTTTAATAAAAAATATCATTAAAATAATATTATTTATCTTTAATTAAATAATTTTACTAAAAAGTTTAAAATTATGAATTAAAAAACATCTTTTATAATATAAGAATTAAATATACAACTTAATTTAAGAGCTAACATTTTTCTCGAAATTTTATAATCAGTTAGTAGTCCGGTTGAATTGCAATGTGATCTTGTTAAGTCATTTACTGTTATGCTTAATACCTTTTTATCAATCATAATTATCATTTTGTAGGCGATTTTTCCCAAATTACAAGAGTTAATCATTGCGAGATTATAAATGATATATTTAATTTGGAGGGCCAATCTTGTTTTGAATCTTGATTTGTACAATAAATTAATCGCTCCTAATTAAACTGATGTAGATGTTTGACGAAAACGAAGTAACTAAGCAAAGACAAAGTCTTTCCATTTAATTTGCTTACGTGTTACTCCAGGTCGAAGTGAAAAATTAGTGAAATGAAAATATTATTTTACGTACAATTATCCGATACTTTGTTAAAATTAAAAAGGCAATATCTTCTTGAACTTTTTAAACAAATATTTTTTGTTTTGCCTATCTTTCAAATTGGTTGATTGTTGTTGGGTTTACAACCAAAAAGGGGGTCTTGTTGGGCTTGGGCTAAATAATATTTTCTTTCTTTTTGTCCATGATTTTTTAATTTCCCAAACCTCAATAATATTGTCATGCATATCATTTTCTTAATAATGATTATCAGTTAAATTAATTTAAAATAATGGCAATGGATAAGTTAGGATCTTGTATATATAGTTTATTAAAAATGTAAGTAAGTTTTATTGTTAATAAGTAGAATGTAAAAATCTTGTTATTCCAAAAAAAAATGTCGCAAAGGTTTTGTACTCATTTTTTATTTAATCATTTCTATTGTTAATTTAATAGAATAAAGAATACAACACTCTCATGGAAACTTCCTTCCCACTCAATTTTATTTAATGTAATATCAATTCTCCTTTACATTGCAAGACATATATCAATATATAGAGGAATCATGCGTAAAAAGGCAACAATCTGCCTTATTCTACTTTCCAGACTTAGCTTTCACTAATTTCATGTTTACATAATATTATAATGCAACAAATAATAATGGTATACAACAAAGATTTATCTCTATCTTGCCTTCCACTAATTCTATGTTTACAACAAATAATAATGGTATACAACAGATTTTCTTTGACACTTCAACACTACCCCTTAAGTTGTTATGTACGGATCTTTTATGGCCAACTTGCTCAGTATGTCATAGAATATCTTGCTTGAGGTTTCCTTAGTGAGAATGTCAGCAAGTTGTTTTTCCGAATTCACCTGTATTAACCGGATTATCCTTGCTTCAATATTTTCACGAACATGTTTCGTCCGATCATGTTGAACCGGGTTATGAGAGATATATATTGCCGCTTTGTTATCACAGAACAAATCCATCTCCTTTTTCGACGGGAAACCAAGTTCCGACATTAGTTTCTTGAGCCACATTAGCTCACAAATCCTATTAACTACTCCATTTAATTTGGGCTCAGCATTGGACAAGGCAACAATTTTTTGCTTCTTACTTCTCCAAGTAACTAAGTTCCCTCCTACGAATGTGAAGTATCCAGATGTTAATCTCCTGTCTGTAACATCCCCAACCCAGTCAGCATTTGTATATCCCACAACATCTAAATGCACATTCCTTAGGAATTGAATCCCTTTTCCCTGGAGCTTCCTTCAAATACCTTATTATTCTTATGACGGATTCCATGTGTTCTTTACTTGGGTTATGCATAAACTGACTTACCAAGCTTACTGCATAGGTAATGTCCGGTCTAGTGTGTGATAGATATATCAGTTTCCCTACTAACCTTTGGTATCTTTCTTTGTTCACTGGTGCTTGATCTGAATTATCTTCCATCTTTAGATTTTGTACCACTCGTATGTCTCCTGGTTTACAATCAAGCATCCCAACCTCTACTAGTAGATCTAGAATATACTTCCTTTGAGAGAGAGTAATACCTTGCTTTGACCTCATCACTTCAATTCCAAAGAATTACTTGAGCACTCCTAAGCTCTTCATTTCAAACTTCTTTGAGAGTATTTCTTCAAGCCTCTTCATTTCATCCCTGTAATTACCTGTAATGATCATATCATCCACATATATTATCAAAACAATTAGTTTCTCTTGTTGCCTTTTAAAGAACAGAGTATGATCAGAATCACTCTGTTCAAACTCATATTTTTCATAGCATGACATAATCGATCAAACCATACTCTAGGTGATTGTTTAAGACCATACAATGCCTTATGTAACTGGAAAACTATCGGTTTTGATCCCATATTTATATACCCGGGAGGGGGTCCATGTAGATTTCTTCCTTTAAGTCACCATGTAAAAATTCATTTTTCACATCAAATTAATGTAACGACCAATCTAAATTTGTTGCAAGAGATAGTAAAACCCTAATAGTATTGAGTTTAGCAACTGGAGAGAAGGTTTCCTGAAAATCAATACCATAGGTTTGTGTGAATCCCTTCACAACTAACCTTGCTTTATACCTTTCAAATTCACCATTAGCACTAAAATTTATTGTATAAACCCACTTACACCCAACATTTTTTTTCCTTTTGGTAACTCTACTAGGGACCAAGCTTCCATTTTTGTTTAAAGCTTCCATTTCTATATCCGTGGCATTCACCCATTTTGTATCTTTTAGAGCTTCTTCAACATATTTTGGTACCTCTAAGGACAACATTTTTTCACTAAAGGCTCTTAAAGGTTTGATTAAATTCTTTGTGCTCACATAATTTTCTATTGGATAGTTAGCAATGCTTGTTCCATCTTTTGGAACATACCGGGCTGGTGGTTTTCCCCTGTTCTTTCTTGAAGGTAAAGTATATTTAGAGTTACTTTCATGTGGATGATTCTCAGGAGATCCAGGCTTTTGTGGAATATGATCCATTTGTATCATTTTTTTGGTTATCTTTACCTAAACTCGTCTCTTCTCACCTCTCCTAAACACCTTTTGTTGCATACTTGGTTCAAACCTGAGTGGTTCTGGTTCTTCAGACCCAACCTGAGTGGAACTCAGATCAGATCCAAGTGGTTCATAATGTGTGGAACTAGAATATGGATATTTTAAAACTTGCATAATTACCTTTTCATAATATTTGCTCTCATTAACTCTCTCCCTCTAAGGTGAACATGTAGAAAAAATGATTATGTTTCAATAAAAGTCACATCCATGGTAACATATCATTTTTTTCAACCGAGTCATAGCATTTATACCATTTTTTTAATGTAATCCAATGCCCAAAGAAACACACTTAATTTCATGAGGCTCGATTTTAGATCTTGGGTGTTTTGGAATATGGATAAAGGCAACACACCCGAATATCTTTGGAGGTAAGCTTTGAACATAAGGTATTGAGACAAATGTTTCAAGAGTTTTTAGTGGAGTTTGAAAGTTATTTGCTTTTGTGGGTAACCGATTAATCACATAGATAGCTAGACTCACAACATTATCCCAAAAAACTTGTGGTACATTATATTCAAACAACAATGCCCTCGCTATTTCAAGAATGTGTCTCAAAGCTAGAAAAAAATAGGGTAATAGTTTTTTCATATAGCTAAAGGAAGGGTGCCCCAACCGTCGATACATGTCCAAATCTATGTTTTTGAACTTGACCCCCCAATTGCTACACTTGCCTTTCCAATCTTCAACTCTTCTAAATAATACAAACGACCTTTCTTAATACCATGACAAATGATCTCCTTCGTGAGGATATCCTGAAATATGTAATAATTAAGAAACATGAAAACCACACAATTCAATTCCTCAGTTAACTGACCAACATAAAGAAGCTTAGCAGAGAAGGATGGCACCAATAGTGTATTGTTAAGATTAAGAGATTTTGACAAACACACATCTCATGTGCTTTTCACTAGGTATTCCATTCCATTTGCATTTAGAATCCCATCTTGTATAGGTTTTCTTAAATTAGTTAGATGAGGTTTTGAAAACGTCATGTGATTAGTTGCTCCAAAATCGATAACCCAATTATTTAAATTATTATTAGAGAATAATTTCATACCTTGTCCCACTTGTTTACCTGTTGTTTCAGTTTGCGTTGCAAAGCCTATAATACCTAAGTTTTCTGCCTGAATTAGGTGTACCTAACTCGAACTAGAGTTGGATGCAGCCTCTTGGTTTGTGTGGCATGTATGCACTGGTGGCAGAGAAGCATGGGGTTCTACCTAGTTGCGACCTTGGTTGGAAATAGAGTAGTTCGAGCCTGGATGACCCGCATTTGAATTGGTTATAGCCCAGTTTTCCTTTCCCTTCATTTTTTCTCCATGGTGTTTTGCCCGCTTCTCTTGATACCAATCAGGATATCCAATTATTTTGAAACATCCTTCCTTTAGGTGTCCCGTTCCACCACAATGATTGCATTTTAATTTTGTTTTTTTCCTATTTAGATAGATATTTGTTTGGAGCAAAATTTACCTCAAAGTGTTTGTATCCTTGTGGCACCATGGCCATGGAGCTGCCAATTCCTTCTTCTCCCTTTAGCATAACCCCTTGTCAATATTTATTTAAGATTTTTTGATAATTTATAAATGTTTAATTATAATTAGTTGAAAATTAATGATTGAGATGAGCTGCAAAAGTAAAGTCAAGTCTTGCAAATTAATATTGACTCATCAGGCTCATCAAATTTAAACCAGTCATACAAGATAGATGAAGCAGCTGTCATTTTCTTTAAATCATTCACTTTAGATGTATAAATAAAATATACATCTAACTATTGCGTATGCTTGTTCTATTGAAAGAAATGAGGTCATCTGCAAGACAACAACTCTCACGGTGTCTAGCTGGTCATCTAGGCCATCTAAGAAAGCATAGACACGAGTTTCTTGAACAAACTCATTAAATTTTCTGATATCCTCCGCATGCACCATAGGATTAGGACGACGATAGTCAATCTCACGCCATAACCCTTGCAGTTCATGATAGTACTCCTCTACAGTTCTACCCGACTCTTTGAACCGAGTTACTCTCTTGTTCAGGTTATACACCTAAGCCTTGTCATTTCCATCATAGAAAGTTGTGGCAAATGTATCCCATACTTCTTTTGTAGTTGGATACTGAATAAAAGTGTGTTGTAGTTTTGGATCTAGAGAGTTAATTAACCACCCCTTTACTATAGCATCATCAATATCTTATCTCTGAAATAGTAGGCCAGTCAAGAATGGTGGAGGAGGGTTTCCAGTGATGTGTTTTATTTTGTCACGACCTTTCACATACATTCGCACTGCTTAGGACCAAAGGGTGTAGTTTGTGTTATCTAATTTGATGGAAATCGGGTTTGGGTGTATTGGTGCTTCTACTACAGTTACACCAGGTGGTAGGGTATTAATCTGTGGTTGTTGTAAAGCCATGATATGATTTTGTTGCATAGCTACTAATTGGGTCAATTTTTCCAAAAAAATGTAGTAGTTTTTGTTATTTCTCTTAATTTTGAGGTTTTTCCAAACATTGTTTTGGATAAGGATTTTTGGTTTTGGAGGAAAAGAAAAAACAAGAGTTGTTATCAATTTTTTTCGAAAGAAAAGAGAAAAAAATTGTTTGTTACCTCCGAAGATTAATCCTGAGCTTTGATAACATGTTAATTTAATAAAAAAAAAGAACACAACATCCCATGAAAACTTCCTTCCCTCTAAATTTTATTTAATGAAATATCAATTTCAAAAATATATCAATATATAGAAGAATCATGCATAAGAATTCAACAATCTACCTTATTATATTTTCGAGACTTAACTTCTATTAATCTATGTTTACATAATATTATAATACAACAAATAATAATAATATACATCAAAGATTTATAACTTATTTTCTACTAATTTTATGTTTACAATAAATAATAATGATATATACTAAATCTTATGTGTCACTTCAACATCTATATGGAATTTTTGGAATTTCACACACACAAAAACAAAAAAATCAACCCAATGTTACCCGATCCTCCTTTAACCCGCATAAATACAAACATCTCTCGTTAAAGTAGTTTTATGTACGTAGTACCATTTAGGTTAATAGACTTTTTGTTATTCATTATTTCATTAAAATATAAACAATTGTTAAATTTATGGTATATAAATAATATTAGAAGGTTTAATTGTGTTGGAAACTTTTCTCCTATTCCTAAAGGTAAAAAGTAAAAAAATAAAGTCAAAATCAAAAGCAAAAACCGAAGCCATGTTTTACAAAGTAATGAAGAATCATTGATTAAAAAAGAAAAAAATAATAGGTAAGACTAGTAATGGTCAAAAAGTGAAACCAAATCTTCCAAAGTAGAGAAGACTCATTGGTTAAAAAAAAAAAAGTGATTGAGAAATTAACTCATTATCAATGAAGATTGAAGAATGCTAGCTTGAAAACATGATTTTAGAGTAAATTTAGTAATTGTTTTTACAATTATTCAATATTTTATATTCTAAATTTAATTTGATGTAAATATTAATTTGATACATATATATTATCATAACTATTTATATTAGTATAATAACAATGATATTAAATAATTATTTTATCATTATTATTAATTATAATTTAATATTATTATAATTATAAAAAATATATTTTGAATAAAAAGGATGGGTGGCCATAGAATCCCACTAATTTTCTAAAATGGATCACCCATGTTCAACTAATTTTTTAAAAAGAACATCGGATTATCATGTTCGTTTTTTTTATGTTTTTTTAAAAGATGCTTAACAATTTTTCATATTTTATTTTATTTTCAAATACAATTAAAAAAATAAAAATTTATTGTTATAAAAACATAAAAAATTAACTATTTGCTTTTGTGGTTTATTTTTTCAAAATTGATAAACTAAATTGTCACAAAAAAATTATTAAATCTATTTCATGTTTTTTTCTTCTTCTTCTCCGTGTGTGTAAAGTAGATTGAAATCACACAATTTTTATTAATCTACTTTCTGATTCGATCTATGCAAATTGTGAATTTATTCATCGTAACTAATCTGAACATCATATTAATCATACCCAATTAGATTAATATAGCTTGGCGCAAAAGGATATGCATAATTAGGATTTTTTTTTTGCATTTCTTTAAATTTCATTCATTTAAGTAAAAAAAAACTATTATGACTTGTAGTATGGAAATAAAGAATAATGAAAATTATTTTAAAACTAATGAAAATTTATAGCAAGTGTATAAATGTTTTTATATATTTTAATACACGTAGATAATTTCGTATATAAGTGAATTTAAAAATAAAAATTCATAATCTAATTTACACCATATAAATTGTGAATTTTTTTATCTAATTTAATTCAATAATCAAATCAAAAAATCCACAATTTAACTAATATGGACTAAAATTTAATTTATTTTCAACTGAACTTTCAGGGAAATTTAGAACGAAATTCACTTTTGGAACTTAACACTTCAATTCTTACTTTCTTTTTTCTTTTTTCTTTTTAATTGGATCCTTTTAAAATGTTAAAAATTTACAACGAAATTCTTTTTTCATTTCTTTCTAAGATTTACTTGGATTTGCTTCTCTATATAAACCATGTGAACTGTCAAATTTTTAATTTTAATATATAGCTAATACTTCTGGTATGGAATCTGAAAACATTTTTATTATTATTTATTTTTAAGAAGAGAAAAAATGCTTTCTCATATGTATTTTTGATTTATTATAATATTTATGTATTATTTTTTTTATTTTGAAAGATTTTAATTAACTATCAACTTAAATATATTAATTTAAATACTTTAATTAATATATTAATATTTTTTTTTAAAATAAAATCTTAATGCTATGATTTAATATTAATAATCTTCGATGTTACAGATTATATATAGATATAAATTGAAAATAAAATATAAAATATATAGATATAAATATTATATATATTACCTTAAACAAATATATAGATAAGAAAAAAAATTAACATAGAGTTAAATCTTAATAAAAAATAATATAGATATATATTTTTATTTAAAAAAATTAATAAAAAAATACATAAATAAAAGCATCTTACGATACAAGATTTTTCTGAGCAAAAATTAAATTAACTTCTTTTTAATTTTTATAAAAGATTTCAGTTGTTTACTTTAATTACAACATTTTCTATTACTTTAGTTACAACATTGTCTAAGTTTTAGAAGGAGAAACTATAAATAAAATTCATCTTTTATCTTTTAAATTTTTTTTAAATAATTTTTAGTGTTTTTTAAGGGATATTTTTAGTGTATTCAAAAAGTATTTTGTAGATTTTAATAGATTTAATTTTTTAAAAAAAAGTAGGTGTATTTATTTAAGACTTTTTAATAATTTACAAATGATTAATTATATTTAGTTAAAAAAATTAGAAAATACAAAGAGGGTTACAATAACTCAATGCTATAAGATATTTTTGAAAATTAATGATTGAGATGAGCTGCAAAAGTAAAGTCAAGTCTTGCAAATTAATATTGACTCATCAGGCTCATCAAATTTAAACCACTCATACAAGATAGATGAAGCAGCTGTCATTTTCTTTAAATCATTCACTTTAGATGTATAAATAAAATATACCTATCAAAAAAATATTTTTTAATAATAAAAAATAAATTAACTTCTTTAAGATTTCACAAAAGATGAGAAAGATTTCAATTATTTACTTTAAATTCAACATTTTTTATTACTTTAATTACAACATTGTCTAAGTTTTAGAAGGAAAAAGTATATATAAAATCCATTTTTTTTATCTTTTTAAATACATTTTAGTATTTTTCTTTTTTATGATATTTTCTAATATAAATATCAGAAAAATAATGAAAAAAAAAGAATGTTTAAAAAAATTAAGATAAAATAAATAAGGTAAATATTAACAGTGTATTCAAATAGTACTTTATAGATTTAAATAGATTTAATTTTTTAAAAAAATAGGTGTATTTATTTAATATTTTTTAATAATTTATAAATATTTAATTAAATTTTTTTTCTTCACTATTCCTGTGAAATAGATTAAAATCATATAGTTTTTATTAATATGCATTCTAATTAGATTCATATAAATTATGAATTTATTCATATATTATCACACATCACATTAATTATATCCAATTCAATCTAATGTATTATAAATTTGCGCACAATTACGAATTTTTTAAGCTTCTTTCGGTTTCATTCATTTTAATAAAAAAAAAATTGTTATCTTTAAAATGGGTAAATGTGTCTTGTAGACTTGTAGTATGAAAATTAAGAATAATGAAAATTCTTTCTTTTTGTGTTTATATATTAATATTCTTTCTTTTGTGATTTTGATACAACTATTTATATCACGAGTAATAACAATGTTACATAAATTTGTAATTAAATTTATATTTATTTTAATTATAATATAATACGTAGTTAAATTTTATTGAAAAAAAAATAGCTTTTAGAAAAACTATAAATTTCAGACTTATTATCTCATCTTCTCTATATCCATGCTAGAAAATAAATTAAACTAAACAAATATTTACAAGAGCTTATCAATTAAAAATAAATGAATTTTTTTTTCTCCCAATCACACGTAGTAAAGTGGTTAATTTTTTTCTATTAATAGTTTAGGGTCTAATTTTAATTAAATTTAACAATATATATATACCTCAAGATTTAATGATAAAAATAAATAATCTTTTCAAGCTTTAACATTTATAGATGAATTAATAATAAAATTAATAAATTAAACTAATTTATAAAAATAAAAAAATGTAGACTAAAATTTAAGAAATTAATGATTATAGATTAATTAACTTGAATTAAATTATAATTAACTTATTTTTAATAAATTATTCAATTATTATGAACACATAATATATTTCTTCAATATAATAAGTTATTTTTTAATTGTGTTAAATATACTAAAATTAAAATTGAAAGTGGTTATTGATGGAGTTACTTATGTAAATTGTTATTAAAGATACCTTTTCAAATATTAAAAGTATTTGTGAATAAGAGATGAACCACATGAATATGGATATTTTTTCACATAATATTGCAAAGTGATATTGCTTCTCTATATAAACCATGTGAACTGTCAACTTTATAATTTTAATATATAGCTAATGCTTTTGGTATGGAATCTGAATACATTTTTATTATTATTTATTTTTAAGAAGAGAAAAAGTGTTTGCTTGGCACATGTATTTTTGATTTATATCTCATCTTATTATATATATATATATATATATATTTATTTATGTATATTTTTAATTTCGAAAGATTTTATCATCGTTAAAGTATGTATTTTGAATAATTATATACAATTGTTTACTTCTTTTTTTTAGAATATAAAATTTTATTAAAGATTTAAAGTAAATTATGGTAAATTATTAATTTAAATATATTATTTTTATCACTTTAATTGATATATTAATTATTTTAAAAAATAAATAAAACTTTGATAATATATTATAATATTTATGATCTTTCATATTTTATATCTACATATAGATATAAATTGATAATAAAATTAGCTATAGATCTTGTAAAATAATATTGACTCATCAGGCTCATCAAATTTAAACCACTCATTCGCACTGAAGATAGATGAAGCAGCTGTTATTGTATCACCTATTCAAAAAAAGCATTTTTATAAAAAGTAAATTAACTTCTTTAAAACTTCATAAAATATTTCAATTATTTACTTTAAATACAACATTTTTCATTACTTTAATTACAATATTGTCTAAGTTTTAAAAGGAGAAACTACAAATAAAATTCATCTTTTATCTTTAAAAGTTTTTTAAATATTTTTTATTGTGTTTTTTTTGTTTTTGGGATATTTTCCAATATAAATATCAGAAATTTTGGGTTTTGGTCTTAGCATAAGTTTTTAGTTTCTAATTCCATCAATGTTCTTTTCATGTATCTAAATTAAAATTAATCAGGATGTTGAGAAATAAAAAAAAAAAATTAAAACACGTGCAACATACATTCATTTAATATATATATAAACGCAACACTATAATTTATATATATTTATATTTTGTGTCATATCCTATAGATATAATCTTAGATGTAATGATAAAAATAAAATAATTCTTTCAAGTTTTAACATTTATAGATGAATTAATTTATAAAAATATAAAAATTAATACTAACTTTTAAGAAATTAATGATTATGAATTAATTGACTTAAATTAAATTATAATTATATTATTTTTAATAATTTTTATGTTTTTATATATTTATTCACTTAATGTAAGTTTTTTATTTTTATGATAAAAATATAATAAATAAGTAAATATATGGAATGCTTTAAAAAAAAGCCTTGACCCGAAGTGTTAATTTTAATGTGAAGAGAAGAAATGAAAAAGAGTTGTTACAATTATTAAATGCTATAAGATATTTTTCAAAATTAATGGTTAAGATGAGCTCTAAAATAATTGAGATGACCTGCAAAAGTCTAAGTCAAGTCTTTGCAAAGTAATGAAGACTGGCTCATTCGTACTGAAGGTAGATAAAGCAACTTATTATTTTCTTAGGAGCATTCAATCAATATCTACTTCATCGCCATAAGTAGCCAAAAACAATAAAAATACTTCTAAAAACTTATGATTATATAAATAATACATTATATTCAATATTAAAAAAAATATTATTTTATTTTAAATCATGTTTAAATTAAATTACAAAAAATTAAATTTTATCTATTGAAAGACATTATATATATAATAATGCTAATTTGGAAAATGCGTTGGTTAAATTCAAAAGTAAGTAACTTTCAAGTTTCAACAAACAAGTATCAATTGTTCTCTTCAACAATAATCTGCTCAAATTGGAAATGTAAGATTCGATCTTCCAAATATCTTTATTTTGGACTGAGTGAGCATATCTTCATCTCCGTATCATTTCAATTGATTTCATCCCATTCTTGATATCATCTAATTTTTGCAATTTGTGTCGTATAATAGATTGAATAAAGAAAAATTCTAGTTAAATAATTTAATAAAATATCAGTTAAATTAAAATTAACTAAAAAAGAAAAATATAATTCAACTGTTGTTAGAAAGGTAAATAAACAAATTTAATTTTTTGGGTTTTAATTACTAGGACAATTAAACTGTTGTTAGAAAGGTAAATAAACAAATTTAATTTTGCTAGACTATGAAGGCATGTTAATTTCTTTTTATCTTTTGCAACATTGATTGGTGTAAGAACCAAAATAGATTTAAATTTTTTTTAATTACCAATATTTGATGGATGAATTAAAAAAAGAAACCTAAAAAAATATGATATTACTTTCACAAAATAATTTGTGAGAGAGAGCATAAAAAAATTAGAAAATTATAATGAATGTGGTTGAGAAAGTTGTATGCTTAGATTTGTTTAAAAATAATATGTTAAGCACTATGTCAAAATATTATTACTATTCTATCTATAAAATAAGTTAAAAGAGTTTTAAAAAATGAGTAATATAGTAATAAACCAATTTGGCTAGAGTAAGAAATATGTTTAAAGTTGGAACTCGTATTGCTCGATTGAGTTGATCGATCTATTTTTAAAGTCGATGGATTGAATCGATTGAATCGATTGAACATTAATACCTTAATTGATCTACCTATATACAAAATGTTACTAGGTATCTAATTTGCATTTTAACGTGTATAGGAATAAAGGTATTACGTGATATGTGTTCGTTGGAGTTCGATAATTTCTTTGCCTTTAAAAGTCTTCTTGAAAGATTCATATAGAAATTAATTTCTTTTCGATGTTTTGTTTACTAATATCCTCAACACTGAAAAAACTTACAATATTTAAGTGGAAACAAACCAACTCAATGTTAAGAGAATCACAATTTCAATACGAACTAAATTAAGCTCTAAACATCGGAATGAAACCTATTCTCCTTCTTTGTGTGAATCTTTTAGAAAACAAATACTTAAAATGAAACATACACAAAATCAACACAACGAGTTTACGTGAAAAAACCTTCCTGATGTAGGAAGGAAACAACCACGGCACTCTATCTCCAAAACTTCCACTATCAAGAAAAAATTGTATAAAAGTTCCCTCTAGATAAAACAAGAGACAAAAACTCAACCACATCATTAAGAATACTAACAATTATTTTAAGAAAATAGAGAAATCTAACCTAATTTCATAGTCACTATTCATGGCCTATATTTTCCCAAATCGGTGAGTCAAATCCATCTTTCTTTGCATACACTCAATTGCAACCAATTGCCTTCTTGCCATTAGGTAGTTGTGTCAACTTCCATGTTTTATTCTTCTGAAGGGACAAAAGTTCTTCATCCATGGCTTCCTTCTATCTTTCAACTTCAGGGCTTCTGATTGATGCTTTATATATGGAAGGAACATCATCATGCACAATTGAAAGTGCATAGGCCACCGTATTCTTAAACTGAGTAGGTATGTCTTCAAAATCCTTGTATCGAGTAGGCACCTTGGCATTTTGTCGTCGTGGCCTATCAACTGCAGTTTCTTCTTGTTGTTGTGAAGGTTCTTGGGTTAAAACCTTTTCATTTGATTCATCTTCTGTCAATGAAGGATCAGTTTTTGTCTTATCTTCACTAACTAGATTAATAATTCTGCTTTCAAACTCCACCTGTTTCGAAGTTTGCTCCACCTACTCTAAATTGTCATCAATCTTCTTAGTTACCTTTCTCAATAATGCAGATTCATCAAAGGTAACATCTCTACTAAAGATTATCTTTTTCGTTTCAAGGCACCATAGTCGATATCCCTTAGAACTAGAAGGGATCCCAAAAAAAATGGCTTTCTTGGCTCTTGGGTCCAACTTTGTTTTACGCTAAAATCTTTAGTGTTATTTTTGTTCTATTTTGATTTGAGAAATTATCTTGGGTTTATGGAATTTATTTCTTTATAACTATTTATTTTTCTAACAAATGTCAACTCTATTATTTATTTAATAATTTTTTAATTAATTAATTTTTGTTTTTTTTTCGGTCAAATTGGTTGTTACTCTTGGGCTGATTTATCTATTTTGTCTAATGAAATTACTAGGAAATTTCAAAATAAATTCACTTTTGGAACTTAATAGTTCAATTTATTTTCTTTTTAATTTGATACTTTTAAAATGTTAAAAAGCAAGAAATAGTAAGGAAGTCTCGTGATAACAAAAAGGCATGTATGCCAAGTGACCAAGTCTCCAAAATAATGAAAGAGTCATCAATTAAAAAAAAGGACAAAAATTGTAAGGAAGCTAGCCTTCTTCGCAATTTCGCATCCAAATGTATTTATTAAAAAAAGAGTTGTTATTCATTATGTAAGGAAGTCTCGTTAGCACTTAAGATTGAATTATATAATTAATTTTTATTAACTGTAATTTTATTTATTATCGATAATATTGTAATATAATTAATTTTAAGAATATAGTTAATATTTTATATATTTTTTATAATAATAAAAATATTTGTGTTAATATTATTATTTTAATTTTATTTTAAAAAAATTAATGCATGTATAAATAAACTTGTCATAATACAAATATTTTTAATTTAATATTTAAATGTATAGAATATTATTCTTTATTTTGTGATTTTGACACAACTATTTATATAACGAGTAATAATAATGTTACATAAATTTATATTTATATTAATTATAATATAATACGTAGTTAAATTTTATTGAAAAAAAGACAACTTTTAAAAAAATGTTATAATTATTATCTCATCTTCTCTACATGCTAGAAAATAAATTAAATTAAACAAATATTTACAAGGGCTTATCAATTAAAAAGGAAAAATTAAAATACACACAATAAATGAATTTTTTCTCTCCCAAATCACGTGTAGTAAAGTGGTTAATTTTTTTTCTATTAATGGTTTAGGATCAAATTTTAATTAAATTTAACAATATATATATATACCTCAAGATTTAATGATAAAAATAAATAATCCTTTCAAGCTTTAACATTTATAGATGAATTAATAATAAAATTAATAAATTAAACTAATTTATAAAAATAAAAAAATATAGATTAAAATTTAAGAAAATAATGATTATAGATTAATTTACTTGAATTAAATTATAATTAACTTATTTTTAATAAATTATTCAATTATTATGAATATATAATATATTTCTTCAATATGATAAGTTATTTTTTTGGGATATTTTCCAATATAAATATCAGAAAATACTATTGTTTTATTTTTCTGTCAAGTTGGTTGTTGCTCTTGGGCTAATAATGTATATATTTATTATTATTAATTATTCTAAAAATACTATTAAAATCTATATTTAAACCTTTACATCTTAGGAGCATATTTTCACTCAAGATCTACTTCATCCCTATATGAAGAGCATATTTTCAGTCAAGATCTACTTCATCCCTATATATATATAATTTGTGAGGAAACAAATTGAAACACCAAAACCCCCCAAAAAATAAAAAAAGTGAGAGTGAGTTACTTGATTTCATCTAATTCTAATTGTTTCTCTTACAAGTTTAAAGAAAACACAAAAAGATAATTTTTCTTGAAGACTGGTTCCACTTCCTCATTCAAGAGAGATTCGGTAAGTATTCAGAATTTTACATATTTCATCTTTCAGTGAACTATCCATTGTATATATATATATATATATATAGGTAATGTTTTTGATATGGAATCGAAAACACAGATAAAAGAAAAAAAGAAGAGACAGATAATTGTTGTTGAAGACTCGTTCCACTTCCTCATTTCAGGGAGATTTGGTAAGAACATATAATTGTTTTCTATTTTGGGCAATTTTATCATTATTTATTAGATTTGTTATTATTATATCCAACTGTTTACTTAATTACAACATTTGTCTACGATAAATAAGACTTATCCTTTATCTTTTTAAACTTTTTAAATGTATTTTGTTAAGCTTGTGTTTTTTTTTTAATATTTTCCCATACAACATATCTCAGAAAATTGGAAGAAGAAGAAAAGAAGGGAAGAAAAGTTTTTTTAAAGTTTAAGGCTTTAAATTTTTTTTAAAAGTTTAAGACTTTAAAAATTTATAAAATTTTAAGTATATTTAATTATGATTTTTGAAGACTTTTACAAGTTTATAATTTTTTTATAAATTTAGATTTATTTAATTATTATTTTTTAAAATTTTATAAAAGTATTATGGTATTTATATTTTAATTTTTTTTGTATAAATAAGGTCTACCATAAGTAAAATATTTTCTCTACGAGATTTATGGATTTTTTTAAAACTCTTTTTCCTTTCTTTTCTTATTTTTTTCTATCTCCTTTTTTTCTCTTTTTCCTCTCGATCTTGGCTCACTCTTTTTATTTTATTTTTTATTTTTTATATTTGTTGAACTCAATCATCATCCCAAAATTGTTTTTTTAATAACATCACATGATATTCCCACGAAGTATAGTATTCATTAAACATATAATAACATAATTTTTTTTTATTTTAATAGCTACTATGAACTAAGAATCTATAATAACTTTTATCAAAAGTTCACATGTTTTTTTAATTAACGCACGTGGATATCTTTTTTTACTTTCAAGAAAATTTAGATATTTTCACAACTTTAAAAATAATAAAGGTTTTATTAATTTTTTAAAATAAAATATATAATAATAAAAGTTTATAAATTATAGACCTAATTAACCTAGAGGGATGAATACGTTATTTTTAATTTATATTAATTTATAATTTATTAACTTAAACAAAACGATCAGACATATAATCATGTAAAAAAAATAAGTACGAAAATAAAAGAGTAACACACATATTTTTAGGTAGAAATAAACTAGTCTATAACCATGATCTAAGAGAAAAACCACCGGTCTATCGGATCACCTAACTTTTCACTATGAAAATCAAATATTCAAGTACAAACTCGGTTTTATGTTACCCTATCTAGGATACTGCCCTAATGTACTTTACATACAAGTCTATGCTCTGTTTTCATAATTTCTAAAATTAGTGTGAGTGGTTTCCAAACCAACGTTTCAATAAGCTACTTGCCAATTAGATCATTCACAAATCAATTGCAAAGTGATTAGCACACAAACATAAGTGCATGTGTGTGTTCTAGAATAGATTTAACAATGAATAATCCTAACTAATGATTTAAAATATGTCATTTAAATCAAATCAACTAGAAAATTTTAAAGCAAAAAGATTAAGTATAGATTTAATAAAAATTGTTTTTTTAAAATTTAATACTAAAATCAAATAATCATGATTATACATAAAATTATTTAATCTAAATATCAAAATATTTAATAAAAAGAATTAAATTAATTAAACAAATCAATATATATATATTTCGATGCCTTGCACATTTGATGTTAATGAATGAAATAAGGAAAAAAAAACAAAAAACAAAACATAGGCTTAACTCTTCGTATGATTACTTATCAATTTTAACTTTTCATTCACTAAGTATATATATTAATTCATATATAACCATTTGTAGCAGTTAGGTTTTTCTTCTATATTTTTTTTCTTTTTCAAAGCAAACTTATTAATCCTAACTCTATGTTTATATATATAGATAATGATAATCTACTAATATTAAGGTTAAAATATTTTGGGTAATATCCATGTGTCATGGTGGAACTCGAATTATGGATTAAGTGTAATGAGCTGAATAAATGGTAGTTGGTACCCTTAATGACATTTTAAGCTTTTGTTAGAAATGATTAGCTACTATTCCTAAGTTTGTTATCAAAGTATGGTCTTCAAGTTTCGAAAAGCGCAAGTTTGAGGATAAATTTCTCTTACGAGGGAGGGAGTGATGCGTCACTTGTTTGGTTGTGGCCAACCCCTTGACTTGCGTGGTTCATGGTGGATCATATCCATGTATCTTGGTGGAACTCGAATTCTGGGTTAAGTGTAATGGGTTGAGTAAAAGGTAATTGACGCCCCCTAACGGCTTAACCTTTTGGTAGGAATGTTTAGTTACTATTCTTAAGTTTTAGATTACCTCTTAAAAATATAAAAATATAAAAAAAATGTTTAAGCACTAAAATTAATATTATATTTATGAATATGTGTTATTAAATGCATAAATACAATCTTATGTGTCATCTCTATTGAAAATTATATAATATTTTTAAAATTTTAATAAATCATACTTTTAAATCTTTAGAAAACTACTTATTAAAAACTGTTGTCCTTTTGAATTCTAATGAAATATACCCTTTAAAGTTAAAAAATCTGCTTTTTATATTTTAAAATTATAAGGAGCTATATTTTAAGAAAACTTACAAAGGCAACTTAAATATCTGATAAGCGAGTATAAATACATTATTTTAGAGTAATTATACATAATTATAAAACTTCAAATAATCTGAACACATTATCTAAATTTTTTTCATAAAGATATTATAACTAGACCACCAACCGACCAAGAAGGTTTAGCCTAAATATATATAAAAACATCTTTATATATATTCTACTACTCACGCGTTATCTGTTATGCCTCATACGAAGATAACATAAATTATACATAATTATCAAACTTCAAATAATTTAAACACATTATCTAAATTTGAAATCTCAAAATAACAAATAAATTATGATCAAAGTTTTTATATTATTAACAATAATTTTTAAAATAAGCTATTAGGATGAAAAAAATTATTTTAATTTAATTATTTTAATTATAATATATAATTTATAATTTTATATTAATTTAATAAAAAGTCACTCAGTTTTGTTACAAATGGTTTTTCTCTTGATGAAAGTTTTTTTTTTTTACAAATGGTTTTTTTTATTAAACATGATCACCATTTCTAATCAAACTTTTTTTTTCCCATTTTATTATGGCCTATCACAAAATTGCTTTAATATAGAATTTCTCTATTGTTATCTTTAAATTAAATTGTTTTATATTTAAGTTAATATTGTTTCATAACTATTTTTGAAATTATCATATTTATTTATTTGCACTGGTTTATTATTGGAACGTATTTGACAAATGTTTCTCATTAAATATTTTAAACTCGTTACTTCAGAAGAACTTTCTTGATAAAATTTTGTTGATAATTATACCTGATAATTTTGGTAAGCCTGTCAGCGATATGTTTTTCTGATGTTATATTTGTGGGTTAAGATTTAGGGTTAAAATTATTATTTTTTTAAATAGAGTTTTGGATTTGGGGATTTGAGATTTGGGGTTTTGGGTTTTTGGATTTATGATTTAGGGATTTAGAATTTGAGATTTAAGGTTTTGGATTATATTTAGGGTGTAAAATTGTAAAAAAAAATTGAAATGAGAATGAAATCATGATTCTATAAGGTGGAGCTTTAAGAATCGATTTTATTTTATTCTCAGTTCTCAGTACAACCAAATACAAAAATAGAAAAAATTAATTCTGATTCTATTTAATTTCATACAACTAAACATACTATAATAACGAAGGTGATTGCTTTCTTGATTGTGTTGCCCTTGGTGTTATTATTTTCTTTATTTTTATATCAAATTTATTGTATTTTTACGATGATGACAAGTAGTTTTTGAAAGTGTATAAAGTTTATGGCCAGAAATAGTTAAAATATATAAGTAACGTAGTTATTGAAATAAATAAATAATATTAATGACTTTTATATTAATGTAATTATATTTTGTTTGAAAAATCACTTATTTAAGTTTGGTTATATTTGTTTTGGAAGGAAAAGTATGATTTAATTAAATAAAATATCAATAATAATTTAAGGTTAAACAAAATTCTATATAATGAATTATAAATTTATATTTATTTTATACATATATATTTTATATTATATCAAATATTAATATTATTTATTTAGATTAATGAATATTTTTTTATTATAAAAAAAATTCTAAGTATATATATTTAAAAAGTTAAGTATAAAAGAAGGCAGATTGCTTGATATTAACATGGTTAGCATAATTTTTAGAGCAATAATCATTATCATAGAAATAGAATTTTTTATTTTTAAAATAAATACTTTATAATTGAGTATAAAAGTAGATGTGTTTTGATATTAGCATGATTAACGCAATTTTTAGAACAATAATATTATTATTAGAATAAAATATTTATTTTTAAAAATAAAAAATTTATCTTGATAATAAATATTATTATTTTGAAAATAGCAATTTGCTATTTTCATTAACATTTCTAAATACTTAAGTAGATTGCTATTTTCATTAACATTTCTAAATACTTAAGTAGATGGAGTAAAATATGATGTGCAATGATCATTTTCTCTAGATGCTAGGGTTTGGCTTTTATTTGCTTTATGCTACAAACATTCATTCATTACCATTAATTAAAAGCATTCATTGAAAAGGCCCCATGTGAGCACCGATACACCCAACTGTACACCATCAATATACAGAAGCCGTGTCCTCCGGTCTAAACTCGTTTTCTTATTACAATCTTTATACATCGAAATTGCTCACCAAGTATGTAATGGTATCTTATTTTACATTAATTTAATAAAAATTTAATAAAGCATATTTTTAAATATTTAGAAATCTACTTATTAAAATCTATTGTCCTTTTGAATTCTAATATAATATACCCTTTTAAAGTTAAAAAATATGTTTTTTATATTTTAAAATTACTTGAATTGATAAGATAAGATAATATAAAGGTAAAAAAAATTATAAGAAATAAATATTATAATGTGATTCGTATAGTAACATGATATTAGGATTTATAATTTTTTTTTGTTTCAAATCATATAAAAATAACGTTTGATAAAAAAATATTATATTAAATGTTAGACTAGCAAAACCTAAAATGAAGATGTTTAATAAATACATTATGTTAAAGTAATTATTTTGTTGGTATATAAATTAAGTTTTTATATATTTTATGTTATTATTATATGCAGGAGTGGACGAGATCATTTATTGTATTTTGTTGGTATATAAATTAAGTTTTCATATTCATTTTTATCACGAAATAAAAACTAAATTGATATTGATAATTTTTTAAAATATTAAATATAAATTGATCAAAAATATTAAATTAATTGAACTACCAACCGACCAAAAAATTGGTTTGATATATTCGTTTTATTTCTAAAAAATAATAAAAACATTTTTATATATATTCAATTACTCTTGCTTCATTTATAATTTATAATTTTATATTAATTTAATAAAAATTCATTAGTTTTTGGTACAAATGGTTTTTACTTCGATGAAATTATTATTTTTAAATTATAGTTGATTGAATTTTTTTCTTTTCGATTCGGTTTGGATCAAAACAATCAATTTGATAGTTTTTTTTATTAAACATGATCACAATTTCTAATCAAACCTTTTCAATTGGTACCTTAAAAGCTAGTACAATAAAATAAGTGTAATTTGTGTCTACAAGTTCAATAAAAAAATTTTCTTTAAAGAAAAATAAGCAAAGTAAATAATTATGATATTACTAAGTATAATCATAATTATTTGATCCAATAATTCAACAAAGAAATAAAATAAGAAGTTATATGAGTGTTTGTATTTCTTTTCAATTTATGAGTTACTTTTTAAAGGTATTATAGTGTCTTTTATTGTGTATATAATACAAATACTTTGTTTATTTGTTTGTATCCAATATTAGTAAATTTAGAGTTGTAATCCTCTTTTCCTTTTAACTCGAAACCCTCTAAGTGTTCCAGATAAATCTCTAAATCCAAGTTTTTTGCTAGACCTAGAACAACACGTATGGAAGACATTTTCACAATAGGAGAGAAAATGTTATCAAAATCAATACATTTTTTTCTAATTGAATCCCTTAACGACCGGCCTATCTTTGTATCATGGTTGTGAGCTGTGTTCTTCTTACTTCACCCGATAAACTCATTTGTTTTGTAGAGCTCTCTTACCCTTAGCAACTTTACTAGCCCAAAACATATGATTATCATACGGTGACTACATTTCATCTTTCATTGCACAAAATAAATAGATCTCTAAACATTGGAATGAAACATATTCTTTTTCTTTGTGTGAATATTTTAAAAAACAAATAAATAGAGTTCAATTACAAATAAATAGAGCTCAATCATGTTACTCCATCTCCAAAACTTTCACTATCAAAAAACAATTGAACAAAAAGTTCTTTCTAGATAAAACTAGAGACACTCTTTTAGTCCCTAGGTCTATTCATACAATTTTCCTAATTACCTTAATAATTTAAATGGTTTTGAACGCAATTGACCAAAAAATGACATAATGGTATGCTTGTAACTTTTTAAAATATTTGGTGGTAGGTTTATGATCGAAAAAAAAGCAGTTAATGTGCAATAAATTAATAAATTTGGTGGTGAATAATATTGTTATTCCTTTTTAAAATATTTTTTGAAAACATAACATATATAATTTTTTTATTTTGAAAAATTACGGATACAAATCCCAAATTAATATCATTTTTAGATCAGATCATTGTTTTTAAAAGAGAGATGGATATGTATCTTATTATTAACTAACAACATAGCCCGTATAATTGTAGATCTTACTATTTTATTAGTGTAAATGGGTATAATGTTGTTGATTTATATACCAAGAAGAAGATTGATTTCAATTATTATAATCATACCTAAGCTATTTAAATAACATTGAAGCATTCAATTCCATAATATATAGAGTAAATTGTTAATTTTATTTATTTTGGTTATTTATTTATTTGAATATACTAGTTAAAGATACGTAATTTTTAGTTGAAATTTGCAACTTTAGTTTTGTTTAAGTGTAAAATATATTTGATATAACGAAAATTAAATAAATAATAACAATAAGTTGTTCATCGTGCCACGTTGTCGATATTTAATTTATTTCTTTCTCTTTTGGCTTTACTAGGTTTCATTTCACAAAACACAATTGAACAAGCTTTCGCAGGCCATGGAAGTTATTTTGGGGAATTGTAATCATGGTGGAAATATTGTTGGGCTAGTATTTCGCCAGGTGGGCTACATATTTAAGTATAAAAGTAACATTGCTAGCCTCGACACTGAAGTTGGACTCTTAAGCGTTGATAAAGAAGGAATGGAACAGAAGATTAATCAGGCCGAAAGGAATAATGAAGAAATTCTTGTTCCTGTTGTTGACTGGATGGAAAGATCCAATAAACTCAGCGCAGATGCTGACAGTAATCTGGGGAATGTGGAAGGACATGCAAAGGCAAAATGCTCCTTTCGATCCTTTCCAAATCTGTTTTGGCGTCATCGACTCAGTAAGGATGCAAAGAAGATGGCTGACTCTATTGCATCTCTCCGTAGAAATATTCCTAATGATCCAATTTCTTGTTCTCGTGTTCCATCGAGTAGTGATGATGTGATTGATGGATATGAGGCTTTTGAATCGAGAAATTCAATTATGAATCAAATAATGGAGGCACTTAAAGATCCGGAAGTGCGGGTGCTTGGTTTGCATGGCATGGGCGGTAGTGGTAAGACCATGTTAGCTAAAGAAGTTTCCAGGCGAGCCAGGCTTCGTGAGGTGTGTGAAATTGATGTTATGGTGACTGTATCCCAAATCCCAAATCTCCATGACATTCAACAACATATTGCTGATAAGTTGGGCTTGGTTTTCACTGAGAAGAGTGTGCCAGCGAGAGCAGATGTGCTACGACATAGATTGAGACAAGAGAAGAAGAATATTCTCATAACTTTGGATGATGTGTGGGATAAACTGGACTTGCAAGAGATCGGTGTCTCGTTTGGGAACGATCAAAAGGGATGCAAGATATTTTTGACCTCTAGATCTGCTCATGTCTGCGATGTTATGAAAGATGAGAAGAGTACTACTTTCAAGCTTTCGGATTTAACCGATAAAGAGGCAAGACTGTTGTTTAATAAGAATGTGGGTGTTGGTGACTCAGCTAGAGGACCTGATTTTGAAAATTTGGCAGCTGAGATAACTAAAGAATGTGCACGCTTGCCGCTTGCAATTGTAATAGTTGCGTCTGCTTTGAAGAATAGAGAACTAAATGCTTGGAAAGATGCCTTGCTACAATTGCAAAAAGCTACTCCTACGAACATTGATGGAATGATCAAGCAAGTCTACTCATGTATAATGGTCAGTTTCAAATATTTAGAAAGTGAAGAAGCAAGATATTTGTTGTTACTTTGCAGTCTACATGCAGAAGATGCTGTTATAGAAAATGAGGACTTGATAAAATATTCTGTGGGCTTAAGGTTGTTCTCAGATATCATAAGATTGAAAGATGTAAGGAATAGAGTGCAAAATTTGGTTGGTAAACTGAAACTTTGTAATTTGTTGTTGGATGGTGAAGAAGAAATGTCGGTTAAAATGCATGATGTTGTTCGTGATGCTTGTCTATACATCGCTTCCAGAGACAAGTGCATGCATTTTATAAGAGATGTTGTTCATTTAAAAGAGGTTGAGAGTAAAAAACTTGAAGAATCGACTGCAATTTCACTACCATATGAGGCCTTTAATCAGCTACCTCAAAAGTTGAAATATCCCAAGCTCAAGCTACTTTTGCTACGTGGGAAAAAATGGCAACGTAAGGTGGAGATTTTAAAGGAGGAATGTTTTGAAGAAATGAAGGACCTCAGAGTTTTGTGTTTGATAAATATACGAGTAAATCCAACATGCTTTTCTTCACTTAAAAATCTGCAGACTTTGTGTTTGATACATTGCCAGCTACAAGATATAGCACCCATTGGAGAATTGAACAATTTGAAAATTCTGGACCTTTCGGGTTCTATTACTTTTTCTTTGCCAAGAGAAATTGGACAATTGGCTCAATTACAGTTGTTGGATTTAAATGATTGTACGGATCTTAAAATTGTTGTACCCCACGTGTTATCAAATCTGAAAAATTTAGAGGAGTTGCATATGAGGGACTTTGGACATTGGGGTGAAGGAAATGCTAGTACTAGGGAGCTAATGGATTTGGTTCAATTGACCAATCTAGATATAAATGTGCCTAATTTTGAGATTCTTCATAGTGCTAATGATATGATATCTCTCTACAACAATCTAGAGAGATATCATATCAATATAGGAGACTGGGATCATACACACTATTTTTTTCGACACACATATTCAAAAATATTGCAACTACAGCTTGCGGAAAGTCATCATGTGAAGGCCCATGGTCTTGAAAGCCTTATAAAAACTGCTGAAGGATTGGGCTTAAAAGGATTCGTTGATGTGATTGATATTTCTGAATTGGACCCCCATCATGGGTTTCCACATGTGAAGTCACTTACTCTAGAGCGCATGCTGAATTTGGAGAAAATATGCAGTGGAAAATTGAATTCAAGTTCTTTCGGTAATTTAAAAAAAGTCAAAGTAGAGTACTGTAATCGCTTGAAGAGCCTCTTCTCATTCTCTATTGCCAGACAGTTTGAGGAAATTAAAGTGTTGCATTGTCCAGTACTACAGGAGATTGGCACCAATGAAAATGAATATGAATCCCATAATGATATTAATGATACCATGAAGGAGAGTCAGCTAGTAACCTTGGAATTGGAGAACTTGCCAAACCTTAATCGATTCTTTTTGCCTCCCGAAGCAGAGACCATTTCTATATCAGAAAAGGGAAATGAATTATTCAATACGAAGGTACGTGTTCTTTCTTTTGATAATTTATTTTGTAGAAATTAAAATGCTAATGCAAAGTGACAAAGAAGTATCAATGCATAGGTATTGGACACCCTATGTCATTAGCTTAAAATATAGGGGTAATTTTATCTGTTAAGCATGATTTAAATTTTATATATAGTATAGGTAGTATAGTTATAGAAATTTAAATTAATTTAATTACACATGGTATTTTTTACTAAATACGTTTTGTTTGCATATATTACTTGTTTGATCTTTATGTTTAGAATAGTTATTAAACGTGGTAATCATCATATGATTAGAGTCCATATTAGATGTAATGCTTACTCCATCATCATGCTTAAAGTCATTTTATTGAGTGTGATAGTCTTAAAAAATAGAGGTATTTTAAATATTTGAATTTTAAAAATATCTTTTAACTTTGCATAAATGTTTTTTTTTTAAATATAAAGGGTAAGATATGTATTTATTTTAAAATATAATAACATTTTTGTATAAATTTAAATTATTTAAAACACATGTGTCAATTATTATTAAATTTATTTTGTTGCATATTTCACTTATATAGAGAGAGAGATTTAAATTATTTTAAATATAGGGGTATTTTAAATATTTGAGTTTTAAAAATATCTTTAACTTCTTCTTAAATGATTCTTCTTTTTTGAACATAAAGGGAAAGATGTATACTTATTTTAAAATATAATGACATTTTTGTTTAAATTTAAATTATTTTAAAAGCACATGTAGTGTATAATAAATATATATTGTTTGCATATATCATTTATTTGATCATGTTTGAAGTCCTTATTGGATGTTACCATCTTATTATGATTAAAATTCTTATTCGATAATAATGAGAGAAATTTAAACTATTTTAAATACACATAGCATTTGTTATTAAATACTTTTGATATGCATATATTCTTTATTTGATCATGTTTAGAGTACTTATTTGGATGTGATAATAGAGTTCTAAAATGACACATCAATAACTGAAAATATAGGGATAATTTAAATATTTGAATTTTGAAACTATCTTTTAATTATTTATTAATTTTTATGAATATTTTAGTTTTGAAAATATTTATTCAAATTTATATTATTTGAAAGACACGTATCATTTATTATTAAATAGATTTTGTTTGCGTATCACTTATTTGATCATCACGGGTCCTTGTTGGATGTGGTAATCTTGCTATGATTAAAATTCTTATTAAATGTGATCATAATATTTAAAGTCCTCACAAGACACTTAATGTTTCTATCTTAAAAAATTTAGACATTATTAGACTCTTATATATAGTACAAATAAAAAGATGGTATAGACATGCATGGTCTTACAACTTTTTTAATAAAATCCAAATTTATACAAGAATTGGTTAAATTTAATGTTTAAAGCATCATTTTGTATATATATATATATATATGAAGACAATATCAAAACTCACGCTCAATAGAATTTGAACATAAAAAAATGTTTTTATTGACATTTCAAGACTTTAACTTCAACTTATGCTATAGACATTATATGTTTACCACATAGTATAATAGATGTATTCTTTATTTTTGTGATTGTTTTTGATATATTAACTCATTTACAAACTAAATTACCCCTAAATATGTTTTTTATTTTTAATTATCGATTATATAAATAAGTTTTTTAAAGTATCTAAATCGAGTAATACAATGGGTAAAGATAATACAAGTATGTTTTAATGTAAAATTTATGCAAATTTTTTGGGTTTTAATTACTAGGACAATTAAACTGTTATTATAAAGGTAAATAAACAAATATAATTTTGCTAGACCATGAAGTCATGTTAATTTCTTTTTATCTTTTGCAATATTGATTGGTGTAAGAACAAAATAGACTTAAAAAAGTTTTTTTTTAATTATTAACTTTTTAAATAAGTTTTTATTTAGAATGAAAATACTTAAGATTAAAATATTTGTATCTACCTTGTACATATTGAAAATATGGATTTATCTATTGAAATAATATGTTTATTTTTTTAATATATCTTAATTCATGTTTTTTTATTTCAACGTCAAATAATTTTTTAAAATATAATATTTAAATATAAAATAAGAGAAATAGACATACACATTATTTAATTTAGTTCTTATTTTTCACCAAAAGTTATTCTCTCTTTTTTTAAATGTTAATGTTATAGTTTAGGTCAGTAGTCTTTTAATAGTTGATGAATTTAATTTTTGAGTGGTGTTTATTTTTTTATTTCTTTCAAATAATTATATATTTATACATATTCATATATATTATATACATAAAATTCGAACTCATAATAAAAACATAAGTTGTACAATAGAAAATTTATAATATTTTTAAATACTAATCTTAATGAACAATTTATCTTTTAATAATATCAGAAGTAATTGGTTTATTTAACGTCTTCGATGCTAGAACTCAAGTCTTGAAGCATTTGAATTTTAGCCACTGTAATAGTTAGCACACACCCTTCCCCCTTAAACATATATTTGCCATTCTTAAATTCTCATTTGAAACACCATATATTCTCTACTCACCCTCAACTTCTGTTGATACAAGTTTATAAAAACAGTGTAGGAACAATATTACCGATAACTTGAAAGTAATTGCCTGGGTTGAGTCGCGGACTATGTTGTTCTCTTTAAGGCGTTTTCGTGGCTCTGCCCAATTTGTGCAAGCAAACACAGCCTCGTCGTCCCCAGGATAAAACAGCTTAGAATCTTAATCTCTGTCTCAGAACTTCACTGCATTGATGAAGATTGGAATGCTATACCTAAAAATTTGTTGCTCGGAAAACTAAAAGAAACTTAGAAATTGTAGAGAGAACTTTTTTTCGTAGGGAGATGAGATTACTGATTGTTGTGTATCAAATGAGAGCTGAAGCCCTCCTTTTATAGATTTTAGAAACCGTGTGGTAATTATGAATAAAACGGTAATGTCTGGGAATTAAGAGCGTAACGGTCATTCTGAGTAATGAAGAGTAACGGTCATTTTCAGATTAAAGATGAGTAACGGATAACAGATATATTTTTTATGAGTAAATACGAGCAACGATTCTTTTTTCTGAATAAAGAAGACAAACGGCCATATTCTTAATAAAAATAATAATTTTTTTCTAAAAAAAATATATATATATATATATAACAACCATTTTGTAATTGGAAAATTTTTCCTTAAAAGAATATTTTACCAAAAAAGAAAATACCACCTCACACATCCATTCGCACTCGGTTCTCTCCTCTTCCACAAAAGTGGGTGCCCCTTGTATTCGTGATGTTTTGGAACATAAACTATTGCAAGTTAGAATATCCATACAGGATAACAAGTGAGAGAAAAGCTTATTATACGTAGAAAGATTGCAGGTGTGGATCCCACCTAAGGTAGAAGAGTAGATTTGTTGTCCAACTATGTGGACTAATAGAAAAATAATAATAATAAAGGTATTTAACAAAGATTGTCATAGAAGAGGAAAAAAATAAAAAATGTTAGGCTAGAATTGGCGTTAAGGATTCATTATTTCCTTCTATAACAAGTCTTAGCCTTAATCTAAATAGATAGAACAAGCTCAGAGAAAAGAAAGAGCCTCACGGGTTCGATGATTGTTGCTTTTAATTGAAAGGTTTTCGACGTTAAAATCTTTGGTGTTATTTTTGTTCTATTTTAATTTGGAAAATTATCTTGGATTTTTAGAATTTTTTCTTTAAAATTCTCTATTTTTCCAACAGATGACAACTCTATTATTTATTTAAAAAAATTTATTTTTCCATTTAATTTTTCTGTAGTGTAGTTTAGTGAAACCATGATTTTTGTGATGATGACTCAATTATTTTTTTTATAATTTTTAATTAATTCGTTTGTATTTGGATTACTCAATGTGTGCAATTTTTATATAATAGGAGCGTTATTATCAAATTCACTTTTGGATCCTTTTAAAATGTTTGAAATTATCCCCCCACGTCTACTTTCCAAACAAGGGACCTTTTCATTCCATACCTCCACCGAACCTCCCTGTAAAGGTTTGGTACATTCGTATTTTAGTGAAAAATATTACGTAACTTGGGTAAAGCCTATAAATATCCATTTTAATATTAATATTTTACGAAATTGTTGGATAATTTTGAAAATATTTTTTGAATTTAATTAAATAATTAATTAATTTTTTATCAATAAATATTAATAATGAGAGAAATTTTAAAAAATTAAAAAAATTAAAAATATTTATGAAAAAATAATGATAAGAAAGATGAAGAGACATAAGTCTATTTTAATATCAATTATAGTTAATTTAATTTATAATATAATTATTATAAATAATAAAATTTGTATTTTTATATCATTATAATTTTATAAATAATATGTTATAAATTGATTAATTAAATTTATGATAAATATAAATGTATTTACTATGTAATATAATCAAATCAAAGTATAATAATAATAACTATTATTATTATTATTATTATTGGATTAATTTTTATATAAATTTGATGTTTTGCAATCATTACGTAAAACCTGACATTCTTGAGTTGTCCCACTTTCTTTATAAAATTATATTGAAAGGTACTCTTCCCTTATTTTGTGTGACGATGGTGTCTTTTCATTTTTTCTTAATCGTATCTTATAATTAGATTTGCTTCTCTGTATAAACCTTGTGAACTGTTAAATTTTTAATTTTAATATATAGCTAATGCTTTTGGTACGGAGTCTGAAAACATTTTTATTATTATTTATTTTTAAGAAGAGAAAAAGTGTTTTGCACATGTATTTTGATTTATTATGATATATATTTATTTATGTATTATTTTTTATTTTGAATGATTTTAATTACCTATAAATTTAAATATATTAATTTAAATACTTTAATTAATATATTAATAGTTTTTTTAAATAAAATTTTAATATTAATAATCTTCATATAAATTATATATAGATGTAAATTGATAATAAAATATAAAATGTATGGATATAAACATGATATATATTATCATAAATAAATATCTAGATAATAAAAAAATCAAGGTAGAGTTAAATTTTAATAAAAAATAATATAGATATATATTTTTTATTTAAAATAATTAGTAAAAAATACATCTTACGAGACAAGATATTTCTGAGCAAAAATTAAATTAACTTCTTTAAAGTTTTATAAAAGAAGAGAGATTTCAGTTTTTTACTTTAATTACACCATTTTCTATTATAGATTAATTACAACATTGTCTAAGTTTTAGAAGGAGAAACTATAAATAAAACTCATTTTTTATCTTTTAAAGTTTTTTTAAATACTTTTTAGTGTTTTTTAAGGGATATTTTCCGATATAAATTTCAGAAACCTAAAGCTTTAAAAAATTAAGATAAATAAGATAAATATTAATGGTGTATTCAAATAATATTTTATAGATTTAAATTTATTTTAAAAAGGAGGTGTATTTATTTAAGATTTTTTAATAATTTATAAATATTTAATTGTATTTAATTAATTTTAATTAATTTTAATTAATTTTTTTTCTTCACATTAAAATCATATAGTTTTTATTAATATATATTCTAATTAGTTTGCGCACAATTAGGAATTTTTTAAGCTTCTTTCGGTTTCATTCATTTTAATAAAAAAAATTTGTTATCTTTTAAATAGGTAAATTGTGTTTAAACAATTATGATTGAATATGGTAAAAAATGTTTTAAAATTTATGGAAACTTGAAATATGTATAAAAAAAATTATACATTTTAATATATGCTAATTAATTTATATTTAAGTAGATTTAAAAATAAAAACTTATGATCAATATATAGATTATGAAAATTTTCATTCAATTTAATTTAGTGATCGAAGTGAAATCATGTATGACTCAAACGAATTTTATGAATAAATTGAATATTCTTCTCCTCTAAAGGTCTATAAAAAAAGTGAAGGTTCATAGTGATCTTTTTTTGCTTGTTTTATTTTTTTTATCCGTTTGTTCTTTCTTTACTGAAATAAATAGTGGTATATGAATATATCAAAACTGTAAAAAAACACATAATTTACGTGGTTCATCAATTCGTCTAGGTTCACGCGAGTCATTAGATTTCTCTCTTATTTTTTCTTAAATTATGCCACTAATTTCCTTAATCATGTTACAATTTAGGCCACTAATATATTACTTTTAGAGTCAATATTCAACATCTATTTTTTTGCTAAATAAAATTTTCTTTAGTTAGATCTTGGTCGATAGACTATTCATAAAGTTTATTCCACAATTTGTAAGCATTTGTCTCCTCATTCATTTGACACAAGACTGCATTGGATAGGTTCAGGATAATACTCGTAAAAGCTGTGTCAATTTCTTGTTTCTTCTGAATAGTTGTGGTTTCTATAAATGTTAGAGTATCAACAAGAACAATTTAGACTTTTTGTTGCCCCAAATATGCCTTCATTTTCATCCTCAAAACCGTTAGTGCCATCAAACCTTTCTATGTTCCCATTCATTCTTAGATTTTTGTCCCTTTAAGATTTAATCCAAGAATGACTATAATCTGACTCTTCTAAATACTAAACTCTGATACCAATTTGCATGACAAGTGCCAATGCTAATGGTTAGAATGCAATAATTGAGATTAACAAGAAAGAAATGTAAAATAGTTACAACAAGAATTATAATAAACTCTATACTCAAGCAACACCCCTCGATCCACTTATAACTAACTCTAACAAACATATCTTAATTTTATACCCACCCCTATATGTTAAGCCAAGGCCATCAAGTTAGAATTAAGGTATAATTTTGAGTATTAACTGATAATAATTTGATTATAATTATATTTTACTATAGTTTTGATTTTTTTTAAATTATTATTATTAAGAGTAAAATAAACTAGAAGATTTAAAGGGATGTGTTTGGTAGAATTATTTTTTTGATAAAGTTTTGAAAATACTTATGTTTTTAGAAATGATTAAATGTTGTTTTCAAGACTAACTTGATATTTTTAAAAATATTCGAATACAACACAAATATTAAAATAAATTGTAGATCATATTCTTTATTTTAAAAAATTATTTTTGAATAATAAACCAAACCAATGCGAAATATTTTTGATTGATGGTTTAAAAATAAACATTATTATTACATAATTAATAGTATTACATTTATATACTTTACACTAAGATTTTGGTGCTATTTAGCTACAACCACCGGGACATAAACATATTCGTATAATTTGATTGGTTTATCCTTTGTAAAATAAAGTTTATTTCAAATATGTGATATAATTTTATTTTATTTTAATAGTTTTTATAAACCTTATCAATAAAATTAATTACCTAGTGTTACTTCCAATTTTATTATTTTTCATCATGTTTAAATTTAATTAATTCTTCAATGTTTAAAATCATGAGCCATGCTCTCTACTAGAGTGATAAAGGACTAATATTGCTCAACTTTTTATAAGTGTAGTACTAGATTTATATTAATAATTGCTACATCACTTACTCATCTCCAGTTACATCCTCTTTTTTTTTTTTTTGTTAGTGCTTATTCAACCGTGAAGGTTAGAAGATGTGAACTTGTAATTTTAAAAAAATCTATTGAATGCAATTGAAAACAAATATATTAATGTACTATATTTACATGAATAGAGCTGAATTTGATTACTGTTTCAAATTAGAAGTAAAAGAAATATAAAAAAAATTAACAAAGAGTGTACAAATTTTTGTAGTAAATGAATAGTTTGCCTTTAAAATAATAGGAAGCATAAGTAATTGGTTCATTTTCCAAAGTACAAAGCTATAACTTTGAAAATAAACGGGTAAATATTTCATTTTTGATTCCGTTGAAGAAGTAATTTTTTATTTTATCTAAATATGTCATGTGTTGGAGAAATTGAGAATTGATCTTGGGTGTACATATATGAAGGCTAATATCGTTACTACAGGTGTCGTTTCCAATGTTGAGGAACTTGAAGCTGTTTGGAATTGAAGTTGTAAAATTGTGGCCGGATAAAATTCAAGATGCTTCTTTCATGGAAAATTTGAGAATACTGGAGATATGCAGTTGTAGTAATTTGAATTATCTCTTTTCTTTTGATGTTGCCAAAAGCCTTAAACTGCTTGAGCATCTTCGTGTGAAGGATTTAAAGGCCTTGGAAGTAGTGATTGTTGTAAAAGAAGAAATGGAAGTAGAGGGGATGGAAAAGACGTTGTTTCCCAAACTTCGTACTTTAGAACTCTACAACCTTCCAAACATGGCTACATTTTGCTCCCATTGTTCTTTCGAGTTCCCATCTCTCAAAACTCTAAAAATAAATGATTGCCCAAAGGTTAGTGACCTTGTTCTGATTGGAGAGCTGAATAATTTAGAAGTTCTTAACATTTCTGGATCTTCATTTGTGGAATTGCCTAGAGGAATAGAACGATCAACTCAATTGAGGATATTAGATTTGTCTTCACTCAAAGTGATTCAACCCGATGTAATATCAAAGTTGATACATTTAGAAGAGCTAATAATAATGCCTAAAAGGGACATAGATGATGAAAGAATCAGTAGTAGTGGAAAAAATAATAGGAGTCTCATTGAATTGAAGAATTTGCCTAAGTTGACAGTTTTGAAGTTATTTGTGACTGATTTTAGCATTTTGTCAAAAGATATGTTTAGTGAGAAGTGGAAGGTTTGTCGTATAAAAACAAAAGATTCTTATATTTCCTTCAATGCAAAAGATTCATACGGTAAACCCATCTCAAGTGAGTTGGAACTGTCTCTCAATAAAACAGAGATTGAGATCGTAAGGAAGTGTGGTCTTCAAGTGTTCTTGAAGATTTCTAAAAAATTGTTGCTGAATGGATGTGAGGACGTGAATGACATTATTTATGAATTAGACAAGGATGGGTTTCCCCAATTGAGAGAACTCACATTCAAAAACAACAAGGATGCTCAATACATAGTCAATTCATTTAGTCCTTCAACTCCTGTCTTTGTTAGGCTGGAGACATTAAGTTTGAAAAATTTGACCACTCTGGAAAGGATATGTCATGGTGAACCAAAAACGGGATCTTTTGGACAACTAACTAGTGTGAATGTGTTCGGTTGTGTGAGATTGAAGATTCTCTTCTCAATGTCTATTGCTATACAACTTCGAGAGCTTACGGTGATCGATTGCGGGGCAATGGAAGTTGTAGTCAACATTGAAAGAGAAAATGATTCCCACGATTCTAATTACCTAGCATTTACTGAACTTTTGAACTTAAAACTCCAAAACCTACCAAGACTTGTACAATTCTGCTCAAAATTGAAGACAATTTCCACATCTCATTGGAGAGAAGAACAATTTGAGGAAAACTTGGAGATAACCATGCCTTTATTTGATGCAAAGGTATGATCTTAACTATTTTTCTTCTTTTTTTGCAATTTTTTTCAACTTTTTCTCTTTTTTACTTTCAATTTTTTTATGCACTCTTTTTTTTTAGGTTAACAAGTCAATATTATATGAGTGCACATGATTTGTATTGGATTTCTTTATAAAAATACTATTTAAATCTACTTAATTATTGCAATTATAAAATTATAGTTTGAAGCATAGGTACGGTTAAATAATTTTATTATTATATATATTTAATTAATTATGTATCAATTTATTTTGGATGATCTCATCCTTAAAATTATATACATATGATCATCCACCATAATTACTAAATGATGCTTTATATTAAATAAACGCATTATTTACTAAAGAAGTATTGAATTTTGTAGGAATAAGGAGGGGAAAATAGTTATACGACATGATCATCTGATTGAAAATATTAGGTGTAACGTTTAGTGAAGATGAAGAAAACTGACATTATATTTCTTAACAACTACTTTACACAGTATAGGGATACTTATAGTAAGGTCTAAGCCTTAGGTAATAACAACTAGTAATCTGCTACAAGCACATCCATATACTAGTATTATGCAATACTCTCTTTTTAGGAAAACATATATGAGTCAGAAGTGTTTACATAGCTATTTACTTAAAAATACAATTGGCTAATTGCATATATTAGAATTAATTATCATCATATATGAACAAGGCATAAAGTAACCTAAAAATTTGATCAACAAGTCTATTAATTTTAGATAATTAATCATTTTTTTCATTTTAATATTACAATGACATCACTCATAAATATTGAAAAAAAACTTGGACAAAATTGTCCAAAATAACACATGGCTACACTGGAGTTGTACTTACATTAAAAAATAATAATAACATATATTACTCTTTAAATTTAAATACAAGTAAAAAAATTAAAAATATATATAACAATGATTTAACTGCATGGTATATGTCATTAAGTAAAGTTTTATTTTTAACCCTTTTAGTTGGTGCACATGATTTTTTTTTTGTACAATGTAAAGAAACATGTGTTTTTTGAATAAACATATTTTTTTACACTAAGTATTTTTTTTTCACATTGCATGTGTTTTTTATTTGTAATTGAGATATATATGAACCAAAATGTATAATAATTCACATTTAAAGCACTATGTTTAATCTATATTAGATACTATTTATCTTTATCTATATTTAAATTATATATAAAAATTTAAATCACATCTAAGTTAATTTTGGACGAACATACCTTTAAACGTTATGATAATAATATGTATATATTTTTAAATTAAAAAATAATGAATATTAATGAGTTAAAAATGTAATAATGTATATATTGTTATTTATATTTTATTTTAAATCTAAGAAAGTTTTTTATTTTTTGTTTATTTATTTGACATTATGTCAAAGAAATTTTAAATAATTTGTAAAAAATTTGAAAAATATATTTAACAATTAACGTGGAATGCAGGTGTCTTTATCTAGTATAGTAAGAAGATAATATATTAAAGTCTTGTCCTTCTTAGTAAGTTAGAATTAAGGTATAGTTTGGAATTTGAACGGATAATGATTTGATTGAAGTTGTACTTGGTAGGTTTAATGTTTTTAAAATTATTATTTTTAAGAGTAAAGTAAAGAGATAATTAAATTAAAAAAATTATTTTGAAAAAGAATAGTCACTAACTCAAATTAAAAAAAAATAAAAATCAAATACAACTCAAATACTAAAATAAATTTTAGATCATATTCTTTATTTTAAAAAATTATTTTTGAATCATAAACCAGGCCGCATAATATTTTTGAATCATAAACACTATTTTTTTTTTAATTAAGATTATACAACTCAGTGTTCGAATCCAGCTGATATTACATTTACATACTTTTTTACACAAAGGCTTTGTTGCTATTTAGCTATAGCCACTTGGGCATAAACATATTCTTTTAGTAACTGTTGTTATGTTAATACTATATATAAATATAAAAATCTTACAAATAAAATAAATCAATATAGACAATAATTTATCATTATTTAAAAAAGAAAATGCAGCTTGGAGGGCACTTGCCCGCTTTATATGTCTTTTGTGTATCAAAATATGTATTTATACGTTATAACTTCATAAATAAGAGCCAATAAAATTAAATTAGTAAAAAAAAAATCGATTGAATCCAAATGAAAACATAATACTAATAATGTACTATGTTTACATGAACAAAGTTGAATCCAGTTAATTATTTCATATGAAAACTAAAGAAAATATAAAAGTAAATTAACAAAGAATACAAACTTTTGTAATAAATGAATAGTTTGCCTTTTAAGCAATAGTTTGCAGAAGCCATTGGTTTATTTACCTAATCACTCCACAAGGAATACAAAGCTCTAACTTAGAAAATAAAAGGGTAAGTATTTCATCTACTGTCTGAACTCTCAATTTTTATTTTATTCAGTTGAAGTACTAATTTTTTGTTTTCTCTAAATATGTCTTATTTTGGTGAAATATTGATCTTGGGTGTACATATACGAAGGCTAATATCGTTACTACAGGTGCTGCTTCCAAAGTTGAGGAACATGTTACTGTCTAGAATTGAAGTTGTAAAATTGTGGCCAGATAAAATTCAGGATGCTTCTTTCATGCAAAATTTGACAAAGCTGGTAGTTGAAGATTGTTGTAATTTGAATTATCTCTTATCTTTTGATGTTGCCAAAACTCTTAAATTGCTTGAGCATCTTGAGGTCAGAAATTTAAAGGCTTTGGAAATGGTGATTGTTGTAAAGAAACAAATGGAAGTAGAGATGATGGAAAAGAAGTTGTTTCCTAAACTTTATACTTTAGAGCTCGATAATCTTCCAAACATGGCTACATTTTGCTCCCAATGTTGTTTCGAGTTCCCATCTCTCAAAGTTTTGAGAATGAAGAAGTGCCCAAAGGTTGGAGACTTTGCTTTAATTGGAGAGCTTAATAATAATTTAGAAGTTCTTGACATTTCTGAATCTTCATTTGTGGAATTTCCTCGAGAAATATCAAAATTGATACATTTAGAAGAGCTAAGAATGTCTAAAAGCTATGTAGCATGGGAGGTTGAAGGAATTAGTAGTAGCGGAATAAATAATGCGAGTCTCATTGAATTGAAGAATTTGTCTAAGTTGGAAGTTTTGGAGTTACTTGTGACTGATTTTAACATTTTGCCGAAAGATATGTTTAGTAAAAAGTGGAAGGTTTGTCATATAAAAACAAAAGATTCTTATATTTCTTTCTCTAGAAAACTTTTACACTATCGTCACCACTCAAGTGAGTTGGCACTCAAGCTCAATAAAAGAGAGATTGAGATTGTAAGGAATTGTGGTCTTCGAGTGTTGTTGAAGATCTCTCAAGAGTTACGGTTGGATGGATGTGAGGACGTGAATGATATTGTTTATGAATTAGACAAAGATGGGTTTCCCCAATTGAGAAAACTCACATTCAAAAACAACAAGGATGCTCAATACATAGTCAATTCATTTAGTCCTTCAACTCCTGTCTTTGTTAGGTTGGAGACATTAAGTTTGGAAAATTTGACCACTTTGGAAAGGATATGTCACGGTGAACCAAAAATAGGATCTTTTAGAGCACTAACAAGTGTGAATGTGATCAACTGTGTGAGATTGAAGAGTCTCTTCTCAATCTCTATTGCTATACAACTTCGAAATCTTATAGTGAAGGACTGCCAGGCAATGGAAGTTGTAGTCACCATTCAAAGAGAAGATGATTCCCACGATTCTAATTACCTAGCATTTTCTGAACTTTTGTACTTAAAACTCCAAAACTTACCAAGACTTGTACAATTCTGCTCAAAATTGAAGACAATTTCCACATCTCCTTGGAGAGAAGAACAATTTGAGGAAAAGTTGGAGATATCCATGCCTTTATTTGATGCAAAGGTATGATCTTAATTATTTTTTTTCTTTTTCGGTCTAATCTGATCACCATTTTTAATAAAGTAAAAACCATTTTTTTTTTAAAAAAAAAAATTAAAAGAAAAATCATATGAATAACTAGATTATTTTAAAATTGAAGGAATTTTTTAACATGTTTTTTTTTTTTTGAACATTTCATTATTTAGAAAACAAAAAGTATGTTTCAATTTTCAAATATTTTTGTTTATAGGTCCAGATGCCTCAGTTAAACCATTTGTGTATCGAGAGAATTGGTTCTAAACAAATCTGGCACCATCAACATTCTCCTTTCATTTGATAATTTAACAAATTTGCATGTGTCTCATTGTCATAATTTGCATGTGAATTATTTTTATATTAATGTCACTTCATCATTGTTAAATGATCAAATTTAATTAAGTTTTAGTCATTAAAATAATATCATTTTAATAAAAATATCATAAAATAATTACAATCAATAAATATTAAAAATAATATTTTAATAAAAAAATATCATTAAAACAACATTGTTTGTCTTTAATTAATTATTTTTCTCATGGCTTCAAAGTTAGGGACTAAAAAACACCTTTTGTAATACACATCTTAATTTGAGGGATTTGGTTAATCGTTAACACCTTTTACAATGTGATTTTTTTTAATCGTTAACACCTTTTACAATGTGATTTGGTTTAACAACTTTTAAGGCACTTACCGTTATGCTCAATATCTTAATCGTTCATAATTATCATTTTATAGGTGATCGTTCCCAGATGTGACGGATTAGAGAGCTTAACAACGCCCTCATTTTCTTTCCATAATCTGAAGGAACTGGAAGTATCAAAATGCAATGGATTGATTAATTTATTCGTTTCCTCTGTAGTTAGAGGTCTTTTACACCTTGAAGAGATCATCATATCAGAATGTGAAGGAATGACAGAGATAATTGGGAATGATCATGAAAGTGCAGCAGACACCGAGATTGTTTTGAAGGAATTGGGTAGTCTTTACCTCAATAATTTACCCAACTTGAGATGTTTCTATTCTGGGAACAGTACAATGTCATTTCCAAACCTGAAAAAACTATTTGTCAGGCAATGCTTCGAAATGCAGGTCTTCTCTCATGGAATTGTGAACTCTCCTCTTCTGCATAGTTTAATTACAGAAGAAGATCCCGAAGAACAACGTTGGGAGGGTAATATTAATTCAACAATAGAAAAAATCTCTGAAGAGGTAAATACCAATTCAGTTTCATACCCTCTCTTTATGAAGCACTCATAAAACTTCCACTTTTTAAAAATTATTTAAATTAGTTTTAAAATCAGTAAAAGAAGGCAGCCAATTTCTTTAAAAATATATTAGACGGTTGAGATTTTTTTTTAATTTAATCAAATGGTTTAAATGTTAAGATGTAACTTTAAATTATTACTATTATTATTATTATTTGAAAATGTGGTTATAGGAGTTTTGAGTTTTTTTAATTAATAAATAATCCTCTTTTTCGGGTAATAACAACATTTTTCAAATTTTTAAGTTAAAAAAATATCCATGTTTTGTTTTATCATCTTAATAGTATCCTGAACATTGTATGAATAGTTGACTAAAATAATAAAATATGTTAAAGAGTCATCTTTTGTTTAATGTTATTTATTTTTTCTGTCAGTTTATATTCAATCGATTCGTTTTTTTAATATATATAGATTAAAATTTGTCATTTTTTAGAGGAATAAGATGCCTATGTCGAATTTGAACGAAGAAGTAACAAATCAAAGGGATAGCATGGAGCATAATAATGTAGATGAATTATCTTCAAAGTTTACAAAACTTAGCGGTGAAGAAGTTACGAAAGATAGTAAGAAGGGAAAAGAACAAGCAACAAAATCTTCATCATCTTCATCTTCATCTTCATCTTCATCTAGGGAGCAGTGATTCCATACAAAAGGTAATAATACTTCACAACTTTCAAAAAGTTTAGTTGATTTCACCATTTGGATTATGTACAAAAATCCTCATTAATTTTTAGTCATCTTATTATGTTCTTATCTTATTCAAACTTATGATTATAACTCCGTCGATAAGAGCTCTTGAGAGTCTTTTTAAAGACTTTTTTATTGCTTTGAAAATGACTTATCCATACTTAATATATATGTCCTCATTTTAGACACTACTATCTTTACACCAATTAATAAATAGGTAGAAGACAAACAAGAATATGAAAATTAAAACTCATAAAAAAGAGATAAAAAAATGACATAATTATATAAAATTGTAAAATTGTAAATTACAATAACAAAAATTAAAAATTAATCCGATTTTGATAGAAATACCATGGCAGATGTTTTACACAATGTCCTTGATGTAAATTTGCCTACTTGAGAAAATTGTGGAGCCATAATAGTCTGTTAGAGACTCAAATATGTAAATACTTAATCCTCTTATTCTTAGGTGGATCAACACTCCAAACACCACTTTAGTTTTGGTTTTTTTCATCCCATTAGGTGACCTTTCAGAGTTTATTTTTCTCATTAATTCACCGTATCAATATACCATTTTGAAGAACACAAAAGAGAATCATAACTGAACGAGACCATCCACTAACACAAATTTTCAAAACAGCTAACAATAACCCCATGTTTCCAACAAAAGCTATGGTTCAATTTTACTAAATTCCATTTTCTTAAATTGATTTGATGTATTGTGAAAACATTGTTTGACCAAAATATGTCCAATTTGTTGCACGGAGAGATCAATTTGATCATTTCTAGAGAAGCATCAAGAGGTTGGGATTTCATGCAGCAGTTAGAAAACTTGCTACCAAGAAATGTTAAACAACATTGTGAAGTAATCTCTCTCCAGCCTTATGCCAACTTGAAGTGGAACATGATAACCACATGTTTCAACTATGTGTAGTAACATGCTTGATTTGATTCAAAGACAAGTTGCCTTTAGAATAAAAAACTTGGGTGGTGTGAGCTTGCTAGTGTTAGTGCTTTTTGTGTTAAATATTAAAGTAGTTTTATTGGTGTCACCTTTCCTTTACCAAAAAAGTTGTTTCATTTTCAAGAACTATTCTATTTCCAATGGATCTCTTTATGTCGTGATCTGTTTAGTTGTGTTGAATGAGGGAGTGTTCTCCAGATGTTTTATGTAAAACTAAGACACTATATTCACTTGTTTAGTTGTGTTGAATGTGGGAGTGTTCACTAGATGTTTTGTGTAAAATTAAACAACTGTACTCGTTTTGTTCGGGAGGTTGTACAAAACCCATCAGTTAGTAAGTGGTCTTGATGCTTGAAATATCAGTGTTCAGTCATTTAGAGGAGATTCTCATTTTATAAACTTTGTTTGAGAACTTGCAGTACATTTTGTAATATATAGCTCTCCACAATATATCCCTCTAAGTACCAAGTCATCACATTACTGTGGAAAAGAATTAAAGAATGTAGCACATCCTGTTATAATTTTAAATATAGATATCAATCATACTTTTGGCAATACAAAAATATGTAATAAAATATAAAATTAAATACAAAATGAACTAACAAAATTAAAAGGGTAGACTTTTTAATTTTATTTTTTCATATTATGAGACCGACTTTCTAGTTTGTTTTTCTTTTAAATAGTTTGATTGTTCTGAGGCTCATCTTTCCGGACAGTTTTATAGGTTGACTCATCATGAAGCCAAGGGATCCTAACATCCCGACATCCTTGTGTTTTGTCCCACATTGTGGAGAAAGAGAAAATTCTCGCTTTGCGTATAACGTCATCAATGCTCTACATCTTTTGTACAAAATGAAGGAACATTATGATTGAAAGAAAGCTCATAAATCCACAGCTTACAATTTGTACATATCAGGCAAAAGAAGAAATTAATACATTGATATATATACAGCTAATATGAGAGTTCAAAGAGACATTTTGGAAAAGAATTCCTCCAATTGAGTTTCGCTTACGACCACACCAAGCTTACCAGTAAAAACTTCATTGATGGAGTCAGATGCAACATTTGTCAACATATTTGCGCTATGGACCTCTATGTATTCATTCAGGTTGTGCACAGTTCCATCTGTAAAACCGATCGGAGAAAGAAAAAAAACAATAATTCAAAAACAGTCACTGAAGTTGTGCAAAGGCACAAACACAAAGTCATTATCTTTTGGGTGTATATCCCAATTTTTATCTCTCAAAAAGAAACAGGTAAGAATGAATATGTAGACACGGCATTTTTGTTCAATATGGTATCTTTCAAGACGACAATCTGACAGGATCTATCATGATCACATGAAAATGTGCACTAAGGTCTGAGTTCTGCATGTTATGTTTTCGAATGATGATAATAATAACTAGTAATGGCTTGTAAATGAGAGACAAGTGTCTGTGTGAATGTGTGAGCATGTAGGTGTCTATTTCAATAAAATAAAAGGAGAAAGAAAGCAATGGGCAGCATCAAAATGCTTACTTTATAATAATAATAAAAAATGGGAAGGCTTAAGTGGCCACATAGTTTCTGTATTTGGTATTTATCTTAGATGCCAATTGACAATTCAAATATGCTCTCTCGTGATCTCATTCAAATATTGTCATTATCTACAGAAAAAAATTACAAAATTGGCAAACCATCCAGATGCATTCCTTTTAAATGTGTAGCATTTAGTTATTCTTCAAATGAATATGATATTCAAGGCCCAAGAAGCTACTCCTAGAAAGTTCGTACGAGATTACATTAATTTAGAAAAAAAATTAAGAGTATGCTATCTAACTCAACTTGAAAAATATAACAGGGATGCCACCATCTCATTGGTCACACGTTTAGGATCCAGCGCTCTGACTACAGAACCTCTTACGTGAAGGGGTAAAAAATTTAGAGATCACAACTTGAGACAAAAGGCATTTCCAAAAACTAATCAACGATCTAGAAGAATAAAGTATGCACATTTATTTCTAGATTACCTTCAGAAACAATGGGATTGTAAGCAGGAGGTTCAGCAATCCAATTTCCTGCAGAATCTTTCATATGTCTTCTATCAGATGCAAAGGAACGGAGAAATATTGGAGCATGCACGATCCGGAAATACCTGATACCACAAAATGATTTTATCAAATTTGAAATTAAAGTAGAGTATGCAGCAAGATACCTTCTCCAGCATAAAGTTGATTTATCAGTTCATTAATACGGAAGAATAGAGTCCCACAAAATACAAAAACGGTAACACATGCTTACAATTTCTCAACAGTTATGATATTCCAAACAAAATATAGTGATAGACAATGGGCACATTTGGATGACGTGAATAGCGCCAAAAGATCAATGTTGATAAATCTTAAACGAACCAAGTTAGTTCATTACGATTAACCACAAAAAAATAATCTACCAAAGTCCACAAAGACAGAAGTATGGAAGTTCTGTGACCACTTAAGTAATTGAACAGCAGGTGAGAGAAGAAAAACTAGAGAAAGAAAGAAAGAAGAGAAATTAGGATTAAGACTTTGAGACAAAATTAGGCAGAAAAGATACAAAATAATAGGTGAATCAATACGCAGAACTTTAATTATCATCCAACAATGAGAATTACCAGGCAAAAGAAGTCAATATATATAGGCATCCTAGAAAATATAAAAAATCATAATGGAAGCCCTACAAATACGCAAGTAACAAAGGAAACAACAAAATCCCAAATAATCTTTATTCTCCTAATTATCTTACTCCTATATTCCATCATTAATAGTCCAATAAATAAGATGAGTAATTATAGCAGATAGACCATACCTTTGATACTCAGAAAAAAGCTGAAATGATGGTCGGATGGTTTCTGAGACGTAGGTGACTAAAGGAGACGGAAATGGAAGGCTTGAGTCTAAATCCCACACTAAATAAGGAGAGTCACCATTATGTTTTCTCTGCTAAATCCACAACGAAACAAAAATAGATAAATGAATAAATATATTTAAGGGCTTGTTTTGTAATCAATTTTGTTTTCAAGCTCTAGAATTTGGACTCAAGTTTTCAAAATGAGTACTGTTTGGTAATTAACTTCATTTTTAAGTACAAAATCCAGTTAAAACTCAGTTCTATTTTTACACACTTTTTATTGTTTTTGAAACTTATTTAAAAACCATACTCCAAGTTCACTAATCATTTGATTAGTTAATTTTACATTTCTTTTCTGTGATAAGAAAACAGAATTTTATACCAACCGAATTTTTTTCCCGCTAAATGATTTAAAAAACAGAAAAGCGGTTTCAAATACAAGTAAACAAAACTTAAAAACACAAAACGAGCCCTAAGAAACTCAAAATAATTCCTTCTGCCCTTAAATAAACAATTTTAGAATACTCACTGATTTTACAAAAGAGAGCATTAGGTCCCTACCTGTATGCAAATTACATGATAATCCCACAGAATAATTCCATCTGCTCTGTTGCTAGCCTTCTGATGCCACAATGGAATCTACAGCATTTTGCTCAAAATGGTCATTATAAAAAATATACCAAATTTATATGAGGCAAAACAAAACATATCATAACATGAGTGATCTCTAAGTGGCACCAGCATTGTTTCCAAGGTTAAAACCAACGACTTCTAGCTGAATGTTTGTGTCTGCAGCCAACATGAACAGAAATTCCACTTTCATTCACATTTCAAATATTCAATTACTTTGTTTCACTGCATAATACAAGGAACAATTAACAGGAACCAATTTCTTGAGTGCATCAACAAAAACTTATCATAAAGCAGCAAAATTGAAGGTTGTTCTTATCATTCTTTAATAGTTGAAATTCAATTCAAGACATTTGCAGGAACAGATCATGTCAGATGAAATTAACCCTGTTCTGATAGTAACATAGCTTGTAGATTTCCTATACTTCTTTCCTCCATTAATGAACAAAAAAATATTAGGAAAATTGGAAATATACAAAATTTTAGAAAAAAGAAAATTACAAGAGAAGAACATCAAACATGATGGAGCTTATGACGTGAGAACAAAGGACCCACATTCACCAAGTACTATTACAACCAAATGTTATTGTGGTATGATATATCCACTTAAAATAACAGTGTTGCATAATTAGCCCCAAAGATAAACTAATCAAAATAGCATGCACTAAATTCACCAAAGACATGCCTGTTTCTTCTCATTGGAAATGAAAACGACAAAAAGATCAGACCCGCCTGCATCTGCTATCTCATTTGTGCACAATTTCTTGCAAAGCAAGTGAACATTCTCCTCACTGCAAGAGGATAACATAAATGATAACAAAAGTTAGCGCTAAAGCATTAGAAAAGACAGTCTTTTGAGTTTGACAATTATAAAGAAACATCTCATATTGTTGGATACACTTCACCACTCACAATTGACGACTGAAGTAATGAAAGCTCTCTCAAAGACAGACATACAAAAACATCAGTTCAACTGTCTTGTCTTAATGTCAATACCATATTTCCATACTAAATATTCAACCAATTGGCAATTGTATAAAAACTCTGAAAATAATGAAATTGATCAGATAAAACCTTTCTTGCAAACAAATCTGTAGTGTGAAGTTAAATTCAATCCATAGCAAGTGTCATTACAATCTTCCATATCCATACTTCCATTTTATAAAAACAATTAAACAGATTTAATTGAAGTTTGGTGCAATATTTTCCTCTAGTCTATATATAGGCCAAAATCCCAAGGATCCATCATCATCAACGCCAAAAACAAGTAAAGAACAGAGAAAACCAATCCATCTCAGTTTCTTCCAATTTATAGCTGAATTTAAACATCGATAAACTTTGGCATCGATGCATGCTCAAACCTACTCACTAACCATGCAACCGCGAGATTAAACCCAAAAAAGAACAAGCTGATCTAATCTAAAATCAGATTAATCAGTGAATGGAAAGTAAAGGAGCGTGTGTTTGTGTAAGTCAAAAACTCAAAAGTACCAGTAATGAGGAGTGTGATGGAATTGAGAAACGTCATACGACAACGAGCCACTGCTTTGATCCAAATTTGAAGTCGTCATCTTCTTCCTATGTCCCTAAACAAACTACCCACAAACCCTTTTGGCCTTCGGCTTTGTAGTTTTATATATACCCCATAGATTAAGCTCAACCAAACGACACCGTTTTTTTATTACACTCCGTTCTTTTATAAAACCTAATTAACGCCTAAAAACAAACAAAACACAAGTTCCCAAAATACAAAGCCCATTCTTTGAACTCTCACAGCCACTCCATGGAAGAACTTGAGAGTCTGAACTGCCTAAACCTCTCCGACACCAGTAAACCGCCGCCACGGCCATCTTCACGGCGGTCCATATGTGCAAACTGCTCAAGGCCCAATCCAGTCTGTCTATGTAAATCCCTTCCGACCCAGCCCATTCCAACAAAAACCCATATTATAATCATTCATCATCCACACGAAGCCCAACACAAGCTCTCCACAACCCCAGTCCTCACCAAATGCTTAGCTAACTCAACCACCATTATCAACCGTCGTCTAAAACCAGGCCTTTCTTCTCTTCTCGACCAATCACCTCCTGCCATCTACCTCTTTCCATCAACCCATTCCTCACCGGCTATCAACTTATCTCAACTCAATGTCACTGACTCACCTCTACTCTCCAAACAAACCCCTTTGGTTCTCATTGTGTTCGATGCGACATGGAAGCACGCGAAGGAGATGGTGAAAGCAAGCGATGAATACTTGTCCAAATTTGCCAAAAGGGCTTGTTTGGATTTCGATGAAAAGGTGAATGGTGGGAGTATTTATGATTCGGAGTTGCTTTTAAGGAAGGAACCATTTGGTGGGTGTGTGAGTACTATGGAAGCTGTGGCTAGAACTTTGAAGGTGCTTGAGCCTAATGGGTTTGAGATTGAGAGCAAGTTGATTGAGGTTTTGAGAGATATGGTGAGATTACAGGCTAGTTATTTGAAGCCCACGAAATTAAGGCCCAAGTTAGCGAAGAAGAAAGGTAAGGATCAAAAGCAGAGGTTGGAATCGGATGATAAGATTGAGAAGGATAGTTCCTAAATAGTTAATATCGTGGTATTGTATTTTCTTATTTTTCTGCAGATTTTAACCTTCATTTGGGATAGATCATATCATAATAATTCATTCGCATAGGTATAAAAGATGCTTATTAGTTTTTTAATTGGCTAATAATATTTTACAATTGCATTTGTTATTTTTATTATAATGCTTATTAGTTTTTAATAATGCACATGCTTTGATAATCTGTCCTTCACCAAATGGAAGTTTTAATTTTTAACATTTAATCTCATATTTAAAATGAATGTTTCTCATTTAAATTAAAAAATATGGCTAATTATATTCTTACAATTGCATTTTTTTATTATAATCTATATTTATAAAATATTTATGATTTAATTAAAGGAAATAATCTTTGTTTATTTTTAATAAAAAATATTTTTTATGAGTACTTATAGTAAAATTACGTGAATTAAATTTAAAAAATTACAAAAGAAATATTTCTAAAACTTAAAACAACAAAAAAATCCAAATAATATTAAACATTATAGTTTAATTAGATGATATTTAATATTGAATGAATTTAAATAATAGTAATTAAATTCAAATGATGTTAAATATAAAATAATTTTTTAAATTTTTTTAAATAACAAAATATGTGAATTTATCATAAAAAAATATTATTTTTATAATTATAGAACTTAAAAATATTTTTTTTATTTATTTTTCAAACAATATTTTTTTTAAATCATTTCTTTGATAATATATATATATATATGTGTTTAATTAAATGAAAAATATGTTATTTAGTGTGTTAGGTATGAACATTTTTGAGAAATTATAAAATAGATACTTTTAAAATTTATAGTTACAAAAAAATAAATAATATTTAACAGATTCAATTAAACGATACTTAATATTAAACGGATGTAAATAATTGTAATTACATTTAAAAAATGTAAGATATAAAATAATATAATGAATTCTTTTTAATAATGAAATATATTAACTTATCATAAAAAAATATTATTTTTATAATTATATTAATATATTTTTTTCAAAAAAACATTTATTTTCCTAATGATACTTTTTTATTAAAATCACTTTTTTTAAATATATATATTGTTTGTAAAAAATAGCAGTAGAGCCAACCTTTTTTAATATTAAGAAAAAATATTAAATTAAATATATATATAATAATAATTAATAAATTAAAAATACATCAAATGAATGTCTTGCAGTAGAGCAAACCTTTTTCAATTTTCTTCTTGAACTTTTTAAGTTCTTAAATGACACTTTTCTACGGATAATATGTCAGATATTCAATATAATTAACTTATATCTTTCATAATTTGGTATCTTTAAGATTTAAATATGAAAATATATAAGTTAAAAATATCAAAATCTAAATCTAAATATATAAAAAAATCAAATCAAAACAAAATATTTAGGAGAGAACTTGTACAATAAAGCATAAAACTTAAAAAAACGAGAAAAGATAGATGGTAGTGAATAATCACATATAATTTACACTTTTATTGAAATAATGATTTTGAATCATATTTATTATAATAATAAAATATTCGTAACAAAAAATTATCAATAATATCTTTAGATTATTATTATAAATACTCACGAGGTTTTGTGTTTTTTCAAAATTATCCCTAAGTTTTATTTAATATTAAAAATACCCACAAACATTGTCACCGTTTTATCTCCGTTTAACATTAGAGATAAAATGGTAATTTCATCCTTATACATATATCACTCCTGCGAAAAAAAATCAAAAATACCTTCGAGGTTTTCAATATTTCATAAATACGCTTAATGTTTAAAAAAAACTACAATACCCTTGAGTTTTAAGGTATCTTAAAAAATACCCTTATTATTTAATATAAGTATAAAAAAGTTGTGAAAAATTACATTAATATCATAAAAATCTTTTTATACTTCTGCCTATATAACTTTTCGAATATTACCGTTGAAAATATTATCGCAAATATCCTTGATGTTTTGCTTTTTTTTTAAAATACCTATGTTATAATAATTAATTTAACTTTATAAAAAATATATCTACTATAATAATTAATTTAACTTCATCAAAAATATTCATATTATACTCCTACTTCTCAATAACATGATATAAAATATTTTTCAAAAATATTTAACTTGATATTGTGTGCTTTGTTAACTTAATTTATCTTTAGAGGGATTTTTGGAAAATATTTTATATCGTGTTATTGATAAGTAGGAGTATAATATGAATATTTTTATGAAGATAAATTAATTATTATAATAGGGGCATTTTTTATGAAGTTAAATTAATTATTGTAGTAGAAGTATTTTTGATGAAGTTAAATTAATTATTATAAGAGATATATTTTTTATAAAGTTAAATTAATTATTATAGTAGGAGTATTTTTGAAGAAAAGAAAAACTTGAAAGGTATTTGCGATAATATTCTGAACGGTAATATTTAAAAAACTATATAGGAAGGGGTAGAAAAGACTTTTCAGATATTTGATGTGATTTTTTACAGTTTTTTTATTCTTCTGTTAAATAATAAGAGCATTTTTGAAGATATCTTAAACCTCGAGATTATTGTAGTTTTTTTTAAACGTTAAGAGTATTTCTGAAGATATTGAAAATCTCGGGAGTATTTTTGAATTTTTCCCGATATCTCTAAGACTCGATATTTCTTCACCCATGTTCCTAATTTATCCTTGTATTTGAACATAGTAATTAATTAAGAAATCCAACTTATGGGTATAAGAGTATTTACACGTGATTATGCAAAAATGTCAATCAAAATAATGTAACATCTTTTATTAACACATGATATAATAATTGGTGCTAACTCATCACTCTCCTCTCTCACCATCGTTCTTCTTCGAGAAGACATCATTTGTAGTCGTGAACCTTCGCTTTCTTCATCTTTTTCCAAGAAACCCTTACCAAAAACATCCAATTTTTAGTTGATCTAGTAGTTTAGAGGAAGGAACAAAAGAATTTTTTGAAAAATCGAACCAGAAGTGCGTTTGTTTTGCATTTTTTAAGGTAAAAACTTTAACTTTTATAACAAGGTTTGATGGATGTTATAGTTTTAAAAAAATTGACATACTTTTCTTTGTTGATGTTTATGTATGCTAAAATAACTTATTTTTGTTAATTTTTAAATGATTTTTTTAATTTTTTTGTTCGTGTTTATAGTTTATATGTCATGTTTATTTGTTCTCGTTAGCGAAATTATCCAATATTTTTTAGATCATAACATTAATATTTGTTTGTATGGTATAAACCTTAACCATACAACCTTGAAAAACCTAACCTAAAAATAATTGATTGATTTCTTTAAAAAGTGTATACGAAGAGTTGAGTTCGTCCATTATGTTTAAATGAAACGATCTATCTATTTTTGTTTTTGTGTACGTGGTGATGATATACTTTGTGTTCAATGTCAAGAATGTTGTCTATTCTCGAATAATTTGGAAGTTATATATCATTATAAGTGTATTAGGATTTGATTATGCTAACAAGCAATGTTGATCAAATCTTTAAGTTTATAAGATAATTGTAATATCTTTTGATAACTTAAAAGCCAAAGAAAACATATATAGGGTACATGTTATAAACTCTACTATTATTTTTATTTTCTAAAACTAATATCCCTTATTATTCTTATAATATTATGTTAAATATATTCCAAACATACTTGTATTTTATGGGATGTTAAACATGATTTATCATGTTTAACAGTAATTCATGGTTGGTGAAATTAGGAGTATGTTGAATAGATGTTAAACAAGTTTCATGGATTTGAATAGGCGGTTAAAACAATAAGTTATTATTAGTATTTTATTTATGCATAGCTAGAATAATAACAAGTAGGATAATATAAAATAAACTCATGTTTAAAACTAGCATATTCTTAAATCCATTTTTAGTACTTTTTTCTATTTTTTTTAAGCCTATTTCCCAATGCTTATACTTCTAATTTTAGTTTCTAAACTTATGTAACATCGCTTGAATTCATGCTTCCTCATCTATCACTAGGAGCAACATACACTTCATTATTAGGATTCTAAAAGAAAAAAATATTTGTATTTGTCACTTACACAATAGAATAGTAGCTTATTAGAATTCATTCTTGACTTAGATATCATTATTCTAGCTTCTTTTTTTCATAAAAACAGTTTCGATTTTTGAACTTTATTATAGATTAGCTCCTAGAAGCCATTGATGGTATTGAAAATATGAAATGATAGGGATAGAATAGCTTGTTATTTTCTTATTAAACCTGTGAAATGAATGCATGCATTGAAACTGTTTATAGGGGAGAGATATTTGTGATATTTATTTAATTTAAAACTGTGAAATGTTAGAACCCATTAAAACTGTGATTGAATGGAGTTTTGGAATAGCTTCCTATTTTTTTGTTAGAGTAAAATTGTATTGAATTATAAAATGCATGACTGAATGCATGCATTTGAAACAGCTGGGGTATTGGTTTTGGTTATTTAATTTAAAATTGTGAAATGCTGGAAGCCATTGAAACTGTGATTGAACAAAGTTTTTTTTGTTTTGTTGAAAGTATTGTATTTTATTGTTGGAATAGCACTGAAGCTGTGAAATGAATGCATGCATTTGAAACATTGGTATTTGTGATGGTTATATATATATTAACAGCTTCAAAGGAAATTGATCGTTGGAGCTACAATCTTCTTCATTATAAAAACATTTATCTACTACCAGTTGTGTAATACCTCTGACTTAGGGGTTGTACTTTAAGAGAAATACTTAATATTTTAATAAAAAATAATTTCTTTAAATGTATTTGTTTCGAAAAATATAATTGATGAAAATTAAATCATTATCCATTCTCATATATATTGGGGAATAATGGAGACATATGTTTTTGATTTGTAAATATAATTCAAGAACACTTTCGTAAGATAAGAAAGCAACGTCTAAAGTTAAGAAATGCACCTGATCTTCAAGAATCATCAATCAATCAATCATAAGTATATTCTTTTATTGATAATTTTTTTTTAATTTAATAATAAATAAGGTCGTTTTCATTAGTTTTCTTATTCTGCTTTCGTGCACCGACCAAACCGTCCCTGAAGGGTACAATTGTAAGCTGGCTTGAGAGTTGGGACCAATAAATGAATTTCAAACAAAAATATTGAAGAAAAAATTATCATTTGAGCATAGAAAATCTGTCTTTAGACCCCATTATCAATCCTATAATGCGTCACAACCCATAATTTTATGCTTTGTTTGGCAATGTGGTGTGAAAGCTCCCTTATTATTATTTTTTTTTTTTTTTGGACTCAAGGCATGAGGTATCTTTATATCAAATTGTTAGAAATTATATTTCTTAAAAGTTATTAAAAAATTAAATTATTGAATGAATAACGAATTATATTTATATACATAGGATAGGTAAATATATATTTATTTAATATTTTTTGTTTGATAAACTTATATAGTTATTTATATATATGTAAAAAAAATTATACAGGTAATGTTTTTTAATAGCTTTTCTTGTACCTTATAAGAGCAATATTTCACTTTATATTTTTCTTTTAATTTTTTTAACTTTATATATATATATATATAATGGATAAAAAAATAACCAACGGAAAAAATAAGAAAGCTAAAGTTAAAAAAAGAAAAAAAAACAAGAGAAATGTTGTTTTTTATTTTTTAACTTTAGCTTTCTTATTTATTTTTTTAATTTCTGTAGATTCTTATAATACATTAATAATTTCTTACCAAATACTTGTATTTGGTAAAAAGAAAGTTATATAAAGACTTATTTTATAACAAAGATTTTTCAAATCATTTATACACCTATGTAATAATATTACCTACAATAAAAATAAAATAATAAAATGTTTATTTATTGAAAACAATATAGTGATTTTAGTAGTATAAATTCACTTAAAATAGAATGAGATATGTATTACAAGATTCTTATATAATTTTTTTAGTTTTGGATCTCTAATAAATCAAAACAATTCATAAATTTAAAATTTATAAAAATACAAATAAATAAAGTAACTCATGTGTTAATCAGTGTTAAAGTGATATACTGTGATAAATATGTATTTAATTTTTTTATTTTACGTTAATGTTATCAATGAAAAATTATCAATTTTTAATTCTTTTATTTGTAAGCTTGATTTAGAATGAAATTAAAATCGTGTTAACTAATTTAATAAATAAATTATTTTTGTGTTTGATATCATGTTAATATATTTTCAACGTAACAAATCAATAAAAATAAATTATTTTTTATACATTAAAATAAATAATTATATATCATTTTATATCTTATTAAATAATATAAATCATTTTGTATTTTTATATGGTGATTTATTTGTTTTCTATTAGATAAATGAGCAAGAATAAAAAGTTCAAACTAACAAATAAAAAATCCTAAAAATTTTACTTAAAAAAAAGGAAAAAGTTTGCTATAATCGGAGGCATCAAGCTCTTTTTGTGTAAGTAAAATATTGTTATAATTGAAATATCAAGTCTCACATAAGTAATAAATATGAAAATAAATTTATAATATATTTTAGAAAAAAGGACGTGATTATTATTTTTATCACAGTAAGTTATATTTATAAAAATTTGAAGATTAAATTATATATTTTAAAATTTTATTTATAAAATTGTTAAACTTTTAAGAACTAATAAAATAAAAATAATGATATAATCACAATTTAAATTATTATTGTCATAATAATAATTTATTAATAATAAATTTATTTTATAGTAATTACAATAACATATAATTAATATTAAAAATAAATAAATATTTTATGTATTTTTATCATGAACATAAAAATTATTATAATTATATCATTAATTCATTAACTTAAACTTAAACTAATTAAGCAGCATAATATTGATACAAAGATTAAATATTTAACAAAATACTAAAATAGTTAAAAGCAAAGCCGCAATATATATATATATATATATATATATATATATATATATATATATATATATATATATATATATATATATATATATTCCTTTCAACTTGCCGTAATTTGATTCTCTCCCTTTTACCCAACAACGGTGGCCATCAAGTATCCTCCAGCTCCATTGCCGCCGGCCAGTAGTCTACATAGTGCACTATATTTCCCGTCAATTATTATTCTTGATTGGCCTTTAGTTTGCAATAGTTAATATCTCTACCTTACCTTGATTTATTGGTTTCATTTTTATTCTTTAGGCTCAGAATTGTTAATATTAGTTAGTTCCCTAATACATCTTACCCTACATCTATGATGAATTTAGGCGTTTTGACACTGTCAAAGAAGTTTGAGAATTTCTTGAGATTCGTTTCACTACAACAGATTTAGTCAACTAATATCAACTTCTAACAATTCTTCATACTAAACGCCAAAGGACTCTTCAAACCATTAACCAATTTCTCTCTAAAATGCATACTATTTGGGATGAACTCACTCTCTCTAACCAACTTGGACGAACAAGATTGATGTTGAGATGTTTGCAACTTACTGTAATCACCAGCGTCTTGTTATTTTTCCCATGGCTCTCCATGATCGATTTGAACATGTTCGAGCTTTCTTACTCCATCGGAGTCCTTTTCCATCCTTAGACACTACTGTGATCGAGCTTTGCTATGAAGAAACTCAAATGAGGGTTTTCAAAGTTCATCATACATATTATGTTCTTGTCATTCCCTCTTATCGCTCTAAAGGAGGTTCTAAAAAGGGCTTCAAACATCAAGGCTACACCTACTATCACAACCCCAATCATGAGCTTCTTACATGTCCAATTCAGGTATGTATATATTGTCACAAGAAGGGTCCATGACACTTTCATAGAGATTGCTTTCGGAATTAACTCATCTATCACTGTTGTTGTTTCTGAAGATAATCATGACAAATTTACCTTCTCCACTTAAGAACTTGAAGGTCTTCTTAAACAAGTTCTCTCAAAATCTAGTAATCCTCCTCCTACTACCTTGTCTCTCACATCAGGTAAATTTTTATGGTATTTTGATTCTACTTATTGTAACTGATAAATGTATTTTATATAGTTATTTTCACCTATTTTATTGATTATAAATGCTATGTTCTCTGTATTTTTAATTAATTTTAGTTTAATAAATTAGTATTTACTGTTTTTCATATATTTTAAATAAAATTAAGTAAATTGTATCGAAAACGTACTTAAATGCAAATTTGTACCCAAAAATATAATTTCAAATAAAAGAGTTATTAATTGCAATTTATAAAAGTTGAAAATATAATTTAAATTAAAATCGGGCTTAATTTTAATTATTAAAAGTTTAAAATTTAATTTAAATTACCAAAAGGGCTGTATTGCAATTAAACAAAGTTGAAAATGTAATTTGAAATATATTTGTGGGCCAAAATATAATTAAGAAAATTGAATTTTCTGCGCAGGAAAAGAATCACACTCGCACAAATCACGACGTCCATCACCCACCGTTGGATCATCAAATCAACGGTCCAGATTTGGCGAGTGCAATCCGGACGAGACAGAAGTGCGTGCCCGGTATTCCTCGCACGGCTCGGCGTGTCAGTGGGGCCCACCTACCGCGTAGGCCGGCGTGCAGCGTGGGACCCACATGTTGGCTGCACAGATTTCCCCGAGGCGCATCTCTGACCGTTGGATCTCTTGAACGATCCAGATTGAAGCGCGTGGAACCAAGCTGTTGCGCACTGAACCGTTCGTGTAACAATCGTGTGTGACGCAGGTTATGGAAGCAGCATGCATCCTCGGTTTTTACAGAATAAGGATCTGCCACGTGTCCCACTTATATTTAAGCAAATCAGATTCCGACATGTGGCATGTTATCATGAGCGCGAGAGCGCAGGATTATGCCCACGTTTCAGCGTTGTCTCCCGTGCAACAATCCTTCGCACACCCATTTCCTACAAGCAATGAAAATCTACCACGTGTCCGCATTAAATCCTCGCAGCGAATCAGACGCTGACACGTGGCATGCATAAAGAATTTAAAAAAATGCAGAAACGGCGCCCCTGTTTACGCGTGAATTAAAATAATGTTTGGATTTTCGCGTTTCCGTGGATTCTAAGGGGAATGTCGGATTGTAATTTCGATACAAATATTTTACGCGTGTTTGAAAAATGTATTATTTTTGGATGTAGTTTTTAGCTATAAATAGGAGATAGTTTTTAGTTTTAAAAAAGTTTTTGGGAGTAGTTAGAAATTTTGTGGTGTTCGGTTTTGGACTGCAGAACACGCAGAAGCCATTTTTTGGCTTTTGTTGTGTTCTGCGTATGCCAAATATTTGTTATAATTGATGTTTTAATTTTCCTTCTTCTTCGTCTTAATTTTCTAATTCCGTTGTAATTTTTATTTTAATTTTATGAAGTAATTTAATTTTTCTAGGGTTGCATTTGATCTAAATTTATGAAGCATTAATTTTAATTATTTTTGATAGATTTATAAGACGTTCAATTTGTTCGTTCTATTTTGTGTGTAATGCTTTTTGATTATTTACGAATCTTATCAAAACGATCTGTGGCACATAAATAAACTTGGAAGAGGCATTTGTGTGTATATTGCTCGTAAATAGAATGACATGTATGATGAAGGATAGGAATATACCCTAATTGTATGTGTGGCCATTTGAAAACTTAGAACTTAATGAATCTTATTAAATTTAATTCTCATAGAGATATAGTGAATTAATTTAACGAGGTGTGTTTATACGGAGCTCGGAAGAGATGTATGAATAAAAATAGAAGTTTTCGGTTGACAAATTAAATGTACTAAAAAATATAAATCAAAAGAAAATAATATTATTTAAGTGGATTAGTTTGGTGAAAAATTGCAATCCTAGATTTCTTTTATTTTCTTATTACCTTTTTTGTTAAATCAACGATTGTTTTGAATAAAATCAGAGAGATACAATTTTAATACTCAACAAACTATAGTACAAATCTCTGTGGGAATGATACTTTACTTACAAATCTTTATTACTTGTGACCGTGTATACTTGCACGTTTTTGTGTGTTGTAAAACACTCAACAGTAACCATATGACTCATGATACTCATATCTTCTCTCTCACACAATCTTCCATCTTCAAACCTTTAATTCAAAGTGTCAATGGTTCACATATGTATGTAGAAGAAAATGGATCAGACATGTTGATGAAAATTATCCCAAGACAAAATTTTGAATATTGTCATTTAGCTGCTAGATTGGTGGAGCCTTCTATGTAGTCGGGAGGGGGAGATTTGTAAGTCCTTCCTACATTTAAGAGGAAGAAAACACAAATGTTAGGTGCAACCACAATTAATAAGTGCAACCACAATTGGTAAGTGCAACCACAATTGGTAGGTACAACCACAAATATTAGGTGTAATCACAAATGGTAAGTGCAATCACAAATGGTAGGTGCAACTAACATTGACATGCAATTTTTCCTATAAATATGCAATGTCTTTGCCTTAGAGATACATCAACACATCAAAACAAGAATAGAAGCAAAGCAAAAGCCAAAGGAATAATTTCCTTTGAAAAAAAATAGTGTTGTGTGTAAGAAAGTGAGAAAGAATATCTTAGAAAAATATTGGGATATTTTTCTAAGAGGGGAGTGACAAAATAGTGAGTTTGGGAAACACTTATGTGACACTATTTTGGGTTAATCTCAATTTGTTGTATTGCCTCTCACTTTGTACCCATTAATTTTATTAGTGGAAGAAATATCTTCTGGAGTTTGTTCCGTGGACTTAGCCCAAATTAAAGGGTGAACCACGTTAAATTTCCGGTGTCATTATTTTACTCTATTGAATTAATTTTATTTTTACCTATTGTGTCCAACAACTGGTATCAGAGTTGGTCTAGTAAAATTATTTATATGCTCTGTGGTTGCAGCATAGACTGATCTGTCACATCAGAAAATATTTTATTAGGTTTATGACGTATTTATTTACAGAAAAAGAAACATAACGAAAAAAATGTCAAGCCAAAAGGTAGATATTGAGAAATTTAATGGCAATAATAATTTATCTTTATGGAAAAGAAGGATGAAAGATATTCTCATTCAATAGAAGGTCCATAAGGCGTTGTTGGGAAAATAAAAGAAGGTAAAAACCATCACCGAGAAATAATGGGAGGAAATAGATGAGAATGCAGCTAGTACAATCCGTCTAAATCTCTTAGACAGTGTCTTGCAAAATAGTGAATCAAAAAATTACAAGACTGTTAAAGAAACATAAGAGACTTTAGAAAATGTGTACATGTCAAAGAATCTTGCCAATAAATTTTATTTATGGAAAGAGCTATATCAGATGAGGAAGGAAGATAATGTGAGCATGATGCAGCATGTTAACGATTTCAACAGCAAGCTTTCTCACTTAGCAAGATTTAATGTGAGTTTCGGCGATGAAGAGAAAGATGTAATGTTGTTGGCATCACTACCCTCATCATATAATCATATCATAATAACTCTGACTTATGCAAAAGACAAGATGGAGTTTGAAGTTGTTGTAGTAGCCTTGTTCTCATATGAGAAACAAAATAAGGAAAGAGATTCAGAAGCACAAGCCCTTATCATAAAGTCTAGAGGAAAGAGATTATACAAAGAACAAAAACCCAGAAGCAAGAGTAGAGGCAAATCAAACAAATTTGCCAATATTGAATGCCATCACTGCAAGAGGAAGAGTCATATTAAGAAATTTTGCCGAGTGTTCAAGAAGGAACAAGAAACGAACAAAGGCAAAGTAATGAAGAAAGACGACAACAGTGATGATGAGCAAAAAAATACCATGGACAAGTTCAATATCATTTATGATGAAGATTTTTTCAATCTTGCATCACACGAGACCAGTTGGGTGATTGATAGTGGTGCTACAGTTCACACTACTTCGCGTAGAGAATTTTTCTCATCATACACACCTGGAAGTTTTGGTGTTGTTAGAATGGGAAATGAAGGGTTGTTAAAAGTAGTAGGTAGAGGAGACGTTTGCTTGGAAACAGAGAACAGAACCAAACTATTTCTGAAGGATGTTAGGCATATTCCAGATATGGGCATGAATTTGATATCTGTGTGCAAACTTGCAAATGAAGGATATTACAGCTCCTTCATTTATGACAACTGGAAACTTACAAAAGGCTCATTAGCAGTGGCTAGAGGTAAGAAGCATACAACTCTGTATATAATGCAAGCGAAGCTCTCCACCGACACACTAAATACCATAGAGAAAGATAGTGCAACTGAGTTATGGCATAAGAGGCTCAATCACATGGGTGAAAAAAGTTTGACAAGTCTAGTCAAAAAGAAGATACTACCCGGAATGGATGAAGTACATTTGGAGAAATGTGCTCATTGTCTAGCAGGAAAGAAAAACAGAGTTGCTTTCAAGAGTTTCCCTCCTTCTAGAATGAATAATATTTTAGATCTAATTCATTCAGATTTATGTGGATCAATGCCAAAGTCACTTGGTGGTGCTCAATACTTTGTGACTTTCATTGATGATCATTCAAGGAAGATATGGGTATATCTTCTAAAGAAAAAGGATCAGATGCTAGATGTCTTTAAAGAATTCATGCCTCAGTTGAGAGGCAGACTGAAAAGAAGTTGAAGTGTATCCGGACATACAATGATGGAGAATACATAGGATCTTTTCATGCTTATTGCAAAAAGCATGGTATCCAGCATCAGATGACACCTCCAAAGACACCGCAGTTGATTGGCTTAGCTGAGAGGATGAATAGAACTTTGATGAAGAGAGTTAGATGTCTACTCCCACATGCAAAGTTGCCTAAAACTTTATGGGGTGAAACTATACTCATAATTACATATGTGTTGAATCTTTCACCCTGTACTCCTCTCAAGATGAATGTTCCAGATAAAGTGTGGTCAGGAAAAGATGTTTCCTATGATCATCGGCGAGTGTTTGGTTGCAAAGCATTTGTTCATATCCCCAAGGATGAGATATCCAAAATTGATGCCAAAACAAGACAGTGTATTTTTATTGGATATGGTCAAGATCAATTTGGCTATAGAATTTACGATCTGGTTGCAAAGAAACTTGTTAGGAGCCGTGATGCTGTATTTGTTAAAGATGAGACCATTGAAGATATTATCAAAATGAAGAAAGATGTTCCTAATTCCAATAGTGACTCATTAGATTTGGAATTAATTCCTCTAACATCAGTGCCAAGACAAGTTGGAGATGAAGACCAGGTTTATCCATTTGATGAAGATGATGCTCCTATAGAAGTTGGTTCTGAACATGAGGGAAATGATAATGTTCATTATCCAATACCAACACCTGTGGCTTCTTCTATTCCACTGAGAAGAAGTGATAGAGTGAGATGACCCTCTACCTCATATCTTTCAGATGTGTATGTAACTTTCACTAATAGGGGAGAACCTGAGAGTTACGAAGAGGCTATGGATGATGAATCTAAACAAAAATGGATTGAAGCCATGCAAGATGAGATGAAGTCCTTGCATGAGAACAAAACATTTGAGCTGATGAAGCTTCCCAAAGGGAAGAAGGCCTTGAAAAATAAATGGGTGTTTAGGGTGAAACATGAAGGACACAGTTCCAGTCCACGATACAAAGGCAGACTAGTTGTCAAAGGATTCATCCAAAGAAAAGGTGTTGAATTTGACGAGATTTTCTCTCCAATTATGAAAATAACATCCATTCATACCGTGCTAGGGTTAGCCATAAGTCTTGACTTGGAAGTTGAGCAAATGGATGTCAAAACTGCCTTCCTATATGGTGAATTGGAAGAAGAGATATACATGGAGTAACCAGAGGGTTTTCAGCAAAAGGGAAAAGAAAATTATGTCTGCAAAAAGTTTAAGTCTATTATGGGGGAACAAGGCTACAAAAAGACTACTTCAGACCATTGGGTTTTTGTGTAGAAATTCTCTGATGATGATTTCATTATTCTTTTGCTCTATGTGGATGATATGTTGATTATTGGCCAAAAAATTTCTAGAATAAACAACTTAAAAACGCAGTTGAGTAAGTTTTTTGCCATGAAAGACTTGGGGCCAGCAAAGCAGATTCTTGGCATGACTATTATTAGAGACAGAGTCGCCAAGAAATTATGGTTGTCACAGGAGAAGTACATTGAGAAAGTACTTCAAAGATTTCATATGGATAAGACTAAAGCAATTAGTTGTCCTCTTGCTAATCACTTTAAGTTAAGTTTTAAGTAGAGCCCTTCTACAGACAAAGAGAAGGAATAGATGGAATAGGTTTCATATGCTTCAGCAGTTTGAAGTCTAATGTATGTCATAGTTTGTACACGACCAGATATCACTCATGCAGTTGGAATTGTGAGTAGATTCCTTTCAAATCCTAAAAAGGAACATTGGGCTGTAGTGAAATGGATTTTCAGGTATCTTCGAGGTTCTTACAAAATATGCCTATGTTTTGGAAATGACAAACTTGTGTTATTTGGATACATAGATTCAGATATGGCTGGTGATGTGGATTCTAGAAAATCTACTTCAGGTTACCTGATTACATTTGTAGGGGAAGTTGTGTCATGGTAGTCAAAGTTACAAAAATGATTTGCACTTTCTACTATTGAAGTAGAGTTTATAGCAGCAACGGAAGCATGTAAAGAGTTGCTATGGATGAAAATTTTCTTGAAAGAACTTGGGTTGTAACAAGACAGTTATCAGTTATTTTGTGATAGTGAGAGTGCTATACATCTTGGAAAGAATCCCTCCTTTCATTCGAGATCACAACATATTGATGTGAGATATCACTGGATTAGGAATGTAATGGAGAAGAAGCTATTACAACTTGAGAAGATCCATACAGAAGAAAATGGATCAGACATGTTGACGAATATTCTCCCAAGACAAAATTTTGAATAATATCGTTTAGCTGCTGGATTGGTGGAGCCCTCTATGTAGTCGAGAGGGGGAGATTTGTAAGTCCCTCATACATTTAAGAGGAAGAAAACACAAATGTTAGGTGCAACCATAAATGGTAGGTGTAACCACAAATGGTAGTTACAACCACAAATGTTAGGTGTAACCACAAATGGTAGGTGCAACCACAAATGGTAGGTGCAACTAACATTGACATGCAATTTTGCCTATAAATAGGCAATGTCTTTTCCTTAGAGATACATCAACACAACAAAACAAGAAGAGAAGCAAAGCAAAAGCCAAAGGAACAATTTCCTTTGAAAAAAATAGTGTTGTGTGTAAAAAGGTGAGAAAGAATATCTTAGAAAAATATTGGGATATTTTTCTAAAAGAGGAGTGACAAAATAGTGAGTTTGGGAAACACTTGTGTGACACTATTTTGGGTTAATCTCAATTTGTTGTATTGCCTCTCACTTTGTACCCATTAATTTTATTAGTGGAAGAAATATTTTTTGGAGTTTGTCCCGTGGACTTAGCCCAAATTAAAGGGTGAACCACGTTAAATTTTTAGTGTCATTATTCTACTCAGTTGAATTCATTTTATTTTTACCCGTTGTGCCCAACACTTCAAACATCAAGGTTGCACCTACTGTCACAACCCCAATCATGAGTTTCTTACATGTCCAATTCGGGTATGTATATATTGTCATAAGAAGGGTCCAGGACACTTTCACAGAGATTACTTTCGGAATCCCTCTTAGCATTCCTCACGAAATCCCTCTAAACATGCTTCAGGTAAAAATAGTAACTCATCTATCAATGCTACTGTTTCTGAGAATAATCATGAAAAATTTACCTTCTCCATTCAAGAACTTGAAGGTCTTCTTAAACATGTTCTCTCAAAATCTAGTAATCATCCTCCTACTCCCTTGTCTCTCACATCAGGTAAATTTTTATGGTATTTTGATTCTACTTGTTGTAACCATATGACTCATGATACTCACATCTTATCTCCCACACAATCTTCCATCTCCAAACTTTTAATTCAAACTACCAATGGTTCACATATGCATGTTAATGTTGTAGGACAAGTTTCCACATCTTCTATATCACTTTCTGACACCTTTCATATTCCCAACCTTACTCTAAATTTTATCTCTGTTGGTCAATTATGTGAACTTGGTCTTACTATTACTTTTGACTCTTCTAGTTGTCATGTGTAGGATCCACAGACATGACAAATCCTTGAGATAGGCCGTAAGGTTGGACGATTAATTATTTGAACTTATCAACCTTCATCTACCCAATTCTCCTCATACTTCCGTTGTTGCTTCTACTACTCCTATCAACCTATGGCATGCTCATCTAGGCCATACGTCTATAGGACATCTTCGTCCCTTAGCATCTTTTGGTAAATTAGGATATGTTTTTATTTCTGATAATGTATATTGTTTGCCTTGTCAATTGGGAAAACAACCTGCTTTATGTTTTAATAAAAGTGATTCTATTTCTGTCTCCCCTTTTGACTTAATTCATTCTGATGTTTGGGGTCCATCCACGCATCCTACTATGAGGGGATGTGTTTACTTTATCATTTTTATTGATGATTATTCAAGATTCACATGAATTTTTCTCATAAAATATAGATCTGAATTACCCAAAATTTATTAATTTTGCCCAAATGGTTAAAACCCAATTTTCTCAAAATATCAAAGTATTTAGAGCTCATAATGCTATAGAATATAAAGAAACATTTTTTTTAAAAATTTTCTTCGACAAAATGGCACTCTTTTTCAATATTCTTGTCCTGACACATCTCAACAAAATGAAAGAGCTGAGCAAAAACACAAACATATTCTTAATAATATTCGCACTCTCCTCATTTCTAGTTATTATCCTGAACGCTTTTTGGGTGAAGCATCTCTTACTACTGTGTTATACCATCAATCGTGTTCCCATGCCTATTATTCACAATCAATCCCCTTATGAAAGTCTCTATAATACTTCTCCATCTTATGAATTGCTTAAAGTGTTTGGTTGTGCTTTTTTTGTTCTTCTTTACACTCATGAACGCAATAAATTGGAACCTCGTGCTCGTCTTTGTTGTTTCTTAGGGTATGGAATAGAACACAAATGTTATCGTTGTTGGGACCCTATCTCTAAACGATTACGCATCTCTTGTCATGTCATCTTTTGGGAACATAAAATGTTTTCCTCTATTTCCTTATTTCATGTCTCATCTCCTACCTCACTCTCATTTTTTAATGACCCAACTATTGATTTATTTCCTCTTGACATTGCTCCATTACCCTCACCACCGCCTACTACGGCTTCTCCTGATGTGTTTGCTCCTTCTGTTGATCCTACCATAACAACATCCTCTGAAGACTAACTACTTGATTGTCCAGAGTCATCACTTCGTCGTTCTACCCGTGTAAGTAGTCTTCCCTTTCATCTTCATGATTACCAATGTTTCTCTACTATTTTGTCTCATCATGAACTCTAAAATTATAAAGAAGCTAGTTCTAACCCTCATTGGCAGCAAGCTATGACAAATGAATTACAGGCATTAACAAAGGAACATACATGGGATCTTGTTAATCTTCCATCTAATAAATCTTTGATTGGTTGTAGGTAGATTTTCAAAATCAAAACTCATTCAGATGGGTCTATGGTTGCAAAGGGTTTTACACAAGAATATGGAATCAACTATGAAGAAACTTTTGCATATGTAGCTTACCTCACCTCTATTCGAAGTATCATTGTTATTGCTGCTGCCCAAAATTGGAACATATTTCAAATGGATGTCAAAAATGTTTTTCTCAATAGAGGCCTAACCGAGGAAGTTTATATGAAACCTCCTCTTGGATACACTCATTCACCTCATCAAGTATGCAGACTTCGTCGTGCTCTCTATGGCCTCAAACAAGCTCATCGGGCTTGGTTTTCCAAATCTAGCTCTACACTTACTGACTTTGGCTTCACTTCCAGTTCTTATGACTCCGATCTCTTTATTCGGAAGACTCTCACTGGTGTAACACTTCTACTCCTTTATGTAGATGATATGATCATAATAGGGAATGACTCTAATGGAATTATTGATCTCAAGTAATTTTTGAGTCATCAATTTAAAATGAAAGACCTTGGTCATTTCCACTACTTCTTGGGCCTAGAAATCTCATCTGATTCTCAAAGATATTATATCTCTCAAGCAAAGTACTCTTTCGATATTCTTAATTGGGTTGGCCTTACTGATTGTAAAACTGCATCAACACCTCTAGAAACCAATGTCAACCTTACTCCATTAGATGGTACTATTATCTCAGATGCCACATTATACAGACAACTAGTAGGCAATCTTGTTTATCTCACAGTCATTCGTCCTGACATTGCCTATGTTGTTCATTTAGTTAGTCAATTCATGTCTGCTCCACGGTCTACCCATTATACTACGGTTCTTTGCATTCTCTGCTACATTAAAGGCATCATGTTTCACGGTCTTCATTTCTTCAACAAGTCTAATCTTCTTATTTTTGCCTAATTTGATGCTGATTGGGCAGGTGACTCAACTGATCGTCACTCTACCACTGGATAATGTTTCTTTCTTGGCAACTCTCTCATATCTTGTTGAAGTAAGAAACAATCCCTCACTTCTCGATCCAGCACTGAAGCTGAATATCGTGCTCTTGCTGACACTATTCAAGAACTTCTTTGGCTCCGTTGACTACTTGTTGATATGGGTATTCTCCAATCAACTGCAACTATCCTATATTGTGACAATCAGAGTGCTATTCAAATTGCTCACAATAATGTATTTCATGAACGAACAAAACATATCGAGATTGATTGTCATTTTGTTCGTCAATATGTTCTTCAAGATACTGTTTGTCTCAAATCAATATCCTTCACAGATCAAACAGTTGACATCTTCACCAAATCTCATTTACCAGGTAGATTTCAAGAATTAGTTTCCAAACTCAAGTTGATTGTTTCTCTTCCTCCTTGAGTTTGAGGTGGAATGTTAAGTTATATTTGATATTGTAATTTACTTATATTTTATTTGTACTACACTTGTATTAATTCACCTTTATTACACTTATTATTTCACTTGTATTATACTTGTACTACACTTGTTACAACCCTATAAATAGGGTTCTCCATGTACATTTTAAATGACACCTATACAACATTAAATCATTATTTTTTCTTATCTTTTTATACTTTTCACAATATTTAAGTGTGGCATAGGGCCTCACAAATGCTTGACACTGCATGTTTGACACTTGAGGTATACAATTTATTTCTAAAGTAGGGTTTATAGGTACTTGGGTTTCAAGCAGCTTTCTAAATTCAAGTATTTTGGTCCTTGGAGTGTTCGTTCGTTCGGCGTTGTAAAATTTTGGATATGTTTTTAACATGTTCGATGAAAGTTCCCAAGGACAGAGAGTATTCAATTGATGTGTAGGCTAACGCCAACAGCTTTCATTATGTCACATTTTATCTCTCACAAAATAAATCGTTGGTTTTCTCTCATTAAGAGACTGTTCTGCATGAGAACGCCAATCTTGACCCTGTTGTAATCTGTAAGTTTAGTTATATCAGGTTCTAGTGAAAAATATATTCTACTTATCCTATTTATAATTGCAATATGTTATGTAATGTTTATTTCAATTAATCTGTTGTTAATATTTATATTTATAGAGAATGAAACTTTTAATATTTGAAAGTCGAAAAGCTTAGAACTTTTTAGTTATTACTGAATCCTACTATCAAATATATTATAACTTTCTTTACCTGTTTTCAGCCTCAATTGAAGGACCATAATTGCATTTGATATTAGCAAACAATGGAGGGTTTGAAAGTTTCAGAAGCTAATATGCTCGTGCATGTTCACTCATCAAAGAGTGCTAAAATCTACCAGACAATCCACCGTCAGCTGAGCTCCTTGCTTTTCATGTATTTCTAATCCCACATTTGGCTTAGCTTTCTCTCTATATCTCTCTCTATTTTTCTGTTGTTTTCCCTCTTTTAAGTTGTGTTAGACTTTGGACTTTATTATTGAAAAAGAAGTGTTGGCTAAACAATTTATATATGTAAATAACTTCAAACTGGTGAACTTTGTATAATAGATGTTTCACTCACTTAAATTTTGAAATATTAATGCCAGATTTATTTTTTCGTTTGAAAACGTAAGTTTGTTATGTGTACTTGTTTAATTGATATTTATGATTCTAATTCTTTCTAAAGAATTTAGAATGCCTTAATAGTTTAGTTTTTTTAATCCCTACTTAGGTTATGGAAAGAATATGTAAAAATAAATGTAAAGCTTTTTATTGTTTGGATAGTTTCTTTTATAAAGTGTTATATGGAAATTTTGAAAACTTCTATTGCCTTTTTGCCTCTGCAAATCTCAAGTAGTTATCAGTGCTTTGTTTAGCATGATTATGACATTTTATTTTCAAGAATACACAAGAAATTTCCTTTGCCAAGATAACTTTGCATTGTCTCTTTACCCTTTTTTCTTAACTGTTACTTAAAGTGATAAATTTGTTAAATTTGAGAAATTTTGACTTTGCTAAGTAGTCTCCATTGTTATTTTTCAATTTACAAGTTCAAACTACTTGAGCTTTCCTGTGATGTCAACACTTTAACGTACTAAGATAAGATTCTAATCATTAAGGTGTACTTGGCTAGTGTCTGATTTTTATTTTTGGTTATTTTTCTTGTTGTGGTACTTATTGCAGCTTCAATGAGAATTTTGATGGTGTTATATTGGCATATGAATTCAACATTCTTGACAAAAACGCTAAGATTTTAAATGGGTTGCATCCTTATTTTGATGTGACACTAAATGCAAAGCTATTACTTTTTTCTCCTAAACCAAATATGTTTATGGGTAAAAAATTTCTTGCTCTGTATTATTCTCGTTGAACATAAAACTCTTTATCTCGTTGGCTATTATTCAACAATGGATCTTCCCGTACATTTCTCTGTAAATGTTATAAATTCTTTGTGTATTTTATTTTGTACTGTCCCCTCATTCTGTTTTAATTGTCAATATTTCCAGAAGGGAAGGTAGTCGAACTTACTCGAGAATCCATTCATATTATTGTTCTCGGCTTTTCTTGTGCTGCTATAACTGATGATGACATTCGTGAAGAGTGTGTATAAAACTGTGGGTATATTTGCACATCATAATTTTCACTATTCATATATGTGGTTGGTGGCATTTTTGATTAATTTTCACTAGAGAAGAAGTATTCTCTAGCAGATCTCACAAGCGTCATGTTATAAAAGTCGGGACTACGATACACCTTTCAATCAAAAGGTGACATAATTTAAATTTTATGTCCTTTTGTCTCCAACATTACTACAAAAAGAGGCATTAAAGGATGATTGATCAATTCGATAGACCCCTCCTTGATTGCAATTTTATTCGATTCCCAACTGTGAAACAGTTTTGGGATTCTGATGCTACCACCTACTATGATAAGACAGACACGTCTCAAGTGTATGATCTTCGCCGTCGAGTTACTCGTATGAAACATGCGGATGGATCCATTGAAATATACTATAATAACCGTCAAGGGTTATGGCGAGAAATTGATTTCCGTCATCCTAATCCAATGGAGTGTGCGATTGATATACAAAAATACACTCCATCGTACAGGAAGATCGAGTGTATACCTTCCCTGATGGACTTGATGACAGACTCGACAAAACTCAAAGTGATGTGCTTCAAATCAAACCATTCCCTACGGTGGAACAAGCCTATGGATTCATACGTAGGAAAGAGGTCCGGCAGACCGTGATGATCACGGGTATGGATACGACACCCGGAGCAGTTATGGCTTTTCAAGGGGTCAAGGGACATCATAATCTGATGCCACCAAAAACATGAACTTCTTTTGGTAGCAAGAAATCCACGGGAAATCCACCATCTCTTGACATGAAATATGGCCATTGCGGAAATTCCAAACACACCCGTGAAAACTGCTTCAAACTACATGGGTATCCAGAATGGTGGAATGATCTTCAAGCACAGAAGAAACGGAACACCACTGGGCGAACCGTTGTGGCTACCAATAATGCCTCACTATCCCTTACTCCTCAGGCTGAATCTTCCCAGGATCCAGGTATTTCAAGTAAAGCATTTCACATCTCTACTCGTAGTGATAAGGAGGATTGGATTTTGGACTCTGGAGCTACAGATCACATGACATTTGACCCAAAAGATCTCTCCAATACAACCCAACCAAGACGGAGTTGTGTTGCTAATGCAAATGGGGTCACTTATCCAGTTACATGAGCTAGAACAGTGACCTTATCTCCTTCATTATCTCCTTCATTATCATTATCTAATACTTTACTTGTACCCTTTATTTCAAACTGACTAATGTCTATAAGTCAGGTCACTTCAGATCTTAAATGTGTAGTACTGATGTATTCTACTTTTTGCCTTCTACAGGATATTCTCACCAAGGAGATCATTGAGCATGGTACTAAGAGGGGAGGGTTATATTATGTGGATGACCTCAATTCAGGAAGAGCCAATCACATGCAACACACTGTTGATAACAAGGAATGACAGATTTGGCTATGTCATCGTAGATTTGGGCATCCATCATTCGGGTATTTAAAACACCTACTCTCCAGTTTATTTTAAAATATCACACACTCATATTTCAAATGTGATACTTGTGTCCTAGCAAAAAGTCATAGGGCATATTATCCTATGAGCATGAATAAAAGTATGACTCCTTTTGCTTTGGTACATTATGATGTTTAGGGACCTTCCCTAGTCACTACGTCATCGGGTCATCGTTGGTTTTTTATTTTTGTTGATGATTGTACACGAATGACATGGCTTTACCTTCTCAAACATAAAGATGAAGTATTCTCTACGTTTCACTTGTTTCACACCATGGTTCAAACACAATTTTCTGGAAAAATTAAGATTCTTAGGTCTGATAATGGAGGGGAGTATGTTAATCAACAATTTCGGACATACTTGGACAACCATGGTATTCTCCATGAAACCTCGTGTTCACAACCCCCACAACAGAATGGGACTACGGAGAGAAAGAATAGGCATATTTTAGAAACTGCTCGGGCCTTACTAATTGGTGCACATATTTTGATGCTTCCGCCCTGATTTTTTGGATGTGTTGCTTTTGTCCACCTCCATAAAAATCAACGATAACACATCCAAAAAATCAACGAACTAAGTTGGATCCATGTGCTGTCCGATGTGTATTCTTGGGGTATGGCGTACAAAAAAGGGTTACCGATGCTATGATCCAATTACTAAAAGAACCTATATTACCATGGATGTCACTTTCCTCGAATTAGAATGATTTTCCCCATCACCGGTATCCAATTACACTCTTCAGGAGGAGAGTTATGGTGAAGAACGAAATTGGCTTGATGTTGAAATATTAGACATTAGTCCAACATACTCGGATCGTGCCAATAATATGGAGGAGCCAGTATCTAGACCCGAGCTTGAACTTCCAAGAACTGAAGCTGAAGTAGTAATTGAATCTCCAGAAGATGAAGTGGTTGATGTACCCCTCCACTCTCTAGTACCCAATGATCCTCCTACTGAGAATACTCCTGAGGTAAGCTATCCTATCACACCTTTACAAACTAATGCTATAGATACATCTGTTGGTTATGTTTTACCTTTCAGACACAATCGAGGCAAACCTCCAAATCGATACTCCCTAGAAAGAGAAGAACGAAAATCCAAGTATCCAATAACAAATTATGTATCTACTCAAAGGTTATCAGAACCTATCAGGGCATTTTCACAAACACTCTCCTCGTGTCAAATTCCAAGTAGCATTGAAGAAGCCTTATCTTATCCAAAATGGGCTCAAGTTATAAAAGAGGAATTTCAGGCATTGCAGAAGAATAACACATGGGTGTTAAGCGAATTGCCTCAAGGGAGGAAGATGGTAGGATGCAAGTGGATTTTCTCCATTAAGTATAAAGCAGATGGGTTAGTTGATCGATACAAGGCGAGACTTGTAGAAAAAGAATATACACAGAAACACGGGATAGATTTTCAAGAAACCTTCTCACCTATGGCTAAACTAAAAATCGTTATAGTCTTGTTATCTCTTGCGGCAAATTTAGATTGGCCATTGCACCAACTTGATGTAAAAAATGCCTTCCTTCATGGTGATCTTGAAGAAGAGATTTACATGGATATCCCACCAGGATATACCGTTACATCAGGAAAAGAAACTGCATGTAGATTACAACGAGCATTGTATGGACTAAAACAATCACCTCGAGCATGGTTTGGTAGGTTGAGTTTAGCAATGAAGAAATATGGGTTCCAACAAAGCAACTCTGATCATACTCTTTTCCTAAAAATTTGATTAGGAAAGATAACAGCCCTTATAGTCTATGTAGACGACATGATCATTACAGGGGATGATAAAGAAGAAATTTCTAAGCTTAAAGAACAACTGTCAAATGAGTTTGAAATAAAGAATTTGGGAGAGCTCAAATACTTCTTAGGCAAGGCATATGTCTTTCCCAAAGGAAATATACTCTGGACCTACTGGCAGAGGTAGGGCTACTAGATTGTAAATCTGTCGATATTCCAATGGTTCAAAATCATAAACTCGGAGCATATGTGGACCAAGTACCAGTAGATAAATAGAGATATCAACGGTTAGTGGGTAAACTCATATATTTATCTTATACTCAACCTGATATTGCTTATGCTGTAAGTGTCGTGAGTCAGTTCATGCACTGCCCAAGTGAAGACCATATGGATGCGGTCGTGCGAATACTTCGTTATTTAAAATCCTCCCTTGGGAAAGGACTTATGTTTTCAAAGAATGGTCAATTGGAAGTCCTTAGATATACAGATTTAGACTGGGCAAGGAATATGAAGGATAGGAAATCTACTACTGGGTACTTTACTTTTGTGGGGGGCAATCTTGTTACATGGAGGAGCAAGAAGCAAAAGGTAGCTGCTTTATCTAGTGCTGAAGCTGAATTTCGAGGAATAATCAAGGGAATATGTGAGCTCCTTTGGTTGAAAAAACTTCTAACTGAGATTGATGTTGCTCCTAACTCTGAAACGAACTTATTTTGTGATAACAAAGCAGCTATTGCCATCTCTCACAATCCAGTTCAACATGATCGCATGAAGCATGTTGAAGTGGATCAGAACTTCATCAAACAAAATCTTGAAGAAAAGATTATTAAGCTTCCATTTGTTAAACCAGAAGATCAATTGGCTGATATATTCACAAAATCTATGTCTGTAAGAAACTTCTACAACTCACTTGACAAGTTGGGCATAAGAGACATATATGCACTAACTTGAGGGGGAGTGTTGGTGTGTGTTGTGGTGCATGCTGCAACAGTGGCAGACACCAATGCTTAATGGAGCAAAACATGGAACATACAATAATATTAATGGAGCCATAAAACATGAATGTGTAGCTATTAGAGTTATTGTTTAATTTTCGTTTTCATTATATACATATAGTTAAACTCTTGTATAGAAAAAAAAAATAAAAATAATATGAAATATACATGGTAATTATCAGAGAAACACAATATTTTACTATATCTTTTCTTGTATCTGTATTATAAAGTGTGTGATATATAAAGCATGTATATTATAAATTATTGAATATACTGTCGATAATTAAGTTTAACACCTAATTAGGTTAATTATGCTTTGCAATTTTGACGATGAAATACTACATAATTCTGGTTCTCTTCTTCCGGCTCATACGGGTTGTATTCGCTGGTTAGAGAGACATTTGGATGATGTTTCAGTAACTGACAGGTTTGTAAATCTCAACTTGCAATCCTTGGAAGAGTTTAAATCTTCAAATGTCTTATATTAGTCTTCTTGACTTCAATTTTTTATCTCTGAAGCAATAAGAGGAAAGAAGTTGAGGAATGTGTTACTCGAGAGCATGATATGGTGAAGAGCAAAACATCGCCCTCTCGCACCAATAAAAGTATCAAGAAATCAAAAAAGAGAACGAGGCAAGAATCTTGACGGCTACTATCGTAATGACATTGAGATTTTGTTGTTGTCAGATTATTTTTTCTTCGAGTATCTGTGCTGCAAATTTCGTTTTAAATTACAAGATGTTCATTAAGTGGTTTCTCGGTGTAGTAAAGCAGGGTATTATATAGTGATAGCCAAATTTAATTATTTACTAAATTCATTGAAGTGTTGATACTTATGTTTGCTATGAAAATCCAAGACATACTTGGATGTAATAGGCAAATTATGCCAAAACTTTCAAAAAAATTGGTTTTCGTTATCAATTTAGGCCACCAATATTTTCATTTCATTATTTCTTTTCCCTTTAATACTTGTTTAAATTTAGAAAAGTGATTGATGTCTTGTTACATAAAACATCTCTTCAATTGTGTAACAATTCTTTTTTCTTATGATTAGTCAGGTTATATATATCTTTACTCTCGTCTATTGGATTGCTAATAAACGGGTATAGATTAGTATGGCTGAAGAAAAAGGGCATTTGATCTCTAGTTCTAGTACCTTTCAGATTAATCAGCACAATTTGGTGCAAATAACATAATGGGGAAGAAGCCCTAAAAATGGATAAGCTCCTAATGCCAAAATTGCCTTGTAAATGGTATGAGTTCTTTGTGGGTATTAAGAGTATGTATGTGGTGTGTAATTGTTATTTTTTAAACAAATGTGTATGTGCTTTAAACTCTCTTGAAGTTCAATTTATTTTACTATTAATATTAAGCACACATTATTGGATTGATTTGGATATGAAATTGAACTTTCTACGTAAACATAACATCAGAAGTGAAATTGCAATTTAACACATTAAAAAATTTATTTGATTTTTTATTATCTCATAAATTATTTATAATATTGAAAATATAATTTTTAATGTTAAATCATTAGTTTTTATACTTTAAATTTGGCGAGTTAAATTCATATATGACTTTAACAACTTAAAATTTTAAAATATATGATTTAATTTAAATATTAAAGTACAATTTAACACATTGAAAAATCTATTTTATTTTTTATTATCATGTAAATTATTTATAATATTACAAATATAATTTTTAATGTTAAATCATTAATCTTTATACTTTAAGTTTGGTTATATGAATTTAAGAAATTAAAATTTTAAAATATATGATTTAATTTAAATATTTTAAAATTTTGAAGGGATAAATTATATTTTATAAAAGTTTATAAGATAGGAAGGAAATTGCTTGGGATCTAATTACAAAAATAGTGATCCTTTCTTACGCAGAATTGTTTATCACAAGTTGACAGAGTATTTTGTGAACTAATTTTTAAATTAAAACAATTTGAAATTACCTTTTTATTTCATATCAAAATACTTATATTATGCCACGAAGATACTGACAATTTTTTAAACTTTTACTTTTCGTTGGAATGAATACGATTAGGAATTTAATTATTTTTACACATTTTTAAGTTTACTTGTGTCATAGATATATAATGAAATAAGAATAATTTCTAAAAGACATATTTTATTCTACCATTTTTTTATAAATTGTTATTCTATCCCCTTTTTTATTGTATAAAAATATATTATTTCAATTTTATCATCAAATTCTAAACACTAAAACCTTAAAATCTTAAAATTCTAAACGCTAAATCCTTATACTTCTAAAACCTTAAACACTACATCATTTTTTTATTTTGATGATGCAATATTCAGTATTAATATGGTGTATCAATAATAAAATTTTATTATTATAAATTAATACTTGATGTTATTTTGTAAATAATAAGAATAAAAAATTATCAAAGATATTTTTTTTATTTTTTATTTTTTTAAATTAAATAATATTTTTAAGTAATAATCTTTAATCATATATCCTGTATAATAATAAAAATAATAATTAAATAATATTATTTAAATATTGTAATAATAATATTATTTCTTTTACTTTAAATTTCATATAGTATTACTATTCTCGTTACTTTTTAATTATACATAAAGATGTAATTTTCAAAGTCTCATATTTTCCTATTTGATGTCACCAGCTTGAACTACCTACATGGCTACAGCCTACACCTACAGATTTCATTATATATATATATATATATAAATGGTTTACAGGTTGGAGTGTGTTTGAAAGTTGAAACCATTTTTATTGTTTTATTTTATACTTTAAAAATTGGTAAGACTAGAATTTGAACAAGTCCATATGAATGATGGTGATACTTTTTCTTTTCTTTTCTTTTCTTTTCTTTTCTTGTAATATTGGGTAAATGAATTAATGATAAACTCCCACTTGATATTACTAACCAAATCGACCCTACCATTTTGATGAAAAGCCCACTCAATTAGTTAAGTTTACTTCTCTTAAAATAGACGAAGTAGATCGAATTCTACCAATTACACCCCTAGGCCTCCTCACATCCAAATTAATGTTAATTATTATTTATTGACCTCAATAAATTCATACCCTTCCAAAACCCTAACAAGATATATCAATACTAACAAAACAACAGCTAAAGCAATTGTAATCTTTTTAGTTCAATGAGCTCATCAATATGATTCTTAATTAGAAAGGAATTAGGTATGCACTTAATTATGTTCCTCTACAGATATACTATACACAAAAGTGCCTTGCAAGCCCAAAAGAGAGAGAGAGAGAGAGAGAGAATGGCTAAAAGATTCGTTAAGCAAAGCAAAGAAAGTAAAACTCTCTAGGAACAAATTATCAACATTTTACAACGCATAATGAATATCACTAATCTATTCACAATTCTCATTTTTGCAATATTATATAAATGCTTTATTTTTTGAAATGAAAGATTATGAATATTTTCTTAAACATTTTATATTAATAAAAATTTAAATCAAATAATATTTTAGTATGTTTTAAATCTATAAATTGAATCATTTATTTTATTATTATATTATAAGATAATAGACGATATTATATATATATTTTTCTTAACATATGTAATTTTTTAAATGAATTCTAAAAACTACTATTGTTGTTACTATCCATTAAATCTAAACATTTTATCACAATTATTTTTTTTATATAACATGAAGATAAAATTCTTGTATTTTCTCTAAATAATGCTTAAAAATGATCTAATTGTCAATTATTTTTATTTTTAATAGAAATTAAATATATTTTAAGTTATTTTAAATATATGGGGTGACTTGCTAAGCTTTATAAAACTTTTACAAATATATATATATATATACAAATAATTTAATTTTCTCTGTTTAAAGAATCAATTATAAATTTATAAATATATCAACAAACTATATTATATATTTATTTATACAATTATGTTAGTTTTAATTACACGGCATCACCCATTTGTTAGTTTATTCCCGTTAAACACCCCACATGCACTACACGTAACCCATAACCTGAAATTGGTTTTAGGGTTAGGTTATTCCCGTTAAACCTTTCCCAAATTCCAGAAGCTTTACCAACTACTCACCATCTACTTTCCATCACCGGAAAGCACTGAAAGCCCCAGGTTTACCAACGACAATAATAACCAATATGTACAGTAATGACGGCGCTAGAAAAAGCAGTGAAGCTGGAAAGGCTAATAGATATTTTGTGAACTCAAAGACTGGGAAAAGAAGGCCTTGTCGGCGTTAGTGGAGAACCTAGTTACAGAAAATGGCGTCAAGTCAGATGGTGTCACGACATTAAATCAGATAGTTACAGAAGCGTGGTCTAGGCCTTGATGGATTACCTTTGCAATATCAAAGAAGTAAAATTGCTACCTGTAGTAAGTCGTTGAGTGGCAGGTTACTTCAACAAGGTTTATGTGCCTAGTTGAGCATGCGTTGATGACGACTTTGTGCGGGTATAACAACATCGGTGAAAACAAGCTGTTAACGACGTAAGAAAGGCTCAAAGAAGTGGGTATTGCGTTCGCGATGGTTTTGGTTGAGATTAGGGCCTAATGGAGTTATTAAATCTTAGATACATACTGTTAGGGGGTCACGTGAATTACAAGTGGAGGGGTTAACAGGAATACACCAACAGAAGTGTGATGTTATACAAGGGAAAAAATACATATTAGCAATAAAATTATACCTAAATATATTATTAATACCTTCATTATTTTAATAAAGTATGCACCGATGGTCTTTTTTTAAAAAAATTTAATATCATAAATATCTCTAAAAATTTAAAAATATTATAAATATCATTTAAATTTAATAGAAGTTAACGCTAACAAAATTAAATAATAATTTTTCTACATAAAAATAAAAAAATACTAAAAAATTGAAAAATAATATTAATAGATAGATCAATAAAATTAACACTCATAGATAATATAATAATAAATATAAAATACATTTTATTAAGAATGATCTATGAAACTTATAATATTAAAAAATAAAATTCACAACATATTTTAAATTTACTATTAACATTAAGTATAAAAACTTAATTAAATATTAAATTAGGTTATGAATTTGAAAGAATATATTTAACTAAAGAAAATAATTATCTATTTTTAATACATTACATAGGTCATTAACAAACTGTTATAATAATTAAATACATGGATAAAATGAATTTATATAAATAGGTAAAACTTTTCAATAAATTAGACAAATAATAAAATCAAAAATATTAACACACTTTTAAATACCAAAGGAATAAAACTTATATGTTAAAAAAACCTATGATAACATGAAGAAAAAGTAACGTAACAAGAAGTAGTAAGGTATTAATGTTTACATTTATATACTTTGAATAAGAAACCTTTAACAAAAAAAAAGTTATAGATCTAAAATAATAATTTAAAATAATGAAAGCATTTATTCATGATATAATATTAGGAAGGAAATGATATCATTGTTATGATAATAATATTCAAAAATAAACTACAAAATATAGAATGTTGATAGAAGTTTAATAGGTATATCAAAAAAACAAATAACGAAAACGAAAACGAAAACTTTAATTCTTTTAGCAAAAAAACTAGATATAGTACAATGATCAAACATTAAGTCCTTTCAAACATTTAAAGAATTTGGTTATAATAAAAAATTACAACAAGATATACATAATAAATTTACAAAATTAATAAGATATGTAAATAATATACTCATAGACAATGATATTATAAGTTACAAATTTGATTAATTTATAGGATTAAAATAATAACCACGCAAGAGATCATGCATATGTATTGATACATAGAAATGAGAAATGAGAAAAGAAATAATGGAGAAAAATCCAAAAATTAATCCCAAATTAATAGAATATATATAAAAATTATAAAAATAGTTTATAAATCTTGAGAATAGAGACATAGAAAAGTTAGCTTATTTGTTAACCCCGATGGATGAAGAATTAGTTAGACATTATAATGAAAAACTTTGTACAATATGATCTCAAAAATTAGTGAAACTTATTTTAAACTACAAAATATAATCTCAAAAAAATTTATTAAACCAATTTCATTCTTAGTTCTTTATCAAGAAGAAACATCTAATCTATATAAAGAATAAATAAATGGAAAAATGTTAGAAGAATCTGACCTTCTTTGTAGAATAAAACAACAACCAAAAATGAAGAAATGATTACATTTGAGAACTAAAGATAATACCATACCAGAATTCAAACTTCGTAAAAATCATAGATCTTATTTTTTAGATTTAGATTGTATAAGAAATATGAAAAAACTTTAGATAAATGATGAGTGTAATCATACAATTAAACCCTTCAACTTGTAAAGTTTTAAAAGCTCATAAAATGATAGATAATGTTAAAATTTAATCTATAAATTTAACAAAATAATAACATTTATAAATATAGAATAATGTTTTCACAAGTAAAGAATATTTAGATACTCTAATAAATAAAAATATATGGGAATTTATAAAAAAATAAAGAAAGATATATCACTGAACACAATGAAAATAAAATTGAGGAAGCCAAATAACATTTAAAAAATATTAAAATATACAGCATGTGTTATATGGATTCTTTTATTTATGAATATGAAATATATTATCATAAGTTACCGTCATCTATGCAAAAAAACTTATAAGGAAATATTTTTAAAAAAATTATCTATAACAACATAAAATCATTACAGAATGATAGAATAAAAAAAATAGAGAAACTATACCACACAATTTAAGAGGAAGAATAACTTGTCTTAAAAATTAGATAATCATTACATGTCAAGAAAAACAAGAATATGAACAAATAAGAAGAAATGATCAAATTTGTTGTGATAAAAAAAATTAAATGTTAAAAAAAATATGAATGTAACATAACATAGATTATCAAGAAATAATAATTGGTTTATTAATAGGAAATATTTTTTTAAACTTATATCAATATTTTATATAATATTTAAACAAAATAAGTCTAACAATACTAGATAATGAAACTATTTATATGTTAAAAATAAAAAAAAGATTTGATTAGATCAAATATAACTTTTATGAAATAACATAAAAAAATGAAAACTTAGTGAGATAGATAATAAAAGAAACAATAACCTTATTTAAAATATTTTATTAAATGTAGAATAGAAATGAGACTATTTTCTTAATGAAATTTAAGGAGAAAAAGGCCTGAAGAAGTATAAGAAAATTATTAAAAATAGTGAGATCAAAATATTTTTTAGATTTAAAAATAAACAAATCTAAAATACTTGCTAACATAAACCTAAGAGCCATTAACAAAGTCAGTAACATAAAATCTATAATTTATACTCTAAAAGACATGATTGAGTTTGAAAATTAAATTCAAAGACCTTTAAAACTAAAAATCATAATATCAAGTAATTCATCACACTCTAGTCCACAATTTTTAATCAAAAAAGAAGCTAAAAAAAGAAGAAGAAAATTGTGAGAAACTTCAAAGCATCGAATAAAAAAATATTGATGATAAATACTTTATTCTAAATAAATAATAATTATTATCATCGATAAAAAAAGAAATATTTCTAAGGTTTTAATTATAAAAGTAGATTTTGACAAATTAAACTTGACAATGATTTTAAAAAACTAACGACATTTAGTTATCCTTAATTCTAATGGACTAATATATCATTCGGATTAAAACAAGATTTAGACATATTTCAAAGATATATGTATAACATTTTTAAGAAATTATAAAATTTTTATTGTGTTTACATAGATAATATTTTAGTTTTTAATAATAAATTAAATTAATATTATTTGAATATTATTAATATTTTATAAGAATACAAGAAAAAGACATTTTACTTTTTGAGAATAAAATAATAATTGTTTAACAAAAAATTAAGTATTTAAGGTTATAATTTAAAAATGAAAAATATAATATATAGAGGTTTAATATTCAAATATTTCTTAATTAATTAAAAGATAAAATCAATTATCGAAATTCTTAGGATGTTTGAGATTCCTTATCTTATGAAATGAATCCTTAATTCTATTAGTTTGACATAGTTTTAGAAATAGTAATCTATTTACTCTAAAAAATTATATCTATAAATTATGAGTGATTAGTGATCTCTTCAAAGTTCTTAATTAACTTAAAGAATTATAATAGTTATTAATATCATGAATAAAATGGAGTGTAGTCATTCTTTTTTAATTTTCTAAGAACTTTAATTTGGATACCATATTATCTATGAATGTAAAAAATTTACCATTAGTACGAGGATATTATGGTTTGAGAAAGTTAAGACATTAAGTATAACAAAAAGATGAACAATGGAAATAAAGACTATGGGTATAGATGTTAAATTTAAGTATGATAATTATAATTTTAAACTAATTAAAGATCTTAAATAATTAAATATTTATTTATAACATTTATAAAGTTAATAAAAAAGAAAATGAAAAGAAAGAAAGTAGCCGTGGAAATAAACATAAGAAAAATACAAAATTAAAATAATTTTTTAATAAGAAATTTACAGGATTATCTTTAAATAATAATCTATAATAAATAATAACTAGCGTCGTAAAATAATTAATTTCAATTTGATATGACAGTTATAAAAAGAAAAAAAAATATTATTAGGTATAAAGTTAATACCATTATTCAATCATCGAGATAAATTGAAATGTGTTAAATGTTAAGACAATAATGATATTTTTATTTTTATAAATAATCATTTTAAATTAAATTGTATAGTTTTTTTTAAATATTTTTTATTGTATAATTAATATCCAACCTATTAAAACTAATATAATAATTTAATGGGTGGGAAATAAATTTGGTAGTATATAATTTTTTTTACCGAAAGAACACAAATAATTAAATAAATAAATTTTTAGAATGAAATAAATAAAAAGAAATGAAAAATCCAACTAAAATTCCAATTATGAGAGAGAAAGCCAACATGGCCGGTGCAATCAACCGGATCTTGGCCTTAAATAACGACTTTGTCTGACCAAATTTTCTCTCTCATCAGCTCTGTCATTCTCTCTCTCACGTTTCTCTGTCTTTCGCTTCTCTCTCTCTTCGATTCGTCATCTTATTTTCATTCTTATTCCAAACTCTATCAAGCTATTAATCTCCTCCCCTTTCGTTCTTTGGTCTCTCCGAATAACAAATCTGAAAAGGCTAAAAGGAAAAAAGTTCGAGAGAGAAAACGTTCACACACAGCAATAATTCACTGCTTTTCTTTTTCCTGCTCTCTCTGCCTTTCTTTCTTTATCGCCAGCTGTATCTGCTCGTCCTTGCCATACCCATTTCTTATCTCTCTCTAACACAGACCCAGTTCCTCACCACTCCAATCATCACATAGAAAGATCCATTTCAGGTACGATAATCTTAATTCGCTCTGTTTTCTTCTACTTTGATCATCTCCAATTAATTTATTACTTTTTTTCCCTCTCTGTGGCGCGTAGATCTCCTTGTATGTACTGTTGGGTTTTGATCCCTAGTTTTGATCATTTTTACAATGTATAATTTATCGTTTTTTCCTATCTGGGTATCTACTAAAATGTGAACATTTTATTGGGTTTTTGCTGTTCTTCCACTATATTGGGAATTTGATCTGATCTGTGACTTTTTGTTCTTCTGATTATTGTCGGATCTTTTTTTAATTATTATTGTGGTCGATTTTATTTTTGACTATATTTTTTCTCTCTCTTTTTCTTGTATTTGACTGGATTTAATTGTTTAGAGAGATAAGAAAGGCTGGTAGTTCAAGATGTAACAAAGCAATTGGAGATCCCAGTGATAATATGTGTATTTGAACCTTGTCAATTACTTGTATAGGAACTTTACCTTTGTTTTATGAAGTTAGTACTTGTCGCCTTAGGGTCCCACTATTTTTTGCTATCTTGTGAATGGATATTCTCCTCATCAGTGTGGGATATTGTTCTTGGTATAAATCGTGAGTATAGGTTGGAATTCTTATTCACTTGGTGTTCCTCTAGAGAAGATTGGTTTCTTTGATAACTTTGCATTTGGTGGACTTGGGAGACTCTATCCTCTTTTCCTTGCTAGTTGTCACGATCTTAAATTTTAAGTAGCAATCGTGCGGTACTTAGCACCGTCCGTTGCACTATGCCTGTCTTTAAACCTGAACGAAACTTTCCAAAGAGAATAGAAAGAGACTCAGAAATTGAGAGGATTCAAGAGCAAAACAAGAACTAGAGAGATAGTTTGTAAAGAATGCTTTGTATTACTCCAGAGAAAGATTATCTTACAATTTCCCAAAGGATGGTTAAAAATTCCCCAAGATGAATACAAATGAAGGCCAATAGGTCTATTTATAGTGTGACACTAAGCTTAAGACTATGTCACATCTTTCTAGATTCTTCTATGTCTAGAATGTACAAGATAATTTTAGTTTTATCTACAATATGCCACAAGGTTCTAGGACCTTCTACCGAACTCTAGAGTCTTCTAGGTTTGGCTAGTTTATTCATGCAAGTTCTAGGATGTTCCGTAAGCTTTTAGAGACTTCCACATCCTTCATGAACCATCCAACACGTTGTAGAATATTCCAGTCCCTTCTAACAACTTCAAACATATGCTAGTATACTCTAGAACATTATAGAGTCTTCAAGTCTTGAGTTGAGTCCATCCAACTCTATCTCATTCTAGACATCTCTAGGTCACTCTATAACTTTCCCATGTAGAAAAGTCTAGATTCTTTAGGCAAGTATCGTTTCTTTGGATTTTAAGGGACATTTGGAGTGGGACGTAACATAGTGCTTCTAAACATGTCTTCAAATTGCATGTTTGATCATAAATGCGAAGGTTTGGAATTCAATAACATGGTATTTTGTTTGTAGTTTTCCCGTAGGAAGCTAGGAAACTTGGGACGTGGCATGGATAGACTAGAATGTAATTCATTGAGGTTTTATCCGAAGTCCTAACATTTTTAAATTCTCTCCATAATATTATCTAGCATAATATTATAATGATAGAAGTAAGATTTACCAATTACAGAACGGATAATAAGATCTTATATGTTATTCATTTGAATGGTGTAACTCTTTTGTTAAACCAACTTCTTGATTGCATGCTGACAATTTGCATATCAATATTTTATCTTCCATGAAAAGAGATGCTATCGATCAACAACAAAGTAAGGTCCAGCAGGTTATAGACTATGTAAGAAAGCCAATTAGGAAAAAAAAAAAAGGTTAGATAGTGATGATAAGATAACTTAGATATGTAGATGTATTAGGACCGTGAGAAGTTTTTTATTAATGTTAACGTCATTACCTTAATGCCTTTTGAGACATCTTTACTGAAAATTTATCTTGGTGTATGAAATGCTGATCTTTATGCTATTCTGAAAAATTGATGAATTTTGTATGGTACCTTACCTTTTTGCAAAGATACAGATTAGTACCAAAACTATACAGGAGTACACCATTACTACCTTAGTTTAGTGAGGGGTACACCAATGGTCTTATTTTGAAAAAAATATGTAAAAAATGTGAAATGGAATATACTTAGAATTGGCAATGACAGACTAGTAATTTTTACCATTTTTGTTTTCTTTTTTTTTTAAAAAAAAGGTTTATTCAATACTGTTTTAAATTGGTCGAATTTTTCTTTTTATGATCATTTTGGACTAAATTGTTTTTTTAGAAGAAAAATACTTCTGGTGTATCCCTTAAAATATAGTACTTTTGTGTAACTTATATCAGTTGGTACCCTACCCCGATGAAGAATATCATTGTTTAAATTCTCTTTAATCTGAACTCAAAGTTAATGGTATCACATGGTTTTGATCCCAAATATTATGGTCTTTATATTTTCTTTACCACTTTGTAGCCAAAGTGTTTTTCTTCTTTGCAGTTTATCATTGTGGAATTTCTACGCACCAGAGAATATTTCTTCAACTGAACAAAACATCAGTAAATAAGGACATCCGGCGATGTCTAGCTCTGCAAAAGTTTTTGATCCTGCATTTCAGGGAGCTGGTCAGAGAGTGTATCCTTTAACATAAACAGTGAAGTAAAAAAGATTGAATTTAGTAATATTATTTTGTTTTATTCTATATATTTCTATTAAGAAGAAAAAATCAAACACTGATGCTCTTTATTGGCAGTAATAGTGAAAGGATAACAATGAGTTTTCAGTAACTGTATAAAAGCATTTTTTTTATTTAAATATTGTTGCTATGAGACATGATTATGTCTTGCACACAGAGGTTTTTTTTTTACTTAACATTCTCTAGAGGGACCGAAATTTGGAGAATCGAGAACTTCCAGCCAGTTCTAGTGCCTAAGTCCGAACATGGAAAATTTTATAGTGGAGATTCTTACATTGTCTTGCAGGTAAATATGGTGTTTGATGTCATATTTCTTCTTTCCTTTTATATTTTTAATCTATGGTCTTATATTTTCCTTTACCTTGCAAGAATGTGGAATTTAAATCTTAACTATGTTGTCAGGATTGTTATTTGTATCATGACAAATAAATTGTTTTCTTGGATGCTGATACATATTTGTCTTGGATTACTTGTATTCTCCCCAGGCATTTAGCATAATGCTGTGACAGCTGCTTGTTTTTAAGAGTTTAGAAGTTTGATAGACATTTGTTGGAATATCAGTCTATTCAATAATATATTATGGTACACTGTGTCCAAAGAGACCTGAACCAGAATTTTCTGGTCACCCGTTTCATTGGGAGGGAACTGACAGGGGTGAACGATAATCCTGAAAATTATAGGATAGTTCCCCTTTACCCTCCCAAGAGCCTCAGTAAAGTATACTTTCTGATACAATATGATATATTTTGCAGACAACACAAAATAAAGGAGGTGCGTATCTATTTGACATACACTTCTGGATTGGAAAAGATACAAGTCAGGTGTGCTTTAATCTCACCCTCTTTGTCTGTTTGTGGGTGCTTCAGTGCCACCGGTCTGAAAGAATCATAGACTGACTGATGACCTGAATGGTCTTGAATTTTTACATCATTGTGAAACTAGGTGTTATTTCAAAATGAGCTGTACTGATTTATATATGCAATGTCTTAACTTCTTATAGGATGAAGCTGGGACGGCAGCCATCAAAACAGTTGAACTTGATGCAGCTTTAGGAGGACGTGCAGTGCAATACAGGGAAATTCAGGGACATGAATCCGACAAGTTTTTGTCATACTTCAAGCCTTGTATTATACCTTTGGAAGGGGGTTTTGCGTCTGGATTTCGAAAAACCGAGGAAGAAGAATTTGAGACACGTTTGTACGTTTGCAAAGGCAAACGAGTTGTCAGAATGAGACAGGTTCTATTCCTTTGGCATGAGATTGTGAAATAAATAAAGATTCTTTTGATATAATTATGCAGAGGATTCAAGGGTGCCTTTCCCGCATACAATTTGTGCAGGTTCCTTTTGCACGGTCATCACTGAATCATGACGATGTATTCATTTTGGATTCTGAAAATAAGATTTATCAGTTCAACGGTGCAAATTCCAATATCCAAGAAAGGGCGAAGGCGTTAGAAGTAATCCAGTTTTTGAAGGAAAAGTATCATGACGGGAAGTGTGATGTTGCAATTGTTGGTAAGTGTATGAAGTTTTTATGAATAAAAAATGTTGGATGAATACATGTACTTAAGGTTTCCTATGATGTTTTAATTATTCACAAATCTAGTGTTACTGACTAGTGACTACCATGATGGGAATTGTGACATTGCAATTTGATAGTTGCATGTAGTTTAAGGGATGTCAAATGGGCAGGTCGGATTGATTCTTTATACAAATGATACATATCAAGTAATAACCCTACAAAAAAGTTTGGTTATGATGTTACCTATGATGTCTTTGCTTGTTTTGTATTCATTTCTCAAACCGTGCATCATTCAAACACAACAATGAATTCAAATATTCACATATATAGTGTTTCCAACTTTTCACCTAGTATTCATAATGGTTTCTGTCTTTGGGAAGTTGATGGAAGCAGTGAGTTTTATATGAAAACTGTGTTTATGTTGTCAGATGATGGGAAGTTGGATACAGAATCAGACTCTGGAGAGTTCTGGGTGCTCTTTGGTGGTTTTGCTCCCATTGGCAAGAAGGTTGTCACTGAAGATGATGTTATGCCAGAAGTCACACCTGCTCAACTCTATAGGTATTCTTCTCTTTATTTCTTTGTGTTTATTTATTTGTTTTTTAAGAATACATAACAAAGTCCAATTGTTATTAAATTTTGCTAATGAAGGAATAAGATAGAGTAAAAATAAAATAAAACAATTTCGTTATATTTTAATAATATTACTAAGAGAATACAAAAACATATTGTGGATAAGGCCCATAAGCTTAATAGCTGAATAAAAATAGGGCTACTACCCAAGTGACCATCTTGAGCTCCTAAACCAGCAGTTGTTGGTACTACCCAATGTAGACTTTTCACCATTTAACTCGACCGGTTTATTCCTAAATTTTTTAGCTTGAAAAATTAGGCCATGTTTTTTCTGCTCTTGACCACCATTTTAAAATTTGAATTATATTTGACCAATTAGGTCTACTAAATTGTTCCAAAATGAAAAATGAATAACTAAATTTGTTAAATAAAGGTTTTGGAATATATTGGTTGGAATTTATGAAGGTCATAGACTAAATTGTTTAAACTAAAAGGCATGGTCTAAATTGGCTGGAAGTGAAAAAGGTGAAGCAGCAAATTGGTACTTCAGCCTTATTTCCAACACTTTTTTTCTTGAGCTGATCATTTCTGTCCAAATTGGAACAAATGAAAACACACCAAGTAAAACAGAAAAGTGCCACTCTAACTTTCCTAAATTTCTAATCCCCCTATCCCAGTTTAATGACTACAATGAAATTGGAACTTATACTAACACCTTGTTGAGGATAATCACAAACATGTACTGCTCAATTGACCTAGGGACAATTTTAGTAATGATGCCATGCAATTTTTAGTTTTGTTTGGCTGCCTTATATAAAAAAGAAAGAAATAAATTAAATATATGTAACAGGTTAGCTGTTTGCACATTCATATGCTGTCCCTGAATATGTTGTTCCTTTTTCTTCTCATTCATATTGGTACATACAATATGATGTGTATTAGGAAAAGGAATGGAATTGGGGGAATAGAAAGGGATAGGGGAATGAGAGAAAGATGAGAGAGATATAATTGAGGTATAAATAATATTTTAATCCATATTCTAGTCTGAGTTTAACGTACAAGCATACATAAATAGGACTTTTCTGATAACTAAAACAATCCTAACTCTAGTTAAAAACACTAATTTGAAAATTAAATACATAATTTTGAGATAAATTAAATCTGAATAATATTTGAACTTTTAAAATTCTAACTTAGTTCTAACAGTATCTAAATAATCACAAAATATCCTAATTTATTTATTCCTTATTCCCATCACAATAAATGTGTTGCTAACTTCTTATCCTTTATTGTAGCATAATTGATGGTGAAGTGAAGATTGTAGAAGGTGAGCTATCAAAATCCATGCTGGAAAACTATGGGTGCTATTTACTGGACTGTGGCGCTGAGGTGTTCGTTTGGGTTGGCCGAGCAACCCAAGTGGAGGAGAGAAAAGTGGCCATTCAAGCAGCAGAGGTAGTAACATATAATCTGTTTTGATTCTTTTCCCTCTAGAAAGCATTTTGAGTAATGATTTTAACAAATAATCATCATTCAACCACTTCAGTTTAAGGGTGTAGATGTTTTTTCTTTTAGTATAAAATTTTATCTCCACAACCAAAATAGTCCTATCTACCTGTAAAACCCTATGTTTGTAACCGAACACAGTCAAAACTCTTCTCCTCCATCTCCATGTATGCTTTCCACATTGCAATGCAATCACAAACAAATGAATTGGTGGTGTATAAAAAATGCAAATATCAAAGTTGAGTGATGCCCATGTTGATAAAACATTTGAGTGTAGAATCTAATGACTTGACATGTTCAATATTATTCTTATCTGTGAAACCAAATAAACTTTTATTTCATAGTAAGATTCAGAAACTAAATCAATAAAGGATTAAATCATCAAAAAGTTTGAAATATTCATTTGGAGATTAAAGGAATCGATGTAAGATTGCAATGTCAATATTTGCATGCATGATGCAATTGGGAGGCATAAATACAGATTGCGTTGTTATTGAAATTTTCTATGGGCAGATGACAAAGAGAGATGGAGGGAAAGGATGAAAAAAAAAGTACACATTGGTTGGGCCTCCGGGATGACATATGATGCTTGGAAAGTAGTTATAGTACATTAGTTTTCAGTAAATAGTTTTTACTGAGATTTCTTGAAATATTGTGTTTATTCAATATACTTGGCCTAGAAGCTTTTTGAAAATGCTGTCTAAAAGAGAAAAAGAAATGGGGAAGAAGACGAGTATAAATGGTGTTTGGTTAATAGGTTTTGACAAAGTACATATGGATTTATATTATTATTTTTTAAATATTTTATAGGACTATGTTTTGTTGTGGTGATTAAATTTACACTTAAAATAAGAAAGCATCTACACACTTGAGTATGGATTATTTGTCAAAAGCATGTATCAAAAGGCTTTACAAAAGGAACATGATCCATTTGTTTATGTATTTTTTTTGGGTAGTTTCTTCATGTTAATTGGTTACTGGCCTTTGGTGTTTAACTTCTAGTTTTATTGTAGGAGTTTGTTGCGAGTCAAAATAGGCCAAAATCAGTACGCATAGCCCGACTTATTCAAGGTTATGAGACACATTCATTCAAGTCCAACTTTGATTCTTGGTCATCAGGAGGATCATCATCTCCTGGTACCGAGGAAGGAAGAGGAAAAGTAGCAGGTAAGACCTTATATGAAGAGATTTCAAGATTATTGTTATGCATTCACGTAATCAAATACTTATTGACACACATTGTTACATCTATTGATTCATCTATAAATTAGATGCTTCTATATATTTTTATCATACTGCTTTAATTACATATACATTTATTTTGAGCGTGAAACCAAACAATTTTTATAGAGTTAAACCATCTAGTTTGAAACTAATAACTTGTATGTGATTATCATGTTGGGCCTGATAACACTGGCCTCTTATCCAAGTGGAGGCATTAAGGTGATGGGCTGAATCTTCTGATGCTCTGTAGGGCTGGTTTGTGGTTGCATATAAAGTGGTTCATCTTGTCCAAGCTAGGTTAACTAGTCAAGAGGTTGAAAGATCTTAATTGAGCTAAACAAGCTTTAGCTCTTGAGCTTTGAGTGGATAACGGATCAATGCTTATCATTTTCTCGTATAAAAAATTGATCAAACAAGAAAATTGGTGCTAACTCATGTGACTCCATAAGAAACCAAACTTATATTGGTTATACACGTGCACATGTATAAATATATATTGTACACACACAAATTTAGGTTTCCTTGTTTTTTTTTAATAATGCTCAGGGATTGGTATATCATATTAGTGTATGGATAGAAGGCATTATCTTTCTCATGTTTTCTTATGTTCTATTTTCTCTCTTAGTTTCTCTCTTTCCCCGTTATAAAAATAGATGATTTTATGTATTTATCTTCTATCTCTCCACTCAGCATATGTAATGGCTCCTCTCATTTCTCCTCTTCCCATAACTCTATTCTTTAAGTTTCATGTTTCAAAAAAATAAAAAAATAAATGAAAAATGTTTTGTTGGGTTGGAATGTTTCAGGTTTTCGTGTCATATATACAAACTTATGTATACATGGTTTCTTATAATACAAAATGGTTGTATCACCAAACTATTATATGGATAGAAAGCCATCCATTTAAAGTACGATCACTTCATTCTCTCTCACAATAAAGACTCCTCACATTCTCGTGTTCTATTATATGGATGGAGTAATTCAATGATTTATGTGATTCAATGTCCTTAAACTATCATCTTTCACTTCAACACAAGGATTACAAGCAAACAAAAATTGGTTTTTTTTTGGTTGTGTGATCAAATCAGCTACTAAACAGGTCTATTTAAAACATTGGCTAAATTTCTTGGTTCCCATAATTGCTAAATTGCCGTGCTTGTATATACTAAATGCTTGGATAAATCTATGGATGTTATTAGATGTCTAAGGTTTTAAGAGTCAATTCCTAGAACCTTGTTAAAATGTTTAGTAGCTTTATTTATGGCATGTTCTGTCTTGCTAGCTTTGCTTAAACAACAAGGTCTTGGGGTAAAGGGTATGACTAAAAGCAATATTGTAAATGAAGAAGTTCCACCATTGCTTGAAGGCGGTGGAAAGTTGGAGGTAAATTTGATCTTATCCTTCTCTATTCCTGAGAAATGATTATCAGTTAGGAGAATTGCATAAGTGTCTTTTTTAACATTGGTTTTGTGATTATAGGTATGGCGCATCAATGGAAGTGCCAAAACTCCATTGCCTAAAGAAGATATTGGTAAATTTTATAGTGGAGATTGCTATGTTGTTCAGTATACCTATCATTCAGGCGATAGGAAAGAAGATTACTTTTTGTGCTATTGGATTGGAAAGGATAGCATTGAGGTAATTTGAATTGTATTATTTTGATCTTAAAATCATTGTATTTATGACCAAATGTAGTGTTTATAGGATTGTATTGTGAAAGGGGCAAGTACATCTTTATTTGCAAAACTACTATTATAGTAGTAGGAACGGGAAACAAAAGGCAATGTTTTTAACGTGTATCTGTTACTTTAGTATGTTAGAATTCTTCTTATCCCATTCTTTCCTTTCCTGTTGCTATATTTTTTTTTTGGACGAAGGGTCGTTTAAGTCTATTATCTTTAATAAAAATATACTTTAGATCCGTACCTATTAGGTGTGATAGTACAAGCCTTTTCACCTTTGAAAAAGGGTCATAGAAGTCTTTTTTGTAAAGTAATGGACTTGTACTATCCCACTTGTCAACTTCGAAATTGGGGTAGTACTAGTTCATTACTTTACTAGATTTATTCTTGTGACCCTTTTTGTAAAGGAGAGGACTTATATTACCCTACTTAATAGGTAGAGGACTAAAATGCATTTTTGTTAAAGGTAACGGACTTAGGTTATCATTTTCCTTTTTTTCCCCGCGGATTCCGCTTTTCCCGAAAAAACAAAAAATTGAAGCTAGGTTAATCATAGGATTCTTTCCAGTCTAGTCTAGGGACATAATATATGCATAATATTTTCATCTACATGTCTTTTGGGGCTTGCCATATGAATATTTATTCAGTTTCATTTGAATTTTGTCAATACTATTATCTTTTTTGTCTATCTATGTTTCAAATGCTATGAGACTGTCTTCAACCTCTTTTGTTTTTCAATGCTTTCTTGAATTGAAAAAAAATTTGTCGTTTCTGCCCTGCCTTTTGTTCTTGGCTGTAATAGAGATATAAAATAGGTAATAATATGAGATTATGCGGAAACGAATATTAAAGGATCTAAATAGGTTGAGATGAGAACCATAACTGTAAAGAAAAACATTATAACTCTCCATTCTTATTAATGATAATAATGATGAGAGATTATATTTACATTTATAGAGAGAATAAAACACTAAAAACCTAATCCTAATAAGACACATAATGTGATTCATACTAATTAGGAATCTAAATATAAAATATTATATATTCCAACAGTTTCTTTTTGGGATGGCTCAATCTTTTTTCTTCTTAAGTACACTAGAGTTATTTTTCAATACAGGAGGACCAACAGATGGCTTCTCGATTGGCAACCACAATGTGCAACTCACTGAAGGCGAGACCAGTTCAGGTAAAATATTATTTATAGTCATGTTTTAATTGTGATGCTAAGACTTTCCATGTGACGGAGGGCTCTTGCAGGGTCGCATATTTGAAGGGAAAGAGCCACCACAGTTTATTGCAATTTTTCAACCTATGGTGGTCCTGAAGGTATTCTGATTAAGCTTGTGCAAGTAACATCAGAATTTAACTTGGGCGGTAAAAATAACTTATATAATGATTGGCTTACATTTCAGGGTGGCATAAGCTCTGGTTATAAAAAGAATGTGGAGGACAAAGGTTTGACAGATGAAACTTACACAGCAGAGGGCGTTTCGTTGATTCAGATATCAGGAACTTCTGTGCATAACAATAAAGCTGTGCAAGTTGATGCTGTATGTGCTCATTGAATGCAATCATAATGTTCTTGGACGGGAGTCAATAAATTTTCTGAACTATTTGTGCCAAACTAAAAGTGAATTGAGTTTTTACATCTCCTTACAATACGAGCATGTTAGCTTCTACTTAATTGAATCGGTTCTAAAATAGCATGTTAATTGTATATAGAGTGTATATATTTAATTGATGTACATTGTGTAAATTATGTAGTGTGTACATATGTTATATGTAGATATTATGTACAATTGACACATTATTTTTAGATCAATTTAATTATGTACATACTGTACATGCTATTTAGGTTCAAGCTCCATTTTTTACTTTGAAAGCAGGATAGTAATAACCAGTGATATCATGGAAGTAGCTTTTAAGTATAATGATAAAAGAGGATGTGCATTTTGTTGCTTGATTGAGAAAACTCTTTCACTCTTTCTGTTGCCCTTTTTTTCTGTTAATTTGCATATATTATTTCTCATTATAAAGAGAAACAATTAACAATTAACAATTTTTTCTTGCAATTATAACTATCATTCGTCATTTTTTATTTTTAACTTAACTACAACATCCTTTGTTTCTACACCTGTCTTTGTTCTGTAGGTTGCAACATCATTGAACTCTACTGAGTGTTTCGTTCTTCAATCTGGATCTACAATTTTCACTTGGCAAGGAAATCAGTCCACTTTTGAGCAGCAACAGTTAGCTGCAAAAGTTGCAGAATTTTTGAAGGTTTGTTCGTACCTTGCCAATTATACATTTTTCTTGCTTGCAAGTAAATTTATTCATTACAGTGGTATATTTGTTCTGAAAAGACAATGATGTGACTCAATTGACTTAATGAAACAATTCTATGTGCTACAATTAATTTTACTTCAGGAAAAAGGAAATTTCTGTTCCTTAATCCATGTCATGATGTATTAAACTCTTTTCTGGGTAGTGGCAGTTGTTTTGATTTAATGAAAAACTGAATGGTTTCTAGTTGCTCTTAGGTCATAGATTAAAGTGATTTTGCATTGTATTTGTGTATAAAATATTTCTCATTTTAATTTGGAATTTTGTTGTCTACTACTATTTGAAATTCAGCCAGGAGCTTCTTTGAAGCATGCTAAGGAAGGAACTGAGAGCTCTGCCTTCTGGTTTGCTCTTGGTGGAAAGCAAAATTACATCAGCAAAAAGGCTAGTCCAGATATTGTTCGAGATCCACACTTATATTTATTCTCTTTCAATAAAGGTTGCGATTCCTGTTTGTATTTTCAGTCACTAAAGTAGACTTCATTATTTTCACTGTTTTTGCCTAAGGTGTCCATTCTAACTGGTTATTATTTCATGATTCTGGTTGCTCTTTTGATCCTCAGGAAAGTTTCAGGTGAGTTTGAAGCTTCAAAAAAATGGGATCAGATAACTTATTTCGACTTAGTGACTTCCTGATTGATCTTATATTGGATTGACAGGTAGAGGAACTTTACAACTTCTCCCAAGATGACCTGTTGCCAGAAGATACTTTGATTCTTGATACACATGCTGAAGTGTTTCTTTGGGTTGGTCAATGTGTTGATGCGAAAGAAAAGCAAAATGTTTTTGAAATTGGCAAGGTATCTTTTACCCTTTGAAAATTTGTCATATGCTTGCTTACGTTATGTTACATATACACGTTATAAGCTTGCAGAAATACATAGAGATGGCAGCATCTCTGGAGGGATTGTCTCCTAAAGTGCCACTATATAAAATTACGGAAGGAAATGAACCTTGCTTCTTTACAACATATTTCCAATGGGATCATATGAAAGCTACTGTATGTGCTGAATTACAGAAACTCTTTTTTTTTGGCTGTTCAATTTTTTCTTGTCATTTTTTATAGTGAAGTTTGGTATGTGATGCTAAAGCTTTGCAGCCTTTTATCAACATTAGTTCTTTCATGTTTCAACTTATTGCAGATTCAAGGAAACTCGTTCCAAAAGAAGGTGCTGACACTCTTTGGGATTGGACATGCTGTGGAGGTAAGCGTACATGATATTCACTTTTATTGTAGGTTGTAGGATGCTTCCTTTTTGTTTTTTAATATTAAAGTTAATTTCTTTGTTGTATTTCTTAATTAACATGTATAATTATTAAATGAGAAATCCCTATTTAAAATTTAATTGACATGATTCACCTTTGGCACGAGTCCTAGCCATTATGTTGCAGTCCTCTTCCTGGCTTCACTTGTGATCTAGCTAATAATAATAGAGATTTTGATTCATATACTGGTGCTGATGATAATAATAATAATGGTGCTTGTAGAGACATTTACCATCATCTTGTGCAGCATGTTGGTTGGTTTCATTGATAGTCATTCTACACGATCAATTTTCTTTTATTGTCAAATTGACTGATATCCTCTCTTATTGCTGAACAGGACAAGTCCAATGGAAGTCAAGGAGGACCAAGGCAAAGAGCTGAAGCTTTAGCTGCTTTGTCTTCTGCATTTAACTCATCTTCTGCAAAATCTGCCCATACGGTAACTAAATTGCTTGTAAATTTTGTAGAGTCTATAAGGACTATGAGTTGTCCGATGCCAAAAGGTCCAAATGGTGGAGAGGCTTATGATTCTTATAAATTCCAACATACAATTATATTTATAGAAGAGAATGCGACACTAGAAACCCTAATCTTAACTAGATACCTAAACATTTAAGAAAACTAAATATTTAATATTTTATTCTTCAACGTGAAAATTTTGACATGACGAGGAAAAAGGATAAAACAATATTGCCCAGATTTGTACTCAGTATCTCTTAAATTGTGTAATTTTACTTGTAGGTGGTGATCAATATTAGTACATAAATTTGTTATCTTATATTATAAGAGTACCCCTGTACTTCTCACTATTTCTCCTAATCCCTTCTCTATTTTTCATTAAAAAAAATCTTTTAAAATCAGATCTGCATTTAACTGCAATATAAAGCTTGTTTTTTTATTCCGATTCATTGGGTCATAGTTATTGTTGCCATTTATATGGAAATTCCCACGTGGCATTGTTGATGATTAGCCACTTGCCAGCAAGTTTACACATTCTTTCTTAATATAATGTCTATGGTATTGCAGGGTCAGGATTCAAGTCATGGTGGACATAGGCAAAGAGCTGAAGCTCTTGCTGCTTTATCATCTGCATTTAATTCCTCATCTCCAACCAAACCCTCTCCTCCTAAGCCTTCTGGAGTAAGCCAAGGTTCACAAAGAGCTGCAGCAGTTGCTGCTCTTTCATCGGTTCTTACAGCCGAAAAGAAGAAAGATTCAGCCGATTCCTCTCCTACACGAAGTCCTGCATCGGAAACAGGCTCCCCTGGTACGATGTTGTTATTTTGACTAATACCTACATATCATGATGCCAGAAATATGTAAAATGGTAATTAATGTAATCATCTTTATTTTTGACTTGAAAACAATCACGTCCTTCATGGGGAACCACATGATCCCTTTCACCTTTGTTGTCATCGTTATATTTCTCTTTTGAGTGGTTTGACATCACATGGGTTAATTACCCTTTCTAAGTCCCTTTCTTTTCTTCAATTGTACACTCAAGTCCCTTTGTTCTAAAAGTGAACATGTTAGTACTGATACATTTTAGTCTTTAAGTCCCTTTGTTCCAAAAGTGAACATGTTAGTAGTGATACATTTTTGTCTTGTACTTTTGACTTTTGGAACACTTTAGTCTCCCTAATAGTTTTGTGGAACACTTTGTTCTGGACTAAGTGTTCCCCAAAACCATAAGCATGAAGAACTAAAGTGTTCAAAATAAAATGCTCATTTGTAAAATAAGAGTTAAATGTACAATTTATAAAACGGATTGTAGTGTAAGGCACCTGACATCGTATGCACACAAAGACAATGGTTTGGCTGCTCCACCTGGAATTTAATTTTTCAAATTTTCAATATTTTATTATTTTTTTATTATTTTGGTGTGATCTATTACAAAACAATATCCTTTCATTTAGCGAATTTGTTCTTTTTTTTAATCTAAATCTCTTGCTTAACATTTTGAACTTTGTTTTTGTCCAAGCATGAAGATCTAATAATTACTACAATGATCTTAGATAATTTTCTTATTTACAATTGTTGTTTCATCTACAATTATGTTCTTGAATTGTATAATATCTTAAAGATCCCACAATTCTAAATGATTGCACAGCTGAAGCAATAAGTGAAAATGTCCCATCCGAAACAGTGGGTTCTCATGATGTTGCTGAAGTTGCACCTGCGTTTGAAAGCAACGGGGAGAATTCAGAGCCAAAGCAAGAAGCCATGCAGGACAAGAATCATAGTCCAGTTGGTCAAAGTACCTTCAGTTACGATCAACTTAAGTCCAAGTCTGACAATCCGGTGACTGGAATTGATTTTAAGCGAAGAGAGGTTGGTGCTATTATCCATAATGCTGTCTGTCAATTCACGTATTTTGAAATTGGTGATGATGTTTTGTCCTTCTCTTTCTCAGGCATACCTGTCAGACGAAGAGTTTCAAACTGTATTTGGAATGGCAAAGGGATCCTTCCATAAACTCCCACGGTGGAAGCAAGATATGCAGAAAAAGAAAGTTGATTTATTCTGAACCATATTTTCTAGAAAGAATGCATTCTTTGTGCTCCTTTTGTGACGGTTATGCATTCGCTTTGTACCATTCTTTGCTCATTAACTGTGGTTTTACTGGCATGCAAAGCCTGGATTATACCATCTAGGATTTGCCATTTGCCTTTTTGGTGAACATAGCATTCGGATAGGAATTTTATTGATTGTGATGCAGCCTGATGAGTGATTTATTTTATTTTTTTCCGTTTGAGCTCCTGCTTCCTTTTGTAAGGACGGTCGGGGTTAGATTTCGTACTGGCATGCATATCAAATTCTTTTTGTGGTCGAGCATGTATTTTGTTTTGTGGTTATTTGTCTGTTTTTATCTACAATTTTTTAGAGAGGGGTGTATATGCATAACATTTATAATTTGTTTGGAATATAAGGAATTGGAAGTAGTTGATTTGTTATTCTGAATACTTTGACACATTTGTAGTAGGCCTTCTTATATGTTGATTATTAACTCTCCTTTTCACCTAATGTTCCGTGTGTTGTTCAAAACTCATAAAAAGAGAATGTGATGTATCGGTGTGGTCAATTTTTCACATTGGGTTGGGTAATTGTGGAGAAAATTTGAACCTTTCATCAATGGAGAAAACGCCACTTTTTGTACTATTCATATTTTGAACCTTTCATCAGTTTAATCATTTTAGTACAAAAAGCAAGAGCACTAAAAGGATATTAAATTTGATAATATGAGTTTAAAATGATTAAATTTTTTAAAATGGAATTCTTAAAGCATTGTAGATATTAAATGAATTTTTTTTAAACATTTTGGATAGTACATGAAAATTATTTCAAAACATGATAAAAGTAATTTTTTTCTTTCAAAATATAGGTATTATAAAAGTATCAATTTTCAGTTCTTATATATTTACTTATAAAAAACATATTATTTTAATCTAAATTAGTTCTTATTTTGAATATTTAACAATAATTAAAATAAACAATCTAATTATATATATAATTTGCATATTTCGTTTAATATTACCAATAATGCACTTGGGTATAATACGGGTATTTTTTATAATATTAATTATAAATAATAGTAGAACTATAAATATTGAAATATATTTAAAAATTCTATATATTTTTTAAATCCTATAAATGTCATAATGAATATGAAAACGTAGTGAACTGAAGCACCGTAATGTGAATACGAAAATATGTATCAAACAATTATACGAATATAAAAATAATTTAATAATAAAATATGCTTAATTTCAAATAAAAGGATTATAAAAAATAAAATTCTTTGAATATATAATAACAAAAATAATAATTTAATAATATTAAATTATGTTTAAATAAACCATATTTAATATTAAATATATTTAAATAATATAAAATAATAGTAGGTTTTTTTAATAATTAAACTAAACGAGATAGATATAAATTAATTTTATTTTTATTATTATATAAAATTATCATTAAAAAAATAATTATAACAATAATATATCATCACTACGCGATAAAATTCATATGTACGGTGATTTCCGTTTAATCTTTATCCACTTCACAGAAGCTCCGGAACCACAAACGGTCAAATAAATACCAAAGTCTCATCCTCGTCCTGTGTAAATGCCGACCATACCCGAACTGACCCTGCACACTCCCGCCTTTTCGACCGAACCTACCCGCGCTCATAACTTACTCATCTTCTGCAAGAATCGCACAAACGACACCGCTTTCCAGGAGAAGAAGCACGTCTCCGTGGACTACGACCATGGCAAGCACGTCGTCTCCACTCGCCTCTGTGGCCTTAGAAAGGATGACATTCCCAAACGGTATCGTTTACGCGTCGAAGGTGACCGTTTTCAAAAGGATTGGGCTGTTTCGGAGGTTGCCGATCGTGTTTCGGAGCTCGACCATTGGGATGACATCGAAGGCTTGCTCAATCGTTGGGTTGGACGCTTTGCTAGAAAGAATTTTCCTATACTTATGAAGGTGAGATGAGTAACAAGATATAATAGCTTTACGTTAGGACTCTTTTTAGTCTTTTCACTGTTTTTGTGTGTGAAACTAATGCCAATTTGAGCCTTCTTTTTTGGTTGATGATGATATAGGAGATGACAAGAAGAGGTTCGATTGAGCGTTGTGTGAGAGTGTTTGCCTGGATGAAGAATCAGAAAAACTATGTTGCTCGTAGTGATATTTATAACATGATGATTAGATTACATGCTAGGCATTATCAAGTTGATCAAGCTCGTGGTTTGTTCTTCGAGATGCCAAAATGGAGGTATTGGAATTGGATTACATATTTATTTTTATGTTTGATTTTGTTTGTAGTTCTACTTTTTGGATGAAAAAATTTTCTTTTAGTGGGTTGTTGTCTGTTGATCTGTTTTAATTTATGGGGATTGCTTGTTGTATAGTATTGAGCCTAAAAATATTTTCCTGGTTGTTTTCAAGTTAATGATGTCCTCCATAATGTGTGAATTAGAGAAAACCAAGCTTTTGTTGATAAATTCAAAGTTGAGATCCTCTTGTTCTCATACTTTATTAGCTTTCTAGCTTCTTACAGTTAGTCTTTTCGGAAAATTATTTAAAATGCTTTTTAAAGTCATTTTTTTTCTCAGGAATCTTCTTATCTTAGATTAAAATTAGATGAACCTGAAATTTGAGAAGGGGGGTGGGGGAACCCGCCTTTTTCAAAATCTGGTAGCTATTATTAAACACACTCATTGACCTTCTGATACCAAATTTGATGTTGCACAAGGGGAGTAGGGAGAGAAGAGGAAAAGTGGAAAGCTAGAATTTGATATTGAGAAATTGTGATTAAAAGGAGAGAAAGTAACACTCATTATTCAGTAATCATCAATACTATGACAGGCATGACTTTATAATTTGAACGCATTTCCAACCAATGACACTTAATTTACTAAATAGATATTAAGAAATCCTAAAAATGTTAAAACTTCTGTGAATATCTAAGACCATTTTTCTATTCTACAATGTTGCCTCCTCACCCATCTTTGATTCTTAATTTAATCGTGGTGACTGCTAATATATTATTCTTTGTTGTCATTTTCTTGCAAGGTGTAAACCGGATGTTGAGACTTACAATGCTCTTATCAACGCGCATGGTAAAGCTGGTCAATGGCGTTGGGCCATGAATATAATGGAAGATATGTTGCGTGCAGCTGTGTGTATTTGTATTTTTCTTCCCTAATTTTTACTTAGTGGTCTGACTTGATGTGAACTATCTGCTTTTTCCTCAAATACTTGAAATACATGCATGGACAAGTGCAATAAAAAATACCATTTAACACTAATTACTTGTATAACATTATGATTGACATATTCTATTTGTGCATGTAGATTTCTTTCTTGCCTTTCATATTTATATATGACTACTAAGTAGGAAAGGAAGTTCTAAATAATCATACTGGACGTAGTGCATATCTTCATTTGTTAAGTTGGTTTTACTATGCTTTTTTCTGGAGTAGATGTAGTCCTCATTATTTAAGTGTTTATACGAAAATAAGATAGGTTTCTTCTAAGAACTGTTGACCATCTTGAGCTGTTAATTTTCATTCTAAATGGCTCTTATTTTATCAATTCAACCGGTTATCTTTCTTTCTGCTTCAATTTGTCGTCTTAACACTCACTGGACTACTCAGTTGTCTATAAATTTATTTTATGCACCATCTAGCTTGTATTGTTGATCAAGGCAATAGCTCCTGTTCTAAGTCAGCTTAATTCTGGTTTATTATAGTTTAGCAACACATCTCTACAACATTTGAGACACATCTTTCATGATCTTTGTCTTATGGTCGCAGATCCCTCCTAGTCGGTCGACATATAACAACTTGATCAATGCTTGTGGGTCTAGTGGGAATTGGAGAGAAGCTCTGAAAGTATGCAAGACCATGACAGATAATGGAGTTGGCCCAGATCTTGTTACTCATAATACTCTTTTGTCCGTTTACAAAAATGGGGCTCAGTATTCGAAAGCTGTATCTTATTTTCAGCTTATGAAGGGAACAAATATTCGTCCTGACACAACTACTCTCAATATTGTGATACATTGCTTGATAAAGCTCGGTCAATATGATCAAGCTATTGAAATTTTCAATTCCATGAGAGATAATAGAGCAGATTTTCTGGCTGACATTGTAACGTTCACCAGTCTTATTCATATGTATTCTGTTTGTGGCCAGATAGAAAACTGTAAGGCTGTATTTAACACAATGCTGGGAGAAGGCTTAAAACCTAATAATGTTTCATATAATGTGTTGTTGGGTGCATATGCTTCGCAGGGTATGCATAAAGAGGCATTGTCAGTTTTTAATGAGATGAAGCAAAGTGGCTTACTCCCTGATGTTGTATCATATACATCTTTACTCAATGCATATGGAAAATCACAACAACCTCAGAAGGCAAGAGAAGTATTTTCCATGATGACAAAAAACAATTGCAAGCCAAATATTGTGAGCTACAATGCACTGATTAACGCCTATGGGTCTAATGGTTTGTTAGCTGAAGCTGTCAAAGTTTTGCGTTTGATGGAACAAAATGGAATTCAGCCAAACACTGTGTCGATATGCTCCATTTTAGCAGCTTGTAGTAGATGCCGTCAGAAGGTGAATATTGATGCTGTGCTTTCTGCAGCAAAGCTGAGGGGCATCAAGTTGAACACAATCGCATACAATTCAGCCATTGGAAGCTATATGAATTTAGGAGAACATGAGAAAGCTATGCATTTGTGTAGGACAATGAGGACCAATAAAGTGAAACTAAATTCAGTTACTTACACTTTGTTGATAAGTGGTTGTTGTAGGATGTCAAAATTCAGTGAGGCACTTGCTTATTTCAATGAAATGGTGGAATTAAATATCCCTTTGTCTAAGGAGGTCTATTCCACAGTCATCTGTGCCTACAGCAAACAGGCAAGTGGTTTGCCTCAGTTTCCCATTAAAGAATATAACTAGGGATTAATCTCATTTTCTCTTTCTTACAATAACTCAGGGAAAGCTTACAGAAGCAGAATCTACTTTCAACTCAATGAAGGAGGATGGTTATGCTGACGTTGTTACATATACTGCAATGCTACATGCATACAGTGCCGCTGGTATGATACATCAAATAATAGCATTGTTGAATTATCATGATAAAACACATTAAAAATAACCCTTCTACGGATCTATACATGGCAGAAAAGTGGGATAAAGCTTGTGTGCTATTTCAAGAAATGGAGACTAATGGTATTGAACTAGACTCAATTGCATGTTCAGCCCTAATGAGAGCCTTTAATAAAGGAGGCCAACCATCAAAGGTTTTAGTTCTGACAGAATTTATGAGAGATAAAGAAATTCCCATGACTGATTCCATATTCTTTGAAATGGTATCAGCCTGCAGCTTGTGAGTTCAAGTTATCTATTCCCCTTTTAAAGAACAGTTTTCTTTTCATTCCTACTATATTTATTTGCTGGATTGTTGTGTCTAGCTTCTTAGCCTGTGATTTCCTCTTATTTCCATGTGTTTAGCTTGAACACCTTGTAGGTTCTCTAGTAAGGTAGGATAGTGTAAGACATAATACAGAGAATGTCTGATGAATGAATAGCATCGCCTCTAAAGTTTGGTGTGAATTGGGATAATTTTGATACATGTTGAGAGTTGGTTAATTAGGATTTTTTTTACACACTAAACATGTTTCCTTATGTTTTATTAGGTCCTTAACTGCACCATCTTTAATGTGATAAGTTATCCTTCTACAAGATGGTATTACCCTGTTATGGGCTTCAATCTTCTATATCTTAATTTCTGTCTTATTAACTAGATCATCACATGTCATTTAAAATATTACCCTTAATGTAATTAGAAACTTGGGTGGCTTTTTAAACTACGTGTCATGATCTTGTTAATAAGACAAAGATTAAGACAGGTTTTTAGGACAGAGAATCTAAAGCCCCTGTTATAAGTGCAAACTTTACATGGGGTAAAGAAAAAAAGAAAAATCCCTTAAATATGTCAAACACAGCTTGAATTCATTCATTTGTTACGTAGATATTAGATTGCTTTTTATATTCTTCTGGCATGATTATTTTTTATTTTCCCATCATAAGTTTGTCAATTTTCTTATTCTACTGTTTTAAACTGAAAATTGGACCTTTTGCTTAAGATTACGAGACTGGAAGAAAATGATCGACCTGATTAAGTTGATGGAGCCTGCATTTCCAACAGTTTCAACTGGACTTGTAAATCAGCTTCTGCATTTTCTCGGAAGAAGTGGAAAAGTTGAGCTTATGATGAAGGTCAAAAATATCTCATATTTATGATGACTTTATGCTTTTTCCAATTTCTCCATATCCTTAAATTTAACAGAGATCTTGTGCACGCTCTAAATATTTTCATCTATTAGATTTATTGGGGATTGTGGCAAAGCTCAACTGTTATTACTTATGATCCATGATGTATTAGCTAAGGCTTGTACTTATTTCAATATTTTCCCCTCTCTCTCTCTCTCTCTGCAGTTGTTCTACAAGATAGTGGCATCTGGTGCTCATGTCAACATCAATACTTATTCAGTTTTGTTGAAGAATCTTTTGTCTACTGGGAACTGGAGAAAATATATTGAGGTACCTCAGTAAGTAGACACCATTGGTGTTTTCTTTTCCCTTTCCAGAAAATATAAATGTTATAAGAGTTTGGGTAAGCTACCTTTTGACTGCATGTTAAGTAGCTCTTGTGAACTACTTATATATCTTTGAATGATAGTGGAGCATTATTTGAAACTTGGAAAATTATTTCTGACTGGTGAACCACTGCCGTGTACATTTTTCTTCAATTTCTTCTCTTTTGGTTAATCTACCACTGTCTTGTTTTTTTTAATTGTAAAAGAAACTATTTTTTTGCCCACACTGGTAGAGGTTTTGGGTTATATATTCTTCTTTTAGCTTTGATGCATGACTGCTGGTCATCTTCACTTTCATTTTTTTATTTCTTTAACGTCTTTCTGTTGTTTCTTTTGTATCAAATAAAGAATGAGGGGAAAAAAGCTACTTTTTGAGAAAATCTCTTAGGAATTGCACATGTTAGGTTCCAGTCTTCAAGTGATTGCTTCTCTAAGTGACAGGAAGGAAAATGATAATAACATAACAAAACTGAACTAAAAAAATTAAAAATAAATTCGTTGGTGAACAAAGAAATATCAGTTAGTTTTTTTGTGAGCCTCTTTGACAACCGACTTTTAAAGTTCTTGAAATTCAAAACTTATTGTGCAGGTTCTGCAATGGATGATGGATGCTGGAATTCATCCTTCAGAGAGAATGTATCAAGATATATTCTATTTTGCACAGAAAAGTGGTGGAGCTGATTATGCTGCTATCATAAAGGATCGAATTGGTATGCAATATAATATATGCTTACTTCCATATAGTGTTCCAATCTCTTTTTGTAGAATCCTATAGTTTAAAATGCATGCTTTGTAACTGTTGATAATGAAAATGTCAGCGGTACAGTTTAAGGGTGCATTTGATTGTGCTGCTTTTTTATAAGTAGTTTGAAGCAAAGTGGTTCAATCAAATGTGGTATCGAGAAATAACATTTCATTATTTGATACGAAATTGTTAGAAATAGTTTTGAGGACATTTTTGTAACCGTACTAGGAAAGAAAAATTTAAAACAACTTTTCTTCTCGAAAGTATGATCACTCTTAAAATCACTAATAATACTTCTAAAAGCTTTGAAGTACTTGTCTTTATGATAGCCAAACTGCCAAATACCGATTTAAAATGCTTTGACCCATTTGAAAGTGCATTCAGCTAAATAAAAGTGGTCTCACCCTAAGCAAGTTTTCTGCTTCTAAATAATGAGGTAGATAGGAAGCAGATTTTCATAACAAGAACCCAAGTAGAAGACGCTTATCTAAAACAATTCATGTATGTAAACTCATGTAGTATGTGTGTAATTCGACAGAATCCTTGAAGAGAAAATCTGGGAATCAAAGTTCGACAACAAGGCTTTTCGATTCTACCTGTCTCACCGTTTCTATCAAGAAGTTGAATGAAACCACTGCAGCATAATCCTTTGGGAATATTAAGAGAAGTAGGGGCTGAAACACTTAAGAACAATTAAGAGAAGTAGGGGCTGAAACACTTAAGAACGATTAAGAGAAGTATGACCCAATCTGAAAAAACTACTAGATTGGCTCATTGTTGGTAAAAATATGCGTATTTGCTAACGAACAAAATCTTGGAGTTTCAGGACTCTTTTTTGACTTACGACATTGGGCATAGCCGCATAGGACATGAAGGCCGCCGTCATAAATCATAAAACTCTAATTGCACAGCCGTGCACAAAGGTTGTATTTGTTTGCTTTTCATTAGTTGGATTGAACTATGTAAACAGCTGTGTTAAATTGAATGGTTTCCGTTAATTTAACCTGTCCACACCACACCTACAAACGTCTGTAGTGTCTTATTGTGCGGGCGTCTAATTGTATTTGAATATTGCAAGTTTTATAGAAATTTCCCCACTAAAGCAGCTTGGATTTAAACCTACATATCAATTTCTTCCTTCTACCATGGACTGAATTTTATCTTCATGAACTTTTTTCGACACTTATATTGATAATATTTGTTTCTAAAATGAAAAACACATTTTGAAAATATAATATATGCTACAAGTTAATTAGCGTATATCGGAGTACGTCAAAGAAGTGAAAATGTAGAGGAAAAAGAAATAGTAGTGAAAAACTACAACCTTGAGCAAAAAATTCAGAGTTCTACATTTTTTATTACAAAAATGCAACAAAATATTTGAACAATATAAAAAAAACTATTTAATAGTTTTAACATCTTTAATGGATTTGCAAAACTTAGGAATATAAAACCGAATTTTTCTTGATATATTGTAGTTAAAGACTTCAAAGCCTCACTTGTGATTGTGGCATTATTTGTAATTTGTTCTACTAGTATCTAGCTTTAGAAGTTCCCTCCCCATTCACCTTCTATTAGTTTAAGAGTAACTTTGATGGGGAAAAAATATCATTAATTACAATAGTACATATTTATTTCACTCTAACTTTCCAAGTATTACAAAACTGCCCGAATAAGTAATAAAGCGTGAAGTTTCAAATAACTTCTGTTAATTTATTGAATTACTTTAAACTCCCTAATAAAAATAAAAATATATCATTTTAGTTTGTAGTTTATACCAACGTGAAGAACAAAAGGATGTACCATCACTCCCCTGGAAGAAGTGCAGTGAAAGTTGAACTGGCCTCTGTCTTCTTTACCTACATTATATGAAAGGTACTTGCAAAGGTATGAACTCAATGAAAATAAGATAAATCTTTTCAGAATTTTATTGGAATAAATCCTATAGAACAGAAAAGAGAAGATATCAACTGTTTCTTTGACAAATAATATTTGGGTGCGGAAGTGCAGCTTAAGTCATTTTCTTTTGTATCTATCACTTTAGTCACTTTCTTTTTAAGTAACTCATCCCAAATCACTTTGTTTTTAAAACAAGTAAATTTACTTCAATTTATATTATCGAAAAATACCCACATAAGAATAGACATTGTTTTTTTTTTTATAAAATGAGAATGAACGTTACTAGAAATAAACTAATCACTTTCATTTTCTGCCGTTTTTTCTTCTAAGAAAAAACATTATTTTTAACACAACAATCTCATGCTCACAAATATATCATATTATATGCAAAAAAAAATTTAACAAAAAATGAACTTTATAAAACTATATGAATCTATATAAAAAAATATATTTAAAAAGCTTACAGAAAAATAAGTTTGAATATAATAATATAAATTGAAGTAAATTTGTTACATTTTAAAAGCAACTTAACTTAAGGTAAGCCCACTCAAAATAAAAGTAACTAAAGTGAACTATTTGTAAAAAAAAGTGACTTGGCTGCACTTCATCGTTTTTGTGTTGTGTCCTATATATTGATCAAATAGAGCCTATCAGATATTTCCTTTATAATTTATTTATTTTTTTAAAATACTTGGAGCATTGTTTTAATTATTATCAAAAGGTGCATGTCTAAAATAACAAAATGCTAATATTGCCATTTCTCCCCACTAATTTAAGCCTCCTTGGCTTATGCATATACACATGTGCCTGCACAAGTGCTCACTGTTACGAAGACAGAAAAAGATAGGAGATCATGGTAAATACCGACCTCGGCCGCACTAGAAGTTCCAGTAGAGGCAACCGGTGCAAGTGATGTCCAAAGAATCGGATCAGCTAAGGGATCCATGGAGTTGTAGCTGGTCAAAAGCGGCGCTGACAAAAGAGGAGTCAGTGCAAACATGTTTCTCTGGAGAGACAATCCTCCTGTCATTCCTAAAGCAACACCAAGCCGCTCATTCCCGCCATGATGACTTGTGGGTTTCTCAATGGCCTTGCCATAGTCCATCTTGCTAATGATGTTTTTGTTTTTGTTCTCAAAATAATCTGCTTCATTTTCCTGTTTATTGTATACTTTCTCTTGCAGGCTTTTATAAGCAGCTGACTGTGACAAGACACTCAAGGCAGATACTTTGGAGCCTTTCCTATTTTTTCCTTTGTAGGACACACCCAAACAAGGCATCTGATATGGTTCAGTAGGCTGTACTCCCCGCTCCAGTGTCTTTAATTCACCTCCCATATCTCCAGAACTACTATATTTTGTTTCTTCAGATGATTTGGCAGAAGACTCTGCTTGACGAGTTTTGTTGGGGCCCCACCACTTGATGTAAGTTGTTAAGTCAATCTTTCTTTCAATGCAAAAATTTCCTATGAAGTCACTTTCTGTTGCAGGATTATCACCTGTACATTTATAACATTAGAAAATGGGTCAATATATATAATATAGTCACTGATATCTGCCACTGCCAGTTGATAGTTCACAGAAGATGGTGCAACAGAGATATAACTTTGCAGAACAAAGTCTCTTGGAGGATCTATAACTCACCATAGTGCATGCTATTAAAGTACTCTGATCCAGCCATACGAGTACGACTAAATGATGGTTCCCACCGACTGAATTGTAATATTACAAAAGAAACAAAAGAATGAAAGCAGAGTATTAATACTTATCAAAGAAATAAAGAATTTTTTTTACATGTATGTAAGAATTTCATAGCTGGTGACTTGTATATTCCAAAGGAATTAATACTTATCAAATAAAACAAAGTTTTTTTTACACGTATCTAAGAATTTCATAGCTTGTATGACTTGTATATCCCAAAGGTATTGCCTGTCTACATATGAAATACATATAAACAATCACTGGAACATACTTGCATTAACACATACATGCACGTGCACATATATGTCCAAGGTTTTTATAGGGATTGGTATATTGTATCAACATATATGACATGACCAATAACTTAAGAAGAATTTGCAGCTATGCTTTTCTTCAGACTATAAATGGTCATTTAGTTAGATTTAAGCAGGAACTAAGACTGCTTATCCTCCACTAGAATTATGAATACATTATCCTTTTAGGTGCAATGTATTCTTCTAGATTGTTGCCTGAAAATATGGCCATATGGGGGATAAAAAATACGACTGTACAAAAAGGAAGTAAATAATAACGAGTATCTTAAAACAACTTCTAACCCAGAAGTCATCCAAGGAGTTTAAACCATATACTATTATGCGATGTGCATCAAAGTGGCATTTATTGAAAGCATGCCTGGAAAGCCCACGGTATTTAGAAATTCCTCTGGAGAAACCACTGCTTTTTCTGCAAAAAGTATTAAACATAAGCTACTAATGCGCAAATTTCAGCTATAAACATCTGCTGAAAATTAAACACACCTACGAAGAGATGCAAGGTACTCCTCTCTTGAGAGGTTCTGCATTTCTTCAAGATCCCTTGAGTAGTCAGTAACCTGCAACACATTGGTAAACCTGCATAAATTCATCTAGAAGATATCACGCAGACTGGAAGATTTACTTGAATGGATTACTTTATTTGTCTTCTAATTAGCTAAAGACATTTTTGAGTATGAATAGCCATGTGTGTACACATGATCTCTCACATACAATACATTAATAAATTAATAATAAAAAATGCTTACTGCATACACTTTGTTTTAAATTTGTGGCAAGGAAGAAATCCAAAATGTCATATAGATGAAATATCCATAAGCATAATAGATTTGGTCGGCTTAGCAAATATTTTATTAATAAAAAAGCTCTGCATTAAAAATTTAACTTATTGATAAGAAGATGATTGCCAACTGAAAAATAAAGACCAGTGAACCCTAATGATGGGTATAAGAACAGGAAAACGGAAAAGGTAAGGAAGACAGGTTAGTCAAGTATCATACTGGGAAGTTAATCAGAGTGCCAGGGCCCCAATATTTTAAGGCAGCAAGATCATATGCTCTGGCAGCAGCCTCTTCATCATCATACGCACCTGTAAATTATATATCACTAAACAGTTACTACAAGGGACAGGGATAAATAATAACACCATTTTAACAAGTGACCTTGGTGAAAAATACTGCAATGCACAACTTTACATTTTGCTTTACCCCTTCTCATTTTAAATGAATTTGGGAATGAATAGTTTTACATTGCATGCAGTTCATTTGTGATTTTTTGACCAAATAAAACCTAAAGCTCAGAGGGAGGTATTTGCTGCAATTTTCTCCTATTATAATAATCATGAACAATAATATCAGGGTTCAAGCAAGCTACAAAATAATAAATGAAACAAGTACAGATCCACATACCTAAGTATACTGAGAAGTTTGAATAGCAGATCAACCATTCCATGCACGTGTTTCAGAATCAAAATGTAGTTAACATCTTATAGAAAATCCATCTATATCACCACAAAATAACATAAATGTAAAGAGAGAGACCTTGTTTTCCTTTCTTATTCTGATTCTGATTCCAGGTACTTTTATCCCACAGATGAGCTTCATAACGACCCGTCCATCTATGCCTAAATTTCCATTAAAAAAAAATTTAAATCAACATCCTTATGCTGCTTATGACCCAAAAAAAAAAAACTTATGCTGCTCAGTACCTCAATTAAAAAAAGAAAGAATCATTTCTAGATAAATAACACGAAATATATCAAATTTCACCAACAAATCAACATTAGAAAAATCAAATTTCGGATAAAGACGTAATCTAATTCACTCATTTGTCAGCAACCTAGAAAATCAATTATCAAACTTAATTCAGTTTTTATATCAAAATTTAACTGAAAAATCAACAGTAGCAAAATCACATTTCAGCAACCTAAAGAATCAATTACAAGCTCAGTTCAGTTTTTATTACCTCGTAACTCCACGGTAAATGGAGCTACGTTTTCCGGCAGCACAAGGAGGCATTTTGCTGATTCGCTCTTTAGCTGTACAACCTCTCTCTACCTTCGCTTTCTTCAAACCTTTATAGAGCAATAACTGATCGTTCGCCATCACTGCATCCGAAGCCTCCAGTGCTCCACCTCTACCTCCACCGTCGCCGCTGCCGGAGGAGTCGGGCTTTAAACTTGGATCAGAGGACGACGAAGCCATTGACGATTCCGACAAACACTAACCCTAGGAGAGAGAAAAGTTGATAGAAGAGTGAAACTATGAGAGTGTTAAATAGGGCAGCTCTGACCTCTTGGGATCTATTTGTTTTCTCGAGTTCACTGTGGAAACGAAAACTACGTTAGTAACAGTGAAGAGTAGAAGCAGATGTTGTTTAGAATTACGGAATTGTCCTTATTCGGTTGTGGAATGACGAAGAAAGTTTAGGTTTGTTATTGGGTACAAAGGAGGTAACGGCTAGGATCTAACCGAGGGTATTTCAGTAACTTTAAATTTTTAAAAATAAGTCTTAATGTGATTGTGTGAGTGAGAACAGGTCAGGTAACGAGCAATAGGCATGTGGAAATCTACGACACTTGTCTTCTATTTAGACCGCCAGAGAGGGCTAGATGATATCACGATATGTTTAAATCACTAATTAATATTAATTATTTAAATTAATAAATGAATTTACAAATAATATCTTTTATAGTTAATAAAAATATGATTTAATATTTAGGTTTATATTGGTGTGTTAATATTTATGGTTAAATTTTTTTTAAATAGGATTAAAATTATTGTTTTTTAAATAAGGTTTAATGATTATGGATATATTTGTGAGTTAAGACTTAGATTTTAAATTATTAATTTTTTAAATAAGGTTTAGAATTATATTTGTAAGTTAATATTTATCATTAAAATTATTATTTTTAAATAGAGTTTATGGTATAGGGATATATTTATGGGTTAAGATTTATGATTAAAATTATTATTTTTTTAAATAAGGTTTATGGTTATATTTGTGAATTAAAATTTAGAATTAATTTTTTTTAAATAGTGTTTTGAGATTTATGATTTAAGATATATGGATTAGAGTTTAGGTTTTAGGAATCGATTCACTCTCATTCTCACTTTTTAATACAATTAAACATAAAATTAAAATGAATAAATTTTGATTCTATTTTAGTACAATAAATCAAACATATAGTTAAAGAAAAAATTATATTAGATGAAACAAAGTTTATATGTTTTGTTACACTAGTTAAAAATACGTGGTTTTAAGTGAAATTAAACTTTTTAACCTTCTTAGATATTTAAAATAATTTTTGACTTTAAGATAATTAAACTCTTTTAGTTTTTAAGTTTATATAATTCTTTTTTAACGTAATAAGAATTGAATTCACTTAATGTATTTACAAGGTACCTAATACTGAAGATCAATACATGTATAAATATAGAATAAATGAATTTGCTTTTACTAAAAGTGCTTTTAAGAAAAAGTATATTAGCTGCACACAACTAATATACAGCTAATAAAGTATATTAGTTGCATACAACTAATATACCATTTAATGATTTATTAACACTCCCACTCAAGTTGGCGCGTAGATATCAATCATGCCCAACTTGCTTAGTGAGCCATATAATGACTTCTCGAGACTCCTTTGAAAAGTATATCCTGCAAGTTGCTCTTTCCGCATGGTAACAAAAGGAAAACTAATAAGTTGGTATCTAACTTCTCTTTTATAAAGTCGACGATCAACCTCTATACGCTTAGTGCGATCATGTTGTACCTTCGATTTTGCAGTATATCAACGGTCGCCCGATTGTCACAATACATCTGCATAGTATTTTTGAGTTCGAAACCCAAATCTAATAACAAAGTTCTTATCCACAGCAATTCACAAACCCAATAAGCCATACCTCTATATTCTACCTCAGCACTAGATCGTGCCACCACTTTATGCTTTTTACTTTTCCATGTAACCAAATTTCCTCCCACAAAGGTGAAATAACCCGATGTTGACTTTCTATCTGTAATACTTCCTACCCAATCTGCATCTGTGAATCCACAGACTTCAAGAGGATTGTTGTGTTTAGAGAACATTACTCCCCTTCTTAGAGCCGATTTCAAATACCTTAAAATTCTAAAAATAGCATTCATATGGTTCTCACTTGGATTGTGCATGAACTGACTCACCACACTTACTGCATATGGAACATCTGGTCTAGTATGAGCGAAGTAAATCAAACGTCCAACCAATCTCTGATAGCGAGCTCGATCAGTTGGTATCTGATCTGGATACTCTGCTAAACCATGGTTTTGCTCAATAGGAGTGTCAATAGGTTTGCAATCCAACATACTTGTCTCTATTAGCATATCAATAATGTACTTCCTTTGACAAAGATATATTCCTTCTCTTCCCCTGGCTACCTCAATTCCTAAGAAGTACTTTAGTTCACCTAAGTCCTTCGTTTCAATTCGTCTAGTCAGTAATTTATCCATCTCAATAAGTATCATCACCAAGTGATTACCATTATCATCAACATAAATGATTAGTGGCTATTACCTTCCCTCGTCGATGTTTGGAAAGCAGTGTGGTTTGAATTACTCACCGTAACCAACCTTTTGCATGAACCGTGGAAAACCTTCCAAACTAGGCTCGAGGGATTTCTCGAGGCCATACAAAGACTTCCTCAATTTGCATACAAAATTACCGGGATAATAAACTACATACCCTGGTGGAAGACTCCGTGTACACCTCCCTGGCTAATTCTCCACGAAGAAACACATTATTGACATCAAACCGCCGAAGCTGGCCGCTTTAGGTTAGCGTGAGAAACGAGAACCCAATCGTGTTCATTTTGTCAATAGGAGCAAAAGTCTCATCGTAATCACACCATACGTTTCGAGTAAACTCCTTTTCCTACAAGACGAACTTTATACCGATTACGGATCCATCACCATTATGTTTTATAAGTAAACACCCATCGACAACCAATCGCCTTTTTCTTGTGGTGGTGACACAAGTCAAGTATCGTTTCTTTTTTTAATGCATCCATCTCTTCATCTATTGCCTTCCTCCATATTGGATCTCCCAACGCATCCCGCACTTCTGTTAGGTACCGATACACCGTATATTTGATTCACAAATGATTTGTAATGACTTAGATAATCTTTTAAAGGGACATGAAATTGGCTACTGGGTATTTTTGATTTTGCATGAATATTTGGTTCATACTCTTTGGTGGTTGACCTCGAGTAGACTATTTGGTAACACATACCGTCCAACATTAGACTCGATGTTATTAGTACGTAGGTATACATACCTCGTGATGAGTGACCTTCGCACTGCAGGAGTTGTTGATCAAGGTGAGTAATGCCTGAGGTACATTGTCTTCAATGTCATTCGATGTAAGTGAATTTGGTGCTTGAATACTTTAAGCATCCGTTTCTGCAATGACCGAATTCAATGAATTAGAAGTCTCATCCGGTCTCATTGAAACATCAATTGGCGACTCACCTAATGCCTCCCCTTCACCATGATACAGCCTTGAAATATGTATTCTCCCCTAACGAGCAAAAAGACGTGAGGAAAAATAACTCATGTCCTCGAAGATAACATCCATAGTAACATAATACTTTATGGTTGGTGGATGAAAGCACTCAGTACTCTTTTCATAACTTCCATAACCAACAAACACACATTTAATCGTCTCGAGCATCTAATTTAGAACGTTGATTTTTTGAACATGTATAAAAACAACACAACCAAATACTCGAGTAGGAAGATTACGAAAGGATGATAAGGATACGTAAGATGCGAGAATCTGAAATGGATTTTTCCGTTAAGGACACTAGACGGAGACGATTGATGAGACGGGCGAAGCACAAAGATCACCCAAAAGATATTTTGGCATATACGCACTAAATAAGAGCAGCACGAGCTATCAAGTAAATGACGATTTTTTCTTTCGGACACCCATTTTGTTCCTAAGAGCTCATGACAAGTAGTTCGTGAATAATCCCATGTGTTTTGAAAACTTTTTGAAAAACATGATTAACATATTCCCCCCCATCATGTCGAACGGAGGATCCGAACGATGCCATTATATTGTCTCCGAACAAAGGTATGAAAATTTTGAAAAAATGTAAAAAAACTTCATCTTTTGTTCTAAGAAGAGAAAATCCACGATAACCTTGTACCATCGATAAATGAAACAAAACATCTCATACCTGATATAGTGGGTTCTTTAGATGGTCCCCAAACATTAGAATGAATTAATTCAAAAGGAATAGTACTTTTATTAGAAATACTAGGAGAATAAGGAACACGATGGCTCTTGACCAAAACACAACGCCCACAATGCAACACAACCACTAACACCAATAAATAAAGTAGGCATGGTTTTTTTTCATAAGACTAAAAGATGATGTCTCTAAATGCGATGATGCCACAACCAAATTTCACTTAGCTTATCGAACTAGAAGTTAATGCAAGATCGTCGTGCTCTTGGTTTCTCCTCCATAGTTTCGATCCAAGCGAACAATCAGCCCTCGTATACCCTCGACCAATTATTTCCCGGTAAGAAGATCCCGAAAAATCACATACATAGATAAAAGGTTACAAAGCATTTAGACTCAATATTCAACTCGTGTGATGTAGATATTAAATGATGAGATAAGTCGGTACATATAAAACATTATGGAGTCAGAAGATGGAGTTGATATGAATCGACCGGCCCTAAGACAGAAAGGCCTCACCATTAGCATTTGTAACATAAGACACTCAAGGGAGATAACTCATTAAAATAAGATTTATCATAAGTCATATGATCGATGCACCGTAATCAATAATCCAAGTATTAGACCAACAGAGCGAGAAACATTTGGGCGTCATACCAATCTTACCACGACTAGCTATCGTTCAGTAGGATACCTCCACATTCCAAAGGATGATTCCCGTCCATGCAGTCCTGTTCTTGGATAATTTGCACCGCAAATGCTTTTGCTTTAGAACGAGGAACCCGTTGTCGTTTTGGTTTCAAGGTGGATATAATTTCCAACAAGTTTCACGAGATGCCCTGCGTTCATTGCAATAAGAGCAAGAGAATGAGGACGATTGGTAAAACCTAGTGAAGTGGCCCCGGGCCGATGAGATGAAATTGAATTTTGTCATTGGAGGAAAGGTGCCTTTGATTTAGCTTGAATGGCTAGGCTTGATACTTCAACACGTGCCCGACGAAGACTCTCAATGTCGAGATTTGTCTTTACGGATGTATGTAAAAGCGCGGTAGTCAAGCTCCTCGGAGGATCCGACATTCAAAGCAATTCGCCTTTAGCACTATTATGTTTTATATCAAGGCTCTTAAGAAAGCACGCACTCGCTCAAGCTCCTTCTCCTTCTCGGTACCACAAGATCTTCGGATTTTTAATTTTGCATACGGGCGTTTCCGGTCAATTTCAACCTATACATTTTTTAGCTTGGTAAAAAACGAGATATTGGTTGCCCATTTTGATGACGCCAGAAATTTCTGCATACGAAGTTCATGTAACTTGAATAAAGTCGAATCATTTGTATAAAGATCGCTTAAGGTATTCCATATACCTCAAGCTTCACATTCCTCCACCATTTGTAATATATCATCGTTGATCGCTCTAAATAGATCGATACGACAAAGCCATCATCATCTTCCCACCGAGTATAAAGCCACATCATCTTGACTAGAGCCCCGATTGATCCAGATACATGTCCCCATCTTATGCATTCCACGAAGATAAACAGACATAACTTTTTTCCATGTTCGAAAATTTGTACCATTAAGTTTAGTACTCTCAAAGAACCAATTTCTCAACTCTTAATAAACTTCAAAATTTGGAACTTCATGAATTCTAGAAACTCGATGTTGTCTCAATCTTCCATCAAATAATAATAAAAAGTATATTGTGTAAATGAATAAAAAATTGGTTTTTTTGGCAAGTCAATACGGCTCGGGCTTGGGGCTGGTGAGTGGGCTGCTGATGAGCTTGATGGGCTTGGATCGGATGGGCTAAGAAAGGCTGGGCTTGGCGATGGAGCTGCTAAACTGGCTAAGGCCAGTGGGCGTGATGACGGGTCAGTGGCCTGGCTGAGAGGTTGACGGGCTAGGAGGTCGACCCATAATTAGGTCCCGATTTGGTCGATAATTAGTGGGAATGGATGAAGGCCGATAATTAAAACTCGAAAATTTAAGAAACCGCACACTAGGTTTCCGCCGGACGCCACGCAGTAGGTTGAATCTGTGGGAGCTAACAGTGCGTTGCGGCGCAGTGGTCGAACCCGTCGCAGTGGCGCGGGGCCGAACGTCTGACCGTGCGGGCGCAGGCCGAATCTGCTTCGGGGCCGCGGCGGATCGAATCGCGCGTACGGGCGCTGGCCGAGCCGGGGCCGAATCGCGCCGGGCCGCGCGCAGGTCGAATCCGCGTAGCGCTGAATGACACCGGCCTCAGCCGCTGACCGGGACGGCACGGTGGACGATGACCGCAACCGCAGCCGCGAGCTAAACAAAGTTGCGAATACTACGCCGTTGACGACGATTCTATTCATAAACTGGTTAAATTTTTTTTTTCTTTCTTGCTCTAATACCAAATTGAATTCATTTAATGTATTTACAAGGTACCTAATACTGAAGATCAATACATGTATAAATATAGAATAAAAAGAATCTGTTTTTTCTAAAAGTGTTTTTAAGAAAAAGTATATTAATTGCATACAACTAATATAGAGCTTATAAAGTATATTAGTTGCATACAACTAATATACCATTTAATGATTTATTAACAACAAGCTCTTGTTTTTTTCCGTATAAAATATGAAAGGCAAAACATTAATATTATATTTAAAATTAAGGTATTTTTGTATGCATGATTTAGAGTTTTTTTATATAATATAGTTATATTTGTGAAAAAATAATATATAAAACAATTATAATTATAAAAATAACATATTTTATATCTAATTTATATGTTTTTATTATTTGATTTGAATTATGATAATTTTTTTTAATATTAAATGTCTTTAAATTAGATCAAATTTAATTTTTTAAGATATTATTTATATTGTTATAATTTTAATGTATTACTTTTATATAATTTTTCAATACAATGTTAGTTAATATTAGTATTAAATTGAATTGATGAATATTTTTGCCTTCATCGATTATAAATTCATTCGGGTGCAATGATATAGAAAGTAGTAAAGTGCACGTAAATATGCTTAATTAGCAGGTGAAAAACATAATTTTTAAAAATATAAAAGTATTTATTGAGTTTAAATTTATCAAATTCATATTTTTTGAGTTATTAATTTTAAAAAAATATGCTTTATGTATTATATATTTTATTTTTTAATTTATTGAAATTTTTAAATAATGAATAGTATCTAAAATTTAATAACAGGGTCTTTTATATGATTTTTATATATTTTAATTATAATTATTACATTATTATGAAATAAAAGATCTTTATATTTATACTAATAATTAAAAAGATAAAATAATAATTTAATAATTAAAATGAATAATTTTAAAAATTAAAATATTAAAATAATTTAAAATTTAATAGATTTAATCTTTAGAATTTAAAGTATAAGATTTATGATTTAAAATTTAAAATTTAAAATTTAAAATTTAAAATTTACTGAAGATATTAGATACGGTGTTAAAGATTTGAAATTTAATAATTAATAAAAAAATATTTCTGATAATTAATATTTATTTATTTATTATTAAAATATTTATTCTAATTATAAATTTTTAATTTTGTGTATTCTTATCTTAATTTTAAATAACAAATAACACGTATTAATCCCGAACTCGAAAACACCCGCTTAGATTCAAATGCATAACCGAAGCGCTCAATACGTCGCTAGATTTCCCTTCGATTTCATAGCTCGGATCTTAAACCAATCTTAAAATGGGATAACATGCTTGGAAAAAACCGTTGCCGAAGAAACTTTCTCTTTCTCATTTCTGATTTCTAATCAATTCCAATATTCAACCTTGAAAACCTTCGTTATATATATTTTTAATTTATATTCTGATCTTTCTCAACGTACAATTTCCTTTTTATGTTTGTTTTTATTTAGGGTTTGTTTCTTGAATTTCAATTACTCTCAGATCCAATAATAACAGAATAGTGACGAACCTAAAATGTCGGCTTCGACCGTGTCAATAACGGCGAACCCAGCGACACGTCGTAGGCCAGTGGTGGCAACGGAGAAGAAGTCCAGCAATGTTGAGTTGGTCTCATCCGAGCCCCAAACTAACAAGTTCCCTGACGACAATGGCACTACAACGCCCGTTAATGGTAGAGATCTGAGTCACAATTCAATTCGTGGTAAGACTGTTCATCAGCTTAACTCTACTAGGGAAGCTGTGCAAATCAAGAAGACTGTTCCTAACTCCACGGTTTCTCCACCCCTCACTCGCCGTTCTCGCAAGTATGTTCCCCCTAGGCCTTTGTGGCTCACTTTGCTTAGGCTCTCGGCCAAGTATTGTTTTCTTCTTGTTTTGATTGTGGGTTTCTTTAAGATGGTAACGATGCTAGCTTCTCGATATGGAGATGGCAACCCAATTCAGGCATTCTCGGATTTTGAAGGTCGGATTTCGGAAATGGATTCGTTCGTCAAGAAAACTGCGAAGATGATGCAGGTCCAGATTGAGGTTGTGGATCGCAAGATTCATAACGAGGTTGAAGGCTTGAGGAGGGAATTGAATGAGAAGATTGATGAAAAAGGTGCTATTTTGGAGGGTAAGTTGATGGAGTTGCAGGGAAGAAGTAAAGGGTTGGAGAGCTTAGTGGAGGAGTTGAGGGCCGAGAGTTGGTTGTCTAAAGAGGAGTTTGAGAAGGTTTACGAGGAGTTGAAGATAGGTCAGAGTAGTGTTTATGGTGATGAGGAGGTCGGTTTGGATGATATAAGGGCGTATGCTAGGGATTTTGTAAGGAAAGAGATCGAGAAGCATGCTGCTGATGGACTTGGGAGGGTTGACTATGCTCTGGCTAGTGGTGGAGCGGGGATTGTGGAGCATTCTGAGGCATTTTACACTAAGGGGGGTGGTTGGTTTTCGGTTGGTTCAAGAAATGTGGCTCATGATGCATATAAGATGTTAACACCCAGTTTTGGAGAGCCGGGACACTGTTTTCCTTTGAAAGGAAGTAGTGGATTTGTTCAAATTAGGCTGAGGACTGCTATTGTTCCTGAAGCTATTACTCTAGACCATGTTGCAAAGGTAGTTTGCTTCTCACATAACTTGATATTTTCTTTGTATATGCTTGACCCATTGTGCATTTGCACTGTTATTTAATGTCTTCCATGTTATGGGCAGTTGGGCACAAGTTGAATGCTTTTAGCCTTTAAGCAGTAAATGTGAAGATTTATATCAATTCAACTTCAAACTAGGCATATCATACAGGAAAAATATTTTGTTTTGACATCTTATGGTTATCGTAGACTTCAATTGTGATTGTCACAATTTTCATGTGACAGCGAGAATTGCTCCCTTTTCTTTTCATGATAATCCTTTGTCAGGCTTTGTCTTCGAAATATGTTTTCTTGCTAATGTAGCTACTTGGACTTTTCTGATTTTTCTTGATTTTGTTGGGGTGTGTGTTGTAAAAGACCATGTCAAACTAGTTGATAGCTCATTTTTTCCGATGTCAGTGATGTTATTGCATGAATTTGTCTGTATTTACTTAATTGTGTTGAAGTTCTTTGATTATAAATATAAAATAAGTTTATGCATAAGCGAATATTAAGGAAATAGGATGAACTAGACTAACCAGTCAATAAGCCTACTTTTTTATGTCTATCTCATTAGCACCTTGAAACAGCTTTCCGGACCAGGTCTAGTTTCTCCTAACTTGTAGGCTGCCGGGCCACATCCATTGTAAACAATAATATATAGCGAGATTCAGACTTCATTCTAGGTTGGATTTCTGAATGAGTATGACAGTGATGGTAAGCTTTTAAAAACTAGTTTCAGTCAGTTGTGTTTGATGAGAACCTGGTTTTTATTATTTATATCAGGGTGTATAAGAAATCGAATTTTTAGGAAGGATATTGGGCCTTTATTTTAAGAATGTAAAAAAAAAATTGATTGGGCCTCTATTTGAGAGTAACTCTGGGCTTACTGTTTGTTTGTATGCTTAAGCTAATTCTAATGATCACTAAAGTACTCTTATTAAATTTGAACAGAGTGTCGCGTATGACAGAACGAGTGCTCCCAAGAAGTGCAGAGTTTCAGGTTGGCTGCAAAAACACGGTTCGGGCATAAAAGATGATTCTGAGAAGAGGTTTCATCTGGCAGAGTTTACTTACGACCTTGAGAAGAGCACTGCTCAGACGTTTCACATATCGGATTCAGCTAGCTCAGTCATTGTCGATACAGTCCAGTTTGATTTCACTTCCAACCATGGGAGCCCTTCTCATACATGCATCTATCGCTTGAGGGTGCATGGACACGAACCTGACTCTGTTTCCATGATGGCAATGTAGGGATAAGATAAGCCTACCACTTTCTTGTAATCGATGTTTCTACTCCACCTCCATTTCTTAGGATCAAATTTTTTGAAAATCCAATCTTCTACTTGATTGACATTTTAACTCTGTATCTAGGGTTAGGTAATTTGGATGTTACATTATAAATATGGATGTGTATTTTTTCTCGGATGTTTGCTGACCAAGTAGGGAGTAGGAACTTATTAATGTCAGATATCAAGAGGACTCATATGGAACGTAAATTACAAATCCTGCCATGATCTAGTTGTAGTTTTAACATATTATATTTCTGCCTTGAGCGTAATATATTTTTATTTAATTTACTAGTTATGTGCTCGTGTTTGCACATCTATATACCCATTGCAAGTTTATTGGATCACTATAATGATAAAATATATATTTAATTAGAAAATTAAAACATACACTCATTGAGCAAGAAAAATAAAATTTTATAATGTAGATGTTAATTTTCAAATTTTCGTATCTATATTCATAATGATGCTTGCCAACTGTAATCTCATTTGGTAAAGTAGAAAATTTATTCTAGTAGTTTTATACATACTTAATAAGATTGTATATTCATTAATGTGTATTTTATATTGGTTGTTATAAATAGAGTTTGTAATTAATTAGATGGGGTATATAGTAATTAATAAAAGAGTTAGTTTATGAAATTAGATGAGATTTATAATGATTAATGAAAAATATAGAATTATTTTTGTCTAAGTTTTTAACAAAAGAATAAAATAATATTTTTTAAAATTTATAAAAATAAAATAATATCTTAATATATTTTTATAATTAAAAAAATCAAATTTATTATTTATATTCAACATTGTCTAATTAAATATTATTCAAATTACATTAAGATAATTTAGAATATTAAATTTTATTTAATATTATTAAGATTTTTTTGTTATTATTTTATTAGTAATTATATTTTTTTATTTTTAGTTTAATTTAAACCTTTATTAAATTAATTATTATTTTTGGGTTAATTTATTTTGTTATTTTAAAGCATATAAGATTTGGTCTGAAAAGTGGGTGGGATGGGTCGGTCATAGGTTAGGTTATGTTAGGTTAGTAAAAAAAATTATTTAAGAAAAACAAATAATTAATAAAAATGAAGAGAAAAAATAATTTAATTAGTATGTAATATATTTCAAACCATCATTTGTGGTCGCTTATTTCATTCTTCTCAGTCATCACCATACACACGCGCGTACAGATAACCGTAATGCGCGTATGCTCCGATTCCTGCCTGAGAAAACAGTGAACAGAAAGAATGAGATCATATGAGGACTAGAGAGAGACTAAAATCTTCTTTTAACTGCGAAGTTGTGGTCTTATCCTCCTTGTATTGTATGGTCCGAATTCGAAATTAATGGCTTCCATGATAGGTATCGGATTCGGTCTCGTTCCGACTCAGCGATTCGTCTCCATCTCCTCTCTTCCTAATGTTCTTCCCTCCCCTCACTCTATCTTTTTTCTCAATCGCTTCTCCACTCGTCATCTTGACTCCTCCAGAACTCGGTCTTTCAACTCTCTTCGAATCAGAGCTTCCTCGCAGCCTATCACTTCTAATTCAGGTTTCTGTCGATTATACGAAATTTCATGTTTCTTTTCGTTTCATACTCTTCAACTACGTGGTAATGTAGGTTAAGTGTGTATGCAAATTTAGATTAGATGTTTATGTATATATAAATTAAATTAAATTTCACTAGTGGTGATGATTATGGATTGAAAAGGTCTTAATTAGCTGGTATTTTTTATTTGCTTATGCAATGGATAATGGAAGAAGCATTGATTTGGTAACCCTGTCACATTGCACTTTTGGAATTTCGCGATTGTTTTCTTAGAAGCTTAAAGTCAACTTAACTATGTTCCCCTCCTAGTGCCCCCCTTCCCCCCTTCTTTAATTGGTATGAAATTCGTCCATGATAAGAAACTAGAAATTCATTTTCTTTTCATATAAACAAGGTGAATTTTATATTATTGAACAAGAAGCTGTATAAATTGGTGGGAATAGTATGATAAGATGTTGGGCGTGATTTTATAAGTTGGTATTACGTAGGGGCTAGCTTATCTTTATTATGAACCAAATAAATTTATGCTTATTAGTCATAATTTCCTAAATCAGATAGTTATTGAATTATAACGTGAGATACATGATTTGACTGCTTTAGGAATTGGGATATTTAGAGAAAGGATTGTAAGGAAATTGTTATGGTACTTTGGTTCAATATTTCCCTGCTATATTATATGCTCTTTTATCATTTGTATTAGTTCTCCATTTTACCCTTAGGCTTTGAGCTGATTTCATAATTGGAATTCAAGGATATATTGCCGAAGAAGGTCATTATGCAGAGATCTTAAGTTGATTAACCTATATGTAGAATTTCCAATTACTTCCTTTCTACTGTTATTCAAGGCATGGAATTGCCTTTGATCTCTCTATCTGCAATCAATGAATGTTTTTCCTCCGAATTCATAATACTTGCATATTCTTACTAGATGTTAAGATATGTTATGTTTTGCTCATTTTCAAATTGTAAATTATCAATTTCATTGTTATATTGTGACAATTGAAAACCATGAAAATAGATGTTATTCTGATTGTTTATGCTTTTTTTTTACTTGCCCCAGAAGTTGTCGAGAATCTGGTAATTATTGGCTCTGGTCCCGCTGGGTACACAGCAGCAATATATGCAGCTCGTGCTAATTTGAAGCCTGTGGTGTTCGAGGGATATCAGGTAGGTGGTGTTCCAGGTGGACAATTGATGACTACCACTGAGGTTGAGAACTTCCCAGGGTTTCCTGATGGTATAACTGGTCCAGATTTAATGGACAGGTAAGTATGGAAATGACAAGAAATCAAACTTATCTGTTTTCTTCTAGTAAGTATTATGTGTTTCATATTTTAGTTTTTATGTAACACCTGCACTTTCAATTAGATTAGAAAATATAATTCTTGGAATTCTGAATTTATCTAGGATGCAACAGCAAGCTGAACGTTGGGGTGCTGAATTGTTTCAAGAAGATGTTGAATCTATTGATGTGAAAAATAGTCCTTTTACCGTGAAAAGTAGTGATCGTAAGGTGATGTGTTGCCTTTCATAAGTTTGTTTTATCTCTTTTTTCAATTGTTGCATATATATTGAATTTTTCACTCGTGAAACCATTTTTATTGTCACCTTGATTTAACCTGGTTCTTAGTCTCTGAAAATGACTTACTTTTGTGTCATATACCAACGCTTTTTTTTTCTTTTATAAGAAACAATACCATGTTCATATTCTCTGTGATTGTGTTTATTTGTGGCCTCAGGGGTGTGTGTGTTTTGTGTTTGTGTCCATAAGGCTGTGTGGCTTTTACTCTTTTTATGTCAAGGGAGCACTGTATTTGCATCCTCTTGGGTGTATGACCTTTACAGTTAGCATGTTTTTTGTTTAGGTCATCAAGGTATAAATCATTACTGGTGTCATCGAGATCAATTCCAAAATCTGAAACTTTTTTTATTTTTTATTTATTTTTGGAATATACACTTTCAGCTATTATATATTGAGACTGCTACTCTAGAGGTAATGAGTTGAGAGTAATCTTATTTTGTCCTGTCACCCGTTCTTGACTTTGTTTTTATCAATTGAATTGACTGTGGAACTATATATTCAAGATGTATCTCTGTCCAATGATGATATTTTTCTTTTGCTCACTTATTTAATACTTTTATGATTTTAATCTGTAATATTATTTATGCATTTGCTTCTTAGCATTTTAACCTTGGAATAATAAAAATGGTTTGATGCCTATACTTTTTGTTGAAAGTTCTGGTTTCCATTTACATTTCAGGTTAAATGCCACAGTCTGATTTTTGCTACAGGAGCTACAGCAAAAAGGCTCAGGTTACCCCGCGAAGAAGAGTTTTGGAGTAGGGGAATTAGTGCTTGTGCCATTTGTGATGGTGCATCACCATTGTTTAAAGGACAAGTTCTTGCTGTGGTTGGTGGGGGTGATACAGCTACAGAAGAAGCATTTTACCTGACTAAATATGCCCGTCATGTTCATTTACTTGTACGTAGGGATCAGCTAAGGGCTTCCAAAGCAATGCAGGATAGGTGAGCTTTTGATATACCAACTATATCAAGTTCAAGTATGAGATACTTTAAATTCTTTGATTCCCTGTTATCATGTTAGATGCTTTATTAAATTGTATTTTACTCTGGAAGTAAAAGGGTTCTCTTAGATTCATTTTGTTTTTTGTGGCATGTTAAAGAGTAGAAAATATAATTGCTTTAATGATTCTGTCATTTGCAAAGCTCTTCGTGTCTCCTTTTTTTTCAACGAAGTCTACATGGATTCAGTTTTTGATATTTTTGGTTCAAACTTGAAGTTTCTATTAGCAGAAACAACTGCTGTCTAGCTAAATTCTGAAATGTACTTGAAATGTAGGTTTGTTTCGTCCATTTAACATAAATTTTTTTTGGTTCTTGGTTCTTGTTTCTGGGATGTGGTTCTTGAATAAGGCATTAAAACCTTATTCAATCAAGCAACCAACCAACTAATGTATAAATGCTGTTTGGCCAACTTCTCATGATGCTCTTGTTCTTTTTGAGACATCAATGAGTTGGATCCCTACTGAGGCAAGCCACCATTGGGAAGAACTCATTAAACTATATTAAGAGTTTTTTTTGCTTAATTGAAACATCAACCCAAGTGTCACATGTTCATGCATCCATCCATTAGATAGTTCTCATTTATTGATGTGTTCATGAATTTATCTATGTCCATAAGTTAAAGGAATGTCTACAATGAAAATCTGGGTTAATCATGCTGGTTCATGCATCTTTAGTTCATCAATTTCTTGGTTCCATATGATTATTAACTCTTTATATTTTGGTAAAGAGGTGAATGAAATAGAGTTCAGAGCTCAAAATTTTCCTTTTTGCAGTTTCTTGACCTAAAATCATAAAACTATGCTAAGGTTTTGAAGTTATGTGTAAATTTTCTGATTTTTCTGTGAGGATTGCTAGCTTGAAGAGGCTTAGGATGTAATTTTACCTTGCAACAAATAGATTCATATTTCAGATTTTCTCAACTTCTAAATTATTTCAGTTAGCATAGACCCTAAGCTACTATTTATAGATTCCTTCTTTACAAAGTATCTGTCATATTAAGAGTGACTTTTCTAGATTTTGCTGGACTGTAGATTCACGAGTCGAAATTCCTTCAAGTAAAATTTAATCAGTGCTTGTGTGTCCTTTTGTATTTACGGATACTTGTGTTCATACAAATGGGTTAAAGTAGTGGATAACTGAATTACATTTTACTCGTATGGTTTAAAATTCCAAGGCAACAAGAGCACTTTGAGGTTAGATTTCAGAAGTAAGAAATAAACTGAATTACATTTTACTTGTATGGTTAAAAATGGCTTGGTTTGGATCTTCTCGGACTTGCCAATATTTTTAAATCCTAAAATCTGATTTCCAGTTGGAATTTTTTGATACTTATTGGCTGGCTTGCTGGTAAGTTAATGTACTAATGTACAGTTTATATGATTTTTCAACTTCCTGAATGTTTGTTTAACAGGTTGATTATCACGAATGTTTCAGAGTGTACAACAGTCCAAACATCACTGTGCACTACAATACAGAGACTGTGGATGTTGTCAGCAATACAAAGGGCCAGATGTCGGGTGTTTTAATTCGAAAAATTGACACTCTTGAGGAATCTGTGCTTGAGGCAAAGGGTCTATTTTATGGTATAGGCCATTCACCAAATAGCCAGTTATTGGAAGGCCAAGTGGCGCTTGACAGCTCTGGCTATATCTTAGTTGAAGAGGGCTCTGCAAAAACTTCTGTCGAGGGTGTATTTGCTGCCGGAGATGTGCAGGTAATCGTTTCATCATTTCTCAATTTTCTTCTCCTTCAAGATTCCCTACTTAAGATGGCAGGGCAGTTTATTATTTGATCAGCTTATGGATTCAACATAATGTTTATTTACACCCATATGGATAAATGTGTTATTGGGTTCTTCTGTTTTATAGATCAATGAAGAGACTGTTCTATTATGTCATGTCACATACACTAACGCTACTGAAGCTGTAGTCAGGACCCAGTTTTTGGTACATTTGAAATTAGTTAAACATTAACCATAAATTTTTAAAAAAATACTATTAACGTTTTGTTTGGCAAAGAAAGTTCCAGCTGATACTTGGCATAGATATATTTTATCACAAAGTTGTAAATGCATCTTGTGATTTAATGTTATACTCTTTGTAAAAACTCTTAGTGTGTCGAAGTGACTTATGGTTCTACTTCTTGATAATCAAATAGGATCATGAATGGAGGCAAGCCGTAACTGCTGCTGGATCTGGATGCATTGCTGCTTTATCAGTTGAGAGATATCTTGTCGGCAACGATCTCCTTATCGAGTTTCACCAGGTATACTTTGTTCCTTCTAAGTCTCTTAAGATTTTTATATATTTGGTCACCTCAATATTCTGCCCATATACAGATATTACTTAACAATTAACATCAAACTTGGCTCTGGTTGTATGATTAAATTTCTTTTAATAAGCCTAATCTATTCATATGAACTACACATAAAGAGGAAAAGAAAGAAGGAAAGAAAGCAAAACTTTCCTTTTTTTTTCCGGCTATTTATTTTCTTTCCTAAACCTTTGTCGTCTAATATATTTCACTTTGGCAGCCCAAAACTGAGGAGGTCAAGAAGGAACTTACGGATAGAGATGTTAAGGAGGGTTTTGACATAACACGTACAAAACACAAGGGGCAGGTAGAAATCCTTTTTTATTCACAACCTTCAGATGCCAACTTTTTAGCCCCAAAAAAAAATCCTTCTGAAGCCAAGATTTATAAAATGAGTATGCTTTAATTTTTGCTAATGTTGTCAGTTCTAATGGTCCAATTCTTCCCTCTTATTTCAGTATGCTCTTCGTAAACTATACCATGAGAGTCCAAGGCTTATATGTGTGCTATATACATCACCAACATGCGGTCCATGCAGGACCTTAAAGCCAATTCTTAGTAAGGTATGCAAGCTTAATTTGCTTCGATATTAGTTGACACTCAATCTCAAAGCTGATCCATAACCTTTCTTTCATAGTTTTAATATGTTTGCATAAGACATACTGAGATGCATCTTTGTGCATAAAATCAATATCAGGGAACTCCCATAATGAATTGTGGGATGATTGTTCAAATGCATGATGTGTAATTTACTTTAACTACTTCAAAGAGATTAACAAAGATTTATTTTGATTGTTTTGATGGCTCACAGAAAGTATACTAACAGTCTAACATTGTCTGAGACTTCTCTACTGACAGGTAATAGATGAGTTTGAACAGAATGTACATTTTGTTGAAATTGATATCGAAGAAGATCAAGAAATTGCAGAAGCAGCTGGCATCATGGGTACACCATGCGTTCAATTTTTCAAAAACAAGGAGATGATCAGGTTGGTTCCTTTTTTCATCTATCTCCACTTGTCCTGTGTTTGTTTACATTTTTGTACCATTAGTCTAATACAGGCTTATGTATCCATTTAGTCCCTAACATATATAAAATAATAAAATTTGATCTGTAACCTTTCAATTTATACAATTTAGCCCCTTACGTTTCTAAATTTTACAAATTTAGTTCAAATTTGCAATTAAAATCAAATTGATTTAATGGCATTAACTGTCACATGATTGAGAAATGTTCAGTATCAAATTATATATTTTAAATTAGGTTGGGATCAAATGAATTAAAAAGTAAGTTACATCACACAATTATATATGGATTAAATTGTGCAAATTAAAAAGTTATGAATCAAATTGTAATATATTAAATAGGTTAGAGACCCAATGGATAAGCCTTCTAATAGGTATACAAATTGCTTAACTTTTGCTCATTGCATTTAATAGATGCGATATGTGGTTGTTGATTCTTTGATGTTATTGTGCTACTAATCGTTCTATTTGTTGTGTAGGAATGTATCAGGGGTTAAAATGAAGAGAGATTACATAGAATTTATCGAACAAAACAAATGATGTATTTCAAGTAACTTTTACCTTAGATGCCCTAATTTTGGGATTCAGTTTTGTTCTTCAACTGATATTTATACTAAATCAGTGAAAAACTTCTAATGTTTATCTACACTCGAAATTGTACATGCAGAGGTGCCAATACACTACTAGTACAGTATTTGATTTCCCAATTCTCTACCCAAAATATGTCCGTGAATCGAATCCTGCATTTACATTTTCTGTTGGAAAAAAAATAGGGAACACAGAATAATAATATTATTGAAAATAATAAGAACACGAGAGTTTGATTGTAGTCATTCAAAAACAAGAAGGAAAAAAGTACAAAAAATTGCTACTGGATTGGAGATCCAAGACTCATGAGAACACAAGGGAATGGGGATTGAGAGTCCCATGACTCTCATCGGAGATAACTTGCCCTTTGTTTAATGGTCTCTTAACTTGACGTTGAGCAATTTTATTGGTATAAAGTGTGTAAAAATATTGAAGTTTTTTCTTTATGCTTGAGCACAACATAAACCATGAGTCTGGAAAATTAAGAAGCAAACCAGAGCAATCAAATCCCACCATTTTGAAATGTGTGGACGAATACCAAACATGTCTCTTAGTATCACCTCACCCTTTAACTTTGGTTCTCCTTGTACTGGAGCTTCAAACTCAAACCCAATAAGGTCATTTTTGTACTGACCCTGCAATTACATATATTTTGTTAAATAGTAAATCTGTGTTTTTAATGTTCAAATTCTGCAGCATATAGTTGTGTAAGACAAACACACTGCACAATCTGTTTGTATAGTGTAGATCCCTTGGACCATTTGAGGCATTTCATTGTTCATAAAATTTTGACACCTTAGAAAAAATATCATGTAGCTGCTTGATATTGAGTAAAAGATCATTTATGTGTCAAAGCTTTCAATTTAATCGATATGATCCATAACTCTAAATTAAGAGTGCCCTAATAAAATTGTGAAGTTGCTAATAATAAGAGTCTAATCGACCGAAAATTATGATTGTGATGCACAACTGTATTGCTAAATTGTGTAACGTGTATTATATTAATTTGATGATTTTGAACCAAAATGAATAAATTTTTTAACGAAACTAAATTGAAGATTTTCACTAAATGAAATATGCACTATTACATGTATGTGTAGTATAGTTATTTAAAAAATTAAATAACTTTATTTATAAATATATAAAGTAATTGAGAGGCCAAATGATAGTGTTAAGTAGAAAGTTTAACAAAATTTCTTTATACCTCAATTGCCCATGCAGCATAGCTCAGATATGACATTGGGTAGCGCCAAAAGAGATTTGGAAGATCTGAAAGCCTCCTAAATATATTAGAGGCCATCATCGTGAAGTCCTATGTTCATAATCATATTATACAGGGTAAATCAGTTAATTTTCAAGCTAAAAGCCATATATATCATGAGAGTCTAAGACAAATTGCACTAACGATCTATATTACCTATGATTTTTTTTTTTTTTGGTTTCTGAGATCTTGAAAAGGCTTTTAAAAAATAAAATAACGTTTGAGGACTAAACAAGGAAAAACTTACCATAATCGCTTTTAGAGCTTTGAAAACATTTTCTTATGAAACCGATGAAATCATTTTTAATGGAGGAAAAAGTAAACAAACCCTTAATCTAATTAATATTGTTTAGTAGATTTGAACCAACTTAAACTTGTTAAACTTTAATTGATTTATTTTATTTAAACTTTTACTGTGTATATTTAACATTGACTAAGTTTGATACTCTTGACGTAAAAGTATTGTATTGTTAATGACGTAAAAGTATTGTATTGTTAAGTAGACTAAATATGATAGAAATTTAAAGTATGGGATTAAATTAGACGATTTTTATTTTAGTAATCAAATTGAATTAACAATTATAGTATGAAAACAATTGGTACATTTACTTACAATAACACCAGCTGAAGTTCCAATGGCCATCAAAACATTAGGAACCATTACAGCAACAAGTAATGTGCTTCCTTCACTGACGGCTACGCAACACAAGAGATTGACACAAAAATAACAATAGTGGGCGAATCCACGATGAAAGTTCACCATTTTGTATAGGATGGTTCCTGAAGACAAAGCTATAGCAACCATAAGTGGGATTGATGAGATGAAGTTAGAGAGCACAAATGTAGCTTCCTCGTAATATTGCCCTAATCTTTCACGGTTGAATACCTGGTTGGGAAAGATCTTTTTTACTAGATAAAATGAACAATTCTATATATCAAAAATACAATTTACATGACAAAATCTCATAAATATAATATTTTAAATTTAACTATAATATTTGATTAAATTATGTATATATCCAATCATATTGAGTCGAAGTTTTTTTTTAAGAATCAAATTGAGTTAGATGTTTGTGAATATAACACAAAAGAGTTTATAAATATCAACAAATTGAACGAGCAATTTTTATACAAATTGAACGAGCAATTTTTATATTTATCAAAAGTAAAATTAATATGAGAAAATAGTAAAAGACAATTACGTAGATATATGACTGAAATTAATGTCTAATCAAACTCTATCATATCCAATCATCATGTTGTATGTTTATATCACATAAAGGAATAATAAATTTCAATAATTTGAATGTATCACAAGCACAATTAATATTATAAAATATCATTAAACGTAATTATGTGACTCTAATTATAATGTCTAATAAAAATCTGGCAAATCTATTCATATATGGATTTCACACATTTGAAAGTGCATTTTGATGTGACACAAGATATGTGATATAATAAATTATAGTTATATATAAATAGCGTGATTAAAACTAGAATATCTGATCAAAATCTATTGAGCCTAATCATATGTATCAAATTAAGATTTTTTTTCTCATTTGAAATGGTATATGTTGAGGAGTCGCACATAGATTAGGGAAACTAGCGAGGAGTTGGTTATATGCTTGGGTAGCCCTTAACCTTCAAGCTAGATTTTGAGTTAAGAGAAGGGTCCGATTGTTTAACATGGTATCAGAATGGGTCCCTAGATCGATTGTATCCAACACAGTCAACCCCGATCAACCTCATGGTCAATTGGTAACAACTATCTTGGCCGATATAAGGGGGGATATTGAAGAGTTCCACATCGACTAGGAAAACCAGTGAATAGCTGGTTATATGTCTGGATAACACTTAACCTTCAAGTTGAATTTTGAGTTAAGAGAAGAGTCTGATTATTTAATATGGTATCAGAGCATGACCTTGGTTCGTTTGTGCCCAACATGGTCAACCTCGATCAACCTCACGGTCAATTGGTAAAGGGTATCTTTGCCGATGTGAGGGGGGGTTTTGAGGAACCCTACATCGATCAGAGAAACCAACGAAGAGTTATTTATATGCCTGGGTATTCCTTAACCTTCAAGCTAATTTTTGGGTTAAGAGAAATGAGTGGTTGTTTAACAATTTAGAATAAGAAGAAACACAATATATAAATCGTAATTACTTATCTACTTTGTACCTTTATTTCTTCGATGAAAAAGGGAGTTCCTCCTAAAACCAAGCAAATCATTAGGCGATAAACAAAGCAATCATACTTTCCTCTTGAATTCCAGTGTCAAAGTAGAAAGTGCCAGCACTCATTGATACTAGGATATAAATCCAAGTCTTAGCCAATAGTATTCAAAGTCTCTATACATTTTTAGCGATGATCTACAGCTCAAAATGAATAGTTGTTTCAACCAGCTTGTACTACTTTCTTTGTTTAATTCATTGGTACCTTTTTTCATGGAAATTCATACTCTGATAAGTTAAATTCAAGAGTTAGTTTAAGTTAAGATAATAAGGGAATAAATGAATGGCATATAGCAAATTAAGCAATAGGAAGAGACTGCAACTTTTACATGGTTCTAACTCGGTAGAAAATCTCTCCATTTACTAATATATATAGATGCATTTACCTGCATATAAATGATCAATTTCAATGAAATTATCAAGTCCGTTACATATATATAGACCTAATTAATACCAAAAAAAAAATTGTTTATAAAAGATAAAAGTAGATATGCCAGGCACTTGGGCCACATTCCTCTTAGTAGATGTGGTAAAGGGAGAGTTCCAAATTCAAATGATCGTGGGTATCGAACTTTGATAGAGGCAAAATAATTTGGCATTTGTCTATCTCATCAATGAAGGGGTATGAGTCTGTACTAAAAATCCCTTTCCCTAAAATCCCTATTGATGAAAAAGGTAGTTTAATAAAAAAAAATCTAGTTTATCAATTTTTCATTTTCTCTCTTGTTTTAATTTGTGAAATATTCTGTTATGTACTTGTCTCCAATGAATATGACAGGAGGGCATCTATAATCTTTAAATACTTTTATAGAATCTTAAAAAAAAAATAAAAAAAATAAGCAATATCTAACACTTAGATACATTATCAAATTGAGCACTAGCTCCAAACAATTCCATGTAATTCTGAAAAAAAAAATCATGTTATAACACATAATGTTCTTTGATCTCTTCTGTTTTCAGATGCATTACAATTGATGATTCCTGCAAGGATTGTCATTTTTAATGCAAAAATGAAAGTTGTTTAATAAAATTAACTTTTTAAAACGTAATTATTTAATATTCACACACTTACTAATTATTCTGAGATTGAAATGGAGTTGCAAACACTTTATCATAATCTGAAGTGATACATCTAAGGAAGTGATCTGGAGGATTTTTCTTTATTAATGGACAAGGAAATTCAGCATCATCCACAAAACTCTTGTAAAAATATCAATAGCATTAGAATTTACATATAAAATAATTGAAAGAAAACAATAAAAATAACACTCTTATATTTATAATTATAAAAAAAAATATAAATATACTTTCATTTTAAACATCTTCTAATTGATTAAAGTTCAAATTCAAATATTATTAGTTAGATTTTTTCAATACAAAATGTCGTTAAATTAGATCTTGTTTAATATTTTTGGTTGTTATTTTATTGTTATAATTTTTAAGGATGTTATTTTTTTTTAATTTTCAACAATTTAAGCTAAAAAACTCCTAATTTTATTGATTAATAATTATTAATAATTAATAATTAATTATTTGATTAAGGCTTCATTTGGGACTGTCCTGGCTTCCTATAAATTTATTTTGACATTTTTTTTTATTAAGCTCAAGTGTTAGGTAAAGTCATTTTTTTTTCTTTCTAAAAGTTACCGTAGTTATAATAATTTAAAAAAGATACCGAGTTCGTGGAGACCACAGATTTAATGTTATTTGTATAATTTGATATTTTATAATTATAAGTAATATTATTTATTCGTTTAGTTTTAAAAAAATATATCAAAGAAAAAACATATTATTTTAATTTAAAATTAAATATATTATTTTAATAATTTTTTAATTAAAATATTATTTTTTAAAAGTGAGATTTTAATATAAAATATTAAAATGATATAATTTATTATTAATTAACCCCTTAAAAATAATATTTTAATAAAAACTTACTAAATTAGGTAAAATAACTAGTTCCCAAAATTGCAAATTTTTGTAAGTGAACTCAAAAATTTTAAAATTATCTAAGGAAATATGTGAAGAAAAAAAAAACTAGTTAGTTATGGAGACTAATTTGATATGGTGGTTTATATCAACTAAAAATAAAAGAGTGAATAATTAGAAATAAAAATGATAGAAAATTCACTAATTAACATTTTCATTCACATTGTTGTGCCTCTTTTCTACATATCAATACTCTATCCAATATTAATTGATCTGAATCATTATGTTAAATTAAGTCAAAACTATAATTATTATTAATTGGTTTGAATTATCATATTAAAAAAATTAATTTTAATTTTATATTCACTTTCTTAAGAAATATAATTATTATTATAATTTAGGTTATTTTATTTCATGTGAAATAATAAAATTACATAAATTTTATAATTTTTTTACTTATTATTATATATTAGTTATAGTAATTAATGTTATAATACTATAAATAGAGTTGACTCTTTTGCGTTTAAAGAAAATACTACATGATCATGCACATACAAGGGTGTCTGTGTCACATATCTTTGGCTTCATTTTTAATTGGACGCTAGGTGCCAAAGGTTTTTTGTTTTTTTTTTAATTAACACTTTAGTTCAGGTTATGTATTATTAAAATTATAATTATGAAAAATGAATATTTTTAATCTCTATTAATAAAAATAATTATATTCTTTATTAAAAATATACTTATAATCTGATAATTATTAAATTGAATATTTATAGTTAATCAAATTAACTTAGTATTTTAGGCTAATCAAAACATGAAAAGAATACTTAAAAATATAAAAAAAAATACTTTTTTTTTTCATTTCTTTATAACTTTCATTATTTTTTTTCTCATATTTTAATTCATATGAACTATTATGTCTGATTTTTCCAATCAATAATTTTTCTAGTTACGATATACTTTTTGTACTTATTACAAAATAAGGATTATAAAAAAAAATCAAATAATATTTCAGGCATTTAAAGAAAGAAGACATGAAAGAAACAGGTACGTACCAGCCAAAGCATCAAGCAAGGTATATTTGCCAAAGCCAGAAGGACCCATAAGAGCCATAATGCGATTAGGCTCAGCAAAACCAATTAGCCCATTTAGTAATTAACACCTCTCTCTTATTTTCACCATTTTTGATCTTCTTCTTCTTATTATTATTATTATTATAAGATACCTCAATGCTCAAAAGTCTTCCAATAACAAATTTGGCCATATACTATTAATATTCTCTTCTACTTCTAATACTGATGATCCCTTTGGCTTTGGATATTGCAACCCGTTACCAACGAATAAAAATAGCAAATACAGTGATCTTAATATAGACCAATATCTTAATTTGTAGCCATGACTCTATTGTTCTTCTTATATAAGCGTAAAGAATAATATTACAAACATGATTTCAAAGGGAATGAATTGTATTTATGGCAAATTATGGGCAATCTTTCATCTTTTTTTCCTCACTTTTTGTGTCATCTTTATTTCTTTTTTCTTTCTATATTGGTATCATATTTATGTCAATCACATTAGTTACATGATTCTATTTATTATTATTTATTTTTTTATAAGATATTGAAGAAATTCATTGAAGATAGAAATAGCTTACAATAAACATCAGCTCTCATTTTTCTAGATTTTTCTAGATATATCAAAGTATTAAATTAAAAACTAAAACTAACTAGTAGCAATACACCCAACAGAATTATGAGAAAATATTTTATAACCTTTAATGTCCTCTTTTTACTCTTCTTCACTTTAATGTTTTACTATAACAATTGATATAAAGAAATAATTTAAAAAAAATATATAAAAACAAGATATTCAGTTGTTTCCATGTCTGCAGAAAACTTAAAAGTTCAATTTTTTAAACAAATTGTTAGAGTTTGAAAAACTATTTTCAGAAAATTGAAAGGGAAATTGGAAAACTTCCATCATGTGTTATACATTGATTTATATTTCCTTTGAAAAGTATGGCCGTTTATTTTATGAGAAATTTTATGATTTTTCATTAAAAAATTTATACTCAAAATTATACACGTTTTACTAGGATGGTTTTGTGAAAATCACGCAATAAATCCTATTTAGAATCATTATGTATTTTTATTATTTAAAATAGTTTTATAGATTAGAATTGGATGAGTTGCATCTAATTTTATAGCTTGAGGTGTTTCGTTATATAAATATTTTATGGTTTGTCATTTTGATTTTTCAAGATATATTTTGTGGAAGTTATATTGAAAATCATGTTTTAAATTGAAATGTATTATATGCTTTTGGAAAGGTTTTATACATGATAATTGAGTATATAATATCTTTTTTAAAGATTTAAATGTCAATTTTTTTTAATATTTTTATATAATTATGTTTGGACATTTCTATGAAAAGTTATATCTATTTTTGTGATAATAATAAGTTTTTATGTTATGGATCTAATTAACTAGAGGAAATGAATAAATAATTAACAAAAACTTGATAAATTAAAATTTCAAAGAATAAGCAGACATGTAATCAAGTGTAAAATAAAATAAAGTGAAAATGTAAGTAACTTATGAGATTTTTTTGTGGAAACAACCTAGGCCACAACAATGACCTAAGGAAAAAACTACCAATCCATCGGACCACCTAATTATTTATTATGAAAATAATGTTCAATTTCAAGGCTAGAACTCAAATTACCTATAAAGATTCCCTAACTAAAATACTTACAAGGCCACAACAATGACCTAAGGAAAAAACTACCAATCCATCGGACCACTTAATTATTTATTATGAAAATAATGTTCAATTTCAAGGCTAGAACTCAAATTACCTATAAAGATTCCCTAACTAAAATACTTACAAGTCGCGTGCTTTCTTGCACAGCCTTCGCATGTAACATGTTTGGATCCAAACTAACGTCTTGATAAACTTGAGTCATATGAGTTATCGAACCTATTTAGCTGGCACCTGAAATGTTAGCACAAAAATATAAATGTAATATATATCCTAGAGAGGATTAAATAATGAAAAATCTTAGCTAAATGATTTAATAACAATATATAAATCAAAATCACGAGTAATCATGTAACAGATATTTAAGGATAATAACACAAATATTATAGGCTTGTTAATAAATCAAACACATTCACAAAATGTTTGATATATTAACTAATGAATGAAGCCTAACAAAATGATTTTTGCAAAATAGATTTGGAGAGAAAGCAAAAGTTGCAAAAGTTGATTCAATTATGATTTAAGAACTATATGCTTAGTTTTGTTTAAATAAAAAATGTTGTAACCCTATGTCAAAAGCTTATTACTATTACATCCATAAAATCATATAAAAGAGCTTTAAAAGTAAGTACAATATAGTAATAAAATAATTTAGCTCGAGTAAAAATTAAATTAAAGTTGAATCCATAGTTGCTTGATTAGTCGAATCACAAATATTGATCGATCAGTCAAAACCCTTTTTTGATCGATTCGAACAATGATCAAAAGACGATCAATCGATCTAGTAATTTCTCAATAGATTTAGGGTATTAAAAAATAAATCACAAGACTATGTAGATAGAATGAGATTGATTCACAATCGATCTAATCCTTGATCGATCGAACATTAAATTTTGATAGATCTACCTTATTTAAAAAGTTAATTCAAATATTTTTTAATCAAGATAGATCAATTCTCGATCGATTTACATTCCTCTATCAATCTAAACATTTATTGATCAATTGAATAATCTAAATGTTGAATGTTTCTATGTGTCTAATATGAAATCTAACATATAAACCTTACAATAGGGCATAAGTGTTTTAGAATTGTTTATGGTGAAATAACACCAACTGAAATTTCAATGTATAAAATAGATTTTGTGATCTAAAATGAGCATATGTTATCCCTCTATAAAGGAAAAAATGTCTACTTTTTGAGTGTTTTAATATATTTTAATTTGAACATTTTCACTTAGAGTTATCTGTGTTTGAATGATTAAACTTTTTTTAATGATTTCAAAATATGTTTCATCTATATTTATGGTTAAAGAGATGAGTTCTATCTAACGATGGAAACTTTAACCATGGATAACTAAAAAATTCAATTGTTTTTCTCCAAAAATAACTATAATCAATAAAGTGTGGTGCATGGGTAGTTATTGTAATATCGAAACTATAGTTAATCAAAATCGAATATATACTAATATTATTTTTTATATATACATATAATTACATAAAAAATGAACTTTTAATAATAAAACATATAATATTTGTAATAATTAGATTGAATTTTATTTATTTTAACTTTTATATATTTTTATTTTACTTATAAACATCCGCTAAATAGTTAAAAAATTAAAATTAAAATCTAATAATTTAAATAATGAAGTAGAGTAAGAGATATTTTAACATTTTTAAAACTAAATATATTTTTAAATAAATGTTAAAAATAAGAAGTGTGGTTAAACTAAGGGAAAACTGCTACCGGCTTATAACCAACGGTTGTTAACCGAACGTATCCAAAATTGGTGTGGGATGATTATGATTATTAGCATAACTATCACCACCTGTCGTCATGTTCATTCCTTCTATCTTTGTATTTTAGTGATGTTTTAAAATAATTTTGGACCTATTTTATTTATAAGTTTAACGAATTTTAGAGTATGATTTCTTAATTTGAAACTAAGAGCGTAAGAATATCGAAACTATAAGTAACAAATTGATTTCCACCAAGATATTAAAGTGGGTATTGAGCTATATGTTAAAATCCCATGTTTTATCATTTTAATGTACTATTCAATTTTAGATTAGATAAACTAATTATGATATTATTTGTGTTTCTCACACAAGTATGATTATATAAGATGGGTTAATCAATAAGACATTTCAATACAACTAGAGCAATAACTGTGATATAGTACAATGAATGGATCTTCAATATTTTTAAAACTATATCATATGAATTTATATTCTTACTTGACTATTTGGTTTCAACAACCAATTCATTCAAAAATTTAGTAAAATTCATGCATATGGATATGATATTTTATCCAGTAAAAATAGATTTTTAAAATTACATATTAGTTAGTTCTAATACTGTAGCTTTCATGCCAAAACTTTACTACCATATTAATCTTATATAGTTTAAAATGCATGTTTCATATCAATGCATTTTATATGTGTATTATCTAGTCATGTTATGAAAATATATTTATTTTTTGTCACTTGAAATAACTAGTACATGTTCACCATAATCATAATGAGAGAATTATGTTATAACAACTATACTTATTTTAAATGGGAGTTGGTAAAGTGATATTGAGTTTTCTTTTCTAAAGATTTCATAGCATCCTTGATAACACCATCTATATTTAATTGGTTTTATTAGCATATTTTTCAATATTAAAGTTCAAAGTACATTCACATAATTTAATAAGAATTTGAAGAACATATTATATGTTAGTTTCAAGACATTTTTAATATGAAAGTATCATGAGTGTATATTTTATTATCAAAACCAACAAACTAAAAGCAAGATAATTTATAAATAATTTAAGCTTAATAATAAATCAACTTTATTAGTATTAATAGTTTTATACAAGTTTGCAATTTCAATAAATATCTTAGAAATAATGGAGTACTTTTCCTTTAGTATTCAGTGACAATTGACTCTATTCAGTATTCAAAACATTCAATTTTACTTAGTATAATATGATATCATATCAATTCAATTTGATGTTACCATATCAGTATGATATAAGATAAGTTCAATATGATGTTACCAGATCAGTCTATTTCAATATGATATTTATCAGTTGAGTTAAGTTAGTACATACATGACATATGTATAATTAGAACCAACTAAGCCATTTTAATGTATTAAGCAAGTTCCTCACACGTGTAGTTTAGAGCTAGTTCAATGCTAAATATATCCTCGGTGTGTGACTAGATCCCCAAGTGATCTTGGCATAATAAAATCAAAAGTATGTTTCTCATTCTTATACTTTCTATTTATATATTGATTATCCACGTATGTAGTTTAGAGATAGCACCAATGCTAAATATCTCTTTCGTGTGCAACTAAATCCCCAATTACTTTTGACATAATAAAATAAAAGTATATTTCTCATGCTTATACTTTTATTTATATATTTATCATTTACATGTGTAGTTGAGAGCTAGCGTCAATGTTAAATATCTCTTTCGTGTGTAGTTAGATCCCTAGGTGTTAATTGGTATAATAAAATCAAAGTATATTTTTCATGCTTATTCTTTCTATTTGTAAATTAATCATAGCATGTTATTATATTTCAAAGATCATATATAAAACATTCTTTAATAGAATATCATTTCATAGTAACTCATAGAATAGTATGTTATTATAAAGATCATATATAAATCATTTTCATCAGCATGATATTTTAGGGTAAGTCATAAGCATTTCATTAATATTTTCCAAACTTGCAATTACAAATATTATGAAACTTATTCACTCATTAAGCTTGAAAGCTCACATTTTATATTTTCCTTCATCAGGTATAGATTTGAGAAAATATAACGTTACAATAAGTTTTTGGAAACATATGATTAATCTTTTATTGTATAGTTTAGATGGTTTGTCTCTTTATCGTTTTATATAGTAAGTTTTGATTGGTAAATAAATGGGCAAGTAGTAAAGACTAAAAACCTTGCAATTTGATGTATAACATGTATATCATGATTTAACCATGTTGATGGACATGAATTATTTTATAATTATGTAAAAGATTATGATATCTATTAATATGTGAAAAAATATTATATGAAAATTGTTGTCATTTTATTGGAGGATGATTGGTTCCAATTTAGAAAAAATACTATCAATTTTTTTTATAAAACTTTATATAGTTATGATTTTGACACAACCCAAAATAATATAAGAAAAGAAGCTAGTTAGTTAGTACGGCCTTTTGAGATGCATCTCATGCAAACAGGGTAGATTCGAGACGAGTCTTAACGGTCTACGTTAAAGAACAAGATAAGATCAAATAATTTACTCTTATCTTAATATTTTTTTTTCAATTTGCATATTATGTTAATATTTAAAATAATATTTTTTATATTTATATATTAAATATATTGTATATATTTATATATTTATATATTAAATATATTCTAAAAAAATATGACAATGACACTATCTTATACTTGGAAAAAAAATATTCATAGGGTATGAGTTTTATCTTTTCCTTGTAAATACTCTTAAAACTTGAAAAAATATTACTAATATTATATATATCATCACAAATAATCCTATCAATTTAATATCATAAAAATATTTATGAGAATATCGAAAATATTATTGATACTAATAAAAGAAAATTGATCAAAAATCAATTTTATTGAATATTGAAAATAAAGGCACGTTAATAACATCTAAATAAAAAATTAAAAATACATCAAATAATCAAAATTATCATTAAAACTGTAACAACTCATCTGTCGTCCAAGAAGTAAAATTTTCAAGCATTCTTCCTTCTCTCTTTCAGGTCTCCATGTAAGCTTGGATCTTCTAAGTGTCAATATATATGATAAATCTTTAATGAAGTTTCATGGCTTGAGTTCTTTAATTTTAGAACCTTAACGAAACTACAAATAAAAAATCATCTAATATATAAATGTTAAATATGGACCAAAACCAATATAGCCCAAAGCCCAAAATGATTAATTAAACCCTTACCCTATTTCCCTTCCTATATATAACTCCATGCGTGAAACAAATCTGCAGCCACTAGAGTTTTTTGCAGCAGCCACCAAAGAAATCAACAGCAGCAGAATAAAGAAAAACTGTAAGGAGATATAGCAGCTGTTGAAAATAAGAAAAAGAAACATAGAACAGCAGAGGCTTTGCTTTCCTTCGTGTCCTCGCAAGAATTGAAGAAGAAAATCAGTACTGTTCGCCTTTCTCCATCAGTCCATTTTCTTCTTCTTTTGTAGTACAGAAAGCAACAGTTGTAAAGTTGAAGAAAAACCAGCAGTAACCAACTAAGAGAGCAGTGGAAATCAACCCAAGGACAAAACTGTCCATTTCAGTTGCCATTTGTAGTGTTTCTCTCATTTGTACGGTAATATTTGATTTAATAGCAAGTTTGTTAATTTACCTTGCTATATATATTACCAGTAAATTAGAGGGGATACTTTGTGGGTTGATTTTGGAATTTGGTATAATTTGTGAAGCTCTGGTAATTGGTGTTTGTATCTCCGTTTGATTATTAGTGGATTTTATTTCCTCGGTGTGTCGTCGTTAGTGGAGTAGACTTTTTTACATTGAAAAGTTGAACCACTTAAATCATTGTGTGCCATTTAATTTCTTACTGCTTATTACTTTTGTCGTTACCCATTATTATTAATTTGTGCAACCAAAATTGGACCCGATCTTTGCTTCCGCAAGTGCTAATTCGTAACAAATTGGTATCAGAGCCATTGGGTTTTCTGTCATGGCGGAAAAATATGAAATTGAGAAATTCAATGGTAGAAATGATTTTAGTCTTTGGCGTATGAAGATGCGGGCCGTATTAGTTAAAGAAGGGCTCATTAAGACACTTGAAGGTAAGGATAAATTGCCAGAAAAATTGAATGATGAAGAAAAAGATGCATTGATGGAAAATGCTCTCAATTCTATTCAGTTATCCTTGTCTGATGAGGTATTACGCGAGGTTGGTGATGAGAAATCTCCTGCTGGATTATGGCTTAAATTGAAGAATTTGTAAATGACCAAGTCTTTGACCAGTCGGTTATATTTGAAGCAACGTTTGTATACATTCAGAATGTCAAAAGGTACACCTTTGCATGATCATCTTGATGAATTTACTAAAATTATTCGTGATTTGAAAAATGGTGGTGTTAAGATTGATGATGAGGATCAGGCCTTAGTTCTATTATATTCTTTACCTCATTCATTTGAACATTTTGTTGATACTATGCTATATGGGCGAGACACTATTTCTTTGGAAGATGTCAAAGCAGTTTTGAATTCCAGAGAGTTGAAGAAAAAGGTGTCTACAAGCAATAATGATAATAGCAGTGGTTTATTTGTCAGAGGTAGAAATCAAGAGAAAAGGCCTGCGATAATAGAGCAAGTCTAGATCCAAATCTAGAAAAATAAAAGATAAATGCAATTATTGCCGTCGGGAAGAACCTTGGAAAGTAAATTGTCCGAAACTCGAAGGTAAAGAAAAATGCGCCCTGACGTCTTACGATGTACTAATGATGTTCTTTGGTGTTGCAGATAGTTCTGGTTCGATGGTGAAAATGTTCTATCGCATCTATTGGTTCTCCCGGGAGATGTTTGGATTCTTGATTCGGGTTGCTTACCATGTACGTGCCCAAGAGAGAGATTGGTTTGTTTCTTATCGGTCTATTGATGGAGGTGTTGTCTTGATGGGAAAAAAATATGTCCCTGAGGTTATTTTTATTGGTACCGTCCGAATTAAGATGCATGATGGTATTGTTAGGACTTTGAAAGATGTTCGTATGTCTAGATTTGAAAAGAATTTGATATATTTGGGTACTCTTGACTCACAAGGCTATAAGTATGTAGGCGAAGGTGGAGTTTTAAAAGTTAGTAAAGTGCTTCTCATTGTTATTAAAGGGAAATTGTCGCGTGGTCTCTATCTTCGGTGCTAACACCTGTTATTGGCGGTGTATCGGTTTCATCCTCATCGGATCAAGATCTCGGACACTACTCGATTATGGCATATGCGGCTTGGGCATATGAGTGAGGCAGGGATGTCTATTTTGAGCAAATGAGATTTGGTTTGTGGTCAGAAAACTGGGAAACTTGATTTTTGTGAGCATTGTGTCTATGGAAAGCATCGCAAGGTCAAGTTCGATGCCATCCATAAACGAAAGACTCTTGTTGATTATATTCATTCAGATCTTTGGGGTCCTTCTCGTGTTGTGTCTAAGGGTGGTGCTCGGTATATGTTGACTTTTATTGATGACTTCTCTCGTCATATTTGGATGTATTTTCTAAAGAACAAGAATGACGCATTCTCAAAATTTGTAAAATTCAAGGCTTGTATAGAAAATCAAACAACAGGAAAATCAAGCATTTGAAAACTGATAATGGTTTGGAATTTTGTGATAGTCAGTTTAATGAGTTCTGTGAAAGAAATGGCATAGTGAGACACCGCACTGTGCATCATACACCACATCAAAATGGAGTAGCAGAACGTATGAATAGGACTCTCTTAGAAAGAGCTCGTTGTATGCTCTTTCAAGACTGGATAAATCCTTTTTGAAATTTGAAGCTTGTAACCATGCCTGTATTTGGTGAATCGGTCTCCATCAACTGCAATTGAGTTGAAGACTCCGTTTGAGGTATTCTTTGGTACTCCTACTAATTATTCTGATTTGAAAGTTTTTGGTTGTCCTACTTATGCTCATGTTAATGATGGTAAACTTGAGCCTAGGGCATTAAAATGCATATTTTTGGGGTATCCTTATAGGGTGAAGGGTTATAGATTATGGTGTGTTGAACCCAAGTCACCTAAATTTTTGATTAGCAGAGATGTTAAGTTTGATGAGTTTTCTATATTGCAAAAGAAAAAAAAGAGTCTATTGTTGTAGATAAAGACCGCGGTGTTAGTGAGCAGGTGGAGCTTGAGAGTGGAGCTCCTAATCAAGTGCAAGAGGGCACTTCAGATTAACCTCAGATCAACCATCTGTGGATGAGATAGATGATTTTGCTTTCGTGATGTAGCAGAAGAGCAACATGAGAAACCATACAGTATTACTAAGGGTAAAGGAATAAGAGATTAAGACGCCCACCAGTGCATCTGACTTAGTTTCTTTTGCATTGTCACGTGGCGTAGTCTATTGAGGTGTATGAACCTTAGTTATCGTGGTAATCACTTGTGATGAGTTTGTTCAATGGTTGGTTGTTATGAATGAAGAGATTGAATCACTTCATAAGAATCATAGAAATTGGTGAAACCGCCTGGCGGCCGAGGAAGATTGTTGAAACAAATGGGTCTTCAAGAAAAAGGAAAGGTATACACGAGGTTAGGCGGTAGGTTGAGAGCACGTGTTGTTGCAAAGGGCTATTGTCGAAGAAAGGTATTGACTTGATGAAGTATTTTCTCTGTTGTGAAACATAGCCTATTCGTGTGTTGCTTGCTATGGTTGCATTGTTTGACATGGAATTAGAAACGACTTGATGTCAAGGCGACGCCTTCTTACGTGGTGAGCTTGAAGAACAAAATATATGCATCAACCAGGTGTTTGTTGTTCCAGGTAAGGAAGATCATGTTTGTTTATTGAAAAAGTCTTTATATGGGCTGAAGCAATCTCCCAAGGCGATGGTATAAAGCTGTTTGATTCTTTTATGATTGATCATGGTTACTCTAGGAGTGATTATGATAGTTGTGTTTATCATAAAGATTTCATGATAGTTAAATCCATTTATTTGTTGCTTTATGTTGATGACATGCTTATTGCTTCTAAGAATAAGTCGAGATTGAGAAATTAAAGTCTCAACTTAATGGTGAATTTGAGATGAAATATTTGGGTATGCAACAAGAAAATTTTGGGCGTAAAATTTACGAGGGGATAGGCAATGCGTGCAAGCTTTATTTGACTCGAAAAGTTATATTGAAAAAGTTCTTGAACGTTTTGGCATGAAAGATTCTAAACCTGGCGAGTACGTTAGTGCGCATTTCGTGCTTTCTTTGGATTTGTCACCACGTTAGAAGAAGAAGAAGCGTGCATGTCTCGAGGTTCCATATCTGCAATACCGTTGATATGATGTCTGTTATGGTTTGTACTCGTCCCGGACATTTCCATCACGATTAGTGTTGTCGGCCGGATATATAGGGTAATCCTGGTAAGGGTCATTGTGGCGATGAAATGGATACTTCGGTATTTGAGAGGTACGTCGATTTTGTTTTGGTATATGATGGGAGTTCTAATCTGCGGTTGTAGTGTTATTGGTTATGTGGACTCAGAATTATCTTGGTGATCTGGATAGAAGAAGATATCGGCCAGGTTATGTCTTGTCTTTCATCAGTTGTGCTATTAGTTGGAAGGCTACTTCTACGATCCCATAGTTGCTGGCCCACGATAGAAGCGAGAATATATGGCGGCGAAGCGATGAAACAGCCGTTGCTTAGAGGTTTGGTTTGTGATTTGGGTTTGCAATGATACTTCTATTGTATTTTGTGATAGTCGAGTGCGATACATTTGACTAAGAATACTATGTATCGTGAAAGAACGAACATATTGATGTCGAGATATCATTTAGATTCGTGACATTGTCTCTGCCGAGTCTTTATTGTTGTCAATAAAATAGCCACTACAGAGAATCCAGCTGATATGTTAACCAAACCAGTTCCATTTAATAAGTTCAAACATTGCTTAGACTTGATTGGCATTTGTAGAAGATGATCACCCTTCGGGGATTTGGATGACGGTTATTTGGTAATCCAAGGAATTTCATATTTTGAAGAATTTGTTTTCTGTTTTGAGCCAAGGTGGAGATTTGTTAAATATGGCCCAAAACCAATATAGCCCAAAGCCCAAAATGATTAATTAAACCCTTACCCTATTTCCATTCCTATATATAACTCCATGCGTGAAACAAATCTGCAGCCACTAGAGTTTTTTGCAGCAGCCACCAAAGAAATCATCAGCAGCAGAATAAAGAAAAACTGCAGGGAGATATAGCAGCTGCTGAAAATAAGAAAAAGCAAAGCGGAGGCTTGCTTTTTCGCCGTGTCCTCGCAAGAATTGAAGAAGAAAGTCAAGTACTATTCACCTTTCTCTCCGGTCCATTTTCTTCTTCTTCTATAGTACGAGAAAGCAAAGCTACAAAGTTGAAGAAAAACCAGCAGTAACCAACTAAGAAAGCAGTGGAAATCAACCTAAGGACAAAACTGTCCATTTCAGCTGCCATTTGTAGTGTTTCTCTCATTTGTACGATAATATTTGATTTAATAGTAAGTTTGTTAATTTATCTTGCTATATATATTACCAGTAAATTAGAGGGGATACTTTGTGGGTTGATTTTGGAATTTGGTATAATTTGTGAAGCTCTGGTAATTGGTGTTTGTATCTCCGTTTGGTTATTAGTGGATTTTATTTCCTCGGTGTGCCGTCGTCAGTAGAGTAGACTTTTTCACATTGAAAAGTTGAATCACTTAAATCATTGTGTGCCATTTAATTTCTTACTGCTTATTACTTTTACCGTTACCCATTATTATTAATTTGTACAACCAAAATTAGACCCGATCTTTGCTTCTGCAAGTGATAATTCGTAACAATAAATGATCTAGTTATTTGGTTAAGTTTATTTTAATCTCTTAACAAAAAGAACTTATATTATATTCATTTTCTTACATTGTTACAAAATATATATTCATTTTCTTACGTTGTTACAAAATATATATTCATTATAAGAAAAATAAAGATATATTTCTTTAGAAAGATTAATTAAAAAAAATTCTATATATAAAGAGAGGTTATGTAATGCAATTAAATTATAAAAATATCATATCTAGATTTAGATATGGGAAGAAAATTTATGAAAATGTAATAAAATATTCTTAACATCACCGTAAATCAGATTTAAATAAAGAAATTAATCTAGATATATGTAAAATGAAATAAGTCACAAATTAACTTCTGTGATATGTATTCAATACGAAGAAATAAACAATGAAAAAATTTGAATATGAAAGTAACTTCGTCTCAGACAAAAAAAGAAGAAAGAAGAACAAGACAGCTAAGGTTTTTTCAGAAGACAAAGAGAGAGAGAGAGAGACCGAGAGACATTTCAACTAACTATTAAATATCAATGAAAATTTAATTTTTTAAATTATTATAATTTAAAACTATATTAAATTTATTGATAAAAATTCCATTTATTTGTATTGTTATAAACATAGAAATATGAAGGATATTATGTAAAACACTTGGTGATAATTTTTTATCTAATTTTTTTAACTGTTATATTTGTTTAATCAAATTATTTTTTAACCTTGTTATATTTGCATTTATATTTTTACTATGTTCATAAGTCATGTCAAAATTACCATACCTATTTGATCACTACTTTGTTCCCTTTCTTTCTGAAACCTCATTATGTTTTCTATGTATGTGATGTGAACGAAGTCTAACTTAATCTTGCCTATCATGCACCCACGGTAATTATAAGATTATGAATTTAAGTATCAAATGAGACAATTATTACTGATTTGTGCCATAATTATGTTGGCTTAATCCTGAATTATTTTACAGCGCAGTTGATACAAAATAATGTTGGCTTAAAAATCACAAATAAAAAGTTAAGAGTTCGATTCACTATGTTTGTGAGTTATATGATATTATTTTAAAATAATATTAGCTTAAAAATCACAAACCAAAAGTTAGGGTTTCAGTTCTTAGAGTTGTGTAAATGTTATTTCAAAATAGTGGTTGCTTAAAAATCATAAACTAATAGTTAGATTCTATTTTTAATGTGTGCGAATTGTGTAATGTTATTTTAAAATAATGTTTCTTTAAAATCATTAGGCTTAATTTTTCGTATAATAGAATATACTTCGTTCTCGTTAAAAAAGATAATGTTTTCTTCGTCAAAATATAATTCTAAAAAAAATGTATATTTTATTAAAAAACATGTTTTTTACAAAAGGAATAATAAAGTTTTTTAGTTGTTGCTTAAAACTCCAAGTAACTCAAAACTAGAAATAGAAAACATCTAACTTAATAGTTTAGTAGATCATCACACTGAGGCACCTTAAGTACTTGTTGAATCATTTGAAGTCGGTTCAATCTTAGGTACTTTCCTTTTGCGTTGAATATCAAATGGCATTCTGAAAATATAATAAAATCAAAAGAAATTATATATTGATTTAAATAAAAGTAGGAAATTCATCAAAATTAGTTAAATACGTACCCTAAGTGCAAGCATGTGTCTGAACGTTCACACATTTGGCTTTTTTCAGAAGTGCTTTTGGAAACAGCTTTAGTTCTTTGAGGGTAAAATTCCTTAGCCACAGGACAACATTCAACAGTGGGGGACTTATTGTTTCGTCGAAACTCCTCAAGCTAAGTGAAAAATCAAATTTATATTAAAAAAAAAAGAAAAATAAAATCTATAGTAAGAAAATGTTGTGATTAACATTATTATTTTCCTTTTAAAATTCTAAATGGAGGAAATATTTTCCTACCTCTTTGCGTAATTTCTCATTCTCTGACAAAATCTTTTGCTCCTGCAGATTAATTGAAAAAATAATAAGTTATTTTCGAGGTTTCAAATAGAAAAATCAAGAAATTGATTTTTTTTATCCTTAAATTTATATAAATTAATACTTGAGATTGAGAAAATTATTAATGAAAACATAATTATTAACCTTCAACTAGTTAACTAAATTTTAAAGGATCAAAGAAATTCAAATTTAATTTCTATTATTTAATCATTAATTCATGTAAAAAAAATATATGTAAATATATAATAATAAAAATAATATCTCCATATAATATTAAACGGTATCTAATTATATTATATTTAATATTGAATGAATTTAAATGACTGTATTCAATTTAAACGACGTTTAAAATAAAATAATATATTTTTTTAATAATAGTGAAAACGTATGGAGTATATTAAAGATGTATTATTTTTATAGTTACAAGTTTCAATAGTATTATTTTTCTTATTTTTAAAATAATTAAATATATTAAACATATATTTTATTTAATTTGATTGAGAAAGAAATTCCAATTAAAATGTAACCATATTTTACTTAATTAATTCAAATTATTAAAAAAAATTATCTCAGTCTCTTTCGTTTTTATAAAAAGCTAGCTTTTAGAAAAAGTTGTAACGAAGTAGATTAAAATTAAAAAAATATAATAATTATTTTTTTTCTGAAGTACAAAAGCATGATAATTAGTAAAATATTGACTAATAATCTACCTGTAGTTGTGATTTTCTGAGCTGCTCAAAAAGTACATGTTCCTGTCAAAGAGGTCAAAAGGTTGGTATTTACACATTAGGCTGTTTTTGATCTGAACCAAGCCCAAAAGCCACACATGTAAAATCTAAGCTAGAAATATTACATAAAAAAACAAATGATTGATCTAAAAAAACCAATAGGATTTTTCTTTTTTTGATTAAAGAACTTTATGGATAAGATCTTCGTATAAGTTACATAATTACATTAAATCTGGTATATTTATTATAATTTTAATCCAATATTAAGATTAGATGTTGTTATCAAATATTTATATGTAAAATTAAATCTAAATCATATCTATAACAACATTGGAAGCATTCAAATATATATTTTCATAAATATTACTCAAACTGTAAACCAACTTTGGTTAATCAAGTTGATATTTATGAAACTTGAATGTGGATTCTGTTGAACTGTTGCTAAAGTTAACAAAATGTTTTTTTTTTATATCTCAACTCGTTGAATTTCATTCATAACTTCCTATCCTTTTAACTTCTTCTTTTTTTCAATTTTTTTTAAATTACGGCTTTTTAAATTTTTTTATTATCTTAAAATGTTCTACAATTTTTGTTCTTTTAATAGTTTATTTTTTTAAGTTATTTTGTTAAAAAAAATTATGTTTAATGAATAATGGTAAACATATATTCAAATTTAATTTTTTAAGTTTAGAACATAGGCTCGTCACAAGTTCTTTGTGATGTTTACATCATATGTTATAAAAATATGATTACATACTTACATGCTTTGTTGAATGCGTTTTTATCTCACAAACACATGTTAATATAAAATTTTCTTTTAGTTATATAGTAATTTAAACAAATATTTATTTGAAATAAAAATACAAACACATGTTAAAATTATTAATTCAATAGTGTTCAAATCGAACATATATATTCATTTGATAACTTTGAGCATATATTTTTTGACATATTTTTCTTTAAACATACGTTGTTGTTTATGTGGGTGGATGGTTTGATAAATGTATTAATATTCAATATTATTAAATTTTTATTTTAATAATTCAATTTAAATAAAGATACATTTTTAATCATTTTTAACGGTGTGTCTTTTATCAAAATGTCACATAAGTTCCATGTATATGGCAAAATTTACAACAACATTATCTTAAATTTTGAATTTGTGCAGCTAACTGAAGAAAGGCAAAAGTTTTCCGCTATATATATAATACCTTCTTATCCTTAACAGATAATAATCCTTCACTCAATTGCTTCTCTAATAGCTGCAACTCTTTGTAGGTTAAGCCATCCAATTCCTTACCCATCATTTGCCTGCAAAACAAGTTGAAATATTTACCTTATAAAACAAAAATATAAATGCTGAGAATTTGTGGGAAATTTGTTTTTAAACATAAATCAAAATTGGTTGTAAAAAATGAATAAAGCTTACGACAATTTGTTCGATTTTTCTTTCGATAATAACTTACAAGCATGCTAAACGTAGACTCGCAATTTCGTTCTTGAATGTGGTTTCCTCATACGAGGGCTGCAATTTGTTTAGAACAAAATTAGTAACTAAAATATGTACTTCTACTTACATCTTGGTGGCTTATGTGTCTTAATTTCAAGTAATTTAATTTGTTTAACTCAAAAGAAAATTTTAAAAAAGGCATAAAATATAAAAGGTAGAATATACCTCCAATTGTTGTGAGTCTACATTTTGACTTGCATAGTTGCCTTTGTTGTATCTCTCAAGTGTATGTTGCATGCTTCATGTATGAAAATGATATAATCAATATGGATACAATCATATCAATTCTCCTACAAGATAAGTGATATGGTGAGCTATATAGCTCACCAAGAATAATTAAAGTTTAAAATTACAAAGTTATTACACGTAAAATATGAAAATCAACAATTTTTTATATTATAGAATATAAACTATGCTATTAAATATATAACTCAAATAAATTAAAGTGAATTTAATTCGAATAACTACTTTTTTATTGTAATTTCAGTAACTAATTATTTTATCCTTCACAAATATTTATGCTAGTAACATAGGAGCTTAATTACCATATGAAATCTTCTTAGTACAAAAGAGAAACAATGTGGTGAGCTAGGGTGCAAGTAGTTTATTTTTCTGATTGTAATAGTAGTTGAGAGAATTAGAATGTCTTGTTTGGATTTTTTAACGAGTGTTAAGGTGAGCATATGGTGCTCTCCTTAAGTGAGAGCCAAGAAGCATAAATATAATAAAAGAGCATTTATGAATAAGGTTTTATTTAATAATACCATTAATTAAATACCCTTTTTAAGTAAATTTTCAATTTAATTGTCAGTTCATCGACATTCCTTCTTTTCAAAATTAATAATTTAATTTTACTTAAAAAAATTATTAAAAATTCATCTTAAATTAATTGTTAAGAAATATAGACAAGTGTCTTTGACATGATTGTGTTAATAATCTCTTTACACTACTCTTTTCCGGCCATAAGATAGTTTTATACAAAATGATTATTACAATTAGTATCAAAGTAAACACTCTTTGAAATAATCATTGTTGTAAATAGAGAGATTAAAAAGAGTTATTATCAATGTATCAAGGAAATCACCCAAAATATAAAGATAATTATTATCATTAAGTCTGCAAATCACCTAATTTATATAAGTAATCGTGGACATCAATTACAAAAAAGGAGTAGAATATAATCATGTAATTAAATCCCATATTATTTAAGTATAAATTATTGAATGATTTAATAATCACTTGAGTATCCACCCTTTAACAAGTTAGATTTATAGAATTACTTCTAACCAAAGTGATTGTTACGATTGATATCAAAGGATATATTTTTTGAGAAAAATTTCGTTGGGAATTGAGACGAAACTGCAACGTGCTGAGGACTCTTATCGTTGATCGGCAAAACCATTTAACTCATTGTGGAGGTAAATTTTGAAAAGGTGAAGAAATATAATGACGTAATTGAATTTGGTTAATTATAAAATAGTGGGTGGGTTAATATCCACCTCGGTATCCTCATCTTACCGAAAGTAATTGTTACAATGGATGAGTGTGTGGTTATTACACAAGCCTATATATCTCTGAGATCAACCCATCACTTAAAAAATGGTTTTTTATTGTATTTTTTTTTTATAACTGAAAAACTAATACTGAGCAAATCTTGCTTCAAAAATTGAAAGAGAAAGTAAATTTTTTTTATTAATTATAAAACCATCTTGTTATTAGAGATTAAACACAATATATATGCATCTGAAATTTTAAAATTAAATAAATCCAAATTCAATATATACCACACTAAAATTAAAATCTCAAAAACCCAGATAAAGAATTTAAAAAATTAACAAAACAAATAATAATAATAATAAATAGAAAATACGAACCTTGTACTTGAAAATTGATAAAGCTTTCCTGTACAAGAGAAAATAAGAATAGAAACCTCAGCATCACAAAGAACAGAGAGTTCTTTAGCCTTTTTGAGCAACCCATTACGTCTCTTTGAGAAGGTCACTTGTCTATTGTTCTGATTTTCTATCTTCTTTATCTCTATTCTTCCTCTACCCATTTTTTTTTTTTTTACCCCCTTCAAACCCTCTGGTTCTTTTTTTAATCTATAATTCTCCTCTTTCTTCACACTTTTAAATACTGAGACGAAAACTAATAATTAATAATTTATATTTTATTAAACAAAGAGATAAATGAGAAATAAATAATCACTCTCTATATATAACTAATTTAGGTTACTTAAAAAGGATTAGGGTTCAGATTCTTATGGGGGTCTAAAGAAGGAAGGTAAGTAAATACCAAAATTACTTTATTAGATTAATATGGAAAATCTAAAAATGGTATTTTTTATTTTTCCTTTTTTTCGGCAGGAAGATTTGATTCAATTAGTTTACTCGGAAGTCACGTGTTTTTTTGTTTTCCTAATTGGAGAAAGGTTTAATTCCTTGATTATAATTATAATTTAAGGTTTTTTCTTTTCTTTTTTAAAACTTTTTTATATATATTTAAAAGTTAAAAAACCAATTAATAACTTTTAACGACTTTTTTAGGTTTTAAAAAAGTTACTGTGATAATAGTAGAACTTGAAGAGAGAATGTTAGACAGAGAATTAATAAAAATAAAAATCCTTACAAATATTCTTTAAGCTGTACGTGAGAACGTGGAGTGTATATTTTCTTATATATAATTTTAATTAAAAATTAATAAAACCAATAATTTTTTCAAAAAAATTTAAAATCAACTACATTTTTAATATAAGTGGATATGTAAAATATAAAATCTAAATTAAATATGCTAAATTTATAAAATCTTTAAAAATCTCAGTATCATTCAATTTTAAAACTCTAGAAGAAAATAAGTTTTATTTATTAATTTAAAATAAAAATATATAAATCAAAAAATAAATATGTAATCAAGAACTAACAAATTTCAAGCATTCGTCTTTTAATTTTTTCTAGTCTCCATTTAAAGTTCACTCTTTTAATTAAAAATATGATAAATCTTTAAAAAAAAAATTGATCTCCCATTTATAATAATATCAATAATATCCTTAATATTTGTATTTTCTTCCTAAAATATACCTGATTTTTCAATAATATCACATTTGTCTTCAACTTTAACAGAGGTTATAATAGTTATTTAATGAAATTATTTAATTTCTTTCAAGTGGAGGATTATCAAGATAAAATTTTAATTTCTCTTATTTTAACATTAAAAATCAATTATACTAAATTATAAAATAAAAATGACCATTTTGTATTTTCTTCTACTAAAATAAAAATATAAAAATCAAATTAAATAAATAAATATATGCACATAAACTAATTATTTACGATAAATAAAAAATTTATTATTTATTTCAAATGATCGTCGGTAAAATTGTTCACTTTAAACTTACCTGAAAAAAAAAGCATTCCATAAAATTTATACCCAAAAGATTCAGTCAATCATATAACAAATATTTATTTGTACTCAATGTAATAAAAATATATAAAAAGATGAATAACGTTAATCTACGGAGCAAGAGATCCTTAGAAATATGTTTATGGAAAATAAACTTTGGAAGAGAGAGAATAAAATAGCAATAGGATTTTGGTTCCAAAAATTTATAATATATATATTTTTTATCTCCAACTTACAAAATCAAATATTACATTAAAAAATATATCATTTTATAAAAAAATCTTCCTTTTGTTATTCATTTTAAATTAATTTCTCAATAATTATTATATTAAATTAACTAATTATATATTACACTTAGTTAATTAATAATAATAAATTCAAAAATTATATTCTTAAAAAAAATTAAAAATCTACTAACTAAAATATTATATTAATTATATGAAGTAAACACTACATTTACTTAAAAACATAGAAGTACATATCAATGGAAAATATTTTTTTAAAATTAATATATTCATTTCATAAATGTTTAATTAATATATTTTAAAGTGTAATGTGACCATCTTTATCCTTAATTTTTTCATATGGAGCAAGAAATTTTTAAAATTGAATATTTTTGTCTATATTATATAAATTATAGAATTGACACTTATATTTGTGCTTTAATTGTTGCATTAATATCATGTTCATTATCGATAATTAAATCATTATTTTAGTATATAGCATATATTTAGCCCTATGTTAGATTTAATAGTTTTTTTATTAATTTTGTATCATTTTTTTAATTTTAATTTATTATATATAATAAAAATTAGACAATTTTATTAAATAATAAGAAAATATAATTGTAATAAATTTTATCAAAGAATATAATTAGGGTGAAATATAAATTAAAATAATATTTTAAATTTTTTTTTCTATTTAAAAAAATAGATTGTAAATGATATGGTGCCAAATAAACATGATCTCATTAAATTTAGTGCAATATTATTCATCGTGATATATTTGATATCTCTTTAAAACAACCTTTTAACAATGGTGAGTGATGTTTTGTCTAATACTTGTTTATGATCACATCTTTAAAGTAATGGGAGTGATTACATGTTTATTGTGAAAATAATATTTAAATTTTATATTTATTTTGTTACAGTTTAGTATATTATTATTAAAAAATGATCGTATAAGAATAAATAATTATTATTTTTATGTTTTTATTTATTTTTCTTCAATTAGTTTGATTACAATGCATATAAGTTAAAAAATTATATCTAATGTAGTAGAAAAAATAAAAAAAATAAATAAAAAATTAATTTTATCATTATACAGTCATCTTTTAATAATATTATAACTAAACTATTTCAAAAAATAAATACATAATTAAAATATTATTTTTATTATAAGTAATAGACTGGTATTTATTTTTTGTAAAATAAAAAGATAGATAAATTATATTTATTTGAGATACAATTATTTAGAGGAAAGAGAAACTTTTTAAAAACATTGAGGATTTTTTTAATTTTTATAACTATTTTATGACTATTTAAATTTCCTTAACCCATGATGACTCTTCTTTTTTATTCCAACTGTTACAAGATACTACTTTAAAATTTAAAAAAATTCATATTTAATTTGAAAGTCATCTCTGAATATACACTTTTGGATTGTACTCTCTCCCATTTTCTTAATTTTTCTCCTTGTAAATGAACTCATTTACTTCTTCTTTTAACAATTTTTTTTGCATTTTTTAGATGAAGTTCTCCATACATGTTAAATTACATGAATATTAATCTTTGGTATCATATATAATTATTGGATGTTTTTAATATGACTTGTTAGGAAACGTAAACATGATAAAGATTCTAGATCTATATTACTTAAACATGTTTAGAACATAGAGTATCAATGATTGGATTTTTTTCTATATATGTAACGATAAGGGTTAAGATAAATGTTTTTTTAAACTCTTATTATTCTTTACAATATTCAAATAATTTATTTTGTTTGCAAATATTTTTATAATTACTTTTAGTAGAAAAATATATAGTCCAAATATTTCTAAGATCACCTATTAATAGAGAGTAAATTACATTGTACTATGTAAATTGTAGCATGCATCATGTTGAAATATAAATTAGGTTTGTCATGAGCTTTCATGAGTATATATTAAGTAATTAAAATGATTAAATATTTAATTACCTCATTAATAAGGAAGCACTAAGGAAAAAAAATTCTTGTTTACTATAAGCACTGAGTTTGATGTATAATTGTTATTTAAACATATGAATCGACCCGAAACCCAATAAAAATAGAAAAAAGTAAGAAGAATGTGATACTCTTAATAAGAGAAGACCCAAATTGGAAGAAAAGTTGCATTGGAGAACTAGAGTTAGTATACTACTAGAATTCAAGCTCAATGAAAATTATATCTTTTAGATTTAAATTGTATAAGAGATAGGGAAAAAAACCTTAAATGAATGCGCTATTAGTATGAGTATACTCATACAAACCTTTCAAACTACACGAAAAAACCTTTTAATCTATAGAGTATTAGTAGTTTATAAAATGATAGAAAATGTTAAAGTTTTGTTTTCAAATTTAATAAACCAACAATATTTATTAATGCAAGGAAATGTTCACACATGAAAAGAATATTTAGATAGTAATAAATGAAATATACAAAAAATTTATTGGAAAAGATAAAAGAAGAATTATTACGGAATCTAGTGAAAATGAAATCAATGAAGCCAAATAGAATCTAATAAATATAAAAATTTATAACATGTATTACATGTATTCTTTTATTTGTGAAATGAACTACATTATCATAAATTACCATATTGTATGCAAACAACTTAAAAAAATATTTTTTCAAAAATTACCTAAAATATTACATAAAACTTCAACAAAAAATTAGAATTAAAGAAATAAGGAAATCATAATAGACTCTATATGAGGAAGAATAAGAAGTCTTAAAAATTGGATAATCATTAAATGTTAAAAAAAATATAAACAAATAAAAGAAAATGACAAAAATTAGTATGATACAAGAGATTTTAAAATACAAAAAAAAGTAAGAATGTAACATAAAATTCTACAAACAAAAATATAAAAAATACAATAAATTTAAAAGATACAAATTAAAAAAAATAAGATTTTTTAAAATATAAACCAAGCTTTAATAGACAAACCTATAGGAAAATATATTTTAAAATGAAAATGTATAAAACTTATAACAACAATAATTATTGCCCTTCAGGAAAAAGAAATATATATGTTGGATTTGTAACGAATAAAGACAATATACTAACGAATGACCTAGCAAGCTTCAACATAGGAAATAAATTAAAAAGGAATTCCACATAAAGCAAAATTATTGGAAGAAGCTTTTAAGATTGAATTAGAATCAATTGGGGTATTAGATATATATAATATTTACAATATTTATCCACTAAAGAAAAATGAGGAGGAAATAACCAATTAATATAGTATAGAACATGAACACTCAAAATATGGGTACTCTTCATCAAAAGATGAATGATTTATATAGTATTACAAATCTAAATAGTACCTATATTAAAGTATGACTTAAATTTAAAGGCTATACTAGCAATAATTTACATGGATATACAGATACAAGAGTCAATATATGTGTAGGAAATAAATATATGTTTGTAGAAGAACAATAAAAATAGGTACTAAAAGATATAATTATAATAATTTTTAATAATACTACAATAAATCTTAATAAAGTTTTAAAATATACAGATATAATGATAGGATGAGAAAATTTTCATATTCCTACAATATATTACTAAGAAACAATAATTGATTTATTAATAAGAAATAATTTTCTAAACTTATATCAACATTTTACACAATATTTATACAAAATAAGTTTAACAATATTATATGGTGATACCATTTATATATCGAAAATAAGAATTTTTTTGACTATATCAAACTCAGCTTTTATACAACAACATAAAAAGTAAAACGTGATGAGATAAAAACAAAGTAATAAAAACCTTATTTAGAAAATATTTCATTAGATATAGAAGAAAAATAAAACTATTTTCTTAATGAAATACAGAAAGATAAAGCTCTCACATGTATCAAAAAATTATTAAAAATAGTAAGCTTAAAAAATGTTTTAGATCCAAAAATCAATAAATTTACAATGATTGTCAACATAAAATTAATAACTTTTGAAATTAAAATTTATAATATCAAGTAATTCATCTCACTTTAATCCAACATTTTTAGTAGAAAAAGAAGTTAAAAAAAAGAAGAGAAATAAAGAATGGTAATAAACTTCAAAACATTAGATAAAAAAACATTAATGATGGATACTTTATTCCAAAGAAAGAAGAACATTATCATTAATAAAATGAAAGAAATAATTCTCAAGTTTTGATTGCAAAAATATATTTTAACAAATAAGAATAGATGAAGAATCTTAAAAATTAATAGTATTTTGTTGTCTCTAAAGAAAATTCCAATTGATTGTTATACCATTTAGATTAAAATAAGTTTCAGGTATCTTCTAAAGATAAATGGATAACATCTTTAAAAAATTACAAAATATTTGTTGTGTCTATATAGATGATATATTGGTTTTTAATAGTGAATTAAATAAATATTATTTGAATATTATTAATATTCTATAAGAATGTAGGAAAGAATGCATTGTACTTTTTGAAGGGAAAGTAGTACTTGCTTAACATAAAATTAAGTATTTATGGTTAAAAATTGAAGATGAAAAACATAATCTACAACTCCATATACTAAACAATATTCAAGGTTTTCCTAGTGAATTAAAAAACAAAAATCAATTATAAGGATTTCTAGAATGTTTAACATATGCATAATTACAAGCAAACTTGAAAAAAAGATCATATCTGGAAATTGAGAGAATAAGAAACTTTGTATATGGACAAAGTAAAAACATAAGTAAAAAATATACTAAGTTTATATCATCCAAGGCTAGATAATAAAATAATAATTGAAATAGATACTTCATAAAAATATTGTGGAGTAGTTTTGAAAGCAAAAGTAGATGACAAAGATGATAATCTTTGTAGATATAGATCAAGATCATTACATGGTTCAGAATTAAATTATCACAATAATAAAAAATAATACATAGTTGTTAAAAAGGTTATTAAAAAATTTGCAATATATGTTATAAGTTCTAGATTCATTATTAGAATTGACAATAAAATTTTTGGTTATTTCTTAAGAACTACTATTATAGGTGATTATAAACAATGAAGATTAGTTAGATGACAACAATAGTTCAATTGCTATAATTTTGATGTCAAACATCTCCCGGAAAATAAGAATAGTTTAGCATGTACTCTTACTAGAGAATTAGTACCTCTAAATATTTTTATGCTTATAAGAATATAACATCTTGATATCAAGATCAAGATAAAGGAAAATGATATAAAAATTCTACATGAGCAACTCAAGTTGTTATACCTTGAGAAATCTCTTATTGAGATAGGAAATAAAAAAAAACTTGATTCTTCAAAACAACTCTTAGAGTCCAAAAACTTTGAAGAGAAATCTTCATCAAAAATTCAATTTAAAAAAGATAAAACTTATGAAGAAACAATTTAAGATGAAAAGGAAGAACCTAATAATTCAAAAGAGATTAACATCTCTAAAATAAGAAAGCTCAATTGATCTGATGAAGTAGAAAAATAGGAACAAGAAAAGACTTATATGATCCATAGTAGCCTAAAATCATAAATCTATAAAAACTAGACATAAACTAGTAAATCTATCCTAGGGTTTAGTGGAGTAAATTATAGAGCCTTCACCGATTAAATAATGGTTGAAGGCAATTATGCCAAGTATAAAGTACCAAAACTAATAACTTCAAAGGAGATAGTAAAAAATTACTCTATATCACTACAACAATAAGCACCACCACCAAATAGGTTGACAACTCTAGGGAAAATAGTAAGGCCTCTAGTACTATTTAGAGAAACATATCCCTTAAATATATTAAAGACGTTATAGCATTTAGTACTATTCAGGGAAATATCTCCCGTAAATTCATTAGTTATTGAAGATGAAAATGACCATATAGGAATCTTAGCAAACCACAATGGTTGAGCCTCTACAACTTGGCTAGAAAATATACTTAGAAATACATAGAAGATATGAAGTTCTACACTACAAAAAATGAATTCTCTACAAGAAGTAAATTCAATAATTTAGAAAGAGCTTATCCAATATATGTTTACAAAGTTTTCCATGCATGACTAATAGAATATATATATCCAAAATTTAATTTAAGTGAATTAAATTATTTCCTAAAAAATTTAAAAAGTAATCAAGAACTTCAAGAAGAAGACAAAAGTATGTGACAAACCTATTTATCTCAATTTTTTTAGTTTATTAATAGACTGGAATGATGAATGATGTATTAGTCCTTACCACTTTATCAAGCTAGAGATTTCCAATACAAATAGAGAAGTTCCCAAATTAAGGGCACTTTTAGAAAAGAAATTCAACACAGAAGAACTATTGTATTAAGGAGTCAAATGTAAAGCCAAATTTACTATAAACTCAGAAAAATTGATAACTTTACTGAGATCAAAGTAAATTACTCAACTAGTAAACTCATCATCACTTCTCATAGTGGCATGGCTTTCTCCAAAAAGAATTGTGAAAAAGCACCAAATATTAGATAAATTTTAACAACAATAACCTGAAAATTGGTTGAGAAACAAAGAAGATATTATGCTTTTATGCCAAAAAATCCACCAAAGATCACAAATGCATTTATTGCATCAAAGATCAAGAAGATAAAGATGTGTCATCATCAACGTCATCCAAAAGACTATCAACCAGAAATGACAAAGAATATTAAAGAAGAGGAACCGTCGGTAGAAGATGATAAAGAAAAATAAAGATATAGACCCACATCTTTAGTCAGCAGCATGTGCCAAGGAAAAAAGCATTTGTTGATATTTAAAGCAATATAGCAGACGAATTATCAAAGCAAGGATAAAATAGTAATTCTCATCATATAAATATGGATTTTTTGTACTATAAAAGGAATCCTTATTTCTATTTGAAAACACACAGAAAAAACTAGAGCACACAACTCAAAAAGCATACAACTTTTAGGATAGCAACCCCTTTTATTTAGAAATCCTAACTAGTAATTATTTATCCAGTAATTATGAACAAAGAAAAATCCCTTCAAGGTTTTTAATTGGTCTTAAGATTGTAATAATTATTATATTATGAATAAAGTAGAGTTCAATTACTCTTTTCTAGCAAGTCTAAATTGGACATCATCTATGTACGGATGTAGAAGGCTCACCATTATCAAAAGGGTATTAAGATTTGAGCAAAGCTGAGGCATAATCAATGTAACAAGAAGAGACGAATAGAAGGGAAAACCGTGATGAATCCATTAAGTTCAGGTATAATAATTATAACTTTTAAGTCAATTAAAGATATTAGATGTTTAAATGTTTAGATATTTGGTTATATCAAGTTATAATACTGATCAATAGAAAGATGAAGATAAAAATAACACAATATTATGATAAGGAAAATAAAAAATTAAATTATCTTTAATAATTACAAGAATTAACAAGCATTAAATAACTAATCCTTAATTTAGTATTAGAATCATAAGAATATTAACATAATATGGATGAAAAAATTAACACCATTAAATTTAAAGACATCAATGATATTAATTATAAAGTTTAAAGACATTCTAGTATATTATGCAAATCTTAAGAACATAAGTAAAGATATGTTAAACTTTTGAATATTTTAGATAATTATCCTATAATTTGTGACTAAAGTTGCTTAGAAAATTAGGAATATTAAACTTGTTTCTAAATTACAAAATTATAATATACTTTAAATATATATATTTTAAATTTTTTGGATAAATTAAAGTCAACTTAAAAATAATGAGAATATTTTTTTAAATAATAAGATTAATTGAGTGTTTGATGAGAGATAAAGTGTATGGTAAATCATTAACATCTCCTACTCGGATTTTCAACGGGGTGGAGTGAGGTTCCTTTCCCTTTTTCTTCCAAAATTTAGAATTTATCATCTTTTACTTCTAAATTTTTGTGATAACATATTAAAGACTTCTAAACAAGAAACAAGAATCTAAATGATGTTTTAAATTATTTTTTATTTTTTATTTTTATTATAAAAAATTATAAAATGAATAAGCTATTAATAAATATTTATACTAAAAAATAAAATTTTAAGTCCATAAATAATAAAAAAATATATTTATGAGAGATGGAGAAAAATAAAATATATCTAATGGTAAATACATAGTTCTTTTATACTAAACAATATTACAAAATTTTATTACAAATTAATTTAAAATAATAAGAATAAATTATAAAATAATCATAAGATTTTATATTTTTAAAATTTAAATAATTTTTATTTTATAAAAATTATTAATGTTTCAATAGAATAAAAACATAACTTAAAGATTAAATATAAAATGTATAATATATTATGTATGATTGATTTGAATTTAAATGTAATTAATTTTATAAAAAATATTATATATTTATTAAAATAGAGTATATAATTTTAAAAAATAAAACAAAAAAATATAATCTCTATCCTTATCTCACTTTATATAAATACTTATCTTTGCTCCCCCATTCATTCATTTTATTATTCTCATCTTTATCTTTAATTGAATAATCACCCATATAATTACCATAAGGATTATCCCGTCATAAAAATTAACAACCAAATATTTCACCAACAAAATCATGATAAATATAAGGGGAATTCTAAATTCACATGCTTTGTCTCAAAATACACTCTTACTCAAAACATCCCTTATTAAATTTAAAAATTTATAATTTTTCTCGGCTAACTTAAAAATAATCAAATATTTTCAAAAATATCTCTTTATAGTTTGATTAGTTAAGTAAATATTAAATAATTTAAATAAAAAGTTGAATATTTAATTATTTTTATTAAGTATTCATTTAATCTTAATTCGGACTAATTTAATTTAATTAATTAATAAGAAGAGATTTTTCATAAAATCTCATTGTTAGATTTTTTTTAAAATACTTTTTTTTATCATTGACCTTTTCTTTCTTTCTTTGTAATGATGTAACATGAGAGTTATGCACAGAGCAAATTCAATCATCAATTTTGATAAGTTTTCGTAATAAAAGTAAATAAAAAAATAGCCATCACTAGGGTAATCTCAACCAAATTATATATCAAATCAAAAATATAAGTAGAGTCGCTGAAATTATACCATCGGTAAGTCGAAAATTTGAGAACTAATTTTTAATTAAACGGTGAGTGCCTTGAGAGTTGAGACTGTGCTTTTAAAACTTCTTTAAATATAACGACCAAAATTAGTTAGTAGTTTTTGTATTATAATTGTGTCAAAGATAATCGTTTTAAAATTGATTAAATACAATCATATTATAGAGTTTGTAAAAATTATAGTCATTTTTATTCATTAAGTTAATCTTTTATGATTAAAAAATTTATAAATTTTAATGATTTCAATATAATATCATAGTTAAATAAAATACATAACATAATAGGTATTTATTCCTAACAATAAAAAAATAGTATGTTTATTAAGTAAAAAGGACAAAAGTAAAATTTTTAATAATTAAAATGCATAATTTAAAAATTAAAAAAAATTAAAAATACAAAAATAACTTTAAAAAATAGATTTAAGATTTATGTTTTATGTTTTACAGTTTATGGTTTAGAAGTTATGATTTATAATTTAAGGTTTAATGTTTGTAATTTAAGGTTTAAGATTTAATGATTAAAACTTATAATTTAGGGTTTAAAGTTTAAAGTTTAAGATTTAAGTGATGGTGTCAAACTATCACTTATCATTAGTATTAAGGATTTAGGGTTTAATGACAAATAAAAGAGTATTGTTGATAAGTAATTGTTTTTATTTTTATTTAAAATGTAACTTATAATTATTAATTCTTTATTTTTATCAGTTTTATTTTTGATGGTAAATAATACCTATATCAGTTTTGAACTCAACCAAAACTTCAATCGATTGATCCCAAAAAACGAAGAAAAAACTTTGGACCTCCTTAAAAAAATGTAACGGGACTTGCAAAAAAAAAAAAGAAAAAAGATCTTAATATAAAATAATAAAATAAAATATGTTAAAAATATAAAATAATATACTTTGTAAGAGATAAAGACATATACTTTAAGAGAGTGTTAAGAATATTTAACATTAATTAAATACAACAATACAATAGAATTTATAAGTATTATATGTATATTTAATTATTAAGTTATTATTTTTGGGATTGAAAAACTTACTAATCATTTTAAACTTTGACAACTTGTACATAGAATTAATAAAAAAATATTTTTCTTTTCACCGATCATTTTTAAACCTATAAAAAACACTCATATTTTTTAGTTAAAAATTATACACGAATAATAATTGAAAAATATTTACTCCTACCACAAATTTTCAAAATAATAATTATTTTTATTATTATTTTCACAATATAATAATATATAATTAAAATGATTAATTATATTTAAATTATATATTTTTTAAATAATTTACCAAAATATTAATAATTTATTCTTTCAATTCATACTAATAAAAAGAAATTTTTACTATAACTAATTTTAAATCTAAATCTAAAAATTGAGTACACAATTAATATTTTAGATAGTTTTTAAGTCCGCATTTTAAATATTAATAATTTATTATTTAATTAATAAAAAATAATTTTTTAAATATATTAAATAATAACTAATAGGTTATAAATAATAATAATTATTATTCTAAAATTTATAAAATATAATTTAAATTTATATATATATATATTCATGACTATAATTAATTTTGCTTAAAATAGGAACAGAGAAAGAGTGGGTACTAGGTTGTAAATTAATGGCGGATTTACTATTTAATGTTTTATGGCCCAATTCAGGCCTATGCTATGCGAGGCCCAATTTTCAGTAACCCAGTACACAGTAACCACATTCATTATATACGCTAAAAACCCTTTCCATGGCGCCTCCGTCACAATTGGTCTACACTTGCCCTCTCCAACTAGTACGAGAAGAATGGCGACGGCGAAGAATGTGAAAGATGTTTCGCCCCACGAGTTCGTTAAGGCTTATGCCGCTCATCTAAAGCGATCCGGCAAGGTATCTACTCTACTTGATCCAATTAAATTCGCAGAAATCGGTTAAAATCTATTGCCTAGTTATCAATTTTGTTGATTTGGTAGATGAAAAATTGAAAGTTCGAAACTTTGCTTGTAATTGTACTGTATGCGATTTTGTTAATATTGGTGATAGAAGGGACTAGATTCGTATAATTATTTTTGGTCTCATTTGGTTCCGAGTTAAATGATTATCTGGGATATTTTCTTTTGTTATTAGTTGCTACGTTTATTTTTTGTTCATCAGATTTATGTCCTCACCTAGGATTGAATTTACTTTCGGGTGAATTATCTTTAGTTTTTTTTGTTTCAAATTTTGTGAAGGTTAGGATAGTTTTGTTATGACTGTAATGTGGATTTGATCCAATGAATATTTCGTGACAAATATGCAATATCACCACAGTATTTGTAACCAAATACCCAATAATCAGAATAACATTCATATAGTATAGGCTATTTATTTATAGATTTTGATCATATTGACCATTGTTAAAGATATTGCCTGCTTAGAAAACCATATTTACATGTTTCGGTTTTTTTGTTTGGAAAACAACAATTATAACAATATTTAAAACTTGTAGCCACAAAAATGGCCCATTGACTATTAAAAAGTCCAGATGAAACATTTAACATTGAATGCAAACGCTGTTCAATATTGAACTCTGGTTACTTAAACCCGTTCAATATTGAAACCCATTTAATTTGACACCGTTTAATATTATTGTGATGTTATTTTTGTTATAAATTTTAGTGGCTTTATTTTATGTAATTTCTCCTCTCTTTTTTTCTCAGATTGAACTCCCACCATGGACTGATATAGTCAAGACGGCAAGATTCAAGGAGTTGGCTCCATATGACCCTGATTGGTACTATATCAGAGCTGGTATGCATGAATATCTCTTTATCTCACCCTTTTTTTTTCAGAACACTTTCATAATTCTGACATTATGATTTTTAAACTTGTATTGTGTGTTGTTAATTTTGCACTCTGATCATTAATGTACGTAATTTGTATGTTTCAGCATCCATGGCTAGAAAAATTTACTTGAGAGGTGGTCTCGGTGTTGGTGCATTCAAGAGGATTTATGGTGGAAGCCAGAGGAATGGAAGTCGTCCTCCCCATTTCTGTGAAAGCAGTGGTGCTATTGCTCGACACATTTTACAGCAGTTGCAGACCATCAACATTATTGAAATTGCCCCAAAGGGGTAAGTTGCAATGCACGAACATTAATCTCACTTGACACTTTACTAGAGTAATTTTACCTTGTATTGTTACTTGTTCTCTTAGACACCTTTAACTCTTTTTTTAGGGATAAATGCCTTAGGGTTCTCATTTGGTACTCATTAGTCATTTTACTTATAAAAAAAAGTATTCGTTAGTCTTTTTACTAATAAAAAAAGGAGCTACATAAAGATTTTTATTATCATTAATAAATACTTTATTGATAAATTTGTTTATAGGAAATAATGTTGAGGTTATTATTGAACAGTAAAATTGATGAGGGATGCCCCTAGTAGTTTTTTTTATATATAATTTTGAAATTACCAAGTGTTTTATGGGCACTTTTTTTAAAACAAAAATGATTAAATGACACTCTAATTTAGGGAACTAAATGACACTTTTTGTATAAATAAAGGGACCAAATTGGCCTTACATCCTTTTTTTAATGTAAAAAAGAACTTGAGTCTGAATTTCCTTCATGAGGTGTCTTATTGTCATTTTACTAGACGTAGCTTGAAACTATAATAGCATGATCTCATCCTTGTTTGGACCCAATTCATTATGGTAGTGTTATATGTATTAATTGACACATTAGTTATTAATTAGATGTAAAGTTGTAGATATATGATAATGAAGTAATTGTGGGATCCTTTAATAACAAGGGACCAATTAGATTGTACCGTATAGATTGATGTATATGTTAAGTTGTAATAAAAAAGAATTTTTGTTTCATTTTACTCTGCCTTAAAGAAATGAATATTACTTTTCATCATTCTTTGTTGTATTATGCAAATATCAAACGTGACTGTGAGTTTGATCTGGTTATGGTACATGTTGCAGTGGAAGGAGAATAACCTCAAATGGTCAACGGGACCTTGATCAAGTTGCTGGGCGGATTGTTGTTGCTCCATGAGCAAGAGAATGTTTCAAATTCAATTCTTTATATTTAGGGTAAAACTTTTCAAGAGAATTTTGATTTCAATCCCGAATACATTCTTATTTGAGTGCTGTACGTTATTTGATTATTCTGTTTAAGTATTTGACGAATCAATGAGGCGGATTTATTGTTTGTTGGCATTTTATTATTATTTATTATTTGTAAAATAATAAAAATAACATATGTAAAACTTATAATTATAAAAAAATCACATTTTATATCAAATTTATACATTTTTCCCATTAAGGTACATCATTTTATTTATTGAAATTAAATTGTTGTTATTTTAATCCGTTTAATGTAATGAATGGTATTCAAATAGATGTTGTTTAATGCTACAGTGTTGCCACGTTGAGGGCATAGGATAAGATGATGACAAGGGAAATGAATTCTTAACATTATTTAAAGAAAATTAATTAAGTTTGATAGTGGTGCTAAACATATCCACTTGGCAATATTTTTGGCCTTGTTGTTTTTGTTACGCCAAAAGTAATGACTATTTTTTTTAAAATTAAAACTATTAAGTATTTATTTTGAGTTTGAAGAATGAGGGTTGAGCATAAAACTTTAAACCTTTAAATAAGGACACCATGGTGTTTTGTTAGGCCAACAATAATGACTCTGGTTTTTGAGGTTAAAGCATCTAAAAATCTTACATATATTACGTTTTATGTCTTTTATAAATATCAGTAGTTTGTTCTCTCGTTTTAATATATTTTTTATTTTTATAAAATTGAAAAATTAAAACAATTTTTTTTTTATAGAGCTGAAAAATCAAAACAAATTTGTTTTATCACGTGTATATACCTCTATTATATGTACGTAATATTTTATATAAAACACGACTAGTTGGTTAGAATCGTACAATTAAAAAGGTGATAAATTAAGGCATTAAAAACATTTTTTTTTTATAGAAAATATTGTTCCTTTTATTCAGTTTCCTAAATGGTTTGGGACAGGTCCTCTCACCAAAAACATAATCTTCATTGACCTTCATTATCATGCATGCCTTTTGTTTCCCACGTGTCAACTTTTTTATGAGAATTTCCCATCTCACGTGCCTTTTGGGATCACTATCCTCTGTCTAATTTTCAACAATAGACAACGTAAAGTTATCTCTACTTGAATCACATTCCTTCGTGTGTACTTTGTGGTAAAATTTAAAAAAACAGAAAACAATATGCATGTAAATTTATAGTGGGTTACTAAAAGCCCGAATCACTTGATTTAACCCGAAATTATTTGAAGTTCGATTGAGGTGTTAGAAGTTTGACTTGAACCTACCAAATAATTTTAAAAAAATATTTATATTATTAATTCAAAACCATAATTAATTTTGTTAATAAGAACTTAAGAATTTTTATCATAAATTCTTTACTTTTTAAAAATTAATAGATTTAATTGTTATAAAAAAAATATATTAAATTTAATGTTTCTAATTCCGGTAACTAAGTAGACTTTCGTGGTATAATTATGTCATTTAGGGCTTTTGTGTCTTTTTCTTTAGGAAATATGGTTGTCATATAAACAAAATTTTATAACCGTTCCTTTACTACCAGCTTATAAGGAATCTGAAAAATGACTAATGAGTAATTCCACTAACTGAGGTACGTAGATAATAAGCCATGTTTCTCATTTTTTTTTCTCCTTTTTTTTTTCATTTTTCAATGCGTCATTTCCACAACTAATCCACTTGGATGTGGGCGTTAATTAAGAAGTATTTCATATGTATTTTCCTCTTAGGCACGGAAGAAAATATTAATATAATATCATTTAATAATATATATATATTATAATGAAATTATTAGTAAAATGTTGAATAATATAATAAATTATGTTTATGATTAATTTAGTTATTTATTTTAATTGATTTATTAATAAAAATCTATATTTAATTTTTTAAAATTAGAATAATTTTTTGAATTTATTTTCAGAATTTTTTATTGCATTATGATAATATTAGTACTGTTTTTGTAACAATAATAAAGTTATCATTAATGAATTATTATTATTATTATTGTAACAATAATAATTTGTACTATGATAGTATCACTAACTTTTTTATTTTTAATAAATTTATGTTATTAATATTTAGAAATGGTATATTATATTTATTAATTTGAATTATAATCAACTGAATATTTTTTTTTTCAAATTTTTTATCAATAATAATAATATTCTCTATCCTTAAAAAATTTAATTTAACAGACTTTAATATTTCAAATTTCACAGTGAAATTGAAAAATAAAAGAAGAGAAAAATTGCTCTCTACCCTTTTTTATTTAATTGTTTTTATGAATTTTTTGGCTGAGTCAACAACTAATCTGTGCCAAGTGATTCCCATACAATAAATTTTTTATTCCCATACGATATTGGTCAGCATGAAATCACAAAAATATTATAAATATTAGCAATAAACAAATTTATCTTTAGAAGCTACCAAGAACAGCTAACCATCATGATCACACCACCTTATTAAGTCCTCAACGATGCACAACCTTCTTTATTTTTTTAAAAATAAATACGTATGAATCATCTCTTTCCAAAATTGTTAGTAATATATATATATATATATATATATGTGTGTGTTAGGATAGTTGTTAATTTAGAAATTAAAAAACTAATTTTTTTTTAATTTTTCAGCTTTTTCAAATAAAATATGAAGAATGAGTTAGAACTAGTCATAAAACCAACCAACCATGTGTAAGTTGAATAATTTGGTTACTTATCTTTGATTAAAAATATTATTTAATTATTTAATTTTTTAAAAATATGTTTATTAAATATAACTAGTGAGTTAGAACTAATCATAAGAATATTTTTGTCATTTATCTCATCATATCAAATAAAAAAAATTACAAATATAACTATAGATAGTATTATCGTTTTTATCTTACTTTATGACTGATATCATTCTAATAATTTTTATTTTTTAAATAAATTTAAAATTATTAAATATTCCTTTTGACATTACTTTTATAAATAAAAAGACTATTAAACATCAATTTTTTAAAACTAAGTAGCTAAATAATACATTTTTTACCTTCCATCCATATTTTATTAGATGTGAGTAGAAATTCCACTATCATAATTTAAAACAAATAATCATTTTATATTGTATATTTATTGCATCTGTTGAAAAGAACAAGAATGATAGATTTTGAGGAATTCTTTTTGTGATGTAGTTTGTTGGATTTTTTTCTTCTTCCCGGAATTGAATTAGCTTAAGATTGGCCAGTAACTAGGTAATATCTTAAAAGTATCAACATTGAACACATTATTAGCTTTCTCAAAATAATCAGAAGTTATTTATATATTATGAAAAAGTGATTGTGAAAGCATGGTAATTAATTCCAAAAGTCCATGATAGTCAATTATATTTGTTTGTTTTTTGCTAGATCAAATGACATTTTCTTATTAAATATTTTTTTAATACAAAAAAACACAAAAGAGGAAAGTCCATCATAAACAGTGAATGACATTTTTCTAAAACTGATTTTTAATTTTTAATTTTATAAAATTAGACATTTTAAATTCAGATATGTAACTTCTTCTTTTTTCTTTCTACATGACTCATAAGTTCCTCGGCATGCTTCACACTAGGATTTTTAAATTAAAAAAATAAAATAAAATTGATCCCATAAGTCTCAAATTAGTTAAATTTTTAGACTATAATGAGGCTAATATGTCACACATAAGTCTCAAATTAGTTAAATTTTTAGATGTAATGAAAAATAATTAAATGTAATACACAATAATCATCCACATATACATGATAAAAAATAATTGATAAATTCACCTAGGGTCCTGATCATTTTTTTTTCTACTAAATGGAAAGACCATATGGTCTATTGTATATCCCAAGTTACTCAGGAGAAAACTGGTTATGGTAATTTTGATCTCCTAAACACAATACGTTTGCCTATTTGACTAGATTGTGAGCTCTATAATTCAAGTTCTTGGGTATTCATGCATCGAATGCAAATTATGCTAAATTCTATAAGAAAAGATTATAAATTATGAATTATTGTTCTGGCTGCATCAAAAATGTCTTCCCATTTATATATCCTCCATTAGATCTCTAATAATGAATTGAGCATCCCTTCCATGTAGATTGCTTTCTTTTTATGTTGGAGACTGTGCATAAGGGCAGCTTGAAGGACGAGAGTTTCTGCAACATCCAAATTATGGGTGAGCAGGTGGTGTTTACATGTTTATGTTATGATTGATTAAAAATAATATTAGGTTTGTTAGTCAAAATAGGAGGTGCCTAATTTAGAAGAAAATTCATGGAAGGTGGCTTACCACATTGTCAAAGATGGAGGTGCCTAACCTTGTTTGAATAAAGAATAGGAAAATTAGGTAGCCTAATTTTGTTGAATGAAGAAATGTTTGGCATATGAAATGAGAACTTGAAGGCTATAAATATTGCTTCATTTCTTCATTGATAATCATCCCAAAAATAGAGAAAAGCTTGTATGAGAAGCTCTTAAGTGAGAGAATTTTGTGGGAAAATTCTCTTGGGCTTGTAATTGCTCTTTCCACATAGTGAATTTTTCTCTGGTTGTCTTTTGACAACGAAAATGGTTTTTCTTTAATTTGGAGTTTCCACTATAATTCTTGTGTTGTGTATTATCTATTTCTCTATTATTTGATATTCTTCTAAGGAAGATCTTGGGAGGGAGAATTTATGATTATACCATTTTATCCAAATTTCCTAACAGTTTCAACTATAGAGAATTCGTGGTTTGAAATCACAAAGCCTATAGTTGCCTTTCCTTGATGCTATGTTGCATCGAAATTCATCTCTGGATAGTGGTTGCCAATTCAAAGGGATTGGAGTTCCAAACTTATCGTCTATACATAAATTGCTGTCTATATTTTTCTTTTGTAGCAGAACTTTGAACTTGAATTCTATCTATTTGTTATATGTGTAATGCATTGATGTCCATCTATCTTTGGATGCGGATCAAATGAGTGTTTTTTTTTTATTTTTGAAATATAATAATAATTTTTTTATCATTTTTTATTAAAATCTAAGAGTAATAATCTTGATAAGACTAACCCATATTATATAAACATGATTATTATATTATAATTTTATATAAAATTTACTTAAATATGTTGTGATGGATGAAAAATAATATTGAGTTTATTACTCGAAAGAGGAAGTGTGGAGATAATTCATGAAAAGTGATTTTCTATATGATCAAAGATGTAGTTGTTTAATTTTGTTTAAACGAATAATTAGAAAATTAGGTAGTCTAATTTTAGTAAATAAATAAATGTTTTGCATATGAAGTAGAAATTTAAAGCCTATAAATATGACTTCATTTCTTTATTATTAATTATCTTAAAATAGAGAAAAATTTGTACGATAAGCTTTTAAATGAGAGAATTTTGTGTAAAAATAGTTTACAGCTTGTAATTGCTTGTCTTTTGGGCATATTAGAAAATTATTGAAAGTGTAGTCGTAACAATTTTTTACACAGTGAATTTTTTATTTGATTATCTTTTAACAACGAAATTGGTTTTTCTTCTAATTTAAAGTTTCCACTATAATTCTTATGTTGTATATTTTTTATTTATATGTTTTTTGATATTTTGTTAAGAATAATCTTGGGAAGAAAAATTTATAATTATATCATTTGATAAAAATTTCTTAACAAAAAATATAAAAAATATTTGATGAGTCTCAATTATATAGGTATTAGTTTATAACGTGTAAAAAAGTAAAAAATAAGAAAATTTACCAAATGTCATAATAATCACGTTGGTAGAAATTACCATAGCAAACAAAAATGTAATACTAGAATTTGGTTGTTTCATATTACCAATTACTAACAATCACGTAAAATATTATAATCACTTAAATGTAGTGTATACCTCCATAAAATTAGTCTTTATTTTACTTTAAAAAAAAAATTAAAGCCTCTAATGAGAAAGTAGTTCAAATATCCACATCAAACATTGAATACAAAAAAAATGAGATAGAACTAAAGGCATGAAGCACACAAATAGTATAAAAAATCTAAGAAGGGGATCAATAAATCATCATTGTCACAAACCTCCATAGTCTTCCTTTATAGTGCCCACTTCCCTACACTCATCATCAACTTGTCGGCCGTTTTCAACATAATCCCTCCACCCCCACCTTCTTTCTCTATCAAATTCCCTAACAATAAATCTAACATCTCTCTCTCTCTCTCTTTCAAATACATAACAAAAGTACTCCTTAATTCACCCTCTTGTCTTCACACAAACTCAACCAAAAACTTTGTTCTCTTACAACAAGAACCAATTTGGACAAACCCAATTAGATATTTCCCTTTCTCTCTTACTCTAAATTTCAACCAAAAAATTTCTATGAAAGGCCAAGAACTTGTGACTCTTCAAAGAAGCAAAAGCACAAGCACAAGTTCATCATCAGTCAAATATTCCAATAGTACTAGTAGAAGAAAAATCATCCCCTCTAACCACCATAGATCTTCATCAAGCTTCACAGTTTTATCACCAGATCATAATCATCATGAATTTATAATTTCATCCTCAGAAAACTTCTTAATCCCAAAATCACCCAAAAGTTCCTTATATGTTAATTTTAATTCTCTTCATACCCATCTCATTTCCAAAACACAAATTAAGCTCTCTTCTCTCTTTCGCTCTTTCCTTGACCTCCTCTCTATACCCATTTGCACCAAATGGCTTACAATCTTTCCTTCTTATGACCATCGACTCTCTATTACACCTTCTCTTGGGCGTAAAGTCACCGGAACCCTCTTCGGCTTTCGCCGTGGTAACGTCAGTTTCGCCGTCCAGCTCGACCCGGGATCCGAACCTGTTTTGCTTCTTGGTCTTGCCATGTCAACTTCCTCTCTTGTGAAAGAAATGTCTTCTGGGCTTGTCCGGATTGCGCTTGAATGCCAGAAGGTTCCGGGTCCGGATCGGAGAAAGCTGTTTCAGGAGCCTAAATGGACTATGTATTGTAATGGAAGGAAGTGTGGTGGATACGCAATGTTAAGGTCATGCTCGGAGCTTGATTCGTTCGTGTTTAGCACGGTTCGGAGCATTTCTGTCGGTGCCGGGGTGATTCCTGTGGTCGACAATTGTGGGCTTAAGGGGAGTAATGAGCCATCGGAAGGTGAGTTGTTGTACATGAGAGCTAAGTTTGAACGGGTTGTGGGAGGCCGTGATACGGAGGCTTTTTATATGCTGAACCCGGATGGTAATGGAGGTCCGGAACTCAGTATTTTTCTACTTAGGCTATGATTATTATCTGAACATTGTTGAAGAAAAAAAAAACCTTGCTAATTCCAAATATTGTTTTATGTTTATTAATTTTATAATCACATTTATGTATAATATATTGAATCAAAGAAAAATTAGGTTATATATATTTTATTGAGGATGATGTATGGTAAAGCTTTAATTTTATTAAAACATTTACGTTAATTATTCTCTTATATTACAAAAGATATCATTTAAATTATGATAATTTATAAAAAAACAATAAAAAATATCATTATTTATTTAATATTTTAATAATTTTTATAATAAATAATATATCAAAAAGTAATTTTTATTTTTTTATTTATTTACTCTTAAATAACATATTAATAAAATAATTTTTAATTTTTAAATAAAAAATAAAAGATTAAATGAAATTATTTTTAAGAGATTAAATAATCTCTTTAATTTAATGTAATGAAATTATGGGATAATTTTTTTTTCACTTTTATTTAATAGTGAAAAATAGAATCGCATGTACTGTTGTGACAGGTTCGTGCATGTTTTGAATATTCTATTAAAGTTTGATTCCCTTCTGTGCTAATGGTTTTGATTGCATCTTTCCCGTCTACCATATAAGTCAGGAGCCATGAAATCATGAATGACTTGTAACATAAATAAATTATAACTTATAAATGGAGCTCATATATTATTTATTATGTAATATCTTAAATAGTATACAAGTTTAAGACTTTTTTTTTATTTACTTATTAATTTCACCTCGTAACCAAAGACTCTGAGAAGCTGGGATGGCCACAGATTTGAGTATACACGGTTCTCAACGTATATTAAATTTTTTGTTTTTGGTGTTTAATCATATATTTTTATTTTTAACATATATTTAAAAATATATTTAATTAAAAAAAAATTAAAACATTAATATAATATTTACTTATTATATTATTTATAATATTAATATTAATTTTTATTCTTTAATTATTTAAAATATATTTTTAAGTTAAAAATATATTTATATTAATTTCCATTCCGTTAAAAAAAACATTAAATTTTTATAAATATTCATGATTTTAATTTATAATTAAAATGTATATTTGAGAATATCTATATACCATATTATTGCAATATTGACTCACAAGTTAAGTGTGATACCAAAAATTTTAGTGCAATATATTGCCACTGTAGTACAAAAATTAAAATATAATAAAAGAATATATAGGGTAATTGCATCCATTTGTTGTTTAGGTTTTTTTTTTCCTCCTAATTGAATCAATTTTGTTGTATATATTTTAATTGGGATCGTTTAATTTTATTATTTTTATACAGTTACAATTCACATATTTATAAATATAACTCAAAATTTAAATTTTTAATAAGATTGATTTGATAAAAAAAATTATTTTTATTTAAATGATTTAATTATATTACATAACATTGTTTATATATCACTTTTACCCTCCATCTAAAAAAAAGCATATATTATTTTTCATTAAATATAAAACAACATATATTTTTTATGAAAAACACACACATATATATATATTTTCTAGAAAATAAGTGATGTTTTTTTACACCCTAATAAAATAACATATATTTTTTTCTTGATAAGAGTTAAAAATAAAACCACATATACGGATGATATTTAAAATCCTTTTGGTGCAAAAATAATTTAATTATACAACTAATTTCACTGTTAATCTCTAATAAAAAATATATTTATTGTCTTACAATATTAAAAAAAATATTCATTTACATTGTAAAATAAATATTTTTTTTAGAAAGTTAAAAATAAAACTATATATATAAATGAGTTATTTCGTACAAATAAACCTATTTAAAATATAATTGATTAAATAGTAAAATATTTTTTTATTACTGCATTAATGTATTATAATATAATTAATTATTATTAATAAATGATATTAAAATTACTTTAACATATTAATTTAATATAATCCAAAATGTGTCAATGAATACATGTACCATTACTCAACTAAATTGTTTTACTACCCATTATAGTTCTCTTCGTTCGGCTATCGCTATCTAACCATATACTTATTTGAATACCGATATTGATTAAAAGATCAAGATTTAGATTTTATATATAGGTAAAAAATATTTTCATCGTAAAAAAAATTATTTGAAAAAGTAGTAAAAATTAAAGAATAATAAAATTATGAAACAATTAATTATTTATTTTTTAAATTAATTATTTTATCGAGTACTTAAAAATATAAGGGTATTTAACGTTATTTTGACTAATAAATTAAAAAGTTATAGAATATGTAATTAGAATATTTTTAATAATTATTTAAATTAGTAATTAGAAATAAAACATGTGTAAATATTTACGATTAATAAATTTTATTAAAAAAACTCTAAACCCAATTAAAGATGTTTAATACTAAATTATTTTAAAAAACAAACAACAATTATTGTTTTAGGTGAGATATAGTATTTATTTAAATATAGAATATGATTTATAAATTCTAATATTAATGTTCAATTAATATTTTATTGAATTAACTCAAATCTTATTTGATAACTAACAAGATATAAGAAATCTAAAGTTATATTGCTTTATGCATCAGGAACTGATTTTAAATCAAATAATGAAATAATCGAAAGCTCATAAAATGTAAATCACTTCAATTTTTAAAATTTCTTTATTTATTAGAGTTTCAACATTTTCTCTATATAAAAAGAGTATGAATTCTTATTTATTTACAACTATGATCCCAAATAAACTTATTGTCAAATTTCAAAAATTTAATTTTGCTTTAAAATCATATCTTCTTTATTTTGACTAATTTGATATTCTATTTAATTTAATTTAATCAATTTAAAATTAAAATGGGTTCAATTTAATTAAAATTAGTATATTAAATTTAATTAATAAGTTTTATTTTATAAATATCTTGATTGAGGTTAATTTTATTAAATTTTTTTTTCAAAATTTTTCACTGGATTAAGAGATTAGGAACTTCTCAAAAATCATGGAAAGTTTTAAAAACCCATTTATTATTCTATTTCAAATTAGAGGTTAAAAGATTAATATTCCTTAAACAACGTTAAATATTGAGACACATATTTACAAGTGTCTTGGTGTTTCTAAATGGTAATTACAAAACATCTGTTGCGAACTCACCACCTTAATTATATGGTTCTTCACTTTTTTTCCCCTATACTATCCAAAATTAGTATTATTTCTCTCTCTTTAATTTAATCCTATTTTTTTTAGTGGTAAAATAGTAAAAATAGAACTAGAAGTTGGTGGTATATATGTTCTTAAAATCACGTGTCGGCATAGGTAAATTTGAATTATTCAATTAATAAAATAAAGATTTATATATAGCAATTGTGTCATCCTATCTCGTTGAATTTTTTAGTATGAGTTGCAGAAGTAAAACATGAGTTGATGTGTTGTTTATTCTCCTAGATGTTAATAATGTGTTATTTATTATTTTTAAAATATATTTTAATTAATTATATTATTTATTGGATATTTATTTTTATTTAAAAAATTATTGTATTAATCTTATATATTATTAACCTAAAATATTATATTATCACGTACTATAACAACAAAATAATTTCTCATCCAAAAGGTTTATATTGGTAATCTTTGTTGGTATAAAATTCTTCAAGCTCCCACGGCTGAAGTTACTGAAATTCGAGCACTTTCATTAAAGTGTAATACTCTTGATCATGAATTAACCAAATGGTGTTTTATGGAAGAAAAAAAATTGAAGGTAGCTTTAAGGGCAGATAATGTACCTTTCAACGTATATTTAATAGTATCTTTAAAATTTTCATATTAATAATATTACTATTGGTTATTATAAAAAAAATTATATAATTTTAATCATTTTACACAAAAATGTAATATGATTGGGTTAACAAATTATCTCATCAAAATTCATGAAATTTATTTTATTGATCGAGTTAAAAATAATATGGTATTAAATTAGAAATAATCGATAAAAATATCCAAATTTTAATTCATTTTATACAAAAATATTTGATTTTTTTATCTATATTAAAGATATTTATATTCATATTTATTTATACATAAGTTATTTTTATGATTAATTTTTAACATTTAGTTAACGTTAATTATTGATGTGATAAAACTTAATTTATTATCATATTAGTTAATTATCATTAATTATTTCAAATTACAAAAAAAGAAAATGTGTAAATATTAATTATCATTCTTTTATATTTAAAATACATTTAACTTCTACAAGCCAAATGTTTTTTTAGCTATACTAAATATACTGTTTGATATAAAATCTCCTCAAATCTTACATTAATTATAATTAATTTTTTTAAGAATTATATATTAAAAATAATTTTACTTATATTCGAAAGTATGAGAAAACAAGAAAACCACATTAAGAAAGAATCTCGAACTATCACGTTAAGATGGAATGCAATTCAATTACAAATCAAATCAAATCCCTACTTTTTGGTGGTCACAAGTCACACCTAGACACACTACAAAGTTGAAGCGGCTTACACGCTATGGCGTATAGTAAAAGCCCAAAGGCCGAAGTTAAAATAACCCAAAACCGAGGCCCAAAATTGACCATCACACAATTCTCAACGGTTTCCTTTTTTGGACGAATCTCATCTATCGGCTGAAATCTCATATCACAAAATTGTACGGTTAATATTAATTTGACTTTCAATTTAATTTTCTATGTGCTGACCGACCCCACATATTTGAATTCAAAAAATAAACTTATAACGTCACAATTTGCTTAACCTAAACAGATACAATCCGGTTCTACCATATTTTGAACACTACTACTCTTTGATCTATCTAGAGTAATCTCTTTCCTTATCTGGATTTTGCGTTTTTGTGGAAGTGGAACACCCGGAGAAAATTTTCACGAGAAAGTGCCAAGTTGGTTTATGGATTCTTTGTCTTTATATGTTATTTTTTTTTCTACAAAATGAAGTCTTTTGCCATTCTTGAACCCAAAAAAAATTGTAAATTTGGAATTGGGTTGATTTTATTTCATTTCTGTTATATTGGAACATGATGCAAAACGGGAATTAGTTTCTGGATTTTGATGGGTTTTTGATATTTGTAGAAAGAAGCAACAAAGATTGGGTGTTCATGGAAGTTTCTGAAAGAGCGGGTACGCATGATATTAATATGGCTTCCAGAAAAGCTGAAGAAGCAGGTTGGTCTTACTTTAATTACATCTTTTTTCTGGTCTTTTTTTTTTCTTTTTTTGGGTTCTAAATAAGTGAAAGGAAATGGAAAGAATAGGTAAAGAATCGATATTGGGTATGTTAGTCTCTTTAGTTCAACCAATATAACATTTCTGTTTTACTTGGTCGGGTGGAGGTTTTATTTATCGGTATTGGGTCCCAAATCGTAACAAATCAAATATTTATTATCAGAAGCCTCATTGGGTTTGGGGGTACTTTCAACGATTTTTCAGTGATCTATTGGTTGATTCTATGTTTCAAAAATGTCAGCTTGGAGGAGGTTTCAAGCTGTTCAATGGCTTGGGAGTTTAGTTGGTCCGCTTGGCATATCAAATCAGCCATCTGAGAAAGATTTCATTTCTTGTCTGAGAAATGGTATTGTTCTTTGCAATGCTATCAATAAAATTCACCCAGGAGCAGTTCCCAAGGTAATACATTTTGATCTTTTCTTTATTTCAAGGTAACACATTTTGATCTTTTCTTTATTTCATAATTTATCTTCTTGGTGTTTGAATTATATGTTTTTTTAATTTACTTCATAATGTCTGATTTTGAAATTACATAAAAGGTTGTGGAGAGTCAATCACATTTACAATCTTCCATTCGAGAAACTCAGCCACTTCCTGCATATCAGTACTTTGAGAATGTCCGCAACTTCCTTGTTGCTACAGAAGAGTTGAAACTGCCTGCCTTTGAAGCTTGTGATCTTGAAAGGGTGAACCATTTAGTTCTTTGTGTCATACTATATCCTTATCTTCAAATGCTTGTTTTTATATATTTGTGTTGTCACACTTAATTGTTCGTTACATCAGGATACAATGGAAGCAGGATCCGCCGCGAGGGTGGCTGATTGCATATTAACTTTAAAATCTTATCATGAGGGGAAAGATATAAGTAGCAATGGCAATGGATTTCATAAGCATGCAAAATCTCCTTTAGTTATGCATTCTGCCAACAAGATGCATTCAAGAGGCTCCGTTGCTATACCATTGGACTCTTGTAGGCGCTTGGATATGTCTTCCATATGCGAAAGACAATTGAACATTGACGGTGACAAACAGAAATTAGAAGGTGTGTTTCCCTTTCTTTACCATTAATTTGTCTCATTTTATGAGAGCCTTCCCTTTATGATCATCTACAAAATATCCTAGGACAACAATTATGGATCTTCATAATTACTTACCTCTAATAGTAGCAATGCATGAACGTATTAAAGCTAAAATATAAATATCATTGAGTGTTTTTAGTTTAATTAGTAAACATAAAAGCATAAATAGAAAGCAGTGCATGAATGAAGATACAGGTTTTTGATATCAGATTTTAGATTTTTTCCTCATATTAGCTTTTCACTTTATTCTCACAAGAGATGACCACGTGTAAACAATATTAAAAATTTATTTAACTTTAAAGATATCTTATTGTGATGCAACTTCTAGTTGTTTAAATGGTAGTATCCAAACCTTAATGCTTGTTCTGCTTTTGATGATATTTACTATCTGTTTATGCTAATACTTTTGACACTTTTTCCTCTTTTACTTGCTACCTGTGGCAGACTATATGATCGAATCAACGGTGAAGTTTCTTGTTGAGTGTCTGATCAACACAAAGGAAAATATTAATGAAAATTTTCTTGTTGCCTTGCAAAATCGAGATCTGGTAATGTTTATATTAAATGTGTTTCCCTAAGCTGACTGACAAATACTAGTGAAATTAAAGCTAAAGTTGAGTTGATTTTCTCTCTCAAAATTTTCTTATGTAACAGAATTCAACCAGCCTATTTCGCATCATCATGTCTAGTTGTTTGGAGGAAGAGCTTCAGAACAAGCTGCCTGAGGTTCAACTCTTGTCGTCAACTCCCTACCCTTAATGATGTCAATATGAGGTTTCGAGAAATATGCTTACAACTTTTGTGCTTTCTTCCACGTGCAGTTGTACTCAGTATTGAAAGATTCATTTAAAGGAAGAATCAACTCTCCTTTAAAAGAGACATCTCGCCCTCTAGAGAATTCATCTACACTTGAAAGTAACAAGGTATTTTGATATCTCATTCACAATGCTCTGGTAAATTTCTATTTAGAAGTATGATTTATAGTGAAGAAAATGTTCCTTCGCTATGAATATCTGCTAGCTAAACAATTGTATATTTCAAATTGTCAAGAATAGCAAGAAAGGTTGACACCTTCATAATTTACCTACTTGAGCTAGATACTTTGATGAAGCTCTTTTGTTGCCAATTCGGAAGAAACTGCATGCACTTTTATTTGAAAGATTGCAAATTTTAAACTATGGTTTAGACTGTTTGCCTTGCATGATAGTACATTATACTCGTTGTTAAAGTATATCAGATACTTTTTTTAAAAGTCATACTGCTCTAACAGATTGTAATGTGTTTTTTTATGTGCATATCACAGCGTTGCAAAACATGCTCAAGAAAGAGTAACTGCCACCACAAAGATCTAGTTCAAATGCAAGAAAAAGAACTTATGGTTGGTATCTGTTCGTTTTATCTCTTGTTATACATCTTGCTGACAACTTTTTCATGGAAATGCAAAAATTTTGATTTCAACAATTTCTAGCAAATATTGCTTTGTTTTGATCTGATCCCAAAAATTCAGCAGTATGTTTGCAGCGTAAGTTTGACATATTAATTTTTCTTGACTAAAAAGTAATGAAAAGTTTACCTATGCGTATTGTGTAGGTCTAACAATAAATTATCAAAGTTGTAATGACATATTAATTTATCTAACAAATCATAATATCTCGCAATAAAATCAATGATGTAGTTTTAAATCACATATGCGTATTGTGTAGGTCTGTCTTACTATGTTTTACTTCTTTTTTCTTTTTGCAGGGTATCAAGGCCTTGTTGTTGCATACAAAGAACGAGTTTTCAGACTTACAATCCCAGCTGCTGCGAGATTTGAAGAACCTGGGTATGTGCTAGTTTGGTAGAGGAATTCATAATTGCTGACTGCATTTCCCTAAGTTATGAACTCAAATATATAACATCTTTTTCTTCTCTCTCTTTTCATTGTTTTTCCTGAGGTGTTCATTGGATCTTTAGATCTTTATATTTAGGAGAAATGTACCGGAGACAAACTATACATGTGGCTTTTATGCTAATGGAATTGAACTTGTTCTTCAAATCTTCTGGAGAAGTTGTATTTGAAACTAAACGTCACTTTGTGTGTTCTGCAATTGTTCAGGTACTCAGGTCTGTGAGCTATCTACTGCTGCTCTTGGGTATCACGGGGTGGTTGAAGAGAATAGAAAGTTACACAACATGGTTCAAGACCTGAAAGGTTAGAAGCTTCCAAGCATAAAAATTAGTGAATCTCATTTTTAACTTTGACATCCTATGAAGGTTGCTAACTTTGATTTTAATGTAGTGATCTTACCTTCATTTTAATTTTATTCAGGTAGTATTCGAGTTTTTTGTCGAATTAGGCCGTCATTTGTTCCTGAAGTCAGAACGATCATAGATTTTATTGGAGAAGATGGTTCACTAGTGCTCTTAGACCCATCAAAACTAGGGAAAGATGGCAGGAAAATTTTTAATTTTAACAAGGTGTTTGGTCCAGCTACAACTCAAGGTAATAAGATTACATTATAAGATACCATTATACAGCTATCTACTCTAAACTTACACTTACTGAAACTTACTACAATTTCAGATAAGGTTTTTAAGGAGACTCAACCTTTAATTAGGTCTGTGATGGATGGTTACAATGTATGCATATTTGCTTATGGTCAAACTGGATCTGGCAAAACACATACCATGGTAAGACAATAAAGAAGAAATGATTGCCCTTTTACTCAATTTTAAATAATTGTTGTCCATGAGACCTAGACCTATGGATTAGAAACCTCAAAATAACTTAAATAATCGAATTGGTCCCAAAATAACATGTTAGTTTGTCTATAACATGTACTTATGTATATATTTAATTTATGTAATCTCTGTATATAAATGAATGTACATTATATACAGTGTACTATGATATATCTACACACCAAGTATAATCTATACTTGTTATTTAAGGTCTGGACTCTAGATTTATTAACACTGACAAAATTTTCCGCATTATTTTCAATGTTAACAGAGTGGTCCATCAGGGTGTTCAACTAAAGATATGGGGATTAATTATCTTGCACTCAATGATCTCTTTCAGATATCTAATAGAAGGAAGGACATAATAAATTATGAAGTTTGTGTTCAAATGGTTGAAATATATAACGAGCAAGTACGAGATCTTCTAATAGAAGATGCATCAACTGCCAAATATCCTTTCATACTATCTATTCTATGTTATAGGTTGGTTTTCAACTTGTTAACAATATTTAGTTGTGTCGAAATGAGAAGAAAAAATGTAGTTCTCCTTGACAAAGCACAAATTAGAGATTCGTAGCTGCATTGGTGAAAATGGATTCAGCCTTCCTAATGCTACTACACATTCTGTGAAGTCTACCTCTGATGTTCTTAACCTTATGAAGCTTGGTGAGATGAATCGAGTTGTCTGTTCCACTGCAATGAATAACCGTAGTAGTCGTTCTCATAGGTATTTTTCGAGTATAAAATTTGTTACATATCGAAAACAAGAAGATTAGTATATATTACCTAACACTAAACAAGGTTCTTTGATATGTCCAAAGTGTCCTGACAGTTCATGTAAATGGAAATGATGCATCCGGAGGCAAGTTGCGGAGTTGTCTTCATTTGGTAGACCTTGCAGGAAGTGAAAGAGTGGACAAATCTGAAGTTACTGGAGATAGGCTCAAGGAGGCACAATATATCAATAGATCTCTCTCTTGTTTGGGAGATGTAATCACAGCCTTGGCACAAAAAAATTCACACATTCCTTACAGGAACAGCAAACTCACTCTTCTTTTGCAAGACTCCTTAGGTTGTAATTCCATGATTAATGTCATATATTTCATGATTGCTTGTGCTTTTGTTTAAAGTGGTTTTATAAGTATGTACTTTTGTTTAAAGCATATAATTTGATTTCTAAGCTCTAAGAGCACTTCTAACAAAAAAACACTATTTTTCCCTCGGAAGCACTTTTTTGGCATCATATCTCCCATGCTCATAAATTATCTCCCATGCTCATGGGGCAATGTGACCTCACAAATTTGTAGCTTCTTGAAATAAGTAAAAATTGTTATCTAACTATAGCAAATATCTTTGTGGAATATTGTCCTTCAGGTGGACAGGCTAAAACATTAATGTTTGCTCATGTGAGTCCAGAAGAAGATTCCTTTGGTGAAACAATTAGTACTTTGAAATTTGCTCAGCGTGTTTCAACTGTTGAACTTGGTGCCGCTCGATTGAACAAGGAAAGCAATGAGGTCATGCAACTTAAAGAACAAGTATGCATATTTGTTTTGACTGGCTTTGCATTTGAATCATTCATTTCATGTTTGTTGTTAGAAACTTCCCTTTATGTGTAATGAACTGCCTTAATCAGCTTGAGTTTTCACAAAATGTTGCAGATTGAGAGCCTTAAAAAGGCACTGGCAAACAAAGAAGGTCAAAGTGAGCAAATAAGTAGAACATGCGAGAAACCAAGAGCATTATTTGAGAAAACTCCTCCACGTCCTAGACGAATGAGCATTGAAAATTGCGGCATAATGAAGAATGGTAAACCAATGAACATTGAAGACAGAAAGGGAATGAAAACACCATTACCGAATCGTTCAAGAAGATCAAGTTTAGAAGGTGCAAGATCTGTGAAGAAAGATGTGCCAAGTGTAAATGTAGCAGATGATATAGGTAGCAGGCATGAGTACCAAGACGCAGAACCTGCCATAAAACCCTATGAACATCCCCCCAATGGCAGTTACACGTCAGAAGAATCTCATGCCAAGGCTCCTCCTCGAAGTCCTATTAGTGTCTCATATCATAAACAAGCAATAAGAATGGATAGTAGAACACAAATTCCTTCTCTACAGCTTCCTAAAACACCTGAAAGACCAGTGTTTTCCCAAAATGAAGTTCAGATTAATAAAATGAGAAGTCAGCTTTCTACTTCTAAGGATTATCAAACACCTAACTTGATTAGTAGTAGCACAAATGGAAAAGGATGTCAGATAAGGAAATCACTGAGGACCATTGGAAAGCTTATCAACGGGTCTGAAAAGAGGTATGTAAAGCTGAAACTTGTTATTGTTTTCATTTGATAGCTTGGGATTTTGTCTCTTCTACCTATTTGTATGTTAACTATGGATTTAGAACCGCTTTTCCTTTTGGTTGAAAGTGTTTTCAAATGGCTTAAAGCACTTTCAAGGGTGTTTGTCAATCTCCATGAGAAGTGGTTTTAAAATTTTGAAAAATGTTATTTTTACTTTTAGGAAAAGTAAGTAAACTTGTTTATTTTTTAAAGTAATAGTTTAGGATGCATTAATTATTAAATTACCACTCTAAACTACTTCTAGCTTTTATGCCAAACATCTAAATTCTTTTCTTTAAACCACTTCTAAAAGAAGCACATCTAAATGGGCCGCCCTATAGGACTTTACAAACTAAGATACTTCCTGCAAACTTTTGCTATTTTTCCTAATGAAGTCTATTGGTAAAACTGCAGAAACTTACAAAATTTAATGGAAGCACAAACAAGCACAAAAAGTAGTAAAAACAATGAGGAGAGATCACCTATTGCAAGTAATTTAAGGACAGAACGGAGGCAATCACTAATAGGCATTGAGACATTAGGGTCATATAGTAGGAGATCTTCTCTTGGAGGAAGGCTACCCGACAACAATAGTAAGCAGTGTTTCTTTTTTTCTTTTTTTTAACTAAGTCTCCAAGTTGAGTTTAAGTACCATATATTATGTGATTGTATTTTAGGTGTTAAGGATAACAGAAATGCAAAAACACCTCCTCCAGTTTGCTCATCAACGAAGTTGGCTAAGCGGTGGCTTTAGGACGACATAATATGAATCCAAGAATTATAAGATAACTGCATTGGTGCTTTGACTTGAAGCACACTGATTGACTTGACTGCTCATAATGTGTCAGGGGCATGTTGCATTCATGAAAATTTAGACTGTTTGAATGTAACAGATTTACATGCAATACCATTTTTGCCTGCATTATCTTCACAAATAATCAAGAGTGACTTCTAATTACTATAGAGATCAAATCCTTGTCTCACTAATAAAAACTTTTTTGGTGCACTGCACCATTTTGCTTGATATAGTAATTGATTTTCAGAATTTTGTTTATATGTTGGAAGTGGCTGATCAAGAGATCAATGGTTCATTGTTTGATGTCATGGGGTTGTCACTTAATTGCGTGATGTTACCTCAATGCAGTTATGATTATTTCCTTGAAGACACTGATATTATGTTATATCGAAATTTGTACTTTTTTTTTATTTTTTGATATTTTTATTCTCCGTTAAGATATTTTGGTTAATTTTAACAATATTCATAAAGAATTAGAGTAATTTAGAGATATCATTATTATTGTTAAAATTAATCAAAATATATATCAATAATTTAAATAAAGTTATTTTATGTATCTTATTTTTTTATTTTGAATACTATGAATATAGTTTTTGCAAATGTACTAACATGTTTATACTAAATTTAAGTTCTCCTCGGTATTTTTCTCTTTATTAGCATATAGAATTTAAGTTTTAAATCTAAAATAATGTACTTGCATGGACCTCTCATTGTGATTTTGTATTGTGTAAAGACAAAATTTCGCATGTGTAGTAAAGCATGTTTCTCATTACACTTTCGACTTTTTAAAATATTTATGAAATAATCGTTATGATAACGTATCAATCAATTGTTATAGTTACAACATTAATTACATTTTAATTTCTTATTATTAGATAAAATTAACACTAATTAACCATAATTTATTATAATATAATTATCTTGAAAAAAAAATGTTACAAAATTTAAAGGAAAATTGACGCACTATTTGTGATCTATCAACTATCTGGAATTACCAGGAGAAAAGAAAGGGTAGTTGACATGCCAAAAAATTAAAAGCTATATTTGAAACCTTGATCCTTGAACCTTAGCTTCTCCTCGTAATTTTGTTAATGTTGCATTGTACATACTTGTAAAGAAGATTTTAAGCAATCCTGGTACAACAATTACAACATCTTTCCATGAACCATGTTAACCTATTCAAAAGGGGAAAAATATAAATTAATTAATTACTATAATTTAGACATACAATGCCTAATTGTTATTCATGATTGTAATTCATGTATCCGGTAAATTAATAAATATATAATCTAGGTATCTATAAAGTTTTAAACATATTATCTAACTTTATCGAATAATAAAAATAATACTCGAGTATAATTAATGATATAAATATACCACAATGTTATATTTTCGGTGATAGATTTGTACAATTAAAAAGGAATTTGGTGATAGATTTTGTACCATTAATAAGAAATTTTGTGATAGATTTGTACTACTAATAAAAAGTTTTAGAATAGATTTATACAATCAATAAAGAGTTTGATGTCAAATTTATCACAACATTGGTATATTCGTATCACTAATTATATTTAAATATTATTTTTATCATTCTATAAAATTAGATTATATATTTATAATTTTATGATAATTTAATGATATATTTATTAATTTAACCTTCTTATGTATATTCTTTTAACAAAATCTGTTTCTGTGTAGAATAAATCGAATAGTTAAGAAATCTAAAATTAAAAAGTCATAGGCTCAGATATTATCCCTAAAAAATTTCTTTTGAAAAAAAAAATAGAATGAACAAATTTATTTTTCAACTGTTAATTTGATGATTTATTTTCTTTTATTTACTTGTAAATACTTTACCATCTATTATCATCATCACCGTTGTCGTTGTTGAGATCCATATTATATGATGTCCTTAAGATAAAATTCTCTCTTCACACGAGTATTTGAGATTAAGTAAAAGTTACCTCAAAGGATACTACTCTGATGAACTGTTTTATACATGTACTCTATCACACTAAACCTAGCCCAAGAGTTAAATGTTGTGATATTAGAAATAGTTTGATACAAAGAAATTTAGAAGAGAAGTTGTTGGTTTTTGTTGTGTCTTTTCCCTCAGTTGTAAAGCCAATTTATAGTCATCTATATGTGATTGTTGGAAAATTGATGTAGTAATAACTGTTGAAACTGCCACAGCAATTGAACCATGAACTGCTGTAAAAGAAATGCACCGTGAAACTGCATTAACAAATGCTTTTGTAACAGCTGAAACCTTCAACTGTTACAGAAGTTCAAATTGTTTCACTAAGAAGGAAAAAATTCACATGTAATAAAACCTAGAACTCGTAAGGCCCATCGAAATTAGACAACATTTAAATTAGACAACATTTGTGTCCATAGGACGTGTACTTGGAGTTTTAAATTTTTGGCCCTTACATCCTAGGATTTGCACCCTTTATACGCCTGCATGTAGAAAGAGCTTTCTTGCTATACTAGCTCACCACTCTTATGAAAGAAAATGCTATAGAAAACCTTTAATGTGTTGTTTGTTATCCATGTTGGACAAACTAAATACAATCAAAATTTTCTTTTCAATAAGTGAACTTTGAGATTAAATTTCCCATTTACTTAATATCATTTTGAGCATGCAAATATATGATTTCAAAACCATCATGGAAGAGAATCCAAATCAATCCCGACCATACATTTATACCAAGTAGACCCCATTCAAAATGATGCCTCAAAATGGCACTTTAACATGGGTTAAAAACCCTTAATTTCAAGCAATCTCTCACATGAATGAAAATTGACAGTTTTTATAAAAAAACTTATTCAAATCAATTTGGCACACAGTGATAAAGTTCAACAGTTTGATACATGCATAGTATAGGTAAGTGTTACCCTTTGAACTTTCATTGTGAAAATATGTTTAGTTTACTGGCTAATAGTATATGCGATGTCCTTGAACTGTTCTTCCATTTATATAAATGATGGCATACTTCACACAAGAATCTTCCCTGATATAATCTAGTTCTCATTGTTATGTTCATTTTGGCCATGAGCGTATGCCTGATTCTATGAGAGTTTTTATAGAATTGAGCCTGATATGGTTCTATTTCAAAGCGACCCCACTTTTCTCTCACATATGTGATCTCTTATCATTAAGAGTAATCCACAGAGAATAACCTACAATATTTCGCTCGGTATTCTATCTATAAAAATCATTAAAAACTTTATATTTTTCCTATGAGTATCACTATTTTCATCATAGGAATGGACTTGAGAGAAAACCCATCCACTGTGGTCTCACTAAGTCTTTAAAACTATGTTATTCCTTTGAACCTAGATCTTAGGATCTCCAGTCAACTAGGTTGGGTTTTCTTTGCAAATCCTTAATCACTCATGGGCATTAGTCCCATTCCCTTCAATGAAGTCTTAACTAACTTTCTATTTAACCCTTCGATTAACGGATCTGCTATGTTATCCATTGACTTCACATAATCAACAAAGATAACTCTAGTTAAGAATAGTTATCTAATAATATTATGTCTATAACATATGTGTCAAGACTTATCATTATACATATTGTTTTATGCCATGCAAATAGTGGATTGACTATCACAATGGATGCATACTACAGACATATGATTTACCCACTTAAGAATATTATCTAAGAAATTGTATAGTTGTTCGAATTCTTTACCATATTTATCTAAAATGATGAACTTTGATTCCATCGTGGATCTAGCTATGCAAGTTTGTTTAGAGGATTTCCATGAAACAATTGCACCACCCAGTGTGAACACATATCTATTGGTAGACTTTAAGTCTTTCATTTTAGATATCCAATTTGCATTATTATATCCTTCTAATGCAGCTGGATATCTTGTATAGCGCATTCTATAAGTATATGTGTATCTTAAGTATCTATTCTTAAATAGGTTCATATTTACATCTATTGGAGTTCTAATAATTCTAGTATCCTCATTATTGAATTTTTCAAAACTTTTGTCAACATAATGACATTGGCTTAGAATGAGCCCACTTGATATCCTTGATATCTTAATTCATATGATTACATTAATAGATCTCGTGTCTTTCATGCCAAACTGAATTTAAATATGCTTAGTGGATTTGGTCATTTGATTATTAATACCCATAATTAACAAGTCCTCAACGTAAATATACAAGATGACATAATTATCTTCAGTGTCCTTAACATATACACATTTGTCACATTCGTTAATTTCAAAACCATTTATTTTTATAACATTATCAAATTTTCCATGCCATTGTTTTGATGTTGCTTTAATCCATATAACGACTTCACTAATTTACATAACTTTCCTTCTTATCCTAGGATGAAAACCCTCAGGTTGTTCATATAGATTTCTTCATCTAACTTTCCATTTAGGAAGGTTGTATTTACATCAATTTGATGTATCTCAAAATTTTGTAAAGCCACGATTGCAATTATCATCCTTATGGATGTTATTCTCATTACGGAAGAATAAGTATCAAATTAAACAAGGCCATATCGTTGGTTGTAACCCTTAATTGCAAGTTTAACCTTATACTTTTCAATTGATCAATCTACTCTACATTTTCTTGTGAAAATCAACTTGAACCCTAGTGTTTTACTACCAATAGGTAAATAAACTAGTTTCTAAGTGTGATTTTATAGAATGGAATCAATTTCACTATTAATGGTCTCTTTCCATTGAGGACCTTCATAAGAGTTCACAACTTCTTCATAGGTTTTAAGGTTCACTTTCTAGAAAATAGGTAAGAAAATCTGGACCATAGGATGTTTCTATCCTAACCCTCTTACTACGTATGGGTTTAACCTCAACCTCTTATTCAGGTTCTTATTATTGACTATCTTCATTCATAGTTTTATAAGTCTATTTGGACGAACTTGACTTGCCTTGAGATTTACATAAAAATATACGTTCAAAAAACGATATATTCCTTGATCCCATTATTGTGTTCTTGTCTATGTTTAGGATCTTTGACTCATGCACAATAAATTGACAATCTATCATTTTTGGACCTAACTTCACCTTCCTAGGTATAAGTATGATTACTTTAACAAGGCTATTCGTAAATATTTATAAAAAGGTACCCTTCTTTTAAGTAATTCATATGATGTCTTTTGTGCCTTTTGTGACATTTGTGTCTTTTAAGTAATTCATATGGTGTCTTTTGTGCCTTTAAAAAGGTACCCTTCTTTTAAGTAATTCATATGGTGTCTTTTGTGACAAAATAGTTTTCCTTACTACTCTATGGTAACTTAAAACTTAATAGAATTGTATTCATAATTTCTTTCAAAGTATAATTCTTACAGTCAGCAATACCATTTTGCTAAAGTAAATAAAGGGTTATGGTTTCATCTAAGAATCTTTTTTGTGCACAAAATTCACTAAAAAGTGCTTCAAATCGCGATTACTTTGCATTACCTTAATTTTAATGTTGATTTAATACGAACTTTCACTTTATAAAGAACAAACTTCTCTATAACTTCCTTTTTGCTTTTAAGTAGATACATATAGTTGTATTTCATGCTATCATCGACAAAAGTAATAAAGTACTAATTGTCATTCATTATTTGAAGAAATTTTAAATCATATAAATCATTATGGATTAAGTTAAGGGGTTCAATGTTCCTTTCAATTTGTAAGTCCTATTGTATTCTATATCTGTGTGATGATTTTATGTGTACAAAACACAATGTATGTTTATTTTACTTAGTATATTTGTCATCCTCTATTTAAGGTTGGTTATTGGCGAGCGAGCTGATGTTGTCGTTCTTATTTTTATTTCATTTTGGGTGTTAATATTTTGCGAGGTAGGTAAGGTGGTCATTCAAGGCTCTATAAATACCCACACCTCTCTTAACTCTTTACCCATGTTTTAAGTGCCTAAACTCTACCAAAATTCATACTAAAATGTATATCTGTTTTCGAAATCGTTTTGGAAAGATTACTTTAAAGTTTGGATCATTCAGTGAGTTTAGTAATCAAATCGTAATCTATGTCCATATGTGATTTGACAATGTATATCCCGTACATGATTTAAGTTCTGTAAATGATAGTATGATCTTTGGTACCCTTGAAATCGAGAATGATCCTCGAGGTGTCTCCTTTTACATATAAAATGATACTAATCTATGACTACTGATCACACCATATTTGGTGATGTTGGCTGTGGAGGATAGTCAGATTCATATGACGATCTAGGTTATAACTAAAGCAACAATAGGTAGCTCGAACAGAGACCCCAACTAATAGAGGTAATAGTGAATTTATTTTTTTCAAAGTTATAATTGTTTTATTAATTAGTGAATTGTTTGTTGCTGAGTGATTGCCTTAAGTAACTTGAGAATGTTACCACATAGATACAGTCTCTATGTGGACTTACCTCGTTACATCACTTGTTCTTAATGATCATTATTATGTTAGTACAATTTAAGTTTAAGATGTGTATGTTACAACATACTATAGCTTAACATAATGTATCTTTGTGTTAGTACAATTTGAGTTTAAGATGTGTATGTTACAACATACTATAACTTAACATAATGTATCTTAAACTCTAATTAGAAAGCGTTTATTATTTCTTGCCTTCTGTTTGATATATAATATATGTTGTTAAAAGATATCTACTTATCAATATTATTCCATATTCTGTTTATACGAGTTAAGGTTTAGTCGTTAAGAAGTCTGTATCTCCTTACCCTGGTAGTGTATCAAGTCATAGACTCTTTCATAATGTAATCAAATGATGACCTTGTCATTTTTTACCTTAACATAAATCTCACATTTATGTTTTGAATCTATTTGGAATGCGAGTATACAATTTATGTTAATTAATTTATGCAATGTATCGTAATTAATATGACCTAATTTTCCATGCCACAAGTTCGAATACTCAACCAAATAAGTAGAAGAATTAACTTTAGTAATATTCCTAGTTTTTACAATTATTACATTGATCTTGAACAACCCATCAAATACATACCATTTCCCCAAAAACATCCATTTTTTGGTCAAAAAGACCTTATCAAATTCAAACACCATCTAGAAGCTATGCTTGTTCAACAATGAGCTCAAGACAAGTTTCTCACGGATGTATGGTATATAGAGTACATTCATCAATGTAAGCTCATTCCTAAAGATCATCTTTGGTTTGACCTGACCTTACCCTTGTATGGTTGATATGGTAGAATTTCCCATGAAGAGCTTCTCTCCATCCTTCACTAAATCAAGAATAGTGAATAGCTCCTTATCTAAGCATATGTGTCTTGTTGCACTAATACCAATCCATCACACCATTGGGTTTGACCCAATGACAAGTGATGTCATCACTCATATTTGTCTCACGATTTTTGTTCCTCCTTACAAGCCTAGAATTTGAGGCCTTATGTCTAAAACATTGACAGTTGTACCACTTCCTTTTGAGTCCTTATTTTTTAAAAAGCACTAGATTTAGGTCCCAACTTTAACAATTTTTCTTACTTGTTTTTATTTATATTGTTGTTCATTTAGCTTTAACCATACTCCACAATATTGGCATTTGGCCTTATCGAGGTGTACCCTCTCTTTATAGAAGCTTTATTGTCTTCTTTCACTTTGAACTTAATGATCAAATCTTTCACGTTTACCTCATTTTCCTTGTGTTTAAGGTAGGATTTGAATTCCTTCCATGAAGATAGTAGCTTCTCAATAATAGCAAATATCTAGAAGGCATTATTAAGAATCATCCCTTCATCATGAATCTCAGTCAATATGCTTTGGATTTCTCCCACTCGACTTATCATTAACTTGGAATTCATCATTTGATACTCTAGAAAATGACCCACCACAAATTTCTTGACATAGGCATTCTAAGTTTTATATTTTTGGTCCAAAGAATCCCACAAGTCCTTAGACGTTTTCTCCTTGCAATACTTATTGTATAGAGAATCACTAAGGATATTTAGAATATAATATTGACACAGGTAGTTAGAATGCATATGTTTTAATAGCACTAGTAGAATACACATCATGTTCACTCTCAAATTGCTTGGAAGCCTCCTCAATCAATAATCTCAACTGATTGAAGATGATAAGATAAAACATCAATTTATTCTTCTACCTTTTTAAGTTCAAACTATTGAAGTTCTCTTGTGTCTCAGAAATAGCATGGTTCAAAAGAACCAAAACTACCAACAATAGGATAATCTTATTAGTCATAGAATGCCCAATAATAGAGTAATCTTATTAGTCATATAATGTCCCAATCGATAACATTCATAATTGAGTTCTTAGTTTTAGACAAAGGAATGGTAATCATATATAATAATCTTTTTATAAAATAATTCAAAAATAACAATCAAATCTCAAATTTATATATATATATATATATATATTAATTTTCAGTAATACAAAAAAAATTAGTAATACAGCAAACCAAGAAATGCAATGAGAAAAATAAATTAGATTCGCCACAGGTAATAGAGAAAAGACCAAAAGAATTAGTTAAATTTGTTAGCTGAAATTGACAAGACAGTAGCAAAAGAATAATTTGGAAAAGAAGAAGGAAATAAATAAACGAATACTGATTAAAAAAAATAAAGAAACAAAGAAATTGATACAAAGAGATATTAAGTTAAAGAATCTGCAAAGCCAAAATATTTAGAAGAAGAACAACATGAAATAATATTAAACCACAAAGTCTAACAGTTGAGAAAAAAAAATACAAGCAGTAACAGCAGAAAGCACATTCATATAAGACATTAATTATCAAAAATGAAGGAAGGGCAGCAAAACATGTTAGTACCGAAAAAGCAAATTGTAATTATTAAGTCTAGTAAACCAGGGTTAAGAATAACAAAGAACAAAAATTATGCAGGTAAACTTAGAAAATTGATTTGCAAAAGTGATCAGTTAAAACCTGTAAGATAAAGTAGTACTAGTGTAAAACTGCATAAAAAGGTACTAGCTAGGGTAAAACTGCATAAAAACAATTTCAGTTTAGAAAAGAAGCAAAAGTAAAACACAGTTTTTTTTTTTTTAAATGACATTAAAAAAATTAAATCTTAAGATAGTAGGATATAATGTATTTGACAAATAAGATTTCACTTTATATATTAATTACATAATATCTTTCTGATAAAATTTTCCCCTCACATGAATATTTGAGATTATGAAAAAATTACCACCAGAATACAACAATTAATTAGTAGCCTATGAACACTAATATAAACTACTCCCCATTGAATCACATTGAACCTATTTCTATAGTTAAAGTTTGTATATATTATAAATAGTTTGTTATATGTAAATTTCGAAGAGAAGCTACTAGTTTTTGTTGTCTTTTCCCCCAACTACGGAGCCAAATTATAGCCATTCATATGTGGTTGTTGGAAAACTGATACAATAGTTGCTGAAACTGTTACACCAATTGAACCATGAAATTGCTACAATGAATGCACCATGAAATTGCTGTAACAAAGGATTTTGTTACAATTGAAATAAGTTTCTTCAATTGTTACAAAAGTACAGGCAATTTCATTGAGAAGGAAAAAAAATCCATATGTAGCAAAAACTAAACCATGCAAGATGCATTGAAATTAGACGATATTGGTGTTTGACAAGATGTGAGATTAGAGTTTTGAATTTTTCTCCCAAATATTTAAGGATTTTTTGCCCCATGTGTCCACACATAGAGAGAGCTTTCTTGTTAAACTAATTATCACTCTTACGAAATCAAATGCTATATAAATATATAATTTCGAAGTTCTAATTAAGGAGAACTTAAATCAATTACGATCACGTATTTATACCAAGTGAATTCCAATCAAAATAATACTTTAAAATAGGTAGAAAAATCTCAACTTTTCAACAAAGATTACGTGAGTCAACTAGACAAGTATAAGAGTTTTTAGAGCTCAGTCTATAATGGTTAACAACCCACCCATCTGTAAAAATTGAACGTTTGATAACTCTTTATGCCTTTAACGGTGTAAAAGGCTATAATTGTCACAAATTTGAATTGTCAAGTGACTTCAACTATAAGTAAATTTCCTAACCTATGATGACGCTCTAGTGCCTTGGAAACTATTTCATCTCTTCGTTCGCTTAAGGAGAGGTCCGTGGGGCTTTTCGAGTATACAAGTGTAACATATTCAACATGGTGCCAACAAAGTCATAGATCGGGTTGTTTGGAACTCTAAAACTAAGATGCTCTTGTTGTATTAATCATTCGATTTGGCCCTTTAATTATATGTCTTTTCTTAGTAAACAAAGTTTAATATTTCTTTTTTATTATATTTTCTTTATTTAGAATAATAGGTTTGTATTGTGATATATGATCCAAGAAAATATTTCTTTATTGTGTTAAAAAAATTTATTGAAAAGGGTTTGATTTAGTGACAGAATCTTTCAACCTTATGGTTATTATCTACAATAGAAACACATAAAATAGGATTAACTTAAATCAACGTAAACTATTTATGGTGATTTTTTTTATTTATTTACTATTTATTTTTCCCAAGTTTACTATTGTTTTTTTTTTTTTTTGTATTTCATTAAAAGAATAAATATAAAATGAAAGTAAAATAAGGATGGATTTTATTAGGAAATTGAGTTTATTTGTTTTTGTTTGATAAATTACGTAAAAGTGTTAATACTAATAAATAAATAAAAAGTGTTTTATGATTAAACCAAAAAAAATTGTAAAATATTATTAGGATTCAAAAAGCATATTACATATCTTTATTTTAAAATTATTTTATTCAAAAACAACTTTAATAAAAACACAATCAAACAAACTTTTAAAATTATTTTATTCGAGCTAGAAAAGCTTACAAGTCCTTGAGGCAAGAGCTCCTGAAATCCGAATGATCAGTCCTTGACTCTTTAAGATCCAACGAGAATGGTGATGGCACAATTGGACCAGAAATATTTCTTTGTTGTTGTAGAAGGGGAAGGTTCTCAGCCGATGCGTGACTCGAGAAGGGCGGAGAAGGTGTCGGCGATCGTGAGAAGAGGTATTTTTGGTTGTCAGGTCCTACACTTATCGGAAGTGGTGAGGGTGGAGTTGGAGGTGACGATGGTGTCGAGGAAGTTTGATTCATTATGTATTTGAAATTGAAATAAAAATATTGTGATTCATATGCAACATCTTCAGCTTTCTTTATGTTTTTTTTTCCTTTTGGTTTGATTGAATGTTATTAGGTATAACCTAATGGTCAAAAAGCTTATGTGCAACTTCTTCTTCAGCTTTTTTTTATTTTTAATTCCATATGTTTTTCTTGTTTGAATAGTAGGTCTAACCTAATGGTCACAATAGGCATTTATGCGACAATCTTCAGATGTTCATTCTCTGACTCTCTCTTTGAAATCGTGTAAATCTTTCTATATTTTTCCTTCCTTCTGCGGCTTGACCTTGCTATATAATATTTTCCATTTTCACATTCTGTAATGAAAATGTGAAGTTTTACAATCTGATTCTACATTGTGCAGTACTCTAAAGTAATCTCTTTCCTTATCTCAGTTTCGAGTTTTTTATGGAACACCCAGAGAAAGAGCCAATTACGTTTCTGGGTTCTCTGTTTTTCTGTTATATTTTCTATAATATGAAGTCTATTGCCATTTTTGGACAAAATAAATTGTAACTTTAGAAGTTGTGTTGATTTTATTTCATTTATATTTTGTTGGAACTTAAGGCAAAAAGGGAAATAGTTTCTGGGTTTTTGATATTTTGTTTAATTTCTTGTAGTAAGAAGAAGCAACAAAGATTAGGTGTCCAATCCATGGGAGTTTATGAAAGAAACAGATTGGTTTTACTTTACTTGCATGAGATTTTAATTTCTTTATGTCTTTTTTTTCTTTTTTGGGTTTCAAGGTAGTGAAAGGAAATGGAAAGAATAGGTTTGTTCATTTTGAATCGTGGGAATTCAACTAGTCTGGGTCTTTAGCTCAACCAATATAACATTTTATTTTATTTTATTTTAGAAAAAACCACAAAACAAACACCCCTAAAAATTAAAATAATAAAAATAACATCTTAATATTAACTCATGACTCCCTCAGTGTATTATTTTTTTTATTATAAATTTTAAGAGTTATATTTTAAGTAATTTTCTTTTTTTATACACAATATAATATTGGACTTTGCTTGGTTCCAAATCGTAATAAATCCAATATTATTATCAGAAGCCAATTTGGGAGTGGTTTGATTCTTGGTTTGAAAGATTTCAGCTTAGAGATGGTTTCAAGCTTTTCAGTGGCTTGAGAGTTTGGTTGTCTCCTTGGCATATTAAACCAACAACCTGAGAGATTTCATCTTGTGAGAAATAGTATTGTTATTAATTGCAAGTTTGTATAACATGTGACTATTGGACTCTAATATATATAATAGAATCTTAATTATAATATTTAAATAAATATCTCTCAAATCCAATATTATTTAACCTAAATTAAGTTTATTTTTAACATCCGTTAAATTTGATTTTTCATTTCAAGCAAGCTTCTCAATCCGATGAAATCTTTATGTTTGAGTGACTTAGTGAACATATCAGCAACTTGGTCTTTAGACTTCACATATTCCACTTGTTTATCATTTGTTGTGTTGCAATCTCTTATATAATAATAGTGAGTATCAATGTGTTTTTTTCAATCATGGACCATTGGATTCTTTGCCAATGCTATAACCGACTAGTTATTAACGTAAATATTAATTGGCTCTTCTTATGTCTAACCCAACTCTTTCAATAGATTTCTAGGCCAAATTACGTGACAAATACATGATATAGTAGTCACGTACTCAACTTTGTAGGTTGAGAGAGTGATAATTGGTTACTTTTTTAACATCCAGGTGAATAGAGTATCTCTCGTAAAGAACACAAAATTAATAATACTTTTTGATCATCAACATCTTATGCTCAACCTTTATCATTATAACTAATAAGCTTGTAATCATTACTAAATGAATAGAATAAACCAAAGAGATAGCAAAGAATTCTTTTTGTAACTTTGAAGTGGGTAGTAGTGAGATTCTCCATTTAGCGACTTATAAGTCTCGTAGCATAGAAAATCTAAGGTCTTGTGTATGTTAAATATCGTAGACTTCCAAGAGTGTCGTGTCCACCTTTTTTAATTCATCATGCTTTAATAACTTGCTTTCACATTCCATTGGTGTATTAATTGGCTTACAATCATTAATCTTAAACTTTTTAAGGATTTCTTTTTCGTAGCTTTCTTGTAAGATAAAAATTTCATCTTTTTGTTGTTTAACTTGGATGCCAAGATAATAAGTCATAAGCTCAATGCCAATCATCTTGAACTCTCTTGTCATTGCTTTCTTAAACTCTTCAAACATATTTGGAGTATTTCTTGTGAAAATCAAGTCATCCATGTACAAGCACATGATTAAGACATCTCCTTCTTTAATCTTAACATAAAGTGTATGCTCATGTGTGCATTTTACGAAGTTGTTATCTTGCGAGTACTTTTTGATCCTACTATTTCATGCCCTTGGTGCTTACTGCAACCTATATAGAGCCTTTTTCAACTTTAAGACTTGGTCTTCTTGTCTTTTAACCACATAGCCCATTGGTTATTTGACGTAGACTTCTTCTTTGAGAACTCCATTTAGGAATGCATACTTTACATCTATTTGATGTACTCTCCACTTGTTCTAGGCCATCAAAAAATAATAAGTCTAATAGTTTTCAGTCGATCAATGGGAGCAAATATCTCATCATAGTTGATTCCAACTCTTTGATTATAATCTTTTGCAACTAGTCTCGTCTTGTATCTTTCGACTTCTTCATCAACATTCTTCTTTGTTTTGTATACCCACTTATAACTTTATGATCTTTTGTAAGTGAAATAAGCTCTCATGTATCGTTTTTCGTGATTGTTTTCATCTCTTCGTCCATAGCATTTTTTCATTTGCTTTCTTATGCAACTTCTTTGAAACTTATAGGCTCATAATGCAAATAAAAAAAGTGTAAGATCTTTTATCCTTTCAATATTCTCATAAATTTTTTCTAGATTCTTTGTGTGTGTGATGCTCCTTTCACTTAGAAATGATAACGATAAGTCTCCAACTTCTATTATTGGTGAAATAGGTGGAGTGGTTGGCTCTTGTTGGACTTCTCTTTCTTGCTCTATTATTCTACATTTATTATGCTCTTCAAAATGAGGAAAGAAGTTGAAATTGTCAAAATGAAAACCAAAATCTCATTCTTCTTATTCGTTAAACTCCATGTCTCGACTTATCACGATCTTGTTAATATGTGGATTGTACAAGTTATAGCCTTTAGATTTTGAGGCACACCTGATGAAAATGAACGCCTTACTTTTGTCATTGAACTTGTTTCTTATCTTATCTGATATGTAAGCATAGGCTAAGCTTTCAAATACACTTATATAGGAGATGTCAGGCTTTCTTCCACTCCATATCTCTTATGGTGTCTTTCTCCAAACACTTTTTATTGGAGATCAATTGGATAGATAAATTGCATAAATCATTACTTCAACCCAAAACTTCTTTGGCAATTTTTTGCTTTTAAGCATGCTTCGTGTCATGTTAGGAATCATTTTATTCTTCCTTTCTGTCACTCCATTTTGTGGGAGGGATCTTGAAATAGTTAGAGGGCATCAAATTTCATTTGCTTCACAGAATTCATAGAACTCCTTAGAAGTAAATTCTCCTCCTCGGTTGGATCTCATAACCTTGATCTTTTGTCCACTTTCTTTCTCCAATACAACTTTGAACTTCTTGAATATTCCAAATACTTGAATTTTTGTTTTAAACTGTACAAACATGTCTTTCTTGAAAAATCGTCAATAAAGATAAGGAATTAATTACTATTATCGAGAGAGCTTGGATTGATTCGGTCGCACATCGATATGAATGAGTTTCAATGGCTTTTGAGCTCTTGAGTTTGACTTCTTTGAAAAGCCTTCTGAAAATCTTCCCAAACAAACATCATTTACAAAGTTGGTCTCGATGGTTGATGCATGGTAACCCTGTCATTATTTCCTTTTTAGACAATAGTTATAATCCTCCAAAATTGAGATATCCAAATCGAAGATACCATAGCCACATTGCATCTTTGTAGCAAGTTTTAAACACTTTGCTACATCGTTTTGAATGTTCAATAAGAACATCCTATTTCTTGACATTGACACCTTGGTGATCAAATTACTTCTCTCATCTCTTATAGAAAGACTACCATCTTTAATGAAAATATCAAAGCCTTTCTTTAAAAGTTGACCTAAACTCAAAATATTATTTTTCATAATGAGAACATAATAGACATGTGAAAGAAATTGATGTCTACCATTTTTCAACTAGATTAGGATTTACCTTTGCCTTTTATAGGGATTTTAGACTCATCACCAAACGAAACATTACCAATCATTGATTCATTTAGCTCCACAAATGATTACTTGCACTGATGTCAAAATACCAAGTGTTATCTCGTCTTTCATCCTCGCCTTCGTGTTGGCTCTTATCTTCCACATAGTTGATATTTTCTTTGACTTTAGTTTTGGGATTTCTACATTATCAAAAGTAGTGTCCAAATTTCTGATAGTTATGGCATTGAATTTGGGATTTAACACACCTCAAGTTTGAATTTACTCTTCCATAACCTTGTGTTGAGCTTTTTCTTTTTCTAGTAGTTGTTGGAATTGTTAGTGTTCTAATTCCAACATTATCCACAATCGTGACCTCTACCTCTTCCTCGGTCTTGACCTCTTCTATGACCACTATGGTATCTATCGTAGCCTTTAATTTCTTCTTTCTCCTTGAGTTGCATCTTGAGGAGTTAGATAACGATCCTTTGCTTCTTATTATGTTTTTCTTCATAAGTTTGCAATGATCCCAATAGTTGATCGATAGTCATGTCTTTCAAATATTTTGTTTTCTCAACCATGACCACAATCTACTCGAAGTTTGAATCTAGTGAGTGGAGTATATTCTCCATGATCATCACGTCTTCTAGTTTCTCACTATTTCTTTTCATTTGATTAGAAACGGCCAAAACCCTAGAGAAGTAATCGAAAATGGGTTCATACTCTTTTATATGTAAAGTTTCAAACTCACCTCTTAGTGTTCGGAGACGTACCTTCTTGACTTGCTCGCCTTCTTTACATGAGGTTTGAAGCTTACCTCATGCTTCCTTGGTGGATGTTACACTTGAAATCTTCTCAAAACTATTATCTAAAACATGATAGAAAAGATAGAGAGTTTTCTTGTCTCTCTTTTTTGAGTCTTTTAAACTTGAGATAGTTTAGCCTCATCTTGTGGCTTATTGTATTCTTTTTCTATAATCTCCTAAACATCATGTGCACCTAGTAAAGTCTTTTATCATGATACTCCAATTATCATAATTATTTTTGTTGAACATAAGGACTTGAAATGATGACATACTATTAATCATATCTCTTAATACAATTAGAATTATAAAATTATGACTGCCTAGATTGGATTCAGAACTTTGAAAGATCTTATGATGGTCTCAACTCAGTTCTATCTCAGTTCAACTTGGTTCAACTTGGTAGTTTCTACGCAGTAAGATTTTTTTGATGCTTGGTGTTGCATCCGAACTTTGATTGAGATTATTTTTTTGGTGTTGTATTCCTCTCATTGATAGCTTCAATTTGATATGCTATAGTGATATGTTTGGAACCACTTTACTAGCTCTGATACCGCATTATTAGAAGATGAAAACTTTAGACAACTTTAGGAAATTTTAGAAAGAAAAAAGAGAGAATACTTGTTATTAATTCTTAAATTTTTGCTTGATACAAATTGAGAAAGGCTACTCCTATTTATAATATAAGTCCCTCCTAACCAATGGTTAGGATTATTCTAAAACACTTTTAATCTAATGGCCATAATTGACCTATTAGAATTATCCATCAATATATCTAGTTTTTAGAATATAATATATTAATGGACTCTTAATTACAATATTTAAATATGTATCTCTCCAAGTCTGATATTATTTGAGCTAAATCAAGTTTATTTCTAACAAAAGGTTTGGAGAGTGAATCATATTTGCAATCTTTCACCTGAAAAATTAATTAATGGTTATGAATTCAGCTACGTTTTGCATATTTGTTTTTTATTCTTGATAATCCAACATGAATGTTCCTAAATTGTTTTGGGTGACAGTTCACCGAAGGTTATTTAACTAACAAATGTATTTTTAGATTATTAATTCAACAATGGTATGTAAAAATTATTTGTCGTGAATTGTTATATAAGATTGAATTCATTTTAAAAGTAATATGTGAAAGTTTAAGTAATTTAGATATTAATGTATCTGTTAGGATGTGAGTTTTTAATATGTATAATCCCAAAGATAATTTTTATTTTTATAATGGACTAAAATAAAAATATAATTGTTATCCATATATATATTATTTAATAGTTATGATACTCAAATCACACGTTTTATTTATTTATATTTGATATCACATTAGAAAGTAGAGTTTAAGCTAAAGGATTCCTTAAAGAAAATTTGTTAATTCATAAAACAAATTCTAAAAATTAATTAATATCTATGGATTCAGTCACGTTTATATATATTTATTTTTTATTCTTAGTGATCCAATATAAATATTTTTAGATTATGTTTTACCACAATTTTGGTCAAATGTTATTTAACTCACAAATGGTATCAGATCTTTTTTATGATAAATAATTGAGAATTGAATTTATTTTAAATCCATAATTATATTTGGTTTTTGGTGTTATTAAATTTAATAATTCTAGTTTTAGTATTATTGAATTTGAAAATAATTATTTTTCTTTCAAAATTTTGAATTAAATAATAATTTATAATCGTGATTAATTAAATTTTGGATTTGATACGAGTAATTGATATTTTTTTTTTCATTAAATATACTTTGAGAAGATATTTTATTTTCTTGTTTATGGTTTCATTGAATTTCGCAAGGCATGAAGAAATCTGGTTTTGAAAAAAAAAATAACAATGGTGGCTTGCACTTAGAATCTAGTCTAGGATTTTATTGATTCCTGCATTTTTTTAAAGCCCATAATTTTTTTTAAACTAATAATTCCTTTTATGGGATCTAGTCTAAGTTTTAGATCAATGGGTAAAGATATGATTTTGGTTTTACGAGGCAATTAGCTTTGATCAAATCGATATTATCAATTGTTTTTAATGTAACTTCAAATTTAAATATTTTCATTTTTATATATATTTTGAGATTAATTAATTAAAATTATATATCATTTTATTAATTTATTTTAAAATATAAATGTGAATATGTTTATAAATGTGAATATTAAATGACTCAAAAAAAAGTTGATATTTAACATAATTATATATATATATATATATTTATAGTAATAAATGTGTAATGATTATTTAGTTTTACATGTAAAGAACAAATTAGCTCAAGGAAAAATTTATTATTCCACATGCTTTTATTTTATTTTAAGTGTGTAGTAATTGCATCAATATATCATTTTATTTTATTTTGTGTAGTAATTGCATCAATGTATCATTTACAAGTTAATATTTTTATCCAAAAACAAAAGCATTAATAAAGTATTAAGTATCTTGAATTTATTATTATGGTTTTAAAATTGACGTGAGTTTGTTTTATTTGTTTGTTGTTTTATGTATTTAGATATAAATACTACTAATAACATTATTGTTAATATTGGTTTTATACTTATGCTAAATGTCACTCACTTTAAAGTAATATAATGATAATCTCTTGATAGTTCTCAAAATCATAGATTTCGAACTTGCGTTAATGATTGACTCTCTTACGTCTTTTACAAATAATAGTATTTTCCATAAAAAAAATGAAAGGTAAAAGAGATTAAGTCATATGTGTATGATGATCATGAAGAAAGTTATTTCAAAAGCATTCAAGTATATAATGTTTAAAAATATCACTTCGATTAAAGAGTTCTTTGTGAACATTGAAAGGAGGTTTGTCAAGATTAAAAAAGCTGAAAATATCTTATCTTGTTTTCAAGTTAATAGCACTTAAGTTAGAACTCTTTAAGGACTTATTAGTGTATCTAGTTTTAATATCCCTTTTGATATAGTTTAGTTAATTTAAGGTGAACTATAGTCCAGAAAGAGACTTGTCTCTCAATGAGTTTATTTTACGGTATGGTCAAAAAGAGAAAATATTGGAGCAAGTTAAGGTTGAGAATACTAACCTAATACTAACATTGGTCAACATCGATTGGGTCAAATCTTATTGGGTTATAAAACTCATTTTCATATCTTGTCTAATTAATCCAAAACTTCCTCAAGCCCATAGAAATATCTCGTGCTTTTAAAAAAAAATTGTTTCTAGGCTTTGAAAAAATATGCAAGAATTAATAAAACCTTTATTGTAGACTAGGTTTCAAGTACAAGTCATCGCTGCTGATGTTTTTTAAGCCATATTTCTTCATGCCTTATGAAACCCATAAAGAATAATAGAAAAAAAAATATCTACTCAAAATAACTTTAATGGCATAAAAAGTATAAATTAATTTTATCAAATCCAAATTCAATTAACCATAATTATAAACTATATTGAATCTAGAATTTTGGAAGAAAATAATAATTAAAACTAAAATTATTAAATTTAAAAACATCAAAAAGACAAATATAACAAAAGATAAAAAATAAATTTAATTCTTAATGATTTAATATTAACATATCTTAATACCTCTTGTTAGTTAAATAATCTTCCAAAAGAATCTAGTAACATTAATGTTGGATAACCAAAAAAATAAATATGCATAAACATACCTATATATATATATATATATATATATATAGCCCTTACTACGTATTAGCAGTTTGAGAAAGTCTATAATTTCCTTATTGCTATGGAAGAGTTGAAGCTTCCATAACGACAATAGCTTCAGCCTTCAAGATCCTACAAAACCATATCTCAACATCTTACCAATGAAGGTTACATGTTGGAAGAATCTAGTTCCATAGCTCCTCGAATTTCTACTAGTACTGTTTCACATCAGAAGCGAGCAATAAGAAGAGATAGTATAACACAAATGACTTTGTGAAGGTGTTGTTTATAAAACTTATACACCCGACCCTTGTTCTCTGTGTTTACTTTAAATTATGTCATTATTACATTACAATGTAAATTTTCTCTTTAAAAAAAAAAAACTCAATATGTTACCAAATCCTATGTAATACTTATAAAAAAAATTATGGCAAATATTTTAAATATGAAAATGAATACAAAATAAAAATACTTATAAAAGAATTTTGTACTTTTGATCATATATATAAAATACAAATATGTTAAAAATTATTAAGGAATTAAATATAAACACTTTTTAAATGAAATCATCCATGCTATATTCTGCTTAAAGAATCCCTTGTTGCTTTTAACAAACAATCTATACCCTATAACATTATGTAATATATTTAATAATTGATATATGTATGAATAGCATCATTAGTAATGTAACTTACACAAATATAAAAAAGTATAAATCTCCAAGCTTTTTATTGAAGTACTACTAAATCTTATTCTTTTTAAAATTAACATTAAAGTAATAATTTAATCATTTATTGAAAAATCAGACTAAATTATGTTTCTTAATCAACAATTAAAATATAATTTTAATATTAATTTTATAAAAGTAACGTAACTTACATAACCTATCGAAAAAATACATAATTTTTACATTCCATATGAGTAAGCTAATAGATGTATGGCACCCTAAAGATTTGATATAAATAAATTATACTTTATGTAGTTATTTTAAGTGACAGAATATTAGTTTTGTCCACCATTTGTAATTTGAGGCACATGATGTTACACTCTTGTAACAAAACAAAGTTATAAAAAGGGTAAAAATATAACAAATTTATTATATATTTGAATGCATTTTGTAATTGGATATTATAATTAGACAAACATATTCAACCAAACTACTATATTTAAAAAGTCAAATATTTCTTCAATAAATATGAACTTGATATATTCTAGAAATAGTATTAGAAATCTATTATCCCTTTCGTTATATTGCTTTTCTGAGTCACATGCATTTCTTGCATATAAATGATGTATCTTTGTAGCATAATATATACATAAGAAATATTATTACAATCTTTGTAAACGACGTATGATGTAAGGTATAAGTCATAAGTATTTATATATAGTACACATGTGATGCAATTCCACTTAGTTTATAGCGTGAGCCAAGGTTAACGTGATAAAGAAGAGGTTCGAAAAAGGCATACAACGCAAAAGCCATTTTCCGTACTGTATTATTAATATTATTATTTATTATTTATTTGTTAATAGTATATAATTCAAGGAATCTTCTCTTCTTTTTAAAATTATTATTTAATTTATTTAAACTAAAAATCTAAAAATAATTAAATTAATAATATAAAAATATATCAAATATCATAGAAGTAAATAAAAATAATACGTAGTACTATTCCAATTTTATTCTTTTATCTTTCTTAATTCTTAAAACATATATGATTTTTTTTATTATTAAGATACAAATTTTCAATCCAATTTAATCATTCATATTTTAAAATATTTATGTTTTGAACTACAAAAATATTTCAACAATCTATATTAAAATTTAAATTTAGAAACAAAATAAACTATAACATGTTTAAAATCACTATTGTATCGAAATCTAGACGAAAGAAAAACATAATAAATCGAAATTTAGATATAATGTAAATATTATAATCTATATTTATTAAAATAAATTAAATAAAAATTAAAGATATATCAAAAAGAGAACTCCTATATTAAGAAACTTAAGAAAGTGAAACACGCTAATTTTTTTATTTTCAAGAGAAGAGAAAGAAAAATATGATAATAATATATATTTTATAGATTGGGTCGAGCTTTATAAATAATTCATTTGTGTTGTGAATGAGTGTGTGGTTTAAGGATATCATATATAGTTTATTTGAATCAATAAAAATGTTGAAGTTCGAGTTGGAGTAATATAATTATTTAAAAATAATAAATAATTGAGTGGAGTTAATTTTTGATATATATTTAATAATATTTAAGAAAAAATTACATAAATATTATTATTTTTAATAAAAATATATTTCAAATCCATATTTATTAGATAAAATATCGTAAATTTAAAAATAAATAGTAGGAATTTATTATATATATCAAAAATGGGATATTATTAATCAATTATCTTTACAAAATAAACTTTTATAACTCTTTATAAATATAATGATTTGTGTTATCACATCTAATAGATACGAGTCTAAAATATATTTTTATTAAAATTAACAGATTTTCACTATACTTCATCCATTAGTGTTATGTAAGAAAAATAGTTATGGATATCCCTTTGTTTAGATGTTTTTTAGTTTCTTAGTTTGAAAAATGTATTTTTGAATCTTTTTATTTATGAAAAACGTGTGAGATAAAAAAAATCAACTTTATATCCAATTTTTTTTAAAATATATTAAAATAGCATGTATGACACATATATGTTTTTATTTTTCGATAAACATATATCTAATGAAGTAATTTTTAATTAAAAAAGTAGTCAAATTTTTTAATAAATATTTCGATCAAATTTAAATTAATTTTTTATTGATAAATATGTGAAATTAGATATTAGATGATGAAAATTTTACTTAATTTTAAAATAATTTTTTAAAAAAAATTAAATAATTTTTTAATTAAATATAAACAGACATGTATTATTTCATGAAAAATTAATATTAGGTGAAACATTTGTTTTTTAAAACAAAGTTGCTTTATTTATATCTTTTTTCACAAACTAAGAAAAATTAACAGTATCATCGTTACTTGGCATAATATTGTATAAGGCATAATTGTTTTAAAGAACGTGATTTAATGATATATTTTTTACAAATAAAAATATTTTAAAAAAAAATTCTAAAGAAATAGATTAAACAATATATTTAATTTAAATAAAATTACCATTTAAATATTTAAATCTATTATATATATACTACTTTTATTTACGTTAATATATTATCTCAGAATAATTTGTCCCAGTAAGCGAATTACATGCATCATGTCTTTATCAATCAATGAACATCATATGTTGTTATGAGACAATTGAAATAAATAATCTTTATTATGCATAAATCATAATTTCTTTACAAAGCTTAACAGGGAATAATGAAATGAAACCTCCGTGACTATCCTACTCAGTCCTAACAAACACGGAGAGAGAATTTATTCATTCTATAAAGACCCCTTTCTTCTCTATTCAACTTCTGTGTATTTCCTCCTCATTCAGCTTTACCCCAAAAGCTTAACCGACTACAACAATACCCACAAAATCCCCTCTACAGAGTAAGGGAAGGGAAATCAACCGAACCCTCGAGAGAAAATCTAATCTTTCTCTTTTTCCATCTTTAATTAAAGGCAATAATAATCTTAATTCACCTAATTTTAAAAGTTAATAATCGATTTTTTTAAAGTAATTTTAGATATGACCGAGGCTAATTGCTCCGACTGTAAACGCCAGACTGAGGTTGTTTTCGACCGTTCGGCGGGAGACACCGTGTGTTCTGAGTGTGGCCTTGTGTTAGAGTCCCATTCGATTGATGAGACTTCGGAGTGGCGTAGCTTCGCGAACGAGGCCGGTGACAACGATCCGGTTCGTGTTGGTGGACCCACTAACCCTCTTTTGGCCGATGGTGGATTGTCCACCGTTATTGCTAAACCTAATGGTTCCTCTGGCGATTTCTCTTCATCCCTTGGGAAATGGCAGAGTCGTGGGTCGAATCCCGATCGGGGATTGATACTCGCATTCAAGACCATCGCTACCATGTCTGATAGGTACTTAATTGGGTTTGTTTGGATGCTCTTAAATTGTGGGAAGACTGATTTTTTTTTTGGGTGGTAGTAAATGCTTTGTTACGGACATGGGTTAGAAGGTGGAATTGGGGATATTTGGGATTGCAATTTGGGTTGTTTTGAGGGTTGAGCTTGGATCGATTATGTTGGTTTTCTGGGAAGAAAATTGGTGCTTTGAGTAATTCGCAAAAACTTGTTGCTATAGAGGGTTTCAGAAATCGCTAAAAACTTGAAAAGGATCAACTTCTAGCTGACTTATCTACTTGTTAATATTGCAGATTACGTCATTCCCCTTGTAGCTGACGTGTGGGGTAAAATGATTGTTGAATGTTCAGTGAAATTATGTAGTTATATGATTCTTTGAGTCCTGTGTTCACAGAAAGTGTAAAATACACAATTTGTTCTACAGATTTTATTTAAATTGGATGCCTGTGGGAGATTTATCTTGTCTTGAGTCTTTGTCAACATAGAGTTGGATGCGCTCTGGGAAACCTTTGGGAAGTAGAGAGAAATTTAATTGAAACACTGTTTTGGATGACTTTTGCAAATATTGCTCACCTGCAACTGAAGCTTTCGAAATTAGAATTTCAGGAAATTCAGAATTCAATCTTCTTTTCCTTTTGCTCATTCAAGTTGTATAGTGGATCTTTTGTTTAAGTAGAAGGAAGTGGCATATCAAGATTGAATATGAAAATGTTGGTTTTATAATTATGGAATGATCACTTGCGATTGTTGTATATGATGCGATTGCAATAAGAAGACATGGGATTAGATTTTAAATTTTTGGTTCTTAGAGGTGGTAATGAACTCATCTAAAGCTTAATTCAACTGAATATAATTCTAGTGCCCTCTGAATCAGAAGTAATATATGATAACTGATACATATATACATATGCATGTAGGCTCATATAGATATCTTCATCTGGGTTTTAATGATGCATGAGATTCTTGTTTGTTTTTGAGAGATTCTGAAGGAATACTGTTAAAAGATGTCCAATAATGTTTTGTTGTGTTAGGCTTTTGGCATGTTAATCCTGATTTCTCTCTTTTTAATAGGGAAAGAAAATCTAATTTCTAATTGATGTCTTGCAGGTTGGGTCTGGTGGCAACAATTAAGGTATTCTATATTACTCTTTACTGTGTCATACACATTCTTTGCCTAAATATAAATAGTTATAGCTTACTTTTCCCACTTTGTGCCTGTACACGCTTGCATCAATTTTTAGCTATTATGTTGTACAGTTTATGTATGCACTTAAAGTGTGTAAGGAGGAGTTTCCACCATTCCTTTCCAATATGAATAGTATTTGGAAGGAAACAAACAGGATTTGGCACCAAGTATCTTGATAAGAGAATGTGAGCTGGAGTTTGAATCACTTCCAGGGTATATGCTTCAATGATTAGTTATATGCATAGAATCTTAGTTGACATACAACTTTCTTGGTAATATATTGCATTTGATATGAACAAGTAATTTCCAAATTCAAATCTACTGTGCTTTGTTACACATATCACATCGGTAAAAAAATAAAAAATAATAAAAGCTACTGCAATTGAAATTTTCAAAATAATAGTAATTTGCTTCATCTGTGTGTTCATAAAGCTTACATAAATCACCAATTTATATTATTCCTAAATTTCCTCAACAATTTAATGGCTTAGTCTACTAAATTGTTAACAGTTTAAAGTGTACTAAAATGATGTTTCTTGTGCATTACGCCAAATTGCAATATAAAATGATTGTGAGATGTTAGAAGTGACTCTAATATATTAAGTGACTACTACAGTTACTGCTGGACTTATTTGTCCATTGTACACAATCTGACGCAAAATGGGTGTGGTCAATGTCTTTGATTTGGTAACTTATATCTCATATAATGTGGTGCGATAACAGGTTCATCCCTGTGTATAGCTGTGTAGCATTAATATCTGCGTCAGAATCACAACAATAATTATAGAATTCTAACGTTGTCTTTAGCTTATAAAAGTCTACTTTTCCATCTATTGAAGCATTTTGCATGAGTTTGCCACCCCTATTTAGGCTCCTGTCTTGTGGGCGACTGTTTTATACTGCATCTGTAGTTCAGGATATATGTTTGAGTGCGTTTGCCTATGCTATACATATGCAAAGGATGGAGCATCTGTGGATTGCTTAATTTAACATTGTCATGAAGCAAAAAATATATATTTTTTTTTAAATCTGACATCAAACCTAAGCTGGTAAATGTTGAGGTTCTTATGACAATCTGGTGCTTTCCCTTTTATGTTTTGATCCACATGACATGATGTTGAATGATTGACTTCATTGTCTTGTGAAAACATTTTTTTAGCATATGGTCTCTAGTTGCTCGAGGCATGTTTTGCCTCGTGGATGTGGTACTTTTGGTGGATGTAGTAGGGTTCGGAGGTAAATAGTTATAAGTTAGTGGTAGGACAGGTCTGGAACAATGTTTTTCTGCACTTTAGCAGTTGGTTGCAATTTTTTCTCTCTCTAAAGCAGTGTGAGGAACCTTTATTTTTCATGTAGATATGAATGTCATTCTTCAGCATGTCTTTTTATTTAAATAAAAGAAGTATTGAACTGCATATAGTAAGTTGTCAGAGATCGTGACCTTTATATTTTGACTTCAGAAGATGTTCTAGGTCCATTCTATTTATCCCGTTATCATGCATTGGCAATGATCTTGAATTGTTTGTATTGTCTCTATATGGTCCTTTTCATTGCCTTAAAGAAGAACAGAACAGGGTTTCTCTCTCTTGAAATGATGTGCAATTTTTTCTTTTTATTTTATACTTAAACTATAGAGGCTTGGTTTAAGTACAGTTTCCATTTTCTTATATATTTTTAACATTTATGTAAATCTGGTAACTTGATGGTTCTGTGATTCCTGTATGAAGGATCGGGCTAATGAGATATATAAGAGGGTTGAAGATCAAAAATCCAGTAGAGGAAGAAATCAAGATGCATTATTGGCTGCTTGCTTATACATTGCTTGTAGACAAGAAGACAAGCCTCGTACTGTAAAGGGTACAGCTTATGATTCTTCTAAAATAGGGATGCTTTCTGAATTTTCTTTTCATTTCTATGAGCTTTTCTGAACCCCTGTGGGTTTGAAATAGAAATATGCTCTGTTGCCAATGGAGCCACAAAGAAGGAAATTGGGAGAGCAAAAGAATACATAGTAAAACAGCTCGGATTGGAGAATGGTCAGTCAGTGGAGATGGGAACAATACATGCTGGGGACTTCATGGTGAGAACAGTCTTCTCATTGTGTTTTTTTCCCTTTTGATAAATGCTTTAAAAACTTGCATAAGAGAACTTATGCAATTCAATTTTGCCTTGTTTAGCAGCAGCTTATGTATTTGGTAGTCATTGGTTATAATTTCACACATCATGTTGCCAACTAACATTGTACATTTTATTATAGAGGCGATTCTGTTCCAACCTTGGTATGAATAATCAAGCTGTTAAAGCTGCTCAAGAAGCCGTGAAGAAGGCAGAGGAGTTTGATATAAGGTAAGTTCATTCATTTTTAAATGTATTGCATTGGAGGGAAAAAAATCCTTTCACAAATGATATCTGGACAATTGCAGAAATTTCATTTCACGCTACTAGTTCAAGGTAATGCCAAATTTTCTGAAGTCCATGATATAAGTTTGGAAAATGATATGTATCACAAATTTGAGATAGACCTTATTAGGGGTATATTATTATTGATAAATACGATCAGACTCACAAAACTGTATCCAATAAATAAATAAATGTGGTAGTAAAAAATTAAGTCATTTAAAAGACAGATGTTTAGGAGGGTTCTGCTTATAGAAACTATTGTTGACGGAAACATCAATGAACGTAAGGAATGGTTGCTTTTAGGGTGGCAGATTAAATAGTCATTTCTTGATGTTGTGAAGTCCTGTCTAATCAGTAGAATAGGAAAACAATTTTGAACCCAAGCTGGGATAGTCTCAAGTCAAGTGTCACAATAACAGGCCCTGCCAGTATGGTTCCCACACTTCTAACATATGGCCGCACCCAGTAATAAAGTGGAAGCCAAGTATTGAGTTGGTAGCATTACTCATCGGAATATGGCTTGTAGAATGTCTGATCCAATTTTTGTAGCTTTAACCCTGATCACCGAATCACAAATCATATGTGAATGTGACAAGAAAAGAGAAAAAGAAAAGGAAGCTTTGAAGAGAATAAGAGTAGAAGTGTTTCTTGTGTCACGCTAGCCGCTGCCTATATGCTTTTGTCATCTGGACTTTATAATCCTATATGGTAGTTGTGGAGCCATTGCCCATATCATATATGCTCTATCTTGAGACATGCATGTTGATGTCGTAGGTTTTATAGTTGTTTAGAGAAATAACTTTTCCTTGTGCATTTGCTTTTTGTCTAAATTCCAGGAGGAGCCCTATATCGATTGCTGCAGCTGTTATCTACATTATAACTCAGCTTTCAGATGATAAGAAGCCTCTTAAAGGTTGGAATACCCTTCATTTTATGATTTTTGGTTGCAACATTGTTAGATTTCAAAATGGAATATTGCTATGTAACGCAGCTCTGAAAATTATTTTTACTCCACTATTACATATGGACTTTGATTTCATATGATGTAGTAGTGCTGAACTTGACTCAAAAATCGTGTTATGTAGCATTATTATTTCAAAAATGTTTTTTAAAACTTTCGAACTTTAAGATATGGCTTTCATCACATAGAACGTGGTCAAAGAGACACCACTCAAGGGCTTTTTATTAACCATTTGAAAATTCTCTCATCAATACATCATGAGGAAATATCATACACTGAATTGTGAGATCTTTAATTTATAGCATAAATCACTTTTTGGATATGCTTATTTTGGAGATAAATAACACAATGAAACATTTGAATGTGCTTTTCTCTTTATATTCATTCACAATTATAGTTAAAATGAAGAGTTTTTAGTTTGTTTACAAAAGAAAATTGAACTTCATTTGTGTTATTTGTTCCTTTGTGTTACATATCAGCTAAATGGCTCTTGTGGTGTTTTGATGTATTTTCCTTTTCTCAATCTAGATGTTCTTAATGTATCTCTAATTTAAATACAACCAAACCTCTGTTTTATCTCAATTGATTCTTAACAAGTAAGCATAAACTTCAAATGCTTGGTATGTCATGGAAGTTCATGGATTTGACTATAGCCAATTTGGTTTCTTGGCAGATATATCTCTTGCTACGGGGGTTGCCGAAGGAACAATCAGAAACTCCTACAAAGATCTCTACCCTCACGTGTCGAAGATAATACCAAAAACATATGCGAAAGAAGAGGATCTAAAGAACCTCTGTAGCCCTTGAATTGTATACCGAACAGATGCGGGAATTGACGTGAAACTCTCGAGGTTGAGAGTTTTGGTATTGTTTGTATTGAAGTTGTTAGACATACAAACAATGCGAAGTCTTCTTTTTTTTAGCTGAAAAAAGTGAACAAGTCTTTGCCAAGAATTTTATTTCTTGTCATTTCTATTTAAATCGGAGAGTTTTATCTTATGATGCTTAAACTGGCAGCTAAACGCAAATAATCGTTTGTTCGTTCTTTGACAATTGCCCTTTTTTTTATTTTGACTCGATGACGATCAAATGACTTTTGGTGCGCAATATTATATGATGATCATATGAAGTAGTACTTCATTTATTAGATGAAGATAGTAGTCAATGGTCGATCCACCTTTGTCAATAGGTTTTGACCAAAAGAGAGAACCTTCGTCAATAAACAATCAAAAGGCTTTTGCCAATCAAGAACGGAGAAAAAAAGAATTTTATTTATTATTTTATGATATGTTTCATTAAACTGAACTATTATAAATTCTTTAATTCATGACAAATTGTTGGCATTAAAACTCTTAAAAGATATTATTTATTTATCCTAAATGTCCATGAAACATAATTAAGAATGGGCACAAAAAAGGGCAAAAATGATCATACCTTCTACTATGTGTAAATATAATTTGGTTTTGATTAACCATGATTTCAAATTGCAATAACCATTCCCCCCTCTAATTAATCACAATAAATTTCAGAAAATAAATTCAAAATTTTTGGGAAAATTATAAATTAGATTATTCGAGTAAAAATGTCCATCCCCTGACTATAAATAAGGTGCCTCGAATGAACAAAAGGATTCTGATTAGTGGCATATTAGGTCACAACGCTTGATTAACACCCATCTCCGATAACATCTCTCAAACAAATTGATCCTTGCAGTAAAATCCCTTGTATTTTTCTACCTCACATGCTACATGTATGACGATGACTTGCACCCAACACACGTCACAAGGTGTGGGATTAGCTCAAGCGAAGCTGCAATAGAGTTAACAATTCACAAGTTCCGTGCAACCTTTTCGTATAAATCACGTGGCCAGTTTCTACTTGAATTATTTGCAATAAAGCTGGCAATCTGCAAAAATTAAATGAGGGACAAATCATTAATTAATCATGAAGTTGTGCAAGTTCAAATTAGGTTTCAATCATAGCATTAAACAGAATATAAAGTTACACCAGAATCTAAAATTACAAATTAGGTTTAAATCTAAAATTACATACTCTAACTAAGAGAAGAATGGTGTCTCTTCTAGAAGGACAAGTCATCTGTTAAAGTACAAAGGCATTGTTGTTTCCCTTTATATTTACCAAGTTGGTTTTCAAATCATCAAAAAGCATTTCACTTAGTTCATATTTAGTTCTCATAATGAGAACGTAATATAAAAAAGTACTATGTAACAGAATTAAACCACAGAAATAATATTAGTTCCAATATGTTTGATTTAAACAATAGAATCAAAATGAGGGTAAAATTGAAAACAAACTTAATAATAGGGATAAAAGTGGAAACTAATATTTATTATGTTTCAAACAAAGAAATATGGTTGAAAATATATACAAGAAATATAAATAAGAGAAATATAGTATTCGAAGGCATTCCGTTAGTGTGAATAAAAAGAGTATTAAAACTAAATGGAATAATTGATTGCTTTCATTTTCCTCTAAAAGATCAAACCAAATAAAGGAATGCCCTAACTTAAATTTCAATTATATCCCTACTAACCAAACATGGCCTAAGTTTTTTCAAACCTAATCTTCCTTCACACATATAGCAGAATAGACTGCAACTAGTGATAGCAAATATTTGAATAACGATATAAAAAACAAAAGATTCTAAATGGTTGCTTTAGCTCGCTGAAAGCCGAATTTCCTGTCAACAATGACCCTATTTACCGATTACAAAAGGATATGCAATGAGACAAAGTACCTATTCTTGTAAGATTAGATTCTAAAGACCTTTTCAATATTTCAGAGAGAGAGAGAGAGACAAAGTTGACCATCTTACCTAACATTTGAAAAGAAAATAATCCTTTGAATATATTGGTTATTACTTATAAGTAATTCTAAGTTATTTGCAAACTTTAGTCCTCATTAGTTAAAGAACAAACCTTAGCTCTCAAGGCACGAAGTGATCCATCAGAATCTGTCACACTCTCGATACAAGTGAGTGCAACCTTAAGAAGGTCGGGAATACAAACTTGGACATGAGGAGATAAATTCTGGAATACATCAGTGACAATATCAGGAGTTCGTGGATCCAATGGAAGAAATGGAAGTTTGGCTACCTCCCTGAGAGCATCAATATAGTGGCCCACTCTTGCCAACTTGTGTATTGACAGTATTGCCTCAAGTTGTCTTAATACTGTCTGCTGATCTGAAACATTCTCTCTCTCTTGAGGGCTAAACAGCATAATTGAATTACATTTAAGTCAGAAAGAGAAGAGCAAAATGCAAAGGATACACATATCCAAAATATATGTATATATATGAAAACTTAACCAAACAAACATGTAGAATTCACATATTATGTTTTCACAAAACGTTCTTTTTGGGGATATTCCACATTGTTACAATGTGCGAAAAAAAATCCAATCCTAAATTCAATTATCTGAAAAACTGAGAATTGGGAAAAAGTCAACCATAATTTTAGACACTTCTCATCCAAAAAGGCATGCTTTAGTTTAAGCAAAGAAAATTAAAATAAGATACAAACCGATTAACTTTCATGTTCTATAATTTCGAAGATAATGAGCTCTTTTCATAAGCTAATTAATAAAGAGGTTATCACTCTACAAGTATACCAAAAGAAAAAATAAGTCATCCAGTACTCCTTTTCATGAATACATTTAAGTCGTCTTCATTCAGGACCTTTAAGTTAGAATTTCCGTTCTATTAGTTTAAATTAATGTAAGCCTACCTATGATTAAAAGAAAAACTGACTCTACAAAATAAGCTTTGAAATTAACATATTGTTTAATATTATTTATACCACTAAAAAATCTTGCTACTATCACTAGTCAAAATTGATGCACCAATCTAGACACAAAAAGACTGCCTAAAGTAACTATAAGAAGGAAAAGAAAATAGAAGATGAAGAGCAAGACTAACTTGACAACAGGATAATATTTATATGTCTCTAAAATCTCATTTCCAGAGTGAATCAAGCCAGCAGTCCGACTTTCTCCATCCAATCTACCACGTGCAAGAGCGCATATTGCTTCCGCAAGACAGTTATTAATTGTGTCTAAGGCCATTGAGAACGCCCCAACTCTTTTCTGAATCTCAATTGACTGAATAAAAAAAAGGTCAACAAGAGTGCAAAGAAATAGCGCAAAAGAAGCAAATTTAATATTATATACAGCAGTATCACAGTTAAGACATCAATATAATAACAATTATAGCCACTCAAACAATATATTAGACGCCAACAGTTCCTGATAAACAAAGTCTGGTCCAGGTGAATCAACACTTTTGGAGCTGCTGCTAGGATATTAACAAGGCCAATGAATCCACAGCCAGCTTTGGTCACATGCCTTTTCTCACCAGTAACTAGGTGGGAGCAGTATCACACTTAAGACATAAATATAATAACACTTATAGCTACTCAAACAATATATTAGACACCAACAGTTCCTGATAAACAAAGTCCGGTCCAGGTAAATCAACACTTTTGGAGCTGCTGCTAGGATATATTAACAAGGCCAATGAGTCCACAGCCAGCTTTGGTCACATGCCTTTTCTCACCAGTAACTAGATGCAACTTCAAATGCAGACCTAGCAACTGGCACTTCGGGCCATCTATTTATGGGTTTTGAAGGTGAAATAAAAAAATGTCCCAAAAATGCATATTTAGCCTTGCTCAACTTATGTAAGAAATAAGAACATTTTGAAAGGCCTTACATGAGATTTTGGCTTTTGGGACATTTTTACTTCAAAAAGTGAGCAATTTTGGGACATTTTTACTAACCAGTGTCTACAGCTATGACAACCAGGTGCATACGTTAATCACTGAGTCAGTCTCCCCTAGCTAAACCTTTTTTTATTGTGAGGGAGGGAAAGTGAATAACACTGCAGCTTTTCTTGACATATTTACCTAAGTACATAACCAACGACATACAAGGTGCAGACTTTTATTCAGAGTCAAAACAAAATATACAAGGTGCAGGACGAAATTACCTTGTCATATAATCCAGACTCCTGACACTGGTGAGCAGCTTCAAGCAGGAATTGTTGTCTTGTTTTTAAATCTGACAAAAATCGACTCAATTCACCTTCTTCTCCAGCACCTCGTGAACCAAGTAATAGATGGATCCCACCATCCACCAACACCACCTCAGTAAGGAGTTGCTTCAGCATCAGATTTCTCTGCCTCTGTTGATCTACGTTACCTCTTCCAGACCATGATAATTGTCCACCACCCACTGCTGCAGCAGCTTGTGCATAATATTCTAGAGCTAATGGGAGGTTTCCAAGACGTAGATACAAGGACCCATAGTGCCTTATTGTGCGTGATACTTCTGCATAAGCATCCATCATCCCCATCTTTTGTCCAGCTCCTACACCTTCAGAAAGAACCCCATTGTCTGCTAGCACAATTGATATGTGAGAAGCATCAATGTTGTATCCCTCACTTTCTTCCTTGGACAAGTACAGAACTGCTGGTAGCAATTGGATGCTCAGAAGCAATACGTATGGGTATACCAGGGGGTCCTTCCCATTTTTAGTATAATATGATGCGTCAAATTTATTTAGATAATTCTGCAAATCTTCCAGAGTGTATGGAACTAAACTCTCACTTAAAATACTAGACTGAGCTCCAATTGGGCAATCCCGTACAGCTGACAATTTGAACCACAAGAAGTCCTCTATAGTAGTGAAAAGTGAGGGATAGTCTCTTAGCAAGCGGTCAATATGCTTCCGCGAACCAGATATAATTGCATATAATAACAACTTTTTCTTATCATATGCAGATCGACTCACACGATCACCCACCATTCTCAACATTTTTTCACATTCATCTGATGCAGCAGCAGCAATTTCTACAGGCACCATACCTCCAGTGTTGATCCACTCTGTAAGCTGTCATAAAAGAAGGTAAATGCAAAGATCAATGACAAACAAGCCTATTGCAAATGCAAAAAAAAAAATCATACCAGTGGAGCAAACTGGTGGGAAGAACGAGATGACATAGCGACATTTCTTGCTTCCTCATAATACCCAGTTCTCAAACAAAAGTAGACCTGTTGCATACAAAAAGCAGTGCATAATAAAGAAGAGTTATTTGGAAAGCAAGATGTGGTAACTTGCAGAGAATTATTATAAATACAAATGCATATCAAAGATATAGGAATAATGAAAGATGAGATACATATTCTATTTTCTCTTCATTTTAGGGTGGGAAAAATGAATACTAAATAATCTATTATTTCTATTACAAAAAGGTTCGGAATTGCTCGAGCAATTTTCACTTTCTTCTCTACCCTTCCTTTATACTCTCTTTTCTTTTAAATTGTAAGAATAATTCAATCGTTTTGTTTCCTGAACAATCAAAGATCCAATTTGACACAATGATGGAAGACTGGTAAACCAACAACTGCGGCCTAAACAGCCTGACTCAACAAAAAGACAATGCAAAGGGATCAAAGTGAACAAGTCAGCCATCCCCTAAAATAGTAAGGGAAAGAAGAGAGCGTCATCTCCATATTGGTCAGTCTTCTATCAAAGCATGGATATCAAAAGGGTCATAAGATTTCAAAAGATCGTATGGGATAAAGATACAAAGGCCAACTTCATACAAGATAGAAGGGAAGAAAATGAAGATATAAAACTAACGTGAAAAATATGCATTCAACCTTTTACAAATATATATGATGAAAAAAGAAGGCATACTGAAACAATCATGTATATCATGTATTGTATATAATTAGAAGTGATGTCAAATGAGCTTATTAACTCAGCTCATTTAAGGTTAATCCAATGAACTAAAAAAATCCAACTCACTTAACTCATGAACACAAATAAATTAAATCAACTAACTCATACTCACGAGCACTTAACCAAATATCTTTGTCAAAAAATTAATTACCATAATGTCACCATTATGAAACAAACTTAAAAGACAGTATTTTTAATTTTTTTTCTTGTTTTTCAAAATTATAATCAAAAGATAATATTTATACAAACTTTTTGTCCTTAAACAATTTTTTTTTCTTTCAAAAATATAAATAAGGCCACTCGTAAGACATTTGGCCCAATTCATTTAAAAGTGACCTAAGAAAAACTCTATCCACATAAAATTTAAATGAGTTACTCAACACCCCTAGATATAATAAATGAAGCAACTAAATTAATGAAATACAATGACATGTAACAAATCAAATTAGGAATTTCATGATTGACAAAGAGAGATTGAAGTTCATGACATGATCTACATGATCCTTTAAAGTAAACATATAAGTAGAATGAAGAGATAACAAAACAGAATCAAATGACAAATAAAACCCTAAGTTTGTTACGAACCATAAGTATCAAAAATAAGAATCATTAATATAATCTATATGCTATATATGATTGTGCGAAGAGATTTCATAAAAATCTGGGGTGATTTAGCACCCATATCATAGAAGATATCAATAAGTCATGTTCATTTGACTGTAATGGAATAGGAATGGTATGGAATTTCGAGCATTTTTTGTTTGGTTTGACTACTAATACATAATAGTAAATCCTAATTAGGAGAAGGAAAACTCTTTCCATCCATATTATGTTGGAATGTTATATATTCTTTGCTTATTTATATTATTATTCTTCTTTTATCTTCTCTTTTTTATTGATTTGGATCACAATAAAGTTACTTTGCAATTTAACCCCATTTCAAGAGCAATAGTTTTTTTTCATTTTTATCTTTATTTTGATTTCAATATTCAAACCAAACATAATAATTATTATTATTATTATAATCATTGCGTTATTTTCATCATTCTTATTACTTTTCCATTTCACAAACCAAACATGTTTGATTTAATAAAGAGTTCTTTCTAAGACAAATTTCTTTTTCCTTTGATAATACAATGTTCTAAATGATTTCACTTGAATCACTTCACATACCTACGGCCATTTTGTAATGTTTTCATTTAATGTTTTCCACTTTCTTCTTGTGAGTTTTGAAAGCATAACAGTATAACGCCCATAAAAAGGGAGCTTTACTAACATTTTTTATTATAGTTTTCTATTTCTTTAGAAAATGTTGTCAAAATCTAGCCTTACAAATAAGAAATTTTCCAAACTAGATTTCTGTTTTATACTTTTATCCCCTATTATCATGTCAATGTCAAGTATATCAGTCAAAGGAAAAAAATCACAAAACAAGAAAATAAATCAAGTTTTGAAGACCTGCTGCCATGTAGTATCAACGGGAGGGTGCCTACGAGCATCACCACCGTCAAAGTCTAGAACTCCATAATCTCTTAGACGAATCTGCACATAAATAGGTGCTAAGATGTGTGACAAAAGGTCTAGAAGAATAAAATGCAAATTCTACAAATATGAAGAGGCCCATGTTAACAAACCCGAAGAAATGCATGAATTCTTTGCATATTTCCAACAGCACCACCGAGTGCAGCCTACATAGAGATCCAAAAGGGGATAGGCAAAGAAAAAAGTAATGAATAATGGCCAGATTGACTAAATAAAAGAAAGCTAAAGAATACTGTCTTATGATATTGAAGTAGAAATAAAACAGCAACTTTACAGTTAAAGATTAAAGAGAGGGAGAGAGAGCAAGAAGAATAATCAAAACATGTCAAATTTCTAAAACAAAAGTATAACCTGTGCAGGATGACTTTGAATAGTATCCATGATATATTTTTCATGACCCCATTCGAGGTGGCACCTTGCACCAATTACTAACGACATCCTTTTTGAAATGCTTCGTTGTACAGTTGATTCTTCACCCATCATTGACTATTAATTTAAAATTACATCACAAAAGTACTAGATATTGGCATTATAAATATAAAAGAATTAAAATATGATGGAAGCACAGAGATCAGCATACCCAGAGAGAGTCAAATAATTATAAAGTAAAGTAGAAAAACAAATATTATGACATAGACCTGAACTAGGTGCCATATCTTCTGCATGTTTACTGATTTTCCTCCAGAAACAGGAGGACCCAAACTTTCACAAGCACTCTTGAAAGCTGTAGCAGGCTAATGACAAAATTAAAATAATATAAGTACCCATACCAAAATAGATCCATATATGAGCCCAAGAAGCTTCAAGTCAGGGTGACTATTGTACAAAAGCCTAAAGGCAACAGGAAATTGTACATACTAACTACTTACCAGCACATGCTAAAGAATAGAACAAATATCACAATAAAGGATTAAAAAATAACAATAACATTATGAAGTGTTTCAGAAAAATAAAGATTAGCAGTTCAAAATGAGACTTCTCAATCATCAAACCAAAAATCTAACTAGCAATCAATTCACTCAACTTATAAAGTAATTTAAATGACACGTCGAAATAGTGAGCAGGGCTTACTTTATACGGTAACCCACGCTCCCTAGCATTGTTCAGATTCCTCACAACTTCAGCATAGACTGCTGCCTTTTGCTCAAGGATAGGCTTGTTACCAAGAGGTATAATGTCCATGCCAGAAGATGCACCAGAAAAAACTTGAGGGCTGGAAGTCAAAGACATTGCTTGACCAGCATGAGTACTACCAGTGCTGGTAGTAATCATGTTAGTCCTCGGCAATGCAGAAATGCGGCTTAAACTCTGAAGATAACCTCGCTTTTCCTTTTGCCAATCCTCCTGCCGAGCATCAACTTTGACCCAACAATCAACATTAAATGTAAAAGAAAATTTGCAGTGAACAACCTGCCATAGTCTAACTCTACTACTAAAAGAAAAGCAATTGATTCCTAAACTTCCTAGAGGTGACTGGAAAAATGAGTCAGCAAGACACGCAAGCATTAGGGGACATACAAAGGTTACTTCCAAATTGGCATATGAGTAAAACAAACAAATTGGCTTTAGACATACAACCATTTCCTCTCAACTGGAAAAAAGTTATTTTGGCTTAAGAAGCAAAGTGGTTCAGGTTATCCCTATACGAACTAATAAATTGTATTATTGAACAAGCTTGTTGTAACACTTTTGTGAAAAATGTAACTAGAACTGATGTTTATTTCTTTTAAAGAAAAAAAAATCTATAAACTCCCAAAAATAAAACACAAAATTTGGGTTGGCTTTGGTGTAAGCATTTGCAAAAGCCAAACCTGGTTTACACCAAATTAACCATTGAATAAAATATTAAAAAATATATATACATTCATATCAAAGCTAATGAATTAATTGAGTTCTAGAGATGGTGATTTTAGTTAGCTAGTAATATTCTCCAGATGACCAACAAAGAAACATGTTCAACAGTATTGGTTTCCCCTACCATAACAGGCTTCTGCACCAACTACCTGGGTTCGGAAAATATTAGGACCTATACATCAACTAGACCACATCTCACACTAACAGATTTCTACAATTTAATTCAATTGTAACTTGTAAATCCAAAACTAAACAACAATATTCCTCGGTCATAAATGAAAAAAGAAGCCATGAACAATGAAAAAATAGTAAAACATCAAGGTATTGAAATCAGGGGCGAAGCACAACACATATTGCCCCACACTGACCTCAAAAACCTTCAACATATAATCATCAAAACTTCTAACAAGGAATTGAAATCAGTGGCAAAGCAAGACACCCATTGCCCCACACTGACCTCAAAAACCTTCAACATATGATCATCAAAACTTCTAACGTTATCTTTCTGAGCTTCCTGAATAGCTGAGACCATTGTCATTTCATGAACCTGATGCAGAGTAAATCATGTAACAAGGTCATCTTTGCACCAATTGCATGATGCTAGGATTTAAAAAGTAAAGTCCACGTGACAAGAATATCAGTAATCCTTATTTTGGAAAAATATAAAGTACCTGCTGCAAGTACTCCTCAACACTTGTTGCCTCGGCAGGGAAGACATCCTCAAATGTTGTCTTTGATAAAAGAAAATAGAGAATCAAAAGAGAAAAAGGGAGGAAAAAAGGTGAGGATCTAGCAAAACATGGAAGACAACCAAAATCATAATCAAATTGAGAAGGATTGAATTTTAATTTACAAGGAAACACGGCATGGAAATATTAATGTAAATCCTAATTTGTAAAAATTTACTTTAGTCAGCTCTTTGTCAAATCAAGTATTGCAATAACTGAGCAAATAAATCAAAATAAGCTTCACATAACAAATAACTTTACCACCCAAGAAACTATAACTAAACCAAGCACAATTGACAATGAGCTTTTAATAAAAAAAGGATCAATTACCTAAGTAAGAATGTAAGACGTGATTCTGAAAACTTATTTTACTAAAATTTTGTCAAATGAAAAATCCATAAGCTATAAAAACCATTTCACAAGATTTAAAATATAAAGAAAATGTTGAATGTTTTGCTTCTACAGTTAATAAGTGACTAAGTGAATGACAAAGGATATCTATTTTCTGCTGCAGATAGCAAAAAAATGAAACATCAATTGACTTTTACCTTCAATTCAAAAGACTTGAGATCTCGTGCAAGCTGTTCCGCATTTATACCCTCACGAGCAAGAAGCCTGTAAGCTCGATGAAAAAATAATAATAATAATAAGAGACATATCTAGGAACAACCACATAAATAAGAAATCTAATCATACGCCTACGAAGACACCTGACCATTGTTGTAAACACATAATGGAGCCTGAAATTCTAGGTAAAAGAAGAAAGTAATTGCTATTACCAACTTTTTTACATACATTAAGATACTTTACCTTGTGGCGGCAATGAATTGAGTTGGAGTTTCGGTTCTGAGAGTTTTTGCCTTGAGTTTCTTAGACAGTGCTTCTAACTGATCTAAATTCCTCTGTAAAATGACAGAAATTTTGAATTCGGAATCAATAAGAAAACATAAGCGTAAAAATTGCAACTACATCAGGCACGTGCAAACCCTATGCTTTGTTTGGTTAAATGGGCGAGAGAGATATATAGAGAGCTAACAGGTAAATTATGGTTGTTATATTTAGGTTTTCATATGGGGATTAATCATTTTCTTCTTGTTTAGGTAGCTGCAATTTTCTCAGTAACCAGACGGACAGTAGAGAAAGAAAGAGAACCTCGAGAGGAGGGAACTGAGCGGATGGAGCAGCTTGCTCGAGAAGCTTCGTGGAAGAGTGGAGCAGATCCGTCCACCCACTCTTGTCTTGCTCCATCGCCATGGCTTTTGAAGCAGCAACAGCACTTTGTTAATGTTATGAGAAAGAAGAGAAAAGAGAGGGAAAGTTTCTAAGAGTTTTATTTAAGCCCTAAGATTTCAAAACGGTTGTAAGTGTACGTCCATTCATCTACTTACACTAATATTATAAGTTAGACTTAGAGGTTAGCATTAAATCGAAATTACGTACTTTTAATCGATTGAAGTTCGATCTAATTTGAGAATCTTTAATCCAAATTTAAACAAATAGAAATTTTCAGAATAAGTTTAAATTAATATTGAAATATATTTATAAATTATTAATATATAAAACACTATATACATAAATTTAAATTATAAATTAATATTTTTATTTATAATAATAATTAAAAAATAAAAAATATATATAATTATAATTATTTTTAAATTAAAATAATAATTTAATATAATTATGATATATATAATATTTAAATATAAGATATTATAAAATAAAATACGTATTTATTTATAATTTAATAATAATTAAATTTATGATATTATAAAGCTTATAAATTTAAATATAAATTAATCCGAATAAATTGAGATTAATATAATAATAATAATAATAATAATAATAAATTTATAAAAATTTGATATATAAATAATATTAAATAGCTTAAGTAGAATATAAACATCTTCTGGCTAACTATCCTCGTAAACTCGTTTTTTTAATTTTTTTCTCTTTTCTTTTTTTAAGATAGTTAAGTGTTACATATATACCGCATAAGTTTCTATCTTTTTAATGAATCTTGTAAATTTTACTATTTTTATAAAATTAATATTAAATTTTTTTTATTGTTAATTAAAATGATTTAATTTTTTAATTGATGATAAAAATAAAATTTTAATATTAAATTTATAAAAACAACCAAACATGTTTGGTTTAATAAAAAATTAATTGACTTATGTATTTTACTTTATTAAACTTCACGCCTTTTATTATCATTCACCTTTTCTAAACCGTATCTTTCTCTTTACCGACTAATATAACGAATTTCAATGATGTCTAAAAGGTACACTTAAAATTACATGAGTTTTGAACAACAATTTGAGGCACAAGCAAGCAATATAAAATAATATACATAATTAACTTCGTACCTTTAATAAAATACAATATCATAGTATAATTTTGCCATACATAAAACCTTATAAAATAAAATAAAATACACAAATAAAAAAATATAATATATACTAATTATTGAAAAAACAAGAAATAATTATACATAAAAGAGTTCTCTAGTTTGTATTATTTTATTCATGTTTTCATTACAATTGTATAGTTATTTATAAGAAAATTTTACTTTTTCAATTACTCTTTAAATTAAATATTCTTTGTTTTACTCCTTCAATTAAGATCATTGTTTTATTCCTTGAATTAAGGTCATTGTTTTATTCCTTGAATTAATGTCATTGTTTTATTCCTTGAATTAATGTCATTGTTTTATTCCTTGAATTAAGGTCCTTGTTTTATTGTGAATTAGGTAATATCGATACTCACTCCCTGGATCAGGAAGGTTTATAGATCAAGTTTGGACAAAAGTTGTTGAAAGCGATGAGAAGCGAGGGCTTGGTAAAGATGTCGTACCAATGGTGAACCTTCTTGTGTAATGTCTCGAATCACCCGTGATTGAACTTGTTCATGAGCGTAATGACAATCAAGCTTGATGTGTTTTCGTCTGAAAAGCACCTTGGGTTTGATGCTATATGCATAAGCGCACGATTGTCACAAAATAAGGACATAGGAAGAGTTGTAGGAACACCTAAATCACCGCGAGAAGACCTTTAAGCCATATCAACTCACGCATGAAGCCTAAATGCGATACTCGGTTTCGGCACTTGATCCTGGCAATGGCCAGTTTGCTATTTACTCTTCCACGTGTGACCAAGTTTCCACCGAACAAATTTCTGATGGCAGTGGTGGACTTGCGATCGATTGCATTCCACCTTGTCAAATGATACCACATGATTTGTGTGTTGTCATTCTTCTTTATGATGATACCACGACCACCGATCCTTTTTAAGTAGTGTAAGATCCTTTTAACAAGGGTCAAATGCTCGAAGTGTCGGAGTGCATGGAATTGGCTCACAACCTTACAAAATATGTGATGTCGAAAGCTTTGGTGATTGTTAGGGCGGATCAAACTACCAAGCCGTGCTGGTAATAACTTATATCCGTGAGTGGCGTGCCCTTCAAGCTAGGTTTGAGCTTACTATCAAGAGGGGTAATGGCTGGTTTAGCATCACTCATGTTAGCTTCCTTAAGCAAATTTAGGACATATTTCCTTTGGTTAAGAAAGAGTTCCTTATGCGAGGTTGCCATTTCTATACCAAGAAAGTACTTCAATATCCCAAGGTCTTTAATTGCAAATCTTTGTCTGAGGGACTGTTTGAAGTTGAAAATCTCGTCAACATTATCACCTGTAATTATCAAATTATCTACATGCATCCCGGCCTGACCAATTTTCCCATAGCTCTAATGCGAACAAATAGTGAGGAATCAACATTCTTGCTTTTGAAACCAACACTAGTGAGAGCGAGCTTAGCTTGGCATACCAAGCTCGTGGGGACTGTTTCAAACCATAAATGGATTTGTGCAATTTGCACACGCTAAATCCGGTTTATTGCTTTGAGGATGCCACGTGTGGTAATTTCATATAGACTTCTTTCTTTGAGATCACCGTACAGAATGCATTCTTTACATCCATTTGGATGCATGGACCACCCGCTTGTTTCTGACCGCGAAGACGTGCTGCTATACTGTGTTCGGTTTCTGTGAACATGCAAATGTTTCTTTGTAATCCACCTTGAATGTTTGAGTGAATCCCCGAGCCACCAATCTTGCTTTATACCTCTCAATTGATCCATCTGACTTGAATTTGAGCTTATAGATCCATTTGCAACCCACAACTTTCTTGCCTTTTGGAAGTTTGGTGATGCTCCATGTGTTGTGTTGATATAGAGCTTTAAGTTCTTCTTGCATGGCTTCCTTCCATACCTCTTGGTTGTTGGCCTCATGAAAGTTTTGAGGCTCACTGTAACTCGATATAGTGCTGAGGAATGCGGCATAGGTTGGTGTCACTCTCTTATATGACACATAATTTGAGATGGGATGTGTGGGTTTGTAAGTGACAAAGTCTTGAAGTATTGTGGGAGGTTTCATAACACGCATTGGATTATGTTGTGGAGCAGGAGGAATTATCTCACACTCGTTCACATCTTATACCATATTGTAAGGATCATCTTGATTATCACCATCTTCATGCAGTGTACCATTAAGACGAGGCCCTTCATTGTTACTTTCAGTGAGAGATGCATCAATGTTGACATGGTTGGGATCTTGTTGTTGTGGAGCCTCAAGTTCGATTCTTGGTAATGGAAACACATCTAAGATGACATCCCCTTGACTTGTGATTTCATGTGACTTGCTAAAAAAAGGGTTAGTTTCATAAAACCGAACATCTTTAGACACAATTAATCTCCTAAGTTGGGGATCATAACACTTATATCCCTTTGTGTAGATGAATAACCAAGAAAAATACATTTAACAGCTCTAAGATCCAATTTATCTCAATGATAAGATTGAATATGTACAAAACAGATGCAGCCAAAGACTCTAAGGTGTGAAAGGTTAATTTTCGTTCCTTTCGCTGACCTCACAGAAACTTGAAATCCAAGACTCGGCTGGGTAATCTATTGATGATGTAAGCAACTGTCATAACCCCTTGGGACCAGAATCTCTTTGGTACATTCATTTGTAGCATTAATGCTCTAGTTTTTTCAAGTAAGTCCCGGTTTTTACGTTCAGCTACACTATTTTGTTGAGGTGTACCAACACAACTTGTTTGATGCATAATGCCATGAATGCTCAAATATTGTTTCTTGATATGGGACATGTATTCGGTGCCATTGTGAGACCTTAAGGTTTGAATTTTAGAAGAGAAGTGATTTTTAACAAGATTATGAAAGTCCTTAAATACTTCCATAACTTCATTCTTAGACTTTAAAAGATATAACCATATGACTCGAGAGAAATCATCAACAAAAATCACAAAATACTTATAACCATCAAAAGATTCATTAATTGGTCCCCACACATCTGAATGAACTAGTTCAAAACACTTACTAGCCCTAGACAAGGAAGAACTAAAAGGCAATCTAGTGGCCTTAGACAAGTGGCAAGTTTCACATGCAATTGCATCATTTCCTAAGTTTGGAAATAAAGTTGACAAAATTGGTAAAGAAAAGTGAGCTAAACGTTAATGCCACAATTGATTATCTTGGATAGGGTTAAACTTGGCTTGAAACCCTCTGGAATTGCTCTTGGATATGTAATAGAGACCATCTAAGTAAAACCCTTCACCAATCATCTTTTTCGTGGCACAATCCTGAAAAATGACATTGTGATGAGAAAAAATGGCTAAGCAATTCAAGGTATTTGTGATTTTTCCTACGGACAAAAGTTGAAAGGGAAAGGAAGGTACATATAAAGCTTCATTTCATCGACATTATTTTTATTTTTTCCTTTCCTAAAACTTTTACATTCTCTCCATTTGCAATTGAAACTTGAGAAGGATTTGCTAATTTTTCAAACTTATAAGACTTTGACACATGGTTTGTCATGTGATCATGCACGAATCTATAACCCAAAAATCATGCAACATATTTATTTTAGAAGCGATTTTAAATGCTTTTATGATACCTTGCATGTCTATTGTGGTATGAGTTTTGCATCTGCCAAGAAGCACAAAACTTGCCTAGCAATCTTTGTCGAGTTTCCTTCTTACATGCTATCCACACAATCAATTCTAGCTCCTCGCAGTCTTGCTTTGAAGATACAACATAAACTCATTCGTAGGTTAATTTGGATTGTGAAGTTCTTGAATGGATCACCCATTAGAGGTAGAGGCAAAGCATGATTTGCACAATGTCAATACGATTCACTTTACGTAAACCCTTATCCTTTATAAAATCAAGTTTTAATTACGGATGTAGAATCCATGTGTCCTTAACATGACCCGCATATGGTTGCAATGTTGACACTTGAGTTTGGATGCTTCTTTGTACTTCCTCTCGTTGGTTAGATAGGTTCTTTGCCTCGAGTAGCCATTGTAGCCACTTGTTCGCATGACTTCCTCCTGTATTTATTCACGTTGAATTGTCGCATACATTGGTGAAGGAAGGAAGTTCGTATTCATGAAGTATATGGCATCGTATATCTTCATATGTTGAATCCATACCGATCTTGAATGACGAAGTTTAAATATCTTATCTTCTTCCGCTTTCTTTCGTGTGAGCCTACATCGGTTGTATGAGGATGATATATTTCCAACTCATTCCACGTATGCTTTTCATGCTTCCTAAGAGTTGTACAAAAGGCTTGCCATCTTGTTGCATATCTGAGATGTCTTTCTTTAATTGAAAAACTCGTGCAACATTATTTTGACTGCCATACATTTCCTTGACCGTCTCCCATAGTTGGTATGTAGATTCAGAGTAACTGAATATTTCAACTAATTTACGTTCTATGGAATTTAGGAGCCATGACATAACGAGTTGATCCTTACTAAGCCAAGATTCATAGGTTGGTGAGGAAACATCAAGTACTTCGATGCTTCCATTTATAAACCCCAACTTGGACCTTCCACCTAGAGCTAGAGACATTGTTCTTGACCAAGGCAAGTAATTAAACTCATTCAACAAGACTGAACTTAATCTTTGATTTGGGTTGACATCCACCTCATGCATATTCATGAAGGAAAGCAGCGATGAACTTCAGCTTACGATCTGTGGCTTGTCTTCATCCATTTCAAAGATTGAAGATGTTAAGATAATAATAAAGCAGAAGCAAGTTAATTTTCCTGCTCTGATACCATGTTGAAAAAACAAGAAACAACTATACACAAAATAGTTCTCTAGTTTGTATTATTTTCTTCATGTTTTCATTACAATTGTATAGTTATTTATAAGAAAATTTTACTACTTCAATTACTCTTTAAATTAAACATTATTTGTTTTACTCATTGAATTAAGTTTATTGTTTTATTCCTTGAATTAAGATCATTATTTTATTCCTTGAATTAAGGACTAATATCCAATACTAATAATCTCAAAATCTACAATATTACGTAAACGAATAACTAATTAAATATACAAGATAAAAGGAGTAAATTTGGGCAAAAAAACAAGAAAAAGAAAAAGTTATTTGTGTTTTAGAACTAAGAAAATGTGTCTCATTTAAAATTTTGAAATTAATCAAAAGACATTAATCAATATATCAAATTATATATAGATTAAATTTGATCTAAACATATCAAACATATAAAAAGTTAAATTAATTTTCCATTAAGTTTGGGCTAACAATAAAGAAAAAATTTATCTTTTAAATTTAATCATTCACTAAATAACAAAAATTATATCATATTTTATGAACATTAGACGTGACTATCATATCGTTTATAAATTTTACCCAAAAATAAAATTTGAAGTTCATATATTCCTTCATACAAAGTAATCGTGACAAGTTTATTATTTTGACGTTGAACAGGACAGCATAGCTTATAATTTATTCTACTCGATTACTTTTTTTAAATATAATATATTATTACAAATCATAATTAATATAAATTTATTTATTTTAATTTTAAAAAATAGATAAACAACTTGAACCTTCATTAATATTATTAATAGGGTAAGGGAGGGTTTGAGTTTAACATTCACATCTCCGTGCATGCTAAATATTTGCGGAAGTTGGGGCGGTAGATTCTCTACCAAAATTTTAAATTTTTTATAGAAATCAATTACATATTTTGATAAATAACATATCTTTAATTATATATTTTAAATTTTAAAATAATAAATTTTATGTTAAAGAATAAAATTATTTTAAAATTATATTTAATAAATATTAAATGTAGTATGCAAATATATGTATAATTAGATTATTTATTTTAATGATTATTAAATAATAAAAATAAAATATATTTGTTAATTAAAATATTGTATTTTCAAAATAAATAAATAAGAAATTTATATAAAATCCTAAGAAATTTAAGTTTGAAGATTTGATGAGATTGAGAGTGTAATTTCTTAACCTAACCACCAATGCATTTTTTTATGGAGTTATCCCATAGATGAAAAAATTGTGATTATCCACCTCCGTGAAAAAAATTAACAATACTAGATATTTAATTGTGAGTATTATGTCTAATAAAAATTAAAATTTTATAACTTTTTATTTGTATTTTATAATTTTCTTATAACTTTAAAAATTAATATTTTTTAAAATTTGTAAAAATTTGTAGGTTAAAATGTATTATTAATTTCTAAATTTTATATAAAATTCCAAATTTTTTAAACAAATGTTTTGGTTATCAGACTTTTAAAATTTCATAAATAAATCTTTAAATTTTTAAATTATATAAATTAGTCCCAAAAATTTTAATATTTCACACCTAGATTCTTAATCTTGATTTACAAATATGTATCTAAGTTAGGATTTATGTATAAAATTTTAAAAATTTGTAACTAAATTATAAATTTAAAGATTTATGTATAAAATTTTAAAAATTTAAAATAAAATAATATGTTTTAAAAATTTATGATTATATATAAATTTAATTAAAATTTAAAATTTATTAGTCAAGTTTGTAACACTTTTTACTCATGTACTTAACGCGGTTGGAACATTTTAAATTGTTTAAAAGTCTTGTTATTTTAAGTAGTTTAAAAATTTAAAATTTCAAATATTTCAAATCAATATTCAACAAACTCGATTCATGCAAAAACACCCATATATCATTCAATGATTTTACTTTCACACGGTATAAAAGCAATCATTGGCTACATGGTACACCATTTTCTAATGCTAATTCAACTACGAGTTCACAACAAACAAAAGTATCCCAACAATTCCACCAAATATATGACACGATAGTTTCCGTATTCTAAATGTTTGATAAGTCTCAAATGATGTCATTATAAAAAGAAGCTTCTATAATATAAATGAAGAATTTATGGTTAGTCAAAAAAGAATTATAAGTCATTGTAATACGTATAGAGAAATAACTTCCCATCGAATTTGTAGCTTAACAACACCCAACGTATGATAACTCTAGTATGTGTTTATGTATTTACGTTCATCCAAACAAAATCTTATAAGTTAGGTGTAAATTAATGGCATGTATTATTTGATACGATATAAGAGGTTGCAATCAGATTTAACAAACAAATAAACATTAATATCAAATGGGTTGAACAACTAACATATAATCTATTAATTATAAATGTTGTAATAAGTATGTGAAAATAATTTAAGAATAATATTATCAATATATTAAAATGAACTGTTTAATTTGAATCACGGATTAGGTCGTTCTCTTTAAGACGTTTTGTGACTATGTCCAAACTTATGCAAGCAAACACAATTTCGTCGTCTCAAGGATAAAACAGTTCAGAATTCTTTTTCTGTTTCGGAGTTTTACTGCACTCATGAAGTCCAGAATACTACATCACTAAAATATATATGTTACTCGGAAATTTGATAAAACAATTCTGAATTTTTCTTTTATTTGGTTTTGTTATAAAGAACCGTAGAACCGTTTTTGAGTTGTTAAGTTATGTTCTAAACTGAGGACTATTGCCCCTATTTATAGTTGAAAAAATATGTGTAACTGTCATATAATTATGAAAATAACGGTCATAAAAGTAACGATCACATAATTATGAAAATAACAGTCATAAAAGTAACGGTCACATAATTATGAAAATGATAGTTACATAATTTATGAAATAATGGTCATAAAATAATAAAAAATATTTTTTTATTTAAATTAATTTCTAACAATAAAGAAATAACTTTAATGCTAAGATAAGTTCATCGTCAATGACGAATGTATCTGGTAGTGAAAAGGGACACGTACTCCTTTCAACTTTCAAAAAAAATTTAAAAGTGTAATATTTATAAAATTATAGATCAATAATTATATGCATAAAATAAATATTTGATACACTTAAATTTTAAATTTTAAGTTTTTAACATTCAATATATCATCAAAATTCAATAATTTGAACATATTTTTACTAAAATTATATATATATATAAACTTTTTAATAAAAAGATTGATATCTAAAAAGTAACTAATATTATTTTTTACTATATATATAATACCCTTTTGGATATAAATCATAAATATATTACTTTTTATTGTTACATGTAATGATAATCAATAAATAGTATTTTCTCTTTTATATATATACTTTATATATTTCTTGTAACTTACCAAAGATAAACACATGAATCTATAATCTCCTTTCACTCCTCTAAACTCTAGATCACAAGAATATATTGTTTGAGCAGACGTCGTAAAGACCATAAACTAACCCTATACACCATCCATTGAACATGTTAAGTATTTTGTACGACAACGCAACATGAAGTGTGATGCTTAGGCACTTTATTGGTGCTCGAGGTTACTTGAGCTCATAGATAAGACTCATGATATCATGGTTTAACCTATTACTATAGTAAGTATGCTCGTTCTTATCATCAAGAATCATCGTGTAGTAAGCTAAAGAGAAGCTTGTATAAGAAGACCCATAACCCCATGAGATACCCAAGGAATTAGACCATAATGAAATCTCCTACAAAATGACTTGTGATCACAGCCATAGTTCGAAACAATTTATGCATCATCTAGTCTAATTGGACAAACATACACTATTATTACTAGAATAAGGCGCTACGATAGACTAATGAATATATCTATGGTTCGTTCTACATCCTAAGTTATGTATCTAGGGTAGCTAGGTCTGGCCAAGTGGACAAGGCTTGTAGTATAAATAGAAGGAGGTTCGAGTCAATTGGAGACTTTTTCAACCCTCATACATTGTGACCCCTAGTAGATTTACTCTCAAATATTTTAGAACCCATAGCGGGGTCTTAAGCATTTATGGTCAAAGAATATCGTTAGGACCTCATAACTTTTAAATATTTTAAAAAGTTAGTTTGAAAAGGGAGAATTTTCACACAATGTACAAAGGATTCTTGCCCATTTAACATCATATCACCCAATTTGCAAAGAATCCTAGCCATTTTGAAGTATTTTTACCCAGTTATAAATAAATTCAAGCCCTAAGAACCAAATAGCACGGCGTTTGCCTAATAGTTAGCAACTTAGAGACCATTTGGGTAATCAAAATCCTGGGTTAGGCCACCCTGATCAAGAGAATAACTTAGAACCAAATGAGGAACACTCCGAACATCCTATTGTGTCAAGCACCCTTTTTAATAGAGAACCTCATCCTTTTCCTCTAGTGACCCTTCATGACTCGACCATACCAAAAGAAATTAAAATGCAACTACAATTCCTACAGCAAGCTATGCTTCAAATCTAGTAGGATAACCAGAATTTAAGGAAACTTTTGGCATACTAAGAACTCTATATAAGAATCTTGAAAACCCAAGCAAAGGTAAGAGTGCCAAATAATGGTTAGGTTAGTTAAGAGGATAGTATCTCAAGAGAGGCAGTTTCCTCGACTAGGAATAATATACCAAAGCCCACACTACCTTGAAATGTTACTAATCTAGAAGTTATTAGAAGAAAGCCCGTATAGACCATGCCATAGTGGGAAGTCAGGATGAAACAAGCATAATATGATATCAAATAGTAGAAGGCAGGGAAGGCCTAATATGACATTGAAAAGATGTGTAGCCAACTTATCACATCACCTTTTAGTAATAGAATTGAAATGAAAATTCCACCCATGAAATTTGTCACATCTTGTTGCACGTTGTATTGTGGGACAAAATACCATGTGACCCATGCCTTATCCTTTAAGCACCCAATAACACTAGTGCGACTAAATGTAGTCGTAAAAGATACAATGTTGTGTAAAACTTTTGTCTCGAAATTACAAGACAATGCTAAAAAATGGTTCAATAATATTCGCCCAATGAGTATATCAAGTTTTAGGAATTTGGTAAAAAAATATGTTACTCATTATATGAGTAATAAGCCCATTAGGAAAGAGGTCTATCACTTATTTTCTATTTTTCAAAGTCCCAAGGAAACTATTGAGAGCTATATGAAGAGATTCAAAGTGAGAAAGTTGAAAATTTTAGGTTGTCTTAGTTCTATTGTCATGTAAGCATTTCGAAAGGGAGTAATAAAAAATTATAGACTATTTGTGGAGCTAATTAAAATGACACCAAAATATTTGGAGGCTAGATATGCATAATCCCAAAAATTTGTGAACTTGGAGAGAGAATTAGTAGAAAAACATAAGTTTAGAAAAGACTAGGAAGAAATGAATATTAAGGAGGCTAAGTTAGCCTGTATTCGGGGGAGACTTGTTCATCCTTCGTTCACTTATAGGAGACCAAAAATAAGATGTATTGACCAATGCTAATACCTATAATCCTAGTTGGAGAAACTATCATAATTTCTCTTAGAGGCAAAACAACTCCCAATTAGCTCGAAATTCAAATACATCAGATCTGCAATTCTACTAACAACTGTAGAGAAATCCTCCCAATAAGTCAAAATTGGAGTAAAATTTGAATTCATTCATTCAAGTAAGCATGGATAACTAGCCAAAGACTAATCAAAAATTGGTTTGTGCAAATATTTTCATTAAGAAGAGAAAAATATAAGTAGAGTAGTTAACCGAACATTTTCAAAAGCAAGGCAAGGAATAATTGCAATGTGAAAAAAATAACTCAATAACGAGGTGATATTGAGTTTATAAAAATATGAAATCTCCCAAAACAACGTCTCATTAAAAATAATAAAAATAGTCATGGATAAAAGATAACTTAATATTATTTATTTTTTGTGATTTTAATTTATGTATAGTAAATATAGATTTGTATTCTTTTAGAAAAAAAGGGAGATGAGATATAAACAAAGAAATAAGTGAAACAGAGACTGAATACCTATAAAGGTTAACTAGCTTTCATTATTATCATCAATTTATTTGGAAATTATACCAAAAATTTGATGTGTCAAAATTAGGAGTATAAATTTTGTATAATTTATAAAATAGTTAGTAAGTGCACGAATCACTTATAAAAAATAACAAATATACTTTCAAGTTTATTCTAAACAAAAATCATGTATTTTGTAAATCATTCAATAAATTATTTAAAAATAAAATTAAACTCTTGTAATAGGTAATGAAATTTAAAACCTACTTAACAACACAGTCTTGATGATTATGTGAAATTACAGTCATTAGTATACTTTTTTACTTAATATTTACTTATTTTATTTAATAAATAGTATTTTGGGTGCTAAAAGTATTAAAATACAAATTTTTTGTGAAATGGATGAAAATGTAATTTTTGAATTTTTTTGAGATTTTTTTGGAATATTTTATGAATTTTTAATGCAGTATCAATCAGAGAAGTTGACTGAGCAAGCCACATAGATGTCACGTAAGTTGGGACAACAAATCGTAAATAATTACGCATGGGGAGGAACACATCGTATGATATGTATCAACACGCATTCAATCCGAGTTTGGAGCTCGGTCAAACAATACTAACACGTGTCGTCACACAACTACTCTTCCTCGCGATCCACTAGCATGCCACACCATCTGCATCTGCGAATCAAAATGTGTCATATGGCATTGACTTAGCATGCGTTGACTCAAATCGATCTACCCTACCACGCATCGTGTTGTGATTGGTTGACGTTGTTAATTTTGTTTGTTTTTATCTCAACCTTTGATCTGAAACTGATCTGATAGTACAGATTATACTTGAGTTATATTTAAACCTCTAATCACCTATAAACCCTAAGGAGTCGTTATTAGTATAATTTTGATCAGTTTTTAGAGCTAAGAAGAGAAAAAAATACAGAAAAATTCAAAAGAAGATACAATTTTGATGGAGATTCAAGAGAAAATTAGTACTATAATTCAAGAGATTGATTGTATTTCTTCTACTATTCTTTTCTTTATTAATTTTGTCTTTTTTATGAAAATTATGAGCTACATGAAAAAAATTATATATACTTAATTTATTAATATAGAGATCTTATGAACCTAATTTTCACCATGTGATAATCTAATATTTTATCTCAATTATGATTTTTATTGAGTTATATTATTTAATCTAATTTATATGTTATTAATTATTTGGCCAAAATTTATCTATAGATGCAATTAAATAGATTTGAGAGAATTATTTAATTATTTATCTTGATTAAATAACATACATAGTTTTTAGCCAGAAATTTATAATTCTTATAAATGTAAACCATAATTGATGAATTTAATGAATAATATACAATTTAATTGGCATGTGAGTGTGATTAAACTAATTACTATATAGTTTGTAGTTTACTTGGAAGATGAATATATGTTAAGTTAGATTCAATTGATCATGTAATTAATTGATAATTATATTGGGAAGATTTTAGTTATTCACATATCTAGAAAATTAGAGGATTAAGTATTCTTGTATATTTTCTCATATATCTTATTAGTTAACAAATCTAATTTAATTAACTATTGTTATTTATTTTTAGTTATTTTAATTTTATTTTCTTAAAATATAAAAACACAAAAAAATTGATTTTATTTTTTTAATTTTAAAATTTTGTTTATAATAAAATAATTTTCGTAAAAACGATATTTTTTTATCATTATATTACTTGTTATGATACGTATATTTACGTATTTATTACACATATTTCATGTGTCGTGATCAAGTCTAAAATGTATTTTCATTTTCAAAGATAACAAATTATTTATATTATTTATCTTTCTATTTATATATGAATAAAAAGTGTATAAATTTTTTTTAGCTCAATTTATTATTATTACAATAAATGCATGAATCATTATTGATAAATGATTACTCGCTCAATTTGGGACATGAAACAATCTAACCGTATAAATGTAATTGGACATACAAATATTCGAATAATCGCCAATCTCTAATATTATAACCAATGTAATGGTAACGCGTTATTTAAAATACATCTCAGACGTATAACATTACTTATTATTATATTATGTAAATTATTAATTATATTTTAATATATTATTATTAATAATTATTATAATAATAAAAAATTATATTGTGATAAAATATACTATAAATATATTAAAATTTAAATTCGGCAGCAACATGACAGCTCTACTGACACATGAACTAAAGGCACGACAAGGCAAGCTGTTTGATATAATGTATATTTTTTATTTTACTTTACTTTTTCTAATTATCAAATATCTAACTCAAAATTCATAACTTTCTTATAAATATCATACTAATAACTGTTAATTGTTAAAAAATAATTCTATTAATTCATTTAAATTAAAAAATTTGATTTGATATGATCCCTTAGATTCGAATCAAATTTGATTGATAAATTTTATAATCGGATGGATTTTGTATTTAAAAGTATACAATCCGTTTAAATTCAAATCGGATTTGAATTAACATATTTTATAATTTATCGTATCTGATAATTGTTGAATTACTATTAGATTATAAATAAATATATATTTTATTTTATAATGTATTATATTTAAATATTATGTATATCATAATTATATAATATTATTATTTTTACTTAAAATGAAAATATTGATAATAATTTAATAATTATACAGTTGTATTTGTTACTTTTTATTTTTATAGTTGTGACTAAAAATAATAATATTTGTTAAAAATATCAATTTAAAATTTAAATTTATGTGTATCATGTTTTATATGTGACAATAATTCATAAATAGATTTTAGTATCAATCTAACCTTATCCGATCAAAAAAATCTGACTTGTTCATATTCTGATTGATTATATCATAGGATCATATTCAAATTGAAAATATTCAAATTCGTTCAAATTTAAATTGATTAAAAATAGATAATTTTGATTCGTTGTTTACCCCTACTTGATATCACTAAAATAACCACTAAAGTTTCAAAAACTTACCCAATGTAACATATTTTATTTACCTATATTTTTATATATATAATTAAAAGTTTTTTTATTTAGTTATAAATCTAATTATATAATTAGCAAAATATTAATGAAAGTATTATGAATTAAAAGTTCATAGAACGACGAGACATGAAATCGCGTATAAATAAAATAAGGTGAAAAATAAGGATAAATACACAAGATTTTTATGTGAAAATGAATTAAGTCATGCTAATGAGCTAAGAATAAAACCATCGACACATCGAATCATCTAACTATCTATTATGAAAAATACGAATCTAGTTAAAATCGATCCAATAAAGTATATAACTATCTAATAAAGAATAAATATCGAGTTATAAGGCTATGATTCAAACTATCCATCCAAATAACTTACTTAAAAACCACTGCTTTCATCATAATGAACAAGAAAAGTGTTCAGATCTTGACCAGTGTTTCGACAAGCTCAAGTCCCATGAGCTAATCAAACTTGCACCATTGTGACTAGAAAAGTTAGCGCATAAACATAAGTGTAAATGTGCATCCTAAAGAAAATTAAATAATGAACAAATCTAACGAGTTGATTTAAACAATATATCAGATAAATCAAAAACAACAAACAATTATATAACAATAAATTAAAAGCATAATAATATAATTATTATTGTAAGCTTGTTAATTCATCAAACACAGTCACAAATGTTTGATAAATTAATTTAGTAAAAAAACTTATTTAAAAACTTTTCGTAAAATAAGTGAGAGAATAAAAGATGACGAGAATAAACACAAGTTTTTGTGTGGTTAATTTCAATTGTGTACTTAAGTTTATATTTATATAATATTTTGAAATATTTTAAATCAAAGTAAATTATTATATTATTTATAAAATCAGTTAATTGAATTTTAAGGAAGGAAAATATAATAAAAAATCAATTAAATTTGTACTAAAAATTGGGTTTAAAATTAAAGCCCCAACCACTTTATCGATCTAAATAAGTGCTTGATCGATCGATCAAATTCCTCTCGATCAATCTAGTGTATTAATTAATTAGTTATCAAAAATATAGATCGATCTAGTTATTAATACTCGTTCGATGTATTAATTTCTCGATTGATCCAGTCATATAAATAATCAATTCAATAGGTAATATAGCTCGATCGATCTAGTTATTACTTGATCAATTGCTAGATCAATTGAGTATCCTATTTTTATATTGTTCCTATATATCTAATGTGCACGAGAAAAGAAATGTACTTGAGGTGTGATAGTTGAGACTCAATAGTTTTTATGGTTTTAAAAATATTCTTTTACGATATACCTAGAAACTAAAATTATAATTATATATTTTGTTCTCAAACATCACCAATATCCAAATAAAACTTTATAAACATGTTATATTCATCTTTATCTTTGTATATAAAATATTAAATGTACATATAATGGAATCGTTGACGGTAGATATTATACCAACGATGTAATCATTGGACGAGATTCGATAAGATCGTCAAAAATGACTACCACATATATGGTAAGTTCTTACTTTGCTTTATTTTATTATAATTATAAAATAATGATTTTTTTATTTTTATAATAATTTAATATAAAATTATAATTTTTGAAATGAGTTATTATAATGAAAATTCATCTGATTATCAAAATAAAGTTATTTACAAGAAGGAAAAACAATTAACCAAAAAAACCGACAAGGCTTATATTTGGCCCATAAGTCGTAATAGCCTGCCCGACATTTTGACTGCGTGTGCAGACCAAACCCATTTGACAACCTGCTATTTGCAAATGCAATACATGTTTCTTGAAAGTTGAAACAGAAACATTATCTTCCAAATTTATTAAAGGTAGTTGAAATTACAAATATTTTACTTATAAAAATAATATTATTTTTATTATTTTCATCATAATTTAATTATTTTAATTTTAAAAATAAAATATTTTTTTTATTTTATCATATTTTTCAACTATTATAAATATATAAATTTTATATATTATCTTTAAAAATAAACAATAATGAATACAAAATTAATAAAAATGAAATAAAAATAATTTTTAAGAATAGATAATTTGTTATTATGTTTTCACTTTTTGGTAATAAATTAAAATTGTAAAAATATTTATTTAGGATATGTTTGATAAATATTTTGATTAATAATTTTTTTTATTTTTCAAATGATTTTTTAATTAGGCATATTTAATAACTATTTTACATATTAATTTTCATATCTTTAAGGATGATAACTAAAAAAATATAGGGTGATTTATAAAATTAAAAAAAACATAATTTAAGATAGTAAATAAAGAATTATGATTTTTGTATGCATAAATATTAAAAAATGATTAAGACTTTGAAAATTTTAAAAATAACCAAATTTTCTTAATTTTTAAGGTTTTTTAATCATAAAAATATAAGAAATTAATGATTTTTAATTTTTTTAAAATCATTTAGTAAAAATAGTTAAGAAATACATTAATAATTATTTTTAAAATAATCAAAAATTAAAAAATAAATTATTTAACATAAATTAAAATCGTTATCAAATATGATTTAAGTGTCATTAAATAGTACACCTAATAATAGTTCATACCTTTTTGTTTAAAACATATTATTTTTATTATTATAAATTTAAAAAATTTATTTGAGATAAATTTTTAAAACATTTTATTAAGTTATTTGAGATATTTATTTTATTAGGATTACAATTACCTATCACAAATATTAGATTAATATAAAAATTTGTAATTAATTTGACAATATATATGATATGACTTGGATATTTACTGTATAATATCTTATTTTATCTTATGTCTTATTTATTAATAAATTTATGATATAATATTTTTTCATTTTATTTAAAAATATATTATCTCATTTAAATTATAATCATAATGAGATTAACTTTAAATATATATATTATATTATTTTTTATTAAATTTATATTATAAATAATCATATATATATATATATTATTTGTTTTATTTAAACTCATTAAAAACAAATTAAATATCTTAATTAATACTGTCTTATTATCATCTTATTTTATTAAAAATTAAAAATTTATATTATAAATCTTATCAATATCTCATTTTAAAATATACATTTTCATTTGAATGCACTTGATAACTGTTAGAAATAATTATTGATTGTATTCTATTATGTGATTAAAGGAATATACATGGTGACTTTATATAGAAGTTACAAGTAAACTAGATATAACTAAAGTAACTAGATATAGATATGACTAAAGTAAATAGATATACATTAACAGCTCCTCTCAAACTCAGGGTGGATGTGAGACCAGTTTGAGGTTGTCAACCAAATTACGAGTGCGTCCTTTAGGAAGTGCCTTAGTAAAAATATCTACAAGTTAATCGTTAGAGGAGGCGGGGAAAAGCTTAAGAGCACCATGGACAAGATGAGGGCGAATAAAGTGACAATCAATCATGATGTTTTTAGTCCGTTTATGGAAGACATCGTTGTGAGCAATATGAATGACACTCTAATTGTCACAATAAATAGGAGTAGCAAAGGATGTCGACACACCAAAATTCTTAAGAAGCCAAAAGAGCTCAGATGTGGTATCAACAAGAGCACGATGTTCTACTTCAGTACTGGAGTGGGCCTCGAAAATTTGTTCTTACTTCGCCAATAAATCAAGGAAGAACCAAGGAGAAAGCAATAACCTGTAGTGGACCTGTGATCAGTGGGATCTTCTGCCCAATCAGCATCAGAGAATGCACAAAGTACTAGAAGAGATTTAGTTGAGTAGAAAAGGCCATGGAAGTTAGTGCATTTCAAGTATCGTAGAATCTGTAGAACAACAACATAGTGAGTCGATCGTGGAGTAGACAGATACTGACTCACCTGATGAACAACATAAGAAATGTCTGGACGAGTAATTGTAAGATAAATCAGGGTGCGAACCAATCGTTTGTAAAGAGAGGGATTAAATAATGGTTCCCCCCTCCCCCCTGAGGGTGTCAGATGCACATTAAGTTTAACTGGAGTGTCAACAGTCTTACTATCAGTGAGTCTGTCTTGAGATAAGAGGTCAGATGCATACTTAGCTTGAGTAATATAAAGACCATATGTGGAACAAGTGATCTTAAGACCCAAAAAATAGTTAAGATGTCCAAGGTCTTTCATCTCAAACTACTGACTAAGAAAATCCTTGAGTTATTGAATACCACTGAGGTCATCACTAGTTATGATCATATCATCCACATATAGGAGAAGCAAAATGGTGCCTTTATCATTGCGACGAAGAAATAAGGCAAAATCATAAGGATTGACAATGTAACCCAAGTGAAGGATGGTGGAGTTAAACTTGGCAAACCATACTCGTGGAACTAGTTTAAGGCCATAAAGTGCACATCGAAGGCGAAAAACCTCATTTGTTTCAACAGAAAGACCAGGAGAAGGTTGCATATAGACTTCTTCATGCAGATCCCCATTAAGGAATGCATTTTTAACATCCATATAAAAAAGGTCTCATTTACTAGCAACGACAACAACTAAGAGGGTACAAATAGAAGAAATACGGGCAATTAAAGCAAAAGTCTATTCATAATCAACCTCATACTCTTGTGTAAAATCTTTTACTATAAGACAAGCCTTGTAGCGCTTGATGGACCCATCAGAGCGAGTCTTGATCTTATAGATCCACTTAAAATCAACCACAGACTAACCAGAAGGGAGAGTAACAAGATCTAAAGTATGGTTTTTGGTTAATGCATCAATTTCTTCTTTCATTGCAATCTTCCATAAAGGATTAGTAGATGCCCCACGACAAGTGTGAGGCTCATGGAATGTAGCAATGAAAGTGTAACAGTGATAGTCCAATAAATGTGTAGGAATGGATCTTACTCGGGTTCAGTGGCAAGGTGGAATGTCTTGTGGAAGATCTTCAGGCAGAGTAGAGGTCTTATGCTCAAGGTGGGATAGCTCGTCATCAACCTGTTCTTCTATAACATGTCTAGAAGATTCATCAAAAATATCTAAAGATTGAATAGAAAAATCCAAAGGAGGATTAAGAGTATCTGTAAAAGGAACATGAGACTCATTCAGAAAGATTACTAAAACATTTGAGTTAGTTAGGGAAAAACGAAAGTGAGAAAGTTCAACAAATAAGCAGCGTTTCCAAAAGACAACATTATGGGAAACAAGAAGACGATGCGAGATAGGATCATAGCATTGATACCCTTTTTGAGTTTCACCATAACCAAGAAAACAAAAAAGTCTAGATCAAGGCTCAAGTTTGTTGTGTTCATGAGGTTGAAGAAGAACGAAACAGGCAGATCTGAATAAGCAAAGGTAATGATAGTCAGGAGATGACCCAAAAGGCCCTAATACAGAGTTTGATTATGAATGAGAGTGCTTGTAATGCGATTAATGGCATAAACAACATGAAGAGCAATTTCACCCCAAAATGGGGCAGGAATTTTGGGAGAAAGAAGAAGAGCACAAACAATGTCAAGAATATGACAAAGTTTTCTTTCGGCTCAACCATTTTGTTGAGAGGTTTATAGACACGTTAGATGATGTACAGTGCCATAGGAGTGTAACAAAGCTTGAAAAGAATTTTCAGTATATTCAAGAGCATTATCAGATCGAAAAGTTTTGATATGTTTAGAGAATTGTGTCTCAACCATTTTTACAAAGTTACTGTATATTGGTAAGATTTTAGAACGAGATTTCATTGGAAAGATCCAACTATAACGAGAATAATTATTAATAAAAACAACAAAATATCGAGATCCACCAATACTAGTAACAGAAGAAGGTTCATAAACATCAAAATGAATTAACTCAAAAATACAATTAGAGATATATTTACTATCATTGAAAGGTAAAGCTGGCTACTTTCCCAATTGGCATTAACTACAATCAAAATTGTCTTTGAACACAAAACCCAACAAACCTTTAAAAGCTAAATGTTGTACTCGAGTGGATGTGGCATGACCAAGAAGAGAATGCCAAAGTGCGAGAGAAGGTAAGGAAGAAACTGCAGCATCAACAAAAGTAAGAGCAACAGGTGGAAGATGAAGATTGTTCACGGGAAACATACGCTTGACCCTAGGACCGGTCCCAAGATCTTGCCCCGTCCTCGGATCCTACACAATACACCCATAATAGTAAAAAATAAGGTGATATCATAGTTTAGCTAATTTTCCCACAAAGCATAAATTATAGGATAGGTCATGTACATGGAAAACCCCAAGAACAGAGATGGTAGAGGTCGAGATTGGAGAATAAAGATGAGTGAGGTGTCATGTGATTACAACATGTAGAGTAAAAAAACCAAGTTTAAGACTTACCAGGCAAAATTGAGAGAGTAGTGGAAAGAGTTATGATCTTCTGTAGTTCAGTGGAGGAGAGGTTGATAGTGGATCCAAAAAACTAGGACTCTGTTGAAATAGAAGGCATCAATGGAGTAGGTTCAATATTAGCAACAACAGTAGATTTGTTGCCACGGTAACAAGTTTCAATGGTATGGCTATGGCGCTTGCAATAATTGCATAACCTTTTGTTGCTATGCCTGCCACGATTGTTAAAGCCAGAGGAATCACCTGATTGTTGAGGTTGCTCAATGACAAAAGCAAGAGGGGTAATAGCCGAAACGTTGAACTTATTCTAGGCTTGAAGGGTTGCAAGCTGAGCTTCTTCTATAACTAACTCGTTTACGGTAGTATCAAGAAAGAGAGGAGAACTGCGATTAAGAAGCAGACCTTGGATGGGCTCAAAGTCCGTGTGAAGTGACATCAAGAACTCATAGAGACGAAATTCATCCCTAATTGTAGCATATTGCTGAGCATCCATTGAGCATGCCCAAATTGGATCACAAAGGTCAATTTGGTCCCAAAGGAAGTGAAGCTGATCAAAGTAGTCATTGATGGATTGCCCTGGTTCTTATTGAAGTTGATGCAATTCAATTATTAATTGGTATTTCATGGATGCGTGAGTAGTGGAGTACCTTTTGGCCAACATATCTCATGCTGATTTTGCATCATCAAAGCTGCCTAATAGATTGGAGATGGAGGGAATGGAAGTATTCCGAATCCATGTGAGGATCATGTGGTTATGACTATTCTATTCAATCATACGACCAAGGAAGGTAGCATCTTCTTCACTTGCTCATTTGATAGGAATGATAATTGCACCAGTACAGTAATGTCAGAGCATACGACCCTTAAGAAAACTGCGCATAGCTTGAGACCATGATAAGTAATTCTTAGTCCCCTCTAATTTAGTATTCATGGGGCAAGGAAGAAAAAACATCTTTTTTATCCATTTGGAAACATAATATGCAAAAACGGACTGCACAAATGAGGTCTATGTGAAAAAATGGGTAGGAAGGATCTGAAATGCAAAAGTCAACGGTCAACACGGTCACTGTGATGTCAGTTGAAGGTCATGATGATATCAGCCCTAGGGATGTGTCATTGATGACGTCACTGAACCATAATGTGGCGTGTGAGGAGCATGGTTTCTATTCGCAGCGCATGTAGAGTCAGATGATTGCGATACTTCCACGGTTGTGTAGATATGGTAGAGCCGATCATATTGGTATCTACATAAAGGTTGTAAGAGCAAGATGCACGGCGACGTTTGGTTTCAATGGCGGCGCATGAAAAGACATGTAGTTCTTTTTAGCGGTACGTGAGGGAGCGTGCAAACCTGATGGTTGCGAGACTTCCACGATTGTGTAGATCTGGTCAAGCTGATTGTAGTGATATCTACATAAAAGTTGTTAGAACACGATGCACGACGGTGACAGTGATAGCAATTGTTTGTGTGGTGCAAGACTCCTTAACAACGATGAATGTAGGACAAGAACCTAAGGACAATGACTGAAAAGACATTGAAGGTTCAACGGTGGGTGGTCGTAGGGGCTGTTGTGATAGCGGAAGATATAAGGATGAAGTAACACGAGAAAAGACAAGACTACTAGAAAGATAAGAAGAGTGTATGTGATATCATGTTATAATACTTATTGATTGTATTCTATTATGTGATTAAAGAAATATACATGATGGCTTTATATATGAATTACAAATAAATTAGATATAAATACGATTAAAGTAAATAGATATACATTAACAGATATATACATTAATCTATTCACTATATATACATTAATAATAATAATATATTGTATCCTCGTATATACATATACATATGTTACAATTCTACGAAAAATTTGCTTTTTTTATTATACATTTTAGCAAATATATTTTCTATTAATTCAAATTTTTAAGGAAATCATATTATTACAACATAAATTGTCATTCACAAATATTTTTCATTAAAATAACTAGTTTATAAATGAAAAAATAGTAGCTTAACATTCAGATCATTTTTAAATAATTTATTTATTTTTTATTAATTTTTATTTTAGATTTGTTGAAAAAAATTAAGTAAAATCTATTTAAACATTCAAAAGAAAAATGTAGTAAAAATTTGAAAAAAGTAAAAATAAAATAGTGTGATTATAACTATCTAAATTAGTAAAAAAAATAACCAAAATATCTATAAATAAAATAATAATTTGATTAAAATATATTAATTTAAAATAAAATAATTAATATATTTACTTTATAAAAATAAAATAATTTAAAGTAAGTATTTTTCAATGACCGATATTTTTCCAACCCATCAAAATTTTTAGTTTAGTATTTGAAATCCTCTCAAATTTCATGTAACAGTTTTATTTATTTAACCAATTTAATCATCTTATTCTTTAGTTAAAATTAAGATGTACGTTGAAAAATAAAATTTATTTAAACATATATTAAAAAATAATAATTATAATTATTTTTTATTAAAAAAATATGACATAATATTTCGTTATTTTGTTGATCGTCTGCAATTAAAATTGTTAGACTTAATTTTGTGATTTTGATCCATAAATAAAAAGAAAACCTTTTCTGAACAAATATTTTAAAAAAATGAAAGGTCAAAAATAAAATTATCCGTTAAACAATATTATCAATTTTTTAATAGTGCGCTTATAGCCGTTTAGTAGAGCAAAAAAAAAAATGATATATTAATGATATTTTATATTTCTTCTCCAGATTTTATTTTTAAAGAGAAACATATTTAAGTTCTCTTAATTATATATGTTAAAATAGTTTAATCTATCCATTATTTTTATAACAATTTAAATTATTATTATTTTTTATAATTATTGAAACCAAATCGCGTAAAATAATAATAATAATAAAATTAATCTACCCCTTTTGACCCGACCAAGACTTATTATCACCACACATATTTTGAATGGAAAGCTGCATGAACGTGGCATGCACCACAATACTTAGTCAATAAAAATACACATAATAAGTAGTGATCCCTCACGAATCATGAATCACGCGTAGTAATGTTTACACAGATTGTTTTTATTTTCTAATCACTCTCGTCCTTCCCTCTAAAACTCGAAGAGATAGAGAAGTATAATCCTTGCTTGTTGATTTTGATTGCGAAATCAGTCAAACAAAATCTTATTATTAAAAGGAGTTATTGAGAGATTGAAAAAGTCAAAAATTAAAAATGGAGAGTTTCTTGAAGGATTTCGATTTGGAGCCTAATCCAACGTTGGAGGCTCGACAGAGATGGAGATCCGCTGTATCGATCGTCAAGAACCCTAGCCGAAGGTTTCGCTTCGTCGCCGATCTTGCCAAGCGTGCTCAGGCCGAGAAGCATAAGCAGAAAATCCAGGTATCTAATGTTATACGTTCTCTGAAACTAAGCGTTCTTTAGTTAGATCTACTTACTCAATCTGTTCGTTTTCATTTTCTCGTTATTTTTTTGGAGATACAGTCTCGTTCAAAATAACGTTTGATTCTATTAACTTTTAACTAAATTGATTTATGTTTGGATTAGTTCGATTTGTTTACAAGAATTTATAGAAATATTAGAGTAATTTTTTTTAATGCTTGAATCACTTAGTGAGCTCATCATAGAGTATAATACATACATGTGGATATAAAATATAAATAAAAAATATATATTTATGATTTGGGATCAACCATAACTCGGGTTGATAGTCGGTCATATGGACGGTTCTATCTTATGATTCTAATTGTACTCTAGACTCGAACGGTAAGATAAATTTAGTTTCGAGTCGATCTACTTCCAAAATAATTTAATTTCATAATTTTAAATATAATATATTTCAATCTCGTATTTTTATATAAAGAATACATTTTATATTTTTTCTTTTAAGTTTTTAAACTAAATTACACAGTTTTTTTTAAATATAGAGTTAAATCATTGAATTTGAAAAATTAAAGTGTTTCTTTTATAAAAGTTGCACTCCTCAATTTTTTTTTCTTTTTGATGAGAAGAAGTTGGGGAAGAAAAACAAAGAAGAGTATACTTTCTTATTGAATTTTCTCGCTTTATTTGTTTTTTCTCGCTTTATTTATCATCTGTCTAGGAAAAGAGCGATCGTAGCTTTAGGAGGCAGCGATTGCTCATTGTAAAACGAGTCACTGAATAGGAAAAGTGAAGAGAAGAATTGATTCTTCTTTTTCGTTGTATTTTCTTGTGTGGAGTTTTGTTATTTACGTTATTAGCACTTTCTCTCATTTTCTCTGTACCCAAACATACATTTAAAAAAAATCTGCTAAAAATAGAAAATCTTCTGAAGTCTGAATGGAGCTAAGAGTTCGTCTTTTGTCTTATTATTATTACTGGTTTAATGAAGTTAATAAATTTTATTAATGTTTCCATTCACGGAGTACCGCAGGTTTTTTTTTTGGTTGAGGTGTTGGAATCCTATTGTCTAATTATCGGTCACAACGGACGGTTATGACTCGTAAGACCTAATTGCATTCTGATCAAGTGGTCGAGATTAATAATTTTATAGATTATAATTGTTATAAGTGAGTTTTTCATTAAATATATTATATAAATTTGATTATATTTATTAATAATAATGTAATAGATTATTTATTATATCTCATAAACTTTTAATAAATATATATTTTTAATTAAAATTGATAATAAAAATTTAAGACAGAGAAAATAATTTAATACTTTTACCTGTCATCATATTTATTTTTGACTTGACCTTAGTCAACAATTCAACGTATTACTTACGATTAATACAAATGTTCCGTCACTAGTACGATTTTTCTGTACCTAGTGGTTGGCCCATATGTAAAAGTCCAACGATACGCGTTTTCGCATTTACTCATTTTGTATTATAGCAAAAATAAAATAAATATAAAAAAATTTGAAAAACTGATAAAATTTATTTATAGTTTTGATTTCTGTAGTCCTGAAAAAATCATAAGTCTTTATATTTTAACTTTTAAGATATTAAAAACTTATATTGTGTATTCAATTTAAACTTTAAATTGTTTTTATAGTATATTAGAATTAAATTGTATTTAAAGATTCCATAAAATTTTAGGTTTATTCAATTAATTATTTTTAAAAACTCTTTAAAAAATAATTAATTTTAAAAGATTTTTACTTAAACAAATATCTGCTCATTATTCTCTTCATCCAAAGATTTATATGCATCTATATAAAAAAATATTTTTATATTTTATCACTAACATTCTATTATTAATATAAATCTTAAAAATGGACTTCACATGACTGGCTAATATCTAGTCTTATCTTCAGCCGAGGTTCCATAAATGGGAAAGAAATAACTTTCTTCTTTGGAACTCACAATCGAGGAAATTTCTTGAAATTGCTTCGTACGTTGTCAAAAGCATTGCAAGTAGGAATATATTTTCTTATCAATGATTTTATTTTATTTATTTATTAAAAAAATTAAATTTTATTAACTTAAATTATATCATCATTATATATTCAAATATTAATGAATAATGTATAGATAGATTGCTCATTACTACGTTGAAAATAAGATATTAATTATAAAATAGTAATGATAAGTACACGTATTTGTAATTCCCGTCATTATTTATATCATATGTTAAAATAATTTAAAATATAAAGAAATATTTAGCAAGTTACAAAATATAATGAAACCGTAAATATGTGTGCAATTTCTCATTATAAAAATAGAGATTGTTGTTACCTGGGTGACTGTTTTTGGATAGTAGCAATATGACATTATTTAAATATTTGAATGCTTTGAATCTATCAAGGAATCTCTGTCTTTTTATCGTCCATTGTGCAGTGTGTTTACCTAGTGACATTTTGGAGAGTTATTTACATCATTCGGAATAAAAGTAAAATGAAATAAATAAATATTTTTTAAAATTTTAAGATAATTATTAGAATGAGAATATATAAGTTGTTTATTATGTTTCTATTAATTATATTTTAATATTATTATTATGATATAAAATTATCATTAATGAAAAATTATTATTTCAATAATAAATTTAGTTATGATAATATTAAAACCTAAATTTTATTATATTACCATGAAAATAAATTATATTAATTATCATTATAATCATATTATTATTATTTTTATAATTTTTTAACTTTAAAATAAAATTATATTTAGTTATTGAATAGAACAAATAACAAGTCATAACGAACGGGTAAGCTTCTAAAGCAATTGGTTTTTCAAGTGGGGTTTATTTTGAAAATAGAAATAGACAAATAGTATTTTAAAATACGATTGATATGAAGTTATAAACATATTAAGGATTTTTTTTAATAAAATGATATTTGGGGATAGAGGATTTGAATCAAATTGAAAAAAATACCAAATATACTATACCAGAAGTGACATATTAAGGAAGTTACTCAGTATTATTCATGCATTGCCAATATGCACTAGCATCTAGTAAACATGCCCTTCACAAGACAGAAAAATCATCATGTTTTCCAAATACCTTTTTCACCCATCTTGTCATTACATATTTTTTGCTTTATTTTATTATTTGTATAACAATTATACTCTTACCAAAATTTAATATGAGAAAATTAGCAATTGTAGAATACTATATAAACTACGTGTATTTTTTGACCTAACTCTATGAAAGATTATTATAACTTTTTCTTTTTTCTAGTTACTTTTATTATATGTGATCTTTATGTAAGCTTATATATATAAATTCATTAGAATGGAAGAATATAAATGTAAAAATAATTAGCTCTATATCAATAAAAAGTCTCATAATTACTTTATTATCATACTTTCAAATCTTATATTATCGATGACTTACACATTATTTGATTCATAATAATACTCTTTTATTGTGATCACTAATGATATAGTTGTGATATCCTAGAAAAAATTATCTTAAGAAAACCTAAAAAAATGTTTACTTGTCATAATTTTGTGGTGACTATTTTGTTCGTATGCTAACCTTAAGGTGAGGCCTGATGGTGCCCCGTATATAGAAGTGATAGGCAACTTATTCCCACATCTCGTGAGAAACAAGGACATTCATTTAGTCTGTGTGAATGCAATATTTACCAAATTAAATTTGGTATAAAAAAGGAATATTTAACTTTTTACCGAATGATAAGTAGCAAATTTTATGTATTCTAAGTAATTTTATTATAAATAAAAATGGGAAGATTCAAACCTTCTTCAGTAAAATATACTTTTTCGAACACTTATTTTAGTCACCTCTAGCAAGTGATCTCCCTTTTAGCGGAGATAATCTTACATACAACGGGGAGTGGACACGCAATAGAATAAAGTTATCTTGACTCTTAATTTTTATAAAATAGAAAAATGTGTTAGAATTAAGAATGAGATCAATAACTGATATTAACAGGGTTATACAATAAGTTGTATGTAAGATTGTTTTTTTATTGGGACCTAAAACTTTTGTAGGAAATATTGCCAAAACTTTTATTTACCTCATTTAAGAAAATTAGGAAAATAATGTCATAATAAGTGGGAGCTTAATAGTTGCATATAAATGAGTATTAACTTTATCAGATTATGGAATATAGTTAGTATGTATGATAACCCAAGAAAAATTTATTTAGCCAAAAAAAAAATTTATTAATTACCGTTATTATGAAGGAGTCTTTGATTTCTATAGTTACAGTCAACTACTAGTGGAGGTGACACCGCATTGCTTCCCCTAGTTATCTAAGTTAGTTATGTTATTCTATTTTTTTGTCGTTCTGCGTTTAAATAAATAAAAAAATAGGAATGGCTCTTCATATCAAATAAATAAGTAAATATAAACTTAATTATTTAAATAATTGCACACTACTATGGACCAATTGTTGAGAAAAATGTATGGTTTTAAAGAGATAAAATTCACACACCCAGGATAATTTCCCAAATCAAAATAGAATAAAAATGACACCAAGATTTTTTGCGTGGAAACACCTTTCAAAATGAAAATGTAATTGAGCCGTAGGTCACTTAGCTTCCAACCATAATAAGATGGGATTACACTTCAGCCGTGGATCTACCCTAAAAAATATAACAAATATGTATCTTGATTTGTGGATAAAGCTTCCCATGAAGTGGCTCTGCTAATTTTCTCTCTCAAAATCTTTCGAAACTATATCTCATTTGTTGATTTCTCGACACGATGATATTTGAGATTGAACTAAGGCTTTATAAAACCCAAAAACTTCATCGCCTGCTCGGATTATACGGAGAGATTTTGACTTTTTTTCTTTTCTTCTTTTCTTCTTTTCTTTCGGCCTTGAGGACTTTCCTTTCTTCTTCCTTTTTTCTTTGTGGATGGCCCGTATTAGTTGGACAGCAAATCTCCTCCAGCCTTATGTGGGACATGTCTATTCCATACACAGTCTTTCTACGGATATGAAGTTTTTCTCTAGTCGCGGTCTTTGTCATATACGCCCCGTTATCATCGTTGGTATGAACCTTTTCAACTTTCGGTAGTTTATGTTCCAACACATCACGAATCCAATGATACCTTACGTCGATGTGTTTGGACCTTGAGTGGAAGGTTGGAGTTCTTGCTAAGATGAATTGCACTCATTTGTACCAATAAAGAACATAATTTTTCTTGGTTTTTGATGCAATTCTTGTAGGAACTTTTCATCCACAGGATCTCGCACACAACGCCGGTGATTGCAATGTACTACATTACGTGGTACTTAAAGCGATACACTTTTGTGTCGTGATTGCCATTGAAACGACTCCTTCCAAATGTTATTAGGTACCCATTATATAGATTTCCTCGTGTCTACGTCGCCGGCCGTATACGAGATACGTATATCCTTAATACATGTTTATTATTACCAAAGCATAAACAATGATGGAGGTTCCTCGAGATACCGGTATCCATTTGACGGCCGATGTTCCTTTCTAGGATTTGATAGGAATCGGACTCCTGGCATGTGACAACAACATGCTGCAGTGCAATGTACGGTCTGTAAGCGTACATTAGGCGCAAATCGATGCCGTAAGGCACGCCTTTCATCTACAATTTATCCTCACTCGCTTGAGGGACATTGACTCACATTAAGTTTGAAGTGGCATAGTGGACAACTAACGATTTTAGCTTTGCTCGTGTTGAATCTTTTCGAGAACTTTTTCAACGTACCGTTTTTGGGAAAGCAGGATCTTTTGCTTTTGCACATTCTGAGGTAATCTTCATGCCAAGAATCTGTTGGTAGGTACTAAGTCCTTCATTGCAAGGACTTGCTCGACTCTTCTTTAACTTGTTAATCTTGTCGATATTTTTGACCTTGATTAACATATCATCGACATAAAGCAAAAGAATAATAAAATCACCATCGTGGAATTTCTTGATGAAAATGATGATCGGTCGTCGTTACATTTGTATTCATTTTCTCCGTGAATGAGTCAAACTTTTGTACCTTTGCCTTGGTGCTTGAGACCATTACAAGCTTTTCTTTAGTCTGCGTAGCGTTTCTTTGCTTTTGACTTGGAAACCTTCAGGCTGCTTCATATAGATTTCTTCGTGAGATCACCGTGTAAGAATGCGATCTTTACATCAGTTGTTCAACTTCCAGTTAAGGACTAGGCGCGAACCAAAACAACTCGGATTGAAGACATTTTAACCTTGGTGAGAATATTTCATCGAAGTCGACGCCTTTCTTTTGCTCGAATACTTTCCATGACCAATCTTGCTTTATAGCGTGGTTCTGTTGCCTTAACTTCACTTTTGATTACGTACACCCAGCTTATTCTTGAGAGCTTTTCTTCCCTGGGGTAGTTTCGTGGTCAAATGTGTGGTTCTCGTACAGAGATTTCATTTCTTCTTGCGTGGCTTTAAGCCAGCTGATCTTATGCTAATCGGTGATAGCTTCGTGTAACTTTCTACGGATTCTCCCCCGCCGGTGAGCATCACGTACTCGTTAGGAGAATATATCTGACTAGGTTGTCGTACTCGGGTAGATCTCCCTTGTCTATACAGTTGGACTTGTTCAAGACTTGTTACGGTTACGAGCCCCGCCGGTGGTGGATTGACATCATTAGTATCTGAGGTGTGACTCCCCGTCATCGAGGATTTATTGGTGGAGAGATTGGGTCCGGATTAAGCGGAATTTCATCGGCTGTGGTTTCTCGGATTTCTCAAAGTCCTCGATTGTTTGGTCTTGAGAAATATCACGTCTACCTTCGACAATCCTTTTGTTAATAGGATCCCAAAGTCCGTAGCTTAAATTCTTCGTAGGCGTATCCCGTAAAGATACATTGTTTACGCTTTTCTATCCAACTTGGACCGCTCATCTCTTGGGATGTGAGCAAATGCTCTACCGGTAGGAATACTTTCAAGTGTTTGTAAGAAACGTCTCTCCCGTCAAACTCTTTTCGGTGCAGTCGTAGTTGATGGAGCCGATGGAGAAAGGTTGATTAAATTATTCTTGTCTGCATTTACTCCCGAAAAGGAGTTTGGTAGTTTTGCATTTGGGGAGCATACATCATTTCTTTCCGAGATGGTTCTATTCATTCTTTCTGCGACACGTATGTTGAGGTGTCTTTGGTGTGATTTTTCCGACTGATGCCAAAACTTAGCGATTACTTTCGAATGGTCCACGATACTCGCCGTGTATACGCACGTCTACCACCCCGAGGACGTGCGGTTTCTCTCCTTTTACATGACGCTTGAAAACTTCATGCACTTGATCTTTAGTTTTCAAAGCAAACGTCCATTACTTTTCTAGAATGGTCGTGATAAAGGTCACAAAATAGTGAGCACCTCACAATGACTTACAACTCATTGTACGGACATACGTGTGTATTAAATCTAGAATATTTTCCTTTCTAGATGGGTGCGAGACTACGAATGCAACTGTATGTTGTTTTCCATATACTGATCAACCACAAGTTTGCAAGGGTGTACCTTTCATTCCCTGGCGAGACCTCGTTTTTGGAAAGAATTACGAGACCTTTTTCGCTCGTATGGTAGAGTCGACATGCCGTAGCTCGGTAGAAACTTCTTTCCTTGTGGTATTTACTTCTCTACTGCACATTTTGGCTTACGTGATGTAGAGTGATGTATCTTTCTTGCCTTTAGCTATTACGAGATTGCCTTTGGTGAGCTTACACTTTCCTCCACCAAAATAATTATTGTATCCATCATAAAGCATCTGGGTAGAGATTAAATTGAGGGATATCGGGAACATGCCTGCATCTTTCAAGTAATCTGCATCCAAGATTAGTCTACAGATAAATATTTCCAATGCAGACAATTTTTGATGCATCATCATTTCCCATCCTCGCATGTCCAAAATCACCTTGAGTGTAGGTTGAGAAGAATTCCCGTTGTGAGGTGACATGATAGAGGCGCTTTGAGTCAACTACCCAGTAGTGTCTTGGCATGCAAGATTGACATAATGTCGGCATCTCGAATGATGACAACTTCTTCGGTGACAATTGTGGTGTCATTTGTTCGGGTTTACGCTACGATTTACGGATTGTTCGCGCTTTAACCTTACATTCTCGAATGAAGTGTCCAGGCTTACCCATGATGATGACACTTAATGTCATACCTTGATCTAGACTTCGACCGTCCTCTTTGTTGACTTTGGTTACGGGGATTTTTACTTTTACTTCTCCTAGCCATTCTTGCTTGCCTTGTTTACATGACAAAGCGCTTGATGTCGAGGAGTATATCCTTCATCTTTTAAACGTCGAGACTCTTCGTTTAACATTCTGTCTTTTACCATATCCATGGTAAGCTTACCCGTCGGTGAGAGCTTCGCCGGACCGACTAGAGTATCCCAACTTTTGGTAGAGAACTCAACATCAGACAACAGCTGCTGCTCGTCTTCTACGTCGTCTTCGTAGAGTTGAGTTGATCTGATGACTTGAAACTCACTCGTATGTTCGTCTGTTGCTTAGTCTTTATACTTCAAATTGACTAATCGTCGCGTCAGTTGCTTTACGTGCGGTTGTCCTCGCGTACATTTTCTCCGACTTTTGCCAAAGAACATAACGCATCGTGTTCATTAGCAAAATTTTGAAAAATGCTTTTGTCGATCAATCGATTTGAGCGCACTGCTTTCGGTTCGAGCGACCCGTTCAATGTCTGCATCGGTTACTTCTTTCTCGGCTCCCGGCATTATAATTGGCTTCCATAGATCTTTAATGTATAAAAGATCCTCCATCTTCGGCTTCCAAATTGCATAATTAAATGCGGTTAATTTTATCATATTACCTGTGCTTTCCTCCATTTGAATCGTCAATCACCAGGTTTCGCCGAACTTATACTTTTCTGACGATGAATAGTACCCGTGAATAGTACAATATAGTATATATGAATAGTACTGTATATGTGTACATTCTCTTACTAAAAATAACTTGGCTCTGATACCACTTTGTTGTGAAAAATGTATGGTTTTAAAGAGATAAATTTCACACACCCAGGATAATTTTCCAAATCAAAATAGAATAAAAATAACACCAAGATTTTTTGCGTGGAAAAACCTTTCAAAATGAAAGTAACAACCACGGAACCCGTAGGTCACTTAAACTTCCACTATAATAAGATGAGATTACACACTTACGCCCGGGTGGATCTCTCCAAAAATACTGACAAATATGTATCTTTAATTTGTGGATAAAGCTTAACAAATTGATTTCTCTTAATTTTTTTCTCTCTCAAAAAATCTTTCGAAACTCTCTCTCTCTTTGTTGATTTCTCCGCTTCTGATGTTATTTGAGATTTAAGCTAAGGCTTTATAAAGCCAAAAACTTCATCCTTCTCTCCGAGTTATACGGATAGATTTTTGATTTTTTTTTTCTTCTTTTCTTCTTTTCTTCTTTTCTTCTTTTCTTCTTTTCTTTCGGCGCCAAGGACTTTCCTTTCTTCTTCCCTTTTTTTTTTCTTTGTGGATGGCCCACATTAGTTGGACCAACACCAATGTTTATTTTCTGTTCATGTTTGCCATAATGTTTTACATACGTGCCTAATTGCATGTCTGTATTGTACTGGTTTCTATGTAAAACATATAACCTTAGAATGCAATAAAGTAGAAATTTAGTTATTGCATCACATTTTATTTTGATTTCTTCTCTATGGACAATGGTTGTGGCACACGGGCACTACGCGATTATTATTCCAAACAGAATTCTGACTTGTCGACCTTATTTGTTTTTACCAGGAAAAGATACGAGTTGCTCTTTATGTCCAAAAAGCAGCACTGCAATTTATTGATGGTATGTTCTTATATATCTATTTTTAAACGAGAGTACCTGATTATTTGTGATGCATCTTATTTTTTGTTAACTTTCTCTGTTCACTTTGTCTCATGCAGCTGCTGGTCAAATTAATCACAATGTCCCCGAAGAGGCCAGACGAGCAGGCTTTAACATTAATCCTAATGAACTTGCATCTATTGTGCGAGGGCATGATCTTAAGGCCTTAAAAGCCCATGCCGGTGTTGATGGAATTGCTCGGAAGCTTTCTGTCTCTCCCAATGAAGGAGTCAGTGAGAAGGATCTACTTACTAGACAACAGTTTTTTGGCTTCAACCGTTATACAGAGAAGCAACCCAAAACTTTTTTAATGTTTGTATGGGAAGCATTGCAGGACTTAACACTAATCATCCTCATGGTATGTGCTTTGGTTTCTATAGTTGTAGGAATTGCTACAGAAGGGTGGCCAAAGGGCATGTATGATGGTCTAGGAATCCTATTGAGTATATTGTTGGTTGTCATAGTTACTGCTATAAGTGACTACAAGCAGTCTTTACAATTTAGAGATTTGGACAAGGAAAAGAAAAAGATTTTTGTTCAAGTCACTAGAGATGGTAAAAGACAAAAGATTTCCATTTATGACTTGGTTGTAGGCGATATTGTTCATTTGTCAATAGGAGACCTAGTTCCTGCCGATGGGCTTTATGTTACAGGTTACATTTTGTTGATTGATGGATCAAGCTTGTCAGGTGAGAGTGAGCCAGTTAGCGTATACGAAGAAAAACCTTTTCTTTTTTCAGGAACCAAAGTGCAGGATGGTTCAGGAATAATGTTGGTAACAGCAGTTGGTATGAACACTGAATGGGGAAAATTGATGGAAACTCTGAGTGAAGGTGGAGAAGACGAGACCCCATTGCAGGTGAAGCTGAATGGTGTTGCTACTCTAATTGGTAAAATTGGTTTGGCGTTTGCTGTGCTTACATTTGTGGTGTTAGCAGTCAGATTTTTGGTGGACAAAGCAATTAATAATGAATTTACTATTTGGTCTTCAGCTGATGCACTTAAGCTTTTGAACTACTTTGCCATAGCAGTTACTATAATTGTTGTTGCAGTTCCTGAAGGATTGCCATTGGCAGTGACTTTGAGTCTTGCTTTTGCTATGAAAAAGTTAATGAGTGAAAGAGCACTAGTGAGGCATCTATCTGCATGTGAGACAATGGGTTCTGTTAGCTGTATTTGCACAGACAAAACAGGAACTTTAACCACAAACCATATGGTAGTTACTAAGACATGGATATGCGAAAAATCTATAGAAGTAAATGGCAATGAGAGTTCTCATGCATTAAAATCTGAAATATCTGGAGAAGCTTTAAGCATCCTTCTGCAGGCTATATTTCAAAATACTAGTTGTGAAGTTGTAACAGTAGATGGAAAGGACTCCATTTATGGAGGGACACCTACAGAGTCAGCAATTCTAGAATTTGGCTTGCTTTTGGGTGGTGACTTCCATGCACTGCGTAAAGAAATCAAAATACTTAAAATGGAACCTTTTAATTCAGTCAGGAAGAAGATGTCTGTACTCGTAGCTCGTCCTGATGGAGGGGCTTATGCATATTGCAAAGGTGCATCGGAAATAGTATTGAGGATGTGCAACAGGTTTATTGATAGTAATGGGCAACCAACTGATCTATCTGAGCAGCATGTGCAGAATATGTTGGAAATTATAAATGGTTTTGCTTCAGAAGCTCTGAGAACTCTCTGCTTGGCTTTCAAAGATGTAGATGATGCTCTTATTGAAGACGGAATTCCTGATAGTGAATATACATTGTTAGCAATTGTAGGAATTAAGGATCCTGTGCGTCCTGGGGTTAAGGATGCTGTCCAAACCTGTTTAGCTGCTGGGATAACTGTTAGAATGGTCACTGGTGACAATATAAACACTGCTAAAGCCATAGCTAAAGAATGTGGCATACTCACACCAGATGGTTTGGCCATAGAAGGACCAGATTTTCGTAATCTGTCTCCGGAACAGATGAAACACATAATACCAAGAATTCAGGTTATAAGATAATTGCAGTGAATAAAGTTAGTGTTTTCTGTGTAATAGATAATCCATCACTTTCTTTACATCTCTACACGATGCTTACAGGTAATGGCTCGATCACTGCCGTTGGACAAGTACTTCTTGGTAACCCATTTGAGGAATATGTTTGGTGAGGTTGTTGCGGTGACTGGCGATGGGACTAATGACGCTCCAGCTTTGCATGAGTCAGACATCGGACTTGCAATGGGCATAGCGGGAACAGAAGTCTGTACACTCTCTTCCTTAAACACTTAGTTATGAATTTTATTTAATACTTTTCAATTCATAGCCTGATATTTGTCTACTGTGAATCTCTGATATTTGTCATACTGTATTTTGTCTTATTTTTATCAATCATGTGCATCTGGAATGCATATCCCCTTTCATGTGGAGGGTTTTACTACCTTGACAACTCATTCCATTAAGTAGCACCCTCATTCAGACCAATAATCATCATATGCATCTCTTAATGTTGTAATTTTTGATTTTTTTTGTTTTAAAGTCAGGCCATGTGAGATCATTTTTATGTTTCTCTTTTCTTAAATATGTTATTCCTAGTCTCGTCTGTTTTTAACCCAACTTTTTGTTGGATTTAATAACCATAGGTTGCCAAAGAAAATGCTGATGTCATCATAATGGATGACAACTTTACAACCATCGTGAAGGTAGCCAAATGGGGACGTGCTGTGTACATAAATATTCAAAAATTCGTCCAGTTCCAGTTAACAGTTAATGTTGTTGCCCTGGTAATCAATTTCGTTTCTGCATGCATATCAGGTATGTTTGTTTAGTTTCCTTTTTTTTCCTTTTCTATTCAACCCAACACAACCGTGTTTTCTTTTAGGTCCAGTTTGTTTATGCTTCTGGGATCCTGTAAAAACGTTTTTGACATTAAAAAGAGCTCTAGACCAATCAGGAAATTTTTATTTTAAATGCTTTCAGGGCTCAAAAAGCATATTAATGTGCTTTTTCTTGAAACCCTTCTGTCTTAAACGATTTTTAATATAAACACAAACAAACAACTAATGTCCATATGAATGATGATCAATTTCTCTTTCAGGTTCAGCTCCCTTGACGGCTGTACAGTTGCTTTGGGTGAATATGATCATGGACACTCTTGGTGCACTAGCATTGGCTACAGAGCCTCCAAATAATGAACTTATGAAAAGGAGCCCAGTAGGGAGGGGTACAAGCTTTATAACAAATGCAATGTGGAGGAATGTTATTGGTCAGAGTATATATCAATTGGCTATTCTTTTAGTTCTCAATTTTGATGGAACACGGCTTTTAAAACTTTCTGGTTCAGATGCTAGCGATGTTCTCAACACCGTGATATTCAACTCATTTGTCTTTTGCCAGGTACATTTACAAAATAAAAAGCATCCAAGTAAAAGTGCATGTTTTTCATTACTTGATTTTCTCTTAGCTTTTAATCATATATTCATTCAAAAAAATTCAACAAAGGATCTTCATTCTTTATTCTGAATATTGTATTCAAGTATCTACTTAGCCTAGTCACTTGTTTTTCAATCTATGGTGTTAAATCTCTTTGGTTATATGATTGTAACTTGACTGCAATCTTTTTTTGTCCGTGAGGATCCCACTAGAATGCCTTATACTTCTAATAATCATGAACTAGATCAGAATCATTCTCAACCAGTTTATAAGAAATAATCCCATTTTTTTCATCTAATCAGTATTGAGTTGGAAATTGAGAGAGGCTCTAGTTCTTCAAAGACTAGAAACTTAAACGCTATGGTTCCATAGAAGAACCACAACCATTTGTCAGTTATTTTAGTTTTAATTCTTCCAATATGAGATATGAATTGAGTTCGTTTCAACAGTCGATCTGTTGCAAAATAATTGTTTCAGTGTAAAATGTACTTAATGGTTCGTGTCTTTTTTTGTGTTCTTGTAATTTGTGACAAAAAAAGTTGTTTACATATAATATTTTTCACATTATTGTAATTCTCCTTGAATGTATCATATGTAATGGATAGTTAGACATACTAATTCTTTGTCTTGTGCAGGTATTTAATGAGATAAATAGCCGTGACATAGAGAAGATAAACATACTCCGTGGCATGTTTGACAGTTGGATATTCCTTGGAGTCATGGTCAGCACAGTAGCTTTCCAAGTAATTCTAGTTGAGTTCTTGGGAACATTTGCTAGTACTGTGCCTCTAAGCTGGCAACTCTGGGTACTTAGTGTTTTGATTGGATCAGTTAGTCTCTTGGTTGGAGTCATCTTGAAGTGCATTCCTGTTGAATTTAAAACCAAACACCATGATTGGTATGAAGCCCTCCCAAGTGGTCCAGATCGTGCTTAAAATGACGAAAATGTCCTTGAAAAGGTATTGACTTAATGCACTGACTATATAACTTCAGATGAACTGATTTATTTGATCATGAAAAACACCATGATTTTGTAAAGAGTTGTTTAGGAAACGGTTAGTTGTTGCTAAGTTCTTTCTTTACAACATAGGCTGTCAGGTAGGTGGTTCCACATCTTGAGAATCAGTCTCACTTTTCTTTTTTGTACGAAAGTTGAACTACTTACATATTAGATTTGAAGGAGAGTTTCTGACAATATTGTTAATGTCTTATAGGACTTAACTGACAATTATTAGAATGTTTAACTTTGCTTGGAACAATATTATGTTTAAGCTTATTACAGGCTTTATATTCTTTTGAACCCACATATGTGCTAAGCTCATGGATTAAAAAAAAACAAAAGGACATTTCGTCATATTTCCTGTTTTCGTTAGTCTTGAAATGGATATTAATATTATGCATAGGTTCCAAATACTTCGATATGAATAGATATTTTCTCATGCGATATCTATAGCGATAAAATAAAAAAAAACAAGTGTTTTTTAAATTATTTATCTAAAATTAAAATGAACTTGGATCGGTAGCTTTATATAAAGATAATATAATTTTATTATGTAAAGTTAATAGATTTATGATGTTTATAACAAGTTCATTATTTTTATAAAATAAATTTCTACAATTTTTTTTCGTAAATTAACGGATTGAAATTGACTCATATAACATGTAAGAGATTAAAATATGTAATGGATTTGAAATATCTTTTTTCAATCAATAATATAATCAATATTTTTCTTAAAAATGCCGTAAACATTAGTATTTCAACCTTGTGCCATTATAATCTTAATACGTTGTGTAGCTGCTTATAAAACATGATAAAACATGAGCTTTGGTTGGCGTAATTTTAACCTAGATGTTTCGACAATCGAAAATGTCTTTCATGTACCAAGTTTTGTGTCAATTTCAATTTATGTGAGTAGCAAAAGAAAATAGATGAGGTATGGCTTTAAACAAAATTATGCGAGTTCCTCTCATGTAAGAGTTAATAAAACATTAGTGTCACTTTGATGAATAATAATGATCCTCCTTCATTTGGACAACTACATGCTAAAAGCTTGTGGAAATGAGTGTCTTAGTATTGAAATTTATAATTGTAGGTCTGTATTTTTCTTTAGCAGTTTTGCCACATAATTTTACAATGTTTTCAAAAGCATATTAGCAGAAATTAAAAATAAATAAATACCGAAAGCATATTTTATAATGACGGTTATTTTTTATCCAACGTTCAAAACATATTAACTACGTTTAATGGTTTACCTATTATCAATTCTAGAAATATGAAAAGTGCTACAACCGAATTTTGAAGATCAACAGTTGGGGCCTCACTCTCGAAGTACACTATAAATAATAAATAATGATGTTATGGCTATACACATTACTACCGATATTACCTTGTCGCTCTTCAATTTCAGCCATACCAAAAGTCAATTAATAATAAAAGTAATTTAAAGTAAAAGCACATGTGAAAAAACACAAAATGAGTTTTTTTAAGGCCTAAAAGCGCTTTTGATAATTTTTTTACTATTTAGAATGTAAAAGTGTTTTTACATATCAAAGAAGCACAGAAAAAAAAACATAGCCAATGGTAATTTTCCACTAATCTGGCTTTGAAGTTAAATCGAACCTGCAAAAAATATGTGTAACTTTCTCAAATATTAAAAAAAGAAGAAAAAAGAGACGAAGAAGAAGAGAAAACTGAAGTAAAACAAGAAAAATGGGTGGCTGCAATAGTTTACAACGAGAGATAGGGGATCTTAATGTTTCATTCTGGACCATGGCCAACAGCAAAATGCATAATAAAACACCATATTTATTATATAAAAAAACTCTGCTTCTCTAAATAAAGCAATTCCCAACACTAGGAACAACCTAGTTGCAGATATTCTTACTACCTCTTAAACAAAATGATCAACCATAATAATTAACCAAATACAGGGTTCACAATCCTTATCTAAATCTCCTCTTTGCTTCTCCATATGCGATGACACCCATAACAGTTATCGTGTAACCACCTATACCGATTGCAGTTACTGGATTTCTGAAGAGAAGTATAGAGATCACAACTGCAACTGCACCTTTTGCATTGCCTAGCACCTGATAATGACATATTAAGTATACAAAATATGGTAAGTATCACGATCTCTTTACCTTTTCACATGAACAACAAATATATAGGGAAAAATCTAGTTGAGATGAGTTATCATCAGACTTCGGATGAAATCATGGATCCCATTTTTATATTTTAATCATGTTTTGCCACATGAGCTGTGAACCCATCTCAAGTTAAGGTGAATAGAATAGAAGTGCGCAATATGTGGAAACATTGACAGCATGGATTGGTTTATTTATTTAATTTGTACTATTTGTAATATCAGTAAATAGCTGGATACAACAAGGTAGAACTCAACCTCTATGTGACTGAAATGCATAAGATGCTAAAGGGTATTTGAAGCAAAAGGTTTTGTACAGATAATTTGTAGATAACAACTGAATCTTTAATTTGCCACTTTCTTCCCGATGTCATGATATCACCATTTCTATAATGACTTTAACTCTGCTCCAAATTAATTGTTTTCTTTAGTAGCATAAATCTGTTGCGTTCTTTTTCCTCTTCTTTTTTTTAGATCAAACGGTTTTTGGTGTGTTTCGAATCTATGATTTAAAACAAAGAAAGAGTTAGATATTATCGCTAGACCACTAAATCAACCACCATTCTTTTTATTTATTTTGGTATTAGGAAAAGAATATTATTATATTAAACAGGGGAAGTGCATCAAATGCTATGAACCGTCTCATCAAGAATGGGTATACCTAGAAAAAGGCATATCTAGAATCTTCTTGCATATAATTCAAGTTTAATTAAATGATTGACATAGAGATCCAACATTTTTGACAGAAAGTTGGCATTTATATTGTTAGTGATTTAAATAAAATTACATATTTATAAATGTAAAAGGAAGAGGGAAACAAATACGAAGGAATACAAACCTGCAGTGTCAAAGCACTCGTATTCTTTGTCACCAAAAAATTTGACAAGTTAGCTGCATAGGCCATAACTGAATTAACCAAAACAAGCAACCACATGAACTTGTGTTCCTTTCCAAGCTCTACAGTGACTTCTAAGACTTTTGGCTCCATTATGAGCACTGCAGGTAGTAAAACCAGGACAGCTATTGGGGACATGTACAACAGCAAATTCATGGAGTTTAACTTCTCCCTGCAAGTAACAGATAACAAAAGAAAAGTGAGAAAATTAAAAGTCTGAGAAATACTGCTTGATTTTGTGCGAGAAATGCTAAATCGAAGTATCCAATGTAGCTTAGTATAAAATAAAGAAAAATGAGAAAGAAGAAATTAAAAAGTATATTTTTTGAAGAAAACAAAATATGTAGAAATATCACTTTGGCTGTTAACTTCTGTTTCTGCTTATGAGATCTATAAAAGTGCTTTTGACAGCAAAAACTTCTGAATCAAACATAATTTTTTTACCATAAGTGCAACTTCCTAAAGCTTTTTCTTCTTAAATTGCTTTGTTCAAAACTACTTTTAATAGATGTACAAGCAAACATATCCTAAATCATATTGTTTTCGCATTTAATAGTCCTTAAATATCCACAACCATATGATGACCAAAAAATCCACAAGCAGTTGACGTTAAAGAAAAGAACAATGCAGTCAATGGCTTTCTTGTAGAAATTTTGTTAGCATTGAATGATTTAGAGAAGTTAAAAAAATATTGTGATTGTACTTTCCTTCTTTTCACAAAATGATTTAATATATAGTTATATATATATGATCTAAAACATAAAATGAAAATTCCATACCACCTAACACTAAATCAAATTATGATGCACTATTGCACCGTCAAAGAATTTTATGAATTATCAATCCCAAAGCGGCTCATCCACTCCCATTATGAACTCAAATGGTATGATATTTGGTTAAAGTTTAAATGTACAATATAAGGAGTGAGCATGATAGAGAACACAAAGCAAAAACTATGGAGTATTTACCCTTCTGAAGAAAGTAGGATACCCTGGAGAACAGATTTGAAGGCCCTTGCAGCAGTAGCACTTATGCACATGATGAATCCAAACAAGTGAAATCCAGGCTCACCCTACCAAAACCCAAGAAGTTCTAACAAATTCGCTAAAACACCAAAGAGTAGTACAGTGTACATTAGAAAGATAAAGGAGACAATCCATAAAGAAGTAAACAAGCACCACATTATTTAACATTGGAACCATTTTACTCTCAGCAGTGTTCTTTTCTTTGTCCGCTTTGTAAAGGAGCAAAGCATAACAAAACACATATGAAAAGAAATTAAAACTGTTCACCCTTCTTATTCAATCACACATAGATACCGCCTATGCTACTTAGATTCTTCTTTTTTGTGAAGTATCTATGTTTAAGTAACATGACTTAGACATAGCTGTGGGTACTCGAATATTCCAATATGGTAGAAATAAAAAAAGAAAGAGAGAAAAACGGGAGCATCTGACACTCATATATGTACCCAAAAATTTACGACTATCAGATAGGGAATGTAAATAACCACACTATGCATAAATATTCAGATTAAGAGATTAAGAGATTAAGAGACTACGCATAAAAGTCTTTATTCATTTTTTCTCCTTTGTTTAGGATGTGTCTTTTACTATATAGGTGATGCATGTCCCAAGTTAGTCCAAACTATTTTCACTTGAGGCAAACCATTCAGTCAAAGAGTACTTAAAAATATTGATTTGAAACTGTTATTGTTCACTGAAAGATGTTTAAAAATACATTATCCAAATCCAAAAAAAATATCTAACAAAGAAAAGAACAACTTTATTAAAATAATTTCCATTCATCATTGCCCTACGATAACATTTCAAGGAAATGCTTTCATAAATAGTTTCAATGAGCTCCTAAATTTTCTAATAGATTTTAAATGAAATTTGAAAGATATATTACCATTGAGTATATGGTATTTACAGTTTTACACTTCAACCTAGGGTGGCAATTCCTGACACAATACGAACACCACAGCAATACGATTATGATACAACCAAACACAATTAAATTATAATTTATTACTAATTATTTTATAAATTTAAAGATCCAATATTACTTACTATTATAAAACAAAATATTATCTAAATATTTTATTGTGCCAAGCAATGTGTGAACATGAACACGACACAAACCCAGCATGCGAATACCACTCAAAGCCAGCACAAGAACACGACACTATTTTCACCCCTAGTTCAACCTAACATTTAATAACACAGATCCATAATTCTATTAAAAATTACTAAAAAGCAGCTCTATTCTAATGACCATTATTTTCACTCATGATCACCATACTTGAAGCAATATACAAGTCAGAACTCACTCATAAATCAAAACAACCACAGATCTGGAACTGTAGCACATCTCAATGAATTCTAGATCTGGATTGCCACATATCAAAACCCAACCTTAAATTTCAAACAAAATACAAATGGTTAACACATTCTGAAATCTGGAAAATTACAAATACAAATTCCAAACTTACTAGTAAATAAAATTACAGTAAACTACCGCAACAAATTTCCCGAATTTATATACTAAAGAAAACCACTTTGTAAGAAAACTAAATATCAAAAACTAAATACCCAAAAAAAAAACAGAAAAATAAATGATTTTTTTTTAATATCAAAACTCAAACATTGAAGAAAAATAAACATACCCCACTAGCAATCACCACGCCAGCAACAACTGGTACAAGAGCAGCATAAGTAAGCCAAGCCTCTCTTTTAAAAGTGACAAGATAAGCAAAGAGAGCAGTGAAAAATGGCGTCGTAGCACCCACAGCTTGATTGAAAGAAACAGCGAGATATCTCAAAGAAATATTACCACCCACAACAGACGCACAAAAAACAACACTCAAAGTTGCAATTTTGATGAGTTGGGATCTAGATTTGATGCTCTGAAGTGGTACAATCTTGAGAAAAACAATGGATATATAACTGAGAATTGCACAAGCAGACATGTGACACATTGTGAGGAAGATTGGAAATCTAAAGCCATAAATAGAGAGTAAGAATTTATTAAGAAGAAGAACTCCAATATTTGAGGAGTACCAAAGTGTTATTAGTAAAGCTATGAAACAAGCCTGCTTCTTTGACGACATTTTTTAAGATTCGGATTTACTTGTTGGTCCGAAGCTCTGCTCTGTCATCAGAGCTTCTATGGAAAATCGAAATTGGGAAGGTGAAAAGTCTTTGTTGGTATTTTGAAATTTTTATTGTTTCTTTTTGTTTTTAATTTTTCTTATTTTGGTTATATATTATTTTTTTCTATTTATTTTCTGTGTGACGTGTCTTTCAATCAAATGTTCCAGCATAATGAGCCCACCTCTTAAAATTTTGGCCAATTGAATCTTAACACGTCACTTGAAAATCTATCTAATTAAAATAGATATATCATTATTTACCACGTATACCTTGGTAAGTTTACTGTGCCTTTCGCCAAAATAAAATTTATAATTTGTGATTATAGTAATAATGTGTAATGGTAAAATAGAATTATAAATTTAAATAATATAAAAATATCATTTAATAAAAAAAAATTATAATTTAATTAAAAATACATATAAAATTATTATTTTTTATTGAAAAAGAGATCATCTTATTAAAATATGGCAACAATACTACAGTTAATAAATCAAAAAATAATATAGCATCTTTTTCACTCATTCTAAATTAAAAATAAACACATAATAATTATTTTCTTTAAATTGATTTTTCAACTTAAACCTCGATCTTCGCAGACTTTCATTTTATATCTATATAAGAACTAATAACTCAGCACTCGTAATAATCTTACAGGATATAGGTATAGTACAGAATAAAATCATTTTAATTATTTATTTTTATAAAAACAAATAAAAATATGTAATATATTGTATATAAAATTTTATCTTAATATAAACCCTAGTATCTATATGATTTAAAATAAAGATAATTTTGATATCATGAAAAAATCACCACCTAATACTAAATTGAAAGATTACCGTCGACTAAACATCCACCTTAAAATATAGAGATAAAATTAAAACAAATAATTTGTTAGAAATAATGAATGATTGTATTTTATTCTGTAAATAAATGAATATATATGGTATTTTTATATATGAATTATAAGTAAACTAGATATACCAAAAGTAAAGATATATACATTAACACCCCCCCACAAACTCAAGGTGTATGTGAGACCAACTTGAGATTGTCAATCAAATTACGAGTCCATCCTTTGGGAAGTGCCTTAGTGAAGATATCTACAAGTTGATCGTTGGAGGAAACATGGAAAAGCTTGAGAGCACTATGGATAAGATGAGAGCGAATAAAGTGACAATCAATCTCGATGTGTTTAGTCTGTTCATGGAAGACATCGTTGTGAGCAATATGAATGACACTTTAATTATCACAATAAATAGGAGTTGGAGAGGATGTGGACACACCAAAATCCTTAAGGAGCCGTCTTAGCCAAAGGAGCTCAGATGTGGTATCAATAAGAGCATGATATTCTGCTTCAGTACTGGAGCGGGTCACGAAGGTTTGTTTCTTACTTCGCCAAGAAATCAAATAAGAACCAAGGAGAAAGCAATAACCTGTAGTAGACCAATGATCTCCTGCCTAATCAGCATCAGAGAATGCACAAAGTACTAAAGGAGACTGAGCTGAGTAGAAAAGGCCATGGAAGATAATGCCTTTCAAGTATCGTAGAATACGCAGAACAAAAACATAATGAGTCGATCGTAGAGCAGACAGATACTGGCTCACCTGATGAACAGCATAAGAGATGTCTGGACAAGTAACTGTAAGATAAACTAGGTTACCAACCAATCGTCTATAAAGAGAGGGATTAGACAATGGTTGCCCTTCTGATGGTGTCAGATGTGCATTAAGTTCAACTGGAGTGTCAACAGTCTTGCTGTCAGTGAGTCCAGCTTGAGATAATAGGTCAGATCCATACTTTGCTTGAGATTAGTAAAGACCATCTGTGGAACGAGTGATCTCTAGACCCAAGAAATAGCTTAATTGTCTAAGGTCTTTCATCTCAAACTGCTGACTAAGAAAATCCTTGAGTTCTTGAATGCCACCGAGGTCATCACCAGTTATGATCATATCATCCACATATAGAAAAGCAAAATGGTGCCTTTATCATTGCGACGAGGAAATAAGGCAGAATCATAAGGACTGGCAGTGTAACCCAAGCGAAGGATGGTGGAGCTGAACTTGGCAAACCATGCTCGTGGAGCTTGTTTAAGGCCATAAAGTGCACGTCGAAGGCAACAAACCTTATTTGTTTCAACAGAAAGACCAGGAGGAGGTTGCATATAGACTTCTTCATGTAAATCCCCATTAAGGAAAGCATTTTTAACATCCATCTGAAAAAGGTCCCATTTACTAGCAGCGGCGACAACTAAGAGGGTATGAACAGAGGAAATACGGACAACTGGAGCAAAAGTCTCTTTATAATCAATCCCATACTCTTGTGTAAAACCTCTTGCTACAAGACGAGCCTTGTAGTGATCGATGGACTCATCAAAGCGAGTCTTGATCTTATAGATCCACTTACTACCAACCACAGATTGACCAACAGGGAGAGTAACAAGATCCCAAGTATGGTTTTTGGTTAATGCATCAATTTCTTCTTTCATTGCAATCTGCCAAGAAGGGTTAGTAGATGCCTCACGATAGGTGTGAGGCTCATGGAGTGTAGCAAGGGCAGTGTAACAATGATAATCAAGTAAATGTGTAGGAATGGATCTTACCCGAGTTGAGTGGCGAGGTGGAATGTCTTGTGGAGGATCTTCAGGAGAAGTAAGAGCAAGGGACCTATTTTCAAGGTGGGGTAGCTCGTTATCAACCTGTTCTTCTATGACCTATCTAAGAGAATCATAAGAAATATCTGAAGATTGAATAGTGAAGTCCAAAGATGGATTAGAAGTATCTATAGAAGGAACAAAAGACTCATATGGAAAAATTTCTAAAATATTTGAATTAGTTAGGGGAGAACGAAAGTGAGAAAATTCAACAAATAAGCGGTGTTCCCAAAAGACAACATTTCGGGAAACACGAAGACGATGTGAGACATGATCATAGCATCGATACCATTTTTGAGTTTCACCATAACCAAGAAAACAACAAAGTCTAGATCGAGGCTCAAGTTTGTTGTGTTCATGAGGCTGAAGAAGAATGAAACAAACAGATCTGAATGAGCGAAGGTAATGATAGTTAAGAGATGATCCAAAAAGGCACTAATACGAAGTCTGATTATGAATAACATCGATTAGAATGCGATTAATGGCATAAATAGCATGAAGAGCAACTTCACCCCAAAATGGGGCAGGAACTTTGGCAGAAAGAAGAAGAGCACGAACAGTGTCAAGAATATGACGAAGTTTTCTTTCGGCTCGACCATTTTGTTGAGAGGTACCTGGACAGGTTAGATGATGTACTGTGCCATAGGAGTGTAACAGAGTTTGAAAAGCATTTTGAGTATATTCAAGAGCATTATCATATCGAAAAGTTTTGATATGTTTGCAGAATTGTGTTTCAACCATTTTTGCAAAGTTACTGTATATTGGTAAGATTTCAGAACGAGATTTCAACTGAAAGATCCAACTATAACGAGAATAATCATCAATAAAAACAACAAAATATCGAGATCCACCAATACTAGTAACATGAGAAGGTCCCCAAACATCAGAATGAATTAACTCAAAAATACTATTAGAGATAGATTTACTATTATTGAAAGGTAAAGCTGGTTGTTTTTCTAACTGACATGAAGTACAATCAAAATTGTCTTTGGACACAGAACCCAATAGACCTTTAGAAACTAATTGTTGTACTCGAGTGGATTGGGCATGACCAAGACGAGAATGCCAAAGTGCGAAAGAAGGTAAGGAAGACACTGCAGCAGTTTCAGCAACAACAAAGGCAGGAGCAATAGGTGGAAGATGAAGATTGTTTACGGGAAACATACGCCCGACCCTAGGACCGGTCCCAAACTCTTGCCCATCCTCGGATCCTGCACAATACACCCAGAATAGTCAAAAATAAGGCGATATCCTAGTTCAGCTAATTGTCCCATAGAGCATAAATTATAGGATAGGTCAGGTACATGGAAAACCCCAAGAACAGAGAGGGAAGAGGTCGAAACAAAACCTAGACTATTCCCATGAATGGTGGAACCATCAACTATATGAATATTAAGGGGATGTGGTGCAGGGTCAAGTTTGGAGAATAAAGATGAGTGAGGTGTCATGTGATTGCAACATGCAGAGTCAAAAAGCCAAGTTTGAGACTTACCGGGCAAAACTGAGAGAGTAGTGGAAAGAGATGCATTACCAGCCATTTGAACATCTTGAGTTATGATCTTCTGTAGTTTAGTGGATGAGAGATTGATAGTGGATTCAGAAGACAAGGACTCTGCTGAACTAGAAGGTATCAACGAAGTAGGCTCAGTATTAGCAACAGCAACAGTAGATTTGTTACGACGGTAACAAGTCTCAATGGTGTGGACATGATGCTTGCAATAATTGTAGAACCTTTTATTGCTCTGCCTACGACGATTGTAAAAGCCAGAGGAATCACCTGATTGCTGAGGTGGCTCAATGGCAGGAGCAAGAGGAGTAATAGCCAAAATGTTGAGCTTATTCTGGGCTTGAAGGGTTGTAAGTCGAGCTTCTTCTCTAACCAATTCATTTACACCAGTATCAAGAGAGGGAGGAGGAGTGCGATTAATAAGATGACCTCGGATTGGCTCAAAGTCCTTATGGAGTGACATCAAGAACTCATAGAGACGAAATTCATCCCTAATTGTAGCATATTGCTGAGCATCTATTGAGCATGCCCAAATTGGATCACAAAGGTCAATTTGGTCCCAAAGGAAGCGAAGTTGATCAAAGTAGTCATTGATGGATTGCCCTGGTTCCTGTTGAAGTTTATGCAATTCAACTATTAGTTGATATTTCATGGATCCGTGAGTAATGGAGTACCTTTTGGCTAACATATCACATGTTGATTTGGCATCATCAAAGCTGCCCAACAGATTGGAGATGGAAGGAATAGAAGTATTCCGAATCCATGTGAGGATCATGTGGTTGTGACTATCCCATTCAATCATGCGACGAAGGAAAATAGCATCTTCTTCACTTACTCCTTTAACAGTAATGATAATTGCACCAGTACAATAATGCCAGAGCATACGACCCTTAAGAAAACTGCGCATAGCTTGAGACCATGACAAGTAATTCTTGGTCCCCTCCAATATAGTATTGATAGGGCAAGAAACAAAAGCATCCTTTTTATCCATTTGGAAACACAATATGCAAAAACGGACTACAAAAATGAGGTCTACGCGAAAAACTAGGCAGATGGGGGACCTTTATTGCAAAAGTCAACGGTCAGCGCGGTCAACGGGGCTCGGTGACGTCAGCTAAAAGAGATGATGATGTCAGCCCTAGGTAGTCGTTGGACAAGAGCGCGGCGTGTGTAGCGCGTGGATTTGATGCGCCGTTGGTGGCGCGTGCGGGCACATAAGGAGGAATTAGGTTTCAATTCGCCCACGATTGTGTAGATCTGGTCATGGCGATCACAATGGTATCTGTAGAAATGTCATCGGAGTAATATTTCACGGCGCGTTTGGTTTCAGATGCGGTGCGTGAAAAGACGTGCAAATTGTTTGGGTGGCGCGTGAAGGAGCGTGCAGTGTCCGATGGTTGCGATACTTCCACGGTTGTGTAGATCTGGTCGATCCGATCACAATGGTATCTGCATAAAAATTATCGGAGCAAGATGCACGGCGGCGACGGTGGTTGGAGTGATCTTTGTGGTGCGAAACTCCTTAACAACGGCGACTGTAGGCTTGGAACCTAAAGACAACGGTTGAAAGACGTCGGAGGTTCAACGGTGAGTAGTTGCAGCGGCTATTGTGACAGCGGAAGCTATAGGAGTTGAGTAGCACACAAAAAAAAAGACTGCTAGAAAGATAATAGTAGTGGCTCTGATACCATGTAAGTAATACTAAATGATTGCATTTTATTCTATAAGTAAATGAATATACATAGTGCCTTTATATAGGAATTACAAATAAACTCTATATGCTAAAAATATAGAGATATACATTAATATATATATATATATTACTAGATATACATTAACATACTTAAAATAAAAAATAAAAAATAAAAAAACTCTAAGGGATAAAACACAACATAAAGGTGATGCCCTCAAAGTACAGCCATAATCGGATGGAGATCATCATCTTTGTCCTTCTCCATGGCAAGTATGTATCTTGAGAAATCAAAACCAACAAAAGCCCACTGAATGATTCTAGAAGAAAAGGCAATTTTAGAGAAAAAATCTGTCAGAAGAAATTATAAGAACAGATAGTGGTTGAGCAAAATCGACAGTCGATTTGGCCAACGTATTTGGACTTGAATGGTAACACAGTCGCTGATGGTTGTCCAGAGATGTGGATGGAGGTTGAGGATGAGTGGAGATGGTGATTAAGGATATGTGGAGATGGAGGTTGAAGGAAGAGGGCAAAGGATTAAGGTGGTTGAAAAATGAAGATTGAGTTAGAAATTTTAGAGATAAATATGAGTTTTTCACTCTGAAAATCTCCATCAACGCTGTATTAATATTTGTAATGCACATATAACTTTATTTTATTATAGAAATATATATAACATTACTTGCAAAATTGAATGAGTTACGGCTTAACACTTAATCATGTGGAAGCATAAAATTTGAATTCTAATTATATATGTTATTTTTTTATAAGAATTATATATGTGAATTTGAGTCATATAAAAAATATTATTTGAGAAAATATAAAGGAAAATAACATGAAAAAAGAGAGAGATACGAAAAAGAAAAAAAAGAAAAAAATAGGAATTTGATATTATTGTTTTAGTACTATTTTTTATCTTTATTTTCATTTATAATGTATCAAATACCTTTATTAAATTAATTGATATTCAATTTTACAATGCTACACGATATATTAAAGTCAATATAGCATGTCAATTTTTTAAAGATAATATCATCTTTACACAAAAAAAAAAAAATCTCAAAAAAATCGAAACATTTTCTTCTTCCACCTACAATTTCTCCTTCTCCTTCGTTAAAGCTCTATTTTTTTCCCCTTTCTTTTGAAGTCCTTTACGACATTATAGTTTGCCAAAAAAAAAAACTTTTTAAAAATAAAATTTATTTATATCATAAGTTATGATATAATTATTAGTTAAAAAAATATGATTTATTTTTTCAAATCTATAATTAACTTTTATTTTAGTTGTAATAATACCACAATTTGTAATAAATATACATTAAAAAAAGATGATGTGGTTTTTTTAAATATTTATATCATGTAATGTATAGTACGAACAATAATGAAAATGTTGATTATATCGTCAAAATTATGATAATAATGTTTTTTTTACATATTTTGATATCAAAATATGATATTCATATATTTTTATCAAATTATGGGATTTTTTTTATAATATTATTAAAATATTTTCGTTTCTAAAATGTATTTCTTTGACTAAAACATCGCGGTTATTATAGCTAAAATATAGAAGTCAAATTTTTCTTTTATATTCAAAAAGAATACATTCTGTGTTTTGTTCTTTGTATCCTCAAAAAGAATATATTCTTTTTTGTTTTTGTTTTTGCCTTTCCAATTCAATTTAAAAAAACGTGATGAGTTTAAGAGGAATTTTTAGCCCCATAAAGAGGATAAAAGAGCTCTCACCAGCCCATAAGGTAGACTTTTTTTTTTTCCTTAGTTAATTTGTCTTTTTTGAAGTGGACATTGCCTTTAAATTCATTTTAAGATTTCAAGTGTTCCATTCTTGCTACTGTCTTGGTTATCAGTATCCTCTAAGTTCTACGTGAGCAAAGAGCAAAGAAGTCTTCTTGTTTAAGATTATTTTATATATAAATATATATATATATGATTTCTCAACTTCATTGATTCTTTTTCCTTAATTTGCAGGCTTGTTATCTCGATGAAATCATCGAAGTTAAATAATAAATTAATTTAAAATATAAATAATAATTTTTTTTAATTTTTTATAAAATTTTATACTTTTTTTTCATATTTTTGATAAAAGAATTATAACTTTTATTATTTATTTTTTTTTTTTAAATTTTTATCGATAATAATAATATGATAAATATTTTCATAAAATTTATATTTAAATATATTTACCAATATTAACATGTCAAACATCGGGTATGAAGTATAAATTACATTGACTTAAACAATTATCGGGTGCTATTGTGAGTTAGTTTTGAACATGTCCATTATAAATCTTAACAAAAATATTGTGATTGTTTTAAGCATTGCCATTATAAGTCTTAACAAGATTTTTATAGTTATGCAATAAAGTATATGAAGCAAAATAATCAGTGAATAAATTATAAGTATACATTATCATAGTTTTATAATAAAATAATAAAAAAATTATCATATTTAGAGATTAGTAATTTATTTTTGACAAATATTAAAATTATAATGATGTCAATTTTATTTAAAATAGTGATCAAAATTGTTGTAATTAAAATTTTAAAAAAACAATAAAAAGAAAATAAAGATGTTCAAATATCAAATTAATGAAAAGAAAAATTATAAGAAATCAATTTCACCTAATCTTTACTCATCTAACTAATTGAATTTAATTATCTATATTTATAAATAATCTTAAAAACTAATTGAATTTAATTATCTATATTTATAAATAATCTTAAAAAAAAATTTAAAAACACTTTTTCGATAAGTATAAATATTCTTTTTCATTAATTTACATAAGAGTAATGTGTAATTTAATAAATTAAAAAAACATTAAAATTAATGATTTTAATACTATATAAATTTATACAAGTTTTTTTATCTTTATATTTATATACGTTAAACAAACAAGAAAAATAATAATTCAAATAAACATACAAAATCAATTATAATTTAGAATTAAATTAAATCTTTTTTGTTTCTTAGAATAAAGAAAAATCAGTCCATTTTGTTTCTTTCCGCCGCCCTCTTTCTCTAAGTTTTGTTCTTCGCGTCTTCTGCTTCTTTTTTTTCTTCCGTCCATGTCTGTTTTATATATATATAATATATATCTCCCCTGTTTCTTCCTTTACTTCTTTTTATATATATCATTTCTCAGCTTTTATATATATTAATTTAAATATGATTTAAATAAATCTTTATTTAAATTTAAAATTGTTTAGATGACATGTTTATAAAATTTTAGATCTTTCTTGTTTTTAAATATATAATAAAATTTAAATAATAATAATTAAGTATAAAATCAATAAAATTAAATAAAATTAAAATTAAAATTAAAAATTAATAAATTATATAAGCTATAAGATAATATATTAAGTAGTTTTATAGGTGATAATCCGGTGCTTAATTATTACATATCTAATTTACATATTGTTTCAAAAATAGTTGTTTTTAATGCCTTTTTATCTTGTAGTTTGTGGTTCATTGTGTTGACCGAAAGATGTCTTGTTTGAACCGATGGAATTCCTTCTAGAATATAAATGAGTAAAAAAAACCGTAAATTTGGTTATTCAAATATATAAATTTTAAAGACGTGGAAGATTTCGGTTATAAATCAAATATGAAAAAACCAAAACTATTCAGTTTTAATTATATTAAAAATTATATTGTATCGATTTTTAACCAAAATCAATTATATTTATTTAATTTATTTATATGATTAATAAATTAATTTATAAATAAAACATTAATGATATATATTTAATAAATTAAATTATTATTTTTTTTTTAATATTTTTTAATAACCGTCTTGAATCGTTAACCGCAGGTAAAAAACCGTTCACAAATCGTAACAATTTTTGAATGATTTCAATTATAAATTTTATAATTAATTTTGGGAACATTTATATCAAAAAATGTCATCGCCAATGCAGTGCCTATCCCTATTCTAAATGGAGCAAATGCTGAGACACGACATATAATTCGTAAACTTCCTCAATGAGATCTTATTTCTCCAAATACTTGTTATAACATGAGTTATATCTTTACATGCATGAATTGTTAATCTTATTTCTGGTAAGTTTAAGTTCTTAGGATGATTCGTGGATAATACTTTTATATGATATGAGAAAAATAAGATTTTAAGATTGGATTCTTATGTTCTAAAATTTGATAATCTTTCAAAAAGAATATAAATGAATTATTAATCTTAATTTCTATAGGTTTTAGTGTTCGAGAGAGTTTGTGACTTATGTTATGTTTGGTTGGATGAAACAAAATGAAATCATAATTGATTCTTTTTATTATTGTATTTATTTGGGTTAAAAAATGGGAATATAATATAATCGATTCTTAGAGGAAAATGAATCAGAATTTTTTCTCTCCCTCAAGAAATCATGATTCAATTTTCATCTAATTTTTTTTTTCAATTTTACGGTAACCCCAAATATAATCAAAAACCCAAAACCCTAAATCTCAAATCCTAAAACCTTAAACCCTATTTAGAATAATAATACATTTTAACCCTAAACCTTAACTCACAAATAAATCCCAAAACCCTGAATCATAATTAGAAAAATGATAATTTTTATCATAAACCTTAACTTACGAATATAACTCTAAATTATAAATCCCAAAATCATAAACACCAAATCTCAAATTTTAAAACCCTAAACCTTATTTAGAAAAAAAAAATAATTTTAATCCTAAATCTTAACCCACAAATATAACTCTAAATATAAAATCCTAAATCCTAAAACCATAAACCTTATTTAGAAAAATAATATATTTAATAGTATATTTTCTTTTTAAGTAATAATTATTTATAATTTTTTTTCAATAATATATTTTGTCTAAAAAATAATAATAATTAAATGATATTATTTAAATTTTAAAGAATATGTTATGATATATTTGTGGGCCACGTACTCTATTATAAGAGGGTCTATACACTTCATCTCCAATCCAAGATACGTTAACGAGTTTTTTTTTCATATTTTCTAAATTTCAAACCTAGGACCTAGTCCTTAAATACCATTGATTCATAAAGTTTGGTACAAAATGAGATGTGATTGGAGACGTAGTCTATGGATTCTCACATGATAGAGTATAAGACCCACGAGTATATCCTAACAAGATATTAAAGTAATATATATTGTTTTTCATTCTATTCTAATTGTAAATTATAGTATTGATTTCATCTTTAATTCTAATAAACAAACTAAATAAAACTGTTTCTTTTACATTTTATTTCATTTACATTCTGATTATAGTGTCAACCAAACGTCACCTTATATTTCTATAATAATATTGTTTTGGTTTTAACTAGATTTTTATTTTTATTTTTATCGTTAGTGTAAAAGACCACATTATCTTTAAAAAATTGACATGTAGAGAATTTTTAATTAAATTTAAAATATTATTAAATATTTTGAAATTTGGTACGAGTTACTCTAATAAAAATATTTGATGTCTAAAAAACAAAATCAAGAATATAATAGTCGAAATGTAACTATGATAAAATCTACTCTCATAATAATAGCTTTTTAGTTGATCCACTAAATAGGTGAGGAGTGCAAGCAGTACAGAGTAGAGACAACTGAAAGCGGAAAGAAACAAGTGAAGAAAATGGAGACAAAACCAGCAGAGATAAGCAGCACGAAGATGTTTGGAGGCTACAACAAGAGGTACAACCATTTCAGCCCAACTCTTGGTTGCTCCATGGCCTTCCACATCTTTTTCCCTCCTTCTCCGAGCCCTTCCCATAAATTTCCTGTAAGTTACTATCTCTTTCACCTTTTCTTTCCTTATGTTTCTGATAACTTAAAATTTATCATTTCCATTCCATCCGTAAATTTCATACCGAAGTTGAAAATGACACCTGGGTTTTCTTATTTGTGTTTCATATTAAAAGGGTTTCATGAGTGGATGAATTAGGGTTGTGATTTAATTCCCCCTCCTGTTGTTAGTGGTGTGTTAGGATAATTATTTTTCACTGGTTTTGTATGGATCTATATTTTTTAAAATTAATAGATACTTGTATCTTTTGATTGATTCTACTTTATTGCATTCTGATTCATAATTGATGGAATCTATGGTAGTTATGATTTCAATTATTTTGTGGGTTTTTTTAGCCCAACCCATTGAAAGAGATGGTTGACCTTTACTGGATTAACTAGATTTTAAAAAAGACGAACGATTATCTGATTTCCTTGAGAAGATATTTGTAGTTGTTTATTAAATGTGAAAACTATATAAGATAGGCAGGGGTAGAAGGATTTCATCTATTTCTAGTTCTTAGTGGGTCATCCTTAAATTGTGAACGTGTCATTTTCAATTTATATCACAATCCTCTGCGGTATAAGTATTGTAAGCTGATAAGAATTTCATCCGTTGAGGGTAAATAAATTTATTTATATCATTTGGATAGAATTTTATGATGTATTCTTGCTCGAATAATGTTGTCTGCGTTTGATTAGTTAATTTTTTTTCCTACTACACTCTAATGCAATGGTTGGTGCTTTAGAATGTGTGAGCCTTGCTTTTAAAGGTATTATTTTCATTGATGATCAGGTACTTTATTGGCTCTCAGGGCTCACCTGCACAGATGAGAATTTTATAGCAAAGTCAGGAGCTCAACGTGTTGCTTCAACTGAGGGTGTTGCTTTAATTGTTCCTGATACATCTCCAAGTAAGTCAGCAACCTTGTCTTAGTGCATTTTTGTGTTGATGATATCTATAGATACTAACTTTTGTTATACATGTGGTGCCTTTTTTTTTTTTTAATAAATTGACACTTTAGATAACTTCTTTAGGTCATCTTATAATTTTTTATTCTCATGTTCTTAGAATGACTAGCACTGACTTTTCTTGTGCAACTCCTACTTATAGGGGGCCTGAATGTGGAAGGGGAGGCAGACAGCTGGGATTTTGGTGTAGGTATGGATCATGGAATGGTTAATATTTTGACTTAAAAGATCTTGCATCGTTTACAATATAATCATTTTATCTATCACATGTGTTTAGTTTCAATTTTGATATATAACCTTTCCGTGACTATTATCTTTCAACTTTAGGGTGTTTATCTTTTGTGGTTACCGTGTATATTAGTAGCATCATTAACTTGATAACAAGAAGCTGTTAGAACTCTTTTGACGTTGCATTATGCTTTTTAAGATGGCAAACTTAAGATGCTTATCACGCATGCACCCATTCCTGTTAATACTCTACAGATCTTCATAAAACATTTTTTCTCTTTTTTGAGAAGGTGCTGGATTTTATCTCAATGCAACACAAGAGAAGTGGAAGAACTGGCGCATGTATGATTATGTTGTCAAGGAGTTGCCTGACCTTCTGAATGAAAATTTTTCGCAGCTCGATACATCACGGGCCTCCATATTTGGCCATTCAATGGGTGGTCATGGTGCTTTAACAATCTACCTGAAAAACCTTAATAAGTATAAGGTAATTGATGAAAATATTCACTCATTATGCACTAGGTTAAGATTCCCTTTAATTGCCTGAAGCTATTTTACTCTTTTTTAGCTTTACACTATGAATTTGGAAATTTAATATTAGTTCAGAGCCGTGCAGTATTACATGAAAAAGCTCATTTCAAACGTTTGAATCTTTGCTTCTTTTATGATACATTTTGACTGGGAACTTAATTTTTTTTTCCTTTCAAACTTTATAATTCCATCATTAGGGCAAAAGTTAGATTGATTTCTGATTTCTGTGTTTTGTATTCTTTTTCATTCCAGTCAGTATCTGCCTTTGCACCCATTGCAAATCCTGTAAACTGTCCTTGGGGACAAAAAGCTTTTACTAATTATCTAGGGAGCAACAAAGCAGATTGGGAGGTATGTTGCTATAAAAACCAATAAATGGTATTTTTTTTAATATATCTTGAGGTGCATTTTTACTAATGAATTTACACAAAAATACAGGAATATGATGCCACTTGCCTTGTATCAAAGTTCAATGATGTGTCCACCAATATTTTAATTGATCAGGTGGGTTTTGTTACTCCATTTCATTTTTCCTGGGAATCATCTGTATTGTCACTTTCATTTGTCATTTATGTTTGTTTCCTACTTCTAGAAAAATAGAACCAAAATTTAACGCTAGAATTACGATGCAAAAACTGTCTTCTGATCACTTATATGATGTGCCCAGAGTAGAAATGTAAAATGGGTTGTCCCATCACATCCTATCCCATGTCTCATTTAATATTCCTGATGGATTTATGGGTTAAATTGTCCCATCACATCCTATCCCATGTCTCATTTAATGTTCATGATAGATTTATGGATTAAATTGTTAGATTCTATTCCATTTAAAGTTGTTCCTAACGGACACATGGTTGTTATAGATAATCATGCCTATTATAAATAATAATGTTTCATTTTTTTCATTTTTTTCATTGTTTTTGTAATTTTGTTTGTTTTATTTAAACCCATTTGGGATAAATGGGATATTCCATTATGTACCATCCTAACCCACAAAAGAAGTAGAATAATATAGGGTGCGCACAAAAAATTCATGGATTATACCATGGGTTAATAGAATATCTCATCCCAATTGATACTTCTAGCTAAGAATGATGTAGAACAAATAGAGAAATAGAAGAAATGGGAAAGTAGAACAAAATTAGGGATTTAGAAATCAGAAATGACGATTAACTGATAGTCAATTTGTATCCACCTCTGAATCAAAATACATGCCCCTATTTATAGTTTTTTCTTCAAACAAGATAAAACTTAATTAAATTATTCTGATAAGGATCAAACATCTAAAATGATAGAATATTTAAATCTATGAGATAATAAACTCTAATTTTGTATCAAAGAGTATTTGAGGTATCTGAGGAGCAAAGTTTGAACATCCTTAAACTCTTATAATCTAAATTCACTATTGCTTTGTGCAGGGCCAGGATGACAAATTTTTGCAGGAACAGCTGCTGCCTTACAAGTTTGAAGAGGTGTGTAGAGCTTCTAATGTACCGCTTCTGTTGAGGTTGCAGCCTGGGTATGATCACTCGTACTATTTCATTGCCACCTTCATAGATGATCACATTCGTCACCATGCTCAAGCTCTTTACCTGAATCACCATGCTCAGGCTGTTAATTTACCTTGAACTTGCTCTTCAAGAATTTAAAACCCTATAAAATGAGAACTATAGAGTGTGTTTGTTCCCTTTACTTCCTTTTGGATGTTTGTTTGATGCAAAACCTACCGGACTATGCACTTGGAATAGGCGTCGGACTAGGGGCTAAAGAGTATAGTGTACTGGTTATTTACCTTTTTTGTTTGTTTGAACACTTTTGCTGAAATGCATGTGGTTGTTACCTCTATCCATATTTCCAATAATAGTCAAGATGCTATAATGAAATTGTCAGATACTAGTATCACTGTATCAGCACCCATGTCATATCCATTAGGTATAAAATAGTCCATTAAGTTTTCTAATGAAAACATGGATAAATTACCAGGTAATAACAATATTTTCATAGCTGGAATGGTTGCAAAGCATTTTACATGGAATTTAGTGATTCGGATTTGTAATGTCCTGATAAATACTAGCGGATTAAAGTTTTCTTTAGCAGATTTTTGTTACTTTTATCATTTTACAAATGTACCATTAAGTTGTTTGTTTTTTTTTAATGAATGTACAATCCAACTCTTAGTAAGTTTTAAACTTAACTCTTTGATTGTTGATCGGCAGCTTGAGGGTTAGAACTGTTACTAATTAGGAGGCGTAGTCTTTAAATTGCTTCATCCATGAGCAGTAGAAGCTCGAATAAGACATTGCGAAGTTAATCCAAGGAGACCACTAGTCACATACTCTTCAAGAAGTGTGAATACTTGAATGAAGAGAACCGAATATAACTCATAGAGAGATGAAGAGAGAGAATGGGGAGAAGGGTTCTTAGGATAAGATGGGTAAGGGAGAGGAAGGAGAAGATCACGATGCTTACAAAGCAGTCACAGACACAGACACAGACAGACGGTGCAAGAAGCATCTTAAGTTCTAAAATGCGCCGCTGGTGGTGTTAATTAACCTGCGCCGCTGGATTTAATACTCCAAAATTAAAAGAAAATATTTTTTCGTCAATTCTTTACTTTGTTTCCAAACTTTTTATAAATATAGTATCGAATTTTTTAAATTTAATTCAAATATATAAATTGTATGTAACAAAAAAGTTAAAATCTCTTTCGCATGAATAATAAATAACAAAATTTAAAAATATTATATCTTTTTAATGCTGAAATAGGTAAAATTTATGTAATACAATTATTGAAAAAATGCCACATATCTTATTCTGTTTAATTTAAACAAAAATTAAGATTTGAATTTTTTTTAATTATAAAACTAATTGTACCCATAAAAAACCATTAAAGAAACTAAATCAGTAGGAGTTCAACTTTAATGAATAGAACATAAGATAAAACTTCCATTAGAGTTAATTTTACAAATGTCATTGATTGTATTTCATACAACTAAAAATTTGAATTTCATATATATTAAAAAAAACAAAGCATTATAATAATAGTTTGCGATAAATCTAAATGTCTAGTCAAAATATACCGTTTGAAAAATGATTAAGAGTAATATTACTTACCAAAGTAATTTAAGTAAAAAAAATTAGAAAAATTCAAAAATAATTTATTGCTAAGGGTTCATACTTTCTTTTTATTCAACATTTTAAATGGATAAGATTAATTATACTTACTCAAATAAAGTCCAAATAAAGGAAAATTAAAAAAAAACTTAATTTTATTTTTATACAATAATTTTATTTTATCAATTTAAAATAGTTAAGAATAATTCTACTCACTAAAAGGGATCTGAGTAAGTAGTAAAGTTTAAAAAAGTAAAAAATAATTTACTGCAAGAGTTTTGCTAAATTGTTTTTTATTTAATATTTTAAATATATTAATTTTAAATGGGTAAGATTAATTCTATTTACTTAAAATAGTTAAGAAAATTTTAAAAAGTAAAAAATAACTTACTACGTGGGATTGCATAAGTTTTTTTTTTAACATTCTAATTTTATCAATTTTAAAATATCAAGACTAATTCTACCTACTCAAATGGATTCGAGTAGGTAAGAAAATTTGAAAAAGTTAAAACTAACTTAACGAGAGATATATATAAATTGTTTTTTTTAACATTTTAATTCTATCAATTTTAAATTATTAAGATTAATTATACTTATCTAAAAGATTCAAGTAAGTACAAAAATATTTAAAAAAAATAAAAAATAACTTACATGAGTATCATTAACATTTTGATTCTATCAATTTCAAATAGTTAAAAATAGAATAAATAGTTTTTAGACTTTTTTAAAAATGTATATCTTGATACATGTAAAGAACTAGACTTTTTAGTTATTTAAAATAAAATTATTCTTATTTCAAAAATTAGTTTTAATAAAGTTTAATTTTATGTTCTATTTATTGAAGTTGAGTTTTTTAAGTTTTATTAATTATATTTATTTAGATAATATGAGAATTATGTGTAGTATTTAAAGTGATAACAGTTTAAATGAATATTTTTTGAATGAACCAATCAAAAGTGATTAACTTATGTTAAGGATAATAAATAAAGTTAAAAAAATACGAAACTAAAATTATTTAAATTATAAATTAATAAATTTTTTTTGCGTGTAATTGTTATATAAAAAGACTAAATATTAATTATTTAAATTTTAATATTTTTTATTAGTTCATGAATTTAATAAAAAGAATAGCTAATTAAAAATGAAAAATACAGGAATAAAAATAATGTTTAAAAAGAAAAAAATTATAAATGAAAAAAAAACCCAAAAAACCGGAAAAAAGAATGTTTAAGAATACCAGATGGTAAATTTTATCACTTAAAGTAAATTTCTGAGTTAATTACGTTTTGTGTTATAGGGTATGTACTGAGTTAAAAAATAATTAATTTTGTATGTATTTATAATTATTTTAACAATAAAAATATATATAATTAATTTTTAATACACGTCAAATATATATATGATATCATCGTGTTAAAAAATTAAAAAAAAATACTGTAGATATAATTATAATTGAGTAAATGTTTTTGAGTTTTTTTTTTTATAACTCATCCTAACATATTTAAACCAATAATTTGTTATATTAAAAATGTGGAGTTTTATAATTTGCTTCTTAGCCAAATATTCATATTACGCGTGAGTCTCTACAGTTAGGCATCTTACTTTCTCCGAGCCGCAGCCACACACTACATCTACAGTTATAGTTAGGGATTTTCGGCAAACACAACAATGGCAGAGTACGACCTAACGGCGCGCATAGCTCCGACCTTGGACCGGCATCTGGTGTTCCCATTGCTTGAGTTCCTCCAGGAACGTCAATTCTACCCCGATGAACAAATCCTCAAGTCCAAGATCGAGCTCCTCAACAAGACTAACATGGTTGACTACGCCATGGACATCCACAAGTCTCTTTATCACACTGAGGACGTTCCTCAAGGTATCTAATCATATTTATACTTATATTAACATTTTCTGATTATGTTTTGTTTATTTAACGAATGTCTCTGAGTTAGGGTTTTACTGGCATTTTCTTCTTGTTGGTGTGACTATTTTTTGTGTGATTCAGATATGGTGGAGAGGAGAGTAGAGGTTGTTGCCAGGTTGAAGGCATTGGAGGAGTCTGCTGCACCACTTGTTTCCTTTTTGCAGAACCCTGCCGCTGTTCAGGAATTGAAGGCCGACAAGCAGTACAATCTCCAGATGCTTATTGATCGTTACCAGGTTTTTGTTTTTAATTATCTACCTTGATAATAAGAAGAAAAACAAAAAATAAGTAAAACGATATTTTTATTGTTACTTTTATTTGGCTCTTTGTTGTCAGACTTATAATTTCGTAATTTTGGTGATTCTTGAATTTTAGATTTTATTGAAATTACCATTTTTTTATATATCCACATGAAAACATTAGACCTATTTTGGAGTCATCAATTAATTACATTCGTGTTGTAAGATTGAAATTTATGAGCATTCTTAACATCCGGATAGGTCTGCACTTGTAGATTCGAAGTATTTATTTTTCCTGTGCAAAAGATAGTAATTAAAATATTTCGGAATAATATTAAACTAAATTTGAGCAGAGAAGCTTATGCATTTCAGATGTATATATATACCAGTGTATTTGTTTTCTAAGCTTACAATATTTTTGTCCTGTAGTCTTAATTGTTTTTCCTCTTCGGGAAAAATAAATAAACAAAAACTCAATGCAAGCTGTTTTGTTATTCAATGAACGGATTCTTTGTGATAATGATTTCTGTGCAGATTGGTCCAGCTCAAATAGAGGCATTGTATCAGTATGCCAAATTTCAGTTTGAGTGTGGCAACTACTCTGGTGCAGCTGACTATCTTTACCAGTACAGAGCCTTGTGCACCAACAGTGAAAGGAGTTTAAGCGCATTATGGGGAAAGCTGGCTGCTGAGATTTTGATGCAGAACTGGGATATTGCTCTTGAAGAGCTTAATCGGTTGAAAGAAATTATTGACTCCAAGGTCCGTCTCCTTCCATCTTTACCAGTATAGAGCCTTGTGCACCAACAGTGCAATGTTCGTATTATTTGCTTGTATAAGGATTTCTTACGATGGCGACTTCTTTTGCAGAATTTCAGCTCACCAATGAATCAGGTGCAGAACAGAATATGGTTAATGCACTGGAGTCTCTTCATATTTTTTAACCATGACAATGGAAGAACACTAATCATTGACCTTTTCAATCAGGACAAGTATGTCTTCTGGAGTTGCTAGTGAAATGCCAATTTTCATATATTATTTTCTAACGTCTTTTCTTCTATTTGTTGCTCTTTGGAAAAACCTGTAAACTACCATTACCAACTTCGTTGTTGTTTGTTGCAGCAGATGCTGTTTCTTTTACTAATGTGAATGTAAGATGAGCTTCTTATATTGATGAAGAGTCACTATTAATTTTTCAGGAAAAAAATAGTACTGTTATAGGTTGGAAATTTCCTTTTATTGCTATAAACATGGTCTCTTCTTTGAAGATTTCCTTCTATTACTATAGGAGTTTCCTCTTTCTATTACCTTAGCTGCTATAGTCAACTTTTAAGGAAGAAGGAAATCTTAATAGTTAATAATTAATCAATGCATTTCAAGCTCTTTCACATTATGTATAGTCCTTTGGTCGAAAGGAAATGGATCTTCTTGTGTGTAGGAAAGCATGCATTATAATTTTACATGATATCTAGCTACTTTCTAAGCATTGTATTTATAGTGGCTGGAGATGAAGTTGATGAATGATCACTTTACTCCTTTGTTCAAACAAATGATGAAATACTTTTTAATTCTCATTGTAGAGGCTGTTCACTTGTGGCTTAATGGTAAGATTTGATCACATAATTCTATATCCATGTAATAATGTCCTGTTTCAATGTTTATTGCTTCTCCAAGTAATGTATGATGCAGTAATTGTTGCACACTTGCAACTATATTGTTGATCTAGATTTTGGTTAATGATGTAATTTTCTTATGTTTTGGGTTTTCTTGTTTTTATTGCGTATTGGTTATTATATTAATTTCCTAAGATTATGAAAATTTTTAACTCTTCAGGTATCTAAATGCTATTCAAACCAGTGCTCCTCATCTTTTACGTTACCTAGCTACTGCTTTTATTGTCAACAAAAGAAGGCGACCCCAGTTCAAGGATTTTATAAAGGTTATCCAGCAGGAACAACATTCCTATAAAGATCCCATTACAGAGTTTCTAGTTTGTGTTTATGTCAATTATGACTTTGATGGGGCACAAAAGAAGATGAGGGAGTGTGAAGGAGTAAGTCCACCAGCCTAACAATCCTGGCTTGCTAGTTTATAATGTAAAATATTGTTGTTCAGTATACGTTCATAAACATGTATTGTCCTATTCTGTAACTTGTTTCAACTCATTTTTTTACTTGTTTTCATTTTCTTTTTAGCGTTGGGGCTGCATTAATGATTTTTTGACTTTTGATTTTGCTTGGAGTGACATTGTAGCTCTGCATTAAAGTTTGCTTGTGCTGCTGCTTAAAAGTGGTTTATCTAATCTGAGTGATGTTTTGTAGGTGATAACAAATGATCCTTTCCTTGGAAAGCGAGTCGAAGAAGGCAACTTCTCTACTGTACCAATGAGAGATGAATTCCTTGAGAATGCCCGACTATTTATCTTTGAAACTTACTGCCGTATACATCAACGAATTGACATGGGGTATGTGATTGGTTCTGCTTAAATTATTACCAAGTAATATATGAGCATAATTTGTCAGTGCTGAACAAACTGTAAACTTCCTCTGAATGGGATGAAACTAGTTTATGAATATATGCATTGTTATCGTAAAATAATATACGAGTAACTGAGTAACAGGATTTATTTGTTATTTGCTTTCACTTCTAAGACATATTTGCTGTAGCTCCCCCAGAATGCAAGCCACGGCCAACAATATCTGAAGACTAGCATTGTTCTTTTTTGACTTTATTATTGTTTGGGAAGGTTTAAGATGGTAGTAATGCAACACAAGTTTTGGCTCTTGGACCATACTTCGGTTATCTAGGATTATTGTTGATTTTTCTTTAGTCTACACCTAAATGAACATTGTTATACCGTGTATATGGGTCTAGAGTTGCTTATGGTTTGCAATGTCAATGCGTCTCATGTCTTTTCCCACTGTAATTATACTGTTTGCTTCATTAAGCAACGAAGTTTAGATTATCCCATTATTGTTATTTGAGCACCTATAGTTCTATATATAGCTCATTCTTCCTCAACCTGAGTTGTATCTGTGGCAGAGTTCTTGCTGAGAAATTAAATTTAACTTATGAAGAGGCTGAGACATGGATTGTTACTCTTATCAAAAGTTCGAAGTTTGATGCCAAGATTGACACCAAGGCAGGAACTGTAATCATGGAGTCTAACAATCCCAATGTGTAAGCTCATGGATGCAGATCGCCTTTTGCCAATATCTTATTTATTAGCAGTTTTCTTTCTCCCCTTCCTAGCTTGGAAACTATTATGTCCAAGTTCTATTTATGTTTTTATTTCCTTGATCACTCAGTATTCACGAATTTGCAGGTACGAGCAACTGATAGACCATACAAAGGCATTATCAGGGCGTACCTACAAGTTAGTTGGCCAACTTCTCGAACATGCTCAGGCGCAGACTGCTCGATAAGTTTAGTGGTTGATTTTCTAAGAATCTTTTAAATGCCTCATAATTTTAAGATGTATTTCTGTTTGCATTTAGAGGAAGAGAAACTGTAGTGATAATTTTAGGTTCCAATATCCCCGTATTGGTTTCAATTTTTTGCTTACAACCCTCACAACCTTTGTATGACTCTTAAGTTATCATTTAAATTCTGAACATGTATTTAAGGACTTCTAGCTAACACCAAAAAAAAAATGTATCTTTGGACGATAATTCCATGGAAAGTTGCACATTTTGTGAGTTGGAAAACAGATTGAAAATCTTGGATTCTTGATTTGATAAACATAAATGTTTTTGAAGTTCTCTATGTTATCAATTTGTTTATTAACCTATTTTCTCTTATTGTATTTTTATGGCTAAATTTCACCATATTTCCTCCTTCGTGTAAAAAAAAAAAGTATTCAAGATCCTCAAATGCTTATGCATATTATGGGATGAATTTGTCGACATATTGTAGTCACTTAAGAAGCACATCTTGTGGTTCTGTTGGTGTTTTAAAAATAATTTCAGATATAAGCAAAAGAGATTTTGTATGTGCGTATGTCTGTAAACATAAATGTGGTTTTTGAGTCCCTTTTTTTTACAGCATTTTCATGAGGAGAAACAAACAGATATTGAGACTTCTATTTCTCTATATTCAGATTTTAGGATTTTACTATTGCTTAAATAAATAAATCAATAATTTCATCTGCCACGTAAGTAAGGGATTTCCATCCCTGGTCGCATCGAGTTATTTGGTTATAATGTTTTTACGTTCCGATTTTTAAATGAAGTTATTTAATTGGGTTTAAAAATAATCCCTGCAGATACTATAAAAAAGAAAAGTAATTTATAGCATAATTTTAACAATAAAATTAAGTTCCTTTCAAGCTCAACATGCGATCCATTCATATCTTACTTACGTATGGTATGCAGCTCACATAATTGAATTTTCACAATATAGTTAATTATATTGAATAAAATTAGAGGAAGAGTTATGACATTTAAACAAAAGAAAAAATAACAATTTGATATTTTTTCTGGAATGGTAACCCGGAAAATAAGGTATTTATCTCTTTGTCATTCCAATTTTTTTCTTTCTTCCTAATATTAGTGACAAATGTTCATACCAATATATATATATAAATGATATAATGTAGGACATTGTTTATTATATATTTCGTAATAATTATTTATTATTTTAATTTAATGTTTAAAATTTATATTTTAAAGTTTAAGATTTTGGGTTTAAATTTTAAGATTTAAGATTTAGAATTTACAATTAAAATTTAAGATTTAAGTTTATAGAAAGATATATAATTATTATTTGTGAAGGGATGATTCATCGAGTTGGCCGATTTAAAATTAACGAGTAATATTTGATTAAAATAATATCACACATTTATTATTCTTCAATTTATACAATAATAATATCGAATTATTATGTTTGTTTTGTTTATATTTTTAATTTTTTTTTATTTTATTTATAATATTTAATTCGTAAAAAAGTTTTATTTAAACAATTCTCTTAATTTTCATATAACGAAATCATACATAAATTATGAAAATTGAACTATTCAAAAATTTAGGTAATATTTGAAACAATAATATGCAACATTGTTAGATGGAGAATGATAAAATAATATAAATAAAATATAAAATATTTTACTAATTAGATGATATATATGAGACAAAAATAATTTAATGATATAAATTAAACATATACAATAGTATAATTTTATTTTTATAGGTTTACTTAAAAATATATAATTATTTAATTAACATCATATAAATTAGAAGATAAATTATCACTCAATAACTTTATGTTTAACGATAATATTATACCAACAAAAGTTAATTATTTTTACAATTTTTTTTATAGAATTTCTTTTCGTAAAAATAATGAAATTATATTACTACATCTTTTACCAAAATAGATTTGTATTATACCAATTAATATTTACGAACTAAAACTAAATTGCATTTTAATTAAAGACATCGTGCTTAAACTACCAATAATTCCACGTGTTGCAAGCTAGGATTTTAGAAGTGGACAGTGAATACTGTACTGTCTCTTCCATATTACACATGTCAGAAATCATTCAATCCAATATTAATGTTACGTGCCGAGCAATCAAGATTGATTAAATGCTGGTGCACGCAAGTGACTTTTGCATACAAAGTGCAAGGTTCGAAACTTATAATCTCTTTTTTATGTTTTATACTGAGTTTTTTGGTAATTTAGCTATGGATTACTTTATAATCTAAAAATAAATAAATAAAAAAATAGGAGATTGATCTAGTGTTATATATATCTGGCTCTGATTACTAGAAAAATATATATTAATGTTAATTAATATTTTTGACAAATAAATGATACTACTTGATAAAGAATTGAAGCAAGCAAGAACACAAGGGAAAATGGATTCTAAAGATACAAAATAATTAATTGATTATGAGTTAAATTACGTATTTGTTCATAATCAATTAACTAATATTTAAAAAAATTATATATTTTCTTAACTCATTTATATTTTTATTAATAGCTACTAGGGTTAAAAGAATGTTTTCCTTCTATAATAGGAAAATTAAGAACGGCTAAAAAACCACGTCACGAAATTTAAATTCCCAGCTTATATAAATATCAACCCTTTTCTGCCCCCCCTTTTCTTCCTTCTTGCTTCATCGACTTGTGACTTAGTAACGAAACGAAACGCAACGCAAAAACACTGAAAACCCTCAACCACACACACACATCCCCCCACAATAGGTTAAATAAATAATCTTCACTTTGCCGGTACTGTTGCCGCCGGCAGTAACCTCCAGTACCCCTCCGGTCTCATAACTGTTCCTCAATGCATAACCCTAACTCCCAATTACAAACGCCCTCCACCTCGTCGTTCAATTTCGGTGATTTTTCTAACAAATTTGGAGATACTAGTGGGTACCATGTCGATCACGCTTCGGATTTTTCTCGAAAAGGGTCTTCAGCAAGGTCGCGGCCGAGGCTAATGAAGTTGAGGAGGCAAATGGGGTCTCAGCATGTGAGGTCCAGAGCTTGCACCTCCGTTGAATTTGGTCTGGATTCGGGTTCTAATCCGTTTCGTGAGGTAAGTAACGGTGCTAGTGTTTTGAGTAGGGATACTTTTTCGAATTCTGATGATATTGGGAATGTGGGTTTTGTATTTGGTGATAGGCAGATTAGTATGAACATGAATTTGGATGGTAAGAAGACATTTGATGAAAGTGTGAGAAATAATTTTTGTGAGAGTGTGAAATTAGATGGTTGGAATGTAAACGAGTCTGTGAATGTTGTTGAGAATCTGGGTTTTGTGTTTGGAGCTCAGAAAGATAGCCCAGAACCAAAATATTGCGGGCATAGGATAGAACCTGTTTCATATTCAGAAGAGGCTGTTTCTGATGATAATGGGAAGCAAAAAACAGATCCCAAATCAAAAGGTCCGGAGATTGGCGAGGAGGGGTTCATGTTTGGCTCTAGGTTGAGTGGTATAAGTTTAAATACAGACATGGAAAAGAGAGAATGTGGTGAATTTGTTAGTAAGCTGGGATCAAATGATGGTGAAACTATGGAATTTCTGAAGAAGGGAAATTCTGGGGAAAATCCTTCCGAAAATATGTTCTCTGAAAATAGGAATTCTAGTGAAACTTCTGGAATTTTTCTTTATGATGGCCAGAGAGATATGAAAGTGGATAATAAAACAGAGTTTCAGCAAGTGAAAGCTGCTGCTATTAGAGGTGATGCTGATGGGAGATCGAGCTCGAGTGTGGATTGTGATCTAGGCACTTTTGCATTTGGAATTAGCAGCAATGTTGATTTCAATTTGAACAACTGTACAAATAAAAACACGGCAGCAAATAGTAGAGATGGAGTGAATTTGAAAAGTGAATGTGTAGGAGGAAACTACAGAATACCTGCAAATAGTCCAACTACTAATTTTGGTTCTGATGTTAATCTTGAGGGTAAATATGAAATTCGTAAGAATCTTACTAATGTTTTTAGAACAGACATGGTGTCGGAGCTTCCTGACAAGATAAAGAAACTAAACATTTATGATCCTGTGTATGGTGATGGTGTTGGTAAAACTTCAAATACAAACAAGGAACTCTTTTCCAATGGGGATATTGGCTTCTCATATGAAAGACCTGCTAATCAATCTGGTGGATGTTCCCATGAAACTATGGAAGCTAACTCCGTTAGTCACTTCTCAAAAAGTCCTGTTGATATTGAAGCAACTAGAGGAGATGATTCTGAAAGCAGAGCTCTAAATGATTTTGCTTCTGGAGATAGTTGTAATGCAGCTGATGCCTCAGGAATATCATTTCCTGGACCATTTATATTCCAAGCAGGTGTCAATGGGTGTTCTGGCTGCACAAAATCAAGTGTAGCTTCAGCAACATCTCCATTCTCATCATTTAATCTGAATTTCCAGCCTACTTTTGCTGCCGAAGCTTGTGTTGATGATGTCAAAAAGAACAATACAAATTGTTCTAATGATCCTGCAGATGAATCTGGGGTTTCCTCCATGGGTTTCAAAACACCGCAATGCAACACCTTCTCTCTCAAGGAAAGTTTATTTAATAAAGTTCATGAAAAATCAGTCTTTACTGCAAATAATAAATCAATTAAGGACAAAGTAAGCAGGAAAACGAAGGGAAGGTTGAAGAAACCTTTTGGTAAGAAGGTGAATGGCCAAGATCATGCTCCTAATAAAGGCAATTCCCATGGAAATCTGGAGTCTCCTAGAAGCTTTTCCCCTATGGATTTCTCTCCATATCAAGAAACCACTGTGAGTGATCAAAACGAGACAGAAACTTTTGCAGCTTCAAAGTGGACTTTCTATTCAGGCACTAATTGTGAACAACGTTCCCAGGATGTACCAATTACTGTTACTCCTAAAAGTGAAGGTTTTGTTGCTGCAGGAGAAGGAATGGATACTAATCAAAGTGATGGAAAATTTAGAGAGCTAAACAAGAATACTGTTTATTCTGGTGACACAATGGGGGAAACCTGCAGCAATAATGGTGCTGGGAGAGTTTCATCTAGAACTCATTCTACTTCAAACATGGATAAGCAAGAAAACAATTCTAGAGCAGATTTTCCATTTACTGCAGGTTCAGAAAATATGAATGGTGAAAGTTTTAGATTTTTGGCGACATCTACTTTGGAAGGTAGTTTATCGGCAAGAAAGCGCCGATACAGAAGGAAAAGCAAAGTGATAAGTGGTCATGATTCGTTTGTTATTGCTCCTAGCCAAAGTTTTAAATTTGAATCTCCTTCCATGCAATCTTTGCCCCCTGCTGGGACATCATCACTTTCAGATGAAGGAAAAAAAACTGAAGCTTGTGCATGGTTCGACCAGGGGCATAAAAAAGCTGAAACATATGAAACCTGTGAGAAGTGGCGAATCAGGTGTTCCTTTCTGGGAATTACTATTCAGTTTTTAGAAAGTTGTATTTGATATGTTTGCCTGGGTTATTTCTTATTCTGTGTTGATTGAATTGATTTATGCTTCACCTTGGAGATCATTATTGTTTGTTCAAAAGTGAAATGATTTTTTATCATAACAGGGGAAACCAGGCTTATAGAAATGGGGATGCTTTAAAAGCTGAGGAGTTTTATACACAGGGTATAATTTCTGTACCGTCGAGTGAAAGATTAGACTGCTGCCTTGAGCCTCTTTTGCTCTGCTATAGCAACCGTGCAGCAGCCAGGATCTCCCTTGGAAGGATAAGGGATGCTCTTGAGGACTGCAAGATGGCTACTACACTAGATCCTAGCTTTCTCAAAGCTCATATCAGAGCCGCAAAGTGAGACCTTCATCTATTTTTACATTAAAGATTGACCTTATGGACGAGAAAGAAATTTCTTTTGTTAGAAAAGAGAGTGAAAAATAGACAATGATGACTAGTTAATGAATTTGTCTTAAATTATAATTATGCATCATTTGACTAGTGATGTATTGTCCATTTGTTTTTCTTTACATCATGTTTGTCATATTTGAATACTTTCTGCATTTTTTACTTCTACTGCATGCTAAATCATTATAGGGTAACAAACCATTTCTTGTGTTCTAAATTTGCATGTTTCTTGAATAATAGCTGTTATCTTGTGCTGGGAGAAATTGAAAATGCACTGGTGTTCTTCAATAAGTGCTTGGAATCAGAGGCTGGTGTGTGTTTGGATCGTAGAATCAGGATAGATGCTGCTGGTGGACTACAAAAGGCTCAGGTACTGCAATTGTTTCTGTTATTTCTTCATCCACTTGTTGATGTGATAATATTTTTCAGTTATGTTATAGTGGAAGTAAAATCTAATCTACATTGCTGAATTCATCTATAATATGATTATATTTTTAAAAGATGTCCTAAGCAAATGAAGAAACCATGTGAAGGGCTGGAGTGAGGTGTTTTTCTGTAGCATCTGCATCAGCATATAGTGTTTTGTAGGAAGTTAAGTTTGGTTGCTTTTTCTTCGAACCAACTCAATATCAATATTAATGATGTTCAGCTTGTTCTGCATATGAACGTTTGATTATAATTGGTTTCAGAGAAATGGGGTCCAGCTGGCATTGGGAATGACAATTAATTGGAATAAACTGGAGATTATTATCATTACTAATTTCAGTTGGCTCAAATTGAATGGAATATATAAGATTTTGACAGAAATACCATAAGGTTTCTACATTGGCATAATAGTTATAAATTTATAGTTTAACTTCATAGTCACATTTCATAAAGAAATTTGGCACAAAAAAATATTTGTACGAAAAACATATATTTACTGAGATGAAGAATGATATTTTTGTATATAATTAAAAAATATATATTTAATATTGATAAACCCCTTTTCTAAGGAATATTTTTATGACAATACCTAAGAATTTAAATAAGAAACTGAAATATTTTAAATATTTTTTAAGACCAGTTTTTTCCCTTCAAACTATAGCATGTGAACTCAAATTGAAAAACTAAAGAAATAGAATGAAATTTGGCTTTTCTTGTAATTGTCAAAAATTCTGATTTATATAAAGTGACAGAATAGTTTGCTTCGATTATGTTACACTAAACTAGTAACTACAAATTCTTAATCCTTCAAATTAAAGATGCTGCGAGGGTAACTACCAGCATTTGAAAGCATGATATGAAGGGGAATATTGTTAGCCACTATAAGAGGGACACTTGGTACAATGGTAGTTACTAGGGCATGTTATTAGGGACACAAATCAGCCTCCGATAATATGACATGTTTACCATCCCTGAATGATCTATCTTCTTCCATTAGAGGTTCTCTATCTAGTTGTTCCTCCTTAGAAACCACTCTAGACCTGGAAGATCATTGACTGTTGAATCCTCCAAACAACAAATTCTCTTTGTTCAATGTTTTATACTTCTCAACCTTTGCATTGATAATTTATTAGAGGTTTTGTTCATTCTGCAGTGGTTATTTCTCTTGTGGAATCACTTTCTTAATTATGCTAGATAATTTCCTTGTATCTGTATTATATGTGGATGTGAGGAAAAAATTGAGTGTCTGTTAGCATTGTCGTTTGATCATCCTTTGTCTGGTATATTGTTTGCAGAAAGTGGCTTGAATCCTGCAAACAACAAATTATCGTTGTTTAATGTTTTATACTTCTTGACTTATGCATTGATAGTCTATTAGAGGTTTTGTTCATTCTGCAGTGATTATTTTACTAGTGGAATCACTTCTTAATAATGCTAGATAATTTCTATGTATCTATATTATATGTGGATGTGAGAAAAAATTGAGTCTCTATTATCATTATCGTTTGATCATCCTTTGTCTTGTATATTGTTTGCAGAAAGTGGCTGAGTTTATTGAACACTCTTCAAAACTTCTGGAAGAAAGGAAGCATGACTCAGTTCTTCATGCTTTAGAAATAAGTTCTAAAGCATTGTCAATTAGTTCATACTCAGAAAAGTTACTTCAGATGAAAGCAGAGGCTCTATGTATGGTATGTGCTGTTTCAACACTATGCTTCATCCACTTATGAAAGCTACTGTTTCACTTTTCCAAATTGTAAAATGTTGTATAAATTAATGGTTTATGTTAACGTTTAGAGCAGCAGTTTAAGTTGTTTTATATTGGCTTGCTTTTGGTAACATTTCACAGTTGCGAAGATTTGAAGAAGCCGTTCAGCTGTGTGAGCAAAGTCTATGTGTTGCTGAAAAGAATTTTACATCAGGGAACTCAGTGGCAAATGTAGATGGTCCTATGAGTGATAATAGCACATTTTTCAGGGTCTGGAGGTGGTGCTTGATTTCGAAGTCATACTTTTATATGGGAAGGCTTGAGGCAGCTTCTTCTTTACTTGATAAGCTGATGCAAGTAGGATCGGTCAAGGAGAAGTAATACATGATTTTTTTTGTTGCCAGCTTAACTTTAAATGACTAGTTGTTTAGGGGGATTACGATTTAAATAGAATATTCCGTTCTTTTATGGACTTAAGGGTACTGATACTATTTCAACTGTCAATATGCAGAAGTAAAAACTTGGAAGCTTCAATTTCTTTAGCTGCAACTATACGTGAACTTTTGCACCAAAAGGTGTGAACTTCAGACTGCTATTAATAAGTATTTTTCATAGCACTTGCAAAATTCTAGTACATATGAAGTGATGGATAATCCAAGCTGTGCTTGTTATTTCGTTTCTGGTCTATGCTTAAAAATTGCTATGTTCTGCGACATCCACAAATATCTTATAATGTTTTTAGTTCAACTTTGCTTCCATCCTCAAATGAAAGTTTCCATTCCAATGATGATCGTATTCCGTTAAGTGTGTTAATATAGAGTTATATCATACAAAAGAATGCAGGTAATGAAGCATTTAAATCTGGAAAATATAAAGAAGCAGCAGAGCATTACACTCTTGCTTTGTCAAGCAGTATAGACTCGCGTTCATTTTCAGCAATCATTTTTTGCAATCGTGCTGCAGCACACCAAGCTCTGGGTCAAATTGCTGATGCAATTGCAGATTGCAGTCTGGCCATAGCCCTGGATGGAAGTTACGCAAAGGTTTGCTTCTAAAGTTTGTAGCTGCCTCTGAAATAGCATATTTTCATATCATGATAATGAATGAATGAAATATTTTACTTCTCTTTCTTTAGTGATGTGATTCTGAATCATGAACTAAAATTTTGGAGATACTTAATTCAGTAGAATTTACCTGAATTACCTTCAAATTTTATTTAAATTGAAGCATAATTACTTTATAATTGTGCGGACTATAGCCATGTATTCATCCTTCTTACAGGTTCCTTATATATGTATTGATATGTTTATTATAAAGCTTTTCAAGAATTGGTGATTCTGCCACGTATTCATCATTCTTACAGGTTCCTCATATATGTAGTTGATATGTTTATTATAAAGCTTTTCAAGATTGGTGATTCTGTTATAACTTTTCTTCTGGTGGCATTTTGAATTATGATTTAACTTAAGTTTTTATATTTAAAGCCTTCCCTCCTCCTCTGGGCTGTGGGGGTCAGATCATAAATTTCATGCATTTCTTTTTGCTTTTTTCTGCCCTTTTATTGTCAAAATTTTCTTAAATACTTGTATCCTTTCTTGTTGGGTGATGTGGTGTTCTATTCACTTTTTTTCGTAAGCGTTGAAAAGTTTACAATCATTAGGAGTTTGAGTCCTATTAGGTTTGTGTCTCTGCTATTAATGTAACATGAAAAACTATGGAAGTATTCAGTTTTCCCAAGTTTCTCTTCATTTGCTTAGGACTTTATATTTAAACATGGTATTAGATGAGTCACTAGTAAACTCTACCTGTTGAACCCTAGTTTAACTTTCAATCTTGTTTCTTCACCCCAATTTCTATCACTATATACATATAATTTTTTTCTTGTTAAATATGTCTGTAGCCCTATGTTGGAATTGCAGATACATGTTTTATTTTATGCATATAGAAGGAAAGGCAAATATACTTAAAATATTTTTCTAGCAGCTTTTGAACTAAATCTTTTATTGGCTATTTTAGTCTTAATGCTACTGCCCTCATGCAGGCAGTCTCTCGAAGAGTTACCTTACATGAGATGATTAGGGATTACGGACAGGCAGCTAGTGACCTCCGGAGATTTATATCAATCCTTGAAAACCAATCTGGTGATACTGCTAAAGAGTCTAGCACTTCTGGTAGATCTGCTGCTACAGTAAAAGAATTAAGGAAAGCTCAACTTCGTTTGCCGATGTTAGAAGAAGAGGCTAAGAAAGGAGCCTCACTGGATTTTTATCTCATTTTGTAAGTATAGTTACAATGCTTTCAAAATAAAAACTTTTAAGTCATTGCTACGAAATTGTTTGTTTATGCCGAGCTTGGACGTTTATTTGGCTCTTTAGGTAGTTTAATGAAATATTAGTATGGAGGTTTTAGAATCACATTTATTATGAATTTATGATTATTTAATGACAGGGGATGCAAACCGTCTGATACAGCTTCTGACCTGAGGAAGGCATACCGTAAGGCAGCTCTCAAACATCATCCGGACAAGGTTTTTAGCTTTTCATACATGCTTTTCAATATTCATTGACTATAGGTTACTGTGCATTCATCTCTTGTTTTCATTTATCTGGAATTAGACTGGTCAGTTCCTGGCAAGAAGCGATAGTGTGGATGAAAGGCTTTGGAAGGACATATCCCAAGAGGTTCAAAAGGACGCAGACAGGCTTTTTAAAATGATTGGAGAGGCATATGCTGTTCTTTCGGACACTGATAAGGTTTGTCAAATAGTCAATTATAACACTTTGCAGTACGACATCTATCTTGTATTGTGGTTAAAGCTTAGTATTTCCCCTAAGAATAACCTGGTTTGATTTCCTCACCCCAATTATTGTTTTGATTAAAAAAATTACTACATGACTAAATAGACATTAACTTGAACTATCAATCGTTAGAAGAAAACAAGACTTAACTTGACGCAGTTTTATGGTATTTTCAATTAGTACTTTGAAGATTTAGCTTGTGTTGCCATATCTGGCAACCTTGAAATTATAAATTTTTTTACTTTCAGGACAATTTAGTTATTATCCATTCTCGGAGAAAAACTGACGTAGAACTTGTAGGAAAATATAGGAGAGAGACATTGAAAGGGACAAGAGCATAACATAATTAGATTTGGGATTTAGAAATCAGAAATAGGGAGAAAATAACCAGAAATATGGGAGAAACTGATAATCAATCATATTCAACTCTGAATCAATTTACATTACAAAATTTTCCTATTTATCTGATTTTCCTAAATAAGATGTCTGATAAAGATGAAACACCTAATGTGAGAATATTAGGCAATAGATTATATAGATGGCCCTAATTTAAATTAGAGACAGTTATTACAAAAATGATACTTAGGTCGTATACTTATTTTTTTTTTTGTAACAGTTTAGTCCTATTGTTATTACAAAGTGACCGTACAAAGATAAAGCAAATTTGTTTAATTTTATTTTTTGATTTTTTTCAACTACATTTGATATAGATTGTTTTAACTTGAATAAAATTTAATCGAAAGAATAAAAAAAATTAAATAAAAATAGATAATAAATAAATAAAAAACATAAAAAATGATCATTTATTTTTGTACAGTAATTTTTTCATAACAGTAGGACTAAATTGTCACAAAAAATAAGTATAGGATATAAATGTTATTTTTAGAATAAGTATAGGACCTGTAAAATACAATCACCTTCTTTTTAAATTAATAATTATCTCTTATTTTACATCAGAAATATTTCAGAGACTGAAGATGCCTGGAATGAGAATTGAAAATTATTTTATCCTAAAAGTATATTTGTCTAATCCTTTTAATTCTCTTTTCTCACCTACCATTTTACTATTTATACAGCGTTCACAATATGATCTTGAGGAGGAATTGAGGAGAGCACCAAAGGAAAGCAACGGAAGTAGCCCGTACAGGAAACACTCAGATGTTCATAGTTCTGGAGGCAGCTCCTATCACAGATCTGATTTTCATAGCTCCCCATATGAGAGAAATTCCTATAGACGGAACTACCGGGACAGCTGGAAAACATATGGAAATACATATTCTCGATGATTAGATGGAACCGAACGATGGTAAAGCTGTATCTTGATGGCCAGTTAGATATTGACGGATTGAATGGGCGGCGGCATTGGTGGTGATATGGGAATGAGTCAACAGCTGCCATTTGTTTAAAATACTAGCACTTCTAAATGTTCCAGTATTGGTCATGAAGGGTTCAATCTATTGAAAAGAAGATGATCATGTTAAGGACTTGTGGAGTAAAAGTGAAGTTTATAGAGGTTTTAGGTCTCACTGGGTCTAGGGCCCTTGGTTTGGTGGTCCATCACCAAGTTCAGCGTTTAAGCCTCAGTGGCCTGTTTGGATTAGTAGAAAAAGAAAACAATTAATAAAGTTTGTACATGATCAAACATCTAGATTATGAAACCTGCCACATAACAGTTCTATCTTTCACATTGTTGCTATTATTTATACGAGGTTATTTCAGAAAGAAATATGCTGCTGTTCTGAATAAGAGTTTTTTGTTGTTATTTTCCTCTGCACACAGATCTCGAAAGAGGGACAAGTATGAAAGAAAGCTAAAAACACTTTTAGTATAACAGTTGTATGTACTCTTCTCTCACACAACATTTTGTGTAATTTTCTTATAGGTTCCATTCGTCCTAACATCTTTTGCTAGTCTGATATTTTTGCGTTTTGTAAGGAATGACGTTTTGAATGTATATTCTGCTTTTACTCTTTGGCCTATTATTTGGAGAACATACGTTTTGATTTTCTTCCACTGAGTAACAGCTTTGGGCATTATAGAACTGTTGAAAACGCCTTGGGGCGCTTTGTATGCTGTTCTGTTTAGTTCATTGTCATAAGACTGCTTTGATTTATTGTCTTTTGGAAGATTCTATGTCCAGGACTAAGAATTACCAATGGGTCATAGGCCATTTTCCTCTGTAGGGGAAAAAAAACTTGCCATTTTGAGCTAAGTGAGCTCGCCGCCCTTCTTGGCTGGTGTAATTGGGGCAGATACGAGATGTAACACAGTAGTCTGTAATTCAATTGTTTTGAGCCAAAATGTTCTCTAGGCACCATCTTTTTCTCTGGTGGAGGGACTCAAGAAGGATAGGAATGCCACTACGTAGAAAACTTTTTATCTGGGGTGACGAGACATTTTATTGTTCCACCTTCAATAGAATAAGGATGGAAAAAAACCCATAAGGTTTAGATTAGGGGTGACAAATGCTTTCTGTCAATGTCATATGGTTGTGTCAAATTAGGGTTTTTTTTTTGTGTTAGATTATCTTTAAACAATTAGGGAAGAATTAGGACCAGAAAATATTTTGTTTCAGGTTAACTGATCGTTTTCCATTTCGCCACACATAGTTTTAGATGACGAAATCCAAAAAGGGAAAAGAGTAATTATGACCAAATCAAAAATGGAAGTTTTTTTTTTATCATTTTGCTATCTATTTTTATCTATTATCGCCAACATTTTTTTTCCTTCGATTTTCAAAAATGAAATTCTTCTAAATATAGTGATTATGATCAACTCCTTTAAATAAGAAATTATTCATTTATGAATATTGTTGTTGTGATACTTTAAATTAATGATATTCATATTTAATACTAATCTTACATGTCATTTACACCGAAGTAATACTAATCTTACATGCCAAATAGGAAGAAGAAAAAGGAAGAAATTGTCCAATAGCAATGAGTTTATTTAAAGATTCCACATAAACCCATCTTTTCAAAGCAAAAACATAGGCATGATCAATGAACGAAAAACTTGCATAATTATTTGATAAAATAAAATAAAATAATCACACAGAATTAAAATGCTCGACAATTTGATATTAAGGTAAAAGTTTTATGGTATGATATTTATTGTACTAATAAATTTAATCATTATGAACAAGAAGACTTGCACGATTACGAGGAGAGATATATTCATTGCTCAATTAAAAAAAATCTTCACAATTAGTATTATTATTAGGGAATATTAAAATATTAGTCCTATTATTAGAACAGTAAAAAACTAATACTAAGAAAATTATAAAAACTAAACTATCTTTTTTTTTTAAGAAACACTTAAATGATAAATTGTTAGGTAAAATTTTAACTATTACGGTATTAGTAATTTTTGCTATGAAAATAGCATTTCACTGTAAAAAACACCCTTGAAGTTTGGTATAATATCACAAACATTTTTAAGATTTGAAAGATATCAGAAAATTTATTCTCTTTACATCCTAGAGTTAAGTATAACAAAAACAACCGTAAATTATTTGAATTTATTAAATTTTAACTTTTTTGTATAATTTTTATTTGATTTGAAAAAAAATGTATGAAAAATAAAAATAAAGAAAGAAATTTGTTTCAAAAAACATGCAAAAAAGATTGAAATAATTTACTTTAAAGATTAATTTTATTTAATAATTTTAAACTCATTATCAATGAACAAGGTTAATGGGACTTTCAATATTTGTTTTTTTTTAATTCGCAATGAAATGTCAAAAAGAAATAATTGTTATAGACTGTTTAATTTTCCATAAAACAAATGAAAATGTAATTTGGTGCATGATTCATCTTGTAGTTTAAGTTGAGTTTTTATTTGGGATCCTATACATTTGTTATATGTGGTATCTTTTTATGTCTATATACTATTTAGTTTCATAATTAATGGAGATAAAATATTTTTAATTGAAAAGAGATGGTATTGCATGATTTGTAATGCAGTAAAAGCTCATTAATATTGTGATCGTTCTTTTGTGTTTGGATACAGAAAAAAAAAACAGTTTTTATTGTGACTTGGTTTAAAAAGTGGCTGGCTCAAGATTCTATCTTAAATGTTTTTGTGATTCTCATTCACAAAATTGTTTTGGAATTGACTCAAATAAATAATTATTTAATTGCAATGATGTTTTTTTTAGGAGGAAAGCATTTCATTGTAAATTATTTAACATATTTATTTGTATTATTTTATTTTGGTGTATTTCATCTTAAAGAAAATTCTAAATATTTACATTACATTACTTTTAACAGTATTTTATTTTTTAAATATTATTCATTTTTAAATTTACTTTAGCTAAATTATAAGAACTTGATATTTGTGATAATATAATTTTTCACTTTATATAATTTTGGGATATAATGTTAAACCTTACTAGTGCTATTATAATTTACTCTTCGTATAAAAGTTTATTTAAAAAAAACCCCATTTTATTCTACCATTAATTACATGTTAGTATCATAATAATTGGATAAAAGTATCATTAATTACAACAATAATAATTTAAATTATAATAATATTATAAAAAAACACAAATCATTAAATTAAACCAAGTGTAAATTTCACAATGTAAGCTAAGTTTTGACGACTAGTACAAAATATTTAAAATACCAGTCTTTAAAAGAAACCTCACATAATTCAAGATCTGTACAAGGATATATATATATATATATATCATTAAGCCACGGAAAATTAACAATACTTTTAAATTCTAAATGTAACAAATTATGCATGTATTAATTATTTATGTAACAATTATAGATTAATATATGGAAAGATATGTGACAGAAAAATAATTAAAACTGTACATATAATAATAGCAACAATAAATTTATAAAATCAAAACTTATTTACATGTTTAAATATTATTGATGATCATATATATATGTAATAACATATTATAAGTGTGGTATATGAATTTGGTCTACAATTTACTTTAATTGAATGTGGGTGATTCAGTTATATGACTAATGAGATAATTGAAGAATGTGTTGGTTTGTGGATTGCAATTGTATTAGTTGCGTCTGCATTGAATAATTACATGAAACCAAGTAACCCACTCTTACGTTAAATTATTATTTTTTTTGTTTCAATTTGTATATTTAATATATTGTAAAAAAAAATATGACAATTACACTATCTTATACTGAAAAACATATTCATACACGAGGTTTACATTTTCCTTATAAATATTATTAAAATTTTAAAAAAATATCTCTAATAAAACTAATATTATAAATATTATCACAAATAACTCTATTAATAACGGCCTTAATTTTATATCCATTATCTCTCACAAATTTTTCAATTCTACTACGTACCCTTTAAATAAGAATCTACACTAAGTAAATAAATATATAAAAATATAAAACTTATTAAAATTAAAAAATCTTCCTAAAAATTAATTTAATATTCTTGATTTCATCCCACTCATATATATATCTTTTTCACCATTAGTTTTTTAATTAATATTTTCGTTTTTTCAAATTGTTCAAAATTTCTTTCATTATTAATATTCATTGAAGGAAAAATTAATTAATTTATTTATTAAATTTAAAAAAGAAAGAAAGAATAATAGGAAATCAAGTGACTCATTCTTACCTTTAATTTTTTTTTTTCTCTTTCAATTTGTTTCCTCTCGAAGGGAGTTGTTTCAATGGTTGCGTTTCATTTTAAGGGAAAAACAAATCTATTCATAAGCCACAAGGCGATGAAGGGTCTTATCGGAGAAATTATATATTGCTCGAGATATGTGATTATATGATTTTTTTTTTAGTTTAATAAAATGTGAGATTATTAAAAACATAAATATTTAAGATAGGTTAGGTTTTGTTCACATATGTTTGAGTAATTCTTAATGCTAATTGTAATTGAATTAAATTAAAATAATATTATTAAAAAGTAATTTATTTATCTCACCTTTTTGTAAAGTATTTTATGTTTCATTCGTGATTAGTAAATATGTGGATAAAAAATTCATATTTTATACCATTAAAGTTTATATTTCAAATCTCTTTTCTCTAAGTATTCGTTGGATATCAGTGATATATATAACGATACATCAAAAATAACATTAAAAAATTGGATTCATATTTTATTAATAATTTGAATAAATAGATATAAATGAATATGTATGTAACATAAGTAGTTTACGTATAATAATTTACAAAAAGATAAAAACCTCAATAAACTCGCACCTTAGAGACACGAAAACTTATTTTGACATAATAAATATAACTTACCAAAATACAAAGATGATAGAAAGCCAACAAGGTTTGGTAATTCTTTTGATAAGTTTGTTTGAAAAGGAATAAAGAGTATTAAAACCTTTTGTTTGGAAAGAATTTAAGTATATGATTTTAGTAATTTTTAGCGAGATAAGTAATTGTCTTTTTTGAATACTCTTTCCCTCTCATCTAAGGGATATATATATAAACACCTTTATATACATAGCGAGATACGTCTTAACAATCCAATTAATATTAACTAGTTTACATAATCGAGATCGTTCGTTACAAGTATATACAAATAATTTTTTTTCTATACAGGTCACATTTGGATACGATCTAGACATCCGAGACATCATAACTTTACCAAATCTTGTCATCCCAAACCTCACTGCTTGAAGACGAGATACTTTATAGATTGAATTGACGTGTTTTTCTGAGTTCGTTGAGCATAGATCTTTTGCAAAACTAGATTTTATATCCCCACTTTATCCTAATGAGATACTTATACTTATCAGATCACATTTAAGTTATATATTTAATAACAATCACCGTTAAAATCAAATTTGATTTGAAATCAAAATGTGTTAATGAAATAAGGGTGTTGTTATCAATAATGTATTTAATGGATACAAAAAATACACAAAAATATGCGGGTCGAAATAGTAACAAATCCATGCGGCGACAGCAAAACTGGCAAATCAATCTGTCATCAAAGAGGGTCATGCTTTGGCACCAATTTTTCTTTGCCGCAGCATGCCATCCACTTTTTGGAAGCATGCCTGCCAATTTTTCTTTGCCGCAGCACCAATCTGTCAGCATTTAATTCCAAAACAGAAGACACATGTCACGGCTCACATGGAACCATGCCGAGCATGTATTTTCTGGTATATAACAATCTTCGATGGCATGCTCGACACTTGTTGTACTTCCTTTATAGCGCTTTTTGGGTCATATCATTCCTTCCCTCTTCAAAAAATATTCATCCCCAAATCTTCCATAATATTGTAAATAATTAGTGTGGGAATTTTTGATTCAAGCCTTTTATCCACTTACCTCCGATGGTTGATTGAAGATCCAAATATAAAGTAATTTGATTTTTACCCCTAGGACATAAGTTTTAGCTAAATCATAAAAATATATATCTTTTATTTTCTCACGGACTAACTTCATTTTCACTATCCTTTTTATCACTATTTCCAAAAATCTCATTTTCATTCTCACGGAATAACTTGTCTTCTTTTTCTTTACTCTTTTCAACTCATCTTTTTCTTTATCACTCTTTTTATAAATATCTCAACAGCTTTAATTCTATGTTGCCTCAAATATATAGCATCCGAGTATCTTTTCTTTTCTCACCAAGGCTCTTTCTTCATTTTAACTATCCTATTTCCAAGAATATCTTTTTCATTAAACTTTTCTTTTTCTTTACTCTCTTTTCAACTCCATCCTTTTCTTTACCTCACTCTTTTTATAAATAAATCAACCGCTTTAATTCTATGTTGCCTCAAATATAGCATCCATTAGAGTAGGGATTCTTTTGAGAACCCCTTTTGGTGCTCCTTGTTGCAAGATTATTAATGCATCCTGCTACTTAGCCAGTCCTTCGTCACAACGTCAAATCCTACATTCCATTTGGACTATTCGATTTGCTTCTATTGAATATAATGTAAAAGCCAACACAAACAAGGCATTAATAATAAAATTATCAATGATAGTTCACGATATCCAATTAATACAAGCAAACGGATTTAATTTGCTTTCTTTTTTTCTGTTTTAATCCAAAAGAATTTATACAAATCTAAAATTTTATAATGCAAAAATATCAAAGATAATTTCACAAACTAGCGCAAAAAATTACGAAATACATCCAAAAAAATTTGTGAGAGAATTCTAACATTGTTAAAAGATGGACGCTAGTTTAAACTTTCAAGCATCACACTAATTATAATCTAGAAAATGAAAAAACCATGACATCCATATGCAACTGAATATGTATAAAAATAGACGACACCAAATATTGCATGCCATACTGGATTTAGATTTCATGACTTTCAAATTTACTAGGATGTCATGCCTCATGACGGTATAAATTATTATGAGGGCAAAATAAGGTGTAAAAATTTTGTAGCTAGATTCTCTGTTAATCTCTGTGTATATATACTCTATATACAAACTGACATTCTCTCCCAAAGTGAATTAATAACTACATAGCTATGCAGTATCATAAAAGATTTTAAATAGAAGAACAAAAATTTCAATAGTTGGCCGTACAAAAAAAGGGGCAATACAAATGCAAACCCAAAAGAAGCTATCTTTTGCGACTCAGGAATCAAAAAATATACACAGAGGAACTACAGAAGTTAATAATAAAAAAAAGACACGAAGAAACAGAGAACATAAGTGTATCAACCTAGTCACCCAAAAAATTCCTAATACAAAAGGATAGTCGGAGCTAAAGGTAGAATACACACAGAGGTATGTGCATTTGGGGCATTACTTTAGCCTAATGATATATCATCAAAAGATCAAACAATTGCAATATTAAGCAAAACAAAAAAATCAGCAGAACGATAGCAGAGGTATGTGTGTATAGCATTACTAATCTGTAGCCTAAAGATAGATTCATTGATGATTAAATAATTGCAACATTGGAAAACAATTAGAAACCGTAACGCTAAACTTGAATCGTACACAAAGATAACATGAAGTGTGTACGTGTCATGAGTCCATTAATATAGTCTATAGCATAATGATAAATTCATTGATCTATACTAAACAAAGAACTGCAATATTGGAGACAATTACAAACCTGACCCTAAACTTGAATCGCACACCTTTAGGGACTGATTTATAATTGCTCACTGTATACAGCACTCTGATGCACACTTTTCAGAGTAACATGGAATACAAATCAAACAAATAAAGGGCAGACAAATATAGCCATGACACAACAATGTCATGCAAAAGAATTTTCATAAGAACTCTGTTTAACACGGCCGTGATGTATAGTGGGCATGGCAGCTTTTCATTTGTTATAATTTCAGTTTTATCCTAAATGTGACCTTGAAAAATGTGTTTCAAAAATGAGTGTGAGAGAGTTGTGTATTACTATGTTACATGCGAGCTATGTTAAATAGCTGCCCTCATATATGAACTACAGAAATCAATAATGCACGCAATTAAAGACCAAAAAATGAGAAAACAAATGTATCCACCTTGTCACCGAAACAATCCCAACACAAAAGGAGAATAGTCGGAGCTAAAGGCAGAATATGTTAGATACTCAATTCAATCCAGAAACATTCATAAAACCATATGAACTCATAATTTAAATGCAGCGGAAACAAAATTGGATTGAAAACATACCTCCTGCCATTGATCAAATTTCAGCACTTACACGGGAATTCCAATGGATTTTCTGTTCGATGCTTTCACTGGTTTCTCACACTTATTTTCTCGCGTATTGATGGTGTAATCAATTTGTTAGCGATTAATAGTGAGAGGACCCGATACTTTATTAAGGTTCTTCCATCAAGAACCTCGTTCGGTTTCCAAGACATTTGCCTGACGACCGAACTGTCACCATTTGCTCACTAACGTTGCACCACTTTGATTTACATTCTCCCACTTGGTGCAAACGTTAAGCGAAATTCTCTTGAGTAACAAAACACATGAATCATAGCGATAGGTCTCTCTAAGAAATGTATTATCTTCCATGTATTACAATGTATTTAGTTTCTCAAGTATTATACTTATGTGGTAACTAAAATTAATGAATAAATCCTATATTTATTCTTGGTCCAATAAATATATATATATATTCTCAAATAAATTAAAGGTGCACATGAATATGAGAAAATATCACAATATATAAGAGTTTCATTAATTAATTGTATATATACGCTTACAAGTGGAACCAATTCCCATTTTCTTACATGATCCTTGAATTTCATCGTTGGTGGCATGCCTTTAGTCAAAGGATCGCAATCATCAACTTCAGGCTTACGTACTCACCCAATGACCACTTTCTTTTTCCTTAACACGTTTTCTTATGGCCAAGTACTTAATGTCGATGCTTACTACGACTACCACTTGTTGTTCTTAGCCATAAATACAATGGAATGAAAGTTATCACAAGATAATCTTAATGGCCTAGAAATAAGTCAACTACTCTAAGCCCGTAAATGAAACTCTTTAACCATACACCATGCGATGTGGCCTCAAAACATGATACGAACTCTACTTCCATAAGTGGAAGTAGCACGATGACTGTTCGCACTCCTCCAAGACACGGCCTCCACCTAGCATGAAAATGTAACCGGATGTTGATTTTCGTGAATCAATACGGCCTAACAAAGTCCGCAGACGGAGTAGCCAATTACTTCCGGGCCTACCGGTTGCCTATACGAGCATATAATCCTTGGTTCCTCGTAGGTACCTCATCACTTTCTTTGCTTTCCAATGGTCAACACCGGACACTCGATATCTCCCTAAGCATCCCAACAACAATGCAATGTCGTCCGTACAGACCGAGCATACATCGAGCTTCCAACACCAAGCATATGGAATGGTTTTCATCCTGTTTCTCTTTCAAAATCATTCTTTGGGGCATTGGTCCAAATTGAACTTATCACCCTTCATTAAATGGGAGCAACACTCGAACAATCCTTCATCCAAATCTCTCTAAAACTTTATTGATATAGGTTTCCGAGACAAACCCATTAAGACACCTCGAAGTCTATCTCTACGATCTTAATGCGATGACATAAGATGCTTCACCCATATCCTTCATATCAAAATTTTTAGAGAGGAATTGTTTTACCTCATGTAGCAAACCTCTATCATTGGCTACAAGCAAAATATCATCCACATATAGCACCAAGAAACAAATCTTACTCCCACTAACTTTCTGGTATATACATTGATCCATGACATTCTCTTCAAAACCAAATGAAGTGATGACGTTATGGAATTTGAAATACCATCGGAGGTTTGCTTTAATCCATATATGGATTTATTAAGCTTACAAACCAAATGCTCACCATCACTGTAGAAAAATCCTTCAGGTTGTTTCATATAAACCTCTTCCTGCAGGTTACCATTAAGGAAAAGCCGCTTTCACATCCATTTTGTCAGAATCCAAATCAAACGGGCAACCAATGCCATGACGCCACGAAGTGAATCTTTCTTAGATCTGAGGAGAAAATGTCTCCGGTGTAGTCGATTCCTTCCCTTCGAGTGAATCCTTTGGCAACGAGTCTTGCCTTATGTCTCTCAATGTTGCTCAGAGTCTTTTCTTTGTTTTCAAGACCCATTTACATCCAATGGCTTTCACACCATCGGGCAACTCGACGAGATCCCAGGACTTCCGGTTAGGACGCCATATAGAATCCATCTCTTCTTTCACGGCATCATACCATAAGCCCGAAACCTCGTAACTCATGGCCTGTGGAAAACGTCTCGGGATCATTTTCGGCTCAACATTATAGTCACATTCTCAGAGATACACAACATAATCATTAGGTATCGCCGATTTCCTTACTCTAGCAGATCTTCTTAATGTTGCATCAACATTCTCCCGAGGAATAGGATCATGTTGTTCGACTAGTTGTTCAATGTTTGCAGCATCGTTGAACTTCAACATCTACTAGATCGCATCAACAAATTGGTACTTCCAAGACCGGTTCTTCAACACGTGTTTTACTCGAGGCATGTTGTTAACAATAATGATCACCATTACTCAAGTGGTACATCGAGCATCCGAATGATCTTTCTCGAACCAATGCCTGGGATCGATCGCCCACTAATCATAATTCTCAAGAAATTTTGCATTTCTTGATTCCACAAATCTAGTGTTGTGAGATGGACAATAAAATCTATAACCTTGACTGCTCAAAGATATCCAATGAAATACCCACTAATGGTCCTCGGGTCTAGCTTTTTCTCTCAGTGGATTATATATCCTCACTTCGCACGTGCATCCCCAAACGCCAAGATATGTTGCAAACTCGGTTTCCAACCTTTCCATAATTCAAATGGTGTCTTTGAGACATGCCTTGGTTGAACTCGGTTTAATATATACACACTGCCTTTAAAGCTTCAATCCACAAGGATTTAGAAGATTGGAGTTCATAGCATACCCGCACCATGTCCAAAAGTGTTCTGCTTCTTCTTTCGCTTACACCATTTCAATGTCCGTGAACCAGCATGTTGTATTAGCAATTATCCCGTGCTCTTGAAGAAATTTAGCAACCACAAAGGTGCGTCATTCATCTCTGTATCTACCATAATATTCACCACACTCTATCCGATCTCACGATCTTTATTTGCTTTCCACATTGTTTCTCTACTTCAACCTTAAAACTTTTGAAGGCATCCAATGCTTCGCTCTTATTATTAAGCATATGAGATACATATATCGAGAAAAAATCATCAATAAAGGTGATAAAATATTTTTGACCTTGAATGTCCACACCGGACAAATATATATCCGTATGTATGATTTCTAATATGTTGAACTTCTATTGGCACCTTTCTTTGACTCATAGTCCGCTTTCCTTTAACCTACACATATGTTCAAAATCAAGAAATCTAGAGTACCTAAGTAAATCTTTCACTAATCTTTTAATTCTTTCTATGTAGATATGTCCTAATCTCCTATGCCATAACGTAGAAGAAATATCGTCAATAATACACCTTTTTAGTGCCGCCAACATGCATACGCATGAGTGGCATTATTTTGTAAATTAATGCAAAAGACCATCGTACAAAATACCATTCCCAACACAATCGATTTATTAAATAAATTGAAAGATGTTTTCGAAAAGTGAAAGGAATAACCATAAGGTACAAGTCTTGAATTGAAATCAAGTTTCTGTAGAAACTTGGAACATAAAGGTCTTTTCTAATTTTAAAATAAAACCACTACTTAAAATCAAACTACAGTGTCCCTAGCCTTCACACGCGTGAGCCCGTCTTGTTACTGCATAAGATGTATCGCTCACTTCGTGGCTTCCTTAGATTTTGCATACACCGTAAGGAATTTGCAACATGGATCGTAGATCCGTAATCAATCCACCAGTGTTAATATTAACATTAACCATATTAGATTCATAACAAACAAACGAGGTCAGATTACCTTTATTCTCAAGCCATTTACAACTGATACAATCCTTCTTCACGTGGTCCTAACTTTACAAAAGAAACACTTGGATTCTTTCTTAATATCGACCTGGTGGAATTATTCCCTTTCCTTTACGCTTGTATTGAGATTTTCCTTTCCGGTACGCGTTGTAGCCAACATGCAGACTTTCACCAAATTCCATAACAAGCCTCCTTCCTTCGAACACACATGGTCATTAGTTCATTGATTGACCATTTATCTTTACGTGTATTGTACGAGATTTTGAATGGCCCATACCGATGCTGGGAGAGTGTTAAGGATATGTGCACCAGGAAGGATTCCACATCTCAACCTCGAGATGCTTAAGTTGAGCCGCAATGTCCTCATTTGCATAATGCTGTAGCGCACACTTTTCACACTGGTGAGTCTTAAAGAAGAGAACTTCATAATAAGCGGTGCTTCATAAAGCATTATCTCGAAGTGACGAATTGATCATCAATGGCCTTCAAGAAGTCTTCAACATTGGTATTTGATCAACTAACCACGAATACCCAACAGAGATTTTAGTCTTAATGAACATCATACTAAGGCGATTAGATCGTTCCCATTGCTCATAAAGCATGATATTCTCTCGAGTACTAGTTTGAGTAATTTTAGATGGTTCGCTTTTTCCTAATAGCATAATCAATATCCATCCACCCTAATTGAAGCGAGAATTCTTTCCTTCCATATTTTATAGCTTATCCCCTTTCAGACGGGAATATCACAATGGATATCGTAGAAATTTACAGGTTAAGGTTCGTAATTAAAGATTATATGCTTATTAAAATTTGAGGCATAAACTATAATCATTCTTTACTCAATGTAAATCATGAATAATATGAATCTAGGACATAAAACTTTGCACTGCTAAAGTTTTAATTCAATTAAATTCATCCTAACTTTACGATAAAACTATCAAATTATGTTCATTTTCCTAATCCCTGTGGGTAAATTAGAAATATAATTTGATATTATATCCTAATTAATCACACAAAAATATAATAAAAATTCATGTGGGATAAGATTTATTATATCACATATGATTAATTACAATTAATATTTATTTTCTAAATGTGATCCTAAATAAACTTTATTATAGTTTTAATTAATTAAAGATGCTGTGGCTACTCCCTAATTAATCAAACTATATGAATCACTTAAATATTAATGAACAATTATTGCATAAAATCATAAACAATATTAATTTAATATTAAATGTACAAATATTATTTATCTTAAATTGCATAAATGACAATAAATTATACAAGCAAAATTAAATAATATAAGTATTAATTAAATCAATAAGTCATTTAAAAAAAATTAATTTAATTATACATAAATTATTTAACTAAATTTTATATGTATAATCAATTGCAAAATTTATACATATAAATACACAAAACAAATAATTTAAGCATAATGTATTTAAATAAAATTTTAATGTGTCCAAAAAATTATTTAAATAAATATAACATGTATAATAAATATTATACATATGATAAATTAAAATTATATTCAGAATTATTTTATATATTTATATATATTTATTTATTTATTTATTTATTTATTTATTTATTTTAATAAAAACTAAAATCTGAAACTATATAAAATTTATGCTCTTACATATGTTAACATAATAGTCTCAAGGGTCGTTGGACAAACCATTCCAAACTTCCTCGATGGAAACTGGGTTCAATTCCCACACAAAGCATACCTTTTTTTTTTTTTTTTTTTTTAATCAAACACTGAATCTTTATAAATGTAAGTCTTATACAAAAATACACGTAACAGTCAGAAATTCGATCTAGGTCAAGTAAAGCTTCATGTAAGACCTGCTTTCGAGTCCCCACACAAATGACTTTTTTTTTTTTTTTGTTTTGAAAAACTTCATCTTCAACCTTCAGCCGGGTCAATACGACCCGTTTGTACAATAATCTGATACACCAGTATCTTTCTATTCCACAATTTTAATCCAAGCTTCTTTTTATCAAAATTCTCGTAATTCAATTTCTTAGTGATTCATGATCTTAATTTTAAGTAAAAACTTCATTTTAAACAAAAAGTTAATTAATGAAGAAAATAAATACCCACGGCAAATTGGATTTATTTTCTTCATTATTTTTCAAGTTTAATTTTAAAGAATCACTCAAAAATCAATATTGAAACACTTTATAATTTCCATATGCATCAAAAACAATCAAAATAAAAAATCCAAAATTTCAGTTCTCGTGAAACAGATAAAAACAGAGTAGTTTTCAAATTGCTCTGATACCAAATGTTAGATACTCAATTCAATCCAGAAACATTCATAAAACCATATGAACTCATAATTTAAATGCAGCGGAAACAAAATTGGATTGAAAACATACCTGCCATTGATCAAATTTCAAGACTTACACTGAATTCCAATGGATTTTCTGTCCGATGCTTTCACTGGTTTCTCACACTTATTTTCTGCGTATTGATGGTGTAATCTGAATTGTTATGCAGTTAATAGTGAGAGGACCCGATACTTTATTAAGGTTCTTCCATAAAGAACCTTAATAGTGAGAGGACCTTTATGCAGTTAATAGTGAGAGGACTCGTTCGGTTTCGGAACCGACGTACGGTTCCGACGAACCGAACCGTCACCACGGTTCACTAACGTTGCACCACTTTGATTTACAGAATACACACAGAGGTATGCGTGCATATGGCATCACTATAGCCTAATGATAGATTCTTTGATCTATGCATAGTCATGAGATCAAAGAATTGCAATATTAGGCAAAACAAAAAGAAATCAGCAGAACAATCGCAAACATTGAAACAATAACACAGATTGCTAAGATCAAATTATAAAGATATAGTAATGCCAAATTCATTGACATTGATCAGAATAATAGGTGAGCTTAACCAAACAGATATAACTTTACAATACTGGATTTCATGACAATATTGAATTTGAAGCTTACATTTAGTCTGAAATGTAAGCATATATCTATGGAAGCGATTCAAACAATTAGCTAAGAACTTCAACAATCTTGAATTTGATCAAACAAACATACAGATTAAACCTAGCAGATCAATCACAGAAATCATAGCTGGAATCTATAAAAGGATGTGGTGTACGATAACATGCATCGACTCATACATATTATCAATTGCAGTACAACAGTAGTGTTAGCCTTGAGACCTTCCTCGAACTTAGACGGCATACTCCATCTGGGAAGTATTGAGGTTTCAAAGATGGGAGCCGCCGACAGTGATAGGATTTAGAGCTGGATAGTGGATGGTAAGGATATCCAGCTTCATTTTATAGTGAGAAGGAGATGAGCTTAGGGTTTCTCTATTTATTATTATTATTATTATTTTGTTTTAAGGGAACGAGAAATAGTGTAGAATTTCTTTACTTAAACTTTGAAGATAGGAATACATTAAGTTTTAATTATATTTTAATCATTTATTTTTAATTGATATCATTTAATTTTATTAATTATTAAAAAAATATTATTTAATCTTTTTAATTAATAAAAATATATTTATAAATTAAAAACTTAAATATTTTATTAGTAAATGTGAGTTTAAATGGATAATATCATAAAAATATATAATTTTTAAGGGTTAAAAGTAAAAATTTAAATTTAATTAAAACATGAAAATAAAAATAGATAGGGTTAAGTTAGTCGTGTTCAAAGAGAAATACATAAAATAATCATTTTTTTAAATTTTAAGGCATTTTCTTATTTAAATATTTATCAACTTTACGAAAAGATATAATTCTACCTAACTTAATTTTTTTAAAATATCTCAAAAATTAAAATTAACAATAAATAGCTAAAATATTAAAAAATATAATAATAAGATAATTAAAATACATATGTTTTTTAATAATAACCAATATATTTAATTTTTGAAAATAAAATCACAAAATGTTATATTTATACTTAAAAAAACGCATAAAAAAACTTGTAAAATAGATTGTACAATTTATAATAGGAGTTGCTATTTTCAAAAAATAAAACAATAACATCAGAATAATTTAATATTTTATGTTTATAAAAATAAAAATATTACTATAACATTAGTGTTTTTTTTTCTCTCGAAACAAAGACCCTTTATAATAGAGGTACAACATATCAATTGTTTTGTTTTTCTTCCTACTTTATTTATAAAACAACGTATCAGTTGTTGATACAGTACATCATTTCCTTTGTTTTTCTTGCTGTATGCATTTGCATACGGTGACAATTTGTGGCTAATTTAATTTATCAAATTGATTTTTGATAGAATATAAATTGAATTAAATTTAGATTAAAATTATATAAGTTAAAATAATTTAAAAAAATTAAATTTGATTCGAGTCGATCCGTTAACTTGAAATTAAATTAAAAATGTTACGATTTTGTGATACATATTTAAATATTATGGATGATATTATGGGTTTGTTAAATTTTAAAATATAGTATAGATTATTTTGAATATTAATGCTTGAATAATATTATAATAAGACGTTGTTTCTATGCTTTTTTTTGTTATTGATTAGTTATTGTAAAATTATTTTATTATGTTTGTTGTTTCATGATGTTTATACTAATAAGGTTTAAAATCATTCAAAAAATTTGTTTGATTTATTTAAAAAAGTTCAATTAGCTAAAAATATTACTATCAACAATTCGGTTTATTTTGAAGTTACAATAAAAAATAGAGAAAATAGATGTTTAATAAAAGAATATAAAAAAATGATTAAAATAATGCATTGAAATATCAAGTAAAAACTCAATTATAATTAAAAAATGTATGATGAAAAAAAATTAAGGTGTGAAAAGAGATTAAATGTCTTCTTTTATCGATCCCTACATAAACTTTACATGACAATCATATAGTCCTTATTTATCTTGAGTTAAGTGCATATTTATATTAGCATAGAGTGATATAAAAAATAAATTTATGAGACTTATTCTAAGATTGAATTAATTAGTATGCTCATATAGGTTGATTTCATAAATGCATTAGATGATATCATGTGTAACGCACACACAAATCAATTTGTTAAAAACCTTGCATATCTTTTTATTGATAAAATGTTGATTAATAATGAATATGTGAATCTTTTATCATAAGATTGTACGACTTTTGATAATGATAGTTTTCGTGAAATATGTATGTACTAATAGAAGTATATTTATGAATATAGTACACATGTTATTTTATTTAGTTATATTTGGCTTTACTTGAGGATAGTCAAATAGTTAAGTTTGGGAGTGTGATGACTCTATGAAAGTAGAGTCATTAGCGTATTTTTTTTATTTAATATTTACTTGTTTTATTTAATAAATAGTATCTTTAGGGCCAAAAATTTAAAATATAATTTTTTTTAGTGAAAATATAATTTTTGAAATTTGTAGGAATTTTTTAATGCGTGACCAATTAGGAGCTACCACGTGACTTGCCACGAAAATAGAGGAATTGATTGGGTAAGCAACGCCGACACCAGGCAAGTAGGGACAACGAATCATAGATCGATGTGTGTGAGGAGGAAAAACTGCGTGCCACGTGTCCACACGACATTCAATTTGAATTCAGAGCATGGTCAAACAGCACTACCATGTGTCGCCATGTGATTGCTTCCTGCATTCCACCTGTGTGCCACGCCATCCGTTACTGCCAATCACATTGCGTCGCGTGGGGCTGACTCAGCATGCGTTGACTCCAACCAGTCTCTCCTACCACGTGTACCGCTCTGTTTCATCCATTGAATTTTGTGTGCCATATGTCACACTGTGGTTGACTAGCGCTGTTGATTTTGCTTGTTTTAATCTTAATCTTTGATTTGAAGTTGGTACGATGATTCAAATTACACCTGAGCTATATTTAAGCTACTAATCATCTCATAAATCCTAATGAGTCGCTATTAGCATAATTTTGGTCATTTTTTGGAACTTAAAAGAGAGAAAAATAAAAAAGAAATACAATTTTGGTGAAGATTCAAGAGAAGATTAGCATTACAATTCAAGAGATTGGTTGTATTTCTTCTTCTATTCTTTTCTTTATCAATTTTTATATCTTTATTTATGAAAAATACGAGTTTTATAGACAAAATTATATTTAATTTATTTATTAATCTAGGGATCTCATGAATCAAATTTTCACTATGTGATGATTTAATATTTTATTCTAATTATAATTATAATTTAATTATATTATTTAATCTAATTTTTATGCTATTAATTGTTTGACTAATAATTTATCTATAGAGATAATTATAATAGATTTGAGAGAATTATTTAATTATTTATCTTGATTAAATAACATGCATAATTTCTAGGCAAATATGTATTATTTTTATGTATGTAATCCATAATTGATGAAATCAATGAACATTATGCAATTTAATTGACATTAGAGTTTGATTAACTTAATTACTATATGGTGTGTAGTTTACTTGAGATAAAAATACATGGTAGGTTAGATTCAATTGATTATGTAATTAACTAGTTGATAATTATATTGAGGGATTTAACCTATTCACATGTTTAAAAAATTGAGTGATTAAGTATTCCTAGATATTTTTTCATATATCATCTTAGTTACCAAATTTAAATTAATTAATTATTGTTATTTACTTTTAGTAATTTTAATTTTGTTTCATTAAAATATAAAAATACAAAAAAAATTAATTTTTATATTTTTTAATTTTAAAAATTAGTTTCTAATAGAATAATCTCCGTGGGAACAACTTTTTTTATCATTATATCACTTGTTGCAATACGTATACTTGTGTACTCATTACACACAATTTTTGTGACGATAATTTATGTAACATTATTCAACAAATATGCTCAAAATTGGCAGAAATATCCCTTATTTCAAAGAGGTGTAAATCCATGGTATGCCAAAAACATTCAATTGTGGAAGGGCTATTCAACGTGTAACCAAGACAAACAGCCATTGTGAAGGATGTAAGGTTACAGCATATATATGTCTAATTTTAACAGGTATTTCGACTTCAATAGACTAAGACTTCATGAATGTTAAAGAATTTTTTTTTAATATAAGGTGTTGTTTGAAAGTTAGTGGAAAGTCTTTTCACAATACCAATATTTTTTTGTAAATAACATTTCAAAGCTCAAACACCATGATCGTGTGATAAAAAAATAAACAAACACCCTGATCAAACTTTGATCTTACATTTAAATCCCTTACAAAGACTATTTCTGCACTAGTTGAACAATATTTACAAACTTTGAACAAATGCAAATGCAACATATTAGAAGGGTGAGGGCAGCTTCCTTGGAAGAGTTGTTAATTATCTTGTGTTGTAATATTATACCGTATTGTTGTAATTTCTATCATCAATGGCAAGATTTTGCGGCATTATGCACTTAAAGTGGTACATAATACTACAATAGTTGGAGAAACAATAACTAAACTTAAAAGATACTCTAAAATATTTTCGATTCTTCGTTCATGAATAAGTTGTCATAATTTTCGTAATAACACAAACCAATGGGTGACAATTTGTAGCATCAAGGCCTTGAATGATTGAACAAAGGGTAAAAATGTATAATAAGTGAACAGTTAATCTCAATGGCCATATTTGAAATTTTTTTCCCTTCTCAATCCTTTGCCTCTTGCAAAACCCCTTCCTTCCAATCCCTTTGCTCATAGCTAAATAGCTAATAATCTGCAATTCGTTTTTGCTTTGGTTTTATCTTTTTATTTGTGCAGCTCGATTTGCAAGCTTTCTCTCCTCTTCTTCTTTTACGTCCAAGTTTTGATCATGACAAAATGAAATATGATGTTTATCACTGTTAAACAGATTACAGACTCTGCAATCACTGCGTGACAAATAGTGATTAAATGTGTATTTATTGCTTTGTCTATATGAGGACTCACCATGCCACTACTCATTTGAACCGTTAAATATCATTGTCCTACGTCGGTTAAAACAAGTCAACAATGTTGTTTATAAGTCTGATCAATCCTTAATTTAATGAGATCTTATTAGGTTGAATTAGACCTGATTTCTAACATGAATAATAATGACATTTTAGTTAAAAAAATCTAGACTTGGATGTTATCAATTCCTTATGCTAAAAAGTATCATGAAAACTTGAAAACTTTTACTCCCTCTCGACGCCTCTTTCTTCCTGTGATTCATTATTTTGAGCCACTTCTTTTTTCTTGGTGGAGGAGGTTCAAGATATCTATTAGGAATGTAATTGTGATTAAATAAAGGGTGTACTATATGATTGTGGTGTAGTGTATAGAGTATTACATACTTGTAACTGATTATAGAGTAGTGTATAGAGTATTACATACTTGCAACTGATTATAAATATTATTGTACATGTGGCTCGTTGGTATAGGAGCTAGTGTGTTTCTGTTATGAGTAGCTGCTATATATAGCAGCTCATATACATTGTATGATATGTTGAAGATTACTCAAGAACTTATTTCCTCTTTACTCCCTATTCTATCTTCGTTTAGTAAACATGCCAAAATAATCATGTAATAATATATATTCATCGGTCATTGGATTATTAATATAGTGTAGACAACATGCTTCCGATGCATTTATCCTGATGATAGTAATAAAAACAGACTCGCCCCTTATAGCTGAGCTACATTTCGCTTTAAATTCCGAAACTTTTTCCCTATATGATTCAACTTAGTACACAGGACACAATGTGAAACTATCAAAAAGAAAAAAAAACAAATTTGACATCAAATCTAACCTGATCTCTATGGTTTCTTATCATGATGCAACACTCATGGATGACTTGAGCTTCTTTGGGGGAGGGTTTCCTCCGGCCAGAAGCACATATAAATAGAAGCAGAGCATTGCAGCACTGAGAATGAACAAAAACAAATTTTTTACAAGGGGTCAAGGAAGAAGCTAAAATTCTTTTATGTAAAATGAGCTACTTATTGAAGTACCTCATGAAAGCATAAAATCCTGTTGGAAATATTTTCTTCGTCTGCATCAAAAATAAGTAAACGACACCCAAAAAGAAGTTAGATAGTAAAAAATATGGAAATTATCTAACGACGGGAGTTTGCAACAAAATCACAAGGTTAGGATATCCAAATTTCAAATGTAACAATTTTCACTCGGTTACACAAATATGTAACTAAGTTTCAAAAGCTATAACTCGTCACATGGTTGAAATCGTTATTTTGCGATAATCGGATATTCCAACTTACATTTTGAATTTGTTGCAAAACTTATACCTAAATTGTGAGTTTGCCCTATAAAATAACTAGCAACCCAAGATTAGAATTAAGAATGAGCATCCTGCTAACCATGATTTCTTACCAATGCGAAGGTCTGAAAGTTCTTCCAAAGAAGAATAGCCGACAGTGCTGCAACATTTTAACATATGGGAACATTATTTAGCATGAGCGAATTCCAAAGACGAAGCACTGAACATAAACATATTAAGCATTCAAGCTATAAAACAGCATTAACCAAAGGTGGAATTGAAAAAATACCTCCTTGCCCTAGAATAAATGGAAAACTGGATCTTCCTTCCCTCCAAATCTTTAAGCTACAAGTGCTGAGGGCTAACAAAGCACCTCCAAACAATAAACCAGTGGCCAAAGTAGCAGCATTTCTAGTAAAAATAAACCCGAAAAGTCCCCCACCTAAAACAAACCCACCTGCCCACAAGTTATATACTTTAGAACTCAGATAGATCAAGTCAAAAAAGTTCAAGATTTAGCTAGAAAATCATAATGGGCAATTGAAATTGGACCAAATAAATCTCACCAAAAGGAATTCCAAAACAAAAATCGTGAATTTTTGAAGTCCTTTGAGTTTCAGAAACAATCTCTTGTACTTGTTCTTGATTTTCATTGGCTGAATACGAATTTGATACTCTCTCATTCGTTGCGTAACTTAGACGGGTCTTCACCTTAGAGCTAGAACTGATTTTAGGGATCATAGAAATCCAAGACTTTTGGAAAACAAATAAACAATAGAAATTGGATCAAAATGAAATAAATTTATTGAGGAATTTCGAGGGAAGTGAAAAATAAGAAAAGAACAGAAAAAATGGGAACAAAAATACTAAATTAAAGGATACCTGTTGACGAGTATGAGTAGGGCATATCAGTGAGCACCGTCGATGATGGAGTTGGCGGTTGAAGGCGCAAAAATACAAGATCTGAGACGCCGTCGCTGCCATTGATGTCTTACTTTTGAGATTTTGATGAGAATGGTCTTGAAAGTAGAATTCTTCGTGCTAACTTGCTCCAATACTTCTATTTTATAATGCAGGATGGGAGGCGAATTTGGTGGTTTTATTTATAAAAGTTAGTTATTACCATTTTGTTATTTTTGTTTTAAATAAAGGTGTTAAAAAAGATATTTAATATATTAAAATTATTTTATAAACAAATTTATTATATATATCCCCCATTTTATTGATGAATAATATCTTCATTATTATTATTTTTAAAAAATTTACTAATAAAAAATTTATTAATATTATTAAAAGTATTAAACAACTTTTTTTATAAATAAAAATATTAGTAAATACATTTTTTATAAATAAAAAAACTAATTAATATATTTTTTAATTTAAAAAATTAAATAACGTTTTTATTAAAAAAAACCGCAAGATATTCATCCATGTACGATAATATTATTGACGTGAGTAATTTTTTATTTTTTTTTACAACGCAATGTCAAGCCGTGTTATTTGAAAAAAGAAAAAGCATACATTAGTCTCAACGTCGATAAGAATTTTCTAAATTAAACAACTATATTCAAAATTTACAGTCAAATGAATAACATTTTGTTAGATTTATTTTTATTTTTATTATTAACAATAAAAAGGACATATACATGAAATAAAAATAGAAACAAAAATGAGGGAAAACAAAATAAAAACTTGTTATTTTTTTAGAAATACTTTTAAAGTTTAAATCCGTAGCATAATACTTGATATATAAATTTATAATATATATATTTTTTTTGTGTTATAAAAAATATTTTATAAGGTAAAAAATATTTTTTTTATTTAAATAAAAATAAAACTATTTGAGTGAATGAATTATACAAAAATTGGAGGGACCTTTAATTTTTTTTAAGTATTTTATTACATACAATTTTGAATATGATAAATGGAAGGTTTGAAAAAACCTGTGGCTTATCAAAAAGTAATCCCATCATAGTTCAATTGTGGGTTTTAAAAGGAGCATAATCGTCATGTGCAAACTAAGTGCACATTTAGATGTAATATTAAAAAAGATTTTCCAGATTTATAATAAAATACTTTTTAAAATATAATTTTTTTAAATAACATTTGAGAGTAAAATAAAACCCATTTTAGTTTTTTGTAGCCACTTTAAAAGCAATGGAAGTGTTTTTCCTTTAATTTTCATTTAAAAGGACAATTTTTTCCATCACCTGTATATGCTTTGCACCAAATGAACTCAAAGTCCCTTTACGTAAAAAACAATGAATAGATTATTCCATTCCACACTTTATGTCAAAGATATTTCTATACATATCATATACACCGTATTTATAGGAATTAGGTTCTGGTATAAGTACACACCCTATTATTATAAATCTAAGTACGAATTTCAATAGTGTAATATTTTTTTATTTTATATAAAAAGGAGTTTAGTGCCCCTTATAATATGTATAATAAGTATATTAAATATTATTAGTTTTTATTCTAATAATTTAAACTTTTGTGAGAAATAATTTTTTAACAAATTTTATAATAATATCAAAATTTGAGATCCTATGATCAAGTCTCACTAAACCTAATTATTGAATATCAAGTGTTTCATCTGAATAGTGCATAGAATTAATATTTATGGAGAAGTGATAAATATATAAAAGTATCATTGATCATTTTTCCAATAAGTTATACTTTTGAGAAAATTAATTACCCAACAACTTTTAACATATATGATTGATATAATCATACAACTTTAAATTTTTTTTTTTTGGAGAATTACATATGATAAAGAATTCTAGAGAGAAACTAGAGAGATTTAATCATCATATCCCTTTTATTCGTATCACTAAAGATGTATATATAGCACCTACCAGATAGATGTCAAGGTTATATTAGTAAGCGTTCTATTTTAACTGCCAGAATACATTAAAAAATAGCTATATATAAAATCATATCAATGTCCTCAAGGTGCCATATATGAGCTGTTTGAGATCTTGTATGCAATGGTGTAGTCTTTAGGGCGCTCTATTTAACAATTGGTACGTCGTTAACACTAGGCCATTTTTACTTAGGCCAGATCTTGGTTATCAGGTCTTAGTCATCAAATCTTTATCGATTGCTTCCAAGGACCAAATCGCTATATATGGGGTGCTAAACAATAGTGTTACCTTCACCATATGGGAAAAGTACCTCAGGTTACTAGGATCGCATACCTGTTACTTGGATAATACCAAACATTAACTCCCTTATTCCATTGATTTTGAAAAATTAAGGGAATATTCATAAACCAAGTAAGCTCTTCAACTTCTCCAAACAAGATAAGTCTTCGTAGTGCATCTTGTTGGAAAAATAAGTATTTGTATTTTATAGGTGACATATAGGATGAAGAGGCAGAGTTTTGAGTTCGTTATACTTGGAATGATATTTGAACATAGCATAAACCTCGTGTTAGCGAGCTGCTCGATAATTTAGGACTTGAGTTAATCTATTTTTGTAGGCATGATTTATACAAAGGTTGATTTTGAATATTCGATCAATGTTTGGTACTTATGACTTATAACCCATATTGTCAAAGACTAGTTAAAATATATTTCCTCTACAAACTAAAAATTCAATTGTGTAAAGGATGAACCGATAGAAATTCCTCCTCTAGCCTCAATCGATCTGTCAAACCTTCCTAGCTTATCCTCCTTATCATCTCTTGTTGTAACCTCAAATATAAGGGAAATAAGTTTCCCACTTCCCAAATCAAAATCATAAGTCTTAATGATATCTCTCGTTGTAATATAAAGATATCTTGTTTCTTATATACCCCAAACACCTTTTAAAAAGCAAAAGAGCCCGAATGGGATTGCTTTTCATAAGTGTTAAGGTGAACTAGAGACCTATATTCCCTACCCTATTAATTGGATAATCTGTGATTTGCCACATGTATATTTCTTCTAACAATGTAGTGATGGGATGAACTGAGGTTCCTTTTGAATGAAGTGGGGGAATTTATCAAAGGAAATTATTATACTATATGTAGATTCAACCTTATCCAATAAATAAGGTTAGGTCCATGGGCAATTCATGTTATTTGTAAACCCGATGTTTAGTAACACTTATGTCGAGGAGGACCTATATCACCAATTTGGGTGTTCTGCATATCGCTCATCCATTATGAAGCTCGCAAAAGAAAGAATGGGAGTATCTAGCACTTGATGGCAATGTGTGTTTTCAATGTAAGTTAAATCTATGTTGTTCGTGAATTAAGAGTTTCATGGATTCAAGGCCTATTATAAAGTTATTTAACAAGATTTGAAGGATGTGGTCAATGATCTTATTAAGGAGATAAACACAAATAAGAGGAGGGGTGATCTCCACAAATTAACTGAAAGCTAGAAGCAAATAGCACTGGATGGTATCTACAAAGCACCTATTTTGGATAGTATTAGCTTACATCCAGACCCATGAATATAAGATATAATGATTGAGACTATTTACATTAACTCGTCGTTTTCCTTTTGCACTTGTAACTCAATGTAGCACTTCTTTATGAAATTTAAATTTGTTTTTTTAAGATGTGGATTTTCTTATTAAAGATAAGGTCATTTTTGTGAACTCATAATTCTTTCTTGTGATGGATGACACATATCTTATCCTATATCCCAAATGGGGGGTCTATTTAGCCATCTCACTATATACTTAGGGTTTATCGCATTAATTTTTCATAAGACAGGAGACATGTGAGAGTGAAGTTGAATCCTACCCCTACATGTGCTTTCCAAATAAGGGGTCCATATTAGTTAAGGAAAAAAATGTAGTCTAAGTCCAATACTTTTAGTACACATTAGTCCTTTACTTATTAGGTGAGGCATCACAAGTCTACTACTTTTATAAAAAAGTTAGTAGAAATTCATTTTGTAAAGGTAATAAACATGTGTTATACTAATTTTACAAAAAGGGTAGGGCAACACAAGTCATGTACTTTTGCGACCTTTTTTTGTAAAGATGACGTATTTGTACTACCCCATCTAATATATATGAATCAAAAGTACACTTTCATTAACAATAATGGACTTAAACGACACTTACTCATATTAGTTAATGTGTAACTATTTTAAAAATAATAAAAATGTTTTCTTTTAAGATCTTTTTTAAAAAAGACAATTTTTTCCATCACTTATATATGCTTTTGCACCCAAATGAACTCAAATTCCCATCCTAATTAAAAAATGAATAGATGATTCCATTACACGCTTTGTATTTATGATATTTATAGGTATCTAAACACATAAATGATATACATTATACATGATTATGATATAATTATATAACTTTAAAAATAAGTTCCTTTTCTAAGAAAAAATAAAACTAAAATTCAACTCAATAAATACAATAAAGTACAAAACAAAGCGAGCTATTATATTCAGATGCTTAAAATTTGTATCAAATATACCATTTTTATTTACTTGTAAAAGTTTGTTATGCTAATTATCAATCAAAGTTGATATGAGATGCCTAATCACAATAACGTGGACTTCAAATTTTTCAAAGTTGAAAATTTTGGAGCGACAATCTCAAAAGTTTCTCCAAATGCTTCATTTTTCTTTTCCTAACAGGAATTGGTTTACCAATAGCTTGCTGAGCTGCATAATCATATATTTATTTTTAACCACTTTTTCTATCCTGTATCTCTTGATGCTTTAAATGAATTTCTACTTTAATATAATCCTTGACCCATATTTAATGTAATTCTCTTAGATTCAACCTTCTTTCCTTTTCCAATGCTTTAATGAATCTTTTAAACAATGCTTCTTTTTTTACAGTTTGCTCAATTCTCTGGCCCTTTGGTTGTTAGTTTCGCTTCTAATTTTTTGACTCATCTTTTCTTCAAGTTCTACAACATTGCTGATCTTTGTTTCTGCTTTCATCAATTCTTTCAATATCTTCGAGTTAAAGTTTATTTAATTAATATAAGTGGTTGATCTCTTTCTAAAATTAGGTCATCATTGTGTTGGAGATTATTATAAAGCTCCTTAATTTAATGAGCAAATTAAGGAGCAAAACATGGAGTAAAACATGGAGCTTAATTCAATGAGTAATTTAAGGAATCATTAATTTAAGGAGTAATTCAAGGAATGAATTTTCCTATAAATAGATGTGTAATTGTAATGAATTAATCATCCAAAGTGTTCATTCCAATCGAGAGAAAAGCTTTTGTGAGAGAAAATTGAGAGTAATTTTCTTGGGTGTTATTGGGTTGTGAGTTGTGAGTGTTGTAAACACCTTGTGTAATTTCTCCCCTTTCAGTAAAAAGATCTGCAGCAGGTCCGGAGACGTAAGCAAGATTGGCCGAACTCCGTTATCAAATTTGTGTGTTATTTTTCTATTCTTGCTTTCTCATAAATCTGGCTTATCGGGAATTTGCGTTATTTCCCAACAACTAGTATCAGAGCTATTGGTGGTGATTTCTGTCAATTTTCTACAAGGTTACTATTTACGTGAATAGTGAATTACGTGAATAGTGAAATTTTGTTGACGATATTTGTTCGTTGACGGAGGTGTTCTAATACACGGTGATTTACAGAAATAGTCAGAAACGATCCAGAGGAAGTCAGATTTTAGTAGGAGCAATGGCCGCAGATGAAGGAAGGGTGAAACTCGAG